>CM072094.1:37450981-38700981 GCA_036850905.1 Luffa acutangula | reverse complement strand
ACTTATGGCGATCCATACACGTCATAATATTAATTTGTTTGAGGATATAATTAATTCAGGTATATTATTAGTTAGCCATTTTATTCTTATTTATTATCATTCCAAACTTTTTTTTTCCTATTTAATCGCACAAGTCAACTAGTTCCATTTGTATTCATAAATTTGTTTTCCTATTTAGTTAGTTATTTTATTTTAAAGTTAATTGAGACTATATGTTGAGCACTTAATCTTTTATTGTTCCATTTTAATGGTTCATAAATAACATTTCTATAAATAGTGAATTTTAGACAAATAAGATATGAAGTAAGATTCAAATTGGTTTAAAAATTTTCTATTTTTTCTTAATGACACTAAAATGAAATTTTGCTTATTAAGAGATGATGCTGTCCTAGGAAATGAATGGTAGGTGCTTGTTTGAAGTAGCTCTAAAAGAGAGAGATAAGAAGCAATATGTATGATCTCACACACATATTTGAGGAAGGAGAGATTTAGAAGTAAAGGGTTTGGATATGGGAGCTTTTTGTTGAGTGTGAGAAAGAGTGGAAAAGATGAGAGTGAAAGTAGAGACAAGAAAGCTTGAGGGAGGAAAGAAAAAAATATATATGAATAGGTTAAAAAACTTTTGGTCCTGAAATTTCATGAAAGTAACAATTTAGTCTCTGAACTTCAATTTTTAACGATTTAGTCCCTGTGCTTTCAATTTTGTAACGATTTAGTCCCTGAACTTTAATAAGTAACAATTTAGTCACTGTACTTTCAAATTTGTATTGATTTAGTCCCTACCATAAAAAATTAATGTAAAGATTTAATGAAATTTCTTGTCTAGATAGATTAATAAACTAATTTGGGACCCAATATGTTAATAAAGCTACAAAGTTTAATCATTAAATAATAAAAATCAACATTTAACTTTGATGATTTTCTTGCGACAAGGACTAAATTGTTACAAATTTGAAAGTATAGGGACTAAATTGTTACTTATTAAAGCTCAAGGACTAAATCGTTATAAATAAAAGTTTAGAGACCAATTTGTTACTTTCATGAAAATTTAGGGACCAAAAGTAATATTTAACCTAAATATCAATACGTGGTAAAAAGAAGTGTATAGAATTGAAAATTTTGTCACATCCATAGTTAATTATTAGGGTCAATATATATATGATAGAAAAATGGTATTGACAACGTGAACCTAACTCAATCAAATAAGTTTCGTATGATAATCATTTGTTTTTTTTTTTTAAATTAAGCTTATAAAACATTATTTCTACCCCTTTTCAAAAAAAAGAAACATTATTTCTACCTATAAATTTCTTTGTTTTGTTATGTACATTCTTTTCATGTTTTATTCAAAAACTATGTCAAGTTTTGAAAACTAAAAAATAATAATTTTGAAAATTTTGTTTTTGTTTTTAGAATTTGACTTAGAATATAAATGTGTCCTTAAATGAAAATGGAGAGAAAACAAGTTTAGTTTTCAAAAACCAAAAATAAAACATAAAATGGTTATCGGGACTTAGATATTTGTATCTCTATTTATAGGTTGTAAATTTGAATCTAGGTGTAATATTCTAAAATAAAATAGAAGAATAATTTCAAAGAATAATTTGATATATTTTTTTTCTTACTTAGAAAGTTAAACAATAATTTTTTAAGTTCAATAACATGTAAGGTGTGGAGTTCGAATGGTTGACCTCTCTGACAAAGAAATGATGTCTTAATCAATTTTGTTATTTTTTTTTGTTATCTTTTCCCTTTTTTGCATGTAACAATTGTGGAGTGGAGATCGAAGATCAACCTTTAGAATGGTAATTAGTACCTTATATCCACTAAATTATTTTTTTTTAGTTTAATCCGTTAATATATACTCAAATATTAGCTTTTGAACTTGAAATTAAAATAATAAATTGTGTACTATGGTAGGACATACATGTATATATTCTATATTTCTATGGAATTTATAAATGAAGTAGTTAATGGTGGGGTTAGCATTATCCTTTTTGTAAGGACTAATTTTATGTGTTTTGAACTTTTGAATAATAGTCCAAAAAATGAAGTTTATGGAATGAAAATGAAATATATATATATATATATATATATATATATATATATATATATATATATATATATACATGCACATATAACACATTTTATACACACACAAACTATGGACATTTTTTATTAATATTACAATTTTTAAAACTTATTATTAAAATATAGTTAATTTGAAACTTATTATTTAAATATTGTAGTTAATTTAGATAAAAGAAAATTAAAATGAGAAATGTGACAAATAAATTAAATTGTTGTTATCTTTATACCAATAAATTAATTTAATATATAAAATAAACATTTTCTTTTTTCACCCTTCATTGAAACCATTGTTATTGGTATAAAAATAACAACAATTTGATTTATTTGTCATATTTCTCAATTTTAAATCTCAATTAGCTAAATTTAAAAGTTGGTTATAATAATTTTATAATTCAAAATAAAAATATAAAGAAAATGGTATAAAATTTTTTTATTTTTAAGTATATTTCAAACTTCAAATTTCATTTTAAAAAATATATATAAATTTTAAAGAAAAGTGAAACAAGAACAAAGAAAATAAAAAAACTATTGATATTTTTAAAAATAAAAAACTAGAAAGGAAAAAAAAAAAAAAGAAAGAAACGAAAGAAAGAAAACGAAAAAAAAAAGAAAAAGAAAAGAAAAAACGAAAAAAAGAAAACGAAAAAAGTGCAGCCCTAGGTTTCGAACATGGGATGGGAAGAAAGACAAGTGCAACGTTCACCACCTTTCCAGAAATACATTTGCTGATTAAAAGTGCAAGAAGAGACGACCTCTGCGAATTTTTTTTTTTAATTTATTGTCATGTCAGACGAAGTGCGACACGTGTGAAGAGACGACCTTTGACCGAAAATTTAAAACAACAATATTTAAATAATAAGTTTCAAACTAACTATATTTTAATAATAAGTTTTAAAAATGGTAATATTAATAAAATATGTCCCACAAACTATTCTCTTTTCTTTTCTAAAAAAAAAAAATTGCTATTAACTTTTGGATTCTCTTTTTTTGAGAAATTTATCTTTTGGATTCTTAAAAAAAATTGGAGAAGGTCATTTCCTTCTTTTTTTTTTCCATATAAAATTTTAATTATTCAATATAATTAAAAAATCGTATCAAGTTTTCATAAGGAGAAAATGGGCCATCATTTTAATCAAACTTTTTTATACCGAATTTTTATCAAACTGATCCGATAACGAGATGATTCAAGAATATTTCCCAAAAAAGTTTTTTTCATAATTTTTGGAAAATTCGTTTCTGACGTATAACTTCCCTTTACGTTAAGCCTTTAAGTTTAGAATATTTTCCAAATACATTCATAAAAATCTCTCTAAAATAATGAAAAATTATATACGAAGAAGGAAATAAAATAATTGAGCGCTTTTTAAGTAAACCCATATAGATTTTAGTCTTTAGAATATAAACAAATTTTCAATTTCTTTCTCTATATTTAAAAATTTTTCATTTTATTAATTCCTAAAAGCTAAAACCACACCTTCTCAAAAAAAAAAAAAAAAAAAACCCTTAGATTTTTTTTTTTTTCCTTCTCCATTTATAGACTAGAAGATTGAGAATCCATTTTCCTATGGATAGATCTCCTTTCCATTCAAGAGTCAAAATTTGACTATATGTTTCAATTTCGTATAGAAATAAATATTTGGATTATTAAAAAATAATCGAATGGTCGTGAAGATGATAGTAGGAAATATGGAAGCAGAAATAACGTAACTTATGCTTTTTTCTCCTCATTTTTTTTTGTTGGGAAAGTGACAACAGTGTCACGTTGGTTAGACAAAGAGAAATCATGAGTATATAAGAGAATTTAACCGTCTTTATCGGTACGAGGCCTTTGAGTGAAACAAAAAACAAATTCATGAGAAATATCCAAAGTGGACCATATATTATATCAATGTGGAGATATGTAGAGGTTGGGTAACAGTTTTCTTTTTATCATTTCAATCAAATTTATCTATTCAATGATCATAAGAAATTGAATAAAGGATTTACAAGGCATTTAAAAATATTACATTAATGAGTTGGCTTTTTTAAAAGCCAAATGGCTATTATATATATATATTCTATATTAAAAGGTCGAATAGGCCAAAGCGAGACATGTACTCTCGACCATGAGGTCAAAGGTTCGAATCCCCCACTCTCAAATGTTGATGTACTAAAAAAAATTGAATAGTTAAGGATTATTATTTGTTTAAAAGAAGTTTTATATCTGTCAAAAGAAAAAAAAGTTAAATTTCAAAAAAAAAAAAAAAAAAAAAGTTTTATAAACGTAAGTGGCATAAAAATTTGCGAGTAATTTTTAATGTTATTTCATTCGTTTTTTTTTTCCCTTATAACCAGTCATCAATCCTTCGTTGAACACCATTATTTGACTAACAATTTTTTTATATACCGAAAACAAAATCAATACTTTTAAAGGTTTAAATTTTATTTTGGTTCTTTCAAGTTTATTTTATTTCGTTTTTTTAATTTTTAAAATTTAAAATATCTAATTTTAGTCTCAAATTATTTTTTTAAATAATTATTTTAATCACCGTTTTCATTTCATTTTCTATACATTTATCTTAATTAATAATGACTTCAATTACTTGATGACATACACTATGTCACACATGAGAAATCCAACAAAGATCAAAATGATTATTTTTTTGGAAGTTTCATACACTAATATAAATATTTTAAAAATTCAAAGCCGAGAATGGAATAAATAAGTTAAGGGATCAAACAAAGATTTAAACAAATTTTAAAAATATCAAACCAAAAAATATAGAGTTGTGCTTCTTTTCTTTTCTTTTTCTTTTTCTTTTTTTTTTTTTTTTTTTTTTTTGACAATATACGAGATCGGAGATTTGAACCTCTTACCTGGATGAAAGTTACATGTTTCATACTAATTGAGTTATATATGCTCATATTGAAACGAAGTGATACACTCAACGTTGGTCAAATATAAATTGTTTGCACTTTGAACTTCAAATTTGTCCCAACTCAAAAAAGGAAAAAAATTCAAACAATTTATGAACATAATTAAAATTTAGAAACTCAATATACACCATCTTCAAAATAGAAAATAAATAGACACTTGTTATCTTGAATTTTTTTAGTTATATCTATTAAATCCACATTGGAAAAGTTTGTCATTAATTCAACCATCAAAATTAGGTCTACTTAGTTGTACATTTGGTTGGTAATCCACAAACAAAAATTTTAAATCAAAGGATTCAATACAAAATAAAGTTGAATGTGTGTTCGTAGTTGATTCCTAAATCTAAAAACATATAAATAATATTTTAAAAATTTAGTTACTATATTTTCAAAAATTAAATCAATATAAGATACCAACCAAACCCTAAACTTTACTTTTGAAAAAGAAAAAAAAAAATCAACCCTAAAACTTTCCATTTCTGTAAGTTAGGTCTTTAAATTTAGGAAAAGTATTAACATTATCAATTTAACATTAACAATTTAATTACATTCTTAAGCTTCAACCGAATAGAATTAAGATTAACAAAAAAAAAATAATAATAAATTTTAAATATTATGAAATATATATAAATAAATTCCCTAAAAAATGAGGCAGCTATGAATTTAGGGCGAAACTTATAGTTTAATCCATGGAGGATGATTAAAATAGAAGACAAAATTTCAAGAGGTGAATTGACGAAAATACCCCCACGTCCGAACGTTAAAACCATACGCTCCGTTTTTCTCTCTCTCTCAACCGGTATAAACTTGGTTTCTCTCTGTTCCGGCCAAAGAAACCAGCGACGGCGAGCACACAGCCCTCAACCACTCTCTTTCTCTCTCTCTCTACAAGCTCCGATACTTCTCTCTTCCTCTACAATTTCCCCTAAAAATTTCCAGTTGCGGAGTTCTCTGGAAATCCGGCGACTCCCTCTGTAATCGGCTGTTTTGAATCTCCGGTAAATGGTGTGTGCGACGGCCGCTTGAGACGACGGACGGGACTGGTCGATGAGAATGCGGTCCGAGAGATCGAAACCTCTTCACAATTTCATGTTGCCGTGTTTGAAGTGGGGGAATCAGAAGCACTTGAGGTGCATGAAGGTGAATTCTAATGGCGTGCAGGTCTCCGGCGTCAATCGCCAATCTCACTCCTCGAGATCGGAGGAGTCTACGGAGAGTAGGAGCCGGGAATCGGCGTCGGAGATGCGGATGTTCTTGAAGGATTTGGAGATGAGACCGAAGGTTTCGAAATCGAGAATCAAGAAAACCGACGACGACGGGATCGAGGCGGTCAGAGAGAAGCTAATGTTTGATCTGAAGACGGCGGCCGATAAAATGAAAGAGGCGATTTTAAGTAAGGAGGCGGCGGTGGCCGGAGAAGAGGCGGAGGAGAAGAAGAATCATTCTGGCCGAATGGAAGAGACGCCGGCGGCGGTTGCGTTGTCGATGGCGGAGGCCAGACCTTGGAACCTGAGGACGAGGAGAGCCGCTTGTAAGGCTCCTAATGTTGACGGTGGAGGAAGTAAGAATTTGAAGATTGACGAGAAGAAATCGAATTCCGGTTCCCCGTTGCGAAGCGACGGTGGCGCGAAGTCTCCGAGGCTGAAAATTGGGCCGGAGAAGAAGAAGAAGGTGAAATTGGTAGTGCCGCTCTCGAAGAGAGAGATCGATGAAGATTTCATGGAAATGGTGGGGCTCAGACCACCGCGGCGGCCCAAGAAGAGGACCAAAATCGTACAAAGGCAATTAGATGTAAGTCCGTTCAAATTGCCCTTGTTCTTCGTCAAGTTTCGACCAGTTTTCAAATTGAAGTTCTCTAATCTGCTTCTAGATTTCGTTTTTGCTGAGAAATTTGAGAATCGACGTCTAATCTCTACTATTTTACAGACGCTTTTTCCTGGGTTATGGCTATCGGAGATCACAGCCGATTTGTATAAGGTCCCTGAATTACCTGAAAACGGCAAGGTAAATGCCCCTTTTGCTCAGTTGTGATAAAGATCCTTTTCTAATGTTTGTTTCTCAAGAAAATGAATGGTTCTGTTTAACTAATTTTTCATCCAAGCCTAAATGATTTGAGGTTCAAATTCTGATGTTGTAGATTGTTCTTCAATCTCTGTTGTTGCTCAGGTGATGAAGGTATAAAGTTCTACTTCTTTGTGAAGATTCAAAGTCTTTTTCTCATTCCTGTGCTGACTCCAGAGTAGTTCATGAGGTTTGATTGGTGATCATTCTCTATGCCTTGGGAGTTTGGTATCAACCACTGTTGAATCCCACCCAATAACTTGGCGGTGTATGGTCTTCCTCTACTTTCAAATGCTAATTTTTGTTCATAAATTAATTTGATTTTGCTTTTGCTTTTGCTAGTCGTGGAATAATTCACAAAGAATAGGATTGGTGGAATTTGGAATTGGATTAAAGGACATTTTCTTCAAATGATCTTGAGTGGTATAATGTCTTGTGGAAAGTCTTGGTCAAGAAATGATTGTGTAGCATACTGTTATCATGTGAGAATATCAGATAGTTGTGCTTGAACATTGATGCAATGCACATTGATGTAGTTACTTACAGAATAGATTCAATCAACTTCTATTAGAAATGTCAAATTGGTTTTGTTAATAAGAGACAGATAGATCATTTCTTGTTTTCATTGAATTGAACTCTTTGTTTCAGTTGAATGCCTTTAGCTAGGAACCAACTTTCTTGCACAATCATAGTTTGAAAATCTGGTAATGTTATATCCCTACACTTTGAGAACTTCTGAAATAGAGCTTAAACCACCACTTAGATTCAGATTACTTGTTTTCTGTTTCTTCAATATAACCTCTGTTGCTGTTGTTCTTCAAACCTGCGAGCTAGTGAGCTTCTTCGCCGAGTTGCCACACCAAGAGTGAGTCAACCGAAACGGGTGACAGTAGTCCTTTCCCGAACTGGGGCGACAAAACATCAAACCCGAGTTTAACTTTGTGTAACTTTTTCTTAACCATGAAACCGAAGGACTGAAAATGAACCTCCAACGCAACCCATCTGCTGGATTTACCTTACTCAAAACGGTAGTGAACTCAAAACGGTAGGAAAGAATCCCCAAAACGAAATTGACCGATGGTAGTTAGTCGAAGCTATAGTAGGAAGCAACTCCCTAAGAACACCCGGCCCGAACTGATACCAATTCGAATTGTCCTGCTGCTTGTGCTGTGGTGCATCTTGGTGTGTTGTCCTGTTCTCTTTCCTTTTTGTTGCAGTCAATGGAGACTCATTCATCAATGACTCTGAAAACAAACGATGGGCTTGATAGATCAATCTTCACTTGAAGTTGGGTCTCTACTTAAAACTTTGTTCTAAACCAAAAGTTTGGAGTGTTGGGTTGTGTTTCTGAAAGTCTTTCTTTTGACTGTGTCTGTGTTTTACTTAGAAAAGGCCTTAGGAGAAAACTTCTGCGACTTGGTCGCCGGCTAGCCAGGGAGTTTTAGTTTTAGTTTTAGCCGTCGGAGAGTTTTCCTTATTATTAGGCAAAATAAAAAACACTAGAGTGAGAGAAAATGAGAATGAAAATATATGAGGAATGAATGATTTGATGTATTTTTTTAACTTCAATATCTCAATTGGTCTCATTTCAAGGTAGTTTGAATAAAGATAAAAAGGATAATGTAACCACTAACATTAAACAAAGTCATATGAAGAGGAAAAAGACACTAATTTTGACGCGGGTTTTTATTTTAAATGTTGTCAATTTCTTTTTTTCATTAATTTTTTTCCATCCTCATTTTCATGGATGAGTTAGCTTTTAGTGAGGCTCAATTTGATAAGCATTCGGATATTGGTTTTTGGTTTTTGAGAATTATGTTTGTTTTCTCTCCATTCCTTAAAATATATATTTTTTTATTTTTTATTTTTTTTTTAATCTTTGTTAAGGTCTTATTTGAATTTTTAGCCAAATTTCAAAAAAAAAAAATAATAATAATAATAAGTTTTTGATAACTATTTTTTTTTTTAGTTTTTAGAACTTGATTTGGTTTTTGAAAACATAGGTGGGAGGTAGATAACAAAACGAAGAAATTAATAAGTTAAGTAGTGTTTTATAAGCTTAATTTTAAAAAATAAAAAACCAAATGGTTATCAAACGAGTCTAAAAAAGTAGCTTTTAAAAACTTATTTTTGTTTTTTGAATTTGGCTAAAAATTCAAATGTTTTATTCGCAAAGATGAAAACCATTGTAAGAAAATTGGGAAAAAAAAACAAGCGTAATTGTCAAAAACAAAAAAATCAAATGATTATCAAATAAGGCGAGTAGTTTTTGTTGGGAGAAATTGCGGAATACAAATAACAATAATATTATGACGACAATCAATAATATTATAATTATCTCCTCTTCCACAGGGTAAGCCAAAAATAATAGTCACGAAAAATAATAAGAGATAGAGAAAAAGAAAACGACACCGAAAAATATACTGGTTCGTTCCAAGCTCGGGACTACGTCGAGTCTTCTACAACTGCAGGTTCTACTAGTATTTGGGAAATTACAAGAAGTCTTCAATAACGCCACAAACTAACCCTCAATAGCCCAACAATAGCTATTGACTTCCAAGTATCACAACCCGATAGCTTGGGATAAACAAAGAAACAAAAACACCCTCAATCCCACGAGAGAATAAATCTAATTCCCTCAAAATACCTCACTGTCGTCACTCCAATTCGCTGAAGAAAAAAATAGCCGCAGGTCCCTTCTTTTTTTCTTTTTTCTTCTGGCCACAATACACTTATATATATATATAAGTTGAAAGAAAACCTAAATAATTAATGTAAATGGGCCTTGGGCCCATTCCCCTTCTTTTCTTTCCATGCACGACAAATTGAGGCTGAAGGAGTTTTGACTCCACACTCCAACAATTTCCCACTTGGAGACAAAACAAAGATCTCGTCTCCCACTGCAACAAAACTCTAAACATCTTGGCAAACTCCAAGGATCTACTCCCATTACAACTGTTATCTCTGATCTTCTTGGTAAACTCCAAGGCTCAAAATACCTGAAAAACAACAAACTCACGAAAACAGGCAACTATCAGAGTATAACTGTAGCTCATCTGTGCTCACCCCGAGGTATGGACTAGCTACGTGGACCTGTCTCCCAGACGAAAAAGACAGACACGTATTCCCACTTCAGCTAAGTGGTATCACCTGTCATCTTCTTCCAACCCGAACAACTGTTCCTGAAGAAGATACAATCTGAGAATTGCTTGAATCCTCTATTCAAACTTGTTACCAACCTAGAGACCTGACCTTTGACCTTAGCAACTGCCCTGGCCTTCCACTTTGATGCCTCAACTCGCCTAAGCGACTTCTTCAATTCATTCGACCGTCTGACAACTGGGGATTCACGATAGCCATCAACTTTCTCTTCTAGACTTCCCAATTGTTTCTGAACTGAAGGATCTTGATCGGACTGATCGAAATTGGTTATCCTTGCTGCTGGCTCAACTGTACCTCTACCATTACCATCTGCAGCTTTAACTGGCATCCAATGTCTCTCTGAACCTTTGGCAACATTCAACTGACATCTGTACAGTGTAGATTTCCTGTGACCAACTGCCACTACCTGGGATCCGAACTTGAGTTTACACTGGCGACTACCAAACTCACACATGTAACCATCATCTGTCAATGTACCAATAGAAATAATATTCATCTTGATATTAGGCACGTACCTGACATCTCGCAGTACCAATTTATCTCCGCATTCTGTCTTCAGACTAACATCTCCAATCCCTCTAGTCTTGGAGGTTCTACCATTCCCCATCCTCACAAGGCCACGATGCCCTCCTGTGAATGATGTGAACAAACTCCTATCTGAAGCTATGTGAACAGAAGTTGCACTGTCTAATATCCAATCTGATGAGTGGTTACTATACTTTGTGTCACTCTCAACACAAGCTAAGACAACCTCATCCACTATATTTGCCTTTGGTTTTCTTTTCTGATCCTCTTTAAATTTCCTACCCTGATACTTGAAGTGACCTTTCTTATGGCAGTAATAACATTCTACCTCATTCCTACCTTTCCACTTTTTCTTACTGCTACTCGGTTCATTATCTTCATCAACCTTATCTTTACCTTTAGTCATAACCAAAGCTGACCCTACAGTAGACTCTTTATTACTACCCTGCCTACGAATTTCCTCAGCTATGGCTAAATCACAAACTTCTGAAAATTTTTAAGTGTTATTTCCAGTCGAATTAGACACTGCTGTCTTCATCGTTTCCCAACTATCAGGTAAAGACGTTAACAACTGAATAGCATTCACCTCATCAGAAAATTCTATCTTAACAGATTTTAATTGATTAATCAAAGTGGTAACCTCATTAATATAGGAATTCACATAAGCATCCTCAGACATTTGCATGTTGAAAAACTTCTTAACTAGGTAGACCTTATTATTTGCAGAGGGTTTTTCATACCTGTTTGTAAGCGATTCCATCAACTTGACTGCAGTTGTCTCATGGGCTACAAGACTTGCCACATCCATCGACAAACACATCCTAATGGTTGCAACTGCCTCTTCATCTAGAGCTTCCCAATCTTCGTCCTTCATATCTTTCGGTCTCTCCTTCAATGTCTTATGCACTTTCTTGCAAGTTAAATAATCCTTGACTTGCATCTTCCAATATCCAAAATTTTTCCCATCGAACTTCATGACTCCATCGAAACTTTTTGGCTCTACAAAACCCATGACTCCTGAACCAAAAGCTCTGATACCAATTGTTGGGAGAAAATGCGGAATACAAATAACAATAATATTATGACAACAATCAATAATATTATAACTATCTCCCCTTCCACAGGTTAAGCCAAAAATAATAGTCACGAAAAATAATAAGAGATAGAGAAAAAAAAAACGACACCGAAAAATATACTGGTTCGCCCCAAGCTCGGGACTACGTCCAGTCTTCTGCAACTGCAGGTTCTACTAGTATTTGGGAAATTACAGAAAGTCTTCAATAACGCCACAAACTAACCCTCAATAGCCCAACAATAGCTATTGACTTCCAAGTATCACAACTCGATAGCTTGGGATAAACAAAGAAACAAAAACACACTCAATCCCACGAGAAAATAAATCTAATTCCCCCAAAATACCTCACTGCCGTCACTCCAATTCGTTGAAGAAAAAAATAGCCGCAAGTCCCTTCTTTTTTTTCTTTTTTCTTCCGGCCACAATACACTTATATATATATATATATATATATAAGTTGAAAGAAAACTTAAATAATTAATGTAAATGGGCCTTGGGCCCATTCTCTTCTTTTCTTTCCATGCACGACAAATTGAGGCTGAAGGAATTTTGACTCCACACTCCAACAGTTTTCAGAAACTTGTTATTTTCGAATGTGACAAAATTCAAATGTTTCCAAAACTATTATAATAAAATTGTGAGGAAAAAAAAACTTGTTTTAAAAAAATCTAACAAATAGTCATCAAACGGTGCTTTAGTTATTATAATTTGGATTTAGTTTCCACTCGAATTTTTTGAAGTTTTGTTTTGGTCTCTTTTTTACTACATTTGAGGGAGGGGGAAATCGAATCACATACGCTTGGTAATTAGGACAAGTCTTGTAGTTTGTGTGTACATTTGTCTATATAGTT
The DNA here is from genome assembly GCA_036850905.1 of Luffa acutangula. Classification (NCBI taxonomy): domain Eukaryota; kingdom Viridiplantae; phylum Streptophyta; class Magnoliopsida; order Cucurbitales; family Cucurbitaceae; genus Luffa; species Luffa acutangula. The sequence continues at coordinate 38,688,300 of CM072094.1, read as the reverse complement.
TGATCAAATCTTACAAATTGTTTATTATAAATTGCAACCATATTTGAACACTTTTTTTTTTTTCTTTCAAGTTCCCAAACATAGAGGTTGAAGATTTGAACATTTGACCTATTATTTGAGAATGTATATTAATCAATCGACTTATGCCTAACATAAACATTTTTTTATTTACATGACAATGAGGTGATGTTTTCAATTGGGCTAAATTTATTAAAATTTATTAAGTTGAGTTTAAAATAGGGTAAAAGAGACGTTTTGGGGAAGTAAAAAAAAGTACAATACAGATCAAACTAAAATTAAACCCAAGTGAATAAGTTTAAGCTATATTGTTTTAGGAAGAACTATGTAGATGACCCATTTAAAGAGCTCAAGATGAAAAATGTCTTACCTTTTTAATTTAAGGTTATATGTCATTTTGTTTATGTCATCACCCATTATATTCTCTATATGAAAATACACATTTTTTTTTCTCTCATTTCGTTTCTCACTCTCGCTCATGTTTACTCTCTCTCGTTTCTTGCTCAATTTTTTTTCTTCTCCCTCTCCCCTCTCTTTTCTCTCTTCGAAGACAACAAGAGTTAGAGGCTGGAGCGAGAAATTGGAGAGAGAGTGAATTAGAGAGAGAGCAAGATTGAAGAGAGAGCCAAAGATTGAAGGGAGAAATGAAAGAGAAAATAGAATGAAGAGAGAGTCAGAGATTAGAGAGGGAGAGCAAGATTGAAGACCAAGAGAGATTGAAGAGAGAGCGAGAGATTGGAGAGAGAAATGAGAGAGAGAGTGAGAAGCTAGAGTGAGATGTTAGAGCGAGAGTTTACTAAGATGTTGGTGCAAAGGGCATATAACCTTAAATTGAATAGTAGGGCATTTATCATTTTCACCTCTTTAAATGAGTCATCTATACAAAAAAAAAACTGTTGTTCTAATATTGTTGTGTTTGGACAGTATACATTAATAAACCGTGATTGAATATTGAATATATAGTGTTGTCTTAAGTTAAGATTAGTAGTACAAAAGAGAGACGAGAACCGAATCAAACTCTATCGGTTCAATTTGGTTCAATCAGAACTAAAGTTGAAAACCTATGGTTCCCTAATCTTAACCTCATATTTTAGAAAGAACTTAATCATCAATATTTAAAAGTGGTTTCATTTAAAAAGTCTCCTAAACGACTAACCCACGGCCGGATTTGTTTTATTTATTTATTTTATATTAACACATTTATATAAATTAAAGAAATTCATTAAATGGCCTAATATGCAATTTGATCCACATTGATTTAAAATTAAAGGGGGAAAAAATATCTCCGATTCGTCGCCCATTATTCTATCTTAAATTACTTTAATGAAGTTGTTGCCATGCGACTTTTCTTGTAGTTTATTAATTAGCATGTGTTTTGAATGGTCGAATGCAATATCGAGCAATTAATATTTAAGAAAATTTATCACAATTTAATTTTTATAATATAATATGTGATATGCTAGTAAGTTACAATATACCAAATTTTCAACAAAATTAAATAAAGGGCTAAAATTCATCTCTATTTTTTTCGAAAAAATCGCTCAAATATTTGCGAACCAAATATAAAGTGTACTTTTAAAAAATGGCCAAATAATTTTTTTCAATGAAAAATGACTGAACCATTTTTTTTTTTAAACTTATTTCTAATCATTCTTCCAATTATACCCAATCATTATCTGATTTAATGGGTTCTACCCTAAATTAAGAAATTAGTTTAGGTACACCATCTATTTTCTCTCATATCCTTTGGAATTCAAATTCAGATTTTACATTCTCTTGAAAATGACAGGTTATATAGAATTTAGGCTTTTCATTTTCAATTTTCATTTAGAATTTTAGATTTTACTTATCTAATCATCATCGACTATTAGCTTCCTTTCTCTCAAATGTTCGTTTTAGCTCTCAGATTTTCCAAATCTACCCTCAACTAAGATCTTGATCGTGTCCGAATACAACCAATAAGAAAGAATAGTAAGGTATCCAAGGAGAAAGTAATTGAAATAGGTTTTGCAGAAGTAGAAGAGGATTTGAAAACCTACATTTGTGCGAGGAAGGGGAGCAGTCGAAAAGTCCTCTCTGCAAAAATATGGTAAGGTTTTTCAAATACCCAAACACTTTTTTAATGTTTCATGGCTATTTAGAAAAACCAACAATATTTAGACTTTGGATAGAGATGTTTTATGGCTATTATTTTCTAAATGATTCAAATACGATGTGTATGCAAGATACTACTGATAATACTCCCTCAAATTTTAGAAAGAAAAAGAAAATATTTTAAGTTTGTTGTACTGATTGTTTGTAAATTTAATCTACCTTAATTATTATTTCAGTATTATCTTTGTAAATTTAAATTTCGTTGCTAAACTTGTTGTTAAGATAATTTGTATTGATTTTTTCTGTAAGATCTTTGTAAATTTAAAATTAATTGATTACATTTTACCGTTAAGATAAAATGTATTTCCTAGAACTTCTCATTGATTTATGCTCTATTTGAATTTAAGTTTTCTTATCTAAATTCTAGATTGTCTCCTTCATTTATGTTGTATTTGAATTTAAGGGGGTGTTTGGTGCTCCAGAATGAAATCTAGATTACTGGGATTCCTTGTCTGGAATCTGGATGACTGAGAATTCTATGCTCCAAAATGAAATCTGGATTACTGGGAATCCTTATCTGGAATCTGGATTACTAAGAATATGATGTATGTGTTTGGTGTGTTGTATTGGGTCTGGATTTAGTCCTGTGTTTGGGGTGCAGGATTGGATTTGGGTCGTTGAAATTGTATTTGCAGTTAAAATATACTCAAATATTTTTTTTCCCTATTTTAGTGGGCTCATTCTACCTAACAATGTGTGTACATACTTTTTTAGCTAATTGTGTCAAGTTTGTTTAGCTCGAAGCCTCAAAATGTTTTGGAATATGAAAATGATGAGTAGAATTCAAAAACAAAATGTATATGTTGCAAATCCATACCAGAACTTTAATTATGATGACTTAAATTTAAAAAAAAAAATTGTTTTTAATCATCATATTAAAATATATATATTTCTAAAAAAAATCATATTAAAAAAAAATATATATACATACATACATAAAAGTACTATTTACCTGAAAGTATCAATGTTGATCAAAATATTTTTTTGATAAATGATGAAGATTAGTCAAACATATTTTATTTGCTAAATGAGAGTTGCAGTTGTGGTTTGTTTAAATTAGACTTCAAATTTTTAATTACTAATTGATTGTACAAAATTATATTAAATATTGGTATTTAGTTACAAAATTGAAGAAGGTTGATTAAAAAGTGAATTAGAAGTTAGAGTTCCTAATCTGCCTTATATTTCAATTAGGGGCATTTTCGTCTGATTTGTTGTTAAAAGAACCTACTAAAAATAGCAATGGGATCCTTTTTTAAATGAAAATTCAATGGCTATTTTTTAGAACACCTAATTAAAATAATGGCCATTTCCCCTATCTTTTCCCCTTTGGACTTCTTAAGAATCTCAAGTGAAATTGAGACTCAAATTTTCTCTTTTTGTTATTTTAAAATAATTTAAGTTGATGATATGAGGAATTCAACAAATTTTTGTTGGAAATAAAAAAAAGGGGGTTCTGAAAAGGGATTTATACTGGATCCTAATCAAACTATCAATCAAGTGGTTATGAATAAAATAAAGAAGAAAAAGAAGATCAAAACGTTGGTGGTTTTGTCTAAAATACATGATTAGTCTGAAAATGGTCAAAAATGGGGAGAAAAAGTTGCTTAAACTTTTTAGGCTAAATTATAAGAAATACCAACTTTGGGATTTGTTTAAAAAATGCCTTTGAACTTTAAAAAGTTTAAAAAATACCCCTAAACTTTGAAAAATGTTTCAAAAACACCCTTGCCGTTAATTTTGAATGGAAACCGTTAAAGTTTTTGTAACAATTACACATTTAAAGTTTAAGTATAAAATTAAATCCTCAAACTTCCAAAAGTCTAAAAATTAAAACCCAAAAAAATGGGGAGAGTCTAACCTACCACTACAATACATAAGAAAAGATCCATATCTAAATCTAACTACTTGAGCATATCAATTTTATTTTTTTTAACCTATCGCTTTCAAATGCATTTATTCACTTGAAGAAAATAATTTGGGAAACAAAGAAAAAGTCAAAAGTTATTTTCAGAAAAATAAAATAAAACAAATCACTAGCCCCGTTTGATAATCATTTCGGTTTTTGGTTTTTGGTTCTTCTGTTTTTGGTTTTTGGTTTTTGGTTTTTGGTTTTCTGTTTTTTAAAAACAAAAACCATATATGTTTGACAACTGTTTTTTGTTTTCTGTTTTTAAAAAACAGAAAACCAACCTTGTTTGATAACTGTTTTTGGTTTTCCATTTTTAAAAAATTAGAAAGATGAAAAGATGTTTTAGAGAGAGAAAAATGTGTAGAGACGTTGAAACAAAAATTTAGAGACACAAATATTAAGTTTTTAAGAGATTTTTTTTTTAAGACGAAAAAAGTTAAACATAGAAAATATAGAGAGATGAAAGAAAATATTTAAAGAAAGAATATTAGTTAGACTCGAGAAAAGATATTAGTTAGAGAACAAATAGAAAATAAGTAAGCGTAAAAGCGATAAATTTTATATTAAAAAAATTAAATAAAAAAAAAAGAGAAAATTTAGAGAGATAATAAGGTTAAAGAGTAAAAGATATGCTAAAGAAATAACAATAAATTAGAAAATTAAAGAAAAGTTGTAGCGATATAAAATTTTGGTGACTTTTTTTTTTTCAAAAGAAAAATTAGAACATGTTAATTAAGGAAAGAAAAGTTATTGATAAGTTTTTAGAAATAGACAAGTTATAGAGAAAAAAAAAGTTTTGAGAGAAGAAATTTTAGAGAGAGAAAAATAAATTTCATAGAGAGAAAAACGTTTTAGAGAAAAAAAAATAGAGAAAGGAATTTGTTGGAGAAAGATAAGTAAAAGAGGAGAAAAGTAAGGAAAAAAATTAGTTTTTGAAAAACAGAAATCTGTTTTTAAAAACTATTTTTTTTTTTTTTTGAAATTTACTTATAATTTCAAAAACGTTTTTAAAAAACAGAAAACAAAAAACAGAAATGGTTATCAAACACCCCTGTTTTTTTAAAATGAAAAATAAAAACAGAAAACAGAAAACGAAATGGTTATCAAACGGGTCCTAAATTATCAAATAATTATATGTGGTGCATGTCCATATATCATAAATAAATAAATGCAACAAAATGTTGTACATAAATTGAAAAATAAAACATACATTGATATTAAGATAGCAAAGCAAGCATAGTTTAGAATTGACATGTATCATCGACCAAGAGGTTAGAAGTTCAAATCCCTCCACCCAAACGTTGATTTACTAAAAAAAAAAAAATTAATACAAAGAGAAATGGTGAGGAATTAATTTGGATTCAATTAGAATTAGAATTAAAATATAGGTTTCTATACAGTTTACACTCAGTGAAATATATTAGGTTTAAATACAACTTTAATACTTCATTTTTTTAATATTTTTTTTTTTTATTTTGATTGCCCACTAATTTATAAGAAAATTGATTCTAGTGATTGAACTTTTCCTCAGTTTTTATTTTATTATTAATTTTGTTCGAGTTCAACAATATTTGGAGATAGAGAATTCAAACATCAATTCTCTTGGTCAGTTGAGCTATACTTACATCGACAATCTTATAATGTTTTGAAATAATCTTTTTTTTTTAAATGTTTTGAAATAATCTTTATTTTAGCCTTTAATTTCCATTAAATTATACCTTTAGTTTCTATCATAAAATTGATAAGGTGACTAATTTGAGTACGTATAACTAACGAGTTAGACAATATTACTAATGTTTCTTATAATTTGAAAGTTTGAATCGTCATTCCAGTATACTATATTTTCAAATAATAAGAATAAGAGAATAATGAAGTTGATAATATGGATATGACATGTAGAATTAATGAGATTATATCAAATAATTAATAATTAGATATGATATTTTTCTAATAGAAACATATTTGTTTTAAGAAAATAATTGGTAAGAATGTTTGGAAATATTTCAAAACTAGGTTTGTTTTGCAGGAGTGCGTATAGAAAAATGTCTTAAGATTAACGTGTTATACCAATAATATATAGACTCGTTAATCTTCATGTAATTACATACTAGTTTAATTTAAAATAATAAGATTTATTTGTAATAGATTTTTGTGTGTTTTTTGAAATTTATAATTAGTAATAATTTTAAGAAATTCAAATTAATAGCTAAAAGAAACCATTTCATTATATGAATGTACAAGAGAGCAAACTCACTATTAGAAAAGCAAAATAAAATTACTATATTTTCACTCCAAATTTCAATTGAAAATAAAATCAAGATATTATTTCATTTAACTAAACTTTATTTTATATCTAAATGTAAAATATAAAATAGTTAATTGTACAGATGTTAATTCATTATTAGTGCATAAATATATTATTTTAATGAATAAAATTGAATGTTTTGAAACCATTTGATAACCATTTTAAAATTTGAAAAATTAGGATAAATTTATAACTATACTAATTTATTAAATGTAGAAATACATGGAATTCAATGTAAGAATAAGAATACAGAATTTCTTGTATTAAAAAAAAAAAAAAAAGATAAATGCTAATGGTTCAAACTTCAAATAAGTAAATTAATATAACAATCCTTATCAAAATATAGTTTATTGATAGATAGAAGACAAATAAATATTTAATTACAGAAATAATTGACTGGGTTAACATAATCTTAGTATCCTCGTCATCTAACCCAAAGAAAAACATAAAATTACAATTACATTAAAAAAAAAAAATGTAGGCCACAAACATCACTAAAAATAAAAAAAGAATTATGAAACATTAATGGAGAGCTTCCTTCATCAAACTTTCTTTTTCTCTTTGACCTAAGAGGAAAGAAAAAAAAAAAGGAGTTAACACACAGACTCAAAATGAAATTTAAAATAATAAAAAACTATTTAAACTTTGGCATAAAAATAAAAATAATAAAGTGAAAATAACTTAGTGGTAATAGATATATATTTTTACAAACAAAGAGTTTGTTGATACCATTTTTCATAAAATTATTTCTCAGCAAAACTTCTAGTCTTTAATCATGTTGGATAAACAATTCCTTACCTTCTCTTGGATACTCGGTGATTCATCAGGAACGTCGTACCTATCTCTTGGGATCTCCTCCAATGACATGCCAAAAAATAGAAGCTGAAAAATAAAATGAAATTTAAAACAAATTAAAGTTCAAAGGCTTATTAGACACTTTTAGTTTTGAATAAGAAGAGGAAATTACCTCTACTGCCGCTTGTGCAGCTCTAGTCCTCCTCTTAGGCCTCGAGGGCGGCTTTTTTCCGACCATCTTCATGAAATCCTCCTCGATCTCCGACTTGGTTAGCGCCACTTGTAGCTTCAGCATCGGTTCTTCCTTCTTCGATCGGAGCCTCCTCGATCTCGAAGTAGTCCTCTTCATCTCCCTCACTTCACCCGTTGCTCGATTCTCCTCGATGTTCAACGCAATAGTTCTATTTTTATATCTAAGATTCCAAGGCAAGGGCAAGGCCGAGGTCGAGGCAAATGGCACTGATGGAGGTTCTTGAAGCACAATTTGATTCAAACGAGACTCGAGAGCTGGCGAACCGCAACCGTAGCGGCTAATAATCCTTCGGTGTTTATGTCTGCCCCATTGGAAAGATGGTGGCTTCAACTTCAACTTCAACTTCTGCTTAACATCATTAGTTTTGGTCATTGTTTAATTTCGTCGATCTTTTTGGGAGGAAGGAAATCGGGAAGAAGAGAAAGGATTGAAAAGAGTGGGAAGTAACATTTGTAATTTATAGGCTGATCTGCATTAGCGTGGGATGTTGTCCTAATCAATTTGGGAATAGGATTGTACGAAAAAACAAAAACCATATAGGAATAGGATTCTTCAGGTTCGTGCTTCGTGCTTAATTCGGCAGACGGCTGGCGGTGAGAGAGAGGGCCGGGGATGGGCGCTGCGTGCGATGAGTCTGGGAAGGCGATTCATTTACAAAATTTTAACTAGTATTGTTCTTCAAATAATTTAGTAAAAGTATAACATTTTTATCCAAATATCTTCTACAAATTAATCATTCTGCCCAACCAAAGGGTCCGTTTGGTTTAACTTTTCAAGTGTTTAATTTTGAAAATAAATCATTTTGAAAAAATTTCTAGAGTTTTCCAACCACTAAAAATAACTTATTTGAAAATGAGATTGATAAATAAACAATTTTGAGAGAAACACTTGAAACTAATTTTTTTAAATAAAAAATTCTTAAGTAAACAATAACTTGTGTATAAAAACATTTGTCAACCAAACATATGAGTGTTTAAATTCTAAACAATTTTTATACAAAATGTTTTTTAAAAAATGCATTCTTCATCAAAAACATTTAAATTAAAATGTATTCCAAACGGATCATAAATGTTTTTCAAGAATGCATTTTTATTATAAACATTTTTTTTTATAAGAATTGTTTAAAATTTAAACATTCATATGTTTGGTTTTACATTTCCTCATAAGTATTTCAATACACAAGTTATTATATATATACTTAAAAACTCTTGGTTAAAAATCACTTTTGGTCCCTAAACTTTCATGATAGTAACAATTTGATCCCTAAACTTTGATTTGTTACGATTTAGTCCCTGTACTTTCAATTTTGTAACAATTTAGTCCCTAAACTTTAATAAGTAACAATTTAGTCCCCATACTTTCAAATTTGTAACAATTTAGTCCCTATACTTTCAAATTTGTAACAATTTAATCCTTGTTGCAAAAAAAAAAATCATCAAAATTAAATGTCGATTTTTATTATTTAATGATTAAACTTTGTAGTTTATTAACATATTGGGTCCCATATTAGTTTATTGATCTAGCTTGGTAAAAAATTTCATTAAATCTTTACGTTAAATTTTCACGATAGGGACCAAATCGTTACAAATTTGGAAAGTACAGGGACTAAATTGTTACTTATTAAAGTTCAGGGACTAAATTGTAACAAAATTGAAAGTACAAGGACTAAATCGTTATAAAATTGAAAGTATAGAGACTAAATCGTTACAAATTAAAGTTCAGGGACTAAAATGTTACTTCCATGAAAGTTTGAGGACTAAAAGTGATTTTTAACCAAAACTCTTTTAAAAGAATTTGCTTTCAAGTGTTTCTCTTAAAATGGTTTATTTCTCAATCTCATTTTTTTAATAAATCATTTTTAGTGGTTGTCAAACACTATAATTTTTTTTCAAAATGGTTTTTTTTTTTCAAAATTAAACACTTTAAAAGTTAAACCAAACATACATAACACCTTATAGGCTTAAAATGTCCCTTTCAAAATCTTCGCCTTAATAAGGTTGATTAAAATAGATTTAGGTCTCATTCGATAGTGATTTGGTTTTTAGTTTTCTATTTTTTAAAAATTGGACTTGTTTTCCATGATAGAGAAACTCTAAATGTCAGTAAGCTTAATTTTCAAAATGCTTATCAAATGGGACTGTAATTTTTTTTTTTTTACAACATGTGGGGGTGAGGGATTTGAACCAAAGACCTCGTGGTCCTTACTACAACTTTATGTCAATTGAGCTATGTTCATGTTGGCAACGGGATTGTAACTTTGTTTTCAGTTCAATTGTATGAAAAATCTCTTGTTTAGACACATTTACTATATTTTATATTGTAGATTAAATCTCAAATTTGGTCTCTCTAGAGTTTAAGTAGTATAATTTCAATTTGGTTTCTATGGCTTTACAAGGTTGAATCTAGTTCTTATGATTTGACCTTTATTTCAATTTGGTTTTTGTGATTTTCAGGGTTAAATATGAGAAGAAATGTGTCAAATATGATATGGAAGGGACAAATTTGAGATTTGACTAAATTATAGATAACAAATTGAAACATTTAAAACTCATAGAGGATCAAATCGAAATCATTAAATACTCACCAAAACTTTAATTTTCTCTAATTTGGAATGTCTAGAACGGAGTTACGTTGCAGAAAATTACATGTATTGAAAAGGTTAATTGGTTAGCAAAAGAAGTTGATCACAATGCTTGGAGAAATTATTAAGTGTTACCGGTGCAATGAGGCGTATATTTGTACCGTTGGATTTTAGGGAGAGAAATTATAAAAGTACTTCGATTTTGTATCCAACGGTTATTAGGAGGAAGATAAATTTGAAGAGAAATTATTAGGTCATGTTCCCTATGCAATGAGATGAGTAGATTTTGTATCGTTGGATTTTAGAGAGAGAAGTTGTAAAAATATTTCCAATTTGTATCCGGGCGATTATTAGGAGGAAGACAAGTCATCATAAAGCTAAAAGATATTAGAGAATATTTTAGAGAATATTCTCCCATTAACATTGCCTTAATTTATGCCCATGATGATTGTACCCTAGCTATAAATTTGGTGTATATTTTCCTTCCTTTTTATCTCCTCCAGTGTGTATAAAGGATTGATACCGGTAATGAAACATTGTGGCAATAATACACTCAATTTTGTGTATTCATTATGGTATCAGAGCACTAAAAGTAAAAGTATTACCTTCTTTTTTTCTCTTCACGTTTCAGCAGCCATTTGCAATCACTTGTTGAAGCACCAATCTACAACATTATATTATTATCTTTGCTCAGCCTCTGTTCAGAAACCTTTGGTCTTTTTCTTCTCCAATGGCAAACACAACAGCTTCATCCACCTCTCCAACGTCATCACCTCTATTTCTTCTGTCTAACATATGCAATCTCGTACCGCTCCGCTTAGATTCAACCAACTACATATTGTGGAAATTTCAAGTCTCCTCCATTTTGAAGGCTCATTCTTTATTTGGACACATTGATGAATCAACTCCAAAACCTGCGCAATATGTTCTCTCTTCTACCGGTGAAACTACAACTGAGGTCAGTGTCGATTACATTCAATGGGTCTCTCGTGATCAGGCTTTAATAACTTTAAGCAACGCTACTTTATCACCTTCTGCTCTCGCACATGTTGTTGGGTCTTCTTCATCGAAAGATTTATGGTCTTCTTTAGAAAAGCGTTATTCTTCGAATACAAGATCTACTATTCTTGACTTGCGATCTGCCCTATATACAATAAAGAAGCTTTCATCTGAATCTGTTGAAAAATATACTTGTCGGATTAAAGAAATTGTTGACAAGCTTGTTGCAGCTTCAATTAAAATTGAAGATGAAGAAATTTTAGTTCATACCTTGAACGGGCTCCCGGCTGAATTCAATGCTTTTCGCACCTCTATATGGACTCGAAGTGGATCTCTTTCTCTGGAAGAACTTCACAATTTACTCGAGGCTAAAGAGAAAACATTGTAGCGAAATGTAACTGTCGATCCTATTCCCACGGCCATGGCTGCTGTAAAAAATTCGTTCCCAAACCCTAACAATCGGGGAAGAGGGAGACGACAATTTCAACGTGGTCGTGGACTTTACCGTGGATCTACTCCATTTGACGGCCTAGGCCCATTTTCTTCTCAACCTGCAGGTCGCGCCTCACGTGGAATATTGGGAAATGGCCCACGCGCATCAATACATTGGTCTGCAGGTCAAGCCCAAAATTTTGAGTCCAACTTCATGGGTTCGGGTCCAAAAATAAATGGGTCAAATCTCGGGTCTGGAGTCAATTATGGGTCTGTATCTTCAAATTCGGATTATGGCTTTAATGGCGGCCACATTTTCTGTCAAATTTGTTCCAAACCCGGACATGGAGCGCTTGATTGCTATAATAGAATGAATTTCTCATATCAGGAACGTCATCCACCGGCACAATTGGCTGTTATGGCAGTAAATTCTATGAATTCACAATCTTCACATGATACTTCTAACAAATTTTGGTTATCTGACAGTGGTTGTAATGTTCATATGACCAATGATCTTGCAAATCTCAATCTCTCCAACAATTATAATGGAGAACTTTTCAAAAAAAAAATTATAATGGAGAAGAATCAGTCACAATGGGTAATGGTCAACCTTTAAATATCCAAAACACCGGCAGTGGTACACTCTCCACCTCCTCTCATACTTTTAATCTTTCCAAAATTCTTCATGCTCTTGATCTTGCAGCCAATCTTTTATCAGTTCATAAATTTTGCCATGATAATAATTGTCTTTTTATCTTTGATACTGACTGGTTCATAATTCAGGATAAAATCTCAAGCAAAATTTTGTACACTGGTGAAAGCGTTAATGACCTCTATCCAATTCCCAGTCCATCAACCTTATCCTCTGATATGCACCCCAAAAATTATAACTTTATGGCAAAACAGAAGTGTTCTCTGTGTCATCATCGGTTTGGTCATCCTGCTCACAAAATTTATGCTCTAGCTTATCTCGTCTTGGTCTTTCTTTATCGCATATTATTTCTTGTTGTGACTGCATTAGTTGTTTGAAAGCAAAAATGTCTAAGCTTTCATTTCCTATGTCTCTTTCGTTTTCCATTACGCCTCTAGAACTTATTCATAGTGATGTATGAGGACCTTCTCCTGTTACTTCTCTTAATGGATATCGTTATTATGTCAGTTTTATTGATGACTTTAGCAAATTTACTTGGCTTTTTCCTCTTTCTTCTAAATCTGATGTCCATGCTATTATCCTCAAATTTATTCCTTCTGTTGAAAATCTATTATCTACGAAGTTAAGAATTTTTCGGTCTGCTGGTGGTGGTGAATTTTGCAACTCTTCTACTTTTTCTTTCTTTAATTCTAAAGGAGTTGTGCATCAAAAATCTTGTCCGTATACACCTGAACAAAATGGGGTAGCTGAGCGTAAACATCGTCATATAGTTGAAACTACAATGTCTCTCCTTTTTCATTCTTCCGTTCCTTTAGAGTTTTGGCCTTATGCCTTCTCAACTGCAGTTTTTCTAATAAACCGTATGCCTACTTCTTCTCTTAATATGTTATCTCCTTTTGAGAAACTTTTTGGTTACACTCCTGATTTACATCATTTAAAAGTTTTTGGGTGTGCATGTTATCCTTTGTTAAAACCTTACACCAAACATAAACTTGAGCCTAAAACATCTCAACATATTTTCCTTGGCTATACTCTTGAATATAAAGGATATATATGTTACAACCCTATCACCAAAAAATCCATTGTATCTCGCCATGTTCTTTTTCATGAAAAGATATTTCCCTTTGCCAAACCTTTAAATCCTCCTATCCCTCCATCATCTCCTCCTCCTGACCTAACACCTTTACTCACCCTTTTACATACATCTCCACCTTCACCTTCCCAACCTACCCAATTATCCACTGTTGACACTAATTCTTCTCCTCATGAGATTTTGCATGTTTCACCTTCTAGTATTGCAGATTTGTCAGTGGATGTACACCCTCATGAGAATTCAATGTCTCAAAATGTTCAAGTTCCAGACCGTACTGTCAATAATCATCACATGCAAACACGGGCAAAGTCAGGCATTTTCAAGCCAAAGGCGTTTGTTTCAACCATAACCACTTCATTTCCAACTGAACCTACCTCATACTTTGTTGCTTCAAAGTATCTAGAATGAAGATCCGCTATGTTTGAGGAATTTAATGCCCTTCAAGAACAAGGTACGTGGTCCTTAGTACCTCGTTTACCTTCCATGAATGTTGTGGGTTGCAAATGGATTTTTCAGACCAAATATAACACTGATGGTACCATTGCTCGATATAAAGCCCGATTAGTTGCCAAAGGATATCATCAAGTTGAAGGATTTGATTTTATTGAAACCTTCAGTCCAGTTGTTAAAAAGCCCACAATTAGGGTTATACTCGCTCTTGCTGCTAAGTATCAGTGGTCTTTAACTCAACTGGATGTTAAGAATGTTTTTCTACACGGTCACTTAAAGGAGGAAGTTTATATGTCTCAGCTTCCTGGTTTTCTTGACAAATCTAGTCCACATCATGTTTGTCGCCTTCATAAAAGCCTTTATGGTCTAAAGCAAGCTCCTCGAGCTTGGTTCGATCGCTTTACATCATATTTATTTACCTTAGGTTTCACTGCTTCTGTTGTTGATTCATCACTATTTGTACGATCGGTTGGATCTTCTTTGACCTATCTGTTACTTTATGTTGATGATATTATTATCACTGGACCAGATTCTTCATATCTATCCGTCTTAAAGAAGCAGTTGGCAACAGAATTTCAGATATCAGATCTTGGTGCATTGAAATACTTCCTTGGCCTGGAAGTCCACAACACTTCTAATGGTATTTTTGTCAATCAAGCTAAGTATCTCACTGACTTACTTCACACTGCAGGATTGTCCTCTGCTAAGACATGTTTAACACCCATGTCTACTACAGTTGATTTGCATACATCTGCACCGTTATTTCACGATGCCACACTTTATCGTCAACTAGTTGGATCTCTTCAGTATCTCACTTTTACTACACCTGACATTTCCTTTGTAGTGAATCGTGTAAGTCAGTTCATGCATTGAACTACAGTTGTTCATTACTCTGCAGTCAAATGTATATTGCGTTATCTCTCTGGATCTAAACAGCTTGGCATTTTGTTTCGACGGGCGAATGTGTCTCTCACTGCCTTTTGTGACTCTGATTGGGCTGGTGACACTTCTGACCGTCGATCCACATCTGGATTTATTGCTTTTCTTGGCTCCAGTCCTATATCCTGGTCAGCCAAAAAGCAACCTACGGTCTCGCGTTCTTCAACCGAAGCTGAATACCGCTCTCTTGCAACTACAACAGCAGATCTTTATTGGCTACGACAGCTTCTTCGTGATCTTCATGTCACCTTATTGGATCTTCCTACATTATTATGTGATAACATTTCAGCTATTTCTCTTGCAAATAATCCAGTTTTCCACGCTCGCACGAAACACATTGAGATTGACTATCATTTTGTTCGTGAAAAGGTTGCTCGTAAGATATTTCAGTTCAGTTCATATCTTCAAAGGATCAATTGGCTGACTTATTCACAAAACCATTGTCATCTTCAATATTCTTGACATTCCAGGACAAACTTCTAACTTTTCCTCCGTCATCAGTTTGAAGGGGCATATTAGAGAATATTCTCCCATTAACATTGCCTTAATTTATGCCCATGATGATTGTACCCTAGCTGAAAATTTGGTGTATATTTTCCTTCCTTTTTATCTCCTCCAGTGTGTATAAAGGATTGATACCAGTAATGAAATATTGTGTAACGCCCCAGGCCGTAGGGGATGTAGGGGAATGTCGGGGTCGTGAGGTGCCGAATTCGTGCTTTGTCCTCACTCACATGCTTCCTAGGAAAATTCCCAGGAGGTCACCCAACATAGAACTTCTCCAAGCCAAGCACGCTTAACTTCAAAGTTCCTATGATTGAGCCACCGAAAAGGAAGGTGCACCTTATTGGTTTGTGGGGACAGTCTTCACTCTTGGAAGCAGTTTAAGACGAGTATGGTGGCGTGGCCAGGTCGTAGGAGAATGTCGGGGGCCTTAGGTGTCGAAGCCGAATTCCGAATCCTGGGCCTGGGGCGTTACATATTGTGGCAATAATACACTCAATTTTGTGTATTCATTAAAAGAAAGTCTAAAACAATAGTGTTTACAAGTAAAAACAAAAGAAAATGTAAAAATAAAACCATCAAGTTTTTTTTTTTTAAAAAAAAAAAGTTTAATGAAGATTCAAATCTCTAATGTTTGGTCAAAGATATATTTTAATAATCGGATACAAATTATATGACCTCCATCAATTAAAAAAAAAAAAAAAGAATGATAAACAATTCTGGCCGATCTTCCATGGGTGGGTTAAAACTTGAAAGTTTAGTAGCAACAAAAAAAAGCTTGATTAGGTCTAAATTCCAAACATATATGGTTGGTGAAAATGATGCTTTTTATGTAAGAAAAATATGTAAACAGGCCATTTGGAATGACTTTTAGTTTAAGTGTTTTTCAAGAACTCATTTTTTATTAAACATTTTGTATAAGAATTGTTTAGAATTTAAACACGTATGTATTGAATGTTTTTATACTCAAGTTATTATATACTTAAAAAAATATTTAAATATGTTTTAAATGTTTTTCTCAAAATAGTTTATTTCTCAATCACTTTTTTTTTTTTAAATAAGTCATTTTTACTGGTTATCAAAACTGGATTTTTTTTAAATGATTTTTTTTCAAAATTAAATACTTGAAAAGTTAAACCAAATATACCATAATTTTAAAAGTATGGAAGATTATTTTTTAATTTAATAAATTTACGAATACTATAGTTATATTTTCATTTAAAATCATATTAATGAGATTAGTGTGATTGTTTTTTCTCATCTCAATTACATATTTCATTGTTTCTTTAATCATTTTCTCACACTAAATTAAATTAATATCGTTATTGATAAGTGTATTGTAGTCTATTTTAGATTGGAATAGGGTAATTTAAGTTGTATTGTTCTTCCAATCTAAAAATACTATATTTTGTCAAAGTGAGTATAACTCAAATATATAATTAACTTGCCAAAGTGAGCATAGCTCAGTGGTAATTGGCATGTACTCTCGACCATGAGGTCAGAGGTTCGAATTCCCCCACCCCAAATGTTGATGTAATAAAAAATATATATATATATAATTAACTTTTACTTAGAAGTTGAAACTAAGTTTTATTAAACCTAAAAAATAAAAGGCTAACTTTTTTATTCATAATAAATATATCAAATCATATATTTATGGATTTTGAGGATAGTTGGATCATCTTGGGTTTTAAATAAGTTTATCTTATCTAAGAATGTATTTGACAAATCACTATTTATTACAAGATAAACTTTTGATGATTTTGAATTCAAATTGATCCTTTCTCTGTTTTTTTTTTTTTTAAAGAGCTTTCTCTGTTTTTCTTTTCCCCACGAATTCCCTTTTTTAATCAAAGTTTGAATATTCGTATTTTACTTTAAATGAGTTAAAAAAAAATCGGAGATAAAGTTGATTAATTTTTTTTACCTAATATCATGTATTATATCTCTATTTTTTTAATAGTTTTTTCACTCATAACTATTGATTCATGTCTTATCTCAAAAATGTAAATTAATAAACATGATATATTTAAAAATAAAATATTGTGGACTTCTGTCTATTTATTTTTATTAGATAATAAAAGATAAAATTTGGTAATCGTTTTCACAAGTTTTGTAGGATGCTAACCTTCTTTATACATAAATTATTCTAGAACTCAAATTTGATTTACGCAAACCAAAAATTTATTTTCAGATTGGGTGACCGATCACCCTTCATATATGATTGGTAGCGATCCCAAAACTATTTTTTTTTTCAAGAGACCCTTCAAAAGAGGAAGTTGGCCGCGTCGCATTACGATTCTGTTGCAACAAAAATTATGATTGTTTTCTCTTAGTTTTCCTACAATGTTTTTCATCTTTGTTAAGGTCTTATTTGAATTTTTAGCCAAATTAAATAAAAAAAAAAAATTTGAAAACTACTTTTTTAAGTTTTCAAAACTTAACTTGATTTTTGAAAACATGACTAGGAGGTAGATAACAAAACAAAGAAATCAATAGGTGGTAGTAGTGTTTATAAGCTTAATTTTTAAAAACCGAAAACCAAGGGCCCGTTTGGTAACGTTCTTGTTTCTTGTTTCCGTTTCTTCATTTTTAATAAAGAAAAATAGAATTTCATGACCCTAACACCTATACATTCAATAATAATAAACCTATATTCTTAGTTATGTTTGGAAAAAATTGGAAACAAGAACAAAAAATGAGAAACTAGTTTTAGTTGTTCCCAAAAGTTCTATACAAATTTTGGGAGTGTTTCTACAAAATGAGAAACAAGAAACATACATAGTTATTAAATGCTTAAATTTCTTAATAAAATTAGAAACAAGAAACGAGAAACGAGAACGTTATCAAACGGGCCCCAAATGGTTATCAAATGGGGTCTTAGTTTTTTATTTTTTATTTTTGAAAATCAAGCTTATAAACATGTATTCCACTATAAGTTTCTTTGTTATGTTATCTACCTTCTTCCCTTGTTTTCAAAAATCAAGTCAAATTTTGAAGAAAAAAAATAAAATAATGGTCAAAAACTTTTTTTAAAAATTTGACTAAAAATTCAAATGTGTCCTTAACAAGGATAAAACTATTGTAAGAAAATTATGAGAAAATAAACATATTTTAAAAAGCCAAATGATTATGAAATGATGATACTCTGATTGAAAACTCATGGGTGCAATTATAACTTTTGGTTCATGATTTTTTTTTTCAATGAGTTTCTAATTATAAGTCTCTAGTTAATACACAATTAAAAAAACAGAGTTAATTTTTTTAAACGAGCAAGTTATAAAAAAATATATATAGTTTTAATGACGTTATTTATTTTAAGAAAAGTAATAAAATTTATTTTTAAAAAAGTAAGATTAAAAATTTAAATGAAAATATCTCTGCAATGACTTAATTTTTTTTTTAATTTTAAATTTTTTTAAATTTTTAATTAAAAATAGGAAAATTGTGCTAAATAACTATACTTCAAAGAATTTGATAAAAGGTCAAATTCAATGGGTTGGATGTTTGGTCCAAAACTTGATGCAATGAATCAAGTCCATAGACTTGACTTTCAAACAGGTCCAAATCTAAATAGTACTTTATCATCACTGTATCAAAAAGAGAAATTTGGGAGTATGGTGGTATTGAAAGATGTCAAAAAAAATAAAAACATTGAAAAAAGGCCACATGAGTTAGTCATGATAAGACTTTTCCTAATATTCCATATGTACCCTTGTTGCAACCTGTAAACCAACAAGTTCCTAAAATTACGTATTTGGACCCCAACAAACTAAATCTGGACAAAAACCTTAAACTTACACTAAGTGAATCCAACAAACTAAATCTTTTCAAATTTTATATTATAAAAATATTTTATATTTATTGATAAGATTCAAATTTCTCCAACTTCCTCGCCTATTTCTATCGTTTTCTTCCTCCATAACTTTCTTCTCTCCCAAGCGTTTTCTTCCTCTGCCTTCCCTTCCAAGCAAGAACTGAGTTCCCACATAGGATTGCAAATTCTCACGGTCACAAAACTTCTGATCTCGAAACCTCTCAATATAGGTACGAATCTTATCCAAGTAGAATGAAAGATGTCAGGGGATCAACATGTAGTCAATAATTTTATTTTATTTTTTTACCGCTTTTGTGTTGTAGGGTTGATTCTTTGTTCTACAAAGACACTGAATTTGATGCTCACCTATTTTGTTGTTCTCAAATTGGCAGAGACACTGTATTGTCCCCCTTGGTTTAAATACTCTAAATTAGTAAAAATAGTATTTACACTCTTGTTATCAAATGTGACAATTATTTTTAATATAATATGTTGAGAGGATTAATTTTGGAGTTAAAAATAGTATTTACACTCTTTTTTTTTTTTGAAAAAAAATAATATTTACACTCTTGTTATCAAATATAACCAATTATTTTTAATATAATATGTTGAGAGGATTAATTTTGGGGTTGTTCGAGTGATTATTATGAGAATACACAGTATTTGTGTTACGAGATTACACAGTATTTGTGTTTTTAAAAAGTATTTGTGTTTTAAAAAACACAGTATTTACATGTCTCAGACTATTAGTAAGTATTTTTGTTGTTTTCAAATACGGGACATTTTTGTATATTGAATTACAAGATTGGGATAACAGCAAGAATAGCTAAAAATAAACCATAGATTTGAAAAAGAGCTAAAAATATTTTTTCTTGTAAAAATGGCAAAAGGATAAAAATGGAAATCTACTCTTTGCTATGAACGGACAAAAATGCCCCTGTATGGAAAAAATGTGTAATCCTAATTTTAAGCTAATTGAAACAAATCTAATACTCAAATATAACAACCTAAATCTCGAATTAAAACAAAATCAAAACCTAACAACCTCAAATTCAAAACAAAATTCAAATTCAAATCTAACCACCTAAATCTGATAAAATTAAAAATCTTTTTAACTAATAAAATCAAAACTTAAATTCCATAAAACACAAAATCTTTCACACTAACAAAATCAAAACCTAAATTTTGGTTAATAAAAATAAAAAATCAAAAGGAAATTGGACAAAAAAACCATCAACATTGATGAGAACACTAAAATCTTGTAGAGAAATTTGGGAGTATGGTCAAAATATGGGGGCGGTATTGAAAGATGGCCAAAAAAAATAAAAACATTGAAAAAAGGACACACGTGAGTTAGGCATGATCAGACTTTTCCTAATATTCCATATGTACCCTTGTTGCAACCTGTAAACCAACAAGCTCCTAAAATTACGTATTTGGACCCAACAAACTAAATCTTGACAAAAACCTTAAACTTAGACTAAGTGAATCCAACAAACTAAATCTTTTCAAATTTTATATTATAAAAATATTTTATATTTATTGATAAGATTTAAATTTCTCCAACTTCCTCGCCTATTTCTATCGTTTTCTTCCTCCATAACTTTCTTCTCTCCCAAGCATGATCGTTTTCTTCCTCTGCCTTCTCCTCCAAGCAAGAACTGAGTTCTCACATAGGATTGCAAATTCTCACGGTCACAAAACTTCTGATCTTGAAACCTCTCAATATAGGTACGAATTAGAATGAAAGATGTCGGGGGATCAACATGTAGTCAATAATTTTATTTTATTTTTTTACCGCTTTTGTGTTGTAGGGTTGATTCTTTGTTCTACAAAGACATTGTATTTGATGCTCACCTAATTTGTTGTTCTCAAATTGGCAGAGACACTGTATTTTCCCCCTTGGTTTAAATACTCTAAATTAGTAAAAATAGTATTTACACTCTTGTTATCAAATATGACCAATTATTTTTAATATAATATGTTGAGAGGATTAATTTTGGGGTTAAAAATAGTATTTACACTCTTGTTATCAAATATAACCAATTATTTTTAATATAATATGTTGAGAGGATTAATTTTGGGGTTGTTCGAGTGATTATTATGAGAATACACAGTATTTGTGTTACGAGATTACACCGTATTTGTGTTTTTAAAAAGTATTTGTGTTTTTAAAAAGTATTTGTGTTTTAAAAAACACAGTATTTACACTCTTGTTGTTTTTTTGTCCAAGTTCCTTTTGATTTTTTATTTTTATTAACCAAAATTTAGGTTTTGATTTTGTTAGTGTGAAAGATTTTGTGTTTTATGGAATTTAAGTTTTGATTTTATTAGTTAAAAAGATTTTTAATTTTATTAGATTTAGGTGGTTAGATTTGAATTTGAATTTTGTTTTGAATTTGAGGTTGTTAGGTTTTGATTTTGTTTTAATTCGAGATTTAGGTTGTTATATTTGAGTATCAGATTTGTTTCAATTAGCTTAAAATTAGGATTACACATTTTTTCCATACAGGGGCATTTTTGTCCGTTCATAGCAAAGAGTAGATTTCCATTTTTATCCTTTTGCCATTTTTACAAGAAAAAATATTTTTAGCTCTTTTCAAATCTATGGTTTATTTTTAGCTATTCTTGCTGTTATCCCTATCAAAAATCAACCCATCCCAATGAAAAAAAAAATCTTTATTTTTTCTTGTTTAATTCGAAAATAATTAAAAAAAAAAAAACATTTTGAACGTAATTAGTTATTTCTGATATTAAATATATAAAATTTATTCTATTTCCTCCGTACCATATCATGAATCTATAAATATTACAAGTTTACAACTTTATCAAAAAAAATTAATTAAGAACTTATCGTTTTCATGTGTATTGTAATATATATATATATATATATATATATATATAATCTGACTAACATTGTGGTACACTTTTATCTAATAATATTATTTAAGTTTATAATACTACAATTTTAATTAATGAATAAATTATCAGAGGTAAATTTAAAAAATAAAATTCTATTTTTTAAAAAAATAATAAATAAAATTCTATTTAGTTATGGAACAAAAATAACTTATTAAGCCTCCATATGGGATTTGATTTTGCAGGTGGTGAAAATGATAGCACACAAAATGTGTAATACTTGAACTCTATTTATAACCAGTTTTTTGTGGCTTGAATGGTTATTTTAATGTGCATACTTGTTTGTTTTATAAATATAGAGTATTTAAAGAAAAACCAGAGTTTCTAGAAGAAATTATGATTTAAAAAAAAAAAAAGATAATTAGACAATAATTTAAGAAATTAAGTCATGGAAAAGGAGTGAAGTCAAAAATCCCGAGAGATAGCATCTCAACGCCACCAAAAGCATCAATGCACTGCTTCAAGTGTTAAGACACTTCAAATTGTATATGTCACAAAGTCCCTTGTCCAACAAAACACGTGTGCACCTTGTGTTTGGATTTCCGTTTGCTACAACCTACAAGCTATACCAACTTTCCATGTGTTTGCCACACGATTTAAGGACAACATCTCGACGCTACACCTAGCATCTTGATGTTGCGTCAATAACTTCTATATATTTATCGTTTTGGAGTTGTTTTAGGGAATTGCTTTGAGACTTTTGACCTAATCACCAAATTACGACTTGGGAGGCTAAAGAGACAATTTTAGAGCTTAGAAAATGGATTTTCATTGCTTGAGATTGTGGAGATTGTATTGGAATGGATATCGACACGCCAAACTTAATTTGTCTTCTTACCCTTACTTTAATAGTTTTGCACTTTTTTTTTTTTATAGATTTTAGTATAGAACTTTAATTTGTTGTCATTCTATAAACATGAGTGGCTAGATATCTTTTGTTAATCTTAGTGTAAGGGACTACCGGACAACCACATATCTCTACAATGGTATGATATTGTCCACTTTGGGCATAAGCCCTCATGGCTTTGTTTTTTGATCACCCCAAAAGGCATCATACCAATGGAGATACTTGTCCTCCCTTATATACCTATGATCATCCCCTTATCAAAGCCATGAGGGCTTATGTCCAAAGTGGACACTATCATACCATTGTGGAGATATGTGGTTGTCTGGTAGTCTCTTACACTTAGGAATTGATGAAGTAGAACGTAATTGTATATCTACAGTAGTTCTAACTTATCATAATGATTGAGTTTCTTTCAAAGTTGTTAAGAGACTTAGACTTAATTAAGGTCTCACTGTTAGTTAAACTATTTAGAAATATATTAGTTTTTAATTGTGTTTGAGAATTAATTGTACTTGGAAGAATCAATTATGGTTTTAGTGTTCTTGACTTATAGAATATTATTGCAGATTTTTTGTTGCATTCAATTGAATTAAATCAAAAATTTTATTGGTGAATAAATTTCCTACGACCCAATTCTTATTAGTCCTTGATTTTTCTCATTACTTTGGCCTTCGCTATTTTAAATTTTTTTTGCATCACATTTTTTTTTTCTCTAAATAAAATCAAATGATAGTATTTGTAGTATTTGAGTGAACGACTAAAACCCTATTTTTGCCAAAGCGAGCTTAGCTCAGTGGTAATTGGCATGTACTCTCGACCATGAGGTCAGAGGTTCGAATTCCCCCAACCCCAAATGTTGATGTACTCAAAAAAAAAAAAAAAACTAAAACCCTATTTTTGTGTACGATATATACTCATAATTTACTTACATGATATTAAAACTTGATACATATACTTAAGATATGCATTCAAATCATGCAACAGAAAGTAATTTCAGATGAACTCTGAACTATTCCTGTGTTTGGTGAAAATAATTATAAATTAATGTAGAGTTTATCACTTTTTTCAATTAAGTTGATTTGTGGCCACCGTAGCTTTAAGATTAATTTCCTAAAAATCTAATGCTTCTTTCATGCAACTTTTAAAATTTACCGAATACTTGTAACTACATCATACTTGTCTGAAACTACTTCTAAAAGTGAAGACTGTCCCCAAAAATCAACACGGGATCCTTATAGCATGTTTTGTCCTCACTCACATGTTTCTTAGGAAAATTATGAGGAGGTCACCCATCATAGAATTTCTCCAAGCCAAGCACGATTTAACTTCAAAGTTCCTATAATTGAACCACTAAAAAGGAATGTGAACCTTGTTGGTATAGATCATAGTATCTATCAATTCTTTTAAGTTTATCTTGACCATATTTTCATGTCCTTAGGATCTCTCTCATTCGGATGTGATCTCGGTTCATTCATGTACCCCTCCTATCCTCGAGCATCACAATACTAATTCGCTGACTTTTTAAAAAATACATTATTCGATAGCAATAAAAAATACATTATTCGATAGCAATTATTTAAAAAGTTACTCTAATCTTAAAATAAGCCTAAATTAGTTTTAATAATTTGGTAATTAGAATTAGAGAATGCATTGATCCTCATTTTTCATTTCGCATAACTTAATTAGGCCTCATTTGATTATAACCATTTTTTTTTTTTTTTTTGAAAAGTGATTATAACCATTTGACTTTTGGTTTTTGGTTTTTGAAAATTAAGTCTATAAACACTACTATACCACCCATCAAATTATGTGTTTTGTCATCTACTATCTTTCTATGTTTTCAAAAACCAAGTCAAGTTTTAAAAATAAAAGAAAATAGTCGTTTTTTTTCTTTTTATTTTTGAAATTTGGCTAAAAATTCAAACATGTGCTTAATTACAAAGATGAAAATCATAGTAAGAAAATTGCGAGAAAACAAATCTAATTTTCATAAACCAAATAGTTATCCAACTACGTTTTATTTATTCATGATTGGAGATTCCTCCCAAATCTTTGATCCTGTCTAAACTAAATTAAAAGTAAACTAAAAATTGATCGTAAAAATAATCAGTTGAATCGACTACTAAGAAAATCAACCTCGACTAAAATATAATAAACTTATATATTTCTAAATCAACTTTAAGTAAACAAAACAAACTCCAAGTTACTCCATTCAATTACTTTGATCCTTTTCTTCATGTAAAAAAGGAAAAATCTTTTTGCTTTTTTTTTTTTCAAAATTCAAACCAATTAAACCTCTAAGGACTTATTTCCATTCTATCCTTTTCATGAAGAAGAAAAACAAAAAACTTTTTGTTAATAAAACAATTAAACCTCTAAGGACTCATTTCCATTCTATAATTTTTTTTTTGGGGAAAAATCCACTTTTGGTCCCTGAGGTTTGGGTTGAGTGATACTTTGGTCCCTGAGTTTTCAAACTCAACAAAAATACCCCGAGGTTTGAGATAAGGAGCATTTTGGTCACTGCCGTCCAATTTTCCGTTAAATGCTAACAGATTGCTGACGTGGCCAAATTTTTTTAATTAAAAAATTAATTTTTTTAATTTTAAAATAAAAATAAAGAAAAAACAATAAAAATAATAAAAATATTATTATTTAAATGATTTTTAAAACTTAACTCTCCACCCACTTCTTCATCTTCTTCCCTCAACCCCTCCATCTTCTTCTTCACATCTCCGGCGCCAGCGGCCGGCCACCGCTCGCGCGCCACCGGCGACTGTAATTTTTTTTTTTCTTTTCTTCTCCTTACTTCCTCTCTTTTACCCCAACCCATTTTTCTTCTTTTCTTAAAAAAAAAAAAAAAAAAAAAAAAAAAAAAAAGAGGAGGGTTGATTTTTTTTTATTTTTTAAAGAAAAGAAGAAAAATGGGTTGGGGTAAAAGAGAGGAAGTAGGGAGAAGAAAAGAAAAAAAAATTACAGTCGCCGGCGCCGGAGATGTGAAGAAGAAGATGGAGGGATTGAGGGAAGAAGATGAAGAAGTGGGTGGAGAGTTAAGTTTTAAAAATCATTTAAATAATAATATTTTTATTATTTTTTATTGTTTTTTCTTTATTTTTATTTTAAAATTAAAAAAATTTGACCACGTCAGCAAAATCTGTTAGCATTTAACGGAAAATTGGACGGCAGGAACCAAATTGGTCCTTATCTCAAACCTCAGGGGTATTTTTGTTGAGTTTGAAAACTCAAGGACCAAAGTGTCACTTAATCCAAACCTCAAGGACCAAAAGTGTATTTTTCCCTTTTTTTTTTTTAATAAAAAAAAAGTTGGACAAAAACTGATCCATAATGTTGTTGTGTAATGGGGTTTAGAATCTCTTTATTATTAAAAAGATGGGTTTTCAATTTTCATCCTAAAAACAAAAGGTAAAAAACAAAAAAGATGAAGTATCATAATCTTTGAAACAAATAGCTACATATGGCTCTTTGCTTTTCTTTTCTTTCCTTTTTTTTTTTTTTTTTAAGAATTTTTTGAATGATTTATATTCTTTTGATAAAGGATCATATCTTTGACTGTTTACCAAATTTTTTTTAGCTCAAACTTCTCAAAAGTCAGTCTCATTGAATGCATTTTTAGTTTAAAATTCTCCTTAACAAGTAAACAACAAAAAGCTTGCCCCCTCATGTATTTCCATTATATTTTTCTCATTCAATATAATAAACCCAAATAGCATTTAAATTGACTAATTAAAATGAGAATAAATCTAAAAGCTTGGATAATTTCTTTTAAATGAGGCTTTGGAATCCAACAATAAAGACAATTTTTTCTTGTTTAAATGAAGATCTCAACAATAAAGACCAATTTTTCTTTTTTTTTTTTTTCTTTCAATTTAGTGAAGCATTAAAGTTATCAATTCAAGTATATAACTCGAATGTTTTTTAGGGCTGGAGTTTTCAAGTGTTTAAAGTATTTTTCATCTTTGATATCGAAACTTTATCACTTAAAGTCATTTCAAGTCGGTTTTTTTTTTCTTGAGTTCAATAATATTTGGAGCAAGAGATTTGAACCTCTAACCGTTATGCTCACTTTCACCATCTCATTGCACATTTATTATTTAAAAATAATGATTAAATTTAGACTCAATTATTATTAAATATCCCAATTAATCTCTCTTTCTATTTAATCTTTTCGATTTCGGTGCTAAATTTATTCTATTATTTCCTTTTTATGTATTTCATGTCTCCATTCTCAAATCTAATCATTCAAAAACTTTTAAAACTAACTATTTATTTTCCATTTTCATTCCCTATTCTACCCCCACACATCTGATTGAAGATGAGAATATTCCAGTTTAATTGAAGATAAGAATAAAGAACAAGATTCTTCTCAAAAAAAAAAAAAAGATTTTTTTTCCCTAATGGAGCGAAAATTCATTCTTCTTTTAATTATAATCCACAAGCATATATTTTATTAATGAAATGTGATCGTTATTAACCCAAAACTCACTTTTAAGTTTTAAAATCTATAAATTTATTATTAAATCAAGATTTTAAATGTTGATGTTATTGAAAATGTGGATAAAAAATTGATAAAATGTTAATATCAATTGATGTGAAATTATAGAAACAAAGAAAATCATAAAAAAAATATTAAAATAAATAAACATTTCAACATTTTTAAAGTTTAAAATTATCTGTTATTAACATTAGGCTATATTAGTCATATTTTGTCAATATTATTATAATATTTTGCTGACTTTTCTATGATATATATAGATATGAAAATATCAATAGGAATGTTGATGAAAAGGTCATGTGTCGCCAACAAGAGCATAGCTCAATTGACATAAAGTGTATACTTTTGATTAAGAGATTAGATGTTTTCGAATATTCTCCCACACCCCACATATTTTCAAAAAAAAAAAAAAGTAATGTGTCATGTCGAATGGAAGGAAATTTAATATTCTAATTAATATTTCATTTGTTTTTTACATAAGAAAAAGAATATTTGGAAAGAGGATGTGGCATAATTGAGAGTTAAAACAAGGGAGTGATTGAGAAATAGACTAGAGTCTATTCCTTTAATTGTCTTTATCTTATTACCATCTAAACAAAAAGAACATAAATCATCCCCTTATATTCAATACAATACAAGTTAAATCCAATCTTATAATAAAGACAAATATAAAGTTAAAGTTAAAAGGGGACCCTAAATATTAATACCCATTACCCCCTCTCAAACTCTCTTTTGGAATAACCAATCCCTTTATCAAAAAGAAAAAAAAAAACTATTGAAATGAAACCAATTATTACAAGAGAGAGAGAGAAAGAGAGGATTCCACATGGAAATTATGACAATCATAGAGACAGAAAAAACGAAAAGAAGCCTTCAATCAAAGATGAAAACAACAAAGGGACAGCCCATAAGATTAATTATTGAGGAAGGAAAAAAAACCCAAATGAAAAAAAAAAAAAAAAAAATAGAGATTGTAATTGGGTTTTAGCCATGAAAATGGCATCAGTACTTGTTTATGTGTCTCCTTAGCTCTATACATTATTTGTGTGAATCAAAGTACTGCGGTGGTACCTATCTCTATTTGACACATCATCTAATGAGCATTTAATGATATAATATTTTATTCTATAGATCTCACACCATTCTGAAATACTCCAAACAATGAAAGTAGTATGGAAATTTTTTTCCTAATATTTTATCATATGGATTCCACACCATTTTTAAATACTTGTATGAATTTTTTTTACCTCTCTTTATTGTTTGAGATGAAAGAAGTATTTAAGAATGTGTGAGACCCATATAATATAAAATATTATATACTTATTAAATGCATTTAATGACGTGTCAAATGCTGAATGGAGATAGTATTACCGTAATACTAAAACTTTTTCGTCCGGACTATTTGTTTTTCACTCGCCTAGATTTAACCATTTTCAATTCCCACCATGTTCTTTTCAAAATACAATAATGCAATTTCTCTGATTGTTCCAATTTGCAGAGAGGGATCACATGCTTGCTAATGGAAACAGAAATGATAGACAAACGAAATCAATCTAATCTGTACTTGGCGATTCAGTTTCAGCAGGAAGAATTTTATGAACATAGCATTGGGAGGGGTTTCTTTTTTTTCTTTTTAATTTTTCATTTCTTCTTCTTTTTGATCTTGCCATTACAAAACAGAGAACCGAATCCGAAAAAACTCACAGTTACTTTGGAAATGTATGGCGGAGGGAGATTCAGAAGAGGACTGAGATTTCGAACTCCATTGCCATTGGTCGCCCCGAAACTCTTCCTCGTCGAAGGCTTCTGAGACGACGAGTTCGCGAAATACGAGTTCGAGCAAGAAGATGCGGATGCGGATGCGGATGACTTTCTACTCGAAATCGAAGGCTGTTTCTGCAAATTCGGCCTCTGAGAAGAATCCTTTGAATTCGATTGCTGTTTCGGATTCAACACCGAACCAGTCGAATTGCTTCTCGACAGAAAATGCAACGATCGAATCAGACTTCTACTCTTGGAGCTCTCGCAATTGAGACTGCTGCTTCGTTTGAACTGCCAGAACGATTTCGATTGCGGTTTCTCGTCGGCATCGAAGCTCGCAGATAGAAGCTCTTTGAGGCTCTTCTTCTCGGAGGAGACTGAATTTCTCGAAGGATCGGGAGGAATTAGAGGAGCAGATTGCTGGTTAGGTTTAGGAACTTCTCTGTTTGGCTCGGTCGATTTCTTGATCTCGACGGGGAGAATTTTGCCATTGGAGAAAAGTTCATCCGCGGAGGAGAGATCTTGCATAAGCAGATTGCCAATGCAGAAATCGAAATCCGATTCGAGAAGAGTCAAATCCAAACGATCGCGATTGCAATCGGAAGAAGGCAACAAATCGGTCTGGTTCAGATCATGCGAGAACGAGATTCTCGGACTGATTCCTACACTGGAAATCTCAGAGCAAACTTCGATCGCCATTAGCTGAGGCAACAACAAATCGAACAAACTCAATTCCACAAAATCCGAACGAAGAGCCAGCAGATTGAAAGCAAAGAGGTGGGAAAACGAAAACAAAATTATGATTCGAAATTGGGGAACAACGGAGTCAGAAACTGCAGCTTTTTTGTGTTGTTTTTCAGCCTTTGTTCCGGTGGAGAAAACGGCATTTTGAGGATGGAAGATCAGGATTCTGAAATCGAAATGAAGAAGAACAAAAATCTGAGAATTACGAGGAAGAGAAAGTGAAGAAGAAAGAGAATGAGAGGTGTTGAAATTAAGCACCGAAAGGCTACAAAAAGAAGAATCCTAGCGAGATGGAGAGGGGGTTTCCAATGGAAGTGAGAAATATTTTTCAGTTTATAATTTATATGATGGATTTACAAAGAGCAGAGTGAAAAATACCAAAATGGAAATAAATTTTGAATGTAATCAATGTAATGCCTACTAATAGGCTAACATTTCATTTTCTCATTAATAAAAGAAAATACTATGATTTCATTTGACTTTTTTCCTTTCTATATTATGTATCTTTATTTCTTTTCTATAGTGATGACTTGAGTCTCCTCAAAAAAAAAAAAAAAAAAAAAAAAAAAAAAAAGAAAAAAGGTAAATAATTTTGGGAAAATATTTCACTGTGTACCGATACATAGAAATCTCGGTACATATCACCATAAAATTGTGTCAACTAGGAGAGATAAAATTTTGAAAAAAATACCTTTTAGTCCCTGAGTTTCATGAGTTTTCAAAATAGACCTCTTTAGCCTTGGAGTTGTGAGAAATAGGTTTAAAATGTCCCCAAGTTTTCGATATAGACTTTTTTAGTCTCTGGGTTTTGAGAAATAGGTTTAAAAGGTCTCTCCTATTATTTTTTTCAGTTTTTTTTTTAAATAATACTTTTTAATTTTTTTTAATTTAAAAAACTATTCAATATTAAAAGATAATAAAAAATATTAATTTTAAAAAGTTGAAAAAATAATATGAGGGACCTTCAAACCTAATTCTCAAAACTCAAGGACTAAAAATGTTCATTTTAAAAACTTAGAGACCTTAAAATGCACCTATTCCTCAAACCTTAGAGACCAAAAAGGTATTTTTTCCTAATTTTTTTTCTCATTTTCTACCATTCTCTTTGTTAGTTGTCAAGATTTTAATGGGTTAGGTTACAGATATAAAACCAAGTATTGTTCATAATTTTATATGATGGTGAATTAAAAGGTAGATTTTTTTTTTTTTTTTTTTTTTTTTTTGAAGAATTGAGAGGTAGATCTCGTGTATAATTTTTTTGGTAGTTTTTTTTTAAAAAAAAAAATTAATTAATGTAACTGTGCTATTTAAAAAAAAATTATTGAAAAGATTTTTTTTTTTTTTTTTTAAGAGAAAGAGTCATAATCAAAATCAACTTTTCTAAAGATAATCACATGATATTTGTGTTGGATGCATTTTTTTTTTCTTTTTACCAAAATTTTTCACAAGATGCACTTCTTTCAAAATCAAGAATCTCAATACGAATGTAGAACCATGCTTTGATGTGTTATAGGACAACAAT
This sequence comes from Luffa acutangula, assembly GCA_036850905.1. NCBI lineage: Eukaryota > Viridiplantae > Streptophyta > Magnoliopsida > Cucurbitales > Cucurbitaceae > Luffa > Luffa acutangula. The sequence continues at coordinate 38,657,090 of CM072094.1, read as the reverse complement.
AATCTCGAGTACAAACAATAAGAGGCTTTGCTTTCAAATCTCTACACGATCATATATAGCATATTCCTTTTAACTTCATGACAACTTCCCAAATCTTAGCTCATTCCATATTCTATCTTAAGAGTCTGATCTCCAATATTCGTTTATTCAATTAACTCTCTCTAACCATGGATATAAAAGGGCCAAAGCGAGCTTAACTCAGCGGTAATTGACATGTACCCTCGACCATGAGGTCAGAGGTTCGAATCCCCCCACCCCAAATGTTGATGTACTCAAAAAAAAAAAAAAACATGGATATAAAAAACTTACTCAAATCACATTATATTTATACGCGCATATATGTATACGTATATATATACTAGAACTACTTCTAGTATATTACCGTCTCAGGTAGTTCTATTCAGAGAGAAAAAAAAGTAGTCCTATTGAGAGCAAATCCGGCAATAGTCAAGTTTTTCATTTTATAAGTGAGTTAAAGTTGAATAAATCTAACATTAATCAAACTCAATCTTCTATTTATATACAAAGTCAAATCCTACTAGGTATAAACTCAACAAGTCCAAACTCCTCATTCTATCAATAGAGGTGAGTCCCATTGAGCAAATTCAATGGTAATCAAGTTATTTTTACTCTATAAGTGAAGTCAAGCAAGGAACAGTCAATCTCTTCAAATCAATTTGAAAGTAACATTTTAAGTTAAATTATTGGTTTAATGATCACTAAATTTTCAGATTTGTGTCTATAAGTGTCTAATAAGTCTTTAAACTTTTAATTTTGTATCTAATATATCTCTATATTTTCAATTTTGTGTCTATTAGATTATTTAGCTATTTGACATTTTTAAAATCATATTTGATAGACAAAAAATTGAATAACGTTTAACGTCCCATTAGACACATAAAGTGGATAAGTCATTAATAACTTTTTAATATCTACCTATGTCAAGGGAGATTATCGATTTGAGCTCAATAGATAATACACCTATTACCATTTCAAAAATTTATGTCACAAATCTCTTCGCTGTAATTTTTTAACTAAAAAATATATATAAGATAAGAGTAAAAGATAGTTTGTTTTACTATTTTGTCATCTCTATAAATGGATGTGTATGGGTGTTTTCGTCGTAGGAAATAAATTTATTTTTTATAATTTAATAGTTATTGTTTAAATGTTAGTTTATCCTAAAATTTCCATATTTATTCTATTTTAATCTTTTCAATTTGTAAATATTATGTTTTGATTATTCAACTTTTTTTCAGAAAAACATTTTATTTCTCTTTAAACTTTGCACAAAAAACTAGTAGTGATGTCAAAAGTTAAATGCCTAGGTAAAATAACATATCTTATAAACACATTTCCAAAGTTTTTCCTTTTTTAGAAAAATAACGTAAAGTTTCTCCAAAAAAAAAAAAAAAAAAAAAAAAAAAAACGTAAAGAAAACGGCGCATAATTTTTTAAGTCAAAATTACATTCTATCCACAAGTTCTATCTCATCATTATATAATCTATATCTATACTCTATATAAATGGGGTTAAGAGCGGAGAATCTTTTGTTTCCTCTTTTGCCCTTACTTTTTAAATAAATTCCTATTTTATCCTTTGCTGATGAGACACGACTCTTCGAGTGTAAGTGTTTGTTGAGTCCAATAGGTGCAATTGATGTCGACGGGATGCAACTATTCATGTAAAGATTGATGTCGACGGGATGCAACTATTCATGTAAAGATGGACGTCCACGAGATGCGACTGTTCATATGGATCAGATGGTTACACATTGAATTGTTGCATTCATTCATGTATAAGTGTGATCTACGTATTAAAAGAAAATATATAATTAACAAAATGTCAAACTATAGGAAAATTTCTACTTTTATACGAGAAATCAAGACTTTTCAAGAAAAGGGAAAATTATAAGTATGTGTTATTCGTGAGGGAATCGCTATTGACTATGTCACAATAAAACCTTAAGAATTCATAAATTTTTTTTTGGTTGATGAATAAGTCGTATTGTTATCTATCCTTCTTTATTTTTCTAACGTCATCAAATGTTATTTACATCCGAGACAATTCCTTGAAGTAAATACAATTTTGGATAAATCATAAATTCCTTGAAGTAAATATAATTTTTTAAAGATTTCATTACACGTTTTCAGAATCTCACAGCCTGTTAAATTTTGTATTTAATAGAATTTAGTTATATTCCCAACAAAATTAGTTGTTTAAAATTATAGTATCGAATTTCAATGCGCTAAGATATTACTTTTGTTTGTTGCATTTTGAATTTAGAATGCTTATAACATAAATGATTTTCTAACAGTTTTGAACAGTGGAGTTTATGCTTTTTTTAGTACTAGAACCTGAGTTGTTTATTTTTTATGAAACCTTTGTGTGGATGACCCATTTGGAGAGGCCAAAATGAAAAATGTCATACATTTTCAATTAAAGGATATATGTCCTTTTGCTTACGTCATCATCCTAGCAAAATTACCATTTTACTGTATATGAAAACATGCATTTAAGGCATTTAAGAGCGAGAACGAGAATGGAGAAAGAGCAAGATATTGGAGAGAGAAAGAGATTTGAAGGAGAAATTGGGGAGAGAGCGAGATTAGAGAAAACAAGAGATTGAAGAGAGAAATTGGGGAGAGAGTGAGAGATCGGTGAGAGAGCGAGAAGCAAGGGGTTGGAGAGAGAGCGAGAGAAGCGAAAGTGAGCGAGGTTAGAGTAGAAAGTAAAATGGTAATTTTACTAAGATGCTGACGCGAGCAAAATGACATATATCCGTGAAATGAAAAGTTAGGACATTTATCATTTCTGTCTATTTTAGAGGGTCATCCGTACGAAAATCTCTTATTTTATTTATGAACATATTTCTATTTTGATTATTACATTATTGTAGTTTTCTTTTTCGTTATCATATATTGTCATTTTTTTTTATGTAGCAAGTTTCTATCTAAGTAATTGTGTTAAGTTGACTAACTTGGAGTTTAGGGCTAGGTAAAAATAAAAAGAAAAAATGTGGATTTTCAAGTTGGTAAAATACAATTTAGGGATGACTTTGACAAATTGAAACTAAATCCAAACCCTAGGAAGAAAATTGAAGCTATCCTCAAACTATTGGGACTAAATTGAAACTTTTAAAACCACAATGACCCAAATAAAATTGTCTAAATGTATGACCAAATTTGTAATTTAATCTATTTAATTTAATATACAAACTAATAAATACATTTTAGGTTGGGAAACTTAGAAGTCTAAAAATGATAATAATAAAATAAAAATAAACTAACCTAAAAATTATTAAGTTATTCCTTAAAAAAAAACTTATTAATTAATAAATGCATGCATAATTTTAAATGAAATTAAAATTTTCAAACACCAAAATAATCGAACACACCCTCAATTTTCTAATTGAATAGATTATTTTTTTGTTCATTAATCACAAATACAAGAACTTTAAATATTTATATTTAAATTTATGTAATTGATCTTAGTGGAAAGTTTTTTTTAAAGTAAATTTGTAATCCTTATTCTTTTGCTTAAATCTTATATTATAATTTTTTTGTTTATCTTAGAAAAGACAATTTAACATTTAACTTACTTGATTTTAAAAACTACTTGACCTTTTAAAAATTAATTGTTAGTATAATTTCGTATTGTTTTATTATTATTTTTATTTTTTATAAGGTAATTATTAAACTTACCATCAAAGTTTAAATTAAAAAAAAAAAAATGCAATGCACGTGTGTGCTACTATTATGTCTATTTACATGCTATATAATAAGAAATTCTTTATTTTTTTCACTAACTTTTAAAAGTTTATGGTAATTAAAACAAAAATTATATGGTTTTTGTTTATTGCATTACATATGCTAAACAAACCACTGTTTCCTCTTATTTTAATTCAAGATTATAAAATTCCACGTGCAATGCACGTGTTAGTTGACTAGTTTAAGATAAGTGATGACTATGGGTTTGCTTAATAATGGTTTTTTTTTTATTTAAAAAAATGGTAAAATACCTTTTTGTCCCTCATGTTTCAGGTTGATTTCCAATAGGTTCCTAGGTTTTAAAATTGAACAATCAAATCCCTACTGTTTCAGAAATGCTTCAATTAAGTCCATCCACCATTAATTTTTTTTAACAGTGCTGACATAGCAATTAACGGTGCTGACGTGGCAGTTAAAAATAATAAAATAATAATTTTTAAATTAAAATTAAATATAAATAATTAAATTAAAAAAAAAAGAAATCTCTACTCTATCTCCTCTTTCCTCTCCCACCCCCAAAACCCTCCTCTCCTTCTTCTTCTTCTCTCTCCTTCTTCCCACCTCCTCCTCGTCGACCGGCGCCGCCGCATCTCTCCATGTGTTGAAGGAGCGTCGATTACCTTGCACCTCCTCCTCGAGCCGATCGAACGTGTTGAAGAAAATCCACTTTACATTCTCCAAATTGGAGAACTGACTGGTCATGAATTCCACAACCACTTCAGGATCATCGAGGAAGGTGGGCAGATCCATCGGCTGAAGACCAAACGACAACGAAGGAAGCGAAACCTCCACATTCTCCAGCGGCGGAATGCTCAAAGATCTGCCATACACGAGATTGGAAATATGATTTACGACAGTCGATTGAGTGAAAAATGGTGTCGCATCGAGACCTCGCTCTACACCCAAGGCATAACAGAGTCATGAACGATGAGAATAGGATTAACTTCATCAGAACTTGAAATTAGGGCTTCGTCGATGAAATTGGCCAGGGATTTAGTAACGACGGCCTTGAAAGCTCAAAGATAGGTGTCGAGAGTGGCGATGTCGTTGGTTTCAGGGACATCGGAGATGATTCTGGGGGTGGGGGAGAAAGAGGGGAGAAAGAGTAGAGATTTCTTTTTCTACAACTCGAGAGTGGCAAGGAAAGTGACGAGAAGGTGAGGGAGAGATGAGGGTTTCGGGGGTGGGGGAGACAGAGGAGGGAGAGTATAGATTTCTTTTTCTTTTTTTATTATTTTATTTAATTATTTATTATTTAATTTTAATTCACCATTTTTTTAATTTAAAAATTATTATTTTATTATTTTTTAACTGCCATGTCAACACCGTTAAAAAAATTAATGGTGGAGGGACTTAATAGAAGCATTTTTGAAAACAGTAGGGACTTGATTGTTCGATTTTGAAACCTAGGAACCTATTGGAAACGAACCTGAAACATGAGAGACCAAAAAGGTATTTTACCCAAAAACAAAACAAATCAAAACAAAAGGTATGAAAGTGACTATTTAAGTCTTTGAATTTTAATTTGTAACAATTTGGTCTCTATACTTTCAATTTTATTACAATTTAGGCCTTGTTTACTTACCCCTAATAAAAATAGGTTGCATTGTAATGAAAATCAATGAGAATGAAATCTAGCGTAATTGTAATCAGATTCCTTTGATGTTGTTTACTTCAAATGGGTTGCAACCGTAATCACAATCTCATTGATGTTGCTTACATCTATTGGAAATCGAAATGGAAAAACCTATGACAACCAGAATGTCCACACTCTCGCTCGCAATAACGTTTTGGCATTTCGTGCTAAATCCCTTCCTTCTTGTAGTGAAATGTCGAACCCAAATTTGTTCTAGTGAAAATACTATTAAGATTTATTGAGATTTCTTATCTATGCATACCAACAAAGTGATTGATTAGAAACCAAATGTAATTATAAATTATATAAAGATTAAGTTGTTACATAATAAAAATAGACACTTCATTTTGATAAATGGTGCACAATATCGATTGAAATGCAATAATTTTAAGGAAAATTGCAGTGGGTGACAAATTGAACCAAATTAATAGCAAATATAGCACCATGTAAAAAAAATTGCAAATATAGCAAAATCTATCTGAGTCTATCTGATAGACTTCGATTATCAGAGTTTATCAGCGATAGACTTTGATTAACCAGAACCTATCAGTTTACTGATAGACTCCGATTATTCAGAGTCTATCAGTGTCTATCGCTGATAAACTTTGATTAATCAAAGCCTATCAGTGACAATCAAAGTCTATCAGTGATAGTCACTGATAGATTTTGATTAATCGAAGTCTATCAGCGATAGACACTGATATACTTTGAATAATCAGAGTCTATCAGTGATAGACACGGATAGAATCTGACAACAGTTTTTTGGTCTTGTACAATTAATTTTGCTATATTTGCAATTAGTTTGCAATGGTGTTATATTTGCTATTAATTTGATCCAATTTGTCATCTATGCAACTGCCCCTAATTTTAAAGTATAGGTATTAATTTTTTTTTTTAATTACAAGTATAGGTACTAAATTGTAACATATTAAAGTTGAGAGAAATGAAATTGTTGCAAACTAAATTCACAACTAAATTGACTTTCATGAAACTTGTTTTTTTTCGTTTTGTTTTCATCTTTGTTCCTTATTTTCTATAGGGGTTATAAAGACAAATATATTCGTATTTTATAATTGTTCCTAGGGGTGTAAGGGACCGAACCGAACCAAATCGAACCGGACTGGTTCGGTTCGGTTTCCAAGTTTAATTCTGACCGAACCGAACCAATGAGGTTCAGTTTGGTTCCCTGTTTTGCCCCCACATATAAGATATACGCTGATACGCGTAAGTTCATTCAGATCTAGAGTTTTTCGTCTTCGTTTTCTTTGTCTGAACCGCCTCTCCTCTCGTGCTCGTGGTTGTCGTCGTCGCCGATGCTGTTTAAGAGCCTCGTCTTCGTCTCTGCCACATCAACCTCATCGTCGCCGCACGTCTCTGGGTTTCTGCCGCCGTCGAAGTCGAAGTTGTGCCATCTGGTTTAAGTCGTCGCCACCATCACCATCTCAGGATTTCAGCCTTTTTGCTCTGTTACCACCGCCACGACCTCCCCAGAATCCATGGAAACAACCCAGGTGATTGAACCCTTGAAGCACTATCTTCTGCTTGAGAGGTTGAGGTCTAGGCATCTCAAAGAATCTGCTTCTAAAACTAAGCCTACGAGAAGTACTCTGTCACAGTTTGTGGGAAGTGCTGAGGATGAAATGAAGAAGTCAAAGAAGAAAAAGAAAATTGGTTGAAAGCTTTGAAGAGTTGGGTCTGAATGAGGAGATCATGGAGGCTGAGAGGGAGATGGGCATTGAGGTTCCAACTGATATTCAGTGCATTGGAATTCCAATTAAATTAGTTTAATTCATCGTTTTAATTTTCTTTCGGTGTTTTTCTTTGTATGAGATTCAGTGCATTGATTTTATTTGGGAAATTGTTTTGGAAGGAAAGAGTGTGATTGTGGGTTCTGATCCTGGGTTCTAAAAAACTCTGGCTTACTTGCTACCCCTTGTACAGGTACTTTGTTGTTGTGTGATTTTGATTTACTTTGTTTTTGTGTTTCACCTGATCATCTGGTATATAAGTTGTGTTTCTCCTGATTTTGATTTACTCTTTATTGTGTTTCTCCTGATTTTGATTTACTCTTTATTGTGTTTCCCCTGATTTACTTTATTGTGTTTCTGCTTGGTTTTTTTTTCCTCTCTCTCTTGCTTGATCATCTGGTATATAAGTTGTGTTTCCCCTGATTTTGATTTACTCTTTATTGTGTTTCCCCTGATTTACTTTATTGTGTTTCTGCTTGGTTTTTTTCCCCTCTCTCTTGCTTGATCACCTGGTATATAAGTTGTGTTTCCCCTGATTTTGATTTACTCTTTATTGTGTTTCCCCTGATTTACTTTATTGTGTTTCTGCTTGGTTCTTTTTCCTCTATCTCTTGCTTGATCATCTGGACCAAAAAAAAACTCGACCCGACCCGACCTGGGTCGACACTGACCGGGTTGGTTTGTCCGTTCAACCGCTGACCCGACCCGAAAAATTTACACCCCTAATTGTTCCTTCATTTTCTTATTGAAAAGAAATAGAAATGACATTTTTTAATCCCAATTTTATAAGTCGAATGTTACAAGTTAGTGCTTTTATTGGTTTTTCTTTTAAAAAGAAAAACCAGAACTCTTTTTTTAATAATTTGAAAATTGAAACTAATTTTTCAAAATAAAACCAAAAAATAAGAAAGTCTTATTTTTTTAAATTGAGCATGTGAAGCAAAGATTCAAACTTTTGACTTCTTCGTTGAAATTTATATGTCTTAATCAATTGAGTTATACATCTACAATCAAAAATTTTTTATCAAAATTATTTTTTAAAAAATTAAAAACAATTAGAAAAACAAAGTTGAACTATGCTCACATTGCTATAATCATATTGATTTTAATCATCAAAAGTGATGGTTAAAAAGGTAATTAAACCCAATTTGGATGTTGGGTAATTGTCTTTTTTTTTTTTTTTTTTTGGACACTGGTAATTATATCATATTAACAATACTTTAATGTGGATTATTATCAAGAGTCATTAATTTTGTCACCACTAAGTTTCATCATAAGCAAAGTTAATTGGGTGCAACCTCTGCAACCCCACGTGAATATTTATCTAAATAATTTACAAGAAATGTTTGGTAGACGATATGATTAATTTTAACTTTATTTTTTAAGAAATTGAAAATAAAAAAAGGAACAACTATTGTGAAAATATATCCAAATTATTTGTGAATTATTTAGTTGAAAACTACCTGCTTAGCCTCCTCTCTCTACTCTATATTTATGTCAATTTGGTCCCTATGATCTTTTTAAATTTTCACTATGGTCCCAATTTTTTTTTAATTAAAACTGAATAAAAATCTAACACTGACAAATTATTTGTGGATGTGACATATCATCTCCTTAACGTTACATTATTTGTGGATGTGACATATCATCTCCTTAACGTTACATTGTGGTAGGAGTATGATAAGTCACATTAGTTTAAAAAATGAATTGAAATAAGATTGTGATTATTTAGATTAGTTAGTTAAAACATCTACTTCTTAAAGTCAAAGGCACAAGTATCTCACATAAGATTTGTTGAATCTTCAACTATTAATAACTATTTTTTTTTAAAAAAAAAACTATTAATAACTAATTGGATAATGTAGAATGCTCTCAACCTTAGGTTGGTTTTAATTATATCCCTATCGTTTTAATCCTTTATATTTTAAATTGTCTGAAAACAAGAACACTATTGTTAAAATCAAAATGGAATTCTAAGATGGTATCTGTTGATGCCAAAATTTGGCCAAGGGGCTCACATGACCTTCACGTGACATCAACGGTAAAGACCAAAACAAGAGAAAACTAATTTATTTGAATGGGGAAGACGTGACCTGCAAAACAAGAGAAAACTAAGCACCAGCGTGGTGCTTGCCGCACCGACTCCGATGCTTAAGTCAGTTGGGAGGTCATAAGCAAATAAGTAATAATATCGAAGAAAATAGATACCAAGCAGAATCCCCTTGACTTGGGGTGAACCTCTTCTATTTATAGCTGAAATTAGGATTTTCCCCCTTTCTTTTAGGGGTGTGAGTAGCCCTAGAGATTGATTAAGGTCCGTTGGGCCTCCGTGGGCTTGTTTCTTCACTAGGCTTCTATCATTGTGACTTTCTTAGAGCTATGTCCAAATTCACCCATAACAGTATCAAGCAACAAAATAAATAAGTGTATTTGTGAGAAAAGGTTAAAAATAGAACACGAGAGAAAAAATGTTTAGTCCATGAACTTTTATGGTTGTGTTTAATAAGTCATTGAACTTTAAAACAACTGTCTAATAGGCCTCCATACTTTTAAGGTTGTGTCTAATAAATTCATGAACTTTAAAAGTATTTAGTGGGTTCTTGAACATTAAGTTTGTATCTAATAAGCCAATGACTTATTTGAATTAAAAAAAAAAAATGCACCCGCCAAATAAAATACAAAATTAAAATTGGGGTCTAATAGGACTCTTACATTTCAATTGGTTGTCTATAAATGTTAAAAATTATTAACCTCTAGCATACAAACCAAAATACCCAATACCAAATTGGAATAAACTCAAAGTGAGAGTTAGAGGAAGGATTATCTTATGGTAAAGAACCATGAAATAAAATAAATTGTTTTCACCTCAAGGTTGAAACACTCTACGCCAACAAGAGCATAACTCAAATGGCATAAAGTTGTACGGATAACCACGAGATTTGTGGTTCAAATCCCTCACCCCCATGTTATCAAAAAAAAAAAAAAAAAAAAAGGTTGAAACACTCTACAAATTAGTGACCAACTGGTACTTGAATATTTCAAACATACAAGATTAAAGCGAGGCTTGCAAAAGGATATGCACCCAGAACAAAGCTTAAAAGGAAAAACTCGAATTTTATTCATAAAAAAACTAAGGTCACATTTGACAATCAAGCCTATAAATACTACTACCCAAAAGTTTATTTTTGTTTTGTCATCTACCTTCTTCCTATGTTTTCAAAAACCAAGTCAAATTTTAAAAACTAAAAAAAAAACATTTTTCAAAAGCTTGTTTTTGTTTTTAAAATTTGACTTGAAATTCAAATGTTTGCTTAACAAAGATGAAAAATATGGTAAAAAAATTGAGAGAAAACAAACATAATTTTAATAAACAAAAAACAAAAAATCAAATGATTATCAAACGGGAGCTAAGTAATACAACAAACGTGGATTTATATATAAGACGAAAAGGTGTTGGCGACAAAGCAAACAACTAACCCTGCAATCGAATCTCAAACAATTAAGAGATGGAAATATATTCTCTTATGCAAAGAGAAAACAAGCAAATAAAATCTCTTACAAAATAATATGATTCCCAAAAATATGCCAAAAATAACGAAAGCAAAACAAATAAGGTAACTATCGGTGGGGGCTACATGCACATAGACATGGAACATGCCAGCAACGGAGCAAAGGCGACTAGCGAGATTTAATGATGTGTTTGGTTTAACTTTTCAAGTGTTTAATTTTGAAAAAAAAAAAAACATTTTGAAAAAAGTTCTTGTGTTTGGCAACCACTAAAATGACTTATTCAAAAATGGAATTGATAAATAAACTATTTTGAGAGAAACACTCTTGAAAGTAAATTTTTTTAAATGAGTTTTTAAATATATAATAACTTATGTATAAAAACACTCGTGAGGAAATGTAAGCAAATATATGAGTGTTTAAATTCTAAACAATTTTTATACAAAATGTTTAAACAAAAAAATGCTTTCTTGAAAAACACTTTTTTTTTTTTTTTTTTTTTTTTATAAATCTTGAAAAACACTTAAACTAAAAGGTATTTCAGACGGGTTTTTCATCTACTTTTCTCTAGGTGTATTTTTTTCACTCTATACCAACATTATTTTTTTTTCTCCTAATGTATCTATATATAAAGTTGTTTTTTTTTTCTTATTTTGTGCAAAATTTCATTAATATCCATCTAAACATGGTTGAGTAAATATCAGGTCAAAACAAAATTTGTCTTTATATTTTAATTTTTATACTAGTTTTAATCCTTATGCACCTTTATGTATATCACTTGTACTTCAAAATATGTATCCATTTAGTTTTCAATGATGAAAACTAAAAGTTAATCAGGCCATATTGAATTACATTACTTGTCCACACCCACACATATAGGTTTTTTTTTTTTCAATCAACTTTCTTTAATCATTACATTTTTGAAGTGTAAGAATCAAATCATTACAAATAAAAATATGAGGATATTAAATATATTTTAACCATAATATACATTGAACATATTAAACCCAAACAACAAAATGTTATACTACTAATCATTTTATGTCAAACTATCTGTGATAACCTAGCACCATAATTTTGACTTTTGTATGGCTAAAATATCAATTATTATAAAAGTTGGACATTTTTTTGTCCACAATTATGCTAGTATCAACTATCTCCATATTTCAATTGATTGATAAAATTGGTCAACTTTTCTATTTTTGTTAACCTAGCGTTTTTGCTATAAAAAAATGGATACTAACTTTTCAAGTGACCGTAAACTTTGATTCATCAGAAAACTTTTATCAGTAGTCAGTCCTACTTGTTCTTTCTTTTTTTGAGTCATTACATTCAAATCGTTATTTTAAATCAAGTTGGTCGTCGTCACACCACTTGTTGATGCAGATTTGGGAGGCGGGATCATCCCACTGTATTGATATTGAATTGATACACTACAACAAATTGCACTTTTGATGTCAGACAAAAATAAACACGCTGGACATTTTATGTCGGACAAAAACTCGCTGGACATTTTATGTCGGACGGAGTGGAAAATTTTAAAAAGAGCCCGACATTAAAGGTTGTGTTTAATATCGGTTTTCTTAAAGAAGTTTTTGAAAACCCTCACAATCTCCACCTCTCTCGATACCCTCTCCTCTTCTCCATCAGCCGCCTCCCTCCTCCATCACTTCATGGTTTTCCTCTTGCCACGAGAGAATCTTGTCGATGGTCGCCGTCTCTCTCCTCATTCTCCGATCACCATCTCCGGCGACTGCAAACCTGAGGTCGGTCCCGAATGACCACACAACGTCGACAGCGTGTTCTGGCAAACAACGCTCGACAACGACAGCTGGTATCCTTTCTCGATAGGCGCACTATGCTTCTGCGTCTTTTAGATCTTACTCCACATCTTTTCACGAGGAAAGAGATACGTTTGGGCAGATCAATGTTCCCTCCGACAGGTTCGTCTCTCTTGTTCATCTGCTTCTTGGATTTACTTGACTAATAATTGCTCTGTGTTCACTTTTTTCGGTGGAAGCTGTGAGAAGTGAACTGAAATGAGTTTTCATGAATTGTGTTGTTTGCCTTTAAGATTATGGGGAGATCAAACGTAGAGATTGTTGCAGAACTTTGAGATCAGAAGAGACTATGAGGGAATGTGTTGTTTGATTCTTTGTGCGATGTTTTCAAATTAGGCGTAGTGTGATGTTCTCAAATTAGACGTAGTGTGATGTTTAGCTAGCTGTAGAGTCTAATTGATTCTTTGTGTGATGTTTTCAAATTAGGGCTATTATCGACCACTTTAACCACAAAACGCTACGCAACATGCACCCTACGTTTGAGTTCCGACTTGGGTCAAATCGGAAGAGAGAGCAAATTTTTTCGATTGCCAGAAAGATTGAGAGAAGATTGAAGAATTTGTTCATTTTCCTGTGAGCGGTCGGCATATAGAAAGCGTCCACCGTTATATTCCAGATAATCTTCTTCGACCTCTCGTTACTTTGCATTGGAGATTTTATATCTTTGATACACATCGCAGAAAAAAAAAAATTTGGAACAAATATCATGTCATGGTAGATATATATTTTTTTGCTCACAAAATCACATTCCTTTTCTGATGGTTGATGACTTATCACTCCTCTATCCTCCTACAAACAAAAGTTTTTTGTCAAGGCCTGCAGAAGTAATGTAACCTTGTATCAATGGTTTAAGTTTTTGCTCAAACAACATATATATGGACAACATATTAATACAAATATCTTAAAAAATGGGCTCTGAAAATCATATTCTCCACTGTATTACAACATTGCAAGTTCATCTTTTACCACCTTTTGAATAAATAAATCCCATGCCATTTTTCTTGAGCTTTAGGCTTGTAGATCAAGGTCCTCCATGAAGTTTCTATATAATATTTGTTTGTTTATTGGAGGGAGTTTGTTGTGGCCTTATAGTTATCTTATGGTGTTACTAATCTGGAGATTCTAAACTTAATATTGTTAGGATATTGCCATTTAATTTGAATAGTTTCTATTTACTTGTAGAAACATTATTTGTTGGCAAGGTGATAAGATCAGGACCATAGTTTTATCTCTTTAGGTGCAAAACCCATCCTCAAAAGCAGCACTCTTTTCCCATTTTTTTAAATAATAGAAAAGATAATATTAAATTGGTGTGGACATTATATTGTCTTTGTCCAATTTTATAATGTAACTCATGAGCAACTGAAACCAATAAAGCCACTAGGAAAATTCATAGTGTTTGCAACATGGTAGCAAGGTGTAGGTATTGCTCTATTACGTGAACTTAGAGTTCTACAGAAAGAGGGGAAACTAGAAACAGGATTGCAGGATTTCTTGATTTACACAGAAGTAATATACTTTACTTTTTGCGTTGCCAAGTTTTTGGTAACAAGCTATATAGAGCTACTTTTTGTTGCTCATTGCTTGTTTAAATATAAATACTGAATTTGTATGATCTAAAGTCACTTGTTCGCATGTAATTTTAAATTTGAATTCATTTGCTGGTTTCGTCGTGAATTTAGGAATTCACTTGTATTTCTCTATCTATTTTTCCCTTTCAGTTCAATAGAATTGTGTTTAATTTTTAGGAGCTAAGATTGCTATATTGTTTAATAGTTATCTTCATGGGGACAGTAATGGCGACGTGAAAAATGATCTTCTAGCAACCTCATCGCAAGGAAATGTGTTGTGTCATAAATAAATCACTGTTGATCTTCTCCTTTTCTTTACTTTCATTAAAAAAAAAAAAAAAACAATCTTGACATTTAATCTAAACTCTTTTCGTGATTGCGTTCTGTCAACCGCTCTTTGGTTTAATCTTTTGGAAGTTTACCTCTTAACCTATGTTCTTGTACTTCTTCCTTGTATTTTGGACATTGTTTCCTGAGAACACTCCTATGGAGCAATTTTTATTTTGTTTTGTGCTTAAGGGTGCGTTCCTTCTAGCCATTTGCATGCTTCATTCTCATGTTATGGACTTCTGTATTTATGTTATTTGTCCTTTATGTAAGGTCAATTCTATTGACAATGTTATAGTCATTTGGCTTATGCTCATAACTTTTTGTTTATTCCATTGCAGATTATAAATTTACACAGCAAGAGCTTCCTGCTTGCAAACCAATTCTAACACTAGAATGGGTATCTCTAAAAAAGATTTGAATGAATTTTTTACTTTGTTCCCTGTCGTAGCATGATGCACTCTTTTTATCAGTGTGACTTTGATTTCAAGTTATAACATCCTTCGTTGTCGTTGGCATTATCTTTATCCACATTGGCATTGCTTCTTTATTTGCATTAGAACAAGTACTTTCTCATATGCCTCATCCTCGTAAATATGATACAATGCAGTTTTGATTTATAAATTTATTTTCGGACTATTAAATGCGTAACTTGAGCCATATGCTTTCCATGATACTAAGGTTGTTGAAGTTGTGGGACCACTACGACAATGATTACCTTCCTTTTGAGTATCAGTTTGATATAACTTCTATCAAAATCATCGACGATATGTGGAACTATTGTTTTTGTTTGGTTATTGACAAAAAAGTTATTACCTTCCTTTTGTTTGGTTACTCATAATAACCACTTTTTTGTCGTTGAAATTTTATTTATCGATTTGTTGCCTTCATTTGGTTTGTGCACTACGTACCCTATTGTTACAAGAAGTTCTCATTTGATTATTTGATTTATCCAGTTCATCATGTACAGGTTTCAAAGTTCTCCTACGATAATCCATTGCAAATATTTTACAAGCTCCAAGATTACCTTTTTGATGACAGGTATTATTTTACAACTCAATTTGAGGCATTGTTTTCTTTTGCTAAAAGGTACAACCATGAACTACCTTTTTGATGACAAAATTAATAGAGTTAAGGTACTTTTCCTTGGTGTTTATTGCTTTTTGATTGCGGTATGTCTTAAAAGTACAAGTTATTGAACTTGATCATTTTAGAATCTTCCTTACTAGATACCACACCATCAACTTAAGATGTTCCTCTAGTGAATTTCAGAATTGTTACTTGAAAGAGTAGTTGACAACATATTAGTATAACAATTAGTAAAGGTACTTCTTAACCGTAGACAATTGAATAATAATTGTAAATTCTTGTTAGAGTTGGATAATAGTTTATTTTGGTTTACTCTTAATTGTGGCTTCTAAAAGAATTGTTATTATAGATTAAACTAATTTTTTCATTAAATGCAGTCTCCCCTTTTTGTCGTTCTACAACATTTTTATTCATCTTCTCTACTTTACTCGTACGTCTTGAGCTTTAATTTTAGTTTAAGGATTTGATTGGAGATGTGTGCCGATTGTATTTCACTTATACGCTTTTTATTTGTATAAGGTTTGGAATTCATCTTGTTAAGCGAGAACTATTGCAGATGATGAAATGGATATTCTTGAAAAGAAGCTCGAAGATGAACTTGGCAAAGAGCATTTAAGGAGTTGTGTACTTATTTTGTTTAGTAATTTTACTTTTTCTTTGTAAATTTGGTCCATGGATGTGGTTTGTGGATGGACGGAAAGTTTCATGTATTATATACACTGTTATATTTTATTAATTAAATTCATGTTCGTTGAGTTTTAAGTTGAGTAAAAATACTTTCGAAATTTTATTTTGTGTATATGTTTAAATTCTATTTTGTTTACAGGTTTTTACAAAATGAAGAAATAGTATTGTTGGTTAGCTACGTGTGCAACCAACAATTTTTTTTTTAATTTAATATCGCACATTTAATGTCGGACACTTTTAATGTCACAGCTTTTAATGTCGGGCAATGACCGACATTAAAAACTGACTGACATTAAAAGTGACTTTTAATGTCAGACAAATAGTGGTTGACCGACATAAAAAGTTCACTTTTAATGTCGGGCATTGACCGACATTAAAAGTCACTTTTAATGTCGGTCAAAGCTTGCTGATTGACATTAAAAGGGTCCTTTTAATGTCGGGCAATGACCGACATTAAAAGGGTACTTTTAATGTCAGACAGAGCTTTTAATGTCGGTCAATGACCGACATTAAAAGCGACCGACATTAAAAGCGACCGACATTAAAACTTTTAATGTCGGTGTTTTTAATGTCGGTCACTGACCGACATTAAAGACTTTTAATGTCGGGCATTGCCCGACATTAAAAGTCAAATTTGTTGTAGTGATACAATCTCTCAATGTTAAGAAAAAAATAAAATAAAACTTTATTTCATATAGAACCTAACACATAGAAGTAAGTCAAAATCAATAAAGATATACAAACTACTTGGATTCATAAGATGAAATAATCAAATTAAACATTCTATAGTAGAATATGTGTAGTTTGAGTATTTACCCTACTATACAGCTTAGACCAAGGATGGACAAATTCTCAATGTCAGATTGGGAATATAAGAGGCTTAAGCAGCATAACTTCAACTATAACTTTATATTTATAAGTTGATTTTAAGGTTTTCATAATACTCTAAGATCAATGGGTCAGTATATATGCTCAACATACTACATCACTAATGGAAAGTTTATAGACCCTAATTAGACCATTTATTTTACCCATGATAGAAGTACATATAATTTACCATTAATTAAATCTGTTACCAATTTAAGGAATTGATTTAATTAATCCTAACAATCTCTTAGGGTGTGTTTGAGTTTAACTTTTCAAGTGGTTAATTTTGAAAATAAATCATCACTACAGGAAAACAGGTCTATTGTGGCGGTTTTATTGGGCTATCGCAACATATATTAACCGCTGCAACACTTTTTGCAGCGGTTAAAGAACCGCTGGCAGAAGCGGTGTTACAAGGGATCTAGCAACATTTTTAAAAAAATGTTGGAATGATTTCTCACAAACGCTGCAATAGTTATCCTCTATAGCAACATTTTTCGTCTCTCATAATGCAACAGTTTATCGGATTGTCGCTGCTTAATGTGCAACACTTTATTAACCGCTAGGAGTATAATAACCGTTGCTATTGTTGATACTATATCAACGGTTTTTGAAATATATAGCAACACTTGTAAGATTATATAGTAGCGGTCATTAGACATCTTCTAATCCAACATTTTTTTTGCAAGTGTTACAAGCATTTTGAATAACCGCTGCAATTGTTCATCCTATTGCAACACATTTTGTCATTAATAACAACAATTTGTTGACCTTTTGCTAATTGGCAACAATTTTTAGAAACGTTAAAAGCATTATATAACCGCTGCAATAGTTGATCCATTGTAGCAATTTATTTAATATATTGCAACAGTTATCATACGCCTTTAAAAACTGTTGCAATAATTAACTTAATAGCAACAATCATATTGTTTATACTGCAACATTTTTGTTCACCCCATTTTGTGTACATCCTAATTTGCAGCTTTATTTGTATAAAATTTATTAATTTACCAATTTAAAAAACTATATAACTAAAAGTGATTGTTGTGGTATCTGAAACCAAATTTCAACAAGATTAATGATAACCAAAACATTTCAATAAAATATCAATTACAAAAAGTTATAAACTTAAATAAGTACATAAACAAAACAAGTCAACAAAATACCATGAAGTACTCATAGAATTTAATACTAAATTGGAACCTAATAAATCCTACATCGTTTAAAAAAAGATAACAACCTACTTATCATCCGTTTAAAAAAAAAAAAAAACTACTTATCATAAAAAAGTCTTTGAGTTCGAAATTTGTTTCACTAAGTAGCTTCATGAGAACTTGTCCTTGATATGTTATTCTCCGATGTATTAGCTCTTTCATCCTGTCAACAAATTAAAATAAAGTATTAAATTAAAATTCTATAAAAGATACTAAATTTGTAATACTAAAACAAATTAATATATATTTTATACTTGTCCTAAACCATCGTTCAAAGATGTCCCACTAGTACCATCAACTTGCATACCACTACTCTGTTCCAAGATTGAAAGCACCTTTTTCATGTTAGAACGCATATCTGCCACTTCTGACTCTAATTTAGTTATTCTAGATCTTCCTTCTTCAGTTTGATGGTCTTCTATATCTATCCCAGAATTGATCTCAACTCGTGCAAATCAATGAGATTTAGTTTTAAATATCTCAGTTGGAGTAGGTCCTAATCCCATTGCACGAACACGTCCTGAATGTTCCTTACCAAAAACTTGCTCAAACACCTCCACTTCAAAAGGCATAACTTCTGAGCGATTTGCATTTTGATTCATATATTCTTCAAACTTCTCCTATTAAAGTAGTAAAAAATTGAAAATGAAAAACTATAAAGTAACAAAAATTGAAACTTAACTCTGGACTTATCGCAATTTTAGCAGATTCCTCATTTACATAACTTCCATCCTTCCGTTTATGAGCTTCTAAATAGACTTCTACTCTAGTGGGATCTCTTCCAAGAGTTTCTTTCTATCATAGGTATATAGAACTTATTAATATGAGAATCATAACTTATATTAAGAAACATAATTATATATTGAGAGAAAATTACCATCTCATCTGCTTTTCGAGCTAAGCTTTTTCTTCCACATGAATGAGTACATTTCTACTTCTTCCGTATCTCAGTATTTCTTGCACTTCGTCTCTGTCATATAAGTACACATATAAATAAGTGTATATTATCTCATTTAAGTGATTGTTTTCCTTGATTGATAATGTAACAGTATGTTTGCTAAAGGTGTACAGAAATTCTCACATTCAAATGGTAACTAAAAATACCTCTAAAATCTAATAAAATAATAATGATAACTCTAAGCATATCATAAAATATTATATCTCTAATAAATTCTTCTTGTGTGTGAAAATAGGACATATTTTTCACTTAAATACTGAGTTAGTCCGGAATACCTCAAGCTACTTTCATTACCATAATGCACCTACATTTTTTACACCACACAGAGAAAGAAATCAAGAGGAGAACTTCTAGGCTGAGCATATGAAAGAAGATAGTGGATTTTATTGATAAAATTAATGAACATGAGGAATCTGTGTGCTTACATGATGCAAGCCCATGCAATAGAGACAGAGAAAGATTTTGGTTTAAATCATAACGGATATGAATCAAGTTGTTAGATAAAAATAACCTCATGCAGCTAAAAGATTTTCTTTTGTGAAAACAACTACTCAAGAAGGAGAAGAAAAAGAATTACCTCAAAGATATTGTAGAAATTCTGCTGAGAGAGATTCCAAAATCTACTAAAGGCAGCAAAAAGAGTGAGAGATTTGAGAAATATTGAACTTCAGAATTCGAAAAGCCAGCCGACTAAGAAAAGTACATGAAAATAGAAAACAGAAGAAAGAATAGGGAATTGGAAAAGACGGCAGACGGGAATTTGGTTTTAGCCAAAATACGTATCTTAAATGTTGTTTCCTTTATTTTCTCTTATTTCCTTTTTTTTAGCTTTTAATTTTTAATTTTTTTTTATTTTTAATTTAAACTTGCTATAGATAAAATTAACATTTTTCTTCTTAATAATTTTAGAAACTAAAAAATAAACAATCTAAAAAGATCCAAATAATTTATTTTATTTATCCTTTATTTATTTACCATGCTATATTACTCAAGATGATTATTACAACAAAAAATAGAACTATTTATAACTATATGATAAAATAAATTTTATGTGTGTGTAAATTTAAATATTGTATATTTAAACATATGTTGATAAGGTAAATGATGAAACATAGGTTAGTGTTAAGTTTGTTTAACAAGTAAAATGACTAAAATACAATAATATTTATGTTAAAAATCATGTTTGATCCCTTAAGTTTCGTGGAAGCAGTTGTCAAAAAAATAAAAAAATTTGGTAGTAACAATTTAGTTTTTGTACTTTAAAAATGGTTTAGTCCTTAATGTGAAAATTATTGTTAAGATTCAATGAGATTCCTTACATAGGTAATCAATAAACTAATTAGCGAATCCAATATGTTAACAAGCTAAGAATTCAAATTTGTTAAATAATAAAATTTGAATTAATAATAATTTTATAAGTAATTAACTGTTGCAAGATATACATCCTAGAGTTTGTTTAAAATTTATGGATTTGAACACGGATGTTGCTCACTGGATTACTAGCATCCAGGATATGTGTAGAGTTTTTAAAGATATTTCTTTCATTTACATTCCTAGGAATAGGAATTTAAGAGCAGATGCTCTAGCCAAACATGCTTTGGCACATAAAAGTAACATGTTGTGGATATCAAATTTTCCACCATGGTTACTTTCTTTGGGTAATGTCGCCCAATGCAAATGTATTGACAATTGCTGTTGTTTCTAATTAATGATATTGGTATACCTTTTCAAAAAAAAAAAAATTATGAACAAACCACTACAATACACAGATTTGAAATAGTTTTTAAGAATGTTGCATGTAATAAAATTGTTATAAGTTGTATTAAACTAACGATGTCACAAGTGGGTTTTTGTTTAATATATAAAATAATCTTTATATTTTTCTCCAAAAAAAATAAATAAATAATCTTTTATTGCAACAATTGTTACAAATATTGCAAATCATATTTGTAGAAATTTATATATGTGTCATTAGAGCTGCAATTACATACATAATGATTTGCAACATTTTAAACAACGTTGTAAAAAAAATGTTGCAATCTCAATATCTGCAGCGGTTTTTTCATCCATTGCTACTAAATTGTTGTATATGCATTAAGTTATTGCAACGGTGTTTTAAACGTTGCAAAATAACTATTGCAATAAACTCTACTACATCAATTACTAAAAATGTGGGAAAGAAAGTGTTGCAATAGACATATTTGTAACAGTTTGTAAATACGTCGTCAGTGAACCGCTGCAATTGAAGATATAAAACAACAATTTAAACAACGTTGGGAATAAATTGTTGCAATTTGTATAAATAGCAACGGTTTGGTTATGTGTTGCTAAAAACCGTTGCAGCCTTGCAACATTTGCCAAACCGCTGCTAAAAAACCGCTGCAATAGCCCCGTTTTCTTGTAGTGCATTTTGAAAAAATTTCTAGTGTTTGACAACCACTAGAAATGACTTGTTCGAAAATGAGATTGATAAATAAATCATTTTGAGAGAAACACTTGAAACCAACTTTTTAAAAAAGACTTCTTAAGTAAACAATAACTTGTGTATAAAAACATTTGTGAGGAGATGAAACCAAACATATGAGTGTTTAAACTCTAAACAATTTTTAAACAAAATGTTTTTGATAAAAAATGCATTCTTTAAAAACATTTAAATTAAAATGTATTCCAAACGGACCCTTACTTGGGTAACAAGTTTCTATAAGCAATTACATATATTGAATCTTTAATGTGCAATCCAACACTATTTCAAAAATAAACTCCCTTTAATTACAATCTAACTTATCTTGTATACCAATGTAGAACCTGGTAGGTGCTTGTTATGCATATGAATATCACATAAAATAAAATGACAGTAATGCAATTACTAAATTTGAAAACAAAAGAGAATCTAAGTCCAATGAATTCATGTTGTCTCCTTAAGACAATTTTACTCATTTTAGTGCTTAAGTTTAATGAGTAATTGTCTCTCAAAATAGATTAGATTACCTTCCTATGAAAGCAACAACTTAATCCACAAGATTCAACGAACGTTATTTTATGGAGCAAACTAAACTTCAACAAAATTTGACAGGAGAAAAGTGTATGAAAATTTTATGCAAACTTGTATGAAAAACTCATGTCTTCCAATTTGGAGAAGAGACACATTTATAGACTAATTATTCGTGGTCATTCAAATAATCATGACTTCTTCAAATTGGTTATCAATTTGAAAAAGGTGAAAGAACTTGACTGTTGGATGAAAGAACACAACCCATGGATGTGAAAGGATGCGACTCATGAAAGAGTCAGTACACATACCATTTATTCCAACAAAACCAAGGCAACTTTTGTATGAAAGTGCAACTCAACCTTCGATGATCACCACACTAAATAAACCATCATCTTTATTTAATAGAAAAATATAGAACAACATAGTTGTATGTAGAATTACTCATACTCAACCAAGACATTATCTACTAAAATGATACTCTTAAGGGTTACATGATCATGAAAGACCTTAGATACTAAACCTTTGGTGAGAGGATTTGCTAGCATATCGTATGTTCCTATGTGTTCTATGGCTATCAAATTCTTTTGATCTCTCTTCTTGACAATAAGATACTTTATGTCAATATGTTGACTTTGTCGAGTTTCTGTTGTGATTAGAATACAATACTGCTGAATTGTTGTCACAATAAATTCTCAATGGTCTTTCAATATTGTAAATTATCTTAAGTACTACGATCAAATTTCTACGCTACATTTCATGATTTTTATGCCTCATAGCATGCCACAAACTCTGTTGTCGATTGCTTTTCACTTCTCCATAAAATAGCTCCTTCAACCACATATTGATATATTCGATGTGTCTGCTAACTATTTTGGCATCCAACAAAATCGAAGTCAAAGAAGCCAATGATCTCTATATTATTGACCTTCGATGTGTGAGCATGTGATATTTAGTTCTTTTCAGTGTTTCAATGTTGTATATTTGGGTCATTCAGATAATTACCCAACACCCCACTATAAAAAGCCATAACAGGTTAGGTGCAAACTTGAGCATACATTTGACTCCTTAAAATTGATGAATAGGGAATCTTTTGTGTCTCACTCCTTTCATGATCATTTTAGGGCATTGATTTGAATTGATTTGTCTCATTTAGTTTCGAGTGTATCCTTGGGTTTGTTGGGTTTTATGTCCTAAAACTCAAACTCGTAGATAGTATCAATAAAATGTTATTGAGGTTATTCAATATATGGTTGTTAAATTTGTTGTATTAGATTTGCATTAAATAACCCTAAATCCAATAAACTAACATCCTAGTTTGTATTATGTAGCTTGAACTGTATGTGGGAACATACAGGGATCAATGTTCAAGAAACAACCTAAAGGATCTATAGTATAGGGATAAGGTTGGGTACCTTATCCTGGTGACACTATGGATACGACCGATCCAACGCGTTCGTGTAATGGACATGCGAGTGGAAGTATCCTATAAAATGAGTTTGCATAAGACCGAACCATGAAATAGTAACCATTAGATGTAACACCATTAACTAAATATGTTATTATTTCAATAGGATGAACTAGACAACTTAGTCTCAATTCTGAGTGTGTTATGGAGTTCTGTCTGTGAGGGATTGTCCTTTGATTTGTATGGATGAGAGTGAGCAAATCGCCGACTCAATAAGTCTATCGTTTTGGGGACAAGACTATGAGGGAAGCTGAGAACATAACAACACAAGATTGAATTCACTCATTCTCGCCTTTAGAGTAAGTAGATGAGTGTTTCTTTAAATGGTGTCTTTGGGACTTGAACAAATGGTCCAACCCTCTCATTAGCCCGAGAGGGACTTCTATTTAATGGTAGAACCATAAACAAGTTATTTATTAGAGGAGCACTAGTACTTAAAGACACAAAGGTAACCTAGGGGTAAAATGGTAATTTGACCCAACTGGTGTGACGAACACTCGTGCAGGACTGACTTGCTATTATTGGTCGATATCCATGGACACAAAAATAATCTACTGTGAGAAGAGTGCAGTTGTGGGTCTTTAGTGGAGTGACCCATAGTTAATGAATGTTAATTAATGTGGTTAATGAGTTTAGTCAATTAATCTTGTAACATTGGAGCTTCTGATCTGAAGGCTCATTAGGTCTCATTCCTAGCTCGTAAGGGTATTGAGGTAATTGAGTCTTGAATTGAATTTGAAATGTTCAAATTCATTTAGGGAAATTAATATAATGTATGCTAATACATTATAATATAAAGTTTATTTATTTAATTAAACTTTTATAATATAAATTTAATTTTGGATATGATTCAAAATTAATTTATGAGAGAATTAAATATTTGAAGGAGTTCAAATATTAATTTAATGTGAATTGGATTCATATTAAAACTATAGGTCAAATTTAATGCATACTAGATGCACATTAAAACTATAGATTATGAGAGGAATATACAATCGAATATAATTCAAATGTAGACTTAAATAAAATATGAGATATTTAAGTTGGTAATTAATTTAATTTAATTTGATTTGATTTGATTTGATTTTATTTAATTTAATTAATTGAATTAATACTATATGTATGTGAGAGATATTCATTTAAACATGATTTAAATGAATGAATTAATTTAATAAGATTTAATTAATTCTTAATTCTTAATTATTAATTAATTAATTAATTCTTAATTCTTAATTATTAATTAATTAATTAATTAAATTAAGAGAAAAATACACTTTTAGTCCCTGAGGTTTGGGTTAGGTTTCATTTTGATCCCTGAGTTTTCAAACTCAACAATTTAGCCATTGAAGTTTTGTTTTAGTTTCATTTTGGTCCCTCCATCCAATTTTCTGTTAATAGTTAACGGATTGTTGACGTGGCGATATTTTTTATATTATAAAAAATTATTTTGTAATTTTTAAAATTAAAATATATTAAAATAATAAAATATTATTACTTTTCATTTCTTTATTTCTTTCTCTCCTTCTTCTTCAACCTACTACCTTTCCTTCTTCAACCCACATGTCGCCGTCGGGTGACTGTCGGCGATCGGCCAATCGCCGTCGGCGAACTTTTGTTTTTTTTGTTTTTTTTTTATCCTTGCTTTTCTCTTTTTCGCCGCCAACCAGCAGCTTCCTTCGACAACCTCAACTCACGAATCAAGACCCACGAGCACATCTTCGATGTGCATCTTCTTCTCCTCCGAGTAACGTCTCCGACGAGCATTGAGACCCAGATTTTCGTGAGGAGGCTTTGCGCAATGACCCATCTGCTACTGTCCACCAAGTCGATGGCAAGAAACTCGAAGAAGAGACCCGCGTCGTAGACTGTCGCTGCTCGTGAACGCTACATCACTGGAGTTCCACTTTCGACAGATCTGGCTGGAATGTTGCGTCGTCGATGACTCGGGATTGTCCCTCTCCAACGTGTTTCTTGACAGATCCGACTGAAAGTTTCAGATCTGGGATATTTTCAGTCAGATCTGTGTCATCGAGCTTGTTGGAACCGATTCTAGCAGTCGTGGGTCTTTCAGAAACTACCAGATCTGAAGACGTCGTGTGGATGTTCCGATTCCGACAGCTGTGGGTCTTTGAGCACAAACACAGATTCGTCTTCGGTAGGTCGAGAAACTTGAAAAAATGTGAGCTTAGTTTTTTAGGAAAAAAAAAGAAAAGAAAAGGAAGGGAAAGAAGATGAAAGAAAAGAAAGAAAAGAAAGAAAAAGAAGAAGAAAAAAAAAGGAAGAAAAATAAGAAGAAAATAATAGGAAGAAAAAGAAAAAATGCGGGAGCGACGACTGGTCGTTGGGAGCGGTGTCCGGCGAAGGTGGTCACCGGTGGGCTGGACATAAAGAAGATGAAGAAGAAAAACAGAAGAAGAAGATGAGAGGGGAGATAAATAAAAAATATAATAAATAATAATATTTTTATTAATATAATATAATTTTATTTTAAAAAATAAAAAAGATGTGCCACGTCAGCAAACCGTTAGTATTTAACCTTAGGGGCTAAATTGTTGAGTTTGAAAACTCAGTGACCAAAATGAAACCTAACCTAAACCTTAGGGACCAAAAGTGTATTTTCCCCTTAAATTAATTAGATCTAATTTAATTTAATTTAAAAATCGTTTAACTCCCTACAACAGGGAGTGGGGACGTGGGGAGTTACAGGTGTAACTCTGAATTAGTTTAACAATTTGTCTTAGTTGTTCAGGTTGATTTGTTGTAGTGCGTCGATAAAGAACTTTTTTTTAAGCTTATAATTCAGAGCTTTGTTAGTATTTCTTATTTTCACTTGTTTAGTATTCTTATTTTTACATTATTGTGTTAGGCTAAAAGAATAATGTTCTATGCTCAGACCAATCTGTAAAGTCCACCTAAGTATTTGTTAGGGTAATGACTTCTATTTATTTTTAGGTCTTTTATTTTTTATTTTTTTTCTTTTGAAAAAGCCTTACTTTCAGGTCCTTTGATCACATATTGTACGAGTTTTCTTATTACATGTGTTGAATTATACATGTAAGCTTAACAATCATGAACTACAGAGTGTGGATACTACACCATTAAATTTATGTCAGATGTAGTTTCCCATAGGAGTAGAGTGATTACATATGTGGCAAAAATCGATTTAGCCTTGTATTCGTCTTAACCTTTTACATTTATTATAATGTTTGTAATGTATTATGTTTACTTATTTTTTTTTTGTTTGCAACTAACGAGATGAACTAAATTTAGTCAATCTTAATTAGTTGAGATTAGAGTTGAATTATGTGAATTTGTAGGACAATACATGGGATGAATGTTTGTTAATATTATACTTAGTCTTTGACTTGTTTTTTTTAGGCAATTTGTTAGACACGTGTGATATGTTTTTAGTTTGATGAGATCAATGTTATGATTTACTTAAGTTATTTTTCTAGATCTTAGATAACTTATTGGTTAATGAAATCTATTAGTTCATTATATGTTTGGTTGAAATTATGATTCATTTGATTCTCTATTTCTACCTGAACAATAATATGTTTGTTACGATATCAGACTCGTATTATTTATACTTGAGTTTTGGTGTTAGTTTTATAATGCATTGAGCATGTTGTTCTGTTGTCAAGTGAAGTGAAAGTTGTGTGCTGGGTTTAGAAGTGTTTATTACTTTTTTCAGGTGTCTAAAATTTTTGGTTAGTTATCATTACATCATTATGCTGTCGGATTTTTGGTAGCATCAAACTTGGTTATAGGGTAAAGTTAAGTAATATCCTCTATATTAGGTTGAATTTTGGGGGCATTCCAAATACGTATAGCTGACGGTTAAAAAACATTATAAAAAATACAATAATTGATGGGTATTAATCATCAATGAAAATATAATATTTGACAATTTAGCATAGTAACTTGATGACTAATAAACATCAATATATTGACAGTGTAAATGTGTTAATAAAAATATATATATTAACAGTTTAGGTCCTATAATTGATAATGAAAAACCGTCAACATAAGTCTATATTGATGGTCAATAAATATCAATAGATGTGTTAAAGTTGACGTCTTATGGATACAATTCACGGATAAAAGGTGTCAATAATGATATTTTTTATGGTTAATAAACGTCAACAAAGGTGTAATTGTTGACGTTCGATAGGCATCAACGATAAAAGTAAAGCTAACGTTTTTGTTTTGTTGATACCAACATTATTGACTACCAAAAAACGTCAATGAATGCGATAGTTGATACTTTTTAGCCGTCAATAAAAGCCAAATTTGTAGTAATGTTGATTAGAGACGTCAACAATCTCTACGTATCAGCTTTTGACTTAAGCTTTTGACTTAAGAGTTTTACGGGATGTTGTATCTGCTGGGTTTAAATCCCAAGCGCAACGAAAATTCATCAGGGGCCTTTTCCCAGTTTTAATTAACAAACCAAAATACCAGTACGTTGGCCAAAAAATTACAGCAACCATAAACGATTTATCTACTGTAAATTAATAGATTAAGCATGTTGTTCATATTATAAAATTTAAGATCTAATCTTATTTTACATACAGAGAAGAAAAGATCAATCAACAAACCTTCGTTGACGGCTCGGAGGGCTTCACCAATTTTCCAATTGGAAGATCTCACGAACTCTTCTATGCAATTCACCAAAAGGGGACACCACCACCAGATTACACCAGTATTCTCAGAGGTTTGTGAGGCTATGAGAATGGTGGGATTCCTTTTGGGAAGAGAAAATTTTTGGGAGAATTATTTTCTGTGTAGAGAGAATTTTAGAGATCGAAAAACTGAGTGGTATTGCTTGCCTCCACGCAGAATGAGCGAGAAAGCCAATAACCACTCCAACATGAAGACCGAATGGTTAGGGAGTGAGGGAGAGATTAGCGTGAATTCAACCACGTATTGCTGGGTTTAAATCCCAAGCGTAGCGAAAAAATTATCAGACCTTCACTCGAATTTTAATTATGAAATAAAATACCAGTATGCTGGCAAAAATTCACAGAAATAATTTTCTACAAATTCTACAGATTAAGTATGCAACAATAACAAATCTAAACCCTTTAGAATTGTCTAAAACTTACGTGAATTGAAGACTGAAAATTACAGCACGATGCTCCTCAATTACGTACAGTGAATTCCTCCAACGAACACCACCACCACGGATCACCCACTATAATCTAGGCTATGAGATTAGGATTGTGGATCCTTGTAGTCTTGAAGGAAAATTGCAGCCAACAATGACTGTCTTTTTGGTGAGAGAATTAGTGAGAGAGAGATCTTCTTTGTGATTTTGCGTGAGAGACACCCACCAAAAACACCCCACAAAGATGGGAAGGGAGTTAACTCCCTAACCAATCTTAGTCGTTGATTGGATCAACATGATCCTGGCCGTTAATTATTATCAAATAATAATTAATTAATTTAATTAAACCAATATCAATTAAATTAATTATAATATAAAATATTTAATTCAATTTAAATCATATTCAATTGAATTAAATTGGTCATTCAATTAATTCTCAATCAATTGTTCGTCACATTAATTAAAAATCAAATATTTAATCAATTTTACAATTGAATCATATTCAAATGTACCTCTTTCATTGCCAAAGCGAGCTTAGTTCAGCGGTAATTGGCATGTACCTAAGAAAATTATTTTTCAATAAGGGTATTTTAATCTTTCGAGTCCATACACAGGAGAAACTGGACTTCTAGAAAAGAATTGCTTTTTTTTTTTTCTTTTACTTGAAAATAAAAAAAAATTACTTGAAGGCCAAGCATTTTATTTTATTATTATTATTTTTTGAATTGAAGGCCAAGCATTTTATTTTGCAAATTTTTTGTTTTCGGAACATATTTATTTTGCAACTTGGACCTCGGAATGT
This sequence comes from Luffa acutangula, assembly GCA_036850905.1. Classification (NCBI taxonomy): domain Eukaryota; kingdom Viridiplantae; phylum Streptophyta; class Magnoliopsida; order Cucurbitales; family Cucurbitaceae; genus Luffa; species Luffa acutangula. The sequence goes on along the minus strand of CM072094.1, from coordinate 38,627,506 downwards.
TGGACTTCCCATTTTCTATCCACTAGGTCAAAGTGTCAAACCAAAACCCTGTCCTAAAATTGGAATCCAACGGCAGAATCTTCCACCCCACAGCTCGCTGACTCCTCTTGTGATTCCCATTGGTTTTGTTAGGGTTTTTCTCCATTATCTCACTTTCCTCTCTCCCACCTCCTTCTTCTTCCACACTTCGTCCCCAATCCGTCGACCTCCATTTAGATTTACGCTCCTCTCTAAGCTAACATGACGGTGAAGAATGACAATCTCGACAAGGACAAGTTGCTGGAGCAGTTTCTCAGAATCGGATTGGATGAACGCACTGCTCGGAACACCATTGCCAACAATAAGGTCACTGCCAATCTCAATGCCGTTATTCACGAGGTATTCTCACTTTTCTCTCATCTCTGTTACTTTCTGTGATTAACTCAATCCTGCTTTTGCTATCTTCTCCTCGCTTGGTTCGTTTCTGGTTGGGAATCGAGTGCGGAAACAAGTGAAATGATAAGAAGGAAAGGAAGAAAGGAAGGCGATATGAAATGCGTAGTGGATTGTTATTTTAAACGGATTTATTGCTTTTCTTTTACTTGAGAATTCTGCTATATGTTGTCCTGATTTGACGTAATGGAGCTTTGAGATCGTATCTAATTCACGTGCCTCGGTTGCACGGGAAAATTATTGCAAGTTTGTTTCCTCATCACTCTTTGTGCTTCATTTTCAGGCTGGTGTGCTCGATGGATGCGATAGGGCTGTAGGAAATCTCTTGTATACTGTAAGATTCTCCAACTACAAATAAGTTCTCGTTTAGGAATATTAGTTGGATGGGTTTTCTTGGAGAATTCTTCTATATATACTTATTTAAAAGCATCGGCTTTTTTTTTTTCTAACTCATTCTCCTGCAAAGGAAACAATTCTATGTGAATTATTGAATAGCTTGGTGTTGCATTTTTGTTCAGGTCGCAACAAAGTTTCCAGCAAATGCTCTTGTTCATCGACCAATATTACTGAAATATGTTACCTCAAATAAGGTTTTCCAGATGAAGACATATCAAAGAAACCACCATCTCATTACTTTCTTATTGTGTCATTCCTTGAACTTCTTGTTTCTAAGTTGTAGGAAAATTATAATCATACAACAATATGTGATTGTTTAATATTTCATGTTACTCTGCAGGTAAAGATGCCAGCTCAATTGGAAGCGGCGTTTTCATTTTTTTCTGCTGCAGGCCAAGAAGATATTAAGTTAAATGAATTTGAAGATGCATGTGGTGTTGGTATGATAATATTACTTGTCTTTTGGCTCAGCATATCTTGGATTCTTAATCGTTTATTTACTCTTTTCTGTGTCTTAGCTTATTCTATAAGTGGCATCTGATGCAAGAAGTTCCTACTTCACATCTTAAATGTGATTGAAAATGCACTGCATTCTTTTATTATGTAGTTGTAAATTAATTCTTGATACTTTCATTCTAAGACAAACTTGTGAGGGAGTAGTACGGTTGGTGTTCTCTCTTAAATAGTGCCAGTTTGCAAATTGTGCTGGTTCAACCAGTGCAAGCTTGGATAGGGAAAGAAAGGGGGTAAAAGAAAGAGAAAGTGGGGGGATCGGTGAAAAAACAGCCTAGGGAAGTGAAGAATTTCAAACACTCTATCAATTATGAAGGAAGAAAAGGAAAAGGAAGGTTGGGAATTGGGGGGTCACTGATTTCTCAATGAAGATTATCTCTTGGAATGTTAGAGGGTGGGGTGGGGTGGGGTGGGGTGGGGGGACGGGGGAGAAAAGAATGTTAGTTAAGGAATTATTGCTGTGGGAAAATCCGGATGTTGTTATCCTCTTGGAAACTAAAAGGGAGAAAATTTGTAGAAGGTTTGTGAGAAATTTGTGGGGGTAGTCGATCGGTGGAATGAGTTTGTCTAGATTCTGTGGGGGCTTTAGGGGGTATCCTAGTGATGTGGGAAAGCAAAGTGTTTAAATCAGTGGATGTGTTAATAGGATCCTTCTCAGTCTCAATAGCTTTTGGTTTTCAGTTTTGGGGACATGGGTGGGTTACTGGAGTTTAAGGTCCCTGTTGACTAAAGGAAGGAAGAAGTTTTGGGAGATTGAGAGTCTTTTTGGGTTTTTTGGTGCTAATTAGTGTTTGGCGGACGATTTTAATGTGACCAGATATCCCTCGGAGAAGTCTAGTGGGGGAGGGTCACTAGATCTATGCGATGCTTTAACAAGATTATTCAAGATTGTGGCTTCCTAGACCCTCATTTGGCTAATGGAAATTTCACTTGGTCCAGTCGAAGGGAAAGAGTGGTGTGCTACCTTCCTGGAAGATAGCCTTCTTTTCTAAAGGGGGGAGATTGCCCCTGATTTAGTTAGTCTTGAGTGGGATCCCTCTCTACTTCCTTTCCCTCTTTAGGTTACCCTCGTCAGTGTGTAAGGCTGTGGAAAAGCTCATGAGGAACTTCTTGTGGGAAGGAGTGGTTGAGGGTGGTGGGGCTCACCTGATCAGGTGGGACATGGTTTCTAAGGCTAAGGAGTTGAGGGGTGGGGGGTTAGGCATTGGTAACCTGAGGCTTTGCAACAAGGCCCTTTTAGGGAAATGGTTATGGCGCTCCTTTAATGAGCCGAACGCCCTGTGGTGGAAGGTCATTGAGAGCTTGTATGGTCTAAACCCATTCGAGTTAGTTTCTAGTGGTAGGCTGAAAGGATCTAGTAAAAACCTCTGGACCGTTATTGCTTTGGGATTTCCTCTCTTCTTTTAGCTTGTTAGTTGTTCTATTGGGGATGGTTCCATTACCTACTTTTGGGAGATTCTTGGGTTGGGGATAAGCCCTTGAGCGTTTTGTTCCCCCGTCTTTATCAGTTGTATGAGAACATGTTGCATTCGATAGCCTCGATTTCCCCAGTTTCGGTTTCTCTTCTCCTTCCCTTGGCTTTTGTCGCTCCCTCATCGATCGAGAGGTGACAGAGGTCGTTAGCCTTCTCTCTCTTGGCTGCCCAATCTTTTCGTCCTGAGAGAAGGGACACTAGGTTCTGGACTCTGGAGTCCTCTGAGGGTTTCTCTTATGCCTCTTTTTTCCGTTCTCTCTTCTTTCCCCTTCCTCCTTCAGGAGCCTCCATTTTTTCCTCTTTGTGGAAGGTCAAAATCCCCAAGAAAGTGAAGTTCTTTGTCCGGAAAGTTTTACATGGTCGGGTGAATACTCAGGATCAGATCCAAAGGTTTCCATGTTCGTGTTGCGGCTGCAGTGGTGTTTCCGTTGTTGGAGGCAAGAGGAAGACTTGGATCACTTGCTTTGGGATTATCCTTTTGTTTGCTCTATTTGGAGCCAGTTCTTCAGGGTTTTGGGGTTGCCTCGGTTCATAACATTTTTTTTTGATAAAAGACCATGCTTTCATTGAGAAAAAATGAAAGAATACAAGGGCATACAAAAAACAAGCCCGAGAAAGAGGAATCCCTTTAAATGAAGGGACTCCAATCCAAAATGATGAGACCTAAGGAATAATTACAAAATAAACGCGTCACCGACGCCCAAAGAGAAACATTATATTTAACTAGGGACCAAACCTCAATAGGGTCCCTCTCTAACCCTCTAAAAGTTCTATTGTTTCTCTCACCCCACAACCCCCAAATAATAGCACAAATCCCAGCTTGCCACAAAAACTTTCCTTGCTCCCTAAAGGGAGGATGTGGAAGGAACTCCTCGATCGTCTCTCTGAGGCTTCTGTGTCTGGCAAACTACAACTTGAACGAGCCAAAGAACTCAGCCCACACTGTCCTAGCAAAAGTGCAGTTCCATAACATATGATCGAGGTCTTCCTCCGCCATCCGACAAAGAATGCAACAAAAAGGTCCAAACAAACTAGGAATCTTTCTGGACAGCCGATCAAGAGTATTAACTCTTCCATGGATCACCTGCCAAATGAAAAACTGCACCTTTTTTGGAACTTTCACCTTCCACAATAAAGAGAAAATGGACGGCTCAGAGGAAACAGGGTCCAAAAGGCAACAGAAGAAGGATCGGCAAGAAAACCCGAGGGAAGGGTCGGGACTCCAGACTCGAATGTCTTTCCTAGTGGTACTAAAAGTGATTTCCCCAATCAAAGAAAGGAGAGTCACGAGGTCCGTTGTTTCACGATCAGACAACGGACGCGCAAAGCCAAAGCAATAAGAAAGAGAGCTCCCTGATGGAATCAGAACCTCGGCCACGAAATGATTTTTCATAGAAGAGAGATGATAGAGCCGAGGAAAGGTAACGCAAAGGGGTCCATCCCCCACCCATCTGTCCTCCCAAAAATAAGTGTCCTCCCCATTCCCCACCGAGCAATGAATAAAAGAGGCCAAAGAAGGGAGCTCACGCGAAATTTCTCTCCAAGGGTTTCTGGAAGTGCCTTTGATCCCCCTTGTTACCCATTCGGAAGGGTGGGGCTCGTGTTTACTAACAATAATCCTATGCCATAGGGTGTTGGAATCAGAATAGAACCTCCAAAGCCATTTTGCCAGTAAAGCCTTGTTACGTATCCTCAAGTTACCTATCTCTAGTCCCCCTGCCTTAAGGAATGCCCCACAAGATCCCAACGCACTAGATGCGTACTCTTACCCTCATCCACCCCTTCCCATAAAAAGTCCCTCATCAACTTCTGAATAACTTTACAAACCGAACATCATCAACTTCTGAATAACTTTACAAACCGAACAAGGGGCTCTAAAGAGGGAAAAAAATAAATAGGGATACCACTTAAAACAGAACGAATAAGGGTCAGCCTACCTCCTTTGGAAAATAAGCTTTTCTTCCAACTTGCAAGTCTTTTCCTCACCTTATCCACAACAGTCTCCCAAAACGAGACCAACCTCGAGTTGTGACCCAACGACAAACCTAAGTAAGACGAGGGAAACAAACTCATTTCGCAGCCAACAAACTCTGCCCATCTCCTCGCCTTACTGTTATCGCAATTCAGACCCAGGATTTGGCACTTGCCCCGATTTATTTTCAAACTTGACATGGATTCAAAGAAGGCTAATATATGGTTCAAAATTAAAAAGGATTCCTCTTTTTCGGAACAAAAGAAGATCGTGTCATCTGCAAATTGAAGATGGGATAGGGGAATCCTATTCTGACCCACTTCGAAGCCTTTGATGATTTTACCCTCCACCCCTCTAAAAATAATTCTACTGAGAGAATCCACAATCAGGAGAAAGAGAAAAGGGGAGAGGGGGTCTCCTTGACGAAGGCCACGGGTAGCCTGAATCCTCCCCTTGGGCTTGCCATTAACAAGGATTGAATAGGTCACAGATCTCGTGTAACTCCAAATCCAAGATCTCCATTCGTAACCAAACCCTTTCTTCTCCAGAATCTTATCCAAAAAGTTCCAGTCCACGTGATCGTACGCCTTCTCAAAATCAATCTTAAAAACCACTCCCTCCTGACCACTTCCTCGATAATCCTCAATAGCCTCATTAGCAATGAGGGCTTGATCCAAAATTTGTCTACCTTCGATAAAAGCCCCCTGGGCCTCCATAATTGTTGAGGGAAGAACTTTTTTCAACCTTTTAGTAGCACCTTAGCAATGATCTTATAAACGCTTGTAATCAGGCTAATAGGACGAAAATCCTTCACCCTATTCGCTCTCTCTTTCTTAGGGATAAGGCACACATAGGTCTCATTTAAGGAACTGTCCAAGATGCCACGTTCATAGAATTCTTTAAACACTCGTTCCAGATCCCCCTTAATCTCTTTCCAATTGTCTTGAAAAAAGGCCATGGAAAAGCCATCCGGGCCTGGGGATTTATCTCTATCACAATCGAAGACCGCTTTCTTGATTTCCTCCAACGAGAAAGGGGAGTCTAAGTCATTTTTCTCCCTATTTGAGATCGGGCACCAATCAATTCCTTCGATGAAGGGTTTGGGGGTTACCTGAAGGGCATAAAGATGGGAAAAGAAAGATATGATTTCATCCTCGATCTCTTTTTCCCCATGAATTTGAATCCCCGTACTACTTTCCAATAGGCCAATCATGTTTTTACTTCTTCTGCCGTTAGCCATTCTATGAAAGAAGGCCGAATTACAATCGCCATCCTTGGCCCATTTGACTTTGGCCTTTTGCCTCCAACTAATTGTCTCTTTCTCAACCAACTTAGTGAACTCAGATTTGAGGGAAATACGTTCCTCCTTGAGGGTATCATCCAAGGGCCCGTTCTCTTCCTGGGAATCAATCTCATTGATCCTCGGTTCATAACATTGATTGCTCCTTTATTTTTGAGGAAGTTCTTTGGCATCCCCCTTTTCGTGACAGAGGGAGAGTTTTATGGTAGTCGTGCTTTTTTGCTATCTTGTGGGGTACTTAACTCGAGAGGAATAGTAGAATTTTTAGAGGGGTAGAGAAGTCCATGAATGAGTTGTGGGAGACGATTAGGTTTGTGTCTCAGTGGGCTTCGGTTCCTAAGCTCTTTTGTAATTATCAGCTAGGTCTTATTCTTTTGGATTAGGACTCGTTCCTGTAGTTTTGGCGGGCTTGTTTTTTGTATGCTTGTTTGTATTCTTCATTTTTTCTCAATGAAAGCGTGGTTTCTTATATAAAAAAAAAAAAGTTATGGATAGTTTGATACTCTAGTAGGAGTGCATACTTATCATTAGTTTCTTTACCATAGTTATCATCTCTAAGTTGATACCTTGATTATGTTATATGCTCATGCAGGTGTAGAAGTTTCAGTGGAAGAAATCGAGCAGACTGTGAATGAGGTTTTTGAAGAACATAAAAATGAAATCCTGGAGCAACGTTATAGGACAAATGGTTAGTACTTCTCTTTTAGTTGAGCTTGGAAGCATGTTAGCCCCAACATTTTTTCATTATTATTATTTCGATAGCCATATATTCTTTGTCTATTTGGTAATTTAACCTTCTATTAGAGGATAGTATTTAATTAAGTTGTTAAACATTTATCTTTCTTTTGAGTGCAATCCTCTATCTTCTCCCTATTGTTTGTGTTTGTTTTTCATTTCCGGGAAGGGCTGGGAAGGGATCATTCAATTTAAGATTGGTTAGTTAGTCTCTACAAGGAATTGGTTGAAACATTTTTTATAAATTTTTGTCTACTCAATATTAATTTCTTTTGCTAATAATTTTATTCTGCTTCATATTATTATGCTGTACTTCAACGTGTTTGTGCTTGATTGGTGGTGATGCTTTCTAGTCCAACATTCTTAACCTAAGGTTTGCTTTTTACATCAAAGATTTTCTCTGTTTTGAAATTTTGTATATTTATTTTTTATTGTTCTTCATAACTGCATAAGCTTGGACTTCAAGACAACACTAATGGCTATATAGAGCTGTCCTTTCATGTCTTAGTATATTTCATTAATCTGAAGATATATGTATTCAGTTATCACTCAGGTTTTCTTTTCACCTTTCTTATCATTTATGTAATCATTATTATTATTACTATTTTTATGTCTGTTGCTATTATCAAAAGGCATATGCTGGCATAGATCTAGCTCCTTTGGAGGAGACATCTGGCAATGAAATAAATGAAAAGAAAATCACTGTAAGTTAGCCCAATGATCAAAGAGATAAGCTGCAAATCCATATACTAGGAAGCTTGGATACGGACTCAACACGGACTCAACACGGACATGACATGTCAATTATTAAAAAAGTAGGATATAGACAAGCTGAGGACACTTTTTTTTTAATGGAATGTATGTATTAATGTATATATATTGGTTCATCTTCAACATAAGAAAAACTCAAAGGATTTTATTGGCTATGGTTAGAGATTGAAGATGTCTTCTAATGGTTATATATATATATGTATGACTTTTTAGAAAGATTAGAATTTAGAGGTCTTATATACCTTCTATCTTTTATGAGTTTTTTTTTAATAAAAAAGACCATACCTTACCGTTGTAGTTGCTGGTGATGAAGTGGGTGGTGGATTTCAAACCCCCACCCATGATCCCTTAAGATGGTTTTTACTCTCTAGGCTTTCCTATTTAAATTTTTTTATGTTGGGTTCAATGAGCTTCTCTTTGAATCTTTTACAAAATGAGTTTTAATTTACAAGTGTGTCCTAGACATGTACAAGAGAAGAAAATGATAATTAAATATTGGACATGTTTTTTTGGTGTCAGACACGTGTCCGGAGCGTGTTCGAACAAATCCATATCCGGCACTTTGTTTTAGGCAGAGTGTCCATACTTCTTAGCCCATATATATTTAAGCTTATAGATTTATGCTATGGCAATTAGGATACTGAATATCCATTTGAGTTTTCCAGTGCCAAATTTGTATGGCTAGGTGTTGTTCCATGACATTGTTTAATCATTTTCTATTCTATTTTCTCTTCTAATTTCAGAGAGAGTGAAATCGTAATAAGCACACAAGTGTATAGGATGAAAGTAAGGGTCAGGGACAAATTTATTGTAGAAGCAAAATTGCAAGTAGGTTTTGTGGGTTGTCTCTGCACTCTGCTGCAGTGTGTGATTGCATACCAGTTGGTATTCTTATGCTGCCTGTTTTCTTATTATAGAAAGTTTCATTCATTGCGTGCATGTAGTCTTTATTTGCAAAATTTATTCCAGTTCAACTATATTTACATATTTCTTTTGGTTGTAGTGGGTGACTTGTTTGGACAGGTAAGGAAGAAGCATCCTTGGGCTGATCCAAAGATTGTAAAGGTGCTTCTACATCATTAGAACTTCGTTTTAGGAGTTTATATTAATATATGATTGAGCCATTTAGATACTTATTTTTCCATTTAGTTAATTGTCTTTTTTTTCTCTAACGTTGTTTTTCCACTATCCGTGTACTTCATGCTGACAGCAATTTATTGATTCCAAATTATATGAATTACTCGGTGAAAGGACTGCAGCAGATAATGAAAAGACAGCAAAAAAGAAAAAAGAGAAACCTGCTAAAATAGACGTGAGCTTATCTTCCATACTCTGTAGTTCCTGTATCCCTTTGAGTGATGACTAGTTCTTTTGTACCTTATTTCCTGCAATAACTTTCGTGCAGGATAAACCTGTTGCCGTTGTTTCACCAGAACAGCCATCTGAGGAAGATCTTAACCCATATTTAATCTTCCCTCAGCCAGAAGATAATTATAAGGTAAAATAAATTCCTAAGAGGTACCTGGTTTCCTATAATGCATTATGTCTCTTCTTTTTCTAAATATTATTCTATACTTTTCTCATAGAAAACATATCAATTATTACCTGTTTTCTCTCTCTCTCATACTTAAAAAATTTGCATGAACTGAATTAGAAATAGTAGTCGTGGAGGATTTCCTGTCAACTAATACAATTTTAACACAAGTCTATTTCTTTACAAATTGAAAGGTTCATACTGAAGTATTTTTCAGTAACGGAACTATCCTAAGATGTTGCAACTCCAAGGAGCTGCTTGAAAAACACCTAAAAGCAACAGGGGGAAGAGTTTTGACTCGCTTTCCTCCTGAACCAAACGGTTATCTCCATATTGGTCATGCCAAGGTAGTAATGGGCTATTCTTTTGTATGTTTATTTTTCAATTTCTGTCTTCGGTCTTTGACCAGACATTTTCCTCTACTTGTCATTATGATCGATCAGGCAATGTTTGTGGATTTTGGGCTAGCAAAAGAGCGAGGTGGAGGCTGTTATTTGAGGTTAAATTTCTTTTCTTGCATTTTCTAACAATCTTTGTTTATATTTTGTATTTGTAGCTATGTTTATTCACTCTTCTATCTTAAATCTTGTCTGGGTTCAAGGATTTGTGACAATTGCTTATCAACATCACATCACAGTTTGAATGATATAGCTGGCGGTGTTTATTTATGTTTTTCCCAAAATGTGTGCTTGTAGGTATGATGACACGAATCCAGAAGCTGAGAAGAAGGAATATATTGATCATATAGAAGAAATTGTCAAGTGGATGGGCTGGGAGCCTTTCAAGGTCTAATCTTAGTCCACTTTGGTCAGTAATCTGTGTTATTTGTTCTTATCTTGATGCCATTTGGTTTTTGTTTGTTTGTTTTTTTTACAGATCACTTATACTAGTGATTACTTCCAAGATCTGTATGAATTAGCTGTGGAGCTCATACGTAGGGGTCATGCTTATGTTGATCACCAGGTCATTATGCAAATTATGTAATTTTTTTTGCCTTTGAATTATAGTGGGTCTGTTTGCCTCCTTTTAAGATACCATTTTTGAGCCTCAATTGTGGATCATGATCATTGCTGAATCAGTTACCTTTAGTTTTTTGTGCTTGTGTCAGTGTTTTTGTGATCCATGTTAACTTTGACATCTGTTTGACACTAAGTACGTTTTCTATTATGGTTTTAGACTCCTGAAGAAATAAAGGAGTACAGAGAAAAAAAGATGAATAGTCCTTGGAGGGATAGGCCTGTAGCTGAGTCATTGAAATTGTTTGACGAAATGAAGCAAGGACTGATTGAGGAAGGCAAGGCTACTCTTAGAATGAAGCAAGACATGCAGAGTGATAATTTTAATATGTATGACCTTATTGCATATCGTATTAAGGTGAGTCCATTCTTAGCTCGTTGACGCACACATCTGAACTCTTTAGAAACTGATATTTTATGTTGCAACTTTCTCATCCAGTTTACTCCTCATCCACATTCGGGAGACAAGTGGTGTATTTATCCAAGCTATGATTATGCACACTGTATTGTGGATTCTCTTGAGAACATAACACATTCGGTAACCTCCTTGATATGTTTTCATTTCTCATATATATTTGTAGATATTTTCTTGGAAACCAAGGGCTCTTCTTCTTCCTGAACCCTCTTGCAAGAGTGTACTACTTATTGCTGAGCATAACTTACAAAATGACATAATTATACAATGGTCTGAGGACTGAGTAATTAGATTACTTGAAATTAGCTTGATTTTAAAACAAAATTTGGTGACTTTGTCGAGCTATGAGAATCAGAAAGCTATAATCAGAGTCCTAGAAGCCCTGGAAGTTGTCTATCTTGCATTCTTATTACTTGCCCCCACCCCCACCTCCACGCCATCCATCCCCTTCCTCTGTAAATGGACCTTGAAAGTTCCATTTACAGTCACTATCTCTCTGCTCACTTGATGCTGCAGATCTTAACAGTTTTCTGATTATGCAGCTTGCTTGCCTAATGATGTTTGTTCATCATTTATGTAATTGATGGTCAACAAATGATCTCAATAACTTCTTATATTCAATTATTTTCTATCAGCTGTGCACTTTGGAATTCGAAACACGTCGTGCTTCATACTACTGGTTATTGCATGCACTGGGCATCTATCAACCATATGTGTGGGAATATTCTCGCCTCAATGTTTCAAATAATGTGATGTCTAAGCGTAAGGTGGGTGTTACGTGCTTCTAGATTCATTTTTGTACAACTTTATTTGATCTTTTGCTGCCTTACCTTACCGACCACATGTTGTCCTTGGTCAGTTAAATCGACTGGTGACAGAAAAATGGGTTGATGGTTGGGATGATCCTCGCCTATTGACACTTGCTGGTCTTAGGCGCAAGGGTGTCACATCAACTGCAATTAATGCTTTTGTTCGAGGAATTGGAATCACTAGAAGGTTTGAACTTGTAGTATGCCTAGTGTATGGGCATTTAAAAAGAAATCTGTTTGCATTTGATGCTACATTTATTATCTGTTATTACCATTAATGTCTGATGTTTTCACTGCAGTGACTGTAGTTTGATTCGATTTGATCGTCTTGAATATCACATTAGAGAAGAGCTAAATAGAACAGCTCCACGGGCAATGGTTGTCTTGCAGCCACTCAAGGTGTGTATCTTTGATTGTTATTAGATTTCTGATATTATATTTTTTGTTTGGTGTTTGATTGAGTTTCTTATGCACTCAGGTTGTTATTACGAACTTAGAAAATGGATCAATATTGGATCTTGACGCTAAGAAATGGCCTGAAGCTCAAGCTGATGAGGCATCGGCCTTTTATAAGGTGGGTTTGGTTTTCTCTTAATACTGTTCTATATGCTTCTAGTGTCGATGATTTATAAATAAAAAATATCCAAGATGTTTTTCAGCTGCCCAACTATCTTTAAAATTTGACGGTAATTCAGCTTACTAAGAAGTATTCTATGATCAAACAATAATTACGTTTGATTTCTTGTAATTTTCTGTTTCTCATATCTCAAAACCCTTTTCAGCATTCTTATGTTGTAGCGATCCTTATTACACGGTTTACACCACCTTATTAATAGTTGATTTCATGTAATTTTATTTTCATTTTTCAGAGGACTGCTGCTTTTTTTCTGTGATATTTTTCTTATTAATATAATATTGTCTGACCACCTTATTCTTTCTGCGTTGCTTATACTACTGAAACTGAATTTATTGTATTTTTCTTTCTACTTGTCTTGTTATTGCATTAGGTTCCCTTTTCCAATGTTGTGTACATAGAACAATCAGATTTTCGTTTGAAAGATTCAAAAGATTACTATGGTCTTGCGCCTGGAAAGTCTGTCCTTTTGAGGTATATAATGCTTGCAATTTTGTTTTGCCAGTATGTTCACATGGAAACACGTCAGGAAATGATAATTTTCTTCTTTGGTTACAGGTATGCATATCCTATTAAATGTACGGATGTTATCCTTGCAGATGATATGGAAACTGTACTTGAGATTCGAGCAGAATACGACGCTTCCAAGAAATCAAAGCCAAAGGTTTCTTTTGTTAGGCCGATGTTTTTAATTGTCTAGCTTTAGATGTTCTTAAAGCTTGCAGTACAATAATCAGGTTTCCTGTTTATTTTTTATGCAGGGTGTCTTACATTGGGTTGCACAACCTTCTCCAGGAGTTAATCCACTCAATGTGGAAGTTAGATTGTTTGACAAGCTATTCCTTTCTGAGGTTGGAATTTCCCAGAGCTTCTCCATGCGTGTGTTTATATGCTTGTCTTGCATTTGGTGTAATAATCTGTTTCCTAATTTCTGGTTTTTGCCTTATCAGAACCCTGCTGAACTTGATGATTGGCTAGCTGATTTGAACCCACAATCTAAAATAGTCAGCCCAAGTGCATATGCAGTACCAGAACTTAGGAATGCTGTTGTAGGGGACACATTCCAATTTGAAAGGCTCGGTAAGTTTTTTGGCTGCTGAATATGGTTTATGCGATGATTATATTTGATCGAGACTTACTATTAAGAATGATAAAAGAACAAAAGAAAGATCAAACAGAATATACTGGCTAAAAGTAACTAAAAAGACTATTTGGAGAAACCCAAAGGAGGCAATTGAGGTGCGAAAATTTTCATACCTCTAAGAATTCTTGAGAACTACAAAAACATCCTATTCCTCTCAAGTCAAAGACTTTGGTGAACCCAAAAAAAAAATAAAGAAAAAAAAAAAATAAAGAAGCTGGTCAGCCACAAAAGCTTTCCTCTATCTTGAAATAAAGAATATGGAAGAAGTCATAACCCTGCAATTCTTGATTAAGAACCATGCCTTTTCAAAAGACGGTAGGAAACTTTGCCACACATTCTTAGTAGAATTACATTTCCAAAGAAATTAGTTAGAAATCTCTGATACTTGTTTGTAGAGATTAGAGAATGAGTGCTCCCCAGCTCCAACGTTTAGCGATGGGTAGGGGGTGTAGTCCCCTACCTACCTTGTCCCGTCCCATTTTTCGATATTAGGGAATCGGGCAGGTTTAGGGAAATCTCTAATATCAGAGATCTGATAGGCCTTAGCCACCAATTTTATTTATCAACATAAACGGGGAAGATTCGAGAGCTCCCCTATCTCTCCCAAGTTTCTCAACAGAGAAATTACAATTCACAATAGCCAAAAAGATAACCTACCTCTCACAAAAGCATCTCTTATAACCTCACACCCCACACATAGAAATTACGAGTGGGCCCCCTAACTACCCAACAACAACTATTTCTCACTCTCCTTTCTCTTCACGCGCCTACGCTCGTACACCTTTGTAATTCGAGGCCTATCAATACCGGCCCCCCAAGAAGCCACCTTGTCCTCAAGGTGAAAATCTGGAAATTGCTTGCTAATATCGGTCGCCGCTTCCCATGTTGCATCATCTTTGGAAGCATTTTCCCACTGGATCAAAACCTCCAGCGTCTCATCCCCAAGAAGCGACTTACGAAGCCCCAATAGCTCCACGGGTGCTATCTGAACAGAAAGATCATTTTTCAGGTTGGCGGGTAAAGGACAAACCGGTAAGTTTTGACTGACTGCCTTTCTCAAAACTGATACATGGAACACAGGATGAATTCCTGAGTCCTTGGGTAGAGCTACCCGATAGGCAACCACACCGACTTTGCCCACTATTTGAAAAGGCCCAATAAACCGTGGAGCAAGCTTGGGATGTTTGTGCCTTCCCAACGACACCAGTCGGTAAGGTCGTAATTTAATGTAAACCCAATCGTCCACTTCCAGTTGCACGTCCATTCTCTTTTCATTAGCTAGCTTAGTCATACGTTGTTGCGCTTTCAATAAGGGCTCCTTTAATTTAGCAAGCATCTGATCTCGGTCTCGAAGTTTTGAGTCCACCTCTGCCACTGCAGATGACTCAGCCACATATGGAAGGATAGAAGGTGGGGGGCGACCGTAGACCACTTCAAATGGAGTGATTTTAGAAGCCACATGGAAAGATGTATTATAGCTGAATTCTGCCCACGCCACCCACTTCGACCATTGTGTAGGATGTGACATTGCAAAGCATCGTAAATATGATTCCACACTTCTATTTACCACCTCCGTTTGTCCATCGGTTTGAGGGTGATAAGTCGTGCTCCTACGTAGCTGGGTGCCCAAAGAGCGGAACAACTCCTCCCAAAACAAACTTGTAAAAATTTTGTCACGATCTGAAATGATGCTCCGTGGACATCCATGTAAACAGACAACTTCTTTAATGAAAAGATCAGCCACAGAGATAGCAGTAAACGGATGCTTTAGCAAAATAAAATGGCCATACTTTGACAAACGATCTACCACTACGAGAATAGTATCGTACCCATTAGATTTTGGTAAGCCTTCGATAAAGTCCATGGAAATATCTTCCCAAACCTTGTCTGGAATGGGTAACGCTTGCAAGAGGCCGGCTGGAGCGAGAGTCAAATATTTAGCTTGTTGGCATACTGAACAGTTAGCAACAAATGTATGCACCGTGGCTTTCATTCCCCGCCAATAGACTTCCTTAGCTAAGCGCTGGTACGTTTTTAATGCCCCATGATGCCCTCCTACTGGGCTGTTGTGAAATTCCTGGAGTAGCAATGGGATTGTGGGGGAATTTGAAGGCAGCACTAACCTCCCTTGGTAAAACAACAAGTTACCTCGCAATGTATAGCCAATTGGAGCAGGAGTATTTTGTTGAAGAGCTTGGCGGATGCTTTCAAGGGTGCTGTCCTCACGTATTTGCTCTTCAAAAATGGTCGTATTAATGCCTTCAACCACACTGAGGAGACCCAATTCCATAGCTGGAGGTAATCGAGACAGTGCATCGGCCGCCTTGTTGTCTAGTCCCCGTTTATATTCAATGCTAAAATCATATCCCAACAGCTTTGCTATCCACCGCTGGTAGTCCCCACCGATCACTCTCTGCTCCAACAAGAATTTCAGGCTTTTCTGGTCTGTACGGACGATAAACCGCTGGCCCAATAAGTAAGGTCGCCACTTTTGCACCGCAAACACGATTGCCATTAATTCACGCTCGTATACAGCCTTGTGACGGTGCAACAGGGGCAAAGCTTTGCTGAAGAAAGCCAATGGCCGCTGGTTCTGCATTAAGACCACCCCCACCCCTACTCCGGAGGCATCAGATTCAATAACAAACGTCTGTGAGAAGTCAGGCAACGCCAAGACCGGTATGGAAATCATTGCCGTTTTCAATTTATGAAAAGCATCTTCAGCTCCCACACTCCACAGGAATTTATCCTTCTTTAACAACTGAGTGAGAGGAAAAGCGATGGTTCCGTAGTTGGCCACAAATTTTCGGTAGTATCTGGTGAGCCCAAGAAAGCCCCGCAATTCTTTGACATTTCGAGGTACCAGCCATTGTTGCATAGTTTCTATCTTTGTAGGGTCTGCAGCCACCCCCTTTGATGAAACCAAATGTCCCAAATACTCAATTTTCGAGGCCCCAAACTGGCATTTCTTCAAATTGGCAACAAACTGGTTTTCAAGTAAAGTCTGTAGTACCTGGGATAAGTGCTTCAGATGGTCTTGTAGGTTGTGACTGTATATTAATATGTCATCAAAAAATACCAACACGAATTTTCGTAAGAAGGGCCGCAGAACATCGTTCATAACCGACTGAAATGTAGACGGCGCGTTACGTAAGCCGAATGACATGACCAAGAACTCGTAATGCTATTCGTGAGTACGGAAAGCCGTTTTATGAATATCCGATGGTTGCACCCGAATTTGGTGATATCCAGACTTCAGATCAATCTTGGAAAAAATCGTGGAGCCGAACAATTCGTCGAGTAGCTCATCTACAATCGGTATGGGATACTTGTCCGGAATCGTGACCCTGTTCAACGCGCGGTAGTCTACGCAAAACCTCAAACTCCCATTTTTTTTTTTAACCAACAAAACTGGGCTTGAGAACGAACTCCTACTCGGTTGTATAATCCCAGCCAATAACATTTCCTGCACCAGACGCTCGATCTCGTCTTTCTGAAATTGAGGGTAGCGGTATGGTCGGACATTCACATCGCCAACCCCAGCCTCAAGTTCGATTCTGTGGTCCTTACTTCTACTCGGCGGTAAGGCCATTTGGGTTTCAAACACCGCCTCATACTGGTGTAATAACTCCCTGAGTACTGTTGGCACTCCTTCGAAATTCAATGGAGATGGCATCGCTTCGACTACTTCATCCCCCGCCTCCACCACACTCAATTCGACAAGAACCCCTTGATCATCTACTCCAAACGTCTTCATCATAGATTTCAGAGAGACCTGGGATTTTACCAAGCTACGGTCACCCCGTAGTTGAACCAGCCATTCCCCAATTTGGAAGTCCATGATCGACAAACGGTAATCAAACTGAATTTTGCCCAGAGTCTCCAGCCAAGATATGCCTAAAATCACATCTGCACTACCCAAGGGCAAGGGAAGAAAATCATGAATAATAGTTAAATCAGAAATGGTGAGAACCACACCTTTGCAAATTCCGTTCCCTGGTATTGGGCCGCCGGTACCCAAGACGATTCCGTAATTGGAAGAGGACGAAATTGGTAGTCCCAATTTTTGAACCACCTCGGAAGAAATAAAATTGTGGGAAGCACCGCTGTCAATCAACACCACCACCCCCAGGTCACGGATAGTTCCCCGAACCTTCATGGTCTTAGGCGAATTTAACCCTACCATGGAATTGAGCGATAAAGCGGCTACTTCTGAGTTCTCCACCCCCGTTAATTCGTCAGCTATGGCCTCTGGTGCTACGGCTTCATCTGCCTGAACCCTTTCCTCGGTGAATTCATCCTCTTCACCTTGCACTACCATGACTTGCAACTCCTTACGCTTACAGCGGTGGCCGGGAAAAAATTTCTCATCACACTTATAGCACAACCCCCTTTCTCTCTTGCTCAGCAGCTCATTGTCCGTCATACGTTTAAACGCCGGCGTACCTCCGACCTTCACCCCTGAATCGTGCGCCGGAGACACTGTGGTTGACGACCCTTTTGCCCTACGATTATAATTCAACGAAATCGTTCGGGGAGAAGAGTTATTCGACCCGCTTGTTTGGCTTGACCCGCTCGACTGTGTATTAGCTTTTGGGCTTGAAGTCGACGTTGAGCCCATCCTCTTCCGTTGTTGCACGACGTTGTCATCTTCAATTAATTGGGCTTTAATCATTTTAGCTTTCAGGCCCACGGGCTGGAACTTACGCAACTCACTCTGAATTTCTTCTTTCAGCCCACATTCGAATTTGCTTTCCAGCATGCCTTCGCATACATCTTTTAGGGTTGCGGCATACTGTTCAAACCGCCGGCGATATTCCCTCACGGTGGTCTCCTGTTGCAGTCTCATTAACCGAGCATACCGGTCTCCTTGCGACGTCGGTCGGAACCTTTCCTGCAGAAGCATTCGGAATTCACTCCAACTATTCATCAGTGTTCTTTCTTCCTCATATTGATGCCAAGTCAGGGCTTCCCCTTCCAAGCACATCACCGCCGCTTCTAGTTTGTCCTTCTCCGATAAGCGATTAACCACAAAGTATCGTTCTACCCGATGCAACCATCCATCCGGGTCTTCACCATCTTCCCCTTTAAACACTGGAACCTCTAATTTCCTCAGGCGCATATCAAACAGTGGTATCTCTCGATTGCTGGGTGCTTGAATACCCTCACTCCCTTTGGAGCTTGTTTCGCTACCAACTTTGGATTCTTCCACTTTCTGACCAGACTCTTCATTTATCACTTGCTTCCCCTTATCAGTGACGGTTCTTTCCGATGAAGGAGACCCTCTCTCGGTACGCACCATCCCTTCCAGTCGAGCAAACATTGCCTTCATCTCCCCTCTCACCATTGTAAATTGTAAGTCTAACTTGGCATCCACATTTGCCTGCTGTTCTCCCACCTCCGCAATCTGAGTACCCAGACTTACTTCCATATCAACTTGTTTGACAGTCAACTCAGACAACTTTTCTTCTAACGCTACAATTCTTCCTTCCATCTTTCCCACCATTCCCTAGGAAAGTGCTCTGATACCAAAATTGATAGGCCTTAGCCACTAATTTTATTTATCAACATAAACGGGGGAAGATTCGAGAGCTCCCCTATCTCTCCCAAGTTTCTCAACAGAGAAATTACAATTCACAATAGCCAAAAAGATAACCTACCTCTCACAAAAGCATCTCTTATAACCTCACACCCCACACATAGAAATTACGAGTGGGCCCCCTAACTACCCAACAACAACTATTTCTCACTCTCCTTTCTCTTCACGCGCCTACGCTCGTACACCTTTGTAATTCGAGGCCTATCAAGATCCTTGCAGGAAAAATTATTGGTTAGTTACATTTTCTTTTCCTATATATATCCCAACTTAGGAGACCTTTGGATATAAAATGTAACCTTAATCCTCTTAAGAGAGAGAGACCGATAATTGGATAGGCTCTTAAGAGAATTTTCCTTATAGATTTTCACGTTTTGCTTCTGTTTTGACTTCTGTTTCCATCTATTTTCTACCTTTTGTCAGGGTATTTTACAGTTGATAAAGACTCGACTCCTGAAAAACTCGTATTCAATCGGACGGTCACACTGAGAGATAGCTATAAGAGCAGCAAATAAGTTGGAAAAAAATATAGAAATGCCGTGGAAGAAAAAAGGAAAAAAGAAAGGTGTTTTAGCTGGTAAAATTTTCATTTAAAGATCGCATACGTCCACAGTAATATTTGTCCATTACGCATGTTCATGTAGATCTCGTGGTGTGTATACACTCGGATACAATACTCTTTTTACATCTCCATATAGTTTTATTCTGTGTTTTTAATCCTTGCTTCCTCTGGTTCTTCGTTTTGAAAATGTCTTGCTATAGGAATTGTTTCACAAGATAGGCTTGCTTATGAAGGTTTGTTTAGTAGGTAGGTTTTGCTTATTCCAGGTTATGGTTTTTTTTTTTTAAAACAATATATGGGGAGGGGGATTCGAACCACAAATCTTGTGATTATCAGTACAAGGTTATGCCAGTTGAGATAAGCTCTTGTTGGCTAAGTTATAGGTTGGGTACTTTCACAAAATAACATGAACCTCATGAATAGGTATGGTTTATTTAGTTTATAATTGCATATTAAAAAAATTGAAAAAACGAAGGGATTTCAAAAATTTGTGGAAAAATGAATGGTAGTTTTGGCTGTATTGGAATCTCTCTTTTTGGTTTTTAGTTTTAGTTTTAGGGTAATTGTAAAAACTAGCCCCAAAAGTTTTGTTTTTGTAGAAGAGATCCCATTCGAAAAACATTGTGATGTAAGCATGTGAAAGTGTAAAGATTACCCTCATTGCATTAAATACCATCTATTTAATCTAACAACTTTTTCACCAAATATTTTACCAACCTCTTGCACATCTACAAGTACCAACTTTTTCAAAAAAAAAAAAAGAAGAAAAAAGAAAAAAAAAAGAGAAAGTACATACAAAATGAATCAGTCTAGTTGAGATTAAATTTTTTTTAATAAGATTTTGTTTAAAAAGTTATTTAAAAGAATATATTTTTACTTTATCTGTTAAAAAGAAGTAATAAATCTTAAAGATAGGTTTATATATAAAAAAAAAAGGTGAAGTCTGACGAAAATTCGCCCGAGCTGCATGTAATTCCGGTCGGGATTCACTTCGAATTGGGAATGGACACATTTTTAAAATTTTTATTTTTTCTTTAAATTTCTTAGTTATGAGATTTTTTAGCAATATTTCTAAAAAAATTAAAGGGAAAAAATCAATTTTTACCCCCGAACTTTGTAGGTTGTATCAATCCTAAACTTTCAATTTTAACAAATTGAATCTCAAACTTAACAAGCTGTATCAATTTGAACCTCTAACTTGCATAAATGTTACAATGTAGACATTTGGTCAACTTTTCATTTGAATTTCTATTAAAACATGTAATTGACAATTTTTTTTTAAAAAAAATTCACATTGCATTAGTGTTTTGTAAGAAATTTGTTGGAAAAACTCTTTAAGAAATCAAATATTCCAGACTATTCTTCTCATTATTATAAAAAAAAAAAACATACACACACAAAGTTATTGACAACCAGAAAAATCTAGCAAATATGAGAAATAAAAAAAAAACTTGAAATTTCCTTATTTTTGTTTGTACCTTCTTCTAATTAGCAAGAAAAAAAAAACATTAAAAGAAGGAAAAAAAATCCACAAAGTTCTCTTAGCAACAAGAAAAAACTAGCGAATATTTGAAGATAAAAACCTCCAAAATTTCTTTGTTTTCGTAATCTTAAATAACAGAAAAAAAAACTCTCACAAAATTCTCAACAACAAGAAAAAATCATCTAAAATAAAGTTTCTTCAATATTTTATTTATAAGAAACCAGTTTAAGTGCAATGTGAATTAAAAAAAAAAAAGAAGAAATAATCAATTACGTATTGTGGTTCAAATGGAAAGTTAACCAAAGGTATACATTATAACACTTATGCAAGTTTGAGGTTTAAATCGATACGATCTGATAAGTTCGAGGTTCAATTTGATGAAATTAAAAGTTCAGGGTTAATTGATACAACTTGTTAAGTTTAGGGTTCAATTTGAGGAAATTGAAAGTTTAGGGTTAAAATTGATACAACCCCCAAAGTTTAGGGTTAAAAATGATTTTTTCCCAAAATTAAAACAATCTCCTTTCTTGATTTTATTTGCATTTTGCATTTGTATAAAAAAAAAAAATCTAAAAAAACAACAAACTGTATTTTTCCGGTTCATCCCGATCAAGATCGAGACCGGGAAAAAAGACAGAACTCGTGTTCCTTTTCCTGGTGCTCTCTTTCATTCATCTTGGTCGAGATACTTCATTTACAGACCAAGAAATCCACTTTTAGAAACAAGTTTTTTTTCAACCAAATCAACATGATGACAAATGTATAACATGCACCAAAATCCATATAAGACGAAAAAAAAAAAAATCGAAGAAAAATCAAGAAATAAATAAAAGTAAGAACCCGGAGCTCCCTTTCACAGGTTGGAAAGAAAATATTTTAAATTTTGGACCCTCTCAAACTTTTCAAGTAATAAAGGGTAAAATTGTATTTCACATACCAAATGAAAGTGAAGGGATCCAAAAATACTTTGTTTTTTAAAAAGGGTCTTTTCTCCTCAACAAAACTTTGGAGGGTTAAATTTTTTAATTTCCCTTAGTTTTAACATCCAACTTTTAAGTTTGTATTGTCAAAAAAAAAAAAAAAAAAAAAAAAAAAAAAAAAAAAAAACTTTTAAGTTTGTATATTTTTTTTTCCCCAAACGGTAAGAAATGATTACAGTTTTCTTTTAATTTTTCCCTTAATTTTATTGTTTTTAGATTTAGTTTCAAGTTTTAATTTTGTACTTCTAGTCTTTTTTCTTCATTACCCATAATATTTGATTTTTCTCCCTAAATTTTATCATTGGGAAATAATTTGTAACAGCCATATAACAAAAAGTTTAGTTTATTTTAATTTATTTTAATGTTTTTCAAGAAAATCTTTGATTTGAATTTATTTATTTTTTTGAATTAAGAGATAAATTTGATTTTTTCCTTACAAGAAAGGAAATAGTCTTTTAAGGTTTTAATTAAGGTTCTTTTTAGAGGACATTTTCTTTAGCCCTAATTGTTTTTACGCTTTGAATAAAAAAAAGAGAAAAAGAACGCATTCTGCACTTTTTTTTATCAAAGAAAAAGTAGTAAATTTTTCTTCCCTTCTATGTTTTTCTTTTGTTTTCTTTTCTTTTTGATCAATTGAATTTTGTTTTTGAAAAGTTTCAATATGAAGTTTTATTTGTCCTATTTGCGATGAAATTGGTTTTCAAACCTTTTGCTACAAAAAGTTTTAGGTTTTTGTTTTGGGTTAAATTTTTTATCAAAGTTTTCCTCTTAGAGCTTTTGTTTGGAAATCAAAGATGCAATGAAAAGGAATTTTTCCAGAACTTTGCAGCCTTGAATTTCTTTGATTTTGGGGCTGTATTTGTGTTTAAATTTGATTCTTTTTGTTAAAAAAAGTTTGTAATATGATTGCTATATTGAAGTATGATTTATGGTTTTCATTTCTTCATGAAAAATGAATGTTTTTACTGCTTTTACAACAGTTTTATTGGATTTTTCAGATATAATTTTTGTATTAAAAAGTATCCAATATTGATTTGTTTTAGTGTTAAAAGTTTGAAAAGTCATTATTTTTGTTGCAGAAATTTTCTGGGTCATTTATCCAAATTTTAAGATAGTTTTGAAGATTTTAAAGATTGAGGAATTGAAATCTTGTTTTACTGATTTTTTCTGTATGAAAAAGTTGGGTTTAAAGTGAAATTTTCCAGATTCTCAATGTTGTTTTGGGCACCCATTGAACCTATTTTCCCAACTTTTTATGAAAAGTATTTGTTTTAAGTGGGAAAATTTGGAGGTTAAGATTGATTGCCATTTGGATTGGTCATTAGACATTTAGATGGATTTTGGTTTCTAATTAGAGAAATATCGGATAGATTTAGGAAATTGTTGGATTCAAGGAACCAAATTTTGATTTGCTTTGGGCTTAAGATTTGTAGGTTCTGAATGAGGTAAGTAATTTCCACATCCTTTCCAAAATAGAAATTTTAGTAAAAATTGTTTGTTTTAAATTGAAATTTATTTGATTGAAATTGATTATGTTTCAATTGTTTTGTTAAATGAAAGCATGTTTACTGTTTTCTATGTTTTGGAAAGAATTTTAAATTGAATCGATAGTGCTACCCGAATATGCCAAAATTTATTTTGGGGACTGTATGCTTTGTAGTAGTCATATTGGAATTGACAGTTATATGTTCTGAATGAAACTTATTTGTGGGAAGACACTTATGTGGTTTGACGTTCCTTTGGAATGTAGATTCATGTGTGTGTTTCACTCACGTGGCCTCACTCTTAAGTAATTGTATGAAATGTTCTGACTGTAACTTATTTGTAAGAAGACACTTATGTGGTTTGACGTTCCTTTGGAATGTAGATTCATATGTGTGTTTCACTCACATGGCCTCACTTTTAAGTAATTGTATAAAATGTTCTGACTGTAACTTATTTGTAAGAAGACACTTATGTGGTTTGACGTTCATTTGGAATGTAGATTCATGTGTGTGTTTCACTCACACGACCTCACACTTAAGTATTTGATTTAAAATGTTCTGGTCGGTTTTAATCGACAATTCTGTATGAATGTCTGATTGGTGTTACCGTCGGGTAACCGCTTCTGTTCTAGGCTACTCCATTGATGCATCTTTCCCAATATTGTTATGAAAGTATTGTTTGACTGAAAGAATGATTTTGTTTCGAATATTGAAATGTTTTATTTCCTGAAATCTTATGTTTTGTTTTGAACGAAAATGAATTGTGAACTTGATGTGGAAGTTGCTTATTGAGTATTTTTGTAGTCATTTTTTTTATAAATGTTTTCGATGATGGAGCAAGTGATAGTTTTGACTGTGATTAGGCTAACGTTCTGACATGACTGATGAGGACTTATGATTTGTAGGATTTAGTAGGCTTCTGTAGGATTTGTTGTTTTTGGTATTGTTTAGTTTTTTTTACTTGTTTTTTAATGTTGGACTTGACTTTGGTTGTAAGCCTTGTTTTCTGAATAATAGGTTGTGTTTTCCGTTTTGTTAATCGCTTCCGCAATATTTGAAAGTTTGACCGTATTGAAAAATACAGGCTGTTATATAATTACACTATGAGTGTATTTTTTTTCCCGTTTTAATCTTTTGTTTTTTGTTTTTGTTTTTTTTTCTATACCAAATGAGTGGAGAAGACTCGAATATATTACCAATTTAAAGGTCCATGTTTCAATCCTCACCTCTATAATGGTTGAATAAAAATAAAAATGCAAATATAAATACAAATACAAAATATAAACAAATGTAAAGCTTTCATCAACAAAATTGATTTGTCTGTTTTTTTTAATGGGAATTTGAACCTATATATTTTGAGCATATGGTTTGTTTGCCTTGTCTATTTGTTAGGGCTATTCATCGGTCGGTCGGGGTCGGTTTTAGACGAAAACCGATGTCGAAAATCGATCTTTCGATTTCGATCGATCGGTGATGGTTTGTTTTGGGATGCTTCATGAAACCAACCAACCAAAAACACGATCGGTCGGTCGGTTCTGTCAGTATTTTGATTTATATGGATGGAATATGATTTTGTTTCCAGAGAGTTTGGAATGTGGTGAAAAGGAAAAAAAAACGCGAAGACAAGAAGGAAGAGACAAGAGAGAAAAGGAGATCAGTGTTGAGGATCCCACATTGAAAAGATTGGTGGAGACCTCACAATATATAAGCTACAAGGGTCACTACACTCATTGCCAATTGGTTTTGAGATGGAAGCTCATATAATATAATATGGTATCAGAGCCCATTAAACCCAAACGGGTATTCGGTCCAATAAAAAGAAATTGGGATCCGATTCAAGAATGGTGAACCCAAAGAGGCACCATGTTGAGAATCCCACATTGAAAAGATTGGTGGAGACCTCACAATATATAAGCTACAAGGCATTGCCAATTGGTTTTGAGATGACTGGTGAGGAAAAGAGAGAGGAGCGACGATCACAGTGAGGAAGATGGTGAAGAATACGTTGAGGGAGAGGAAAGAGTTGGAAAATTGAAAGAGAAGAGAAAATAAAAGAGGGTGGAAGAAACGAGAGATAGAAAGAGAATAATAAAAAAAGTAATAACTTTTAAAAAGCAATAATTACTTTTTTGAAAAGACTCTTCTCCAAATTTCCATCTCAGAACAATTTTTGTTGGGTAAGAATTTCTATCTCAGAACTTGAAAAGTATTTTATATTTGTATTAACTTGTTCACTTACAGTTAAGAAAATTACTTCCTGTCCTGGTGGTATGAGCCTTCAGCCCCTACTCCCAACATTTTCTTTACACATTAAGGAACTGTTTGGGGCGCTGAGTTGATTATAATAGCGGGGTTATAATAGTCTGTGTTTGAGATGCAAATTATTATAGTTTGGGATAAAATAGTATATGTTTGGAGTGCAGATTATTTTAGTTTGACATAAAATAATCTATGTTTGGGATGCATATTATTTTAGTCTGGGTCAAAATAGTTTGTGTTTGGAGTGTTGATCAGTTTAACATGGGGTTCTAAATCGAAGGTTCAAGTTGACTGTTTTTTTCTTGACTTTTTTTTGTTTATTTTCATCATACAACTTTGTACGTCAAATATCATGTTTTGCGAATATAAAAAAAATGTTTGGGTTTAGTTGTAAAAAAAATAAAGTTTTGGATATAGGAGTAAAATTATGTGTTTAACTTAAAAGGAAACAAAAATAACCTAAGGTAACAGTTGATTTTCTTTGTTCTAGAATCATGGTTTTTTCACAAAATAAGTTATTTTATGATTTCATATAAAAAAATCATATTTGTTTCATTTTTGTATTTCCCAACATAAAAATGGTAAATGCTTAATGAAAACTCATTTTACCTTCATTATCAAAACAATCAAATAAAATAGAAATTACATGAAATAAAAACTTGAGTAGTATTTTTTTTTAAAATTATTATTATCATAGTAAACTTGAATACGATAAATATAATTTGGAATGAAAAATATGGTACGATGAAGGTAAACATTCATATACTTCATTATCAAAAGTAATTATGTAATAAAACTTCATATTTATATATGTACAAAGACAACCTAGTATCTAACTTCCTATAAATTTTCCGACTTTTCTGGTCACGACCAACAAATTTTCTGACGACCGATTTTGTTTTTCTTTTTTTTTTTTCTTCTATATATATTTTTTTCTTTTCTTTTTTCGTTTTTTATATTTTTCGAAATGAAAATGAGAAGAAAGATTAAAAAAAACGGCCACGAAAAAGTTGTCGGTGATCGTCGAAAAAGTGGCCGGAAAGTCGACGACGGTCGTCGGTGGTTGCCGGAAAATTCACCGAAAAAGTCAAGGAGTCACATGAAAAAAGAGAGGGGAGAGTTACGGTAGAGAATGATTGAATAATCGGGTGAATTGAATGGTAGTTAGTGTAGCAACATGGTTGGTAAAAATAACCCACCCCACCCATTATTTTTGTTGATGCCCCAAACATTGAGTGAGTTATAATAGCCCCTACTATTGTAACCAATACAGTGGGCCTAACTACCCTTAACATTTGTTATGTTAAGAAAATTACTTGATATCATTTTTTTTTCATGAACGTTCTTTTTAATTTTTACACCAATTTGTGTTTCCTTTTACACTTATTTTTTCTTTTATTATGGTTTTTGCTAACTGTTACAGCAAATTGCTTAATTATCTTTTATTGTTTCTTTTTAGTTGTCGTCCCCTTTTCTTTAAAGGTTGTTTTTTTTTTCTTTTTTTTTTTTCCTAAAATAAAAACATTAATGTTTTCTTTTTTTCTCTCTTTTTTAAATAAAATGCTAATGTTTTCTTAAACCTTTTTTTTTTATATCAAATATAAATATAAATGAATAAAGATTTTTTAAATAAAGATATTGGTAAGTCGAACATTGTTGATTCCTAAGACTGGAGAGGTGGTTCCATCTGCTATAGTGACACTAGGGGAAGATGTAGATGGATAAATGATAGAGAGAATAAACCAGGATTACCTGTCATGTGATCGGAAGCGCCAAAGTCTATGACCCATTTTGAAGAGGAGGAAAGATGTAACGACAACATTTCCAGTAAATCTCATTTTTCTCTAATTTGAGTATTATTGGGTTTTGGTGAATGTATGTTTCTTATTGATGGGCTTTGTTAATTGGTTAGCTGAGGGGCATTCTCGTAAATAAACTAAAGTTGAAGTGGCCCTAAATTCTTTTCTTCCTCCTTCACGTGTGAGCCATCTCCAGCCGCCCCCTATGTTTTTCAGTTTCGACTGACAGCAGTACCTCCACACCTCCGACGTCATCGACGGCTTGCTCTGGTGACGTTCGAGATTGGCGGCAGACGATACAACACTGCAGTGCACATGCGAAGGGTGATTTTTGGTAAGTTCTAAGGTGTTTTCTGCTCGGTTTTGTGTGTTTTCTTATGCCTTTTGCGTCGATCCCTCTCTTAATCCTTCTCCCTCACTTTCAGTCTCTTTTCCCTGTCCTCAGTGTAGTTTCAGCGTGGTGTGGTCGAAAGCAATGTTTTCTTTTCGGTGGCATCTCCGTTAGGCGCGATCATCTTTGTTTAGGACCTTATTTCGCTGTTTTCCGACATTTTGTTCAGTGGGTAAGTGCTTAGAAGTTTTTTCTTGATGGGTTCTTAGTTTAGTTGATTACCCATTCATTATTCTTTCCGTTCAGCAAGCGTTTCTCTTCGTTTCGACGATTCACGCAATGGGTCTTCGAATTTCAGCATCGTGGAGCATTGTTGGCTATGGGTAAGCAGATTAAGCTTGTGTTTTTGTTGATTCTTTGGTGTTAGGGGCTTACCCATTAATTGTGGCATTTGTTTTCTTAGTTCTCTTAGCTTTCGAGGTGTCGGCCGTCGTTTCTTAGTTCTCTTAGCTCTCAAGTTTCTGTTTGGGTAAGTTTTGGGGGTACATTTGTCCCCAAATTTTATGCGGCTTCATAGTTCTTGCTTGAGATATTTTCCCTTGTTGAGTTAGGCTTCTCTTTCCTTTTTGTGTAGTTGGATCGAAGGCTTGGGAGCTAAGGGAGTAAGTTATAGTTGTTTCAAGCAATCGTTTGGCTAATTGTAAGCAGTTGTTGGATTTAATTCTCTGCCTTTGACCCATGTGATAGAAAAGTTGCAAAGCTAGCATGGATTGGATTTAAGTTTAAGTTTTGTCTCTGGTGTAAATAAGCATATGTGGTACTAAGCATGAGAACTCTTATGGTTAATTGTAGCGTGTGCTTTGCCTATGCTTGGACTAAGTATGAGTTATGTGTTGTTTGGACATGATTGCTATGCTTTTGACCCGTTGCACGATTGATGGTTGATATGTAGCCTTTAGTTAGGTTTTCATGCTTTGGTTTATTTTTCTTTGAAATTTAACATGCGTGCTTGGACAAGATTTAAGTGTTGACTTTGCTTGTGGAATTTAAATAAGCATGATGTGTTTCGTTATGAGGCATGACAACCATATGAGAATCTTAAGGTTTACTGTGGCAACTTTTGGTTCACTTCTAAGCATGTTTTTAGATTGATTAATTTATGTTTTTTCTCTGGATTTTCGTTTATGATATTGGAGGATGGGATTGAATGTCTGTTGAAGTTATGATTGAAGTTTGGATGCGAGATCCGACTCGTTGTGACTATAGAAGTGTTTTACTTTGTTTCCAGGTGAAAAGAAAATTTTGGGTTTCCTTATATGTATGTCGTTATGCTGCCGAATTTTCGGTAGCATTATTATAGTGGTTACAAGTATTAAGTGTAAATGTGCCCTGGAATGAGAAACACTTTAATTAGTTGGCTGACAATGTTAACCATCAGTTCCCCAAGCTCGTCTAGGAATAACCTTAGGGAACCATACTTGTTTTCGAGAAAAGACATAGAACAGGGACCTTAGTCATGTTTTAGGACCTCAGGTAGACTTAAAGGATCCTTAAGCCTTATGTTAACTAGAGTGTTTTCCTTCCCCATCTCAGGGCTGATAGAACCCAATTTTCAGGCACGTTATCGTGCGTTCTATCAATTGACTGTTAGAGTCCAATTACAAGCACGTTATCGTGCGCTCTCTCAGTTCAGGACGGTGTTGAGCCCATGTTTAGGCACGTTTTCGTGCACCAGCTCCATCGAGTTTTCGATGTTGAGCTCATATTCAGGCACGCTTTCGTGCACCAATCACTCCATCGAGTTTTCGATGTTGAGCTTATGTTCAAGCACGTTTTTCGTGCGCCAGATGGCACTCAGACATGTTTTTCGTGCGCCAGATGACACTCAGGCATGTTTTCATGCACCACATTGCTCCATCGCATTTTCATGATTCAGGGGTGTTGTGTTGGGATAGGTGTAGTTTTGCCAGAGGTTGCCAGCTAGTCTCTAGTATACTTGTCTTACCCGATTGACCCACACAACACTCTAGTTGACACAGATTGGGGATAGGTAATCACCCTAGGCAGAACAGTTCATGAATCCAATTATGGCCCTAGGGTTAGAAACCCAAATGACTGTTCCAACTAGGTTCCTATGATGTTAAAACTCAAACTTAAGTTTCATGCTATTAGATTTCATGTTATCAAATTTCATGTTATCAGTTTCAGCCCTTAAGTGGGCTACTTACTGGGTATATTCTTATATACTCACCCATGCTACATGATTTTCCTTCAGGTGGTACTTGGTGACATCAGGCGAGTGACGATGGTAACGACTTGGCTAGGCTATGGGATGCAGCTGCAAATCATGTCCTTAGAAGTCTAGGATCGAGCTTCCTAGTCTCATGTTTCCAATGTTTTAATGCTCAACTTTATGAAAGTTGTCTATCATGTTTTGTTTATTATGATATTGTAAAATGGTTTATGGTTTTTGACCTGATTTATTAAATAAAATATTTGTATTTATGATCTCTTCTGCTTTAAAGTTTTCAAAGTTTTATGTTCTCATGCAAGTAGTAGCGACCCTTTATACGTTTTTAATTCCTTTTTAGTCAGGTCGTTACAAAAGACATGTAGATTTGTGTTACATGTGTCAGAAATGACATTAATAGGAGTAGAGGATGAAACCGTCAATGACTCTTAATACAATCGAAATTTAGAAAACTTCTCAACTGAGATTGTAACAGAATTATCAGAATTATCAAGAGTAGAGGCAACATGTGTAGATGGAAACCTCTGGTTTCTATAAAGCAATTTCCGACAATTACGTTTTATATGCCCTGACTTATGACAATAGTGGCAAACAATATCTCCTGAATTTGTTTTTGGAGTGGTAGAATTTCCTCTGGACATGTTCAATCCTACCCATCGATTACCTCTATATTCAATGATTTGTCCAACTAAAGCACCGTTAAACTCAAATGACAATATCACTAGTGACCGCTCTGTACGAAGTATCCGAGTGTAAGCATCTTCCAACGATGAAATGTCTGAACTCCAGAGAACTTGATCTTTAGCTGAATCATATTTCGAAGCAAGACCAACTAAAAAACTCATGATAAACAGTTGTTCGCGTTGGACAGTCTAAACTTTTATATCAGTACTCATGGGTAACACTTCATTAAATTATGCATATGCTCTTTTGCACTCCATAAAATAACTCAGCAGGGACTTTTCGCCTTGATCAGGTTGAAAGAGAGTCCTACATACATCAAATATCTGACTGATGTTTCCTTTCCCAAAGTAAAGAAAATCTAAATATTCCAAGAGCTCTTTGGCTGAGATACAATGATTAACTAGCCCAATGATTGCACTTTCAATAGAATTCTTTTTGTAGAATAAGTCGAGACTCATCTCGTAGCCAACTCTTCTTAGTATCATCTTTTGGTGATGATTCTAAAGTCAAGTGGTCATCCATATCAAGACTTTGAATGTAATGATGAATATTCGACCGCAAGCATAAAAATTAGAACCATTCAACTTATGTTTCGTAATCTTGGATACCATTGGAATAATCTCGGACAACACTAAAGACTTCTTCTCATCCATAACCTCAACAATAACAGACAAAAAAAAAAAAAAAAAAAAGAGCTGAAATCTGGATCACACAAACCCTACAATTCCAAATAAAGTATGGCTTTCAAACACTCCAAATCAAACCCAATATGACCCAAACCAGCACACTACTAAAGAGAAGGGACCATAATGAGCCAACCCACAAAAAATGAGCGAAAAAAGACAACGCACGTGCTCACACGTGCCGGTGCGTGAAACTGGCGCATAATCCTTCTAGCGGCGCGTGAGGACCACGTGTAGGGAATCTCGAAGTCGGATTTTGGGGACCAACAGATCGACGAGTGGGCTTTCTTTTGGGATGGGCGATGACAAAAAACTCCTTCGACGACTGACCAAGACGGCGACGACAGATTTTGGCGACAACAGCAATGATCTGGTAGTGGCAGCGACAGTTTCGGGTGAAAAATGTTTTAGGCAAACCAAAACCCTCAAAAGTGTTCCAAATCAAACCCTAGAGGTTCACAAATCTCTAACGAGACAAACCCTAATTGCCACAAACCTTGCTGTAATACCATGTAAACGCTAAAGGTTTGATAGAATCTCAATCATCTATTCCATTCACATAATAGAGATATATATACAAGTGTACAAGGTTAACCTAAGTAGGAGAATGTAAAAAGACAATAAAGGACAACTCTATATAATTACACTTTCACTAATATAATAACTCTAACATAACCCAACCCCATCAAAATCTGATTCCTTTTCTTATTCTTTAAGTCGAACATTTTTTAAACAAGAAACAAAACTTTTCATTGATATAATGAAAAGAGGTTACTGCTGATAAGTGCCAAAGATATACATATTTTGCCCTTATTGTTAGCTTATTTCTTATCCAAACTTGTATGTTTTATAACAAAAATCACTATTTCCAAGCTTAAAAAGTGTTAAAGTTGGTAAGTTAGGTCTTTTAGAGTCATGTGTGTCAAATTATAAATATTTGTGCTTAAAAGAACTCATTTTGGTGTTCTGCAGAAAACAGAGGAAAACAGTGAAATATTGTTCAAATGCTATTCAAATGCGACCGCATTTCTGGACAGAAACATAAAAGTCCAAATCCGCAGCGGGTCATTTTAAATGAGCTTTTCCCGCAACTAACCAACTGTTTTGACTCCGAAACTGACTAGTCTACCTGCTTGCATGAATTGTGTTACTCCCCAACAACTTTTTACTCTATAAAAGACAAAAAATCGAAAGGAAACACAAGCAAAACTCACTGGGAAGAAGAGGGTGGTGACAGAACCCTAGTAGACGCCCATGAGTAGGAATGCCCGAGGTCGTTCTTAGAAGACTAAATTCTAACCCTTAGACATCAAACCCGAGTGTTTGTAGAGACTTCACCCTATTCCCACTTTTAAATGGAGGGTAGAGTGTCGTGAGAACTCTAAAAAGATTGAATAAAAGTGAAAACCCCTAGTTTTAGATACTGCACTATATCAATGAAAAGTTGTTCATTTGCATTATATTCCATCGTGTGTAGCTAAATTCCATTGAGGGGTTCGATATAGTGAATTCTCTTATGGTTTAAATGACTTGAAAGTGCTTATTTGCCTAAGTTTTATTTATTGCATGTCACCTTTTATTGAAAATCATTCTTAATCTTGCTTAGTTTAACTTGATCACTTAGACTTTGCATGCTATGTGAGTTTGATCCTGAAAGGGACAAACAATATCGGTTTTCATAAAGTTGCTTTTTTTTTCTAATTAATCTTGTATATATATATATATATAAGAATGCCTCGAATCTTTGTGTGTTACGGTGGTGTATGGAAGGAGAATGAAAGAGATTATGGACGTAGCTATTTAGTAGGATTGGATGTGAATATTGACATAAGGTATAAAGAGTTTTTAAGAGAGTTGTATAACCTGAGTGACATTAACCTCGATCAGTTTGACCATATAATAAAATGTTTATACAATTAAGATTCTTTCTAAGCGGAGAGGATGCATCTCAATTGTCGTTATACTTATCAATGATTCCAAAAGTTGTCCATGATAGTGACAATAACTTAGGTAGTCATAGCTATATACCACACCTTTTCCACAACTGCCATCATAATTTGCACAAACTGGACCCTACAATTTGGTTGAAAACATACCATTATCCATTCCCTCGTATCATCACCAACCCCTATAAGTAATACTTTTGTCTCACTAGGCTTGGCCAATGATAGTACAACAAATTTTGGGATTGAAGAGAATTTGTATATTGGTGATGATACACTTAATTACAAGGAAGAAGAGTATGATGAAGAGGAAGATGAAAACTGGGAATACAAAGAAGAGGATGAAAAATACAAAGAATCTGAAGCAGATGAATTTGAGGAAGTAGATGATTATGATGATGACGTTGCAGTAGATGGAGTTGAGGAAGATGGTGGGATAGATGGATGCAATGAAGACGAGGAAGATGTTGCTCCTCTTGCTTCTAGAATGGAAGGTGCTTCTAGCCAGAAATTGATCACATCAAGTCAGTGTTCGTATTCTACTGGTGATGTTGAACTTGGACAACTATATGATTGTAAGGAAGAATTAAAAACGAGGTTGTCTGTAATGGCCATGCATAAAAAATTTGAGTTTAGGGTTAAGAAATCTACAGAGTCTTTGTTCGTGGTGAAAAATATAATCGAATCTTGCAAATGAAAAGTTAGAGCTATAAAACCGAAGGGCTATGATGTATTTAAGATTTCGAAATATTATAATGTCCATACATGCTCCCATGAATTACTAAATCACCACCATAGACAAGCGAAAAGTCGAGTGGTAGGTCATTTGATTAAATCGAAATCCGAAGATGTAGGACGAATTTACAAGTCGAAGGACATTATACAGGACATGAGAAAAGATTACGGGGTCACTATTATTTATGAGAAAGCATGGCGGGCGGCACTGGCTTTTGTTAGAGGGTCACCAGAACAGTCATTTGATCACTTACATGCATATGGTGAAGCGCTAAAGATAATGAATCCTGGGACCGTATATGATATAAAGCTTGAGGATGGAAAGTATTTTAAATACGTATTCATGGCACTAGGTCAGTGCATTATGAGGTTTATTGAATACATTAGGCTAGTCATTATAGTCGATGTCGTGCACCTAAAGGGGAAGTCCAGAGGTTGGCTTATAATTGTTGCTACAATGGATGGAAACAATCAAATATACCATATTGCATTTGGAGTTGTTGATAGTGAGACAGATGATGCGTGACAGTGGTTCTTTGGGAGAGTTAAACGTTCTATTGGAGATCCCACTGGGTTGGTTATAATATCAGATTGAAAACCCAATATTGGCAAGACAATTAGAATAGTGCATCCATCTGCATTTCATTGTTTTTGCATACACCATTTATCTATGAACCTAATGAATAATTTTAAGTGCGAAGGTGCAATACCTTTCTTTTTTCTTGTTGCAAAAGCATGTCGAGAGTCGGGGTTTCAAAACATGTTTGCTAAACTTCGTTCATACAGGGGTGTTGCTAAGTACTTGGAAGAATTGGGTTTCCCATGTTGGGCTTGGGCTTTTCAGTGTGGACGAAGATCAATCAGATGACAACTAATGTGGCCGAAAGTATGAATGCAACATTGGTACATGCTCGAACCTTGCCAGTGACGAATATGTTGGATAATATATGAGCCATGTTTCAAAGTTGGTTTTATTAGCGTCGGACACAAGCTTCTAATCGATCTTCAAAGTTATTAGAGTACGCAGAGAACCTATTGATGGAAGCCGAAAAGAAGTCTTGAAGGTATATTGTGAACCCGATTGATTTCTATCAATATGAAGTAGCAATGGACAGCTAGACTTTCGTGTCGACTTGCACATGAGGATGTGCACTTGTCGAAAGTTCGAGTACTATGTGATTCCATGCTCTCATGCAATCCCCGCAGCTCGAGATCGTAATGTTAATGTGGCCACTCTTTGTTCCCCAGCATGTCTGAGTGGAAGAGATCGACTAAATTTCAAGAGACGGAGATATTGCCACCAAAAAGGGTTGCTCGAGTTGGTCGTCGACGGACTGTTCGAATACCATCTACAGGAGAGAGACCTCAAGTACAACAAGTTCATAAGTGCGGTCGATGTGGTAACGTAGGTCATAACCACAAAACTTGTCATGAACCATTCTCAACGACATGAGAGATCTTACTTTATGTAATATTTTGTGTACTGTATTTAATATGTAAATATAAGTATCTTGTGTATTGTATTTCAACTTCATTTTGTGCTTATTATTATAAGATGTATGAATGAAAAACAAATCGGGGAAAAAAACAACAAGCACCAGCGTCGATTTCTCGGTCGGGAAATGAATCGAGAAAAAAAACAGTGTCTGTTTTTTGTTTTAATATTTAATTATTTTTATTTTTTTTTCCTCTCTCTTTCTTTTTCCTTTTTTTCCCTTCCCCTCTTCCTCTATCTCTTTACTTCCCTACTGATAAAATAATCCATATGGTTGTAATAAGTTTTAATGTGTTTATCCCATTTGAGTTGAAATATCACAAAGTATAACAACATAGGTATTGAGTAGAAATTCGATTGCATTTCTTCTATTTTATTTATCACTAACACTTAACTTAAGTGCTAACCGTAATGCCCCAAAAATTTCGACAACATAACAACATAGGTATAGTTACCCAAAAATTTTTCTTTACCTGAAAAACAAAAAAAATACACTTCCAAATTTATAACCATAAGCTCCACAACACAACTCCAAATTTTTTTGATATATTGCCTTAACATTCAAACAGTTTACAAACTTTACAAAACTATACAACAATATCTAAACTCTTTAAACTTTACAAACTGGACTAAAATATCGGTCTGTTGGCCCAGATTTGTACAACAAATTGACATCTAAAGAAATTAATTTTATCTTGATTCAAAGTGTCTATTTCAGTTCCGGTAACATCATATTAAAAAAACTTTACTGCGAACATACCACAGTCTCCAGTGTTCGTCTGTTGAGGCACTGACCTATATCTATGTATTTCCCATTCGTGAACTGGGCCTTCATGACATCGCACTTGAACAGTAGCACTGACAGTACTGTGGCTAAAGTGCTCAACTCTTTCTTCAAGGTCGCATCAAATGTCAGCCCTATGAATGAATCGAGGACGATCAACTTGCCCACTACGAGATTAGCACATACCATAACCCAATGGTTTCTCGCGAGGTTAAATGACATGTAGATCGCGTCAGTTGTACTCCAATGTGCATCATGGTCTGAGTGTTGACCTATAATATAGTCAATCACAGTATTAGTCGTACTCCAACCGAAGATAATCAATGAAGGATCTTGCACCTTCTTCAACTCTTCAAGTATATCGTCGTTACGTCTCAGATCGTCGTCACGTCTCAGAAACTCCTGTGGAAGAAAATAACAACATATTTGTAACTAAAATTTTAGTTAATGTGCAATTGAAGGGATACTTACGGTAACAATAATGTCTGCAGTGACAAATTTCCAAAGACACAAGTTCGTCTGTTGTTGCAGTTTCTTCCGAATGAACATAAAAAGCGAGTCAATGATTTGCATGAGCGTTCACGATGACATTACAATAAAGAAACTAAATTAGAAACTTAAGACTTTAAATTTACCTCATCGCTCATCCAGTAGCAGGAAGTCAAAAGGTTCTGAAACCACGTTTTGTCCCTAAAAGCATATGTCGTCTTTCGTGGAGCATTGTCTACCTCCATGTTGTCCAACCACTTTTGGAAACGTCTATCAAGCTTCTCAGGTATCTCAACTAGGGGGTTGTATGGCATGACCTTTTGTTTTTTGACCCCTGCCCTCGTATCCTTCCACAGTGTTCGAAGTTTTCAAGAAAGAGTCCTCTTCCGATCTCTCCAACATTTTACTATTTCTCCAGGTTCCGTGATCTCTTGAACCTCATGGGAGTCTAATTCAACACCCTACAACAAAAGTTTCACGGTCAATTATCAAACACAATGGCGTATCTCAACTATGTCAAAATTACGTGATTACATTGTGCATATCATGGTCCTCTACCATTGCATCTTCTGAAACCCCACCACGACATGGTCCTTTCCTTTATCAGATGGTTCATCACCTACAGCACTACGGTTGGGACTCAAATACTTGGTAGGATCAGCCACAAATTTACCCTGTAACATAAACTTAAAAGCGTGCACTTTACTATTGAACAAGTACCTTAGATAACCGACGCAAGTACTTCTTGATTGACTTTTAAGTCAACTTTCATCCCTTTTACATTAGATTCCATCTTCTTCATCGTCTGGTTCAGTGACTTGTATGGATACTTATAGTCACACTGACAGGTCTTGCCCACGTCTTTAGATGGACCGTCATGTGTCGACTGTTCATTGAGCCCAACCATATGTGCATCCTTTGTCGGAGAACCCCTATCCAAACCAGTCTCATCTGACACTCTATCACTCCCCACAGGATGATCTAGGTTTGCATCATTCGTTGGTTCTGGTTGTGGCGGTAAAACAAGGGTCTCTAATTGTGGTGGCAAAACAGGGGCCTATCATTGTGGCGGCAAAACAATACAACGCATGTGTTCGAGCTCTGCATCGCTCGACACCAATTGCATTGTCAGCCTTGCCTATAATAGTAAGTTGTATAAGGTCATAAAAAACTTCAATAATAAATAACACTCAACACCAATAATATATAAATTAATTACATACTACCTCCTTCAAGCCAAATATCTCGCTGCTAAGTTGGGTGTATGAAAAAGAATGGGAGCATGACCAACGAGAAAAGCATGGAATTGCATCTTGGTTCATCTGATTAGCAACTCGATTCGTCAAACATGATATAGTCTCATACACTCATACCTACAAGAAGATCAAACAACTTAGTCTATTCATCGATTTTTAAGGTATTCTGAATTCTGAGTGATATAACTAACCTGAAAAGCATGTGGAAAGCCGTAAAGACTATATTTTTCCAATCAACTAGTCTCTCAAGCCATGACGTCTCTCTGGGTGACATGACTAAGTGCTTTCTTCAAACTTATTATGATCATCTAAAAAATTACTTTGCTCCAGTCATAGTTGCAAAATATCTCTCAATCATCCACAATACCCAATAAAGACCAATTGAACTTCTGTTTCCTCTCCCATCCAAACATTGCTAACTCGATGAAATATGCGAGTGCTACCTTCACCGTATCTTCATCCGACTCAAACTGTATTTCTAAGAATCTTTTTTCAACATCTGTTACGATATCTTTGACATTGTCATTAAAGTACAAACGCCTCAATCTAACCCCCGACTCATGTCTATCAACTGTCCTAAATCCGATGATTAGATCAAATTCTTGCTTGCCAAAGGAGACCTTATTTCCAAATATATCGAAACTAATTACATCATTTTTGGGATCCTCAACCTCCCTAAGTAGTAGATGGTGTATTAACTGACCATTAAATAATATGTTGTTGGCTACTATAGGCCCAAATATGGTTTGCCTAAACATATCTAATTGGGTTTGAGTTTAATCTCTTGTGCAAAATTTCAATTGTTTTCAAGTCAATTGTGCACGAAAGTAACCTTCGACCAAATCTTTGCTAACAACACACACCTTTTTTTTTGGGGTTGATTCCCGGTCTAGAATTCGACCTGGAAAAAAAAATTGGTTTCCCTTAAGGGGAGAACTAGTTTTCCCTTACGAGAAAACCGGTTTTCCACTTGCGGGAAGAATCAGTTTTTTCCTAGTTTCGATCTCGAGTGGGAAATTCCGTCTTCTCTAGCGTCATCGTTCCTTCTATGATGTCTTTCTGAAAAAAATCCAAACGACACTCCCTCTCACCCTAAACTTTCTTCCTCTTTGAAAAATTACTTAAAACTACACAAACTACAATAAAATCCATAGATTGTACCTTAAGAAGCCGCCGGAAGAAGATGAACGAAAGAAGCTACCGAAAGAAGACGAAACGAAAGAAGCTGCTAGAAGAAGCCGTTGGAATCATGGATAAAGATAGGATTAATTTCTTTAGACGTCAATTTGCTGCACAAATCTGGGCCAACAGACCATATTTTAGTCCAGTTTGTATAGTTTTTTTTTTTTTTTCCCATCATTCCTTCATTTCTTTTTCTTTCTTTTATTATCTTTTCTTTGCTTGTTTGTCTTGTTGTAGTTGTGAGTGTTGTTTTTGTTTTAAATTTCATATATTTGAATGGAAATGACCTATATATTTTTTTCAACTATTTAGGTATTAAAATGGAGATGGTAGCAAAGATTAGGTCGAATGTTACTTTCGTGCACAATTGACTTGAAAACAATTGAAATTCTGCACAAGAGATTGACTCAAACCCAATTAGATATGTTTAGACAAACCATATTTGGGCCTATGGTAGACAACAACATATTATTTAATGGTCAGTTAATGCACCATCTACTACTTAGGGAGGTTGAGGATCCTAGAAAAGGATATAATTAGTTTCGATATATTTGAAAATAAGTTATTCTTTGGAAAGGAAGAATTTGATCTAATCACCGGATTTAGACACCATAGGAGGACAGTTGATAGATATGAGTAGGGGGTTAGATTGAGGCGTCTGTTCTTTAATGACAGTGTCAAAGATATCGTAACAAATGCTGAAAAAAGGTTCTTAGAAATACAGTTTGAGTCAGATGAAGATACGGTGAAGGTAACACTCGCAAATTTCATCGAGTTAGCAATGTTTGGATGGAAAAGGAAACAGAAGTTCAATTGGTCTTTATTGGGTATTGTGGATGATTGAGAGATATTTTGGAACTATGACTAGAGCAAAGTAATTTTTTAGATGACCATAAAGAGTTTGAAGAAAGCACTTAGTCATGCAACCCAAAGAGACGTCATGGTTGGACAGACTAGTCGATTGGAAAGATATAGTCTTTACGGCTTTCCACATGCTTTTCAAGTTAGTTATATCACTCAGAACTCAGAATGCCTTAAAAATCGATGAATATACTAAGATGTTTGATCTTCTTGTAGGTATGGACAAATGAGACTATATAATTTCTGACGAACCGTGTTGCTAATCGGATGAACCAGGATGCGATCCCATGCTTTTCTCGGTGGTCATGCTCCCATTCTCCTTCATACGCCCAACTTAGCAACGAGATATTTGGCTTGATAGAGGTAGTATGTAATTAATTTATATATTATTGGTGTCGAGTGTTATTTATTATTGAAGTTTTTGTGACCTTATACAACTTACTATTGTAGGCAAGGGTGACAATGCAATTGGTGTCTAGCGATGCAGAGCTCGAACACATGCGTCATAACGTTTTGCCGCCACAACGAGAGACCCCTGTTTTGCCACCACAACTAGAGGCCTACGTTTTGTCGCCACCACCAGAACCAATGAATGATGCAAACCTAGATCATCTTGTGGGGAGTGATAGAGTGTCAGATGAGGTTGGTTTGGATAGGGGTTCTCCAACAAAGGATGCAGATATGGTTGTGCTCGATGAATAATCGACACATGACGGTCCATCTAAAGGCGTGGGCAAGACCTGTCAGTGTGACTGCAAGCATTCATACAAGTCACTGATCCGACAGAAGAAGAAGATGAAATCTAATGTAAAAGGGATGAAAGCTGACCTAAAGTCGATCAAGAAGTACTTACGTCGGTTATCTAAGATACTTATTTGTTCAATAGTAAAGTGCACGTTTATTAGATACAGTGTGTTTTAATACCTTTAAGTTTATGTTACATGGTAAATTGGTGGTTGATCCTACCAAGTATTTGGGTCCCAACCGTAATGCAGCAGGTGATGAGCCATCTGATAAAGGAAAGGACCATGTCGTGGAGGAGGGGCATGGTGGGGTTTCAGAAGATGCGATCGTAGATCACCATGATATGCACAAAGTAATCACATATTTTTGACATAGTTGAGATACGTCGTTGTGTTTGATAATTGACCGTGAAGCTTTTGTTGTAGGGTGTGGAATCAGACTCCCATGAGGTTCAAGAGATCACAAAACCTGGAGAAATAGTAAAGGTCGGGGAGATCGGAAGATAACTCTTTCTTGAAAACTTCGAACTCCGTGGAAGGATACGAGGGCAGGGGTCAAAAAAACAAAAGGTCATGTCGTACAACCCACTAGTTGAGATACCTGAGAAGCTTGATAGACGTTTCCAAAAGTGGTTGGACAACATGGAGGTAGACAATGTTCCACGAAAGACGACATATGCTTATAGGGACAAAGCGTGGTTTCATAACCTTTTGACTCTCTACTACTGAATGAACGATGAGGTAAATTTAAAGTCTTAAGTTTCTAGTTTAGTTTCTTTATTGTAATGTCATCGTGAATGCTCCTGCAAATCATTGACTCGCTTTTTATGTTCGTCCGAAAGAAACTGCAACAACAGACGGACTTGTGTCTTTGAAAATTTGTCACTGCAGACATTATGTGCTAATCTCGTAGTGGACAAGTTGACCGTCCTCAATTCATTCATAGCGCTGACATCTGATGCGACCTTGAAGAAAGAGTTGAGCACTTTAGCCACAGTACTGTCAGTGCTACTTTTCAAGTGCGATGTCATGAAGGCAAAGCCGCATCTCCCAGTTCACGAATGGGAAATACATAGAGATAGGTCAGTGCCTCAACAAACGAACGATGGTGACTGTGGTATGTTCGCAGTAAAGTTTTTTTAATATGATGTTACCAGAACTGAAATAGACACTTTGAATCAAGATAGGAATAATTTCTTTAGACGTCAATTTGTTGTACAAATTTGGGCCAACAAATCGATATATTTAGTCCAATTTGTATAGTTTGTAAAGTTTAGATAATGTTGTATGGTTTTGTAAAGTTTGTAAACTTTTTTAATGTTAAGGCCATACATCAAAATTTTTGGAGTTTTGTTGTTGTTTCTGAAGTGTTGTGGAGCTTATGGTGATAAATTTGGAAGTGAATTTTCATGTTTTTCAGGTAAAGAAAAATTTTTGGGTAACTATATCTATGTTGTTATGCTGTCGAAATTTTCGGGACATTACGATTAGCACTCAAGTTAAGTGTTAGTGATAAGTAAAATGGAAGAAATGCAATCGAATTTCTACTCAATACCTATGTCGTTATACTTTGTGATATTTCAACTCAAATGGGATAAACACATTAAAACTTATTACAACCATATGAATTATTTTAAAAGTAAAGAATTAAAGAGATAGAGGAAGAGGGGAAGAGAAAAAAAGGAAAAAGAAAGAGAGAGGAAAAAAAATAAATATTAAAAAAACAGACACTGTTTTTTTTTTTCCGATTCATTTCTCGACCGAAAAACTGGCTAGGAAAAAAAATAACAAGCACCATGGTTGCTTGCTTGCTATTTTTTTTCCTTGTTTGTTTCTCGTCGAGAAACAAAACGAGAAAAAAAAAAAGTGTCTGTTTTTATGCTTATTCTTTCAAATTTTTTTGTTTGTCCTATACAAATGTGGTCCAAACCTCATAATCAATTTCATCCATACATCTTATAATAATAAGCACAAAATGGAGTTGAA
This sequence comes from Luffa acutangula, assembly GCA_036850905.1. Lineage (NCBI taxonomy): Eukaryota > Viridiplantae > Streptophyta > Magnoliopsida > Cucurbitales > Cucurbitaceae > Luffa > Luffa acutangula. The sequence continues at coordinate 38,584,775 of CM072094.1, read as the reverse complement.
ATACAATACACAAAATATCGCGTAAAGTAAGATCTCTCATGTCGTTGAGAGCGGTTCATGACAAGTTTTGCGATTATGACCTACGTTACCACATCGACCTCACTTATGAACTTGTTGTACTTGAGGTCTCTCCCGTACAGATGATATTCGAACAGTTTGTCGGCGGCCAACTCGAGCAACCTTTTTTGGCGGCAATATCTTCATCTCTTCAAATTCCGCCGATCTTTTCCACTCAGACATAGGGCCAAAAGGATATATCGCTTCTGCGTGTGACAGGATCACAGATTCTGTGTGATATGTCGGGGAACAAAGAGTGGCCACATTAACATTACGATCTCGGGTTGCGACGATTGCATGAAAGCATGGAATCACATAGTACACGAACTCTCGACAAGTTCACGTCCTCATGTGCAACTCGACACGAAAGTCTAGTTGTCGATCGTCTACTTCATATTGGTAGCAGTCAATCGAGTTCACATTATGTCTTCGAGACTTCTTCTCGGCTTCCATCAATAAGTTCTCTGCGTACTCTGATAACCTCGAAGATCGATAAGAGGCATGTGTCCGACGCTTATAAAACCAACTTTGAAGCATGTCTCGTATATTACCCAACATCTTCATCACTGGCAAGACTTGAGCATGTACCAATGTTGCATTCGTACTTTCGGCCACCTTAGTTGTCATCTGATTGTATCTTCGTCCACACTGAAAAGCCCGAGCCCAACATGGGAAACTCAATTCTTCCAAGTACTTAGCAACACCACTGTATGGATGAAGTTTAGCAAACATATTTTGAAACTCCGACTCTCGACATGCTTTTGCAGTAAGAAAAAAGAAAGGTATTGCACCTTCGCACTTAAAATTCTTCATTAGGTTCAGAGATAAATAGTGTATGCAAAAACAATGAAATGCAGATGGATACACTGTTCTATTGCCTTGCCAATACTTGGTTTTTTATATGATATTATAACCAACTCAGTGAGATCCCCACTAGAACGTTTAACCCTCTCAAAGAATCACTGCCACGCATCTTCTGTCTCACCATCAACAACTCCAAATGTAATGGGTTATATTTGATTGTTTCCATCCATTGCAGCAGCAATTATAAGCCAACCTCCGAACTTCCCCTTTAGGTGCGCGTCATCGACTATAATGACTAGCCTAATGTATTCAATAAACCCTCCTAATGCACTGACCTAGTGCCATGAATACGTATTTAAAATACTTTCCATCCTCGAGCTTTATATCATATACGGTCCCAGGGTTCATTATCTTCAACGCTTCACCATATGCATGTAAGTGACCAAATGACTCTTTTGGTGACCCTCTAACAAAAGCTAGTGCATCTTCCCTGACCCGTCATGCTTTCACATAACTAATAGTGACCCTGTAATCTTGTCGCATGTCCTGTATAATGTCCTTCGACTTGTAAATTCGTCCTACATCTTCGAATTTCAACTTAATCAAATGACCTACCACCTGACTCCTCGTTTGTCTATGGTGGTGATTTAGTAATTCATGGGAGCATGTATGGACACTATAATATTTCGAAATCTTGAATATGTCATAACCCTTCGATTTCATAGCCCTAACTTTCCATTTGCAAGATTCGATTATACATTTCACCACGAACAAAGACTTCGTGGATTTCTTAACCCTAAACTCAAACTTTTTCCGCATGGCCATTACAAACAACCTCGTTTTCAATTCTTCCTTACAATCATATACTTGTCCAAGTTTAACATCACCAGTAGAATACGAACACTGACCTGATGTGATTCATTGCTGGCTAGAAGCACCTTCCATTCTAGAAGCAAGAGGAGCAACATCTTCCTCGACTTCATTGCCTCCATCTATCCCACTATCTTCCTCAACTCCATCTCCTGCAATGTCATCATCATAATCATCTACTTCCTCAAATTCATCTGCTTCAGATTCTTTGTATGATTCATCTAATTCTTCATCCTCCTCGTTGTATTCCCAGTATTCATCCTCCTCTTTATCATATTCTTCTTCCTCATAATTAAGTGTATCATCATCAGTATACAAATTCTCTTCCATCCCAAAATTTGGTGTACTATCATCAACTAAGTCTAGTGAGACAAAAGTATTACTAATAGGGGTTGGTGATGATACGTTATCATATGTCGAATGATACAAAGGAATGGATGATGGTATGTTTTCGACCAAATTGTAGGGTCCAGTTTGCCCAAATGATGGTGGTGGTTGTGGAAAAAGTTGTGAGAGATGGTGTGGTATATGGTTATGACTACCTAAGTTAATGTCACTACCATGAACAACTTTTGGAATCATTGATAAGTATAACAACAATTGAGATGCATCCTCTCTACTTAGAAAGAATCTTAATTTTCTGTCATTTCTAATCAAATAAGTAGGAACTCTCGATCCAAAATTGTATAAACATCTTATTATAAGGTCAAACTGATCGGGGTTAATGTCACTCAGGTTATACAACTCTCTTAAAAACTCTTCATACCTTATGTCAATATTCACATCCAATCCTGCTAAATAGCCACTTTCATCATCTCTTTTATTCTCCTTCCATACACCACGGTAACACACAAAGATTCGGGGCATTCTGCATATATATATATATATATATATATATATATATATATACAAGATTAATTAGGAAAAAAAAAACAATTTTTGCAAAAGAAGGAAAGAAAAGAAAGAAAAAAAATCTGGAAAATTTCCTGGTCGATTTCCCAACCAAGAATTCCTAGTCGTTTAACCAAGAAATCTCGGTCGGGATTCATAATTTCCCAGTCAATATTCATATTTCTTTCCCTGATATTCGTATAAAATTCATACACAACCTACTGATGATTTAAAACATGTAATTTACATACCTTCTTTAAAAAAACGTTGACAATATGAAAATTTTAAAGTGGGTCCACCCGGGTTTTGACTTCACGTGTTTGACTTCTTTCCTTCTAGAGTATTTTGTTGGTCAAATGGTAAATGGTGTTTTGATGTTTGAATTTAGTTTTTAATGGTTGGAATACCAACTTTTACCAGAACCAGAAGCTTAGATGGTGTCTTAAATCGGGCAGCAACCTCTCAATTACATCCTTGTTAAAAGAAGATTCTGAACTCATAGAAAATGAAGATGTAAGGGTACTAGTATAGTATATAGGGAGAATAGTAAGGGCATATTAGTAATTAGTTAATTAGTCTTTGTTATAAACAGGAAAGTTAGGGGTCTAAGAGAGGTGTGGAGAAATTTAGTAATGATGTCCATTGTGGGAGTCTTGGGAGAGAATTAGCCCTCTCGAAAGGCTATTGGTATATTGTAATTTTCTTTCAATATTGCAATATATATCTATATGTGTTTTAGTATTTGGATTCCTACCAAATTGGTATCAGAGCATCGATTCTGGCTATGGATTGAGATCGTGTGTAAGGGAAATTATTGAAGGTAGAACAATCTTTGATCAAACAAGGAGAAGAGTTGAAGGCAATCCTGCAAGGGTTCGAGGAAATAGAAAAGAAGTGGGAAGAGAGGCAGATGGAAAGAGAACAAAAACTAAAGAAGGATGACGAAGGAGCAGTAAGGAGAAGAGAGCGCAAAGGTAGCCTAATTGAATCGAAGCAAATTAATCGGAAGCAAAATCGGAAAGTCGCAGGAAAATGTTGATCGATTCCTTTGAAAACACGAGGAAAAGTCGTTCAAGGAATTCCAAAAATGTTCTCGAGCACAAAATCCTTGGGCGCAGATAAGAACTATAAACCAAATGGTGGGTGGTCAGGAAAACAACAGCGCGAACAGTGTGGAAGTTGTAAGAAAAAGCTAGAGGGGCAATCGAAGATGAAGGAGGTTGGAACAAAACGAGCGAGGGAAAAAACTAGAAAGAGAAAACGATCGATGAAGATGCTATGGGAAGAAGTGAAGTCATGGTTGAAGCGACAACCGAAGAATGGAGAACAAACGGAAAGGGAGACTGATGGAGGTCGTCGATGGCGACATTTTCTGAGTTGGATGGAGAAACAGTCTTCGAGACGCCGACTCAAACGTTGTGGAGAGGTGGCAAAAGGGATTGAGAGGGATGACCATGAAGAGATCCGAAAAGAGGCGATCACCGACAGCGAAGACAAGCGGGGTCGAAGATGAAGCCGCGAAGAAGACGTCGACGAAAAGGGCGTGTGTTGGAGGGGAACAATGTGATGGGTCACGTGGGTGAGTTGTTAAACTCTAACCCTAATCATGTGAAATCAAGTAAGTTTACAAGAGGATTGGATGATGGGCTTTTTAGGCTATGGCTTAATAAGTTGTCTTCCAATGGACTGGTTTTAAATAGATGGAGGGAAGCCCATTCTTCGTCAATTGGAGAAAATTCAGAAGGTTTAAAACATAAAATGTGGGTTGGACTACTTTTTGTCTTAAACCCAAAAGCTGACCTAATTTCTGCGAGCTTTAACCCACGTGAAGAGCATTCTTGCCGCTGCACTTCACCAACAACTGTTGCCTATAGCGCCACAAATCGTCGTCGCCTGCAACAGAACCAACTGCCGCCGCCGCCACCACCAATCGTCGTCGGTCGAGTCACTGTCGACCAATCCAGCTCGTCATCGCCACCAAAACGAGTCGTTGGAAAGTTGGCCACCTAGGGTTATTTGGGGGTTTTGTCATATGTGAAAAAAAAAAGGCGATTTTTGGATTATGTTTTGTAAGCACACCTTGAGGACAATGTGTCTTTTAAGGGCGGAGTAATGGGAGGGTACTAGTATAGTATACAGGGAGAATAGTAGTAAGGGCATATTAGTAATTAGTTAAATAGTCTTGGTTATAAATAGAGAAGTTAGGGGTCTAAAAGAGGTGTGGAGAAATTTAGTAATGGTGTCCATTGTGGGACTCTTGGGAGAGAATTAGCCCTCTCGAAAGGCTATTGGTATATTGTAATTTTCTTTAGTTTTTGTTCTCTTTCCATCCGCCTCTCTTCCCACTTCTTTTCTATTTCCTCCAATTGACGAAATTGGAGGAAATACTAATTTGTCTCATGGATTGGGTCACAGGGTTTTGTCTCGGATACCAATTTGTTAGGAATCCAAATACTAAAACACACGTAGATATATATTGCAAAATTGAAAGAAAATTACAATATACCAATAGCCTTTCAAGAGGGCTAATTCTCTCCCAAGACTCCCACAATGGACACCATTACTAAATTTATTCACACCTCTCTTAGACCCCTAACTTCCCTATTTATAACCAAGACTGCTTAACTAATTACTAATATGCCCTTACTACTATTCTCCCTATATACTATACTAGTACCCTCACAGAAGGGTCAGATGAATTTTTCCTTGTACAGAACTTGGAAAATGTGGCAACACTTTAGACAGCCCCACTCCAAAAGGGCCTTTAGAGGCTTGTCTTTGCCATTAAGCCGTTTTAGAATAATCAAACCTATTTGTCAAGGTTCTAATTTGGAAAATTAAAATTGAGAAATTAATTCTTAAACTTTGAAAAAGGAGACTTTAATTAAATCTTTCATTCCAAGGTTTTGGAATTTAAATTTGATCTTTATCTCCAAATTGAAAGAGAACCCAAATTCATTTTCAAATAGAATTTCTAGAACCTTTCAGAGGTTTAATTTGGGTTTTTCAATTGGAGAAGAGCTTGAATTTGTAATTTATGGAGACCTAGCTCTTCGATTTCTTTATTGGTTCCTGTTTTCTCTAGGGAGAAAATTATAAGAATTAGAGAAAAGAAAGAAAAAGAGCAAAAAGCCTTAGTCACCTTTTTCTTCTCTCCCTCTCCCTAGCGTTAATAGCCGCACACCACCACCACCCCCTTTCCTTCTCCACCGGCCACCATACATCTCCAGCAAGGCTAACAGTGGTGGTGGTGGCGCCCTCTTTCTCCTCCGTCTGGCTTCCATTCGTGAGAACCCATGAGCTGCCAGCAAGCTTACGCAAAACCCATCAAATCCACAAGCAGAATCACGCCGACGGCACCCTCCACGTGCGACGATGACCACTTCCGAGGCCTAAAGTTGTTTTCAAAAATTGTTTTTGAAAATAAGAATACCAAATATGTTCTCATTGTTTTCTTTGTATTTTTTATTTTCTAAAACATAAACAAGAAAACGAATCATGAACCAACCAAGCCTAAAACTATTTTCAAAATTTTCACAATTTGGTTCATAGAATCCTAAAACAGTTTTCAAAAACATTCAAAAACAATCTGCCAAAGAAATATTTGAAAGTCATTTGCCTCACTGAATTCATCAAAACAAAAACACTTCATAAATAGCTCAATCTAAATCTGAAAATTGTAATTTTTCATAATATATTTCACATGCAAATTTCCTAGAAATGAAACATTGGAGTAGATTGCAAAAATACTCTACAAATAACAATGACCGAACAAGAAAATATCTGCAGATTCCTTCTAGGGTTTGAAACAAAAATCTTATGCAGCATAAAACTACACATCAGTGAATGAACATCTAGCCTATCCAATTATACATAAAAAACAAGAAGCTAATATAAAGAGAGAAAATTTACTCACCAAGTAGAAAACCTGTTAGATTGTGACCGCTAACACACTACATTAGCTCCTTGTGAGCTAGAACAAACAAGCCTTTGAAACCTAGACGATAATTCTTGATAAGGTTCAGTTTCAGATGGCTTCATGTGTCTAACTGCAGTTTCTAAATGTTTCATATTTATTTTTGAAGCCTCAAGGTTTTCCTGAAAATAAAAGTAAGATATATATACATGTATACATATATAAAATATAAATGAAACTTTAAATTGAAGTTTGAAAGACCAAGAGAACCACAGGAACTCAACAAACCTCAAGAGCAAATAAAGCGGCTTATCTGCATATTAATGATATGTCAGCCCCAGTACAGCCTTGAGTAAGAGAAGCCAACTTCCTCGTACTGACATCTGAGCTGCAAGGAACTTTACACAAATGGATACGAAATATCTCTTCTCGTTCAGATTCATTTGGAGGCCCAACATATAGCAACCGATCAAAACGTCCTATCGGAAGTTACAGTCAGCTAGTTTAATACAATCCTATGCTCATTTAAAAAAATAAAAAATAATAATAATAACAATGCATTTGTTCAGTTGCGGGTGTTGTATTAGTAGATGGTTGGTGTATGAGTGTACAGAAGTTTCTTTTGTTAGGTACCTGGCCTTAGAAGGGCTGGATCAATCTTATCTGGCCTATTGGTAGCTGCAATGACAGTAACACCAACTCTCTGATGTAAACCTAAATTTGAGAAAGGAAAAACACAAATGATTGATTACAATAAAAGGCTCAAGTATATCCCTGCAAACATTAAATTTAGACTCCATTTCAAATGTAACCCATCATAATATCTTGTATAGCCAGTAAAAGAACCAGGAAATATTGAAGATTATATTTTAAAAAGATGTTCACTGACCATCCAATTCAACAAGAAGTTGACTCATAACTCTATCAGAGACAGAAACCCCATCACTTTCCTTCCCACGAATGACAGCAAGACCATCAATTTCATCAAAAAATATGATGGATGGGGTTGGCTCTTGCGTTAGCAAATAGAGATCTAACCGCCTTCTCAGATTCACCAACCCATTTACTGAAAAGTTCTGGGCCTTTTACTGCAAGGAAATTTAGTCCTGCTTCGGAAGCTACAGCACGTGCCATGAGGGTTTTGCTACATCCAGGAGGACCAAACATTAGCACTCCTGTTGGAGGTCGAGTCCCTATTCGCTTGAATTCATCCTGATGTTTTTGAGGCCATTCCACTGCTTCCATTAATTGCATCTTAACCTCCCTTTGTCCACCAATATCTTCCCATTTTACCTTTGGAACCTCAAGTATGACCTAAAATATGGTGGTCGTAATTAGATGTTTAACAATCATTTATGATTTGATAAGAAATGTACTTTCCATAAAGAAGTTTAAAGAACAAAAAAAAAAAAAAAAGATTACACACCAAATCTAATGAAGCTAATGAAAAGTTGTTCAATTGTTATTAATCAAAAAGGAATCACGATGACAAAAGGATCTATAAAGAGCATACAAAAAGAAGCTAAAAATGAATAACATCCAAAGCTCAGACTCATCTCTGGAACTATTTTCATGAGTTAGGTCTAATTCCATCTGAATTTTTCAAAGATATCTAGATTATTACACAAAATCAAAGACTCTAAGCTTTTCCCATCATATAATTAGACTTTCCAAACTAAACAAGGCGTCATCAAATACATAAAAGTAATGCAGTTTTCAAAGGACCCAAGCTCCATAATATACTGTCAGTTGTCAATATCTCATAACAGAACAGAAAAATAGACATACCTCTCGCATGGCACTAGGCCGCACTTTCATTCTAGCCATCTCAAAATCTTCAAAAGCAACATTCAATCTACACTTGATTTCTGAAGAGTTAAAAATATCCTCACAATCCGCTACCACTTCATTTGAGGACACACATGTTAGAGCCTCAGACCTAAAAGTATATTCAGAGAATGATGAAGACACAAAGTTTGAGCAAACCCCTGATATACTTCTCGCATCTTTTGAGAGAACAGGTTCTAAAATCATATCATCAACCTTGGTTTTGTGTTCCACCTTGGTGAGCTTATGTTGTTCCTCAGTTATAACGGATCTACTAGAACTAAAGCAATCGGTAGAAATTTTAAACTTGTGATAACGCCTCATACAAACTAAAGCAGCCTCATTGCAAAGGGCAGCCAAATCGGCACCCACAAAACCATGAGTAACCATGGATAGATGTTGAACTTGCAGGTCTGAAAGAGAGTGCTCCATTTCACTTAGTATTGTATGTAGAATATCCAACCGTTGATTGGGAGATGGTACACCTGTATACAGTGAAGCAAAACTGAAGTTCTTTCTGTTATAGTATATATGTAAATATAGTAGCTTATTAGTCTTCGTCCTTTATTGTAATTTTACCATTATTTGTTTAGGTCTTCTATGTATGCCTATATATATTTGTCTCTAGTGAATAGAAAGGATTAGGGACTCTCTCATATTTTTGATATCTCAATAACATGGTATCAGAGCCACCTTTAGGGTTTGAGTTGGAATACCTTTTTTTTTAGGGTTTGAGTTGGAATACCTTTGTTTTAGGGTTTTGGAATACCTCTTTAGGGTTTGCTTTGAAACATTGTTTGAGGGTTTTGTTTTGCTGAAATTGTCTGCTGAAACTGTCGCCGCCTAAAATCCGCCTAAAACCGCCGCCGCCGCTGCCGCCGTTTTTGGTCTGTCACCAGAGGAATTTTCCGTCACCGCCCAGCCCAAAAGAAAGCCCAACCACCGATCTGCACATCCTCCGAATTCGACGTCGAAACTCCCAGCGCGTGAGACACACGCGCCACCGGATAAATCTGTAGTCGCCGCCACGAACCGGCGCGGGGGAGGTTGTTTTTCGCTTCCGTCAGTTGGGTTAGTCTCGGGTTGTGAATTCCGTCAAGTCTGCATAATTGGGTTTGCCAAAATAGGTCACGTTTGCCTCAGTTTGTGCGCTCGACTCGATTTCGGTTCGTTTTGTTGCTCAGTTCAGTTTTGTTTCTTCTTTGTGAGGGCACGTTTGTGGTTGGAATTTTCTCCGGTTGTCGTGATTTGCTATTTTTGTGCATCAAGAGTATTTTCGACTTCTTGTGGTTAGTTTGGTCATAATTGGCTCGAGATAAAAGTTGTTTGGGAAAAGAATTAGGGTTCTTCATAAGAAACTCCATCAAGATCATATTTTCAGAAGTTGTATGGTCATTCGGCTCTAATTTCAAGGTTTTAGATCAGAATTTGTGGTTTCACATTCGATATAGACTTATGGTTGAACAAGAATTCGTAGCGATGTCTAATGTGGTTCACTCGCGGATTCAGCCCATCCATGATTCATCTAAGCAACCATTTGTTATTTCTACTACTGAGTTTGCTAAATTTCAACAGTACCAGAAGTCATTGAAAGCATATTCTTTATCATCCATGCTTACCCCTATTACAACCATTGCTGAGTCAGGTAACATGAATCATTGTCCTCTTTCCTCTACTAAATGGGCCATAGACTCTGGTGCAACCAATCATATGACAGGTAATCGTGATTTGTTTTCCAATTTTTCTTCATCTACATCCCTTATCGACGTTACTTTGGCAGATGGATCAACATCATCTGTTATTGGATCTGGCACAGTAAATTTAACCTCATCTCTTTCTTTGTCGTCAGTCCTACATTTACCTCAACTTTCCTTTAATTTAATATCTGTTAGTAAACTCACTCATGACCTTAATTGTTCTGTTTCTTTTCATCCGGGCTATTGTTTGTTTCAGGATCTTGTGACGAAGAAGATTATTGGTAGAGGACATGAATCTGGAGGACTTTATATTTTTGATCATCAAGTGCCAAAAGTTGCCTATTCTGGAGTTGTTTCTCCTTTTGATGCCCATTGCCGTTTAGGTCATCCTTCTCTTTCAGTGCTAAGAAAACTTTGTCCTCAATTTCATAACTTGTCTTCATTAAATTGTGATTGATAGCGAGCATAACTAGCTATGTTTCCCTAATTAATTAAGCTAGTCTTTTATATTTAATTGGCCAAAATTATGCATTTTTATGTTCTTTTTGTAGGAATCATGTTTCGGAGTTAAATCAAGAATTTGGAGCTAAATACGTGTTCGGGACATGAAAATTGGCTAAAGAACGGAAAAGATTCAACCAAGAAGAAGTCAAAAGAGAGTCATCCGTAGGCCAGCGTTGGGACGCTGCTCTTGGAGCGTCTCGACGCTGCCTTTCCTTTTCTGAATTGGGCGGCAACAGAGACAGCGTCGAGACGCTATCTCCTTAGCGTCGAGACGCTGTGACAGTGCCGCGACGCTACCCGCAGATTTTCTATAAATTCCTCTTTTCAGCTACGGATTTGGGGAGGCCAATTGGTTAGATTTTAGCCCTAATTTCGACTAGAGACCTTTTGTGGGAGCTAAAGGCAAGGCCAAGGAGCGGGAATCAAGCGAGAAGACGTGGAGATCGTGACGGGGACGTGCCGGTTTCGACGGATTCGAGTTTTCCCTTTTCTTTCCCTTAACTCTTGTAGTTTTTATGGCTTTTCTTTCAATTAGTGTTTATGGTTTAAAGACTATGAATTGCTAGTTGTTTGTCTTAGGGATTGATGTAATTGTTTAAGTTTGTTGGATTAATTTTTGGTATGAATGTGTTTTTATTCTATGCATGCAATTTTGTGTTTAATGCTTTCAATTACTTGATCACTAATTGAATGATTTAAGTGTTGAATCTAACTCGGGAGAGAGGATTTGGCCTAAGACTTACCTTGTTTAATTGCATGACTAGAGTAGAAATTCTAAGTTTGTGACGGGATTTGGAATATCTTTAGAAGCATAACAAGGACCGAACCGAATAATGCCTTGCATGTTAATGAACTTAGATAGGGATATCAAGTTAGTTTATATGCATGAGAATCAATTATACTCGGGAGAGGTAATCGTGATAAAAGTTTCCTTGGCTTGTAGAATAATTGCACGGTCAATTCATTCCTATTAATCAATCCTCATTCTTAATCAATGAAATCAATTCCCTAAGAATCTTTCCATTTGAGTCTCCACTTTTATTTTATGCTTTTTGTCTTTAGATTTATCTTTTATCATTGAGTTTTGCTCCCTAAATAAAATTGAACAAAAGTATTTACGATACTTAATTTGCTAGAAAACCAATCCAGAGGACGACACTCGTTTTACACGAAAACACTATATTATTACTTGACCCGTACACTTGCGGTTAGGAAAAGTCCACATCAAGTTTTTGGCGCCGTTGCCGGGGATTGGTATATTTAGTTAAATTAATATCTTGGAAAAATTGTTCGGTCTTAATTTAGGGTGTATTTTATTTTTTTTTATTTTTATTTTTTTTAGATAGATTGCATTTTTTTCCTTTTTTGTTTTTATTTTCCATATTTGTTGCATTCCTATTTTAGTGTTTTCCTTATTTGTTTTTCTTTCCATATTTGCTTTTCTAATTTAGTTTTTCTTTTAGTTGTGTAATCTTTTCCTTATTTGTTTTTTTGTGTTATTTTCTTGATTTTTTCTCTTTATTTAGATATTTTTTTCCTTGTTAGTCTTTTGCCTTAATTGTAATTTTCCATATTTGTTTCTTGTTTTCCTTAATTAGATAGTACTTTCCTTTTCTAGATTATATTTTCCATATTTAGATTTATCCATATTAGATTTTTTTCCATATTAGATTTTTTTGTTGTTAGTATTTGTCATTTGTTCTTGTTGGGTTATTGTTTGATTGAAAGCCTAATTATCATTGTTGCTTTAATTGAATGGCTTTTTACTCAACACCATATTCCAATTTTTCATCTTCAAGTTATACCCCTATAAAAGAAAATTCTTCCTTGGAAAGCATAATTCAAAATTATATAGAGGAATCTAGAGCGAGGAGTCTAAAAATTGATGAAATCATAAGAGGACTTCAAACCCCACAGGAAGTTAGTGAGGTGGGATCCACTTCCATAGGTTGTCTAGTGAGTCATGTGGTCGATGATTCTCTGGCACCCATTCATGAGCTTAGTTCTTTCAATCTTGATGAGGATGAGCAGTCAGGGGTGAGTTGCATAGATAGTAGAGAAGAATTGGAGAGTTGTAGCACCTTTCAAGAACATGTTTGTGAGGAAGAAAAAGAAAATGAGCTTGTAGTGACGGTTCAGGAGGTAGAGTTTGAGGTTGAAAAGCCTTCGTCTGTTTTATCTTCTCCATCCTTTATAGATGTTGATTGTTCTTTTTTCTATTCTCACGAGTCAATTTCAGAGTCAGAGTCTCTTTATTTTGATATTTCTCCTTTTATGCTTCTTTTATTCAAAAATACCAAAAATAATTCTGTTTCAGGGGCCCATGAGAAACTAGTAAGCTTACTAGCGATCGTTGGTTATATTGATTCAAGGAAGAAGGGCCCAAAGAAATACGAGAATTTTTATGTACCTTGACAGACTGCACGGGCACGTCGAGCTAAAGACGATAAACAAGCGCTTATGGGAGGCAACCCAAGTTACTTTGTTATTGTTTTTTATGTCTTGTTATTTTTGTTTTGTAGGAGTTCCCGTGCTCTTGTCTTTGCCAAGCATTCATGAAAAGGTCATCATTCCAGGGCAGTATCATTCACCCCTCCTACTCTTTTATTGTTCTCATGATTGATTATGCTTTATTGATTTATACATTGAGGACAATGCATGTTTTAAGTTTGGGGGTGGAATATCATGTTTGTGGAGCCCTTGAGCATCTGAGTTCGGGCTGTAGTTTTGAGCTTTCTTTGAATTATGCATATGGTTGTTTTCTGGATGCTACTTTTGCATGATTATGATGTCCTAGGATAGGCTTTCTTGTCAATTTTCAAGCTTGTGATGAGTTGTAAGCATAAGTGCCCAAAAAAGGAGACTTTTTAAAATTTTTCTAGGAGATGGCTTGCATGAGTAGAGTATTTGTCTTGGCTAGATTTGGATTTGAATGCTTAGGAGCAAATTATTGGGTTCATATGCTTGTTGTCACCTCGATAGGTGTAGGGAAGAGCTAAAAAGTTAATGTTTTGCAAATTAGCATGTTTGATCTTGCTTAGGAGGAAAGAAAAGAATATATGCTATTTATGCTCATAAAGAAAAAAATCATTCTTGTTGTTACTGTTGAAAAAAATTATTATGCCATGGCATGTGCACAGTTTGCAATGTTTAATAAAGATTAAGGCAAAAAGAGCTACCCCTGTTGTGATCAGTTAGGCCAACCAGAGAAAACTCAGGTTAAGGGTCCCTGCAATGGGTGTGTGAAAGCTAGTGCCACATATACATGCTTAATTTAATTGTTAATTATAAGCACCTAAGTTTGGAGGAAAACAATCTAATTTGTTCCATCAACTCATTAGTAAAGCCTTAGTGCCAGTGTAGAGGGAAGATGAGCTGAGGGTTTAATAATCCAATCCCGAACTAGTAGAGTCTGATCTTGTTGAGTTAGATCTCGCTTGTGCAAGTTAATTTTGGAAAAAATTTAATTTGTCTCCCTCATTGGTCCTTATGTGCATGTCTCTTGCTTGCTTGGTTATTGACTTTTGAGCCTTGAGGATTGAGTTATGATTGTGCATCCATTTTTCTACTGTATGTTTGATTTTTAGTTTGCTCGAGGACTAGCAAAAGCTTAAGTTTGGGGGTATTTGATAGCGAGCATAACTAGCTATGTTTCCCTAATTAATTAAGCTAGTCTTTTATATTTAATTGGCCAAAATTATGCATTTTTATGTTCTTTTTGTAGGAATCATGTTTCGGAGTTAAATCAAGAATTTGGAGCTAAATACGTGTTCGGGACATGAAAATTGGCTAAAGAACGGAAAAGATTCAACCAAGAAGAAGTCAAAAGAGAGCCATCCGTAGGCCAGCGTCGGGACGCTGCTCTTGGAGCGTCTCGACGCTGCCTTTCCTTTTCTGAATTGGGCGGCAACAGAGACAGCGTCGAGACGCTATCTCCTTAGCGTCGAGACGCTGTGACAGCGTCGCGACGCTATGTACACAGCGTCGCGACGCTACCCGCAGATTTTCTATAAATTCCTCTTTTCAGCTACGGATTTGGGGAGGCCAATTGGTTAGATTTTAGCCCTAATTTCGACTAGAGACCTTTTGTGGGAGCAAAAGGCAAGGCCAAGGAGCGGGAATCAAGCGAGAAGACGTGGAGATCGTCACGGGGACGTGCCGGTTTCGACGGATTCGAGTTTTCCCTTTTCTTTCCCTTAACTCTTGTAGTTTTTATGGCTTTTCTTTCAATTAGTGTTTATGGTTTAAAGACTATGAATTGCTAGTTGTTTGTCTTCGGGATTGATGTAATTGTTTAAGTTTGTTGGATTAATTTTTGGTATGAATGTGTTTTTATTCTATGCATGCAATTTTGTGTTTAATGCTTTCAATTACTTGATCACTAATTGAATGATTTAAGTGTTGAATCTAACTCGGGAGAGAGGATTTGGCCTAAGACTTACCTTGTTTAATTGCATGACTAGAGTAGAAATTCTAAGTTTGTGACGGGATTTGGAATATCTTTAGAAGCATAACAAGGACCGAACCGAATAATGCCTTGCATGTTAATGAACTTAGATAGGGATATCAAGTTAGTTTATATGCATGAGAATCAATTATACTCGGGAGAGGTAATCGTGATAAAAGTTTCCTTGGCTTGTAGAATAATTGCACGGTCAATTCATTCCTATTAATCAATCCTCATTCTTAATCAATGAAATCAATTCCCTAAGAATCTTTCCATTTGAGTCTCCACTTTTATTTTATGCTTTTTGTCTTTAGATTTATCTTTTATCATTGAGTTTTGCTCCCTAAATAAAATTGAACAAAAGTATTTACGATACTTAATTTGCTAGAAAACCAATCCAGAGGACGACACTCGTTTTACACGAAAACACTATATTATTACTTGACCCGTACACTTGCGGTTAGGAAAAGTCCACATCAAGTTTTTGTGGCGACTCCACTGGGGAAAAGTCCTAGAATAGATAATCGAGCAAGTAAGCCATTCGAATTAGTTCATTCTGATATTTGGGGTCCTTGTCCTATTGTTTCCAAAACTGGATTTCGATACTTTGTTACCTTTGTTGATGATCACTCTCGTATGACTTGGTTATACTTTATGAAGAGTCGTTCTGAGTTACTTTCTCACTTTTGTAATTTTCATGCTGAAGTTCGAACTCAGTTTGATGTTTCCCTTAAAATTTTGAGAAGCGATAATGCTGGTGAGTACTTTTCTGAAGCACTTAGGTCGTACCTATGTAAGCATGGAATTATTCATCATTCATCTTGTGCTGATACTTCTTCCCAAAATGGAGTTGCTGAACGAAAGAATAGGCATCTCCTCGAAACTACAAGAGCATTGTCTTTTCAAATGAGTGTTCCAAAGCAATTTTGGGTTGATGCAATTTCTACCGCTTGCTTCTTGATTAATCGCATGCCTTCATCTGTACTTAAAGGTCAGATTCCTTATCATGTTCTATTCCCCACAAAACCGTTGTTTCCTCTTGAACCGAAAATATTTGGTTGTACTTGTTTTGTTAGAGATGTTCGTCCTAATCTAACAAAATTAGACCCAAAATCTTTAAAGTGCATTTTCTTAGGCTATTCTCGTGTTCAAAAAGGTTATAGATGTTATTGTCCTAGTTCGAATAGGTATCTTGTATCTCGTGATGTTACTTTCTTTGAGGACACACCTTTCAAATCATCTCTGCCTAGTACGAGCCAGGAGGAGGAGGATGATCTTTTTATTTATACACTTGTACCTCCTACACCCTCTCTCGATCCACCTCCTTCGACACTTGTTCCTACTCGTCCGCCTATTACTCAAGTATACTCTAGACGACAACAACCTCCAGGTGAATGTCTTGTACCACAAGATTCTTCGTCAACGGATCCAGGCACAAGCGATGAGCGTCCTATTGCTCTTCGTAAAGGTAAACGTTCTTGCACTTTTCCTATTTCTTCATTTGTCTTATAACCATTTGTCATCTTCTACATGTTCTTTTGTTGCATCTCTTGACTCTATCTCGATTCCTAAAACGGTTCATGAAGTCTTGTCTCATCCTGGTTGGCGCAATGCGATGATAGAAGAGATGAATGCTTTAGATGATAATGGTACCTGGGATTTAGTATCTCGTCCAGTAGGAAAGAAAGCTATCGGGTGTATATGGGTGTTTGCAATTAAGGTAAATCCTGATGGTTCAGTTGCCCGATTGAAAGCTCGTCTTGTTGCCAAAGGCTATGCTCAGACATATGGGATTGATTATTTTGATACGTTTTCTCCTGTTGCTAAATTAACTTCTGTAAGGTTATTTATTTCCATGGCTGCTTCTCAATGTTGGCCTTTGCATCAGCTAGACATTAAAAATGCTTTTATTCATGGCAATCTTCAAGAGGAAGTCTATATGGAGCAACCACCTGGGTTTGTTGCTCAGGGGGAGAATGGTAAAGTGTGTCGCCTTCGTAAATCTTTATATGGGTTGAAACAAAGTCCACGAGCATGGTTTGGAAAATTCAGTCAGGGACTTGAGCAGTTTGGAATGAAGAAAAGCAAGTCGGATCACTCTGTTTTCTACCAACGAACTAAGAGTGGTATTATTCTACTTGTCCTGTATGTTGATGATATTGTTATTACTGGAAATGATATATCGGGCATTTCATCTCTCAAAACTTTCCTCCACAGTCAGTTTCATACTAAAGATTTGGGAACATTAAAATACTTCTTGGGTATCGAAGTAATGAGAAGCAAGAAAGGTATCTTTATGTCACAAAGGAAATATGTACTTGATTTGCTATCTGAGACCGGAAAATTAGGAGCCAAGCCATGTAGTACTCCGATGATGCCTAATCTACAACTTACAAAAGATGGAGAACCATTTGATGATCCTGAGAGATATAGAAGATTGGTTGGAAAGTTGAATTATCTTACAGTGACACGACCAGACATAGCTTATTCAGTAAGCATTGTGAGTCAATTTATGTCTTCACCCACAGTGGAACATTGGGCTGCAGTACAGCAGATTTTATGTTATTTGAAGGCTACACCTGGACGTGGGATCCTATATAAAGATCATGGTCACATGAAGATTGAGTGTTTTTCAGATGCTGATTGGGCAGGATCAAGAGAAGATAGAAGATCAACTTCTGGCTATTGTGTTTTTGTTGGAGGCAATCTGGTTTCATGGAAAAGTAAGAAACAAAATGTGGTTTCACGATCAAGTGCTGAATGAGCTATGGCACAATCAGTATGTGAGATAATGTAGATACATCAACTCTTGATCGAATTAGGTTTCAATGTTACAGTTCCGACCAAATTGTGGTGTGACAATCAAGCTGCCCTTCATATTGCATCCAATCCAGTATTTCATGAACGGACTAAACATATTGAAATTGATTGTCATTTTATTCGGGAGAAAATACAACAAGGTTTGGTATCTACTGGATATGTGAATACCGGAGAGCAATTAGGAGATATTTTCACGAAAGCTTTAAATGGAGTTAGAATAGATTATCTTTGTAACAAGTTGGGCATGATTAACATATATGCTCCAACTTGAGGGGGAGTGTTATAGTATATATGTAAATATAGTAGCTTATTAGTCTTCGTCCTTTATTGTAATTTTACCATTATTTGTTTAGGTCTTCTATGTATGCCTATATATATTTGTCTCTAGTGAATAGAAAGGATTATGGACTCTCTCATATTTTTTATATCTCAATAACACTTTCATGTTTCTGCAGTAGCTAGTAAAAGTGTATGAGCTTTTTCTAAATTTTTTTCATCTTGAAGACTTTTAGATGCACTTTGTTCAATTTTCATGTTTCTGCACGAGTAAATATAAAGATATTATTTTCATCATTTAGAGCATCACGCTAAATGCATCTATAAGATGGCACAAAAGTCAGACATTAAAACTATTTAGTTATATCTTGAGTTGCATGTCCAGACATTCAAGTAGGATTGAACCTCTTATCTTGTGGAGTGTTTGACTCTTAGGCAAGGAACTTGTTCTTTGTCGGAAGAGTTTGGATCTTAAGGCAATCTATGTCTATACTAAGCCTCAGAATTGAAATCAATTCGATTTGGGGATTTTAGTGTTGGTGAATTAGGAGTTCACACGGCGAAAGGGTACCTAATTCCAATTCACTGGTGTTTTCATATCAATTCTTGCCCACACTAATACAAACATAGACTTGCTTCTTATGTGTGTGTGTGTATATATATATATATTTTTTATATAGACTTGTTTCTTATAGAAAAATTTTGATATTATCACTCCAAAACTTCCTGTAACAAGGAGCCAAAGGTGCAATCAGTATATGCTATTTTGTATATAGGTCCTTTATCGTAATTGTACATTACTTAAGTTAGGGTTTTTTTGTATTCCTATATATATGTGATATTCTCTAATGTGAATAGATGAGTATTTTCCCTAATACTTTGTACATGGTATTAGAGCGTTTAGGATTTTAGAATTCTCTCTTTGGTAGCTAGGATTTGTTCTCTAGGGTTAGGGTTTGAAGTTTGGGTCACCTCGTTTGAGTGGCCGTTTGTCATCACCACCTACCTAGGAAGGAGAGCCACCGTCAGGAGAGCAGGAGCACCGTGGCCGCTCGTCGGAAAACACTGCGTGTGAGCCACACGCACCGCCGGAAGAAGCTGCAGCCGGCGCATGGGTTGTCTGTTTCCGCTTCTGTCTCTTGGGTTTGTCTCGCCTTGCTGTTTTCGGTCGGTCTATGTGATTAGATTTCGTAATATCACCTAATTTGGTCTCGAATTGTGTAATTCTCTTCGGTATCAAGCTGTATTTTGCAATTCAGTTCTGGTTTTCTTTGTTTATTGAGGTTTATCAGCAGTTCTAGGTTACCAATGGATGAGATGAAACCCTTGGCCATATGTAATGGAGTTCCCCTTGCTTCAAAGTTCACAAAACATAAGCTAAATAACTCCAATTACTATGAATGGAGTCGTACAATTTGGTTTTATCTACGGAGCACTGAGATGGATGACCATATCATTGAGGATCCGCCAGAGGATGACACAAAGAAGAAGGCTTGGCTTAGAGATGATGCTCGGTTGTACCTGGGAATAAAAAATTCTATAGAAAACGAGATAGTTGGCTTGTTTAATCATTGTGATTTGATGAAAGAACTACCAGCATTCACAGAATTTTTATACTCAGGTAAAGAGCAAGTTAACAAAATGTACGATGTTTCCATGGCCTTCTTTCATGCAGCTCAGAAAGAACAATCTGTAACGAATTACTTCATGCAGTTTAAGAAGACGTGTGGAGAGCTTGGTACATTATTCCCATTTACTACTGATATCAAGGTTCAACAAGCTCAGCGAGAAAGATGGTCGTCATGATATTTTTTAATGGACTTCAACCTGAATTTGGGATGGCGAAAGCACAAATTCTCTCTAGTTCTGAAATTCCTACTTTGGAAGAAGTCTTTAGTAGAGTTCTTCGTATTGAAAGTCCTCAATTCAGTTCGTCTGTCCGTTAATCTAACAGTGCTTTAATTGGTAGAAATAATGACCCTAAGGTTAATAGAGGAACGAGCACTAATACTCAGAGAACTGGTTATGGTAATCGGCGACAGGATTCACAAGAGATTGTATGTAACTATTGCCAGAAGCTTGGTCATATAAAACGTGATTGTAGAAAGCTGTTAAGTAAGGGCCATAGACCTCAACTTGCTCAGATTGCTTCCACCAGTGATACACCTGAGAAGTCAGTTTTCATTTCTGCAGATGAGTTTGCTAAATTCCAGTTGTATTAAGAATCATTACAAGCATCATCTTCCTCGAATCCTATTGCAACTATTGCTGAGTCGGGTAATCCAAATCATTGTCTTCTTACATCCTCTACCAAATGGGTCATAGACTCTGGTTCCACAGCCCATATGACAGGTAAATCTAGATTATTTTCTACCTCTTTGTCACCTGCACTTTCTCCAGATGTCACTTTGGCAGACGGATCAACATCATCTTTTCTTGGTTATGGCACCATTGATCTCACACCCTCTCTTCATTTGTCTTCTGTTTTACATTTGCCTAAACTTTCTTTTAACTTGATTTCTGTGAGTAAACTCACTCGTGACCTTAATTGTTTTATCTCTTTTTTCTCTGGCTATTGCTTGTTTCAGGATCGTATGACGAAGAAGATTATTGGTAAAGGATATGAGTTTGGAGGTCTTTACATCTTTGATCACCAACTACCGAAAGTTGTGGTCTATTCTGGAGTTGCCTCCCCATTTAAAGTCCATTGTCATTTGGGTCATCCTTCTTTATCTGTGTTGAAGAAACTTTATCCCGCTCTTCAGTCATTGTCATCGTTAAATTGTGAGTGTTGCCAGTTTGCCAAATTTCATCGTATTAGTTTGAGTCCTAGAGTCAATAACGAGCTAATGCTCCCTTTGAATTAGTTCATTATGATGTTTAGGGTCCTTGTCCAGTATTGTCCAAAACTAGATTTTGTTATTTTGTTACTTTTGTTGACGACTATTCTCGTCTAATTTGGTTATATTTAATGAAAAATCGTTCTGAGTTACTTTCTCACTTTTATGCTTTTTTTTTTTATATCTGTGAGTGTCCGGGCCAGCTTACGCGCACCTCGACTAATCTCACGGGACAACCGCCTGACCCTACTACATTTGGTTGCCAAGGAAACTCGTAGGATATTAAATATCCTGGGTAGGTGGCCACCATGGATTGAACTCATTCCCTCTAAGCCCTTTATTTTTTCTATGGCCCTTATTGACCATTAGGGCCAACCCATGATAGTTTTTTCTCACTTTTATGCTTTCCATGCCGAAATCTAAACTCAGTTTAATGTGTCTTTGAAAACTTTGCGCACTGATAATGCTGGTGAATATTTTTGTCACATGTTTGGTTCTTACTTGTGTAAAAATGGAATTGTTCATTAATCTTCATGTGAAATAGGCATTTACTTGAAACCGCGAGAGCATTATCCTTTCAAATGCATGTTCCAAAGCCTTACTGGGCAGATGCAGTTTCCACAACGTGCTTCTTGATTAATAGAATGCTTTCATCCATCCTTAATGGTGAGATTCCTTATCGTGTACTCTTCCCCACCAAATCTTTGTTTCCCATTGAACCAAAAATCTTTGGTTGCACTTGTTTTGTTTGAGATGTTCATCCTCATCGTACCAAGTTAGATCATAAATCCTTGAAGTGCATCTTCCTTGGTTACTCTCGTGTTCAAAAGGGATGTCGTTGTTATTGCCCTAGTCTTAACAAATATCTTGTTTCTCCTGATGTTACTTTTTTCGAAGATACTCCTTTTAGTCCATCATTGCAGAGCCCGAGTGAGAGGGAGAATGATGCTCTTTCTCTATGAGATTATCTCCATCATCATCCCCCGATCCTTCTCTATCAGTATTTATCCCTCCTCATCCACCCATTACTCAGATATACTCCAGGCGGCCACCACAGGAACCTTAAGGCACATGTCCTATGCCACAAGATTCTTCAACATCTGATCTTGGACCAAGTGATGATCTTCTCATTGCCCTTCGTAAAGGTAAGTGCACATGCACTTATCCTATTTCTTCGTTTGTGTCTTATAACCAATTGTATTCACCCACATATTCGTTTATCACATCCCTTGATTCTATCTCTATCCCTAACTCTGTTCATGAAGTGTATCTCATTCTGGTTGGCATAATGCAATGATTGAGGAGATGAATGCTTTAGATGCTAATGATACTTGGGATTTAGTATCTCGTCCTGCAGGCAAGAAGGCCATTGGTTGAAATGGGTGTTTTCCATCAAGGTCAATCCTGACGGATCCGTTGCTCGTTTGAAAGCACGACTTGTTGCTAAAGGATATGCTCAAGTTTATGGGATTGATTATTATGATACATTTTCTCCAGTTGCTAAACTAACGTCTATTCGATTGTTTCTTTCCATGGCTGCTACTCAAGGTTGGCCTTTACATCAACTAGACATCAAGAATGCCTTTTTACATGTCGATCTTCAGGAGGAAGTTTATATTGAGCAACCACCTCGATTTGTTGCTCAGGGGGAGAGCGATAAAGTTTGTCGCCTTAGAAAATCATTGTATGGATTGAAACGGAGTCCACGTGCATGGTTTGGTAAGTTTAGTCAAGCACTTGAGCAATTTGGAATGAAGAAGAGTACGTCTGATCATTCTATTTTCTACTGACGATCTAAGAATGGTATTACTTTGTTTGTTGTGTATGTTGATGATATTGTTATCACTAGTAATGATACATCAGGTATAGCCTCTCTCAAAACTTTCCTTCAGGGTCAATTTCATACTAAGGATCTGGGAACGACACTAAAGTATTTTCTGGGTATTGAAGTGATGAGAAGCAAGAAAGGTATCTTTTTGTCACAATGGAAATATGTACTTGATTTGTTATCTGAGACAGGAAAACTAGGAGTTAAACCATGTAGTACTTCAATGATACCAAATTTGCAACTCACCAAAGAAGGAGAATTATTTAAAGAACCCAGAAAGATACAGAAGATTAGTTGGGAAGTTGAATTATCTAATAGTGACACGACCAGACATTGCTTATTCAGTGAGTATTGTAAGTCAGTATATGTCATCACCTACAGTAGATCATTGGACTGCAGTAGAACAATTTCTATGCTACTTAAAAGCTGCCCCAGGGCGTGGAATCTTATATAAAGATCATGGTTATACAAAAGTTGAATGCTTTTCAAATGCTGATTAGGTCGGATCTAAAGAAGATAGAAGATCAACTTTTGGATATTGTGTCTTTGTAGGAGGCAATTTGGTTTCATGGAAGAGTAAGAAGCAGAATGTGGCTTCATGTTCAAGTGCTGAATCAGAATATAGAGCTATGGCACAATCTGTATGTGAGATAGTATGGATACATCAACTGTTGATAGAGATAGGGTTCAGTGTTACTATGCCAGCTAAATTATGGTGTGATAATCAAGTTCCACTTGACATTGCATCTAATCCAGTGTTTCATGAGAGGACTAAACATATTGGAGTGGATTGTCACTTCATTCGTGAGAAAATACAACAAGGGTTAGAGTCCACAGGATATGTGAAGACAGGAGAACAATGGGAGATATTCTTACCAAAGCATTAAATGGAGCAAGAATAACTTATCTCTGCAACAATTTGGGCATGATTGACATATTTGCTCCACTTGAGGGGGAGTGTTATGATATATGCTATTTTTATATATGTCCTTTATCGTAATTGTACATTACTAAAGTTGGGGCTTTCTTGTATTCCTATATATATGCGTTATTCTCTAATGTGAATAGATGAGTATTTTCCCTAATACTTTGTATAATAGACACCAAAAACAAATTAATTCATGGCAACTAAAATATGATGTAATATTAAAACAGGAAAGCATACGCAGAAATTATAAAATCACCTATTTCAATTTCCCGGTCAAGTCTCCCAGGCCGCCTAAGTGCAGGCTCAATGCTTTCAGGCCTGTTGGTAGAAGCAATTACAAGTGAGCCACCACCTCGGTTGATCCCATCCATCAGATTAAGCAATGAAGCAACAATTCTTTGAGACAGCTCGTCACCTCCATCTTTTCTTGCAGGCGCAATAGCATCCAGCTCATCAATTAATATCTGAATATAGAAGTTATGGGGGAAAATTAACCAGGTTCCAGAAAGAAATCTAAAAGATGGTGATAGCCAATCACTTAATGAAAAATGTCGAGCATGCAGGTTTCTTTAGTCTAACTTCTTGTCCACCCTTTCCAAATCAACACACCTTTTAAATGATAAGGTACTCGTGAAGTCTTTTTTTTTTTTTTTTTTTTTGAAAAATCTCGTGAAGTCTAAGCATACATTCAAAACTGTATTCAATTATCATTATCTTTAAAATCAAATAATATTTTACTTTGGAAACTCAAAAATTAACCACAGAAACAATTTCTCATGAGATAACAAGAAGGAGAATCAAGACATCCATGACAAAGTATCAAGAATTCAAGAAATCTAACCACAGCCGGTGCAGCTTGGCTTGCCAACTCAAAAACTTCGTGCAAGGCCTGTTCACTTTCCCCATGATATTGACTTATAATTTCAGGTCCATTCAAAAAGAATAAGTTGACACCAGCAACATGAGCACATAATTGAGCCAAGGAAGTTTTTCCAGTACCAGGAGGACCATGAAGAAGTACTCCCTTTGTGGTTCGTAAACCAAGGCTAAATAGTTACATGGACAATTATAATTTTAGATTATGTTCATGGAAGAGTAACAAAAGGTGCACAGAGTCCAGAAAGCAACTAAGTATGTACAGTAGAACACTTTCTCATTGGGTGGGGGGAAGAAAGAACAATTATTAAACTCTACAAATATTCAAGAAGGAAAAACAAGTATGTTAAGGTTTTTTTTTTTTTAAGAAATCAAACTTTCATTGAATAGATGAAACAATACAAGAGCATACAAAAAACAAGCCCAAGATAAACCGAAGTCCAAAATAACTACAAAAAGGGACGCCAATCCAAAAGAACAAAACCAAGATAATTACAAAAAGGTCTAGCGACCGACACCCAGAAGAAAGTATTAAACCTAACAACCTCCCAAACATCCTCACCTGATTTCTCCTTCTCCCTAAAGATCCTATAATTCCTTTCAAGACAAACACCCCACAACATAGGAAAAAAATAAAAACAAAAACAAAAAACAAAAAACAAAACAAAACAAAAAAAAGCTTGCTACAACACATTGTCTCTCTCCCTAAAGTGAGGATACAAGACTACCTCCTCCAACAACCCTCACCCATCTCTATTACACGGCCCACTAACATCGGACGAACGTCTTCGACGATCCCAAAAGTAGTTAGTAAATTGAAACTCCCACAATAAATGATACAAATGCTCCTCCTACCTTTTGCAAAGAATGCACCATTGCGGGAACAAAACTAAAGAAGAATGTCTTTGAACATGATCGTGTTAACCTTCCCAAGCAAGACTAGCCAAGCAAAAAATTTCATCTTCTTAGGAGTTTAACCTTCTAGAGCTGGGCAAAAACATAAGCCTTAGAAGCAACATGGGATAAAAAAGAGAAGGACAAAGAATGAAAATAAGAATGACAGGAGAAACCTGTAAACGAGGGTGACGGGTCAGGGGACCAAACTCTGACATCCCTCCTTTTTTTTAACAAGAAAATAAACTTTTCATTGATATAATGAAAAGAGACTGCTTCTCAAAGGACACAAACTCCACAAAGGAGTGAAAAGGAAAAGCAGTAAAAGAAAGCAATAAAAGACCGAACAAAATTACAACGAAAAAATAAAAGCATTCTAGTTAAGATGTATATCCTGTAAAGGGAAATCAACAAAATATTTGGAAAGAGAGCAACAGGATGAAGCCTTAAGACGAAATCAAACCGATCAAACCAAAGGAGATGTTTATTATGAAAGATCCTTTGGTTTCTTTCTTTTTTTTTTTTTTTGAAGAGAAACATAATTTCATTGATAAATGAAATAAGGATACACACCTATAGGTGGATTACAAGAAATTATTCCAAGTAGCAATCAAAGAAGAAAGGCTATAAGAAGCAAAAGGGTGTTGACATTTACACCAATACAGCGCATAGAAAAGAACCTTTTCAAAAAAAGAATCAAAGGTTGATTTCTTTCAAACCACAATTCATAAAGAATAGCTTTGACTGCATGCATTGATCCATTAAAATTTGAAATTAGTAGCCGAAGATGGACCAATAAGTAATTGAAAAACGTTGTCTTTGAAGTTATTGTAGAAAACCCAATGAAGATTAAAGATTGCAAACAGCTTGAACCAAACAAGACACGAATACAAACAATCAAAGAAAATATATAGAAGGCTTTCCGCATCTCATTATCCATAGGAGAAGTGGAAGCCAAGTAAAGTGATAAAGACTTGACTGAGAAAACTGTTAGGTATCCAACCAAGAAAACACCAAATACTATATATTGCAATATCAAAATGAAGTTACACTATAACTGATAGCCTTTCGAGAGGACTAACTACCTCCGAAAGTCTCACTATGAGACTATCCAAAATTCTCCACACCTTTTAGGCTCCCTAACTTTCCTGTGGGACAACCAAGGCTCCCTAACTATTTACTATTATACCCTTACTACCCTTCTAATACTATTCCCCAATTATATCATACTAGAACCCTCACAAAAACACCTGAGGAATCAAGGGACCATCTTCTAGAGTCTTCTGAAGAACCTGTCCAGAAAATAAAGATTCTTCCATTTGAAAGGTCAACTTCGAGCACAAGTTCATTGAAGAACTTGACAACAATGACATCGGCAATGGGCTCACTCCTCGCATAACCATTATCCTCTCATTGGTCTGTAAATTTTGTGCTTATGATAGTTCTGGAACCCAGCAGAAGATGGCCAATTCATCACAGTTTCACATGCTGGCTGCGCCATGGTGTATGAGACAACCCAAAACATCCCAGTTGATCTGTCATTCATGTTCATATAATCCATCATGCGATCACCCTTTACTTGCTTGCCTCCACCATTCATCAATTTGTTTTCCTTTTTGTAGCTGCTCATTATTCAAATATTCTCTGGTGGTTGTGTTCAGTTACCAAATACGCAAGTTTTGCAACTACTAATAAAATCAAGGATGATTTGAGGATTATTCGGATCAGCACTTTTATCTTCTCTATGAAATGATAATATTTTTCTTGCCATCTCCCCCTCCCTTGCATCTGACTTCAAAGCACTCATCACAAGTTCAACCCAATTGATTTGTGCAAACAGCCAAGTGACATGATTTGTCCTTAAAACATGGTGACCTCCCCTGTTACACGAGAGAACGGCTTAGCCACAAAGTTCTCAAAATCAATACATCCACTTTTCATAAGAAAAAAGAATATATCTAAGAAGACAAACCACTCTTGCCAGTAACGTATCTATTTTATGAAGCCCTCGTAGTATCAAAAAGTTGATCCCATGCTTTAGAAACGAAGAACTGATCTAACAAAGATTGCAAACTATCATCCCCTAGCTTAGACCATGTAAATTTTCCATTGGAGAGTGGAATTTCCATAAGATCTATTTCTTCAATTAATATGTTAAATTGCCACATCCCCTTTGTTTGTTTCCCACAAGGGAATCCCTCCTATGATGAATAAACTAATCTTGAAGAATATAAAGGAGGTTTGCCACATCGATCGCTCCCCTATTAGAGAAAGGGCGACAAAAACCAAGAGCAATTGAGGAAACAGGGTCAAGAGAAGACAAATAGAGGCCACCAAATGCAACCTCTCCTCTGATAGAAAATAGAGACAGGGGAATAAGATGCATAAAGGTTTATCGCCCACCCAGCTGTCTTTCTAGAAATAAACATCAAAGCCTTTCCCCACATAGCATCTAACAAATTGAGAAAAGGAAGGAAAACTAGAAAAGATAACTTTCCAGAGGTTTATGTTGAGACCCCTTGAATCCCTACTCAAGACCCACTCCAATCACTCTATACCACAGAAAGTCAGCTTCCAAAAAGAACCACCACGACCACTTAGCCAAAAGAGCCTTGTTACATAATCTCAGATTTCCAATACCCAAACCTTCAAGCTCCACAAGCTTGGACACTGACTCCTACTTAACCAAATGGGATCCTTCCCCTCCTTGATCCTTTCACACAAGAAGTTCCTCATCAACCACTCAAACCTTTTTACTCACAAAGGTCGAGATCCTAAATAAAGATAGGAAAAAACTAGAAATCCTACTTAAGACTGCTTGGACAAGAGTAAGCCTCCTTCCCCACTTCTTCCAAGTATACAACCTTCTTGAAACTTTTCAACTATAAAATCCCAAAACACTTGGCTTTTAGGGTTTCCACCCAAAGGTAGCCCTAAATAAGTGAAAGGAAACTGGCTAACCTCATGCCCCACCAACAATGCCTATGTCCATAACTTGGAGGAGCAACAATTTAAAATGAAAATGGAACTCTATCTTAAAGCTTGAGATAGCTTAAAAAAAGGACAAAAATCTATTAAGATTAACAAAAGAACTCTCCTGACCAGAGCAAAAGAAGAGAGTGTGGCAACAAGACTGATGAACCACGTGCTTACCCACCTTGAGGCCCTCAATCACTCCTTGTTCCACTCCTGTCTCATCACAAGTCTACTGAGGACGTCCACCACTACAAGAAAAAAGAAAGGTGGTAAAGGATCACCTTGCCTAGTTCCCCTCGTCATAAAAAATTTTGCCTTTCAGTCTCCCATTAACAAAGATAGAGAAATTCGCAGATCTGACACAATTCTACATCCAAGCTCTCTATTTGACCCCAAAACCTTTTGCCCCAAAAACTCTATCCAAAAAATTTCAATCCACATGATCATACACTTTCTCAAAATCAATCTTGAGGATCACCCCTCCTATTTCTCTCCCAATAATCCTAAATAGCTTTGTTAGCAATAAGAATTTGATCCAAAATTTGTCAACTCACAACAAAAGCTCCTTGGGCATTGGAATCTCGTTAAGTATTTGAAAACCACGAAAGCTACCAGCCACAAAGAGATTAAATTTTTTTTAATGCAAAACCATGCTTGACATGGAGAACAAATAAAAAGTGCCAACAAAAAGAAAAGACCACAAAGAAAGGAACCAACCAAAAACCTAAACTAAAAACAAAAGGGGCTCTAATTAACTACAAGTGATTACAAAAGATTTTAGTAACAAACACCCACTGAGAAGCACGAAAGCTAACTAGGTCCCACCTAAAACTCCCCCAATGCCACAAAGGCTACATAGAGAGATAATCTCACGTTCTCGAATATATAAAACTATAACTTTTAATCTTATAAGGCCAATGACAAGTTATCCAAATCTCAAAATCAAGAAGCTATTTCAGATAGATGCATGACATAAATGCAAACGAGTCACAAAAGAATGAGCCTAATAGAAGAATACTTTAAAAATAAAAAATAAAAAAAAAAAAAACTAATTGAAATTTCATTGAGAAAAAATTGAAAGAGTATAATGGCATAAAAAATAAATTAATTAATTAATTAAAAACAGCCCACAAAAGAAGGAGGCCAAAGATCCCACATAATATTGCACACGCCTGCATGTCATAAGAACCTCCCTTTCTCGCAAAAAGGAGGAAGAAGGAACTCCTCAATCATCTCCTTACGCCCCTGTGCGTAGCAAAGCTAAAGCCAAACTCCTCAAAAAGAAAAATTTTCAAACAGTCAAGGCAAAACTACAACTCGAAAGGATATGATCAAAGGTCTTCAGTGGCCCTTCGGTAGAGAATGCAACAAAGCAAGCCATCTCCTTGAGACCCGATCCAAGGTGTCAACTCTTCTATAAAGCACCTACTTAGCAAAAAAACTTAACCTTTTTTGGAATTTTCACTTTCCACAACGAGGCGAAGACACCACTCAAAGGAGAAGGGTTGACCAAACAGAAAGAAGGATTTACAAGAAAAATCATTGAGAAGAACTCCAAAGACGAATGTCCATTCTCCCAAGAATGCTTCAAAACTCCCCCACTAATGATAGGAGGTCAATGACATCCATTGCTTTCCTATTGGACAATGACAATAGAACCCCAAAATGGGAGACGAAGAAGATAGAGTTAGAGGGAACTCTTCCCCACCCACCTGTCTCCTAAAAAGAAGTATCTCTCTCATCCCCCCCACACAACAAACAAACTGAGAAAACAAAGGAGGCCCCTCAGCTATACCTTTCCAAGGAGATTTGGAAGCACATCCTAGCTAATCAATGTCAACTCCTATTTTCAAATTCTCTCAAACACATCAAATATGAAGGTTTTCATTAGCAAGGATATGGTTTAACAAAAAAAATTATAAATGTCAGTTGTACATCCACTCAGAATAGGGTTCCAACGAAACAAGGACAATCCAAATAATAAACTCAAGTTGTATGTATCATACCTTAACATGGTGCTATTTAATGATGAGGCAATTATAATATCCTTCAAAACAGAATATTCTTTAGAAAGACCGCCTAATTTCCAAACTTTAGGCTTTGCTTTCGCTTTTATTTCTGGACTTTGAGGTTCCACATTTGATGGAACTGTTTCCGACGTTGTCTCAGAGGCTGTGGTTGATCGAACATTTATAAATACTTTTGTCAGTTGGTTTATATTGAAAGCATAATCCACATATTCACTTGACACAAAAGATTGAAAATCATTGTAAGCATAGAATCATAAGAGTCATCATATGCCGACAATCCCTTACCACCCCTCACATGGAATGTGCATAGATCTGAAAGCACTGGCATAGTAACAAGATTACCACGCAGCAAACAATGTTTATACAACTCATTGGACGCAATTGTCTGCAGAGTTTTTCTAACACGGTCATCTCTTAAGGCCTCCATAATAAGTGTATGAGCACATGGACTCTCTACAAGTAAATTTGATACACCGTTATCATAATCAGGAGATGTAGACAGCACGGTGCTTGGGGATGCTACATTACCATTTTCACTACAATCATGGACCTTTCTTGAATAAATAGTTGAGCAAGATAATAAGCTGTCTTTTGTGGATATATTGGTAGCAGAAACTAGCTCCAGGAACAGTTGCTTACAATTGTATATTCTCAAAAATTCAACTTCTGTGCTCTTCAATTTCCCATTTTCATTTAATGGGTCATTGCATAGGTGGTTTTTTAAAGGGAAGATAAACACAACACGACCAACTGTAGGGCATCCCAAGGAGTATGAGAGGTTTGTTGATAATTGCACTCCGTCGTTTAAGTCCTATGAAGCAAAAAGAAATTAAACTTAAGAAAAATTACCATTTCTAATATATACATATTTCCAAACTGAAGGTTGGAAGTCGGAAACAAAAGTTCTAGGTTCAAAATAAGATTAAAAAAAAATTGCAACATAAGAAATGTGAATAAAATATATCCTACAATGTCTATATATAACTCGGCGTATGTACTCACAAAACTCAAATTTGTGAAGCCCTCTTCCTCATTTCCCTCTTGCTCCTCTTGTTTATTTAGCAATTGTCGTATCTACTATGGTGACTGACCCTTATTAGATTTACTTGCACGAGAAGAACTAAGAATGGATGGTCAATAAGAAAAATCAGGGTAGTCACCCGGCATGAAAGTAGTTAGAAGGGATATGAGGAGCAATGGGAACCATGTAAATAATAAGATGTATGTAAATAGTTAAGGGATTCATTCAAGCAAAGAAATCATGCCTTACAATTGAAATGACTGTGGAGATTTATGCACAAAGATAAAGTGGTGTAGCCGAAACTTGAATTAATTAGGAATGAATGATCTTTATTAAATGAGCTCCATTCTTTATATAGAGATGGAGGCTAACCGAATTAGTTACACATGTGCTAAGCACATGACTACATTAAATAAGATATTAAGCCTTTAAAGAGTACATTCTGAAATAGGCTACACCAAATATCCCCGCCCAAAAAAAAGAACTCGTCCTCGAGTTAAGTGGAGAGAGTGAACTCGTCTGGGGGTTTGTAATCATATAAGTCAGCCACGTTGAACTCGACCTCGAGTTACGTAATAAACGGCCAAAAATTCCATTTTTGGACGGTATCCCATTCTTGGATTGTTCTTTGAACAAAAATTTGCCTTTCTTGCCTTTCTTGCTGATATTTTACCTTGTGTTCTTGCGTTTCTAAAGGCTTCCACTTGAAGAATTCTTGCTGCCAATTATGTAATGGATTGATGTGGAAGTCTTGATGCATTATTTGATACTTTCTTGGAGCTAAATGTGTTTCATGAACTATTCTTTGCTCCATTGTTTGTCTTTCTTGCTGCTGTCCCATCCTTTCTTCCAATTCCCGAGATGTTTTATCTTGTTCTTGATAAGTTCTCTCATGGTAGCTTGCCCTATTAGGTTACCGCTTGGTTCCCCCTTGTTTCCCATCTTTCCAAGGTCTTTATTTCTCGATGAATCCATACCGACTTGTTGTCTTCTATACAAGGGATTATTGTTGAATTTTTGGAGCATTGGTCGGTGTTCATGATGGATTCTTGGAGGAAAATCTACTTCTTGGATCATTCTTGGAGGCAAATCTATTTTCATTTTGAAGTCACTCTCGGGTTGTTGGTATGGGAACCTTCGATCTCTTTGCCTTCCCATTTAAAATTCCATAGGTTCATCTTCTTCTTGACTGGAGGTGTCTTCAGACCATACGGGTTGTCTTCTAAACAGGGGGTTGCTATTTAATTCTTGAAATCCCGAATGTTGTTCTTGGAGAATTCTTGGTGCTGTCACCATTTCTTGAGATGGTTTCCCCTCAAAAATTTGTCTATCTTGCCAATTTTTTGGTCTGCCACCTTCCTTGTGAAATTCGTGCAGCCTTTTTCCCATACTCTCATGTTCTTGAAATTTCGAGGCTTGCTGTCCAATCTTGCAGCCCATTCTTTCGCATATCATCTCTAAGATTTTTTTTAATGTCACGCACGTCATCTTCAACTGACAGCAAGCGTGCAGTCGTTTCTTGTGGTGAAAGGACGGTGATAGTCTCCGCCTTTTTGCCCATCGATGTTGAGTCTCCACCCACACTGGTTGAGACCTTCTTGGATGCCATCGAGGAAGCGCCCAAAATCACACGCTCTGATACCAAATATGGTGTAGCCGAAACTTGAATTAATTAGGAATGAATGATCTTTATTAAATGAGCTTCATTCTTTATATAGAGATGGAGGCTAACCGAATTAGTTACACATGTGCTAAGCACATGACTACATTAAATAAGATATTAAGCCTTTAAAGAGTACATTCTGAAATAGGCTACACCATAAAGCCTTGTGGAGATGATTTCTAGCATCCATGGTAGTATCCCTTCAGGGTGGACAACCCTTCATCCCAAAAGGAAAGGCTAAAGGTAGACCTCAATCTGATATTGCAAAAAAAGGTTGTGTTATTTAATTTTGTGGCTTTCAAAGAGAGGAAGGACAATAGAATTAAATTTTGGAAACACAAGTGGATTGGGTGCTGTTCTTTGGAAGCTTCCTTCTCGGACTCATACAATATTTCTTTGAAGGAGGTCATAATTGTCTAATGTTGTAATGGGAATAGCGATGATTGGGAACTCGGTTTTAGAAGGAGACCTTTTGGACAAAGAATTTAAGAGTTGGTTGGGGCTTGTGGCTATTATAGATGCAATGAGGCTTGGTGATGGGGTGGGTTTCTTTCGTCCCTTGATTATTCAGGTTGTCTTGCCACCAAATTTGCTTTCATAAAGCTAACTGAAACAAATCATAAATTGGAATCGCCCCAATGAATCTGATTTGAAGTCTCTCATATAGAAGCTTTAACACTCAGGATAGAATACAAATGAAGCTAAACAGCTAGTATCCCTCCCCATCAGTTTGCTGCCTTTGCCTAAGGAATGAAGAAATTCAAGATCACCTTTTCCACCAATGCTCTTTTGCCACTAGGGGTGGAATTTTTTGTTGAAGGATATTTGGCTTCATAGCAGATTCATTGAGTCAGTTTATCCATGTTTGTAGGCATAAAGGCTTTCTTAGAGGCTTTAAGGTGGTTAAGGACGATGTTGAAGTATCCCATATTCAGTTTGCAGATGGCACCCTTCTTTTTTATATATATAAAAACCAGTTTTCATTGAGAAAAAATGAAAGAATACAAGGGCAACCAAAAAACCCTCAAAAAGATCCCCTTTAAAGGAACGGCCGCCAATGAAGAATAATAGTGCCTAGAGAATAATTACAAAAAAAAAAAAAAAAAAAAAAAAAAAATCTTAGAAACCGAGGCCCAAAGAGAAATATAGAATCTAGTAAGGGCCCAAACATCTAAAGGACCCCTCTCAAGTCCCCGAAAAACCCTATTATTTCTCTCACCCCAAGGCCCCACAAAACAGCGCACACCCCAGCTAACCATAAAAACCTCCCCTTATCACAGATGCCACCCTTCTTTTTAGCAAAGGAAAAAAAATCAGATGGTGAAAAATTGGTAAACCTTTCTAAAGTTTTTCAAACAAGCATTTGGTCTTACCATTAATATGCAAAAAATAGCCATTATCGGCTTGAATGTGGAGAAGGATGAAGTCCTGAGTTGGCTGGTATGCTGGGGTGTAAAGTTGAGTCTCTTCCTTCTAATTATCCGAGGATTACGGTTGGGGGGAAAGCCCAGAATTGCTTCATTTTGAGATCCTGTCTATGACAAAATAAGAAGTTTGCTATTTGGAGAGGTTTTCCTATCTCTAATGAGGATATTGCTACTTTAATTAAAGTTGTTCTTTCTAGTATTTTGGTCTATTACTTGTCTATCTATAGAATTCTCGTGGAGGTGTGCCAAATGATCTAGAAAAAGTTCAGAAGGTTCTAGTGGAGAGGGACTAGTGAGGCAAAGGATTCTATTTAGTCAACTAGGAGCATGTGAACCACCCCTCGGTCTTTGGGGGGAGGGGGCGCTAGGAATCGACTACTTTAGAGCTAAAATTAAAAATTTGGCCCTGCTTGCGAAATGGCTTTGGTGTTTTGATAAGAATTCCTCTGCGTTATGGAGAATGGTGGTGAAAAGCAAGTATGAGGAGTTTTTCATCCGTGATCATCAAATTAATGAAAAGTGGCAGGGCAACTTTAGCCCCCGAAAGGATATTGCTATAGCAGCTAGTTTTTTTTAGGAACATGACAAGTTCAAAGTGGGAAGGGGGGATAAGGTGTTCTTTTGGAATGATTGTTGGTTGTCTGAGAATCCTCTCAAAGAGGTTGTTTCCTCACGTTTTTAGAATCTCTATGGCTAAGGATGCTAAAGCTCAGGAGTTGTGGAACGGGTCAGCTTGGGATTTGAGATGGAGTAGGGAGATGTTTGACCAAGAGTTGGAAGAGTGGATTAGTCTCTCTTGCTTATTGAATCTGTGTAATCTCACCCAAAGTGAAGACGAGCTGTGGTGGAAGTTAATGGTGTATTTAGATATTTGTTATTCTATTTAGTTGGTTTAATGCAGTTAATCCATTAAGCTTATTTATTATTCTGTTATTCTCCTTAGTATGTATAAATAAAATTCAGCTTTCAATTAATAAATGAGGAGAATTCATTGTCGAACTCTGAGTTTCTTTAGAAGCTAGAAGAGTCGAGTAAGTTCACTGTGAACTTTGCTTTGAAAGCCCTTCAGTTGAAAAAGAATGGTGCTGGAAGATGCTTTGTGTACTCAAATTTGGGAGGGTGTTGCTCCAAATAGGGTCAAAGTTCTTCTTATGGACCCTCCGATTCATAGTATTGACACGATGGACAAGGTTCAAACTTCAAAGGAGGTTTCCAGGTCTCCAAATCTCCCCCAAATGCATGTGCTATGTGTCTTAGAAGCGAAGAAATGTCCTGCCACCTCCTGCTTCCCAGTGCTTTTGCAAAGAAGGCGTGGAACCATTTTGGTTATGTGTTCAGGTTGCAATGCAAGGATGTAAGCTTAGGTGCGTGGTAAGGTGGATTGATGAAGCTCTTTCCAAATTTTGTTTTAGAGATGAAGCTCATGTTCTATGGAGTCTTGTTAGAGCTATCTTTTGGCTTTTGTGGAAGGAAAGAAACTCAAGAAAGCTAATATCCTTTGATTATTTTTGTGATTATGTACAATTTACGGCCTCTATTTGGAGTATCCAAGATAGGATTTTTTTGTGATTATTCTTCTGTTATTGATAAACCTTGAGTGAAAGGCCTTTTTTCTAAGATTCTTTTGGAATAGGGATACCTTATCCCTAGGTCCTTAGGTTGTTTTTTTCTTGGGTCGTGGCCTTTTGAATGAAATTCTTTGATGTTTTTCTTCAAAAAAAAAAAAAAAAAAAAGAAGTTTTTTTATTGTATATATATACATGTATATATTTTTTTATTTTTTTAATACATAGGGTGCCTTGCAAAAAAAAATAATAATAATAAAAAATCAATGCCTTTGATTGTGTCTTACACCTAGACCCAAAGGGTCGTTACGGCTTAGTGCCCTTTGAGCCTCAAAAAACACGGCTCATGACTACACTTAATAAAGTGTAGTAAATGTGTTTCCTCTTTCAAAATTAAGTGCACTAAACACAAGGTCTAATGTAGAGTCTTTCACCTTCCTCCCTCAAGAAAGAAGATGTACTTGTTAGTAGTTGCTTATGCAAAAGTTCAACAATAAAAGGTTTACCTCCATACCTTACTAGAACAGAAAATTCTGGCAAGAGCAAAGTAATTTCCCGCTTCATTGATTAATAAATCTCCATAATCAACCCCAAAGTGTCTACCACATTCATGTGCTAATGAGGAAAGAGGAAAACCTCTTAGCTTGTTCCCTCCCTCCGAAACAAGTGCTACCTACCAAAGGAAAAAAATTATCAGAAGAAAATATGATTTTTCCAAGTGTTTATACAACTAATTGTTTACAACTACAATTTTTGTCTACAGGAAAGAAGAGAGACATTACCGAGACGATAGCCCCTTGGGTGAAGCTAGAAGCAACCATAGAAGATTCAGAAAGCCAAACTTTACAGCCAGTTGATTGAACAGGAGCATAAGTAACTTTCCCAACAAAAGCAGATTTACCAATCAAAGAAGGATATTTACTTGAAGCTTCTTCAATAGAGGAAAGAAAATCATCTTCACAAACTTCGGAGGCCGGAGGTATTGCCAATTGTGGCATTGGAGATTGAGAGTAGTTCGAGTTTGACAACCTTGAGAGTGTCTTTGAGTTTTTCTTTCCCTTTGAAGGCATATTTGCGCGAGAATGAATTTTCTTAGGAACCCCTTTGAGAAATTTCTTTGAGCAAGCTACAAAAACATAACTCAGATGAAGCCAATAATCTTTCGAATTGAAACAAGAAAAACCTAAAAGCACAGCTGACACTTTACACCAAAGAACAAAATGATTTGTAACTGAGCTAAATGCTCTTAAACTACTTCATATTTGTAAAAATATCCAAAAGTTAAAAAATAAGACAAATTGCCTTCAACAATCATACCCTTCTTCCTTTCATCTCTCTTTCCACCTCCTCCAAGTGCAAAAAAAAAAATCATATTTATCATTTTAAGTATGTTAGAAAAAACTTTAAAACATAACGGAAAAAAAACTTTTAAAAATTATTGTTTGGATACTCCTCAATTCAAGAACTTTTTGGATTGAACAACCCCAAATTTCGAACCTAATATTTTTTTTTTTTTTTATCCGTGAGTGTCGGATTGAACCCATGCACTCTAAGCCCTTTATTTTTTCTATGGTCCTTTTTGACCATTAGGGCCAACCCATTATGGTTAATTTCGAACCTAATATGGGAACATTACTAAACTTCTTTACCTAAAAACCTTAAGTATGCACACGAAAAACTTCAATAACTACACTGAAAAAATCTATTTCTTGCTCAAGAGAAAGAAACTTGCCTAAAGTTTCCATAACGCAACACACTAAAAAGAAATGGGGCAATTAATTCAAGAAAATGAAGAACAACAAGTCTCCAGATCAAACCTGTAAGGCAAGTACTCACTAGAGACTAGTTGGTGACCCTCTAGCAAAACTAGACCTATCCAACACGATACCTCATGAAAGTTAATGTGAAATTTGTAGAGCATTCATGGAACAATTTAACAATTTATGAGATAGACCTGAAAATTATGCTCTAAAACTATCGTGATATTGGGAAGGAAATTGGTCCTAGCTAACAAGTAACATGAAACTTAAAAATTCTTTAAGTTTAACCTAAGAAGCACGGACTCTTCTAAAATGACGAAGTGTTAGTGTCGGACACGTGTCCGACACCGACACGCCCCGACACGTGTCCGACATGCCACGTGGCGTGTCTTATAATTTTTTATTTTTTTATTTTCCGACACGACTCCGACAAGACTTTTTTTCTTTTTTTTCTGTTTTTATCCATAGTTATGTTTTTATTCATGTAGGTTTTTTCTATTTTTATCCTTCTCTGCAGCCTTTGTATTTTTTTTCCTATTTTTATCCATAGTTATGTTTTTATCCTTGTAGTTTTTTTTCTGTTTTTATCCTTTTCTGCAACCTTTGTGTTTTTTTTCTTCTGTTTTTATCCATAGTTTTCTTTTTTTCTTTTTTTCTTTTTTTCTGTTTTTTACTTGTTTTAATGTTTAAATACAGAGGAAATTTA
Organism: Luffa acutangula; assembly: GCA_036850905.1. NCBI lineage: Eukaryota > Viridiplantae > Streptophyta > Magnoliopsida > Cucurbitales > Cucurbitaceae > Luffa > Luffa acutangula. The sequence goes on along the minus strand of CM072094.1, from coordinate 38,546,152 downwards.
CATAAAAGTATTAAATATTCATAATACGTCAAAATATGCACACATATATATGTTTTTAAAAAAAAAAATTAACGTGTCCCCAACGTGTCGTGTCCTACTTTTTTGGAAATTAACGTGTCCGTGTCGCGTGTCGGTATCTGTGCTTCTTAGAGTTTAACTATGGCCCAAAAAACATGATAAAGGTCCCAAAGTTTGTAACTATCACCTCCACAGGTAAGATTCTCCACATACCATACTAAAGTATTCTCGGAGAATAAGAATCATACCCAAATTCAGTATGCTCATAACCCACGAGTAATTCAACTATAATCATTTAAATTTCAAAACCCAATAACAAATAATCTTATCCTGCTTAACAGTCAAGGGCAATTCAAATTTTATTCCAAATTAATTAGACTTCACAATCCAAGACCAATAACTAACCAGTCATATCATGCTTCGCGGCTACGAAATACATACACTTTAGTTTGACTAGTGTGTCCATGTCCGACACGTGTCGGACACTTGGACACTCCGACACTTGTTGGACACATATCGGACACTTATTAACACAATTGATATGTGGCGAACCCTAGCTGTACAAAGTCAATACAGGTCCATATCAAACACTTGTTGAGTATACTAAATGACAAAAATAATAAATTTTAAAAGTGAAATACATTAAACTAATTTTTTTTAAGCATACAAATGCATAAACTTATTGATTTTGAAGTTTCTTCTTGTATAAAGATGATATATATTTTTTAAAAATGGTATGTTTTATAACGTGTCCATTTGAGTCTCGCTTTGTTTAATTTGATGTAGTGTAGGTTGATTTTAAAAATGGCCAAAAGTCACTTTTGTCACGTTCGAAATCATCCCAAACAAACCTTTAATTATTCGAAATCAATTTCTTAATTTTACACTTTTAAACGTGAGTTTCATATCATCAAAATTGATTTTAATATGATCTTAAATTATTAAAGGCGTGTTATGGAGTGATTTTGAATAGGACAAAAGTATTTTAACCATTTCAAGTCACTCCAACATGCACGTAACCGGAGAACAAGCGGCAAACCAAACCTCAAGACCGCTGGAAGCTTACCTTCATGCAAACGGCAGTGGCGGAGAGAGGCTGAGCAGCGGCGGCGAGCTGCAGCAGTACCCTCGGCGGAAACAGCAGCAGCAGGAGGGACGGTGGGCTTGCTGGGCTGCGGCGTGTTCCGGGTCGGCTGCCGGTTCCGGGTTCGCGGGCGACGGCGGCGCTAATCAGGCGTTGGCTGGTCGTCGTCGGCGGCTGCAAGGAAGAGATCAGAGATGAAGAGGGAGAGGGAAGCCGAGAGAGTGAGACTTTGAGGGAGAGAGGTATCGCATGCGGCTCAACTCAAGAGAATGCTCGGCTAAATATACACGTATTTACGATTTTGTCATCCAACTTCATTAGGACCATGTTCGGGGTGATTTAGTTTGGTTAAATTATCAAAAATACCCCTCGACTTTAGGGTTTGTTTCAATTATACCCCTAGACTTTCAAAAGTTTCAATTATGCCCTTGAAGTTTCAAATTTGTTTCAAAACTACCCTTGGAGACATTTTCCGTTAAATTTATCGACAAAAATTGATGCGTTTGCATGTGTTTTTATCGTTTTTTCCACGTATGTGTTCAAATCTATTCACATAAGCAACAATATATATGCAAACACGTCATTTTACATCCATGAATTTAACAAAAAAAAAAGCCTTCAAGGGTAGTTTTGAAACAATTTTGAAACTTCAAGGGCATAATTGAAACTTTTGAAAGTCTAGGGGCATAATTGAAACAAACCCTAAAGTTTAGGGGTATTTTTGATAATTTAACCGATTTAGTTTTGGTCCGTTAGGGTTAGGTTTTATTTTTATTCTTGAGGGCTCGTTTGATAACGTTCATGTTTCCTGTTTCTTGTTCCCGTTTCTCCTTTTTTAAGAAAGAGACTTGTTTGATAACTCATCCCTGTTTCTTGTTTCTAAAAAAGAGGCCAAATTTGAGAAACTACAAAATGTAACGTTCTCGTTTCTTGTTTCTTGTTTCCAATTTTATTAAGAAATCTAAGTATTTAATAACTATGTATGTTTCTTGTTTCTCATTTTTTAGAAACACTCCCAAAATTTGTATAGAACTTTTGGGAACAACTAAAACTAGTTTCTCCTTTTTTGTTCTTGTTTCCAATTTTTTCCAAACATAAATAAGAATATAGGTTTATTATTATTGAATGTATAGGTGTTAGGGTCATGAAATTCTATTTTTCTTTACTAAAAATGAAGAAACAGAAACAAGAAACGAGAACGTTACCAAACGGGCCCGTTGTTTCTCAAATTCTGTTTCTATTTTTTTTTTCTCTATCTTTCATGCATGTATCCATCTCTCCCTCCCATTCTTACACCAATCTCTTCTCTTCCTCTATTTTTTTAACCACTTCCTCGTCTTTTTTTTTTTTTAATTTTTTTTTTCGTTATTTCGTTTTCTTTTTTTTTTTTCGTTAATTCCTTCTCTTTCATTTTTTTATTATTTGTGTTATTTCTTTCCTTTTTTCCTTTTATTATCACCTCCTCGATCTGAGACTACCGCCTACCATCGTTGACATCTGACTATCAATCGTCGCCGACCAGTCGTCATTGTCAACCTTCGACTACTAGCTGTCGTCGACAGACCGCCTCTGTCGAACTTCGACTATCGGCCACCGTCGACCTCCACCGACCGACCGCCACAGACCACCTTCTACTACTGGTCGTTGCCGACCTCCGTCGACCGACCACCATTGTCGACCTCCGACTACCGGTTGCGGCTGTCTGCTACCGTCAACCTTCGACTACCGCCCTTCGCCGACAGATCGTCATCGTCGACCTTCGAATACCGCTCGCGACCGATCGCTACCGTCGACCTCTGACAACCGACCGCCTCGACCTCTACCGACCAACTGCCACTGTCCACCTCCGACTACCTGTCGCGGCCAACCGCAACCGTCAACCTCGGACGATCGGCCACCATCGACCTCCGCTGACCGAGCGCCACCATCCACCTCCGACTACTGGTCGTCGTCGACCTTCGTCGACCTTCGACTACTAGCCACTGTCGACCTCCGCTGACCGACCATCACAGTCGACCTTCGACTACTGGTTGTTGTCGACCTCCACCAACCGACCGCCACCGTCCACCTAAAACTACCGACCATCACCGACCTCCGTCGACCGACCGTCGTCGTCAACCTCCCACTACCGGCCACAACCGACCACAACCGTCGATCGGTCGCCGTCGACTTCTGCCGATCGACTGCCACCGTGCACCTCCGACTACCGGTTGTTGTCGACCTCCAACTACCGGTCGTAGTTGACCGCTACTGTCGACCTCCGACAACCGGCCGCTATCAACCTCCACTGATCGGCCTCCGCCGACTGACCGCTACCGTCGACCTCAGACTACATGACGCCGCCGACTTGCCACTACCATCGACCTCTGACTAGCAGCAGTAGCCAACCTCCATCGAACGACTGCCACCGTTAACCACCAACTACCGGCCGTCGTCGACCCCGCTGACCAGCCTCCTCCAACTGACAGCTACCGTCAACCTCAGACTACCGGGTGCCGCCTACCTACCACTACCGTCAACCTCTGTCTACCGGCAACTGCCGACCACCACTGAACTACTGCCACCGTCGACCTTTGACTACCAGGAGCCACCAACCTCTTATTACCGTCGACCAACCACCGCCGACTGGCCGTAGTCGTCGACCTCCGACTATCGGCCACCATTGATCGACGATTCTATTGACCCCCGCTCTGTTAACCAGCTTTCACCGACAGACCGTTACCGTCGACCTCCGACTATCTGGCGCCGTCGACCTTTAACTATCGAGCGTCGTTGACCTCTATTGACCAGCCTCCACCGACTGACCGCTACTGTCGACCTCAGACTATTGGGCGCCGCCGACCAGCCACTACCGTCGACCTCTAACTACTGACAGCCGCCGACCTCCATCGAACGACTGCCACCGTCGACTTCTGACTATAGGGCATTGCTGACCTCTACTAACCGACATATGTCGATCGATCGCCATTGTCAACCACCGACCAACCGCCACCGTCGACCTCTGACTACTAACCTTCGTCGACCGACTGCCACCATCGATCTTAGACTACTGTCAACCTTCGGCTACTGGGCGCCGTCGACCAGCCGCTACCGTCGACCTCTAACTATCGGGTGCCACCGACCTCTGCTGAACAACAGGTATCGTCGACCTCTGACTACTGGGCAGCGCCGATCTCTGTCGACCTCCGACTACCGGTCGTGGTTGACCTCCGTTGATCGGTCTTCGCCGATTAACCCCACCGACCTCCGTCGACCAGTTGCTACAGTCGACCTGTGACAACCAGATGCCACCGTCGACCTCCGACTACCGGCTGCCACTATCGTCGTCGATCGAAACTTGTTCTTTTTTCTTATTTTCGACAACCGCCACCACGTGCCAACGACTTTTCCAGCATTCGTCGCTGACTGTCTGCATTCGCTCAGTGGTCGAAGGTCAGTAGCGATGGCCGATGATCGATGGTGGGTGATTGGTAACAATAGTGGTAGTGATGAGGAAGAAGAAGGAGAAATAAAAAAATAATCGTTGAAAATTAATATATTTTTATGTTATATGTACTAAATTTTATTTTAACTAAAAAACAAGAAACAAGAATCGGTTATCAAACACATTTTGTGTTTCTGTTTCTTTTTTCAGAGAAACAAGGAACAAAAATAGTTATCAAACATGTTTCTGTTTCTACTTCTTAAAAAACAAGAAACAAGAAACAGGAAACAAGAAACGAGAAACGAGAAACAGGAAACGAGAACGTTATCAAACGGGGCCTGAGTTTTCAAACTCAACCTCTTGGGGTTTGGATTTCATTATATCCCTCAATCAATTTGTTCATTAAACACTAACAGATTGCTAACGTGACATTAGTTTTTTCAATTTTAAAAATATATTTTTTAATTTTTTAAAATAAAATAATATATTAAATAATTTATTATTATTTTTTTTCTTTTTCTTGTTTCTTTTCTTTTTTTTTTCTTTTATCTTCTTCCAACCTTCTTCTTTCTTCACCTTTCTCAAAGACTCAAACCCCAATCTCAACTACCGACAGACACCGCTGCCACCAACCCTTCACATAATTCCGACAATTCTTCACACCTTCTTCGACAACCACCACCAATTTCGACGGTCTTTCACACGAGCACCATGGACAGCGGCGAGGACTGAGAAAACGGATGGATTCGTTGTGGGTTGTAGCTCTGAAACGGATGGATTCGTGGGTTGCAGCTCTGAAACTTATGGATTCCTGGGTCACAAACATTTGTGGATTGTAGAGCTAAAACGGATTCAGTCGTGGGACACCATCAGTCGCCACTGCAACCTGTCAGAGAAGTTGGACGCCATTAATCTCCCTTTTCGACGTCTCTCTCGTGCTCTCTCTACCAAGCCGTCGGTGTCTCTCTCTCGTGTTTTCTGTCCATTTTGTTTAAAAACAAAAAAGGAAAAACCTCCTTTGAAATCGCGTGGGTATCGACTTCAGAAACCATCACTGTCGGTTCGCTCCCTGCACCTCTCTCTCTTCGATCCATATCTTTTCCAAATTTGTATCTTGTTCCAACCTAATTGTCGTCATTTGTTCGAGGAAGGAGACGTTCCAGATCTACAAAGCTCATGGGTTCATTTCAGCGAGCAAAGCTCGATTTCTTTTGTTTTTTGAGAAAAAAAAAAGAAAACATAGGAAATGTGAAGACAAAAAGAAGAAGAAAGGAAAAGGAAGAAAAAGGAAAAAAAAAAAGTTTCCGCTAATGGCCGGTGACTTGCAAGCGACGGTGGCTTAGTGGGTGATGGCTGGTTGGTGATAGTGATGAAGAAGAAGATAATGATGAAGGGAGGAAGAAATAAGCTTATTAAAAATAATAATATTTTTATTAATTTTATTTCAAAAAATTAAAAAAGATTTTTTTAATAAAAAAATATGTCATGTCAGCCATCCTGAGAGTTAACAGAAAAATAGACAGAGGGACAAATAATGTAATGAAATCCAAACCTCAAGGTAAAAATGTTGAGTTTGAAAACTCAAGGACCAAAATGAAACCTAATTCAAACTTTAAGGACTAAAAGTGTATTTTTTCCAAATAATTAAAATCACTTTTGTTATATTTTAAATCACTCTAAAATATGCTTTTAATGATTTATGGAGTGATTTGAGAGGTGATACAAGTGATTTTAGCATTTTTAAAATCAGTTCTAAACATGCACTATATTAGTATTCTTTCACTTGAACTCTTAAATGATGAATTTAAACCTTAAAGTTAAATTATAAATTTAGTTTAGGAACAATTTTGAATTTAATATATTTTTTTTAAAACCAATTTAACATCTATTTAGTATCTAAATTATGAAGGTTCAATTACTTCTCTAGATTTTAGATTACACTTTATTTATCCCCAACCATTAACACCCTAGGGAAATACAAACATGGCATACTCAGTTTTCTATTAAGTTGTTTGTCATTATTCTATTAATTGAATAACTATGTCATAACAACATTTCATTAATATCGTTAACGAAATATAGGAATTAAATAATTATTTATAAAATCACATACAATCTAATATTAAAATTTTAAAAAACTTGAACTTTTTTTTAGTACAATAAATGTGAGAGTGAGGATTTGAACCTTTGATTTCAAAGGAAGGAATTGATGCCTTAACTATTAAGCTACATTCATATTAGCAAAGCTTCAAAGATCATAACAACAAACACAGCCTAACCTATGGAAGAAACAAAAATAAAACATTAATTAACAATTATAAAAAAAAAAAAAAAAAAAAAAAACCTAATGTGATTAGAAAGAAACAAAATCTAGAATTCCCAAATGAAGGACCAATGCATAGCAAGATGAAATCGATTGATTGTCGAGCTTGTTAGTGGCAAAAACAAGCTCTTGATCAAAGATTCAACACGTCGTTGTAGAGATTTATCATTGTAGTAAAGACAAAAAGTCTAAAATCGAGATTGGTGTCAATGGCGTGTGATTGTTGATGAGCTTGGCGTAAGAAGATTTCTCTTGCATTAAGAAAAATATCCAAGCTGATTCTTTTTTTTAGAGAGAGTAAATTAAAAATGAAATAGAGCACTACAACCACCAACGATCATCCTCCAAATTGGGAGATGAAGGGTTACGAAAGGAAGAAAATTGTCGAAATCAATTTACACAGGAAGATTAGCTGCACAATCCTAACTGATACTCTAATGAAATTACTCTGAGCAGGCTAGGCATGTCCATATAAAATGTCAAAATTTTCCATATAAAATTGCCCTAACAACCCACTTAAGCCACATAGGCATGTCCAGTCATCTAAATATATAAGCTAGGTCATCATTTTGTCAACTCATTAACACTAGGGAATAAAATAGACACTTTTTCAAAGTTGAAGGACCAAAATATGATTTAAACCGATAAACAATATGTACAAAATGCTTTGTACATAAAGGATCTATGACAATATATCAAATATGTATTTTGTATATATATTAAATACACATAATAAAAATATACATAGGATGTGAAAATTATATCAAACAAAGAATACATAATTAAATTAACGAGTAGCAAAATGAGAAATTTCAGAAGATGCATATGATTCAAAAAATGAGATATATACAGGGTATATATGTTCAGTCAAATACGTATTAAACATTCTAGATCATTTAAGAAATTATAAGATTTAAACATACTCTCAACATCTCAAATATAGAATCATGAATGTCGCAACGTCATCGCAACGCGGAGTGGCCGATGTCTTTCCCAAAGGGTCTCTTTCGAGAAGAGAGGTTTGGAGTCACTACCAATCATCTTGGGGTGTGATTGGTCACCGATTTTAAAGAAAAACCGGTCTTTGGAAACCAAAAATTAGATTCAGGAGTTAATTGAGTGTAGGGAAGGTGTTAGCACCCCTACAACACCCATTTAAAAAGGGTTACCACATTTTATTTAAAATTATCCTTATTATCTTATCATAAAGTGGTCCTTTATTTTGAAGAAAGAGAAAATTTAAATAACAAATGTCTCACTTGACCTTACCTTAACTTTAAAAAATAAAGTAAGGGTCTAATATAGTGACTGAGGTTAAACCCAATAATTACTTTTCATGTTGGATTTTTCTTTTAATAGAAATACAAATTTTCACCTCAAGAATTTGAGAAATTACATTATCTCAACTCTGTCGTAGGTTTTACATGATTTTGTTTGTCTCATATCTATTATTTCACATTTTAGAAATAAAATGTGAACTAATAATTATGAGTGGTGTGACACCATTAAATGTTTAAAAAAAAACTTTTTTATTTTCCAAATCAAATCCAATTAGAAATTCATTATAAATTTCCAGATTAAAAAAATAAACCAATGGAAAGAAAGTTAAAAATCATTCAGAAATTCGAACTAAAATCAAATTGAAATTCTATTGGAAATCTCAGTTTAAAATTCCTTTCGAAAATTCATTTGGATACTTTGAATTTGGGACATTTAAAAGAAAATTGAAATTGATTGACTTTAGGCTAATTTCCAAGTGAGGTGTTCCCTTTCAGTAAGCTTAAATACTCGTTCTTAGACAAAATTAGTCTAAAGTTTTTCATAGTCAACTGGTTTATTTTTTTTTTTCAAAATATTAAGGAAGAAAAAAATGGACTAAACCCCACCTAAAAAACACACATTTTAAACTTTTGGTTATTGAAATTCGATTTGACTTTTTAACAATTGAAATTGACTTTCAATTTAATTTTTAAATCCACAGATATTGATTGATTTAAGATTTAATTAAAATTGAAATTTATTTTCAATATAAAATCATATAGACATTGATTTTGAGATTCCAATTAGAATTAAATTGTCATTAATTTGAAATTTAATTTGAGCCCGTTGAGTTATGAATTTTTTCTTTTTACATTTAATTTTCATTTTAATGTTTTAAATTTATTGTTTTGAAGTTAGATCTAAACATTTCAGTTTTTTCTCTGTTAAGTTTTCTTTTGAAGTTTTATGAGTTTCTTAACTTTAATGTTGTTATAAGTTATGTTCATTCTTGTACCTATAAAAAGGTGAACTTCCTGTTGGGTTTTATGTCCTAAAACTCGTAGATAATGAATGTTAACGAATTATACACTTGTATCAGTAAAGTGTTATTGAGGTTTATGCAATAAAGTGTTATTGTCATTTTAAGTCTAAAATTGCACAATATAACCCAAATCCAATAAACTAAGATCCAAGGTTGTTGATATGTAACTTGAACTAGTAGGTGGAGACATATGGGGATCAGTGTTCAAGTAACAACCTAAAAGGTCTATAGTACAAGGATAAGGCTGGGTACCTTATCCTGGTAACACTATGTGATACGGCCCGCTTTGTATTCGATACAGACGTATTGATCCAAGGCGTCCATGCAGGAGACATGCGAGCGGGGGTATCCCATGCAATGAGTTTGCATAAGACCGGACCACGAAATAGTAAACCACTAGATGTAACACCGTTAACTAGTTAGGTTACTGTTTCAATAGGATGACCTAGGTAACTCAGTCTTAATCCTGAGTGTGTCATGAACTCCTTCTCATGAGGGATTGTTCTTTGATTAGTACGGGTGAGAGTGGCCTGCACGCCGACTCAACAAGCCTACCTTCTTGGGGACAAGACCGAGTGGGGGGCTGGGGACATGACAACACAATATGGAATTCACTCCTTCTCGCTTCTAGGAGAAGTAGATGAGTGTTCCCTTAAGTGGTGACTCCGGGTCTTGAACAAAGGGATCCCGCCCTCTCATTGGCCCGAGAGGGACTTTCTGTTTACTGGTTGGACCATAAACAGGTTGTTCATTAGAGGAGCACTGGTACTTAAGGAGCCAGAGGTAACTCAGGGGTAAAACCGTAATTTGACCCAACTGAAGTTACGAACACTCGTGAAGGATTGACTTACCGTTATTGGTCAATATCCGTGGACACAGAAATATTCTACAGTGAGAAGAGTGCAACTGTGGGTCTTTAGTGGAGTGACCCACAGTTAATGACTATTGGTTAACTCGATTAATGAGTTTAGTCAGTTAACCTCATATCATTGGAGCTTCTGATCGGTAGGTCCATTAGGTCCCGCTGCTAGCTCGTAAAGAGTAATTGGGAACAATTTATCTTGAAAGAATTTGCAGAGTTTAAATTCAATTTTGGAAACCAAGTTAATTGTATAAGATACAATTAATATAATGTATGGCGATACATTATAATATAAAGTTTAATATATGTGATTAAACTTTATTAAATGAGAGAATAATATATATTTGAAAGAGTTCAAATATATATATTTAATTAAATATATGATATTTAATAAATAAATTAATTAATTAATTGTGAATTAATTAATTATTCATTTTAATTTGAATTAAATTTGATTTAATAAAACTATAGGTTATAAGAGAGATGCACATTTGAATATGATTCAAATGTTTGATTAATTAAATATGTGATATTTAACTGGTCAAAGAATTAATTAATTGTGAATTAATTAATTGTGTAGTTTAATTAATTTAATTAAATGTGATTTAATTAATTTTATTTAAAACTATATATTATGTCAGGGCAATGTATTTAAATATGATTTGAATGCGAGTATGCTTAATTAATTAATATGATTAATTTATTAGCATATAATTAATTAATTAAATCTATTTTTATTAATTTATTTTAATTAATAGTTTTGATTAATTAAATTGGTTATTTGATAACCAATTCCTAACTCACGTAAGATAGATTTGGAGGGGTCTTGGCAGGATTGAACATAAGCTGTCATTTTGACTCGATGACACACTCTCTCAGTCTCGAATAACTCTCTCATTCTCTCTCAATAAGAAACACAGAGAAGAAGTTTTTTTTTTCTCTGTTACTTCCCAAATTCTAGAAAGATGAGATCCCACAATCTCGTTTCCAAACTCAGAGGATAGCAGGGTAATTTTGTGATGGTGTCCCAAGATTTCATTTTTGGTCCCTGGCATTCAAGAAGGCGTTCTTGAAGAATTCGGAGTCGTCAGACGACGGTGAGTTTGCTTAACCTTAGTTTTGTAGAATTATGAATTCGTTTTTGCCAATGTACCGGTATTTTGTAGAATGAAATTAAATTGCGAATCGGTCCAATTGCTTCCGCTGTAACGGAATTGGGAATTACAATCCTTCACTTCCATGTAAAGTTTGTCTCACAAAGTTATCTACTTCATTTAGAAGTTTATTCATTTTTTGGATTCCACTCTCATTTTTCATTTTCTCTCTTCGTTCAACAAACATTAAGAGTTTGATTATTGCTTCTACAATATTATTTTCAACCTTTCATTTTCAATTTTCTCAATAGTGGTATCAGAGCCTTAGATTTAAAGGGCTGTGATTTTATTTGAGAGTGAGAAATTCCATTTTTGTATTTGAAGAAAATGTCTTCTAATTTTGGTGTCACCTCTCCTCCACATTTTAGTGGTGAAAACTACCAATTTTGGGTTGTTAAAATGCAATCCTATCTCAAGGCACTTGACCTTTGAGATTCTGTCTCAACTGATGTTGATCCTCAACCATTAGGAGAAAACCCAACGTTGAATTAGATCAAGCTACATGAAGAGGAGAAATTAAAGAAGCCCAAGACTTTATCGGTGATTCATGGCGCTTTATCAGATCCTATATTTGTTAGGATTATTGATTGTAAAACGGAAAAAGAAGCTTGGGATAAATTGCAAGAAGAATTTGAAGGAAGTGCACGGGTGAAAGCCGACAAATTATTGACTCTCAAGAGAGAGTTTGAGATGTTGAAAATGAAAGACTTAGATTTTGTGAGGGACTACACAACAAAAGTGATGACCATTGTAAACAAGATAAGACTAGCTAGTGAAACTTTTCCAGATCAAAGAGTGGTGGAAAAATTAATGATTAGTGTTCCCAATAAATTTGAGTTAAAGATCTTAGCCATAGAGGAGTCTTCCGATCGACTACTCTCTCTATAGCTAAGTTAATTAGCAAATTACTAGCCCAAGAACAAAGTGATACAATGTTTAATGAGGAGCATGTTGAGGGCGCCTTTCATGCCAAGTCTAAAGGCAAGAAACTAGTTGTTGAAGATGATAGACAAGCAACTGAAGATCTGGGGAGCAAGGAAAAAGGAGGAGCATCAAGAAAAGATAAATTTCCTCCTTCTTGTTAGTGTAAAAAGACCAATCATGTTGAGAAGAATTGTTGGTTCAAGAACAAAAAAAAAAGTCTATCATTGTGATTTTTGCAACAAAGATGATCATACAGAGAAATTTTGTTATGCAAAACAAAACCAAACCCAAAATCCTCAACAACAGGCAAATTGTGCAAAGGACAATGAAACAAACTTTTTGTTTATGGCTTCTCATACCAATGACAATGAGTCAAACTCATGGCTTATTGACAGTGGATGCACTACGCCCACGTGGCTAAAGATATCAATAACTTTAGAGAAAATTAACAGAACTATACAATCTAAGGTGGTTCTTGGACATGGTGAGACAGTACTAGCTAAAGGTAAAGGTATTGTTGTCATGCATACTAAGCAAGGTGAACAAAAAATATCCAATGTTTTATATGTTTCAAGGTTATCTCAAAACTTGCTTAGTATTACTCAATGGTTGCATAACAATTTTTCTGTGGTTTTCAAAGATCAAGTTTGTGTTATTTATGACCCTCAAGGAGCAGAGATTGCAAGGGTCAAAATGGTTGGCAATGTCTTTAATTTAGATGGTGACTCACTGTGTCATCATACTTTTAAGCCCAAATTAGAAGAAAGCAAAAAGTTGCATTATCGCCTTGGTCACTACAAAAACAAAGCTTTGAAGATTTTTCTTTCTTCTAATATGGTTGATGATTTTTTTCAATTTTACCTTCTTTGATCAGATTTGTGATTTGTGAAAGTTGCCAAGAAGGGAAGATGCACAAACTACCTTTGCCAAAAGCAGGTGCAGTTGTAGAGCCAAAGAAAGGCTTGAATTGGTGCATAGTGATATTTGTGATCCCATATGCAATATATCTATTGGGAATAATAAATATTTTATTCTACTTATTGATTATTTTACCGGAATGACTTGGAAAATAAGAAAGTGTGGCTTTTTTTAAGTTGAATATATTTCTACTGTGTCAGCTAAAATTCAAGCAATATGTCTTCAAAAATTGCTTGGCAGTTTTGAATTTAAACTAGAAGAACCTACCAAAAGGTTTTGTGACAACAAGTTTGCTAGTTCCTTAAATCCAATACAACATGGTAACACAAAACACATCAAAGTCAAGAATTTATTTATTGAAGGAAGCAGAGTAAAAAGGCGAAAGAAGGTGAACTCAAGCTCAAGTTTAATTTGTAGTTCTGAGCAACAACTTGTCGATATTCTCACAAAAGATCTACCACATAGGTCATTTGTGTTTCTACGCCAAAAGCTAGGTGTCACAAAGAAAAACCTCAAGGAGGAGTGTTGAATTATGAGTTTTTTCTTTTTACATTTAATTTTCAGTTTAATGTTTTCAATTTATTGTTTTGAAGTTAGATCTAAACATTTCAGTATTTTCTCTTTTAAGTTTTCTTTTGAAGTTTTATGAGTTTCTAACTTTAATTTTGTTGTAAGTTATGTTCATTCTTGTACCTATAAAATGGTGAACTTTCCATGTAAAGTTTGCATCACAAAGTTTTCTACTTCAATTAGAAGTTTATTCGTTTTTTGGATTCCACTCTCTCATTTTCCATTTTCTCTCTTTGTTCAACAAACATTGAGAGTTTGATTATTGTTTCCACAATATTATTTTCAACCTTTCATTTTCAATTTTCTCAACATAGCCAAATTGAAATTAATCTCGAAAACTCTCAAACAAAGCCAAATTTTTATTGATTTTGAGATTCAGATTAAAATCAATTTGAAATTCATTTTGAAAGTTCCAAATTAAAGCAAATTAAAATTGATGTTTAAAATTTCAAATTAAACCAAGTGGAAATTGAATCAATTTAAAACCAAAACAAAATTGAATTGAAAATCCAAATTTAAAATCAAAATGGAATTGAAACCAAAACTTCAAATTAAAATTGAATTGAGATCTCAAAATCGAAGTCAGTTTAAAATTAAGTTGAAAATTCAAATTATAAATTTTAAATTAAAGTCAATGTGGAAAGAAGAAACACTTAAAACTTCATTTTAAACTAAAGGAAAGAAAAATGCTCCTAAGCAAATAACGAAAGGAAATATAAATATAAATACCAAGAAAAGAGAAAAAAATAAAATAAAATAAAAGAATGATTGTGGGTGGTGCCCACCACCTTTACCTTCACCTTCTTCCTCGCACATTCTTTCTCTCTCCAACCTTTCCTCTCACCTAATCCATGAGTCAGCTCGTCGGAATGAAGTTGTGGGTCATCGGGAGTTCTGTGTTGTTGCTAACCACAAGCGCACAAGCCACAAGTAATATAAAATGGTAAGTATGTATCAAGTATCGAATCCATAGGGAATTTGATTTAAATCCATTAAGTACCAAGAATTGTCATGCTCAATTTTATTTAGAACCCAAACTCGAATGATTATGTAAAAATTACTAAATTAACAATTAGAAAAGACGAGAGGAAATTCTTTTAAATGGACTCAACCTAGGGTTTTAATTAGTCTTTTGGATTTGTAACTCAATTAAATGAATGAATGTAATTAATACACTTCAATTTCATAAATCTATAAGTAATTTAAGTGGACTTCTCTTTCAAGTTCCTCCACATCTCATATTAAACCAACTAATTAATGTGTCCATTTCCTTAGTCAATTATTATAATATGGCATTAAGCAACTTCATCATAAATTTCTAACAACTCTTTTTCACTTTCATGTTCCAAGCAATTGTTAACTATGCAATTGGGCTCTAATCTAACTTCTCTCTGTCGAGTTCCAATTTAGATCAACAAATCAATCAATCTATGATCAAGGGATTAAAAGCATTAAGCATAAATTGCATAGATGAAATTTGAAGAAATTAATTACAATATTCAAATAATTAAGCTACATCATCCAATTGGCTAAATTAACAACCTTAGGTCACAAGATTTACTTTAAAATAGAAATAATTTCAGCCCAACAATCTTGATCCATAATCCTACTCAATTATAATAAGAAATTACAAAGAAATTGAGAAAGAATAACGTGTTGTGTGTTGATCCAACGCTCCTGTCACGATCATCTCGAGTCTTAAGCCTTGGATTCTTGATCAATTCAGTCTGCTCTCCAATTCTACTTTATCTTTCCTTTCTTCTTGAGTTAGGGTTAAGAAACCCCAAATTGGATGCCTATCATTCTTGGAAGATGCCCAATTTATAGAGGCCAAAACGTGCTCCCCAAACTAATCATTTCTTGTTGCCCACGCCGAGCAACGTCGAGACGTTGATATTGGGTTTTATGCCCTAAAACTCGTAGATAGTGAATGTAACCGTTGCCCGAATATTAATGAAATAATATTAATGGATTCCATTAAGTGTTATTAGTTATTTTATTGTTTGTCTTTGCCTAAAATAACCCTAATCCAATAAACTAGACATCATATGCTGTAATATGAGTCTTGAACTATATGTAGCGACATATGGGGATCACTGTTCAAGAAACAACCTAAAGGGTCTATAGTATCGGGATAGCCTTATCCTGGTGACACTATGGATACGACCCACTTTGTATTCGATACAAACGCTATGATCCAACGCGTTCGTGTAGGAGACATGCGAGTGGGGGTATCCTATGCCATGAGTTTGCATAAGACCGGACCGCGAAATAGTAACCACTAGTTATAACACCGTTAACTAGTTAGGTTTCTATTTCACTAGGATGACCTAGACAACTTAGTCTTAATCCTGAGTTGAATATGGACTCCTGCTCATGAAGGATTATCTTTTGATTTGTATGGGTGAGAGTGGCCAATACGCCGACTCAATAAGCCTATCATTTTGGAGACAAGATCGAGTAGGGAGCTGGGAACATAATCATACAAGAAGGAATTCACTCCTTCCCGACTTTAGGGAAGCAGATGAGTATTCCCTTAAGTCTTGAACAAAGGGTCCTACCCTCTCAATGGCACGAGAGGGTTTTTTGTTTGATGGTTGGACCACAAACATGTTGTTCATTAGAGGAGAACTGGTACTTAAGGAAATAGAAGTAACCCAGGGGTAAAATGGTAATTTGACCCAACTGGTGTTACGGACACTCGTGAAGGACTAACTAGTCGTTATTGGTATATCCGTGGACACATAAAATATGTCTGCAGTGAGAAGAGTGCAACTGTGAGTCTATAGTGGAATGTACACACAGTTAACGAATATTGATTAATTTGGTTAATGAGTTTGACCAATTAATCTCATATCATTGGAGCTTCTGATTTGCAGGTCCATTAGGTCCCACTGGTAGCTCATAAAGTAATTTGAGGCAACTAAGTAATAAATGTAAATTGAAACTGTTCAATTTACTAAGGGAAACAATATAATATATATTGATATATTATTATGAGAAAAATAAATATTTGAAGAAATTTCAAATATAAATGTGAATTTGATTCATATTAAATTTATAGGAATTTGAAAGAGTTCAAATATGAATTAATTAATTTAAGGCCTAAAATTAATTTGGGCAATTAATTAATTCAAGGTCGATAATTAAATATGTGATATTTAATTGGTGACTAATTAATTAAAGAGTTAATTAATTGAAAATTAATCAATTATGGAAATAATTAATCACTTATGGAAGTGATTAATCATTTATGGAAATAATTTAATCAATTATGGAAGTAATTAGTCATTTGTGGAAAAGATTAATCAATTATAGAATTAATTGATCATGGATTGATTAAATAAGGAATAGATTAAATCATTTATGAAAATAATTGATTTAATGTGAATATTTTATTCATGACATTTCTCCTATAAATAAAACACTAGACCTAATGGTTTGGTAGCCCTCTTGCTCTTAGACTCACAAGACAAGACCCTAGAATTCTCTCTAGCCTCCCTCTTAGAGAAAGACTCCCACAAGTCTTTTGCTCCTAGACTTAGAGACATACCGGTATAACCTCTGTGGTTATTGTGTCTTTGAAGAAGAAAATTCCAACGAAGAAATCAAAAGGGGATGCTGCGTTTTTGTTTCTTGAAGCGTCATTGGCGAAGAACGATCAAGTCTACAACGAAGGTTTGTAACGGTTCTTTCCCGTTTCTTTAGAAAAACATGAAAATAAAAGTAGTTTTGTTTTCGAGTTGTTTTTAGCATGTTTATAGCGTTTTACAGCGGCTTTAAAACATGTTTAAAGTTTTGTTTTGCCTTTTCATAACGGTATTTTGATATTAATTAATATACGACGCAAGGTCTTATCGATGCGCTTCCACTGCGCTGGGGCTTTCATCCCCTTCAGTTGAAGACAGCATCTCGACGCTACCCTCGCTGAATTTTGCCGCTTATTTCAACTAGTGTCGAGACGCTAGCACTTCGGGTAACTTCATTTTGGACGCTAATTTGGTCTTCAATTCTTCATTCTTTTGGGTTTTTGGGCTACATCATCACTTGCTTTCTTTTCTATCTTCAAAATTGGTCTGAAATCTTCAATTTAATCCAAATTTGATCAAGAATTCTAATTTTTCTTCTCAAGCTTGGATTCTACAAATTATTAAACATAAAAAGACATTAAAGCTCACAATTTAAACACAAAACTAGCTAAATTAACTAGGAAATAGATAGCATAATTGCATGTTATCATGTGTGTAGGTTTGTTTTGACTGGAAGCATGGGTTCATCGGATCGAGACTGTGATGGCGGCGAGGGTGTGTTCGTTGGAGTGGCGGCAAACTGGCGTCGGACAGGTGGTGGTCGAGCTTTCGTGAGCAGTGGTGGACTGGAGTTAATGGTGGTGGGATGCAAGATTTGGAGGAAGAAGAAAATGAAGAAGGTTTTGAAGGATTGAAATTTTCAATTCCGTTACAGCGGAAGCAATTGGACCATTTCGTAGTTAATTTTGTTTTCACCAAAATACTAATACATTGGCAAAAGGTTAAGCGATGAGAAACATACCTCCGTTGACGACTCTGAATACTTCAACGCCTTTCTTGATTTTGGACCGAGCGTCAACAATTGAGACACCACCAATTGATCTTCCCCGCTATAACTCTGAGATTAGGAACGTAGTTGTGGGACTACCTAATCTTGAAGGGGAAAAACTCTAGAGAGAAAATTCTCCCTAGAGTTCTTGAGTTGAGAGAATATGAGAGAGCCTTATGGTGGTCATAAGTTGTGGTCCCTAAACCCTAGTGTTAGTGTTGTATTTATAGGAAAAAGGTCATGAATAAAATATTCATTTAAAATAAATTATTTTCATAACTGATTTAATCTTTTTCCATAATTAATCAATTCCATGACCAATCAATTCCATAATTGATTAATTTTTTCCATAAATGATTGATAACTTCCATAAGTGATTAAATCATTTCCATAAATGATTAATTACTTTCATAAGTGGTTAATCATTTCCATAATTGATTAATTTCCAATTAATTAATTCTTTAATTAATTAATCACCAATTAAATATCATATATTTAATTTCAGACCTTCTATTAGTTAATTAATTAATTACCCAATTAAATATCATATATTTAATTTCAGGCCTTCAAATAATTAATTCTATAATATGAATCAAATTCATATTAAAATTTGAACTCCTTCAAATTCTATTATATCCTATAAATTTAATATGAATCAAATTCATATTAATATTTGAACTTCTTCAAATATTTATTTCTCTCATAGACTATAGTTTAATTAAATCTCATTTAATTTAAACTAAATTGAATAATTAATTAATTCACAATTAATTAATTCATCTTCTAATTAAATACCAGACATATATTTGAACTTTTTCAAATATATCAATCTCTCAATATAATAAGGTTAATCTCAAATTAGACTTTATATTTTAATGCATCACTATACATTATATTAATTTGTATCTCATACAATTAACTTAATTCCCAATATGAATTTAAACTATTCAAATTCTCTCAAGATATATTTGTTCCTAATTACTCTTTATAAGCTAGTAGGGGACCTAATGGACCTACAGATCAGAAGCTCCAATGATATGAGGTTAATAGATTAAACTCATTAATCAGGTTAACCAATATTCATTAACTGTGGGTCATTCCACTAAAGACCTACAACTGAACTCTTCTCACTGTAGAACATTTCTGTGTCCACGAATATAGACCTATGTCGGTAAGTCAATCCTTCACGAGTGTTCGTAATCACGGCTGGGTCAAATTACCGTTTTACCCCTATGTTACATCTGTTTCCTTAAGTATCAGTGCTCCTCTAATGAACAATATGTTTATGGTCCAACCAATAAACAGAAAGTCCCTCTCGGACCAGTGAGAGGGCGGAATCCCTTTGTTCAAGTCTCGAAGTCACCACTTAAGGGAACACTCATCTACTTCTCTTAGAAGTGGGAAGGAGTGAATTCCTTCTTGTGTTGTCATGTCCCCAGCCTCCCACTCGGTCTTGTCCCCAAAAAAGAAGGCATATTGAGTTGGCGTATTGGTCACTCTCACCCATGCTAATCAAAGGACAATCCCTCATGAGAAGGAGTTCATGACACACTCAGGATTAAGACTGAGTTACCTGCATCATCCTATTGAAACACTAACCTAACTAGTTAACGGTGTTACATCTAGTGTTTTACTATTTCGTGGTCCGATCTTATGCAAACTCATTGCATAGGATACCCCCACTTGCATGTCTCCTACATGGATGCCTTGGATCAATATGTCTGTATCGAATACAAAATGGGTCGTATCACATAATGTTACCAGGATAAGGTACCCAACATTATCCCTGTATTATAGACCTTTTAGGTTGTTACTTGAACACTGATCCCCGTATGTCCCCACATACCAGTTCAAGTCACATGTAAACAACCTTGGATCTTAGTTTATTGGATTTGGGTTAAATTGTGCAATATTTAACAATAACACATTATTGTAAAAACTCAATAACACTTTATTGAAACAGGTATATAATTCGTTTACATTCACTATCTACGAGTTTTAGGGCATAAAACCCAACAGGTTTTTACCATGATATGCTCCTCCCCTTCATTCTTCCTTTTTTTTTTTATTTTTATTTTGTCTTTCTCTTCTTCTTCCTTCTAATGAGTTCTGCTTCTCCAATGAGTTCCCTCTCCAATGCACTTTTTCTTTCCCCTCCGAGTTCTTCTCCCAAATAGTTCCTCTTTTTTTTTTTGTGTCCTTCTCCTCCCCCTTCTGTCTTGTGTTTGCTCTCCTCTATAAGCTCTCCTTTTATAGGAAAGCTTTGGGGAAATGGTTGAGAAATAGGGGGATAGAGTTGGAGAAAGTGGAGGAGTGAATTGGGGAATTAAGAAAGAAGAGGAGATGGAGAAGGAAGGGGAAGAATGAGACTAGATGAAAATGCGAAGAAAATTAAAATTTAAAAATAAAAAACAATTAAATTAAATTAAATATGAAAATGAAAATAAAATCAATAATAAAAACCAAAAAGTAAAATTCAACATCAAACTTTATTGCTAAAAATTAAGTCGGACCAAATACGATGTCTACAATGAACAATAAAAATGATTCAAATGTTAATATCATCATAAACAAATATAATACTTATTAATCTCATATAGTATGCACAATAATAAATAACATGCTAATCTTGCATAAATTATATGTTGTCAACGTTCAATACACGATGTATATACAAGGTATATGATACATATACAATATATATAAGAAACCTACTTGGTTTTAGAGGTGAGCATCGGTCGGTCGGGGTCGGTTTTGGCCCCAAACCGACGCCGAACCGACCAAAGTCGGTTTCCAGATCTGGAAACCGACTTTTTTTAAAACTTCATTTTTGCCGACCGCCCGCCCGGCCGGTCGGTCGGTCGGTTTGTTCGGTTTAGACCGACAGTTCCTTTTTTTTTTCTAATGTATGTGACATTTTTTTTAAGAAAGCAATGGTCGGTAGAGTTGAGGAAAAAATCAGAGGGGATGGGGGTATTGTGTTGTGTATATTGTCTAACCTCAAGTCGGAAGGGGAACGACGGCTGCTATTCACTGATGGCGCGGCGGAAAGATGGGTTATTATGGTCGACGTTCCGGCATGAGCACAAAAGGGGGAGAAGAGCGGCGGAGAGGATGACGACAAAACGATTTGCAGCGGTGAGTTGTTCACTAATCACCAGAGACGCGATGGAGATGACGACGGCACGACATGGCGGAGAGATGGGCGAGAGGCAGAACGACAGAGAAGGGCGGCGCTGGCTCATTTTTCTTGTGAGGGAGAAAGAAATCGAGGGTTAGACGAGATGAGAGAGAAAGAAGAAAAAGGGAAATTGGTTGCATGGTTAAGCTGGGGAGAAGGAAAAAGGAAATGTGGGCTGGGTGATTGGGCTGAGGAGAAGAAAAAAAGAAATGGTTGGGCAACTGGACTGGGCTGGGCCACTAGGGGGAAGAAACTTTTTTTTTTTAAAAAAAATTAGTCGGTCGGTTCAGTCGGTTCTCGACACTGTCAGAGAACCGACCGACCGACCAGTCGGTTTTGCTTCAAGCAAAACCGACATCGACCGCCCATGTTAAAAAACCGACCGACCGACGTCGGTTCGGTCGGTTTCGATCAGTCGGATCGGTTTTTCGGTGGTCTTTGCTCACCCCTACTTGGTTTGGCTTAGTTTTTAATATTGTCCAAGTTTAATGTTATATATGTGTGTATATATGTATATATATATATATATATTTTTTTAAAAAGAAGGTTTTAATTTCATTTTAATTTTAGTTCTAATTTTACTTTGAACTTTTTTTAATTTACTTTTTTTTTCTTTTCTCTTTTCTTTTTCCTTTTCTTTTTCTCATTACCTTTCTCCACCCACCTCTATTCTTCTTCCCTAATTTTCTCAATTTTTCTATTCAAGGGGACACTTTCATGGCTTCCGTCCATTAATTTATCACCCATCACTTATCCCCAAACTAGCAAACCTTGTAGTATAAATAGAGGAAGTGAAGAAGAAGGAAAGAACCCAAAAATTACACAAAAATTCTTGAGGGGAAGAAAGTTGAGAGTTGTTTAGAAGAAGGTTGAGAGGATTTGTTGATGCGAACACCACAAGCGCACGGGTCGTCAAGTAATATAGTGATTGTGAGTATGTGAGTATCGTCTCCACAGGGATTGGATTTATTCAATTAACTACCGCGAATAATCTTGCTTAGTTTTATTTAGAGAACAAAATCTAATGTCGGAAAAGAATAACAAAAAGCTAATCTAGAAAGCAAAAGATAAATGGAGACACAATTTGGAGGGATTATTCTAGGGTGTTGATTTCATTAATTGGACCTTTAGTTGCTTAATCAATTAGTTAATTAGGATTAATTAGACATTTGATTCATAAGTCTAGAAGTCTAATATCAAGGACTCTCATGTCGGTCTGCTCCTATTCTCATGTCTTTTAATAAAGAATCTCCCTTTTGGTTTTCTCTTTATTTACTAAGCATGGCATTACGACCCTTCATTAACAACATCAGTCATGCATTCAGTTCTAGTCTAAGCTTCTCTCCATCGAGTTTCCACTTAGTAACAATTCATTTAATCAGTGATCGGGTGATTAAAAGCATTAAGGACAAAATGCACAAATGAATGATAATGACAATCAAACCAAATTAATTCATTAATCAAGCAAAGGTTCAACAAACTAAATCAAACCCATAAATTTTAGGAATTAACTACTCATAATCACTAAACATCCAATAATTCCAAATCACCTAATCTAGAAACTAAAACACAAAGGAAAAGGGAAGAGAATTGCTCATAATAATGTCGATCTCCTTGATTCCATGGTGACTTCCATCGATCCCGATCTCCCAAGATCTTCAACAATGCTCCAAATCTTCTCCCAAAACCCCCAATTTTAGTCTTGAATCGAGAATAGGGTAAAAACCCTCAAATTGGCTCCCCAAACTTGGCTGAAAAATGATGTATTTATAGTTGCCCAGCCTTCACAACATTGAGATGCTAACATAACAGTGTCTCGACGATGTTACGTCACATACTTGTTGCCCACGAAGCCCCAGCGTCGAGACGCTGAAGGCAAATTCTTCTTGACGCTGACTCAATTCCAGATTCTTCTCCACGGTTGGCTGACGTCGAGACGCCCAAGGCTAGCGTCTCGATGCTAGCCCTTGGACTTCATCTTCAAGAAAGGCCCTTTGGACTTCACTTTGGGCCTCCAACTTGCTTTTCTTGGACTTTTGGGCTTATATCTTCAATGGACTTCTCAAAATGCTCCAAAATCATCCAAAATCTCTCAACAACTCTAGTTTTGCTTCTTTGGCTCGGTTTTTGAAATTTAAACATAAAAACTCCTCAAAGCATACAGTTTAAGCACAAAACTAGCTAAAATTAATAGGAAATAGATAGCATTTCTGCATGTTATCAGGATTTTTTAGAAAAAAAATTGTGAGAAGTTTATTTTTTTCTTTAGAAAAGCCAGGACTTTGTTACCCTACCGCACACCTAGTCTGTTGTCGCTCCGACCCAACAATCTGTAGCCACAACATTTCTGCATGCTATCAGTATTTTGGTAGAGCTCGGAAAGACGATTCCAACGCAATTTAAATCGTTCAAATCGAAGTTCAAATGAGAAAGTTACAAACAAAAGAAGATTGAAAGAAAAAACCTATGTGGTAGTGACGTGGCGCTTATGTGGTTTCTAATGTGGCAGTTGACATGGATCTCATTTTAAACGGTTGACTGAATCAATTTCTTTCATTTTCTTCCTAATTTTAATCCTCTTTAATTCTATTTTTTCATCCTACTTTCAATCATTTTCAAATCTCAATTTCACCCTAATTTTAATCCTTTTTTTTATTTTTAAATCTCAATTGTAATTCAAATTTTCTCATAAAATTTATCCTTTTAAATTCCAAATTCAATTCAATTTTCCTCCTAATTTTAATCATTTTTAAATTCAAAATTCATTCATTTTTCATTAAATCAAGTCTCCACCATTCATTTTGAATTTAATACAATGAAAAAAATTCAATTTCTTCAACTATAAATTGAGTCAATTCCTTCTCATCCAACACACACTCAATTGATTAAATTTCCAACAAGCCTTCAAGCCCTTTTGTTCTTCTTCTCCAAAATCCTCTCATATTCTTAAACCGGCCTATTGCAATTTTGTGAGTGTTCATCTTGTGTATTTTTCCTTCTAGAGTTTTTTTTTTCTTTTTTTGTGAGATTCTTTTTCTTTTCAATTGGAAACTTGTAATAAGGTGTGAGTGCACCTTGCAAACGTAGCAAGTCGTTTAATCATGAACCCAAAAAATGATTTGTAGTGGTTTGATCCTTAACCCGATTAAAAAGATCGTAGTGGTTTGATCTTAAACTCGTTTAACTAGTGTAGGTTGGGTCATGAACCTGTAAAAAGATCGGTAGAGGTTTACTCTTGAACGTGGAAAAAAAGTGTTTGATCGATTTGGTTCTCACCCATAAGAGAGTTGTTGCAGTAAAATACCCAGGAATGAGTCTTAGGGAGTGGAGTAGGGATTTTCAAACCATTATAAAATTGCCTGGTGTTATCTCTTTCTCTCTACTCTTTTAAATTTTCGCTATTTGATTATTTATATGAGTAGATTGTATGCTTAGATAAATTATTCTATATTTATAGCATATTTTGTAGTGTTTATTAAATTATTTTAGTTTAAATCAACTGTGGTTAATTTATCAAAAAAGTTTAAAATTTTATTAAACAACTCTATTCGCCTCTTAATGTTGTCATACGATTCTACCATCTTTTTCATAATTAAAATATTGTATTTTTATATCTATTATATTAAAATATATATTACACTTAATAACGGTTGAATACAAAATTAATAAAAATGCTCTCGGCTCGGACTGCTCATGGGACGATTTCCGGCGTTGTGGGGAATGATTTTTGGGATTGATTGGGCGGGAATTTGGGTCAGAAATCTAGTGATTCTGATCATGAGGCTTCGGTTTTTCTTTAATTTTCGTCCGTTTCCAAATCTTCCAGGCTGGGGCAATGGATTTGCAGTCGTATGGAGGCTATATCAGGAGGTCAGAGGAGGGCATGAATCTTCATTTCCGGTGGTAATCTCTTTCTCTTTATCTGCCTGCAATTTTTATCCTTTTCTTTATTTTCTTCTTTGGGGAGAAATGCTTCTTGGGGCAATGAATCTGATGTCTCTTGTCCAAGATTGGTTGAAGCTTTGCTTGACTCTGGTGGAAGATGAGGTTGCGGTGGCGGCTGATCGTTTGGCTGTGGAGAGAACTAGTTTGTTGCTTGGTTGTTGTTTGATTGGGAAACTTCAATCTCATCGTTTTTTAGATGCGAAAGTGATGAGGAAAACCTTTGCGTCCGCATGGAAAGTGGCCCATGGATTGCGAGTCCAATTGTTGGGCAAGAATCTATTTATCTTCCGGTTTGACAACGAAGAAGATATGAGGAGGGTTCTGAAACAGGGACCTTGGATCTTTGACAAATTCCTCTTGATTTTAGAGTTCCCTATCTGCGACCTTAAACCCTCAGATTACCTTTTTTCCTCAGTCGTCTTTTGGATTCATTTCTATGATCTTCCTCTAGATTGGTATAATCAAGAGATGACGGAGCGCCTTGGGAACACGATTGGTAAGTTTGAAGACATTGACGGTCGTAACGGTTTTCATCATTTGGGAGCTAGCTTGCGGGTTCGTGTTCACTTAGATATCACTCAGCCTCTTCGGCGAGGAGTGAAAATTATCCTTGATGATTCAACGGGAGGTAGCTGGATTTCGACCCAATATGAAAGATTACTTGACTTTTGCTTCTTCTGTGGGATCATTGGCCATCTACACAAGGACTATGGGAAGGTGTACTCAATTGATCGATCGCCATGTGTATCGATGAATTATGGGGAATGGTTGCAGTTCGATGCTAAGGGAGTTCTGATGTCAAGTCTTCTGGCAGGGGGTTTGGTTGCGGGGCTTGGTATTCCTAAAAACCAACCTCGTAGTCCTTCAGTGGTGGCGTTAATGATACAATTCAACCACTCGGATTATGGGGGTCTGAGGCTCGGTCCTCATCGTGGCAATAGGAGATCATCGGAATCCGGTATCGAGGCAGCGTGATATTCTCTCTCAGGAGGTTTACGTGCTTAGGATAAAGGGAAGGTGAAGATTGCAGATCCTTCTCCAGATTGCCAAATGGATATGTGGGTTCAGTCCATGTGCTAGAAACCTTCTTCTTCTTCGTCCACAGCTCCGAAGACTGACAACGTTTCTCCAGTGAAGCTCGTGAAGTCGGGAGTTTCGTGGAAGGTGGTGGTTACGACTGGAGGAATTAATGAGATTGATATCTGTAATCGGAAATTAAATGAGGCATTTAGTGCGATTTTTTCGCAACGCCCTGCTGTGGCAATTACGGGAAATTCTCGTACCTGATTTTCAAGTGTTAATGGAGATCTGTTTTGCTCCAAACATAGCACGGGTGAAGATGCGTTTTCGGCCGCAGTTACGGCTGCACAATTCGGAAGCGTTGACGTGGTGATAGCGAGCAGAAATGTTGCTATTTTAGTCTCAAATTATTAAGCTTTTTGGTGCTTTAATCGTGATTTTAATGAATATATTTAATGAATTTTATTATTTTGTCTTTAGGAGCATAAATGATGATTTTGGGAGAAAAAGAGCCAAAATTGATGGAATTATAGCCCAAATCAAAGTATGAAGCCCAAAGAAGACATCCATGAGGAAAAGTCCAAGAGAAATGAAGAAGAAGGCCCAAAAATCAGCCCAAAAAGAAGCTGATTTTTCTGGAAAATCTGGACAGCGTCTCGACGCTTAGCAAGGCAGCGTCGCGACGCTGCCCTTTCTTGTTGCCCAAGCCGCGTGCGCAGCAGCGTCGCGACGCTTGGCAAGGCAGCGTCGCGACGCTACCCCTTTTCCAGGCCTATAAATAGGAGCCCTTGGTGCCTCATTTGGATCATCAATCAATCATCACTCACTCCTTTCTTCACTCATTCCTTTCTTTCCTTTCTTAAGACTCCTTTTTTGGAGCCCCTCTCAAGGCTTTTGAGCCTTTTTGAGAGGGTTCTTCTAGTGGGAATTTTTGGGGAATTTTGGGGAGCAATTCTAGAGGCTCGAGGAGTAGTCAGCGGGGGCTCCAAGCGTCAGCAAGGGGTTTTTCGACGGTCAATTCCTTTTCCTTTATGCCTTTTAATATGCTTTCCCTTGTAATTATTGTAGATATTATGTGTAGCTAAACCCCAATTTGGGGTCTTGAAATGAAATGATAGTTGCAATATTGTTATAATTTCTTGTCTCTTGCCCATGTCCTAATTATTTGTATGGATGTGCTTAATGCTTTACTCAATCTGGCCAATTGTGTAATGATTCGATTCTTAATGGAAACTCGACGGAGAGAAATTAGGATAGATCATAATCCATGCAACTAGTTTAATTGCCCGTTGTGACACCGGGATTAGTTGATTAAACTTAGATTCCTAAAATGAATCAGGGCGTAATAATTAATGATTTTTAATAGCGCTAAGGACACTTAGGTTGTTAAAATGAATTAATTACAATTAGGGGAAACCGACAGGAGAACCTATGTGATTAACGGAGATTCTAGGTTTATAATTAGTTGGGCAATGAGATAGGATAATTATAGCAATTATCTAGCTAACCATTGATTTTCAAGACCCCTCTTCTCGCTTAAAGAAAACTCTTTCTCCACATTTTAATTCTGATTGATCAATTTGTTTTAATTAAGTCATTTTAAATTCAAATTCTTTTTATCGCATGAGCGTAGTTCCTAAATATTATTTCACCTAAGTATTTTCAGTGCTCAAGAGAATTTTAGTTAATTGCTTAAGTTTCGCTTCGCCTCCCTGAGGATTCGATACTCGGAATACTTTCCGTTTTATATTACTTGTGGCCCGTGCGCTTGCGGAAATCGTACCAACACGTGGAGGGGCTGAAACCGAATGGAGTTGATCGAATTCTTGCTGAGGGTAACATGACTATGAGCCAAGATCAAAATCATGCTAAGAACCATGGGAATTTGGCCCATCCGGTTGAGTTATTAAGTAGTGAGCTTAGTGGAGATGAGGCTAGTTCTTGCTCGAAGAAGGATGGGAAGAAACCATGTCAAGGGTACTAGTGGAAGAAGCCGCACTCGTGCGAGGTTTGTTCCATCCGATCTGAACATATCGGTGCTTGAGGAATTTCATAAGCGTAAGAATGGACCTATCTTATTTTCTCTGGAAAATTTAAAACGTCCAAAAATTGCTTCCAATGATTATAATCTGGCAGGGTCTACTGAGCAGTCCCGCCCAAATCCATGAAAACCTTATGTTGGAATGTTCGTGGTCTGGGGAGTCCATGGACATTCTGTAATGTCAGCGATGAGTTAAGTCGCTTATGTCCCCATCTATGTTTTCTTTCAGAGACAAAATGCTCGTCTTTTACTTTGAATAAATTGAAGCTGCGTTTGAATTATTTTGGGTGCTTTGTAGTAAACAAGATTGGTATGAGTGGTGGTCTGTGCTTATTAAGGAAAGACGATGTGGATGTGTCGATTCGTAGTTATTTGGTCCATCATATTGATGCATATATAGTGTGGAACAACATAGGATGGCGATTTACTGGAATTTACGGTCAACCTGATTCTAATTTGCGCACCCAAACTTGGGATCTAATTCGTCGTCTTTAGAACAATGATGCCTCTCCTTGGGTTCTTGGGGGGGATTTTAATGAGATTCTGTGGGATCATGAGAAAGCGAGAGGAGCTATGCGTGATCAACGTCTTATCCAAAATTTTAGGGAGACTTTGGATGATTGTGGATTAAGGGACTTGGAGTTCTATGGTGGGACATTCACCTAGTGCAATCGTCGACAATTAGGCAACCAAGTCAGTCTTCGCCTGGATCGTTTCCTAGCGAATTTCGAGTTCATTTCTCTCTGGTCGGATTGCTAGGTGACTGATAACTGCCCAAAAGGTAGTTATTTAGGCCTCAATTATATAGAGATTTGTGTGTCCTCTATGCTTATTAGGGTTGGTTTTGGATAAATATTATATGTTTTAACCCATTTGGAAGAATGGAAGCATTGGAAATTATTTTGTGCAGATTATGCTGTTGAGCGACTGGAGGGAGCAAATTCTGTGCTGCAGCAAAACTGGGAGCAGAAACTGCCACATCACAGCTCGTTAGCCAACTTCATGAATCGACTTCTGTTGAATAATTTTCGTGATAAAGGAGCAAGGAGAGCCCTACACTTGTCCAAGTTGACCTAATTCAAGTCTCATCTCCTTCTATAAAAGGAAATAGCCGTCCAAGTCAAACTCATTCCATGTTTTCCCTTGGAAGCCGAATATTTTAGAGAGATTGAAGATCACCAAGAACACCATCTTTCGCAAGCTGATTAGGGAGTTTATTTTCTTTATTAACTTGTGGTTGTGGACATGCATACTCAGATTGTAATTCGTATTCCTATGCCTATTATGAACTAAGTAGCTTAGGGTGTTGGTTAGGAATAATGTGATTATTGTGCTTCATCTCTAGTAATAAATTGACTATCGCATTTTGGTTAATTGTTGTGCTTATTTCCATTTTATGCCCGCCTGGCCAGCCGGTGTGAATAGCTCTCTCTAGTTTCAGGGATGATTTAGAGAGTGTGTGGCAATTATCCACACTACGATCATTGTGTATTGGTGAACGCCAGTGACTGAGCTAGGGATAGCCAGTTGCCTAGTGCTTGATCGGTCGTTCTTCATTGGGTTTGAAACATATCCCAAAAGATCCGGAGTTCCGGGAGGAATCCGCTAATAATACTGCGAGAAATGCATGATCAATAATATTGCTAGAGCATATCTTAGAACAATCACTAAATCCTAACCAGCGCCTGTCTTTAATCTGTCTATCTATTTGTTTACTTGTTGTTCTGTCATTTATTTTGCTTCAGCATAATTCCGATAAAACCAAATCATTTTACTATTCTTGAAACCATTGGAAAGTTACACAAAAATAGGTAGAGTGGAAACTAATTCAGGGCTCGGATTGATAATATTACTTGTTGCAGACTGTGTATACTTGCACAGGAATTCTAGAGTATTTTATATCATATTTTTACTCACTCTAGGAACCCAACAGTGACTAACCAGGACTGGGCCAAATCGGACCATAAGCCGATAGAACTCTGTTGGCAAGGAAGTTGAGTCAGGAAGCACGGGAGGACGATGGCAAAACCCTTTAAATTTGAGGAATGTTGGACCTAGGATAAGAAATGTCGGAATATCATTATTAGTGTTGGCCATTAGCATGATCTGGATAGTAGTGGCTCTAATCTCCATTAGAAGCTTAGGCTGTGTGCATCGACTTTAAGAAGGTGGGGGCAGAGACATTTTAAAGCGAGGTGGTAAAATCTCAGGAAAGCATAGGCACAGATCAAAGTAGAATATGATAGACCCTTGCCTATAGGCTTTGGGAGGATTCATCAGCTTGAGAGGCAGTTGGATGGTCTACTGTTGGAAGAAGAAATGTATTGGAAGTAGAGATCGAGAGAAAATTGGTTAAAGTGGGGTGACCGGAATACCAAGTGGTTCCACCAGAAGGCTTATGCAAGGAAAAAGCGTAATGAGATTCGTGGGGTGGAGGATGAAGCTTGGCAAGCGGCTAACGCTGAGATTCATAAAGTTTTTTAAGCTTACTTCAAAGATATATTCTGTACAAAAAATCTGTCTTCGGCAAATTTGGAAAAGGTACTAAAACACATTCCTCGACGTGTTACCCCAGAGATGAGTCAATCTCTAACTGCAACTTACTCACGGGAGGAGGTGGAAAGGGCGATTAAGAATTTTCATCCGACTAAGGCACCAAGTCCTTATGAGCAAAGCCTATGATAGGGTTGAATGAACTTATATTGTTGCAGTAATGGATAAACTAGGTTTCCCTGGCGAGTGGATTGATTTGATTATGAACTGTATTTCTTTTACTTCTTTCTCAAATATTATAAATGGCGAGGCGCGTGGTAATTTTGGGTCCTCAAGGGGTTTGCATCAGGGTGACCCTTTATCTCCATATGTATTCCTGCTTTGTTCAGAAGGTTTATCTTCAATGTTAGCTAGTGTCAGGAATAGTGATATCACTAGAGTGTCCGTAGCACAATCGGCACCTAAGATGTCACATCTCTTCTTCGCTGATGATAGCCTCATTTTTCTGAAAGCAAAGGCCGCTGAGTTTGGATGTTTCAGAGTCATCATGGCAAATTATGAACGTGCATCGGGCCAATGTATTGACCTGGACAAATCAATGGTATGTTTCTCTAAAAATGTCCCTAGAGATACAAGATCTTATCTTGGTTCTATTATGCAAATGAGGGTGGTAGACAATTTGGGTTCTTATTTGGGGTTGCCATCGTCTTTCCATAGAAGGAAGAGTAAAGATTTTAAATGTGTGATGGATAAGGTGCGGTCGACATTGCAAGGATGGAAGCAAAGATACTTCTCAGCAGGGGGCAATGAGGTCCTCATTAAGAGCGTTGTCCAAGCCATCCCTTCGTATCCTATGGGATGTTTTCAACTACCAAAGGGACTTTTATCCAAAATTACTGCTTTGTGTGCTAAGTTTTGGTGGGGTTCGACGGATCAGAAACATCGCGTCCATTGGTGTAAGTGGAGGGATTTATGTAAACCCAAGGAAATTGGTGGGTTAAATTTCAGGGATTTGGAACTTTTTAACCAAGCTTTGCTGGCAAAACAGGTGTGGAGGGTCTTCCATAATCCAAACTCTACTGTAACATAGATTCTGAAAGGACGGTACTTCCCGACATCGACGCTTTTGGAGGTGGGTGCTCGCTCAAACGCTTCCGTTTTTTGGAAGGGGTTTACATGGGGTTTAGATCTTTTAAAAGCAGGGCCTAAGATGAACATTGGGGATGGATGGTCTATTAAGTTGGTCCTTGATCCTTGGATCCCTCAGCCTCACACATTCAAGGTTTTAGGATACAAGGGATCTGAGGTCCATATGATGGCATCTGAATATGTTTCCCCCTTTGGTCAGTGGGAAGTGGACAAGCTCCGTCAAATACTATGGGAAGATGATGTGCAGAAGATTCTACATATTCCAATTAGTAAACATGCTCCTAATAGATGGATTTGGCATTATGATAAGCATGGTGTGTATTCAGTTAAGAGTAGGTATAAATTGGGCTTGCTAATGAAATGCGATGCCTCGACATCATGCATCGATTTGGAGCGTAAGTGGTGGTCCAGACTGTGGAAAATTCATCTCCCAATGAAAATAAAACACTTTGTATGGCCTTCATTTCAGAACTGTATTCCGACTGCTGTCAACTTGTGGAGACACCATGTTCCAGTCGATGGGATTTTTTCTTTGTGTTTGGAGGTGCCTGAATCCACTGACCATGCACTTTTTCATTGTCCAAGGGCGAAGGAAGTGTGGACAAGAATGAATATTGGGGAAGAGGTTGGCTGGAATGTTGAGATGTATATTAAAGATAAATGGATCCATTTTAGTACTTCCGTTTTTGCAGAGGTCTTTGAATGGATTTGTGTGGGGGCCTGAGCTATATGGAATGATAGAAATAACGCTCTTCAAAACAAGCCGATTCCCCCAGTAGACATCAGATGTGAATGGATCCATGAATATCTGTTTGATTTTAAAGGGGTAAATCAACGACGAGGTCGGAAAGTTCAATCGGTTCAGGTGATAAACCAAATGATTTCTCAAGGGGAAGATTTGATAATGCATGTTGATGCAGCCTGTGATTTGGAAAATAGGTGTTGTGGTATTAGAGTGGTGCTACGCAATCGGATGGGTCAGCTGAAGTTAGCATTGCATCAGGGGTCGTCTACATTTACTAGCTCTTTGTGTGCAGAGGCGGTGGCGATCCTTGAAGGTATGAAGATTGCGCGTCAAAATGGTGTCCAAAGATTGACCATTTTCTCTGATTCCCTAGCATTGATATCAATTCTTCTGCGGACGGAGTGGTGTGTGGTGGATTGTGCCACTGTCATTTGGGATATCCAACTTTTGCGCGATTCGTTTCATAAGATTAAATTTTATCTTGTTAATTGTGATTTTAATTCATTAGCTCATGCATTAGCCCGTGCGGGGTTGTATTCTACACCACGTGTGTGGTATTCAAACCATCCAGATTGGATGGTAAGGCTCGCTCACTGTGAGCCGTAGTTCTTTGTATCCCTCGGGGAGCTTTCTCGTTTTAATATGACATCTCTATTATTCAAAAAAAAAAAAGAATACAAAATTGTATGGAAGTAATTTACCGTTCTTTCTCTTGCATCAAACGGTACAAAACTGTCTTTTTTTTTTTTTTTTAATAAAGCAATTTCATTGAGGTAGTTTTTGGGATAATTTCTCCCTTGTCACCCATGTAAAAGCAAATTTTTTTTTGGGGAATTGTGCTAAATGACTACAAAAAAAAGGCATCCTTGATTTTTGGCTACGGAAGTTCGGATTTTGCAGGTGTGGCTACCAGAATTTTAGGAACCGTTTTCCGTACTTTTTTGGACGTTTTTACCCATGGTATTTACGACTATATACAGACGACGTTAATGTTTGTTTTTGTTTCATGTTGTTCGCGTGCCCTTTTTGCGCGTTGGAAGAATCCCAATTTATAGGGAGTTCAGTTGGCGGTTTGTGTTCAACTATATAAAAAGATCTACCTATTTTTTAGGCTTAGGTTTCAGCGTTTTCAATGGTAAAAAAAGATTTTATCCCTCACATTTTGTCCCTCATTATCCATGTTACAAAAGGACAACAATAAGAGTGGTAAGTAGCAGTATACACAGACAGATGACAATGCATATAAACTGCAGCGTATATATAACTCATATGAGGGGTGAGACTGGGGTAAGTATGTATACACACAGAATGCATGTGAAACACGTATGTATGTAATACTATAGACAGATATCAGTTATGACATTCATCAGGTATTTGCATCAAGGTAAAGAGAAGGTCTGCTGAAATAGACTTTTGGAAAGGAAATTATGCATGTGAAACACGTATGTATTTTTCTTTTGGTTGATCTAAGAGGACATTACAATTGAGGAATGGAAGGAAAAAGAAAAACCCTAATTTCCTTTTTTATGTTTAAGTCGGCGCCTTCCCTTTATGTCTCACTCCGCCGGCGACGCTAGGCCCTTCGACCACCTCTCTTCCGAAGCGACGAAACAGATCCCAGCGACGACGTTCTTTCCTTTGGCAGCGAACTCGGACTCGCAACGGGCACCGAGCAGCCGAGCAGCCGAGCAGATACGGCGGTGGTGGCGTTGATAGACCCTTGAACGACCATCAGTGAACGGGGAGACTCACGGCGGCGCGACCTCTCGACTTGCGACGGTGAGCCTAGATCTGACGCCACTATTCCTAGTCACAACCCAGCCAATGGTACAAAGCCCTCGTTGCCCATTGTGATCATTGGAGAGCTTGAGAGATAAGTTAATTCAACTTGTTCTTTCTTGTTTTCCATTGTAGCATCTATTCTGAATCCGGCTGGTCTTACTCGTATACAATGACAGATACAGGTGAAAATCAGCAGCCTGAACAAGGTATTAGCGATTATTGTTCCATCCAATTTTTTTTTTTATGTGTATATACAAATTTCCCCGTTTTCATCATGACTTCTTTTTTTATATTTACAATTTTTCTGATAGTAGTCGTTCTCTATACGTTTTTAACCCTTTGATCTTCAGTCTGTAGCTTCTTCAGAAAACCCACGAAGAATAAAAACATCAGAAAACGGACGGTTGATGAAGATGAAGAGGAGGACTCTAAAACTGAGACTTCGTTCCTGGCTAATCAGAAAAAAGCTCCCAGGACTGAGAGCAAGCTTTATTTCTCTTCTGGACCCTCAAAAAGTTCCTTGTCTAATGAGTCAAATGCGGAGCCTGAAAAACCAATTTTCCAATTTGAGTCTTCAAAAGAAATTCAAGTTCACCATGACAGCAGAGCAACTGCAACTCTGGAAACAGAGACTGAGTTCTCAAGAGATGCACGAGCTATCCGTGAGAGAGTTTTGAAGCAAGCTGAGGAGGCTTTGAAGGGAAAAGGCAAGAGTTCTGGGGGTGAGAAGTTGTATAAAGGGGTCAATGCTTATGTGGATTACAAGGCTGGCTTTAGAAGGGAACACACAGTTTCAAGTGAAAAAGCTGGTGGAGCACATGGGCCGCTTAGAGCTTCTGCTCATATAAGAGCTTCAGCAAGATTTGATTATCAGCCTGATATTTGCAAGGATTACAAGGAGACTGGTTACTGTGGTTATGGAGATGCATGCAAGTTTATGCATGACCGAGGGGATTACAAATCTGGGTGGCAGTTGGAAAAGGAATGGGAGGAAGTAGAGAAAGCAAGGAAGAGAAAATTAGCTATGGGTTCTGATGATGGGGATGAGGATGCTGCAGAACAGAGTGATGAAGATGATGAAGATGCCCTTCCCTTCGCTTGTTTTATTTGCCGTGAGCCATTTGTGGACCCTGTTGTGACCAAGTGCAAACATTACTTCTGTGAACACTGTGCGCTAAAGGTAATCGCTCTTTATTGGTCTTAATTATGTTTTAATTTCCTTAGCATTGTATATCTGGTGATCATGAAGTCCTTTCTTCTCTGGGAGGTTGAATTTGCTTCAGAATTCAAGTCTACCGATTATTATCTTTTCTGTATAGAATTTTCCTATTATATATTGCAATTTAAAGGTTTCCCCACAATGCAATTTGAATTTAGTTGAAGAACGTAAATAGAGAACGTAGTGAGGTGGCTGAAGCATTAGGATAATTTTTCTGCAAATGTGGCAATTGTTTCACTGATGTTGATTTAATGTCTTTGCATGTCTAGAGTTATGACTGCAGAAGCTCTGTATATATTCTTAATTTGTTTCTCTAGAGCACACTTTTAGATAATCATTACATCCTACTTCATGACACATTTCGTTCTTTTCTTTTTTCTGGTATTTCATGTTCCATATCTTGTCTTTTTTTTTTGAAGAGAAACAAAATGTTCCATATCTTGTCTCGGGAATGAATCTAAAATCTTTTTTTTTATATATATATGATATTTGCAGCACCATGCAAAGAATAAGAAATGCTTCGTTTGCAACCAGCCTACGCTTGGAATCTTTAACACGGCTCATGAGATACGGAAAAAGATGGCACAAAGTAAATAAGTTTTTTCCTTGACCTGCATTGTTCCCTTTTCACAGTCTTCAGTTTGTAGCAGTATTACCTTTCTTCTTCCTTGTTTTTAATGAGGAAGTCCAGTTTCCAATATCTATTTCTTGAAGCTTGCGATCAAGACCTGTTGCGGCATGAGCTTGGAGAAGCTTGGACACTATTTTCTTGAAATATGGGAATTTATCAGTTTTAGAAGTAGTTTTGCCATTTCCAATTTATCGGTTTCTCTGTATTCCATGATCTTTTTTGTAAATATCCTGAAATCCTTCAACGCACTCGGTGTTCCTCTTCCTCCAGCTTAAAATTAAAAACTACTCTGACTGTATAACGTGAGATAGCTAGTATTCAATGTAGATTGTCCGAAGGGGTTTCTAACTAGGACTCTTTGTTGAACTCAAGAGTGTTTCTAATATGTGCAGCCTTTAGACTGGATGGCATCAAGATATGTACTCAAATTTTATTTTGTTTGTATTTGCAAATTTTCATTGGCACTTTTCAGAGATCATACGAATATGAGAATAACAGGGAACTTGCCCTCGTGCAACTCTTAAAAAATGTGTTGAAAATGTCTTTTGACTTCAAATTTATGAACTTTTGGTGATTGGCTTTGATCATATTTGCCCTTTTACCCCCTTTTTTTGCAACTTTTGATTTATAATTATTGGAACTTCATGTGTGTTTTTCCCTTGTAATTGGCTCTTTTCTCATTGAAGGTCTGTTCATATCTACCCTAGGTTACTGATTGTTAAAAGTATTTTGATAGTCATTTTAAAACCTCACAAAATTCTTAGGTATCATATGTGAATTGCCTCAAACATCTTCTTTCACACATGTTAAGCACAAGAGAGAGAATGTTTCTTGTTCTTTCTTTTTCTTTTGGCCTACAGATGTAAAATTAGTAGTTTGATTAAATTGGTGAATGTACAGAGCGATTTTAGATGTTAATTTATGCAATGCTTTAGTAACAACAAAACTTTAGATAGATTAGTATTCTATGGTTGAGTGCTTGTCTTTACATCATTTTACCCATGGTTCTGAAGGTTTAGATGAATCAGACACTAACCTGTTCCGTCAAGTACACTGTTATTAAGCACCTTGAGAATGTGATGGCTCATGTGGAAAGTGAGAAGTAATGGATGGAGCTGGTTATGATCCGAGGTATTGTCTTGCTGCCTGAGATTTAAGGGATACGGATTGATTTTCTCAAAAGTTACAGAGGGATGGATAAAGAGCTTGAAAAAGATTGGGATTGACAGTGCCAGTATCCAGGTGACCTGAATGTGAGATTGATTGGTGAATATTCCTGTAGACACATTGCAATTCTACTTGAATGAGATAAGCATATTGTTAAGTTTTAATTTACTTTTGATGGATATATATATATATATATATATATATAAATCAAAGAAACTAGTGGAAGTTCTTATGGAATCTGAAGGTCCCTAAAGCGTAACAATCTTCATGTGGTGAGTTTTTCACTGGTTTTTAACTTCTAATTTTTGTCTTTGGGAAAAAGGTATGAATTTTTCTATCTTTTTGTCAGTATGTTTTTTTCAGGAAGGGAATGGTGGATCATGCACAAGGAAACGGTGGATCATGCACTTTGTGGATGCAAGCATGTTGGAAATTTGTGCCCAAATTTTTTCTCATGTTTGATTATGTGATTGAGAATGATAATAATTTTTCGGATTGAATAGTGTACCTATAGCTGATTTTCTATCGCAATGGAGTTTGAAAGGGTGTGTTGCTTTCTGGGTAGTTTGGAACTATTGCAATGCTATTATTCATTTGAAATTTGTTCTCAATACACAAATGAGGTGTGAGCGGATCTTAAAGCATATGCTGCTTTTGATGCTCAAGAAGCAGCTACAAGTTTTGGGCAGTTTGGGCATATTGATATCAAAGGATCTAATAATACTATCATTGGCAGTCTTCAAAGGCTTGGACTACTGCAAAGACTCAACATCAAATAAGTAACACTTCATCTTGATTTGTTGATCACTGTGCTAATGATAAATGAGATTCAGAACTATTTTGAAGTCCATCATTAGATAGTGCAAATTCGTGAATTGTGTACGTCTTTTTCTTCTATAACTCTTATCCACATCAATTGAGATGGATATACGTCAGTGGATAGATTGGTGAAAGAAGCTCTTTTATCAAAGCAATCGATTTTGTGGATTTCAAACATTCTTGCCAGTTAAATTCGATGGGGTCTAGAACCTATTGTGATTGTAATTTGACTTGTAGCTGTATGATTTGATTTGAATCAAATTATCTTTTATCAAAAAAAAAAAAAAAAAAAAAAATCACAGGTGACTTGTAGATAAATAATTATCCTATTGTTTCCCATGGATCGTTGTTGAGCGAGAAATTTCGGCCAATCACAAATTGTCACGTCATTAATTTGAATTAATCATAAAATAATTTTGGGACCAATTACAAATTTACACGTGTCTCTAAATTAAATTAATAGACATTAAAATTCGGTAAATCAAACAATGCCACTTGTCTATTATTGATACATAAGTATTTTAATCCAATTTTATTAAAAAGGGAAAAGAACACAGATAGCCCAAATTAGGGCCCTATATTTCATAATTGTCCAAGAATCCCATTTTTTACCCAAAAAGCCTAATGGGCCAAATTTTTTTTCATAAAAATCAGGCCCTTTTTACGTTTAAGCCCTCTACTAAATATTAAAAAAAAAAAAAAACAAACAAAATAGAGCCAAAAAAGGAAATGCAGGCCACGATTATTTCCATTTTCAAATTGAAGACTGTGGGTGAGAGAGTCTGAACAGGAAAGGAAAAGTCGTGAAATCGGTGAGGCTAAAAAAACCCTGGAATCGTGCTTCAGAACTACCCACCATTTTTGCTACGTTTCTCCGGCGATTTGCGAGGAAGAAGACACAGAGATTTCTGGAAGAAGACTTGCGGCTGTTTGTAGACAACCTCTAGTATATTTCGAACTTCGGAGGTACATTTTTAGGGCTTTTTTCATCTTGTTTACATTCTGGTATATTTTTTCAAAATACATGGTTCATGCACGACATTCCCACGATTGCTTTGAGTTGTTTCACGCCCACTGTCCCTTAAGTGTCGACACTCTGTTTTTTCGAATTTCCTTGGTTCTTCACTGTTGCAAAATTTCTAGGGTTTAATCTTCTTCAACATAGTCAAATAAATGTCATTAAAGATTTCTAAAACTAAAAACATTCATGGTTATAAAGCTGAAATCCACATACATTATGTTGATTTTGCATTATGATACTCTGTTTTAACCAAAAAAGTAGTTGAATGTATATATAAAACATAAGAAATTTACACTTGATATTAACGATATAAACAATAGGACACATAAACTGTTACTAAGAATATATGAATTAGGGGATTACTACATAATAACTCGACTCGAAAATACCCCTAAATATTAAAAATAAAATAGTTAATGATATATACATAACCGAATATGTCATATTTTCCCCTGTATATATTAACTATCCGAATATGTCATATTTTCCCATCAATATATTAAGGGAAAAATACACTTTTGGTCCCTGAGGTTTGGGTTAAGCGACACTTAGGTCCCTGAGTTTTCAAACTCAACAAAAATACCCCTGAGTTTTGAGATAAGTAGCACTTTGGTCTCTGCCGTCCATTTTTCCGTTAAACCCTAACGGTAAGCTGACGTGGCATTATTATTTTAATTAAAAAAATGAATTTTTGATTTTTTAAATAAAAATATATAAAAAATATTAAAAATATTATTATTTTATTATTATTTTTTAAATTTTCTCTTTTTCTTCTCCATCTTCTTCCTTCTCATCTTCTTCCTTCCCTCTCCCAATTCTTCCTTCCCCCTCCCATCTTCAGTTCCGGTGGCCGGCTGCCGCCGGCTGTCGGAGAGCGGCGACAGTTGCCAGAATTTTTTTTTCTTCCCTTTTTCTCTTCTTCCCTTCTTCTTCTTTCTCTTACTTTTTCTGTTTTTTTTTTTAAAAAAGGGAATTTTGGAGGAGGAGGAGGCTCCTCCCTCCCTTTCCGGCGCCGGCGACGGGAGGAGGGAGGGCCCTCCTCCCTCCTCCCGTCGCCGGCACGAAACGGGAGGAGTGAGGGAGGAGGGCCCTCCCTCCTCCCGTCGCCGGCGCCGGAAAGGGAGGGAGGAGCCTCCTCCTCCTCCAAAATTCCCTTTTTTTATAAAAAAAAACAGAAAAAGTAAGAGAAAGAAGAAGAAGGGAAGAAGAGAAAAA
The DNA here is from genome assembly GCA_036850905.1 of Luffa acutangula. NCBI lineage: Eukaryota > Viridiplantae > Streptophyta > Magnoliopsida > Cucurbitales > Cucurbitaceae > Luffa > Luffa acutangula. The sequence continues at coordinate 38,505,567 of CM072094.1, read as the reverse complement.
GAGAAGAAAAAAAAAAAAAAATTCGGCGACCGCCGTCGCCGCTGCCGCTCGTCGACAGCCGGCGGCGGCCGGCCATCGGAACTGAAGATGGGAGGGGGAAGGAAGAATTGGGAGAGGGAAGGAAGAAGATGAGAAGGAAGAAGATGAAGAAGAAAAAGAGAAAATTTAAAAAATAATAATAAAATAATAATATTTTTAATATTTTTATATATTTTTATTTAAAAAATCAAAAATTCATTTTTTTAATTAAAATAATAATGCCACGTCAGCTTACCGTTAGGGTTTAACGGAAAAATGGACGGCAGGGACTAAAGTGCTACTTATCTCAAAACTCATGGGTATTTTTGTTGAGTTTGAAAACTCAGGGACCTAAGTGTCGCTTAACCCAAACCTCAGGGACCAAAAGTGTATTTTTCCCATATATTAACTTTGTATCGTATATACCATTCATATATGATTATGTGGTAACTACTAGTGGGTGAAATATTTTAAATGTTATACTACTGATTTTAAGCATATACTCCCGAATATTAAAAAAAAAAAAAAAAAAAAAAAAAACTATTAGGGAATGAATAGATATAAGAACCTGGGAGGGAATGTAAATATACGCAGAAGTCAAAGGATTTTGAATTTGGTTAGCAGAAAAGCAACTAAAAAAGGCAATGAATGTGAGGTTGTGACAATAGATTTAGAGGTATGTTCTTTCATATAAAAACATTAGTGGCTGATATGATTATTCGATTTAACTAACTATGTAATTTCAACTGCAGAAAGAAAGTTTGGAATCTATAACTTGGAATATGTCTGGTGATCAAAGCCAAAAATCTGAGGAGCGGAATGTAGGACAAGAATTTGAAGAAGAGATCGAGCAAACACAACTGATAACAACAGACGAGCAAGGGGACATTGAACAAAAATTTGTTGGAAATCTTTTAGGGACCCAAATAGTCCCATACGAAGATTCTTCTGAGGTAATATTATTCGATATAAACCTAGGCATATTTATAATTATAAATATATACTTATATAATCGTTTGAAATTAATACAGGATGCACAACATGATAGTGATGCAGCTGATCAAACAGAATTAAATATCACTGAGGAAATCGAAGAGAATAACGAAGGAGATGACGTTATTCAGCAGGTATATGTGATATTTGATATACATATATATTTATATATATGTGATATATATATATATATATATATATATATATATATATATATATATATATATATATATATATTAAGTCCTTATAATATCATAGGTGGGACAACAAGACATAACAATTCCAACAGATAGTGAAAAAATTGATGAGATCATTGGTAAAGTCAATGCTATTGTTGAGCAAGAAAACACAAAAAGCGGAAGTGAAAAAAAAGGGAAACGAAAACAGCCTGAACAAAATCCTAAGGTACATAAGCTAACAATCTTTAATGTTTTGAATAGTTTATATTCTTAAAGATTATTATTGTCATCGCAGGAAAAAAACCCAAAGAGATAAAAAACCGTTGTAGCCACAGATTCAAAGAGACTGACTAGGCAATCTGCGGCAAAGTTGAAGCAACAAGTGATCGTACCTGGCAAAAAAAGGAAGGTTTCCCCCTCAAAATCTGAAAGTCAAAAGAAGGTACAATTAGCTTGTTTAATGTTAACTAATATAAAACCAAACTTGTTTAATGGTTAATATGAAGGCTAATTTGGGATTGTTTTTTATTAGAAAACCAATGCGAGGAAGAAAATGATGAAGGTTGAAACATATTCTAGGGGGTCTATATTGGGTAATACATGTGAAGATATCTATGAGGTATGTATCAAATATAGCATACATACATCTGTTAGAATATTTATTAAAACAATATTCCTCTGTTTTTTCTTAATTCAGGCTGCCCCATTATTGCTCTCAAGGGATAAATGGTCAAGTCTTCAAAAACTAAATATATATTCAAAATATGAAGTGCTAAACAATATTAGAGGGAGGCTAGGTAGAAAACACTTACCTAAGTTTTTGAAGAGTCCTTTTGGAAAATTTTTAGACCTAAAGATCAATACATTTCCAAACCAACTTTTACACCACATGATTAGAAGGCAATGTGCCAAGACTAAGGGGGATGAACTATGGTTTAATTTTGAGGGAAAGGTTGTAAAGTTTGGTTTGAAAGATTTCGAGAGGATAACGGGTCTAAATTGTGGGGAGTTGCCAGAAATGGACTTGGAAAAGCTTAATGGTAGGTTTTTGAAAAAGTACTTCCAGGCTGACAAACCAATCAAAAGGTCTTATGTGAATGAACTTTTTTTTATCAATGGATGGGGTAAAAAAGAAGGATAGAGTAAAGTTGGCAAAGCTTTATTTCTTGTCCAACTTCCTTTTAGGGAAACAAGTAAGCACAGGGATAGAGATGAATATCATTAATCTGTTGGATGATGAAACTCAGTTTGATCAATATCCTTGGGGTCGTTTAGCATATTCCACAACTTTAGATTCTATAAAGAAGGCTATAAAGAATCTGGATGCATTGGTAGTAGAAATAGCTGGATTTCCCCATGCACTGTTGATATGGGCATATGAGTGCATCCCCCTCCTATCTGGACCCACAATGATTTGTGCCCAACAGGTTTCAAGAGGGATGCCTAAAATGATCAACTGGGTTGCTGATTGCCATCCAGAGTGGAAGGACTTGGCAATCAAGATCTTCGAGAATGAAAATGTAAGTATAAATATGTATTTTTTTTATATATTCCCCTGAATGAATTATATATGTTTATTTATTTGATAACATGTGTTTCAGTTTGACTTCTATGAGATGATGGATGAGAAAGAAGAGGCTTTGTTCTGTGGTGGGAACAATAGATCAGAAGCAGGACAACATTTCGAAGCAGAAACTTCTACGAGAAAACCAGGACGAGAGGAGGGAGATATGATACATACAGTGGTAGAAAATCTTCTGTCGGACATAAAAGCTACAGTAATTTCTTGTTTTGAAGTGTTGAATAACAAAATTGATAGGCTTTTTAATGAGGTTGAAAACCTTAAGAAGATGATGAATAAGGACAATGAACTTGAAGTAATGGATGGTAGAGAGGAAGACAGAAGGGAGGATGATGACAATGGAGAAAATGACGGAAAAGAAGAAAATAGAGGGGGGGGGGGGATGCAGCAAATGAGGAGGGGGGTATAGACGATAAAGGGGCGGGGGATATATCAGATCATGGAAAATCTGGAGAGGATATGGACGATAATGATGAAAATGGTACAAATGAACAGCAACAAACTCCAGTTACGGTATGATTTAATGTTATTTTTGTTGATTTGATGTTACAAATGTTAGTGTATTCTTGTTCATAGTCGTGTGGATTTTTTTAATCGCTCAAATATAGGATATAAGGATGCTGATGGAGGATGATATTGTCAGCACAAACTTCCTAAAAGAGGTTGACAAGATTGAACATGAAGCAAAGGTCTTAAAGGTATGTAAATAGAGTGCATTGAGTATGTGTTTCAATCTGAATTCGTATATTAACGTTTCACCATATTTTGACTGAATGGGTTTATAGGCAAAAAAACAAACTGTGAAGAAAGAAGTTGAAAATATGGTCGATAATGCATACATTCATGTTGTAAGTCTTTAGAATAAATTAAATTATTTGAACTATCTGATTTATTTGGAATATATAAAGGAATATATCATCAAATAATTTACATTTTGAATGCAGTTGAAAGGGACAGGACCATTTGCTGCAAAAAATGAGTTCATGCAAAAAAGAGAACACAGGGTCGTGGTTCCTTCAATGATCTTGAGGTCGCCATACACATCAAAGTTCGGATCGGCAAAAGGCAAGCAAAAAGATAACAAATTGCTGAACACACAAGACTATAATGGACCGAATTTCAATTGCTTTCTCAGTAGGAATTTAGGTTTTTATATAATTATGAATAGGATGAAGACTACTGGAATTATTATGATTTTGGATCTAAGATTTTGCATTATGTTTGTTGGTTAGATGATAAATTTTGTTTGAAATGATGGATACTGACTTTGTTGGAATTCTGGATGTTTTTTTAAGCTTCTTATATAGTTACCAATATAAAATCTGATGTTTAAATTCTGGATGTTGGAAGCTATTTGTTGGATTTCTGTTATGTTATGAAAAGGTGTTTCGTTTAATATTGTACATGTTCAGGTGCTTCAAGTTGTCGAATACAAAAGTTTGTGTACACATAATACATGTTTTGAATATATAGGGGGATATATGAGTACTGATAGTGAATTTTGGATGTTTGAATATGTTTGTCGAAATCTCATTGTTGGATTTTGGATGTTGGAATATATAAAGGAATCTGTTTGTTTGTTGAAATCTGGTTGTTGGAATCTTGAATACTATGTTTTAAATATGATATATCTGTTATGTTATATATGTTCAGGAGTTTCGTTTAATATTATACATGTTCAGGTGCTTCAACTTGTCGAATATATATGTTCCTGTATATATGATATATGTAAATGTACATACATTAAAAGTTCGTATGCACATAATACATGTTTTGGGTATATATCTAGAGGAATATATGAGTACTGAACGAATATATAATGTATACGTATAAATATGTATACATAATGTAATTTGGCATTAACTATAATGATGTCTAATATAAGGTATAAACTAGATAATGAATGTATAATCGAATTTCCACCACTATATTTGAGGGAATAAAAAACAACTTTTATAACGATAAATCGTTCAACTGAACAATAATGTTGAAACATAAATGATAATTGTTCTCAACCCAAAGGAATAGGAAATTCAAATGTTCTTAAAAAACCGAAATACAAAAATAACTACTGAGTTAGTGCAAATCTGCAAGTCTTCTTATTATGCCAAATCCTGCCACAATGACCACATTTAACCCGTCTTTTGAACTCCATCTGTGAGGGGATTCTGGTCTTCTTTGGCCTACCAACGGAACGCTTAACGTTTGGGGGGAGAACTGATATATTTTTTATGTCATCGGGGATATGCCAGCTAGACTCATTGCCTAATGGATGGATTAGACCACTGTATATTGAAGATAGAGTACTATTCAAGTAGAAATTTGATATATACTCCTTCATAGACAAGTGCTTCCAAGTCAAAACGGCACATGCATGAGAACATGGAATCTCCAAAATGTCCCACATCCTACAACTGAATCTTCTGGCTGTTAAATGAACTTCATGTTGACTAGTACCATCTATTACCTGGAATTGGACATTATCTACTGGATTGACCTGTAAAAAAAATGAATATAAATATCGAGAGTTCAAAGTATACTATACAAAAATAGGATGTACTGACCTGCATCGAACGACCCATTGCAATTTGGTCTCTTATATGTTTTTCTGTATTTTTGGTAAAATCAGTTACTTGAAAAGCTGCCTCGTTCCTTCTATCATGAAACCACCTTTGCAACATCATCCTTAAAATCTCTAGCATGGATGCAATAGGTAATTCCCTTGCTTCTTTAACAGCAGCATTCAGGCTCTCTGATATATTCGTGGTCATGACCCTATATCTTCTACGAGTGGAGTAAGCACGAGACCATCTGTATAAACCAATCGACTCCAATTCAGCTCGAATACCCCTTGCATCTTGCTCCATTTGACACATCTGAAATTCAAAGTCCACGACGTTAAAAGCTTTTGCACAAGCATAAAATATATTGTCGACAAGCTTTTCTTTATACTTCAATTTCAGGTTCCTCAACAAATGAATCATGCATATGCAATGTAACTCATCAGGCAATACGTCGTGAATTGCTTTGCCAATGCTCTTATGCCTGTCGAAAACAATAACTATATCTTTACGATGACCAACAATTTTACTTAATTGCTGGAAAAACTATTTCCATGACCTATCGTTCTCTGAATCAACAACAGAAAATGCTAAAGGGAACATTTGATCGTTCGCATCAGGAGTTGAAGCTGTTATCAGAGTGCTGGCGAACTTGTTTTTCATTTGTGTACCATCTACAGAAATAATTAGACGACAATGCTTCCAACCAGAAATGCATGCTAATAAAGCCATGAAAAAGTATCAAAATCTTCCATCTCCATCAATCTTATATTCAATTATTGAACCTGAAAGAATACAAATAACATGTATATATTATTATATCAACCATTTTATATGTTATAGCTTACGGTAAATATCATAGAAACAGTCGTATATATTAAACGAACCTGGATTTTTAATATTCATCATATGGGCAAACGATGGGATCATTTTGTATGAGTCTTCTGGAGATCCTCTAATCTCATTTAATGCAGCTTCACGAGCACGCCAAGCTTTCTGATAGCTAATATGCAAACCATATTTTGATCGAATAAATGATATGATGTCTTTAGGAGTGGGTAATTCACTGGTCGCTATGCTAATCTTCTGTTTAATACAATCCTTAATGAAGGTAAATGTCGCTTGCTTGTGGTCAGTCAATACAACATCAATTGAACATGTATGATCATTGTCAAATCTCTTGACAACCCAAGTGGCACTACCGTCATCTCCGAACCGAGATGCTCTAAGGAACCACTCACAATCCTCGACAACACATTGCACGACCAAAAAATCACGGTTAGATTTCACAGTTTTGAATTGGAAGTTGTCTCGGATGACAATTGATCGAATCGCATTCTGTAACACAATCTTCGAAGAGAACATGTCGTCCACACAAATCTCAAAATTGGAAGACATCTTTGAAACATCGATTGTGTGGAAAAAGCGTCCTTCACCAACCAGTTCATTAGAGTCTGTAGGGGGATATTGTCCAAAATAACTGATAGGCTGTTATTTGAATCAACAATTACAACACAGTACTGTTCAACATTGTTTGAGACTATTCCAAACAACCATCTTACGTCCTTATCTTCAGATACTTGTGCATCCTTCTTTATAAAATTTCGGGAGCCTATGCTTACAAATATATTGGGGGAATCCAAATTACCTAAACTACCTAGTTTTTGCATGATACAATGCTGAAACTCAGTAAAAGTCATCCCATCGTTCAATAACAGCTGTGATACTTTGTAGTCCACATAATTCTCACTATCGTTCCAGTGACCATCGTGCATCATTTGAACAATTACGCTACCTTAAAAATATATATATGGAATAAACCACATAATATGTATCAGACAGACAACTTATATATGAAACATAAGTATTCTGACATATGATATATACTTTGATATGCTTTGGGAATATATAATATTTACCATCCCAAAGATTGATGGTTTGACCCTCCACACGACAATTGTTGATAGTCTGCTATAATAATGTCTTGTATATATGGATTGAACTAAATAATCAAACCAACTAGAGAAAAATGAAGCAAAGTTATTTTATGTACATTACAATACTGGAATTCTTGGTGTAGATGCTACATAGTAGTGTCTCATCCTTCAGAGACTATGGTTGTAATAGGACCATCCGTTGACAAAAGGATCACCCTAAGATGATCATCACATGGCTATTGGGAACGAATCGAATCAGATGGTTCTATTTCTCAATCTTTTTGACTTGTTCCTACAAATAAAAAAGATTGAGAAACAAATAAAAAAGATTGAAAAAAATCTAGCACAACCTTGATTAATAATTGTAGTGAACTTTTCCTCCAGGCCTAGAGAAGATCAAACTTTGGAATGTCTGCTAGAAGTTCCAAAGCATAAAGGAATAAGCTTCCATTCTCGAGACCACCTCGTCTATGTACTTGGCAGCTCTCTTGAAGATATGTGCACAATATGAGAAAAAATAGCCTATTGGTTGGGAGGAACCAATGAAAAGCAAGGGTAGAACCTCTCCATTGGCCCAAGCAAAGATCGGCACTCGAAGGCTTGAGGAGCAACTCGCAAAAGGGAAAGCCATGGACATCAGACACACCATGAGGCTGACTACAGCGGACTAGGAGGTTACAATTCATGATTTCTTGTTTCAATTTTTGGGAGTGAACATAGGAAGTTTAGATGGTAGATCAGGTGTGAAGATTCAACCAAAGACATCTTGGAGATCCATAATAGCTAAGCATTGTGGTCATCACAGTTCAAGCTACGTATGACTGGCACACAACCTATGGGCTTCTTAGCAAAAAGAAATAAAACAAAAAGGATATCATGCCTCTAAGCTAAAGCATTATTCTAATCTTAGACAAAGAGCAAGGAGGATTGATAGCTCACATAATGAGCTAATTTTCCCGGTCTTTTATAGTTAGTCTTTGAGATTTATTTGGTCATTTTCATATACTTTTATGTGTATTTTGTGCTCTAAAACTCATAGATAATGAATGTACAAATTGTATACTTGTTCAATAAAGTTGTTATTGAGGTTTATTCAATAACGTTGTTATTGAATAATAAGTGAATTGCACAATATATAACCCAAATATAATAAACTAAGAACCCCTAGCTATAGCATGTAGACTTGAACTATATGTGGAGACATAAAAGTGGATCAAGTTTAAGTAATAACTAAATTAATGGTCTTGTATAGAGATAGGGTTGGGTACCTTATCCTGGGGACACTATGAATGCGACCCACTTTGTATATGATACAAACGATGTGATCCTAAATCGTTCATATGGAGACATGCGAGTGGGGGTGTCCTATGCAATTGTTGGGTTTTATGCCCTAAAACTTATAGATAGTGAATGTAAACAAATTGTATACTTGTTTCAATAAAGTGTTATTAAGTTTCTACAATAAAGTGTTGTTGTTAAGTATTGCACAATATTAACCCAAATCCAATAAACTAAAATCCAAGGTTGTTTGTATGTAACTTGAACTAGTATGTGGGGACATACGGGGATCACTGTTCAAGTAACAACCTAAAAGGTCATAGTATAGGGATAAGACTGGGTACCTTATCCTAGCGCCACTATGGATACGGTCCACTTTGTATTTGATACAAACGCAACGATCCAACACGTTCGTGTTGGAGACATGCGAGTGGGGGTATCCTATGCAATGAGTTTTCATAAGACCGGACCGCGAAATAGTAACCATTAGTTGTAACACCATTAACTAGTTAGGTTTCTATTTCACTAGGATGACTTAGGCAACTTAGTCTGAATCCTGAGTGGATTTCGAACTCATGTTCATGAGGGATTGGTACTTAAGGAGGTAGAGGCAACTCAGGGGTAAAACAGTAATTTTGACCCAGCTGGAGTTACGAACACTCGTGAAGGACTAATTTGTTGTTATTGGTCTATATCCGTGGGCACATAATTATGTCTGCAGTGAGAAGAGTGCAACTGTGGGTCTTTAGTGGAGTGAACCCACGGTTAACGAAAATTGATTAATTGGTTAATGAATTTAGTCGATTGATCTCATTGAAGGGAATAAAAGTCCCCACGCAGCGGAAGCGCATCGATTGGACCTTACGCCGTATATTAATTAACATTAAAATACCGTTACGATAACTCAAACAAAACTTTAAACAACTTTTAAAGCTGCTGTAAAATCGGTTTAAACATGCTAAAATAAATCTAAATTTATTTTTAATACTTTTCTAAAGAAAAGGGGAAGAACCGTTACAAACCTCCGTTGTAGACTTGACCGTTCTTCGCCAACGATGCTCCAACGAACAAAACGCAGAAGCCTCCTTTGGTTATCTTCGCTGGAAATTTCTTCTTTGATTGACACGATCACCACAGAGGTTACACCGGTATGTCTCTAAGTCTAGGAGGCAAAAGACTTGTGGGAGTCTTTCTCTAAGAGGGAGGCTAGAGAGAATTCTAGGTCTTTTCTTTCAAGAGTGTCAAGTATCTCAAGTGTCATGACCAATTAGGTCTAGTGTTCTATTTATAGAAGAGAGACCATGAATAAAATATTCAATTAAATCAATCTTTTCCATAATTGATTCAATCTTTATTCCTTAATTAATCAATCATGATTAATCAATTCCATAATTGATTAATCTTTTCCACAAATGACTAATTACTTCCATAAGTGATTAGATCATTTCCTTAAATGATTAATCACTTCCTTAAGTGATTAATTATTTCCATAATTGATTAATTCTCGGTTAATGAATTCTTTAATTAATTAACCACCAATTAAATATCACATATTTAATTCCCGGCCTAGAATTAATTAATTTTGTCCAAACACATTTTAGGCCTTAAATTAATTAATTCATTATTTTGAACTCTTTCAAACTTCCATAAATTTATATTTGAACTTTTCAAATATTAATTTCTCTCATAATAATATATCAATATATATTATACTTGTTTCCCTTAATAAATTGAACATTTTCAATTTACTTTTATTACTTAGTTGCCTCAAATTACTTTACGAGCTACCAGTGGGACCTAATGGACCTGCAGATCAGAAGCTCCAACGATGTGAGATTAATTGGTCAAACTCATTAACCACATTAATCAATATTCGTTAACTGTGTGTACATTCCACTATAGACTCACAGTTGCACTCTTCTCACTGCAGACATATTTTCTGTGTCCACGGATCTAAGACCAATATCGACTAGTTAGTCCTTCACGAGTGTCCGTAACACCAGCTGGGTCAAATTACCGTTTTACCCCTGGGTTACCTCTATTTCCTTAAGTATCAATTCTCCTCTAATGAACAACCTGTTTGTGGTCCAACCATCAAACAGAAAACCCTCTCGTGCCATTGAGAGGGTAGGGCCCTTTGTTCAAGACTCGGAGTAACCACTTAAGGGAACACTCATCTGCTTCCCTAAAGTCGGGAAGGAGTGAATTCCATCTTGTACGATTATGTTCCCAGCTCCCCATTCGGTCTTGTCCCCAAAGTGGTAGGCTTATTGAGTGGGCATATTGGCCACTCTCACCCATACAAATCAAAGGACAATCTCTCATGAGCAGGAGTCCATAATCAACTCAGGATTAAGACTAAGTTGTCTAGGTCGTCCTAGTGAAATAGAAAATCAACTAGTTAACGGTGTTATAACCAGTGGTTACTATTTCGCGGTCCGGTCTTATGCAAACTCATTGCACAGGATACCCCCACTCGCATGTCTCCTACACGAACGCGTTGGATCGCAACGTTTGTATCAAATACAAAGTGGGCCGTATCCATAGTGTCATCAGGATAAGGCACCCAGTCTTATCCCTATACTATAGACCCTTTAGGTTGTTTCTTGAACAATGATCCATATGTCACTACATATAGTTCAAGACTCATATTACAGCCTTGGATGTCTAGTTTATTGGATTAGGGTTATTATTAGGCAAAGACATATATAAAATAACTAATAACAATTAATGGAAAAATATATCAATATTATTTCATTAATATCCGGTCAACGGTTACATTCACTATCTACGAGTTTTAGGGCATAAATCCCAACAAACTCCCACTTGAACTAAAACACTAGTTAGTGGGATGTAAATGCAATAATCTAAAGCTGGAAATACAATGAACTAGGGCATCCTTATACCCATTATAAATTTCTCCCACTTGCCCTATATTAGATGGCATACATATCTCGTAGACCTAGACCTTCTAGATGACCCTCAAACACTTTAGCCGTGAGAGCCTTTGTAAATGGATCAGCGATGTTGTGCTCCGAGGCGATCTTAGTGACGATCACATCTCCTCGTTGCACAATCTCCCGTATCAGGTGATACTTCCTCTCGATGTGTTTACCTCGTTTGTGGCTTCGAGGTTCTTTTGAGTTGGCTACAACCCCACTATTGTCACAATATAGTGTTATGGGCACGTCCATATTCGGAACCACTTCCAAATCAGTCAAGAACTTTCTGAGCCATACTGCCTCCTTAGCTGCTTCGCAAGCTGCTACATACTCAGCCTCCATGGTTGAGTCTGCTATGCATCCTTGTTTGATGCTTCTCCACACTACTGCTCCTCCATTGAGGGTGAATACTGACCCTGATGTGGATTTCCTTGAATCCTTATCAGCTTGAAAGTCAGAGTCAGTGTATCCAGTAAGAATCAAATCCTTAGCTCCATACACAAGCATGTAGTCCCTCGTTCTCCGAAGATACTTGAGGATATTTTTAACCGCTCCCCAGTGGTCCAACCCTGGATTAGACTGATACCTACTGACTACTCCCACTGCATAACATATGTCAGGCCTAGTGTAGAGCATAGCAACATTAAGCTGCCCACAGCTGAGGCGTAGGGAATGTGTCTCATGTTCTCATTTTCTTGAGGTGTCTTAGGAGACTGTTCCTTAGACAGGTGTACCCCATGTCTGAAGGGTAGTAGTCCCTTCTTGGAGTTTTGCATCGAATATCGAGACAACATCTTGTCAATATACGTTGCTTGAGACAGAGCTAGCGTTTTGTTCTTTCGATCCCTAATGATTTGGATTCCCAGAACATATTGAGCCTCTCCCAGATCTTTCATTTGGAATTGGGCTGCTAGCCATTTCTTAATGTCAGTGAGGTATCCTACATCATTCCCAATGAGTAGGATATCGTCTACATAAAGTATTAGAAAAGCTACTTTCCTTTTGTTGATTTTCTTGTACATACAAGGCTCATCAACGTTTTGGTCAAAGCCAAAAAATTTGATTGCAGTATCAAATCTAATGTTCCATGATTTGGACGCTTGTTTCAATCCATAAATGGATCGATTGAGCTTACAAACCTTTTGTCCCTGACCTTGGGCTATGAACCCTTCGGGTTGAGACATGAAGATATTCTCTTCAAGATTACCATTCAGAAAGGCAGTCTTGACGTCCATTTGCCATATTTCATAGTCATAATATGTGGCTATGGATAAGAGAATTCTTATGGACTTTAACATGGCTACAGGAGAAAAGGTTTCCTCATAGTCAACCCCTTCCTTTTGGGTATAACCCTTTGCCACTAGTCTAGCTTTGAAGGTCTGTACCTTTCCAACTGCATCTCTTTTTCTTTTATAGATCCATTTGCATCCTATGGGTTTTACCCCATTTGGTAGATCTGTAAGTTCCCATACAGAATTGGAGTACATTGACTCCATTTCCAGGTTCATGGCTTTGACACATTCATCCTTATTTTCGTCATTCATTGCCTGTAGATAGGACAATGGATCCTCAATGCCATCATTAGGTATGACAACCTGAGTTTCAGTTAATCCCAAGTAGCGGTCAGGTTGTAATACAACCATCCCACTGCGTCGAGGCATTCCCAACGTTTGAGATGGACGGGATGGATCTGAAGAACTAGTTCCTTCATCAACCCTTGTTGAAGGTCCAACTTCATCAACAACTCTTGATGATTCTTCAGTAGCTTCTCCTAATATTATTTTGCTGCGTGGTTTATGATCTCTCATGTGGTCTTCTTCTAAGAAAGTGGCGTTTGTCGATACAATCACCTTATTTTCTTGTGGGTCGTAGAAATAACCACCTCTCGTTTCTTTAGGGTAACCAACAAATTGGCACAGTTTTGAACGAGGTTCCAGTTTCTTAGGGTTTGTCACAAGCACGTGTGCTGGACAACCCCAGATGCGAAAGTGATGCAAACTAGGTTTACGCCCCTTCCATAATTCGAAAGGTGTTTCAGAAACACTTTTCGAGGGAACATTGTTCAAGATGTATACTGCAGTCTCTACTGCATACCCCCAAAACGAGCTAGGCAATTGAGCATAGCTCATCATTGATCGAACCATGTCTAACAAGGTTCTATTTCTCCTTTCTGACACACCATTCTGTTGAGGTGTACCAGGGGCTGAGAGTTGAGATTGGATTCCATGTTCTATCATATAATCCTGGAATCTTTGATCCATATACTCCCCTCCTCGATCAGATCGAAGTACTTTAATAGATTTACCTAATAGGTTTTCAACTTCAGCCTTAAACTCCTTAAACTTTTCAAGGGCTTCAGACTTATGTCCCATTAGGTACAAGTAACCATATCTTGAATAATCATCTATAAATGAGATGAAATATTCGTACCCTCCTCGAGCTTTTACATTCATTGGACCACACAGATCCAAATGTATTAACTCTAAGGGTTCTTTGGCTCTGTAACCTTTTCCAGTAAAGGGTCTCTTGGTCATTTTTCCCTCGAGACAAGATTCACAAGGTGGTAGTGAATCATCTTCTAACTTGCTTAGAAGTCCATTCTTTACCAAACGACCGATCCTATCGATGTTTATATGACCAAGTCTAAGATGCCAAAGATGAGTATTGTTACTTGATGGAGAAATCTTTTGCTTTTTTCTTTGAGTTTCAGCAGTTTTAAATAATTCGTGATTTAAAAGTGCTTTGTTTTCGGTTGGTCTTAAAACGTACAAGTTATTTTCCAATTTGGCTGAACAAATAAGTACACCATTTTTATAAATGAACGCTTCATTCATATCAAAAGTAACTGTATACGATTGTTCAATCAAACATGAAATAGAAATTAAGTTCCTTTTAATCATGGGAACGATTAACAAACTTTCTAAAAGTAAGAATCTATTTCTAAAAAATAACTTTGCAGCTCCCACTGCTTTAGCTGAAATGACTTCTCCAGTTCCGACCCTGAGTGTCATTTCCCCATCGTTCAACTGCCGAAAGGAACTATTTTCCTGAAAAGAAGAGCAAACATGATTAGTTGCTCCTGAATCAAGTATCCAGGTAAACTCATCATGTTCTACCAGGCATGTTTCTAAAACAAGTAAATCAAATTTACCTTCCTTTTCCTTCTTTTTCTCAGCAAGGTACTTTGGGCAGGTTCTCTTCCAATGTCCATCTACATTGCAGTGGAAACACTTGCCCTTGTCTGCCATAGCTTTGGCTTTTCCCTTGCTTTTAGCAGCAGTGCTGGGAGCTTTCCCCTTGTTTCCTTTCTTCTTCTGAGTTTTCTTTGAAGAAGTGGCTACAGATTTAGTTCCAGATGATGAACCCTTCTCGAACTTTCTTTTAGAGTGGACAACGTTTGCCTCTCATTCTATCTGTCCCTTGTTCTTAAGAAGAAACTGATAGAGTTGTAGCTCATTCAGGAGGCTAGTCAGGTTGAATGTTATTTTATTCATCATTCCATTGCTTCGGAACTGTAGAAAACTCTTCGGAAGAGATTCTAAGATGAATGCAACCTGACTACGCTCATCTATGACCGCCCCGTTTGCCTCTGCCACGTTGAATTGGACCATCATATCCAGGACATGCTCCCGAACAGACGTGCCCTCTTTCATGCGACAGCTATAAACATATTTGAGAGCGTCATGGTGGAGTTGGTAGGACGGTTGTCCAAACATCTCCTGGAGAGAGTTCATAATCTCCCTCGCTGTTACCATGCTCTCATGCCTTTTAGCCAAAACTTCAGATAAGCTGGCTAAGATATAGACGTGAGTCTTATCATTGGCCTTTGTCCAGCGGTCATAAGCATCCTTAACTGCTTGGGATGCATTACGAGCAGGGGCTGGAGGACAATCCTCCGTTAAGACGAACCGCAGATCATCGACAACAAGAATCGTATTCAGGTTTGACTTCCACGTAGCTTAATTTTCGCCGGTTAATTTCTCATTTTTAAGCAGAGAGACAATTGAGGAAGATATTGCTGAAATTTAAACAAACAATGACCGTATTAGTTATCTTTGCCTTAACCCATCATACAAGCAAACAATTGCACACAATCCAATCAATTTAGCAAAACAGACAATCACAGAACCCTAAAACTATCGATTTAGTTTTGCAACAACGTTTCAGAGGTTTAGAATGTCAGCCACCGAAGGGTGATCAGGCACTCCTTCTTTGAAATGAGACACCTCTCAGCTAATTCTAATTCCAGAATAACTCATATTCCTATAGACATTAGCCACCGTTGTTCGGTCAAGGATTTGTTAACACTTTTAACTTATCCTCGTAAGTGTAACCCTCCCACTTTCAGATCTCAGAGGCACGCACCAACAGGCTACCGAAGGGAAAGACAACTGTTGGTGATTAGCCTAAGAGCTCCTATCCTTTTCAGGAGTTCACGATGTTCTGAACCCTATGACCAGGCCCTCCGAAGGGATGGTTGCGCCAGGACAACCTGTAGGCGGATCATAGGACTCTCACGGTGTGAACTATGGGCAGAGACCGAGGGATACGTTGACACGTGTCCCGCTCCCACTTACTCTAGACATTTTTCCCATTCACCTTGATATTGATCCATGCAAACACTTTCCGAAGGGAGGCCGCTCCTAAGGCGACTCGAAGCCGAGCATGAATCTCACGTTGTGAATATAGGGACGTGGGAGCAAAACTTGATTTAAATCTCGTTTTGTAACTTTCCTCCCACTGAAAATGTCCTAAGGTTAATATAGGGTTATTTAACTTAGATAGTATTCGGCTAAGTCAATCAATCTAAGTCTGATCCTATTATAACAATTATGGAAAGGATTCAACTGCAATCTTTTGGGTGAATTAAACTTCTTTTAATAAACCCAACATTGCAAGTCAACATTACTATGGTTAATTCAACTCAATGTTCAGGTCAGTTCCCAGGTAGGAGGTGTTCCGTAAACCGACAACTTAAATACCCCCAGCCTTAGACAGAACTTTACCGAGAGAGTTCCCTTATAACCTCAGTAATGTAAGGTCTTTACTCTAAAGATCTAGGTGCATTAAACACTTTTAATAAACCTAGTGACATTGCATGCTAACATTTAACTATGATTAATTCAACTCCGGTATTCCAGGTCAGTTCTCAGGTAGGAGGTGTTCCGTAAACCGTCAACTTAAATACCCCCAGCCTTAGACAGAACATTACCGGTGGAGTTCCCTTATAATCATAGCAATGTTTTTCCTACTTAGTCAATTAAAACTATTTTTAAATACTAAGTAAGAAAAGATTCTAATCCTATTAGAAACTGATCTAGGTCTAATTAAATTTAAACAATTTAAAATTAATCCAATTCATCCTATGATCTTATGTTTGCATGCAAATTTTGATTATAGATTGACGGTTTCTAATCATTAATATTAAAGAACTATTTCAAATTTTAATGATTAATCCTATAATCAAGAATCTAGGGTTTAATTCATTCAACAATCTCATTCAAATTAAATAATTAAACCACACTAATTGCATGAATAATATAACAATTATATTATTAACTATGGATGTTTCATGCTTCATGCAATTTTTTATTTTCTTTTATTATAACAATTATAAGCCAATCAAGAAAATCAATCAAGCATGCTTCATTCATCACATTAAACATAACTATTTATATTTAATTTAAGTAATGACATGCTTCATGCTTTCCAATTTTTTCATATAATTAATATACACTTATATTAAAAAATATGAAAACAAATCCATGCATTTAAACATACATTATAACAATTTATAATATATAAAAAATGCATGAGCATGTTTATAACCTAAGGTGGGATTAAATATTCTATATGACATCCATAAAGCATATAAATAGCAATTGAACCGGTTAATTTTTGGCCCCTAGGATAAAATAAAGCATTAAATTACAATAATTTAGCTAAATTCTATCCTAAAAAATCCATGTACAGCTCCGGAATTGGTCTAGACAGCACGAACCGTCCCGAACCACCTCGAACCGGCCTCCAAAATCACGAATCATGCAAAAAATTGGCTGAACCGGACCAAATAGGTCCCAACCCAGCCGAACCGGTCCGGTCATGCCTTGAACCACGCCTTTTGAAACCCTAATGTGCGCCTCCATCGTGACAGCGTCTCGACGCTGTGCGTTTTCCATATCTGGCGCCTGCGTAATCGAGACAGCGTCGAGACGCTTTTGAGGTAGCGTCCCGACGCTGTGTGCTTTCCTTACCGAGCGCCTTCGGTATCGAGACAGCGTCGAGACGCTGTTGAAGGAGCGTCCCGACGCTGTTGCGTCTGGAGGCAGAATCTGGGCGGCAGCAGCATCGATTCTCCGATTTCGGCCCCGATTTCAGCGGCGATTGCTCCGATTTTCATCTCATAAAAACCTATTCTAGACCCGGACTTACATAGGACTCGATTTTACATAAAATACCCGAAACACTGGGCTTTACATGATCAAAATCACATAAAAATAAAATCTATGGCCATAAAATTAACCCAAACAGTTCAATGCAAACCGAACATACATTATGCATAAATCCCACCTATTAGAGCCTATCGCAACTTTTAAAATTAATTAATAGGGACAGCGATGGTTCTGATGCCGATTGAAGGGAATAAAAGTCCCCACGCAGCGGAAGCGCATCGATTGGACCTTACGCCGTATATTAATTAACATTAAAATACTGTTACGATAACTAAAACAAAACTTTAAACAACTTTTAAAGCCGCTGTAAAATCGGTTTAAACATGCTAAAATAAATCTAAATTTATTTTTAATACTTTTCTAAAGAAAAGGGGAAGAACCGTTACAAACCTCCATTGTAGACTTGACCGTTCTTCGCCAACGATGCTCCAACGAACAAAACGCAGCAGCCTCCTTTGGTTATCTTCGCTGGAAATTTCTTCTTTGATTGACACAATCACCACAGAGGTTACACCGGTATGTCTCTAAGTCTAGGAGGCAAAAGACTTGTGGGAGTCTTTCTCTAAGAGGGAGGCTAGAGAGAATTCTAGGTCTTTTCTTTCAAGAGTGTCAAGTATCTCAAGTGTCATGACCAATTAGGTCTAGTGTTCTATTTATAGAAGAGAGGCCATGAATAAAATATTCAATTAAATCAATCTTTTCCATAATTGATTCAATCTTTATTCCTTAATTAATCAATCATGATTAATCAATTCCATAATTGATTAATCTTTTCCACAAATGACTAATTACTTCCATAAGTGATTAGATCATTTCCTTAAATGATTAATCACTTCCTTAAGTGATTAATTATTTCCATAATTGATTAATTCTCGGTTAATGAATTCTTTAATTAATTAACCACCAATTAAATATCACATATTTAATTCCCGGCCTAGAATTAATTAATTTTGCCCAAACACATTTTAGGCCTTAAATTAATTAATTCATTATTTTGAACTATTTCAAACTTCCATAAATTTATATTTGAACTTTTCAAATATTAATTTCTCTCATAATAATATATCAATATATATTATATTTGTTTCCCTTAATAAATTGAACATTTTCAATTTACTTTTATTACTTAGTTGCCTCAAATTACTTTACGAGCTACTAGTGGGACCTAATGGACCTGCAGATCAGAAGCTCGAACGATGTGAGATTAATTGGTCAAACTCATTAACCACATTAATCAATATTCGTTAACCGTGTGTACATTCCACTATAGACTCACAGTTGCACTCTTCTCACTGCAGACATATTTTCTGTGTCCACGGATCTAAGACCAATATCGACTAGTTAGTCCTTCACGAGTGTCCGTAACACCAGCTGGGTCAAATTACCGTTTTACCCCTGGGTTACCTCTATTTCCTTAAGTATCAATTCTCCTCTAATGAACAACATGTTTGTGGTCCAACCATCAAACAGAAAACCCTCTCGTGCCATTGAGAGGGTAGGGCCCTTTGTTCAAGACTCGGAGTAACCACTTAAGGGAACACTCATCTGCTTCCCTAAAGTCGGGAAGGAGTGAATTCCATCTTGTACGATTATGTTCCCAGCTCCCCATTCGGTCTTGTCCCCAAAGTGGTAGGCTTATTGAGTCGGCGTATTGGCCACTCTCACCCATACAAATCAAAGGACAATCTCTCATGAGCAGGAGTCCATAATCAACTCGGGATTAAGGCTAAGTTGTCTAGGTCGTCCTAGTGAAATAGAAAACCAACTAGTTAACGGTGTTATAACCAGTGGTTACTATTTCGCGGTTCGGTCTTATGCAAACTCATTGCACAGGATACCCCCACTCGCATGTCTCCTACACGAACGCGTTGGATCGCAACGTTTGTATCAAATACAAAGTGGGTCGTATCCATAGTGTCACCAGGATAAGGCACCCAGTCTTATCCCTATACTATAGACCCTTTAGGCTGTTTCTTGAACAATGATCCATATGTCACTACATATAGTTCAAGACTCATATTACAGCCTTGGATGTCTAGTTTATTGGATTAGGGTTATTATTAGGCAAAGACATATATAAAATAACTAATAACAATTAATGGAAAAATATATCAATATTATTTCATTAATATCCGGTCAACGGTTACATTCACTATCTACGAGTTTTAGGGCATAAATCCCAACACTCATATCGTTGGAGCTTCTGAAATGCAGGTCCATTAGGTTCCACTGGTAGCTCGTAAAGAGACTTGAGGCAATTAAGTATTAATTGTCAATTGAAAGGGTTCAATTTAGGGGAATCATATAATGTAAAGTTTATGAAACTTTATAATATAATTTTGAATTAAATTCAAAACTAATTTTTTTGAGAAAATATTTGAAAGAGTTTAAATAATTAATATGAATTGGATTCATATTTATAATTTAAAAAATCCCTAAAATTAAATATATGACATTTAATTGGGTAGTTAATTAATTATGGAATTAATTTATTATTTATTAAAATTAGATATGAATAAGATAATAGAATTTGTTAGATCTTTTTCATGACCTTTTCCTATAAGGATTAGATCTTATGGTCTTTTCCTATAAATAGGACCCTAGAGTGGGGTGAAAGACATTTCATTCATTCTCCTACTCTCAGAGAATTCCCCTGAAGGCTCCCACCAGTCTTCTGCCTCTAGAAGTCTCAGAGTCATTGGTGTAGCCATAGTGGTAGTGTTCCCAAGAATTGCTGACGCTTGGTCCCTAAGATATCAAGAAAGGTGTTCTTGACCCATCAGAGTCGTCAAACGACGGTTTGTATGCTTTTCCCCTTTAGATTAAATCTAATGTTATATGCTTAGCCTAGTTGTTAAATCATAGAATAGTTCTAGGATTTTTTTTGCCAATGTATTGGTATTTTAGATTAATAAAATTAACTACGAATAGGTCCCAATTCGCTTCCGCTAACGGAATTAGGGAATTTCAATCCTATAGCAATGAGTTTGCATAAGACCAGGACCGGGAAATAGTCACTTTTACTTTATAACATCGTTTACTGTTAAAGCTGACTATTTCACATGATGACCTAGGTAACTCGATCTTAATCCTGAGCTAACTACGAACTCCTGTTTATTCGGGGATTATCCTTTGATTTGCATGAGTGAGAGTGGCTCGAGTTCGCTGACTCAATAAGCCTACCATTTTGGGGATACAACCGAATAGATACCTAGGGACATAGTCCTACAAGATGGAATTCACTCCTATTCGCTTTTAAAGATAGTAGATTGGTTGTTCCCTTAAGTATTTACTCCAGGTCTTGAACAAAGGGCCACACCCTCTCATTGGCTAGAGAGAGACTCGATTTGATGGTTGGACCACAAACCAATTGTTCATTAGAGGATCAGTGGAACTTAAGGAACAAGAAGTAATTACATGGGTAAAATGGTAATTTTGACCCAGCTGTAATTACGAACAACCTGTGAATGATTGACTTACTAATCATGGTTATATTGAGTGGACGGAAATATATCTAAAGTGAGGAGAGTGCAACTGCGGGTCTATAGTGGAGTCACTTGGCATTTAACGAATGTTTATTAATTTGGTTAAAAAGTTTAGCCAGTTAATCTCGGATTGTTGGAGTCAATGATCTGTAGGTCTATTAGGTCCCCCTGCTAGCTCATATCAAACTAAACTTTAGAATAGTGTGATAGGAGAATTTGAATTGTTCAAATTCGGTTTAGGGAGTAAATGTTAGTTATATGTGATATAATTGACATGTTATATAGTTTAATTGTGAATTGAACTATTTTATTAAGAGAGTTGAAAAATAATTAAATGTGATTTAAATATTGCTAATGTGTATATGATACATATTAGAACTTTAGTTCATGTTAGTTATATGTGATATAATTGACATGTTATAGAGTTTAATTGTGAATTAAACTATATTATAAACAGAATTGAAGAATAATTAAATGTGATTTAAATATTGCTAATGTGTATATGATACATATTAGAACTTTAGTTTAAAATTTAATATGAGTAGGGATTCATATTCAAACTATTGGTTTTGAGAGAAATGTAAGATTGGTACAACATTTGAATTAATATATGATATTAAATTAAATAAATATAATTAATTAAAATTGTTTAATTAATTATTAAATAGATTTTGTATTTAAAATTAAGTATTCAAATTAATTTTATTTGTTTAAAATTAATTATGTTATTAATTTTATAAATGATTCATGCAAATTTTGGTTATGACACCTTTGTTTTATAAATGAAGCATGCAAATTTTGGTTAAGACACCTTAACCCATGACAAATCCAATCCCATGATCATTGTCTTCTAATATATAAGATGACTTGCATGATTTTTCTTCCTGATGTTGAAGAAAATTTTTACATGAATGTTTTTTTTGGAAAAACTCTCTCAAAAGAAAAACCGATCAACTCTTGCTCTCTCACTCTTAAGCTTCTCCCTTGTTTTCTCTCACGATTCAGTTTCCATAAATCGTTCTTAAGGTCGGAGAATAGTAGGGAAAACTTTTTTGGTGGTTCTTACCGTGTTCGTGAATCATTCAAGCTCGAGGATTGTCGTTCTTCGTTCTTCAAAGGTGCTCTCTCTCCCTCTTTTATTTAGCATGTTTGTCCTAGTTTCTTTCATGTAATTTGGTAAATTAAGAAGCCAAAGATAAAAAATGCTTCCGAGTATTTCATACTCCTTCACTTCCTTTATCTTTATGTAGGAAGCTAAATATAGGAAAGATAAAACCGACTGCTGTGAAACTCCAATTAGCTGACCAATCTGTGGTTTGCCCATATGGAGTTGTTGAAAATTTTTTAATTAAAACAAGTAAATTTCTTATACCTGTTGACTTCTTTGTAATGGATGTTAAAGAAAACCCTTCAGTATTGTTATTCTAGGGAGACCATTTCTTGCTACTGGGCGATGTATAATTGATATTGAGCGCATGAAGCTCACCATTAAAATCCAACACGAGAAGGAAGTGTTCAAAGTGTTTGAGGACTCTAAAGATCTTTCAAGTGCATTGGTGGTAGGCTATAGAAAGGGTGCAAGCAAAAGCACCATTGGTTGATCCCTTGACATTCGACCTCCCTGACGCATACACAAACAACATGCCGAGCTAACGATGTTAAAAAAAGCGCTTTTGGGAAGCAACCCAAGTTTTCTTTGTTTTTTTTTTTTTTTAATTTCAGTATTGTTTTGTTTTGTAGGTTTATCCATCCCGTGGTTCTTTGCTTGCCAGTGATCATGAGGAGGTCATCCATCCAGGGCAGTATCTTTCACACCGTCTATTTTTCTTTGTTGTCCTCTTGCATGTCTATGCTTTAGTTCTTTTATACATTGAGAACAATGCATGTTTTAAGTTTTAAGGTGGAATGTTTCGCTTTTGTTGAGTCCTGAGCATTTGAGCGTCAAGCTATTTATAGTAATCTTGGCATAAATCTTGGCATGGTTATGATTTCCTATGATAGGCTATTTTGTCAATTTTTATGAGCTTTTGATGAGTTGTAAGCATGAGTGCCCTAAAAGGGAGACATTTTAAAATTTTTCTAGGAGATGTCTTACATTAGTTGAGTATCTTTCTTGTTTTAGAGTTGGAATCAAATGCTTAGGAGAGAATTATTAGGTTCATATTCTTGTTGTCACCTTGGTATGGGTAGGGAGGAGCTAAAGTATTAATATATATATATATATATTGCAAATTAGCATGTTTGATCTTGCTTAGGAGGAAAGAAAAGAATATATGTTGTTATACTCATAAAGAAATATCATTTTTGTTTACAATTGAAAGAAAAAAAATAATGACATGTCTTGTGCACACTTTTCAATGTATAATAATGTTTTAAACAAAAAGAGCTACCCTTGTTGTGATCAGTTAGGCCAACCAAGGGTTAAACTCTGATTATGGGTCCCTGCAATAGGTGTCTGAAAACTAGTGCCACTTATAAATGCAAGATTCACTTTAAATTTAAAACACTTAAGTATGGAGCAAACAATCTAATTTGTTTCATTCACTCATTATTAAATCCTTAGTGTTAGTGTAGAGGGAAGATGGGTTGAGAGTTTAATAATCCAATCCTGAGTGAGTAGAATCCAATCTAATCTAAGTTAGATCTCTCGTTTGTAAGATAATCTTGGGAAAAATTTGATTTGTCTCCTTAATTGGGCCTTTTGTGCATGTCTCTTGATTGCTTGTTAATTAACATTTGAGCTTTGAAGTTTGAGTTATGTCATTGCATCCATTTAGAATCTACTTCTGATTTTTAGTTTGCTCGAGGACTAGCAAAAGCTTAAATTTGGGAGTGTTTGATAGCTCACATAATGAGCTATTTTTCCCGGTTTTTTATAGTTAGTCTTTGAGATTTATTTGGCCATTTTCATATACTTTAATGTGTATTTTGTAGGAATTATGTTCTTGATATAAATTGAAGCAATTGGAAGTTAATCGAGTGTTCAGAACGCAAAAAGAGGCAAAAGCATTGAAGAATAAGATTGATCTCTATATGCATCGTAACATGCAACCCCATCAGACCATAGCTTTTTCAAGTCATCAATTAATGGACCCAAGTATACGTCAATGTCATTTCCAGGTTGTTTGGGACCAGATATTAATGTAGCCAGCATCATAAACTTTTGTTTCATGCACAACCAGGGTGGGAGGTTATAAATCACTATTATAACTGGCCAACAACTATATCTACTACTAAGGTCACCATGAGGATTGATTCCATCAGTTGAGATGGCTAAACGGAGATTTCTTGACTCAGAACCAAATTTCGGCCACATGTCGTCTACTAATTTCCAAGATGGCGAATCTGTTGGATGTCGCAGAACTCCATCTTTTTTCCTTCCTTCAGCATGCCAAGTTAACAATTCTGACATCTCTGCACGTCGAAACATTCGTTGGAATCGAGGGATTGGAGAAAAGTACCACATAACCTTTGCCGGAATACCTTTTTTGACTTCAGTTGAGTTCTTACGAAGCTTCCATCTAGATGTTTTACAAACTGGGCATGAATTTTCATTAGATAGTTCTTTCCTAAACAGGACACAATCGTTGACACATGCATGAATCTTCTGATAATCCATTACTAGAGTAGACATGACCTTTTTTGCTTCATACACAGAAGTTGGAATCTCATTCGGATTTGGTAGGAGGTCATGAACTAATGTTAGCAAGTCGGTGAAACTTTTATCACTCCATCCGTATTTGGCTTTCAAGTTATATAATTTTAGTAATGCAGATATTTTAGAAAAATTTTGACAACCTGAGTACAGAGGCTTTTGTGCATCACTCAATAGTTTGTCAAAATTGTCATCTTTATCTGTAAAATAGTCTTGTGTAGCTTCAAACAACTTAGTGGTGTTTTTTATATCATCACTTTCAGTAAAGTCCTCATCACCACAAGTAGGGTTGTTTTCATCCTTATCCCTGATAGGTAATTCTTCACCATGTCAAATTCATATCTTATAACTCTTATCAATGCCATGGATATACATGTGGACTCTAACTATGTTAGCATCTTGTTTGAGTGCATTTCCACAGTTTAAGCATGGACACCACATGAACTTCGACCCTTTTGCATGACGTAGTCCATTTTCAATGAAGTTCTCTACACCTATGCTATATTCATCTGACAACCTATCTTTGTTCATCCATGACTTATCCATTAGAAGAGTTTTTTTATAAAAATGTTATCTACAAAAACAACAATTGAGAAATGCACCAATAAGAAATTTGTTTGCAACCAACATAATAATTTATCAAAAGTAACCTTCTTTGTCTAAAAAAAATCTTTAAAAGTGACATTTTTAAGTTTTGTTTTTTCTTGTTAGTTCTTTGAGAATATGGTGTCTAGAGTGCTATTTATGTTTACATACTAAATGAACTGTAACACTTCCAAATTCTAAACTAATCTAGAAACATTACTTGAGTGAAACACCTTAATGCTCCGAAAATTTCGGCAGCATAACGGCATAGTTATAGCTACCCAAAAAATTTACCTGAAAAACAGAAAAACTACACTCCCAAATTTGCCACCACAAACTCCACAACGCTTCAGAAAAAACAACACAACTTCATACTCCAAAATAAAAAAGAAATGTAAAATAAAACTTACCGTGTGAAGTAAAATGCAAAACATCAATTTCTTATTCCCGAAAAGAAAAAATAAAAGAGGTAACATAATAGCCAAAAGAGTGAAAAACTAAAAAATATAAACTATAAATATTCAGTTACAAAGGACAACATGACCTTCACCCACCAAACTGAGAGTGGTGGGGGTTCATGAACACAAGTAAGAGAGATAAAAACATTAAGAATGGAGGACAACATGGGCTAACTAAGCCCATTCAAACACCAGCTTTAGGATGATTAGATAGATGAGCTACTTTTGGTGTTATAGCCATTAAATGTCTCCCTCTTTTCTCTTAGGATTGCCTTTGATCAATTTGCTTCTGGCCCTGGTTCCATTGGTTAGGTTCGGGAAAGTGGTTGTTTTATTTTTGAAGGCCTTCACTGGGATTCAATAAGAGACGTGGACAACAAATGATTAAATAACCATATGTGATAGTTTGTTGGTTTTGAACTCTATTAAAAAATTGATCAATAACAAAACACCTGGCCTTGCTGATTATAATTTTCAAAATCAGTTTGGATGGTTTAACCAAACACCATGAAATTGAATTTTTTATAAATGAGCTAAAAAAAATACTTCTTATTCTCCTAAAGTCATCCAAAACTCATGAGAACAACTAAATCATACAAAATTTTACATAAACAAAGCATAACATTGAAAATTGAAACAAAAATAATGATAATAAATAAAAATCAAACTACATTACTCCATAGGTTTTCCTACCAACTTCTTGAGACATTGCAGGACATGAAAGCAGAAGAAAGGCACATAAAAATGAGCAAAACAACACATGAAAAGAAAGCTTCTCCATATATATGCTTAAAAAAAACTTTGATAATTCTTCTTAAATATTTCTTTCTATATAACCTAACAAAGCAAACGAATCTTTCTGTGTTTTGGTTTCACAACAAAGATTTGTGAATTTATAAAGACACAGACTTGAAGTGAGAACATATAGAAATCTGAAATTTCTGAGTTTCTTCCATAGTCTATTTCAAATAAGTTTGAAAAACAAAAACAGAATGAATTATTGGCAACTACATCATATGCATAATGAATGGTCTTTGGAAACAAAACGATGGCGTACAATTTCTTTTACAGGTAAAATTGGTGGTCCTTTGTTGAGAAACTTCAAAAATCTTGCGGTGTTCAAAAAACATCAAAGAAGGCAGTGTTTCAATGTTTTGTTTTGCAAAAATAATAATATCTGATCGATTATGTCGTTTAGCTAAAACTTACTTGTCACAGTGAATGACGCCGTCTATCGCCGTTACCGCCGTCGAACAACACAGGTCCCACCGCTGTCCAACGCACCGAATGCCTGAATTCCACCGTCGACTGCTTCAGACCACAACCGACTGCTTTGGACCACCGTCGATTGCTTCAATCTGCCATCGCTTCAACTGATTACTGTGACAATCGATTGAATGAGAGGCCAAAACGAAGGAAGAAGACGACTACGTACTGTGCGACGATAGAGCCTCTCCTCAGTCAAAACGACGATCGTTTGCCCTAATCCCAAAAGAATTACTAAATCAAAACGACGTCGTTTTGATCTCCTTAATCAAAACGACGTCGTTTTGACTAAAGAAAAATGATGTCATTTTAATATCATTAAACAAAACGACGTCGTTTTGACTAAGGCAAAACGACGTCATTTCAAAGAGCACAAGCGCCTTTTTTTAATTACTTTTCATGACGGGCGGAAACCATCATTAAAGAATCGCTTTCATAACGGTTTAAAACTGTGATCTTTGTTAACGATTTTCCGAAAACGTTCCGTCAAACCGCGAAAAACACGGCGCCTTTTTTTAAATTACCTTACATGACGGGCAAGACCCGACATTATTAAATCCCTTTCATCACGGTTTGAAACCGTGATCTTTGTTAACAATTTTCCGAAAAAGTTCCGTCAAACCGCTAAAAACACGGCGCCTTTTTTTAAATTTCCTTACATGACGGGCAAACACCGACATTATTAAATCCCTTTCATCACGGTTTCAAACCGTGATCTTTGTAAACAATTTTCCGAAAAGGTTCCGTCAAACCGCAAAAAACACGGTGCCATTTTTAAATTACCTTACATGACGGGCAAAAACCGTGATCGTTATGTTCTCTTTCATAACGGTTTGTAACCGTGATCGTTGGTAACTATTTCCGCGCCAATTTTTAAAACACTTATAATGACGGGCTTAAACCGACGTGGAAGGGTGTTCTTTCATCACGGGGCGAAATCGTTATCGTAGGCCAAATTTCTGAAAATTTCCGTTTTTTTTTTAAATAGCAACTTTTTAGTAATCCGTTATCTTTGAATCAATCCGTCATTGTTGTAAAAATGTAAACCGACATCGTAGCCCAGAATTGTTGTAGTGAAAGCTAGAGCTGCAGCAACCATTGGACCCGAGAGCTCAACGTCGAGACGTTGGCCCTTAGCATCTCAATGCTGTTGCAACAGATTTTCCAGCCATCTTACCTGAGGGCACAACATCGAGATGCTGTGCCAAGAGCGTCTCGACGCTCTCGCAATTTTCCATATCTGTTTGAGCAGTAAAGACACAACTTGAGACGCTGAGCATAAAATTTCCTATAAATACTTAGTGATTTCATCTGTCCAAAAGGAAGTTCAATTGGTGATCTTTTAGCCTTAATTTCGACTAAGGACCTCTTGTGGGAGCTAGAGAAAGTGCGGAGAGCGGGATTGAAGGCGAGAGTTCCTGGAGATTGTGACAGGGACATGCGACATCTACGACACTTGAGTTTTACTCCTTTTTTTCTCTTATCTTTTGTTGTTTTTATGGAATTCTATTGCAATCTTAGATTATTGTAACGTTGAGATTATGAGTAGCTATACTTGTAACTTAGGGATTGATGGAACCTTTTGATTTTATGGATTAGTTCTTGAATGATTTATTGCTTTTAATCTATTCATGTAATTATGTACTTAGTGCTTTTAATCTACTGGCCATAGATTGAATGTTATTGTGTTGAATCTTGCTCGGGAGAGAGGTTTTAGCTTAGATCTTAATTGCCTAACTAAAGTAGTTATAAGATCAGGAGATTTAGGATCATTTTAGAAGTCATAAAAGAATTATACTTAAGGTCTTGCATATCATGAATCTAAATATGAATATTTGAATCTTAATTATGCATGAGAATCGATTATGCTCGGGAGAGATAATTGTGGATTTAATATTCTTGACTTATAGAATTTTGCATGGTAACCTCATTCAAGTAATGAATCTATAATTCCAATTGGTGAACTCAATTCCCAAGTGTTTTTCCCATTTGAATTTCCACCTTGTAGCGTTTGTTAATTTCAATCAATCTTTCATTACACTTTTCTCTCTAAATAAAATCAAACAATAGTAATCACGACAATTAATTGGCTAGAAACCCAATCAAGAGGGCGACACTCGTACTTTACAAAATCACTATTGTTCACACGCAACTTCAGGGATGAAGACACGTGGAATAAATAATATATTTGTATTAATGTAATATGTGTGTGGGTGTACAATCTCTAACTTTAATCCTCTGATTCTCTCTCTTATGTGTGTGAGTGTGTTTCACTCGAGGGCTGGAACGCTTGATCTCGAGTCTGAGGCTTCAATGGATTCTTGGAGCTTGAAGTCTTCCAGTCTTGAAGGAGTCTTCAATCTTCAAGAAGTGTTGATGTCCTGAAGAGTCTTTAATCTTCAAGGAGTGTTGAAGTCTTGAAGAGTGTTGGGTCTTCAAGAAGTGTTGATGTCCTGAAGAGTATTTGATCTTCAAGGAGTGTTAAAGTCTTGAAAGGTGTTTGGTCTTCAAGGAGTGTTGAAGTCTTGAAGAGTGTTTGGTCTTCAAGAAGTGTTCAACACTTGGACTTGTGGAATGCAGAGAGTCTTCGGTCTTCAGACTTGGTGGAGTCTCTCTGAATTCTCTGGTTCTGCTTGAGAGCTTTGAAACTCTGAACTCTTGTCTTTGTGAGAGTGTAGAATTTCTGAACCCTTGAAATAGTGGAGAATCCCTCTATTTATAGAGTTCTCGCTAGCCCTAGTGACTTTTGGGCCTACAACTTGGGCTTCGGTTTTATTGGTCTTGGGTTCAACTATTTGGTCTTGGGTATGGTTTATATTTGACTTAAAACCAGATTGACCCAAATATCTAAAAGACCGAAATTTGATCTAATTAATTATTTTCTTTAATTAATTGGTCAAATTAATTAATTTGATCAAAATAATTTATTTTTAATTAATTGATCAAATGGACATTTTGCTCTAAAAATTTATAATTGGCCAACTTTGTCTTCAAATTAAATTTGGGACACATGTCGATTTATAATTGGTCCCAAATTTAATTAATTATAATTTTGTCATTAATTTTAAATAATGACGTGGCAATTTGTCATTGGCCAAAATTTCTCCTTCAACAACTATATTAAAACTTGATATGTACACTTGCAGTAAGCAAATCATGCAACAAGGATATGAAGCATTGTTGGGTAACCATAACTCCAACCAGGGTGGTTCATGACTAGGCTAGTAAAAAACGGTGCTTACCATGATTATCTTTATATTAGCTTAATGTGCATTGCATATGATACAATTTAGCAAATCGATCATTAATAACTTTGGATCAGGTTATTCAAAAAAAAAAAAAAAAAAACTTTGGATCAGGTTAAAATTATAAATTTAATCCTTGAATTGCTATAATGAAAAAAAATTGGACTAACTTTTAGTTTATGGTGTTGATTAAGGAAGTTCTCTAGTACTTTTATGGTGTTCACTAGTGTTTTGAATACAAGATTCATGATACCAATAGCATAGTGGTATGGATGAATTTTCCAACTCTGAATTAATAGTGTTCACTTTTTTCTTCTCTCTTTGAGGTGCATGTGGTGAAAGTTGTCTCACTCATGTTTATGTCGTTTGTTGTAGAATGTCAGAAAATGGTGAAGAAATTGTTCAAGCCTCCAATATCATACTAGCTTATTTTAGTTCCTCTATCTTGTCATGCTCTTTCAAAAGTCCTTAAAATGGAAAATAATGCTAAGAATTCATGTATTCAAAAGATACCCCATTCTCCAACTGGTCTGTGAATTGTGATGTGTTAATCTCTTAGAAAATGAAATGAATATCAACGAGAAGGTAACTTATTTTTGTTGAAATTTCAAGTATATTTGTTCACATTTCAAGATCATATTTGTGATGTTTCATGCTTCAATAAAACCAAAATGAACTATTAAACAATTGATTCTAGATGGAAATATCTGCTTCTTTGATCAAGTTCTTTTCTTTCATCAATAGGTGGAGTATACAAATTTGGTAATAAGACATATGCAACAAGTTTATGTGACCCTTGTTCGATAATCATTTTTGCAGCATGTTTCCCAAGTGTTTTCGAGCCTCATTGGCATGGCAACACAAGCTAATGAAACATCAATGTAGGTGACCTCATTTGGTTTTATGTTGGCCTCAAGTGGAACAACTCTAAGGGGTTGTTTGGGGCAAGGACTTCTTAAGTCCCCACTTCTTAACTTCCCAGAAGTCCACGTTTGGGCCTAGGATTTCTTAAGTCTCCACTTCATAAGTCCAATATGGGGACTTCAACAATAAGATACTATTGAAGTTCAAATGCCTCGATTCTCTCTACTTCTCTCTCACGCGTTTTATTCTGATGCTCTCTCTTAGCCCCATCGTCTCCCTACAAGAAAAATTGGTTCTGCCGACGAACTCTCTCTTGATGCTAGGAGAAGGCGTCTCGAGAAGCTATTTCTCCCGACGCCGAAAAAATTATGTCGGGAGAAACACGGTGAGAGAACTCTCTCTCGATGCCATCTAGACAACATCGACATAAAACTAGGCAAAAAGCCCTAAATTAAACCCATTCTTTTTCTTCTCTTCGATTTCGACACAACCCCCTCCTCCCCTCGAGCTCTCTTTTCTCCAAAGCTACGTCGTCCGTCGTCGTCCGTTGAACCGCAGCCAGTCACCATCCATTCGTTAGCCATGTGACGCTGCCATCCATCACCCTCTCATCCTCCTCCTATTCACTCACCCGTCACCGTTCGATAAGTCCTTCTTCGAACCTTCATGTTTTTTTGGGAAAGTGTGAATATTGGTTGAATTTGTTGTGTGTTTTTGTCCATGAAGACATCTTTTCATTAATGAAATCTACAACAAATTCAAATGAGAGCTATCTCTTGTAAAGTAAAGGGAACCTGTTGTTCACCATGGAGTTCATAACAGCCGCAGCTCCTTCTCGATAAAGTTCTCGAAGGTCATCAATTTGTGTATTTGAGAGTGCTTGTGGTAAGCTGAGAATAGCTCCAACACCTGGAGCGTTTTTAATGCCAAAAGCATTGTCCAGTGTTCCCCACCACCCCACCCCCATATTAGTCCTGGGAACATCCTCCAATAGTTGGATGTGCCAATAAAAGGGGAATTAGGATCCGGAACTCTATTGTACGTTGTATATTTTACAAATAAAATGTGAAAGAAAGTAATTTAAATTAAATTCATCAAAAGTTTCAAAATGGATTGAAACATCAAATTCAATTTGAAGTTTCATTTACCAATTTAACATATGGAAGTTAAATTTGGTGTTATAACTCAATTGAGTTATATTTTTCATATGTTTCAATTTTATTTAATTTTTTTCTTTGGAGTTACTAAGTTGCTAGCCTATAAATAACAACTTGTTTCTTCATTTGAATCATCCAATTCCATTTGAAACATTCTTCCTTCTTTCTTTGTTTCTTTTGATCTTGAGTCAAGTTGAGAGCAAGTATCAAAGAGTTTTGCCAGATCCAAGTAGTTCGAGGTTGTTGTTCTACCAAAATTAGTCGTTGTATCCTGCTGAGACGATCGCTGTAGTCTGTTTGCAACCTGTGTAGAGCGAATAGTTGTCTTCAGGACAACGCTTTGTAAGCGTGTCTCGACTATTTATTTTCAATATATTTTGCAACATTTATCATATATACAGTGTATGTATTGTTATTTACACTGCAATTTTTAGTATCTAGTTAAGGTGTAATCAGTTTGCTAGTGTAACTTAGTTCTTATTTGAGCATATTTTCAACAATCTGAAGACAATTCCTATTGAATTGATGACTGCAAACTCCTCCACTAATGGGATCGACCATCCTAAAAAATCATGCTGAAAAACCAGAGAAATTCAAGGGAGAAAATTTCAAGAGGTGGCAACAAAAGATGATCGTCTACATCACCACACTAAACCTCGCTCACATCTTGAAGGAAGATTGCCTAGTTACCCCACCAGAAGTTGTCACTCCTAAAACTGAAGTTACCAAGAAAGCATGGATGCATTTAGACTTTTTGTGTTGCAATTATATCATGTGTGGTCTTGAAGACACCTTGTATAATGTCTACTACAATGCCTATACAACTTCTAGGGCTATTGTGGGAGACATTAGACAAGAAGTATAAGCTGGAAGATGCTGGTACTAAGAAGTTTCTTGTAAGAAAATTCTTAGATTATAAGATGATTGATACCAAGTTGGTAGTCAATCAGATGGAAGAATTGCAAAATATCATTAATGATTTGCAAAGTGAGGTATTGGGCATCAGTGAACCATTCCAAGTTGCTGCTGTGATTGAGAAGCTACCTCTTTCTTGGAAGGACTTCAAATGCTATCTTAAACACAAGCGAAAGGAGCTTTCCATGGAGAATCTTGCAATCAAACTCCGCATTGAAGAGGATAATAGAAAAGGAGACAAAGCTTCGCAGAAAGTTGAAGCCAATGCACATGTTGCTAAATCTTCGAGGCGTGATCCCAAGAAGCGACAATTCCAGAAGGGAAATGTGAATCCTCGACCGAGGAATGACGTCAACAAGCGCATTCGTGGAGTCTGCTGGGTTTGTGGTAAGAGTGACCATATTGCTGCTAATTGTAGACACAAGAAGGGACAAAACTCCAACAATCAGATCAATATTGTGGAGAGTGATGATCTCGTTGTTGTCATTTCTGAGGTAAATATGGCCTCCAACACCAAAGGCTGGTGGATTGATTCTGGTGCTACGAGACACATTTGTAAGGACAAGTCCTTGTTCACCACATATGAG
The DNA here is from genome assembly GCA_036850905.1 of Luffa acutangula. NCBI lineage: Eukaryota > Viridiplantae > Streptophyta > Magnoliopsida > Cucurbitales > Cucurbitaceae > Luffa > Luffa acutangula. The sequence continues at coordinate 38,471,408 of CM072094.1, read as the reverse complement.
AAGCTAGATGGTGGTGATAAGCTGTACATGGGAAATGTTTCAACTGCCTCTGTGGCAGGTAAAGAGAAGGTCCTGCTGAAATAGACTTTTGGAAAGATACTTACCCTCAATGATGTGTGGCACGTGCTAGAGATTCGAAAGGATCTAGTGTCAGGAACTCTACTTAATAAAAATGGGTTCAAGCTTGTGTTTGAGTCAGATAAATTTATTCTGACAAAAGGGGTATGTATGTTGGAAAAGACTATATCTAAATGATGGCATGTTCAAATTGAATGTACTGGCACAAATGCCCAAGAATAATAATAATAACAAATTGGTTAAATTACAAATGTGGTCTATAAATTTAGTTCTTGTCAAATAGATTTATGAATTTGAAATTTTATGTCTAATGGGTCAATGAATTTTAAAGAATGTCTAATACGTCTCTAAACTTTCAATTTTTTGCCTAATAAATTTTTGAATTTCTAATTTTGTGTCTAATAGGCTATATGACAATTTTTTAAAATTCACGAACTTATTGAACATAAAATTGAAAGTTGAATGTTCCATTAGACAATTAATTCAATTTTATATCTAATAAGTTTGTTAATTTTAAAAATTGTTGAATATGTCAGAGACTTATGTGACCGAAAAAAAAAATGAAAGTTTAGAAACCTACTCGATATTTTTAAAGTCTAGTGACCCCTATTGACGCAAAATTGAATGTTCAAGGATTCATTAACACAAATGTAAAAGTTTCAAGATTAATCTTGTAATATAACCTAACAAATAAATAATATTACAATTTTTTTAATTTCTTCTTTAAATATTATTTTTAATATCAAAATAAACGAAAATAGATAAAAAAAAATATTTTTTAAATTTTGTTTCTTTTTTTTTTTTCCCTTAAAATTAATATCATATCAAACTTATAGAGAAGAATTGCAATGAATTAAATGAAAAGTTCAGTTTCATTTATGAAAATTTTGGAGTTGTTTTACATGTAAATTACTTTTACGAAATTTTAAGTGAAGTCTCCCTAAACAAATTTTCTGGATCCGCCACAGTTAAGAAACCCTAAATATAAGTCCTAGATGGAGTTTTTTGGTTTTGGGTCTTTCCAAGTTTTCTGGAAGTTTCTTTCCCCACTTGTCGTTCTTCTTTTGAAGCTTTGGACATTCCAAAGGTTGAATTGATCGTTTCCTTCCTCCTTATTATGAAAAATGTTTTGTTAGAAAATCTAGAGTTTTTAACTAAAAATAATAATAACTTTTGAAATAACTAGATTGGTTAATAATCTATCTCCCTCAATAATTAGTTTAAAGGTGATTTTAATTTCTTTTAAATAGTTATTCTAAAATGATTCTCACCCTAAAGAAACTGTTCGTATTAAAAAATTCCAAAATTCATATGAAAAACTCAAAAAACGTTGAAATTATAAAATTGTCTCGTATTTAAAGCTTCTCATATTCTCCTCTTCTTTATGGTAATTTGACATTTGTAGAGTTAGTTTATGCTACTAAACAAAATTGTGATTAAAACCACTTTTAAGAATATATAATCAAATATATAAGTTTTTAAATTAAAATTATTTTAATGAAAATATTTTTTAAAAAAAAGTATACTTTTTTTAAACTCATCTTTTAACTTTGATGCAAAAAAGTTCTTTAACCACATGTAAAAATTAGGTATAAGTTAATTGAAGGAAAAAGAATTGAAGGTCCATAATTTTGGATGTTTTTCCTCATTGATGTGGATTTTATTAATTATATGCCTTCTAGTCTATGCTCTGCTAACACAATCACTATGAAAGATTTGAGCAACCCCATGCACACTTGTTTCACCTTATTTACTTGGTTTTTCATTAATTCTAATTTAAATTCTCAATTAGGGTGGAAAAAGGGTAGTTTTATTTATTTATTTATTTAGTATAATTTTGACAAATGGGTTTGAATTGAAGTTCCAAAAGTGGGTAAAATTTAGTCAACATTGTACACAAAAGTTTAGGGTTGTAAGATTCCTACAAAAAGGAAGATGAATCTTTACCCCATGATGCTAGAAGTGTCAAGGGTTGAAGATTTTATTGGGTGATTTACCTTTGAGTTGAAAATGAAAGGAGAGATAAATTGTAGTACTTTGAGATATTTATGCAATTATATTTATATATATACTAAATTTAATGAAATTCGTTTAGTGGGTGGCGATTTTTTTATATTGTGTTTTCTAAAATATGGGAAAAAAAAAATAAACAACATTTTTAAAATTTTAGTTTCAATTAAGTGATTTACTATTTCGGATTTTTTTCATAAATAATGTAGTTTAAAATAAAAATAACAAAAAAAGTGTAGATTTGAAACTAATTCCAAATTTAGAGTAGATAAATCGTGGACATTGGTCACGAGTTCCATAAATCGTGGTCCAGGAACGCGATTTCTCACGTAAATCGTGGTCCATGTTCGCGATTACAGGCTAAATCGCAGCCCATGTTCGCGATTTGCGTAGATGGCACACCATATCAGCTGACATGTGTGCCACGGATGCCGCCAGAACACTCGCGTACGCGGTACGCGAGTTCTTAAAAAAAAAAACCTATCCCCATCCTTTCTTTTCTCCCTTGCGCCGACAGACCCTCAGAGTTTTTTTTTTTCTTTTCTCCCTCGCGCCGTTCCGTTGCCGTGCATCGTCTGCCGTCGTTCCGTTGCCGTCCATCGTCTGCCGCCATTCCATCGCCGTCCATTGTCTACCGCCGTTCAGATGTATGCTCATTCTCAAACAACAAAAATAGGTCGTCTCCGAGTATTTCATGGATGAAACTCAAATGGGTATTTTTCTAAAACTGAGCTCCCAGCTTCCTTCTTGGGCTTCTTCTCTAATCTCTCCTCTTAGAAACCAATTCCATCAAAACCCATTTGCAAAAACCTCTTCCCCTGTTGGCGATTTGCTGCGACTTTTTTTTTTTTTTTGGGGAGTTTGTTTACAATTTTGAGTTGGTTTTAAGGCTTTTGGGAGGTGGGGTTAGAAGAAGAAATGTTGGGAGTGGATGTGAAAACAGGACACCGCTGCTCCACCAAAAGTAGCTTTCAATGTGAAGATAGGATACGACCGTTCAATGTGTTTTTGTTTCTGAATGTCAATGTGTTTTTGTTTCTGTACTTGACTTTTGTTGTAGAATTCTTTTATTTTTACTCCACGCATATTCGCTCGAAATCCAACACTGTAGATGGTTTTTTTTTTCCAAAAAATGCAGAACATGTACACGATTCTGATGTGAATTTGGTCCAATGTACACTTCACTGCCACGTCAACCAAGGTAAACTCGTGTACATGGTACACGATTTTTTATCACCCTACTTTTGTCAATACTTTCAACTTCCACCTCTAATTTGTAATTTTTTATTTTAAGTACATTATTAAAATTATAATTTTTAAAACTACCTTAATTTTGTCATTTCTTTTTTAAATTACATTATTGGAGAAATTAACCCTACTATTTCAGTATATCTTTTTTTTTTTTTTTTAATAAACTAGTTCAACTTCCATCATTGGCATGATTATTGATTAATGGTTGATTCCTCATGGTTAATTAACATATAGCTAGTAAAAGTAACATTGCACTCAATGAGCCAACATGAGCATAATTGATCAACTGAAGCTTGTATTAAAGATCAAGAGGTTTGTAGTTCAAATCCTTTCACCCCACATGTTGTTAAAAAAAAAAAAAAGATTGCACTGAAAATAATAGTAAAATTAGTTAGAATTGTTTATATAGTTATTTTTATTATTATTCTTATTTTTTTAAAAAACAGGATACTATGTTTAGTTACCATAAATGTGGGTACCATGATTTCATCTTCTGACATCAAACAAAGAAGCACATGTCAATTATCACTAAACTATACTCACTTTGGCTATTCTGTTTCAGTTATCGGTGCCCCTAATTTTATTATTTCAATATCTTTGTTTCTTGTGGAAGTCACTATATTTAAAGTTTATTTTTCCTTCCTCCTCCTATATCTCTCAATGGTGAGAACGCTTAGAGTTTATACCAACATACATTTTACTTTTGGTTTCTATCCATAAAATCTTGTATCACATATAACAAGTTTGTGGTATGACCAATGACAACAAATCTCTATCATATCTCTAAAATAGTATATCATTATTGTTCATTTTGAGTCTAGATAATAAACAATGCTTCTAGATTTTCAACGTGTAAGGGATAACGGACACGACACAGATTTACACGAGATACTTGTCCTCCCTTATATACTCATGAATTATTCTCTTATCTAGCCAATGTGGGACTTTGGTCACACTCCCAACACAATGAAAACATTATTTTCATTGCATATCTCTCCATTCTTATTATATGGAATTACATGGTTAGACTATCGTTAAATAAGTCAGAAATAAAATATAGAGTATATAAATATTCTAATAAATTAGAAACTCAAGTATGAATGACCTAACCCTATAGCTTAGATATGGAGAAAAACAATAGCATGTTTGGTAACTGATATCGACATCGCGCGTATCATTTTCAAGAATAAGGTTCCATTTATTACTTCATCAATGTATCATCAATATGGACCATACTTCAATCAAAGGCCGTCCATTTGTAACATAGCTAGGGTTACATTACACACTTCTATCTCTATATATATAAATCAACCAAAACAAAAAAAGAACAGTACATTTCCAGAAAACCCACAGCCTTGCAGTACTTGATTGATTTATATATACAACCCCTTTAAAAGTTTCTTTTGGTAGAGAGATGAGCTTCAATTTAGAGATGATAAGCAACCATTTTACAGTGGATAGCTTCAATGAAAGTGATCATCATCATCAAGGAACAATCTCCATTAATCCTTTTTTCACTAATCAGAGCTGCTTTTGTTTTGAAAAGTTTGGTCATTTTAATGAAATCCCAAGCTGTGTTGTTCCAGCTGCTCTTTACTCCTCTGTGTCTGCAGCAAATAGCTCTTCATTGCCTCCATTTAACAGAGAAGATTCCAAGGTAAAACAAAAATTGGGCTTTTAATAGTTTTTCTTTTGAATGTGAATCTCTTGATTGTGCCATTTCTGGGAGTTTATTAATTTTGTTTTGGAATTTGGACAGAGATTGGGAGGAAGAAAGAGGAAAATAGGAAATGAAAGGGAGGAGAAGCAAAAGGGAGTCATTCATGTGAGAGCAAAAAGAGGCCAAGCTACTGATAGTCACAGTTTAGCAGAAAGGGTAATAAGCTTTTTAAAGTGTTTTTGCTGACTAAAATTGACTTCTTTTTGGCAAAATATTGAGGTTTTGAAACTTGTTAGAAAAATAAAAGTGGTTTTGAAAAGTTTTTTAGGGAGTGGTACCTTTTTTAATTTATGGAGAAAAATGAAAAAGTAGGTTTAAATCATATTTTGATTCCTAAATTTTAACCTTGCAAATAATTAAATATTGTTCTTTTACATGCAATTAAACAAAATGACATGTTTTAGTCATGAAAAAATCTAGACATAACAGATAAATACAAGGTTAAAAGACATTTTTGGTCTGTGTATAGTTCTATGTAGTTAACTTTACTAATGTCATGATTTGGTCTTGTAATTTTTTTTTTTTTTTAATTTGTAACGTTTTAGTTCTTAAAAGTACGATCTTGTAGTTTAAACTGTGTAACGATTTAATCATTGTCAAGAAAAATTTCTTCAAGTTGAAGTATCAATTTTTATTATATAACGATTCGAGTTTCTATAGTTTATAATGCATTTGACCGATAGAAATAGTCACTGTCGATCCACTTATGTGAAAACTCCTATTAAATGTAAGTTGTAAGATTTTTTTTTTATGCTTATAATTAAATACTACTTACACTTACAAGTTTCTTTGTTTTTCTATTATCTTATTTTTCTCATGTTTTCAAAAACCAATCCAATTTTTTAAAACTAAAAAAAATAGCTTTCAAAATTTTGTTTTTGTTTTTGGAAATTGACTAAAAATTCAAATGTGTCGTTGTCAAAGATGAAAATTATGGTAAAAAAAAAAATGGAGAAAAAACAAGCATAATTTAAAAAAACTAAAAATTACCAAATGGTTATCAAATTGGGCTTATATAGATTTATAATTGGCTATAGGTAAGAAGAGAGAAAATAAATCAGAGGCTGAAATTCTTACAGGACTTGGTTCCAGGATGCTACAAGGTAACCAATCAGAAGCTAATGTTCAATTTTACTTTTTTTTTTCCCTTTTCTTTTTTACTTCTTTTTTTCTTCATTTTATTTATTATTATTATTATTTTATTTTCCAGACAATGGGAATGGCAGTAATGTTGGATGTGATCATAAATTACATCCAATCACTGCAGAATCAGATCGAGGTGAGTAATTTATACATACATACAAAGCTTGAGTTTAGTGGTATAATTTTTTTTTACTTTGATGGTAATATATTTGAGGTACGAAGTTTTCATAAGTTTTAATTGTACAATATTATTGTTTCTGATTTCTTTGTTTTAGATTAATATATATTGCATCTTGGATTCATGAGTCAAACTCATGCTCCCATATAAATTTGTCTTTATGGTAATCTTTTTCTTTGTCCTCCTAAGTTTTTCTAAGTTTAACTTGAGTTTAGTGGTATACATTTTTTTGTTTTGTTTTTTTGAGAACATGTGGGGTTCGGATTTGAACATTTAACTCTCTTGGTCGATCGACCAATGGTACAAGGTTTGTGTCAGTTAAGTTATATTCTTCTTGACAAATCATCACTCGTTAATCTAATAAATTAAAATATTACATCAATATTTAAATAATAGTGTTGAGGGTAAGGGATTTGTTAGAATCAAAAGCAAACAATTTAGGCCCTATTTAATAACCATTTGGTTGTTGGTTTTTGGCTTTTGAAAATTAAGCTTAAAAACATTATTTGCACCTATAAGTTTCTTGGTTTAATTTGATTATCTATCTTATTCCCATGTTTTAAAAAACCAAGTCAAATTTTGGAAAAAAAAAAAAAAATAAAGTAGTTTTCAAAAACTTATTTTTGTTTTTTGAATTTGGTTAGGAATTCAAATATGTCATTAACAAAAATGAAAATCATTGTAAGAAATTTGAAAGAAAACCAAATGGTTTTCAAACGAGGCCTTAAAGGCGTAAATGAAACTTTTTAGAGTCTACATATTATATAGATACAACCATCAAAACTAAATTTGTAAAATAATTTTAAATTTATTACTTTTTATAACTATGTATGATAAATAGTGTTGAGTATGTGTATGTCAATTACATTGATCATATCTCATCCATTTAAGCATTGAGATTTAATGGGCATTTAACATATGATGTTGTCTTGTAAATCAAAGTAGTTGAGAATATTTTCCCAGGATAGTTTAACATAAAAAACAGTGTGGATAATATGTTCTCCTATTCCGCTTGCAACTATTACGAGAATCGCTTTTGCCTTCTCTTTTCCCCTGACTATTACACTACAAGATTTTTGGGATATGCCGACGGAAAAAGCCGTTGGGAGAACTCAAAAAACCGTTGGGGTAGCTAATACCAACGGTTTTTTTAACCGTCGGGCTGATCGTCGATAAAACCGAGTCGGGGCAGCTAATGCCAACGGTTTTCAAAAAACCGTTGGGATATCGGAGGAAATGCCAACGGTCTTAAAAACGTTGGAATATCCCTAATTAGGATGTTTCAGCTCACTAGGTTGCCTCTGGTATGTCTATGGATTCAACATTTAAATTTACTCATTCATGTGTGAACATATATATTGCTGAATACAAGTTCATAATCTTTATTAAGGGTTTATATATAATATTTATTGGTAAATAAGAAAATCTCACTACAAGAAATTATCTCTCTAACTATATATAAATTTTCTTTTGTTTTTCCAAGTTCCTTTCCATGAAACTTTCAGTTGCTAGTCGCTACTATGACTTCAACAACAGCTCCGAGACTGATGGCATTGAGTTCATGCAGGTATGGACTTTCTCAACATAAATTTTCGTCCTACAAATTAATTAATCTCATCAATTTTCAATTTGCAAATATTACCATAAAGCTTGATATGGTATTCTCAAAAACAATATATATCGATGCCCAAAGATAATCGTTCAATGCATATTAAAAAAAAAACAAATTTAAATGTTGAATAGGTTAAATATTTATTAGACACAAAATTGAAAGTTAAGGGACTTATTGAACACAAAAGTGAAAGTTTGAAGGCCTATGTAGGGACCAAAGTGACATAATCCTGAAAGTTTAGGAACTAAACTTGCAATTGCATCTACTTGGTTAAGATTAATGCAATTTTTTTACTCAATTGATTAATGTAATTCTTATTTATATATAGAATTTGTACTAGTAGGAGTACAAGCCAATACTTTAACATGTAATTATTATTATTATTTTTTTAGAAGCTTTAACATGTAATTATTTTTTTTTTTTGAAAAAAAATGTAATTATTTGTATATACTATGATTTCAGCTGTATGTATAATTATTTATCTATAGTAGTTGATCTAAATTAAGTTAGATTTACTTCTACCCTTTGTTTGGAGGAGCATTGACAAGAAAGTTTTATGCTTCACACACATTATTTCTTTCTTCTTATTCATCTCATCATCTTTTAGAAAATTTGTAAATTATTGAAATTCTGAGTTAGAAAAAGCTTATAGTTGAGAAAATTTTGCAGGCAACAAATGGGTATAATGATATACAAGAAATGGAGAGGATTGTACTTGGAGAAGAAGGGTATGGAGGGCCCTCTTACCACCACTCTACTTTGCCACCTCTCTAACTTCAATACAATCTCCACTCTCCCTTTCTTCTTTTTCCAAACAATACTATTTATTGAACTTATAATGCTTTAATTTTTTTCCATGCAAAGAATACTATATTTAGAAATACAATCTCATCACATATAAATGTAAGAGAGAGATTGAAATAAGATTAAAATATATCATTTGAGCTATGTTTAATAAATCTCCAAAGCTAAGATGTTAATATTTTTTCTAATATACATATGTGATTTATTTGACGCTATTATGATTATATTTTTTATAAAAGTAAGTTGTTTACTTGTTCATGTGTTATTATATGATAAAGTTAATGTGATTAAACTTTGATGATGTTTGTTATACTACCACGCCACTTTTGTGTGGATGTGAATCATACGAAGGGAGATTTGAACATTTGACCTCTTATTTGAGAGTATATATCTTAACAAGTTGTTGAGTTATATGTTCAGGTTGTAACGACCCGACTTCTTAATAAGTCTTTAAGGGACCGTCACGACAATACATGCTTTGGAGGCCTTTTCGAATAAAATATTTTTAAAACATAAACATCTAATTCAAGTAAAAACTTTAAAATAAAACTTTTATTCGGGATCCCTAATTTCAAAGGTTTTAAATAAGCTTAAATAAATCCTAAAACATAAATGTACAAGGCCTTTAGAAATTTCTTAAAAACAACTTACAATTCAAATAAAGTAAACAATGTTCTTAACGCGGAAGAAAATAAAATTATGAACTCATGTCCTCTCATGACTGCCTAACTGATTTTCATCAATCGTCTTCCATCTGCCCTTGCCTTTACCTGAAAAAAAATATTTTTGAAAAGAATGAGTATTTTAAAATACTCAGTAAGTGACCCTACTATTGAGGTTGGGTCACGCTTTAAAAACATTTTTAAAATCAACAATAAATATAATTTTGGTGGCTTTAAACTTTATCTTAAGCTTAGGATATACATCAATTTTATGCATATCCTAGACACATCAATTTCATGTGTATTTCTAATGAAAGAGAATATGCATCACTTTCATACATATTCTAGACACATCAATTTCATATGCCTCCTACAGAGGTCGTCAATTTCACGAAACCTCGAGGTCGTCAATTTCACAAACATCGACTTAGGTACATCAATTTTATGTCCCTAAGCCCTGTGTAGGCATCTCTGAACGTACACCAATTTCATGTACGCTAAATTACACTTATAAATAATTTAAACTAATTCCTTTAATGGAATTTCAAGGAACCACCAACTCAACTATTTTAAACATTAACAAATACGAACAATAATAATAATTTTCATGCTTTCAATAACTTTTCATGAACTCACGCATAATTGAAATATGCTAACTTTCATGCTTTTAATAAATAATAAGAAATTTCAAGAACAACTCATAAACATGAGAATTTTAGGAAAATAATCATTCGCACCCAATTAAAAGTTCAACAGTAAGTTCACTTACTTTGACCTAACTGCTCTTGAACAACACTAATCAATTCCTTAACTCCAAGGCCAAAACAACAATACACTTGTTGTCCGAGGTCTCCAAAAAACGCTCCAATCCGACAACTAAACTTCTAACGCCAAAAGAACCTTGAAATCAAAAACTACAACTTATGGGTAAACTTGATTAAACGATAATCAACCAAAACCATTCAGAAACTCACTTAAACACTTTAATATTGTTGGAACTTAAAGACCCATAGAGTACCTTGCTGGAAAACGCTAAAGGAAGAATACTCACGCGAACTCCGCTGGAAAATCGGCTTGAACTCGCCTAAGAAACTCATAACCAAAGCCACAAATTAGTGGGCATTCAACATATAACGGAAACAACTTAGGGACCAAAAAGATCTCGCTTACCCACGCAAGGAATCGCCAGAAAAACGACGAAGACGATCAAGAACGCTGCTGTCCGCTGGAAGTCGCGCACCTCACCGGAGAAAAACCACAGATCGAAGTCGCTGCCGGAGCTCACACCAACATGCCGGAACCCGACCACAGCCCCGCCGTAAGAATGCCTGCAGCACGCCAAGAGGAACGTTGCCGCGCCGCCGTGACTAGGTTCGCCCGCTGGAGATGCCGCCGCCGAACTAGAACACGTGAAGGTGTCGCCAGTGACTGCTAGTGAGGAAAAACCAGCTGTTGCCGGTGAGACCTTGGAGAAGAATGAAAATCGAAAAGAAGGCACAAAGGGGAGGGATGCGGCAGAAGGGTCGTGGAGAAGAAGAGGAAAGATGGAGAAAATGTTCACCTAGGGCTCCACACCTTTTAAAAAATGAGGCTTGGACTTGGGCTTGGCTAAAAACCCAACTATTTACGAAATTGCCATTCCACCTTTAGTATTAACTATTTCACCAATTCTTCCAAATTTTCAAAATTCCCTCTTAACTCAAAATTAACCCAACTTAGGAAATTTGAAATTTATCCCAAAATACAGGCGTTACAATCTTCCCCCCTTAAGAACTTTCGTCCTCGAAAGTTATTGGTCCTGGAAGAGCTCTAGATACTTGATTCTTATCTCCTCTAATAAGCTAAGCCCACTATTAGACAAGTAAGCATGAATACTCCGGAGGAATGTACTAAACTGTGTAAATGTAATGCTCCAAGTTCTATACTTAACTTGGCGCCATTACTTAAGCTTTTATCTTAATACTAGCCGAATGCTCCGAAATTTTTGGGAACATAATGCTATTAATCACAAGCTACTGCTAAAAGAAGAAATGAATATCAATTCAAACATACTTTAATCATCTCATAACTAATAATCAAATGCAATAGAGAGTAGGGAAAAGATCCACTATCTCAAGGTTCGAACTTAATACTTAAAACAACAAAAACCAAACAAACTAAAACAATGAATGCAAATAACTAGAGTCTCATCTTGACAAATAAAGCAAATAAAAAGTAACTACTAAGGTCTTTCTTCAAAAGTCTTTCCTCACGAGCCTCCTGTTTTCTTCTGAGGGCAGTTATTAGCCATATGCCCTTCCTGGTGACATTTGAAACACACACCTTTCCTCGCCAAGCATTGACCCCAATGATGTCTTCCACAAGTGTTGCATTTGGGTTTCTCACCTCCATTGCCCTCTTGTTTGTCATGCTGAGTTTTCTGTCTAGAACTTTCGGATGAGGATTGAGATCGTTGGAGGTTGGTAGTTGTCTGCTCGTGTTTCCTCTTCTGCCCTGCGTTGAGCTCCGACTCCTTGGCTACTGGAGTTGTAGTAACGGTTGGCATGCCCATAAAGGTGGCCGCTCGAAGGGCCGCTGGGTAGTCCGTTGGGCCAAGGGCTCCAACAACCCTCTGGACGTCATCTCTCAAGCTCGCGATGAACCTCTTTGTCTTCTTCGCCTCCGTATCCACCGCTTCAGGGGCGAATCGGTACAGTCGGGTGAATTCCAGTTCGTACTCTTCTACTGATTTTTCCCCTTGCGACAATGTTAAGAATTCCCTCCTTTCTGTAACTGATGATGGCCGAGTAATATTTCTGGAAGAACGCCTCCTTGAACTGCAACCAAGTGACCGGACCAGAACTCACATCGATGGATCTCTCAGCCGACCTCCACCACAACAGAGCATTGTCCCTTAGCACAAAAACCGCGCACGACACCTGTTGCGCCTCAGGGCATCCCATGTAGCGAAATATCTCTTCAATTTTGGCAGTCCAAGCTTCGGCCTCTGTGGGATCCACAGCCTTACCGCTAAACGTCGGTGGGTCATATTTCTTAAAATCCTTAAGACACCGAGCTCCCGCAGTTGAGCTTACCTGACCCTGGTTCTCATTTTGGTTCACCTGGGGTGCCTGATTGGCAATGACATTACTTAGAAGCGCCTGGAGAGCCTCCAGAGTCAGAGTGACAGCTTGTGTCGGTGCTGGAGGTGCAGGAGCTTGCTTGTCAGGAAGATCTTCGTCATACTGATCCATAGGAAGATCTACTTGCTCCGGGAGTGTCAGGCCTCTGCCACCCCTACCACGACCACGTCCGTGTCCACGTCCTCGACCTTGTCCACGTGGAGGCATACTTCAAGTTTCTACACCCATACTGAGCCTAATCAATCTCTTAACCGAAAACTAAATGGCAAGAGAAATTCATGCATTGAACACTAATCACATAAACTTTAAAAATTTTAAAACTCAGTCTATTACAAGGGCATACCTGGCGATGATGAGAATCTCGTTATTTAGCCATGAGGACACATAAGTATAGTCAAGATAAGCTTAAAAGAATTGATAGATACTACCTATACCAACAAGGTGCACCTTCCTTTTCGGTGGCTCAATCATAGGAACTTTGAAGTTAAGCGTGCTTAGCTTGGAGAAGTTCTATGTTGGGTGACCTCCTGGGAATTTTCCTAGGGAGTATGTGAGTGAGGACAAAGCATGCTAAAAGGACCCCGTGTTGGTTTGTGGGGACAGTCGTCACTCTTGGAAGCAGTTTAAGATGAACCTTACCAGGTCGCAGGGGATGTAGGGGAATGTCGGTGCCGTCAGGTGCCAAATCCAAATTCCGAATCCTGGGCCTGGGGCGTTACAAGGTTGACCATTTCAATTTTGGTCTTTAATTTTTATATTTTTAAGAGTTTGAATTTAGTTCTTATCATTTTGTGAACACTCTCTTTAATAGTCTCTATCATATATGAATACTCATAATCATTATGAGATGTAAGGACTTTCTTTACCCATCATGTTTTATTTGGACATCCATTATGAGTTAATATCAAGTATAAAGTACATGTGTACACATTTTTTTTTTTAAAAAGTACATGTGTACATTAAATTGGTCAACTACATTATTTGACTGATTTTTTAAATTTATAATTTCATGTAATTTAACCCATCTTGGTCCCTCTATTTTATAACCTAAGTAATGCTCACCAACCTAATATTAATTGGAAACTTGGTTGCACATTGGTGTATACCTCACACTACTATTAAAATGTTGATAGCTAGCATAGAGAAAAATAAAAGACAAAAGATTTCTCATTTTTTACTTTTCTCTCTCTTATCTGTCGAAGATACTTACATATTGGTGTACACCCTTGCAAAACTTATGTTGTTGTCCACCCATGTCTATATTTATTGCTAATAGGCTCAATATTTGAAATCTGAATTCGACACGTGACGGTTCTGACATTTCCCTACATCTCCTGCAATTTGGTCACACGACTGACATCTGATGGCTCCAACATTTCCTTTATATCCCCTACGATTTGGTCATGTCACCATACTTATCTTAAAAGCTTCTAAGAGTGAGGATTGTCCCCACAGACCCACATGGGTCCTTTTAGCATGCTTTGTTTTCGAGGGTCACCAACATTGAACTTTAACCTTAATCCTAATATTTTCAAAGTTAATTTGAACTCCACTATTGCGATGTTTTATACAAAAAAAAAGAATTTCTTTTTCAAAAAGTTCTATTACAATTTAAACTTTTAAAACGTTTGGGTCAAACTTGAAACTAATTACATAAATTAAGGGCAAATGCGAAGCATAATAAAATATATAAACTCTTCTAATGTATTTGGTTGGTTTTCAATTTGCCCTAACGACATTTAATTAGAATTTTCAATTATATCGTTCATCTTTCATGTTTCGTTAAGTATTTTAGTTGAGATTTTATTAATGGTTTTTTATAAATACATATATGCATACTAGTGGGTGAACACACAAGCGCAAATATACACTGTCTCAAATAGTATAAACCAGAAGGATTCCAAGTATGGAACCCAAGGGAACAAATTAACACAATAACCAATTAATAAAGATTGAACTTCAAGCTGAACCGTAGGTAACCTATGAAAATAATGGAGGTAGAATTGAATTTTTGAAAAATAAATATAACAGCAATGGGAAAAGGGGATCCAAATATTTTACTGCCTTATAATCTACCATGCTGCAAAATTATGAGGTCACAAACCTGTTTCACAGCATCTTGAATTGTGAACCGAATTCAACTCTTATTCAGCCTTCTATGAAAGTACCTTTAAGAATAAACCTATATCTCTATGGCGGCTAATGTTTTTTTTAGTACATATCTCTATGGCTAATGTTAACTTAGATAATTAAATGCACAATTCATTGATTCTATAGGTGTTGTCTTATCTCTAAGGTCAACTCTGAATTACTATCTCTAGCCTCTTCTTCCTATATTGCTTTTATGACAACCGTATTTTGTTTAACTCTCTCGATATTAAACTCAACATTGTATATTAATCTAGGTGATGAAACTAAATTAATAATGAGCAATAAATTAAATAGAAGCAAACAATGCTAGAGGTGAGCAAAGTTGTGATTACATACAGGGGCGGATTTGTGAAGGGTCCCTGAAATCATAGATTATATATATATCTATAGGATTTTCCAGTTCATTTCATGAAATTGGTCTTTGGTCTGGTAGTTAGAGGGGTATAGTTTTCGTTTTCTGACTCTAAGGTCAAGCGTTCAATTCTCATTGAACGTAAGTTTTGAATTTACTTCTATTTAATATTTTTTCTTTACCTAAACTCCGGTCGCGCTCAAACTTCATTGCACGCAAGTTTTGAAGTATTTCATTTATTTTTTTTGCTTTACCTGTTTTAATTCTCAATTTTTTAAATCCCAATATATATATATATTTATATATTAATTCTTATTAAATTACGTAAAGTTTCACTTTTGCTTATATATTTTAATATTTAGGTGTCGATAACTCTAGTTAATTTTGTAATTAATATTACTTAATCTAAATATTAAATATTAACCCATTTAAAATTATATTTATAGAAAAGTTAAATGGCAAGTTTAGTCCCTAAATTTTATAATTTGTATTTAATATGTCTTAAACTTTCAATTTTATGTCTAATAAGTCCTTAAGCTTTAAAATTAAATGTCTAATAGATTCATGAACTTTCAATTTTGTAACTAACAAGTCTTAAACATATTTAAAAGAAATTAAACTAATTGCTTTATTAAACATAAAATTTAATTTGCTTCTATTTGAACTTTGAATTTCAATTTTGTAACTAATATATACCTTAATTTTAAAAAATGTCACATAAATTGAGAACTTATTAGACACAAAATTAAACTTTATGTCTTATAAAACATTTAATTTATAAATATTTTGAATATGTCAAAGATCTATTAGATATATAATTGAAACTTCAGACATAAATATTAGACTTTTTTTTTAAAAAAAAAATTCAGGGACCTATTAGATGCTTTTTAAAGTTCAAAGACTATTTAGACACCAATATAAAATTTCACAAACTAAACTTATAATTTCATCTAATATCAACTTGTGCCCCCTCTGGCATCAACTTCTGGATCCGTCATTGATTACACAGTGGACAACATACTTCCTTTAGGGCGTCCACATATTTGAGTCTCAAAGGAAATTTAGCTCATAGTAACTAAAAGTAAAGACGGAGAAGAAATAACTGAAGAATGCATTATATTAAAGGATAAAAGTGCAAAGTTACAATGCATGAACAAGGAAAAACATAACGTACGCAAGACTAAACAAACTAACACAACGAGATGTTTAGGAATATAAATGACAACAACTAAACAAAGGAATTACAAGAAAGAAGATAAAACAAAAATGTGCAGCGGCCTAAAGCACTAGATTGCTTTTCCAATCTAATCCAACGTTACCTTTTTCAAGGAAGTTGGATCATAACACCTACTCTCTTGACGTCGGTGTTTGATTGGGTGCAAGCTCTTAGTAAATACTCTCGTACCCTACTGAAATATAGTTCTCCAAATTACTATAACTCGGATTGGCGACCATTGCTTCAAGGTCTCTAATTGAATCTCCAAATCGGCTCACTCTTCTTGAAGCTTTTGGTCTCCTTTTATAGACCTCTAAGACTAGGTGTGCTGCCGAGATCGGTGAGAGCATCTAGATTCGAAATCAGCTTCAAAAATTAAGAGATGAAATTGAAATTCTTAGAATCGTGCTGAGCTGTCCGAAGCTTCCCTATTGTCGGAAGGCTAAGTTGTGCTACCGCAAATCAAGGATTCCAGATTATGCACAAAAACATTTATATTTTCTTAGATTCCTGCCAAAATTGATTCCAATTACACATAAACTTGTGCAAATCAAAATATTTCCAATAAACATTAAACTAATATCTTAAAGGCTAAATAACCCTAATAAATGAATGTTCCCTCACACAACACACACACACAATATATATATATATATATATATATATATAGAAAACAAAATTGAAACTTAAAATTTGAAATCAACTTGAAAAATAATTTTTTTAAAAAATGCATCTAAAACGACTCTTTAGAATAATTAAAGTAGAGCTTCAATCAATTCGAACCCATAAATGAAGAACATCATGATTTGCGTACACCTGTCAAAACAATAATTATATTTCAATAATTATTTAGAACGCCATTAGTTTATTACCATTTTAATGCAGACCTTTGATTAGCTTTAATTAACAAACCATTAAAAATATATAAATATTTAAATCAAAATTTAAAAAACTCTACATGTTTATTTATATTTTTAATCATGGTGGTAGATTAAGCTACCTACTCTCCGACCACTTTTGATTTAATAATTAATTAATCACACAACGATCACCAAACTTTTAATTAATAATCGTTTAATAAGATTGAAGTTGTTGGTCACAATTTTTATGATTGTATTACACGTCATTACGATTCTAGCCATATTAAATATTAATTAATCCAAACAAGCTTAGATTAATCAATAATTAAATTTTCAAATTAAAAACATAACATTATGTTATTTATCAAACAAGTGACATTAACGTTCTGACTTCCAACAACTTTACATTTTAAACTTAATACATCAAAGAAATTTGAAGGAAAAAAAAAAAGAAGCTTATAATATTAACGGTCGTATTTGTCCGTTTTGTTCAACCATAAAATTCTCTAAATAATTTTCATATGAAAGTGAGAACACAATATTAGTAAATATCAATATAAGCAAAGTCTTGAGTTCCAAAAAAGGGTTTGAGCTGAGATTAGTTGAAGTTTACTATCATGATTTTTTTTTATAAATTTTTTTTTTATTGTTTTCTGTTTAAATTAAAATTAACTAAGTCTAACATTAAATTTATGTTCAATAACAATTTGATTTATTTTTCTTCCCATTAAGCTTATTTAAAATTGACTTTATTAAGACAAATCAAGTCTAAATAAAAGTTCAACATCACCCAATATTCAAGTATATGCTGAAATTAGAAACTTGAAGATAATTAACTAGTTAAAATTCTATTGTAGGTTGAAAGTTCCAATTTTCATCCTACATTTATAGTGTTATATTTAAGTACGTGATGAAATTAATTATAGAAGTTTATTAGCGATAAAATTCAATTACAAGTATAACTATTGTTGATAGACTATTTTAGGCTAAATTATATAAAAAAATGCCCTTGAACTATGGGGCCTGTTTCAAAAATGTCCTTGAACTTTAAAAAATGTTTCAAAAAACCTTTACGTTAGTTTTTTTGGATGGAAACCATTAAAAAATTCAGTTTCATCAATACTCTTTTAACTTTCAAAAGATTTTAAAAAATTACCTTATTAGAATTTTTTTTCCTTCTCTCACCGTAAATTCTTCTTCCATGAAAATTAATGAGAAACTTTACCTATTTTTCATGTATTCATACACTAGGAGCTTTTCTTCTCTTTCAACACATCATCCCAAGAGCTTGACTAGATTTTCGACAATGGTACTTTTGAAACATTTTTAACGGTTTTAACGGTTCCCATTAAAAAATTAACTGCAAGGGTATTTTTGAAACGTTTTATAAAATTCAGAGGTATTTTTGAAACTTTTTAAAGTTCAAATGCATTTTTGAAACAAACCCCATAGTTCAGGGGTACTTTTTATAACTTAACCACTATTTTATCCGTGATAGTAGTCTATCATTGATATATTTGACATATTTGCAAATCTTTTAAAAAGTTATTATATTTATAAATAACAAACTTTAAATTGCTACCTATTACAATAATATATATATACCATACATTCTAAATATGATCCAAAAACCATTTTCCAAAATAAGGCTACCAAACATAAATTTACTCAGCATGTAAAAACAAGAATTTTATGGATAAGATACAAAGCATCTCTAAAAATTTACCAATATTCATAAAATTCCACATGGTTGGATTGCCGTGGATCGTTAAAATCACCGGCCAGTCACAGACACGCGGGCAAGGATATTCTTAACCGCATATTCTTATAAGACAGAACGTAGCTGTCGAGAAACAAAATCCTGGGACCTACCAGCATTCACAAATCACACAAATTTGGACTCTAACGACCCCGCACTCACTTCAGAAATCGCCGTAACAGTCATTGGAATTTCGACGCGTGTCACTGTCCTGATGGCGGAACCGTCCGTCACCTTCCCACCACAAAACCTCACGCCGATCGAGCTTTCAGGTTGTCGTTTACTGGTCCAATATTATTATTATTTATTATTAGACTATATTACCAATTTAATTTTGAGTATAAACTTCATTCGTATAATTTCAAATTTTTCAATTTAATTTCTATGGTGGATGATTCCTCCTAGATTGTCTTCTTTTCTTAGTTCATCAACATTTAGAATGGAGATATTCGAACCTTTAACCTTTTGGTCGATAGTATATATATCAATTATCACTGAACTATATTCACATTAGTAAATGGTCTTTATTATTAGATTTTTTAAAAACATTATTATTAGAAGTTGTTAACATATTGATACATGACCATTTTTATTTGCATAGTAATGATTTAATGTTTTTTATTTTGTTAATTATATTTATTAAGTTTAAAGCTTAGGAAAAAGATAAAAAGAAAAAACATGATGTAAGTAATCTTTAGTAGGGTAAAAAATATTTTAGGGAAAAATACACTTTTGGTTTCTGAGGTTTGGGTTAAGTGACACTTTGGTCCCTGAGTTTTCAAACTCAACAAAAATACCCCTGAGGTTTGAGATAAGGAGCACTTTGGTCCCTCCCGTCAACTTTTCTGTTAAATTTTAACGGTTGCTGACATGGCACTATTATTGTAATTAAAAAATATTTTTTTAAAATTTTTAAAATAAAAAAATATTAAAATAATAAAATAATATTATTTTTTAATAAATTTATTTTTCTCTCTTTCTTCTTCTTTCACCACCCACCACCTCTCCCTTCTTCTTCTTCACTACCCACTACCCACCACCCACAACCACCTGTTACAGCGGTCGGCGCCATCGCCGGCGGTCCTTTTTTTTTTTTTGGTCTTTCTTTCTCTTTCTCTTCTCTCCCTTTCGGCCTCCCTCTCTCTCATCCCTCTCTTCTCATCCCACAGAGCAAATCCCCGTCGTTAACACACACTCCTCTCCGTTGCGGCGGCGCCAGTATAATCTCAACCAAAGCCCCAACCCCGCCTCGACTGCTTTCACTCTGTTCCTCCCCCACGGACCGCGAGATCTGGAAACTCGCGAGCATCATCGATCTGGAAACTTAGACCGTCTCCGAACATCTTGCAACGGCCGGATCTGCGACCTTCTCCGACCATCCTGCAACTCTGCCTTTCTCTCACCGTCTCCGACCAACAACTCACCATTGCAACGGCTGGATCTGCGTCTGAGACATTACAAAGCTTTAGGAAACGGCAGCCGTACCAGATCTACTCAAGTGGAACGAATGAAAAGAATAAAAACGAAGGGGAAAGTGGAACGAGCCAGATCTGCGGCGTCGAGGGCGAAATCTGGCGGTTTTTTTGCGCGAGTTCTTCGATTTCCAGTCCTATCATCTTCTGTGTTTTCCGGCGGCTTCAACGCTTCCCGGCGAGGAGAAAGAAAACGAAGAGAAAGAACGAAGGAGAAAAGGAGAAAGTAGAAGAAAAAAATTCGGCCGACGACGGCGGCGAGCAGCGAACGGCAGGCGGCGGGGCGGCGGACGGCGACTGAAGCTTCTGGTAATGGAGGGTTAAACTAAGTTGAAGAAGATGGATAGGAACAAGATGGAGGAGGGAGAAGATGAAGAAATAATAAATAATAAAAATAATAAAAATTATATTTAATATATTATTTTTATTTTAAAAATTAAAAAAATTGTTTTTTAGATTAAAAAATAAATTTCACCTCACCTTTCCGTTAGTAACTAACAAAAAATGGATGGAATGACCAAAATGAAACTAAACTCAAAACTCAGGACTAAAATGTTGAGTTTGAAAACTCAGAGACCAAAGTGTCACTTAACCCAAACCTCAGGGACCAAAAGTGTATTTTTCCCAATATTTTAAGGATGACTTCTCACTAATTACATAATTCAGCAGATATACTATTTACTTTTATAAAATTGGAAGTTCAAATCCATACCTCTACATTTATTTTACTAAAAATTTGAACTAAAACTTTTAGGATTATAAAGACATTTTTTTTTTTTCTCGAGATGGATTGTAGATACAAAATTGGATCAAAATAAAAAATTGAAAACCCTCAAAGCTAATCCCAAATTGTTGATACAAAATTGGTTTGCCTCCCATTATTATTTACGCTCGTGAATCATACGCGGAGTTAATCAAATTTCCTACCCTCAGAAGCTGACTCAGTAGTCCCAATCTTTATGGTGAGTTGGAATTTTCAAAATCGCCACCTATTTATGACGTGGATAAAGTAATATATTCCAACTTCCCAATCATTATTCGCCACGTCTTCATTCAAATCTTATATTTTATCTTTCATTTTCGCTCTTTATAAAAACTCCAGCTCTTCGCATTCTCCCATTTCCCCGCATCTTTTCTTTGTTTGGCAGCCGAGAAAATCACTCTGTTCTTTCTTTTCTCCCGAGAAATCAACTGGGTTTTGTGAATTCAAGAAGAAGAAAAAATGGAAGTCCCTGTTCTGAACAGGATTACTGAATTAGGAGGAGATCTCAGCTCGCTTCCAAATCCCAATTTTCTCTCTCGAATCTTCACTTCCTTTTCCCCATCCCAACATTTTTGGAAATGGAGTGCTGTGATTATTGCTTTGTTGGCCACATTCAGCAGCTTAATCAATCGGGTCAAGATTTTGATCATTGTCATTCGCCGGAGGAGTCCAACCAGTCCTATTTCGGAACCCCTCTCCCGATCTCTCCACGGCGAAGAGACCGGCGGTTTAATTTCAGAGAATCTCAGATCTTCGCTGCTTTCAAGCTCGGAGTCGGAAGATGAGAACGAGGGGGATCGGGAGCCGGACAACCGGTCGGATTTCAGGGTCAAAGGGTCGGGTCGGTTTTCCGGTGAATTTGACGGCCGCCGTTGTTCTGGTCTCCGGCGGCGTCACGGCGGCGGAGATTCGTTCTCGTGGTCGAGTTTTGGGTCTGATAGTGTAGTGAGGCAATGGGGCGATGTGAAATTGAAATGCGAGTTTGAGGAGTTGAGTGGGAGTGTGATTTCGCTGTACGATGAGAATGAAGAGGCGGAGATCTGCTCCATTTTCAGCGGCGGAGCTCCCCTGCAAGCGGCGGCGTTATCGCCTGGGAGAATGGTGGTGGCCGCCGGAGAGAGCGGTTTGGGGAATGTGTCGCTGAAGCTTTGGGACACGCGTGGCCGGGGTCGGACACCGGTGATTGCGGCCGAGTGGAAGTCGCCGTCGGGAAAGATCGTCGACGTTTACTCCGAGGATGTTGAAAAGGTCTATCTGAGAGATAACGGTGCCGCCGGAATAATGGTCGGCGATGTTAGAAAAGTTAGGTCGCCGTCAGAAAATTCGCCAGCTGGCGGCGGTGACGGCTGGTGGGAGTCGGGACACCGACGCCGTTTATAGTTTTGTGATAGAAAGTGGTTGTTAGGACGGTGAGTGCGACAGTGGCTCGATTGGTACTTTTGTAGATATTGTATTTGTCTGAATTTTTTAGCAATAAATTTCTTATTTTTGCTTCTTCTTGCCTAGACAATATATATATATATTTTTAATTTTTTTTAGTAGATCAACATTTAGGGTAGAAGGATCTAAACCTCTTAGCTCATGATCGAAATACATGTCAATTACCGCTGAACTAAGCTCGTTTTGACTTGCCTAGACAATTGTTGATGTGGGTTGTTGTGATTTGTGAATATAATGTTTTTTTTTTCCACTTTGCATAACAATACCCTAAAATAAAATTGTATAAGGTAGGTCTATCTTGATTCAAAATGGAAAAAACTTACCGATATGTAGAGATCTCTCTGCATATCACCATTAAAACGTTGACAACTAAGAGAGATAACAAAAAATTATCATTTTTTCATTCCTTTTTTTTATCTGTCAAGATTTTAATGGGATATTTAGGGAGATCCTTAAATACAAGTATGCTGACAAGTTTTGTTCTTTCAAAATTGGAAAGAAAAAATCAGAGAATAAACTCCTAACTACCACAAATAACACATGTTTATCGTGGCTTGTCATGAGCTAATGGTTTTGTTTTCCTCTCAAGATATAATCATAAGTATTATAAAAACAAAATAGTGGCAAGGTACATACTTTGTTTGGGATAAAGCCATAACCCACACACTAACTTCTAATTTCAATCCCTATAAAGATATTTATGCACAATGTGCCTCATTTAGATGTCCACCAAATGGTTTTGCCCACTAGCTATTTGATGAAGTGTTTGAAACTTATTGACATTTAAAACTACCACACTAGTTTCCTCTATTATTGCTAACTAGCAGGTTGAAGAGTGTACCTACCAAAGTCACTTTTAGCAAGTTAACTACCCAAAACTATTGATAATTAAAGAACTGGTCATTATTCTATTTAATACAATCACTAGTCATATGAACATTACTTAGACAAAGAAAATCTCTCTATGTAAGAAACTTCTTGCACAACATTATTTTGCTCCATTCATATCCACCTTTAGGAGCCGTTTGGTGCAGAGTTTTGGAGATGGGAATGGACAAGAGTTTCTGATACTTTTGTTTGTTTCAAGGTTTCTGTGGTGGACTCATGAGAATAAAACATTGTCAGACATCATTTATGTCTATAGACGCTTTCTATACCCTTGCAAAAGTATGTGTTTTTTCTTTGCCCATCTTTTCTTTTTTATTCTTATATGCAATTTTATTTTGAATATAGTTAATTAATTAACTAATGTATACTAAATTAAAAAATAATATAATAAATTATTTAATTAGATTAAATAAATAATAATTTGTAAAAAATTTCAAGTTTTTTTTTTTTAAAACAAACACTTAGTCCAAATTTATTATATGGATACCATTACAAATTTACTAGAATTATAATTAATTAGTTAACATTATCGAAAATATATTTAATTATTGAATTAAAATTATTTAACTAAATTTAAGTATAAAAATTCATTTTTCAATTATTAAATTTAATATAAAAGTTTATTTTCAATAATTATAATTAATTACCTATGGATTATTTATAATAAATTAATTATTTTTTTGGATTTCTTTATAATAAATAAATAATCATATTATTATTAAAATATTTATCTAATTATTTTTTATGGATACAAATATATTAAGTTATTGTAGTTAAGCATATTTATTAAAAAAAATTAATTAAATAATTTTAATTAATTAAATTAACATAGTTTATCCAATTAAAATTATTTTATGATTATCAATTCATTAATTTTTATTAATACTTTGAATTATTTTGATTATTTTATTGATTAATTTATTATAATTACATAAAGTTTACACGATTAATTCTAAAAGATAAATATAAACATAATTCGTTCTCATAAAATCATGATGACATTCTCATGCACAATCAACACACGTTATTTTTTATTTCCAACAATCTTATTCTCAAGCATGGTATTCCTAGACATCTATAAAACCTTAAACCAAACGACTCATTAGATACTTACTCTAGGTATTGATGCACATCCTTATTTTATATAAACCAACCATATCACTTTCAACAACCAACTCAAGGTGATCTAGTTACTATGTTGCCTAGGAATCAAACAAATAATCGAATTTGACTCAACCATGATTATTGTCAAGCTAAGCTCCTTGTCCCAAGTTAAAAGAGCTAGCGACACTTAGTAACCTTAGGTTAATATGTGTAGTTAGTGTAACACTGGGAGAAAGTTTCTTTTGACCATCCCATGTTTCTAACATCTTTTTGTTGCAATAATTACTTTGATTGACCACCCTATGTTTCCAACAATTATTGTTGTAGTAATTATCAGCTAAACTCTAAAAATAATGCTTCATATTCTAGAGTTCAGTCAGCTTGCTACTTCTCTTACAAATTACTGTCTTAAAATACTAGATAATTAAATTTTTAGTAATGTCAAAATTGTATTTCTAAACTCTTTCACCATTTATTTTTTATTTTAAGGGAATGGAATAGTGGATTTAAACTTTTATCCATCTCTGATCATAAAAACTATTTTTTATTAAATAATAGACCATGTTTCTTTTAGTTTTTGAATCCTTGAATTTCTAACCTTGTCCAATTAAATGTTTCATTCAAATTTTATTTGTTATTTTTTAAAATACAGGAAAAAATAAACTTTTTGGTCGTTGAAGTTTGGATTAGATTTCATTTTGGTTCATGAGTTTTCAAACTCAACATTTTTACCGTTGAGATTTGGATTTCGTTACACATTCAGTCCCTCTATTAACTTTTTTGTTAAATACTAACAAAATGTTGATGTGACAATAGTTTTTAATAAAAAAATATTTTTATTAATTTCTTAAAATAAAATAAAATAATATTAAATACTTTTAAATTTTTTCTTTTTATTTTTCTTTTTTTATTTTTCTTCCATCTTCTTCGATCTTCTTCTTCTCTAGAGTCTTCTTCTTCAAACCAACAACTCGTCGGAGTCACCCCCGCCTCCCCAAAACGCCACTGCTCTCCGGTGGGTTTTATTCTTCTTCCTCCTCTGTTCAACGTCTACGCAGATTTCTCCATCTTCGTCCGCGTTCGCGATTTTAGCAGCGACATTCGTGGTTTCAACATCTCCGTTCAGCATCTCCCGCCTCATCGAAACGCCATGGACGTTTGAGCTCCTCCGTCGCATGCATCTGTGCTTCTAGCTGGTTCAACTGCGGTTCTCTTCTTCCGTCACGAGTAGATCTGGTTTTCCGACTGCCATCACAAATAGATCTGGTCTTCATGCTGGTTCTCTCCCTCCATCACAAACATATCTAGTTTTCTGGTCGCCATCACGAATAGATCTGTTCTTCGTGCTAGCTCTCTCCCTCTGTCACGAACAAATCTGGGCTTCAACTACGGGAGTTCGACGGTTGACGGCGGAGATCTGGGCTTCACAAGACGAACGCCCACAAACAGTTCACAAATGACAGAGATCTGGGTTTCACGAGATGAACGCCCACAGAGGCAGAGGCGGCCGATGAAAGAGACAAAGGCGGCTGACGACCTACGTTATTCAAGGATGCCCACTGGTTCTACAAGCAATGTGATGCTTGTCAAAGGAGAGGAAACTTGGGGCCTAGAGATGAAATGCCTCTTACTTACATTTTAGAAGTTGAACTATTCGATGTATGGGGTATTGACTTTATGGGGCCATTTCCCCCTTCTAATGGCAATGTTTTTATCTTATTAGCAGTTGATTACGTGTCCAAGTGGGTGGAGGCCATTGCATGCCATCAGAGTGACGCCAAGACAGTTGCAAGGTTTCTTCAATCGCACATCTTTGCGCGGTTTGGGACACCTAGGGCTCTAGTGAGTGATGAGGGTACACATTTTGTTAATAATATCTTAACTAAGCTTTTAGCTAAGTATGGGATTAAGCATAGGATAGCTACCCCTTATCACCCACAAGCAAATGGTCAAGCTGAAATTAGTAATAGGGAAATTAAAGCTATCTTAGAGAAAGTAGTCCATCCATCTAGAAAGGATTGGTCCTTTAGGTTGGATGAGGCTCTTTGGGCTTATAGGACAGCTTATAAGACTCCTCTAGGTATGTCTCCCTATAGGTTAGTGTATCGGAAAGCTTGTCATTTACCATTAGAGCTTGAGCATAAAACATTTTGGGTTTTGAAAAAGTTAAATTTTGATCTGAGTCGTGCAGGAGCAATAAGAATGCTGCAGCTTAATGAGCTAGAAGAATTTCGTCAATTTTCTTACGAAAATGCAAAAATGTATAAAGAAAAGACTAAGCTGTGGCATGACAAGAAAATAAAATCTAAGGAGTTTGTCAAGGGTCAGAAAGTTTTGCTTTATAATTCTAGATTAAAACTATTTCCTGGAAAATTAAAATCCAAATGGTCAGGACCGTTTATTGTGATTGAGGTTTTCTCCAATGGAGCAATTACTTTGCAGGATGAAAAAGATGGGAGAGTGTTCAAGGTAAATGGACATCGTGTGAAGCATTATTGGGGTGAGGAGTTTCAATCGAAATATCCTTCCCTAAGGTTGGTTGATGATTGAGAGAGCAGGACTTTTGCGGGAGCATTTCACAGAGCAAAATTTTGAGCTCCCAAAGTTTGTATTAATTTTATTTTTCGCTGATTTGATTTTTATTTCGGGTAGGTTAGATTTGATTTTGCATGGTTTATTAGATTTTATCTTTAGGGTATTCTTTTATTATTGTTGGTAGTTTAGGTTTTATCTATTCCATTTTTAAATTTGATTTTATTTTATTTTCTTAGATTATCTTTGTATCATCTTTTAATTGGTTTGATTTTTATTAGATTTGATCTAGTTTTTTTTCAGTTATTTGAATTCTGTTTTGTTTATTCGGCTTCTTTTTGAAAATGAAAGATTGGGATGATTGGTTAAAATTCAATTTGAATTTAAAAGAAAAAAATCTTTTGATTTTTCTTATTTTGAAATTTAAATTCCGCAGGTTCAGAAGATTGTTGCAGCAAAGATAATGCTGGAGCAAATTTTCCGCACGAATAGGAAGGATTTTAATGTGAGTAATTATTTTTACCGTTGGGATTTTTGAATTTCTATGGGCAGGTGAATTGCAGGGATGCTGCCACATGTCGTGCAGGGATAATCCAACGGTTTAGCCGTTGACAACATGCCATTATTTCCCATAGATGATTGAAGTTCCACAATTTTACCGTTAGGGATTTGAATTGCAACTTAATTGTGAACGGTAAAACCATTTATTACGGAGCAAATCCTTTCGGTTAGGATTTCAGATTGCTGGAGCCTTATTTATTTGCAGACATTGGTAAGTCTTCTTTCTACTTCGCCTTCTTGTTTCAATCTTGCCATCTACGTTCTTTCTTTCTACTTTACATTCTCTGCAAAACCCTTTGAGTTATCTATGGCCAAAACAAGAGCTAGGAAAGAGAGGGAGAGTGAAGAAGAGGAGGTGCCGGTCACACCGGAAGTGCAAAAAGGGAAAACCAAAAAGAAAAGAACGCCAGAGGAAAAGGAAGCAAAGAAAAGGAGAAGGCAGCAAAGGGCTGCAGAATAGGAGGAAGTTCAGGAGGTGACAGATGTTGTTGCCACTACTGCGGAGGAAGGAAGTACTCAAGAACCTGAAGTACAAAACCCAGATACGGTTCAAGAAAAGATTGCTGAGAAAAATCAAGAAACAGAGGTTGAAGAGCAGGCTGAAGGTGAACCTAACAAGGAGAAAACACCGGAGTTGGCGCAGGAGGCTCATGTTGAAGTGATTCTACCTGAACCGCCCAGGCGCCGCCACATCAAGAGGAAGGCGGGTCGCGTGAGGGTGATTCGGAACACTCCATCACCTCCGACGTCGGACTCTGAGGAAGAAAGAAGGGAAGCTGAGAATAAGGAAAAAGAAGAAGAGGCAAGAAAGGCAGAAGAAGAGCGTTTGCGTGAACAGAGAGAAAGCAAGGGCAAAGGAATTGCCGAAGCATCGGGAGAAATTGAGGAGCCGAGGGCACCATTCATTCGCTTCGTCAACGATCTTGCTCGAGCAAAATACCAGGAGGTGCTGAAACGGGACTTCTTGTTCGAACGAGGATTTGGCAGTGATTTGCCCAGGTTCTTGGAGTCTGGAATAGTGAACCTCGGATGGAGGCAATTTTGTGCTAAACCAGAACCTGTCAATTCCAACATTGTTCGAGAATTTTATGCCAATCTTGACGTTAAGAATGATTTTGAGGTTATCGTTCGAGGAGTGCCTGTACAGTGGAGTCCTGAGGCCATTAATGAATTGTTCGATCTCCAGGATTTTCCGCATGCCGTTTTTAATGAGATGGTGGTTGCACCATCTAGTGATCAACTGAGTGCGGCTGTCCGGGAGGTAGGCATTTAGGGGGCTCAATGGAGGGTGTCGCAGACGCGGAAGCATACGTTTCAAGCTGCTTATTTGAAGAGTGAAGCCAACACTTGGATGGGTTTCATCAGGCTACGCTTGCTGCCGACAACACACGACTCCACAGTATCTCGGGACAGGGTATTGCTTGCCTTTTCCATTCTTCGCTCGATGAGTATTGATGTAGGAAAAATTATTTCTTCTGAGATTGTTGATTGCTGGAAAAAGAAGGTGGGGAAGCTGTTCTTTCCAAACACTATCACAATGTTATGCAGCAGGGCAGGAGTGCCCACGGTTCCAGAAGATATGATCATGACTGATAAGGGAATCATTGACACACCTAATCTAGCGCGACTTCAGCGTACGCAAGAGGCTCGCCAGGGAGGGCTGGTGTATGGCGTTAATCAGATCCTAGAGCATCTGACAGTGTTGACCAGTAGGTTAGAATTTGTTGAAAGGCAAGCTCAGACCTATTGGACTTATGCTAAAAGGAGAGATGATGCGCTCAGGGGGGCCTTGCAAACCAATTTTTCAAGACCATATCAGGCCTTTCCAGTGTTTCCCGATGATTTGTTTAATCTTTGGATACCACTCCTGCCTGTTGAACGAGAAGAGGATGTTGATGAAGAGCAGGGTCAGGAAGATTGATGGATGGAATGATCTTCAGCGAGCATTATTTTTGTTCTTATCATTTTGTTTGCTCGCGCATATCTGACCCCGTTTGCTAAATATGTTTGCTTGTTCCTTTTTAATTTTTCTGCTTTAAAAATATATCTCTGCTATGTAATTTCTTTTCTTATGTTTTTAAATGAAATTTCTAGATGTTTCTATTCCATGAGCACTGAGTAATGCCTAACTTAACTATTTTTCTTCTGAATTTTTGAAGATTGGACTGATTACGCTTAATTAGATCAAGGTATTCTGATCTCCAGAAACCTTTTGCTTGAGCATTTCTTCTAGCCTGGACTGTTGCTGCGGCAAAGAAGATTTTGAAGGTAGTATTGACTTATATGATCCACTTTAAGCTTAATCTAAGTCCCATGTTTAGTTTACAAATTCAGTTAGAAAAATTTAAGTTTGGGGGTATAATTTGCAAAATTAATGATTCATTGGGGACAATGAATAATTCAAGTTTGGGGGACTTTTTGCTACTCCAATTATTTTGCTCGAGCATTCCTCTCCTTCAAATTAAAATTTGCTAGGTTATTGAGTAACCGGGGACATTTGTGATACCCACAGGTTGTCTTTGCGTCAAAAGATGATCTAGGAAATGTGAAAAAAATGAGAAATATGAGAAAAAATTATTTGCTGAAAAATTATTTGTTGAAGATTTTGCTGAAAAAATTGACAGAGCAAAAGTTTTGAAGGATGAATGATGATCCAGCAGTTTTTCTGTCTCCCAGAACTTAGGTGAGCTTCATCACAAAATGTCGCCATTCTGAGGGGCAAGAGATGGAATAACTAAGGAATTTTGAGCTTTATAATGAGTATTGAGCCTAGTTGGTGATGAGCTTGAGGCAAGGGTATACTGCACCATAAAGTGGGTCATCCCATGCTTAAGAGTTTATGATTGTAAGGCTGCGTTAAGTCTAATAAACAATGATATAAACCCCTTTAAAAATATGTTTTGAAATGTCTGATAATAGAGCTAGGCTGTGGTGAGTTCTTAGAATTAAGTTGAAAAGTGGTGATTATTTGTCACTGCTGAAGGAATCATTTTGCTGCAGCAGAGCTTGGTTTTGCAGAGTGCTCAGGTAACGGTTAAAGGTAGTGTTGGACTGTCTGATTTGATTAAGCTAATTCTTTGTCTAATATTTTTAAATTCTTGAAGGAAGGTTGGTTAGTATTGCTCGGGACGCGCAATAGTTCAAGTTTGGGGGTATGATAACTGCCCAAAAGGTAGTTATTTAGGCCTCAATTATATAGAGATTTGTGTGTCCTCTATGCTTATTAGGGTTGGTTTTGGATAGATATTACATGTTTTAACCCATTTGGAGGAATGAAAGCATTGGAAATTATTTTGTGCAGATTATGCTGCTGAGCGACTGGAGGGAGCAGATTCTATGCTGCAGCAAAACTGGGAGCAGAAACTACCACATCACAGCTCGTTAGCCAACTTCATGAACCGACTTCTGTTGAGTTATTTTCGTGATAAAGGATCAAGGAGAGCCTTACACGTGTCCTAGTTGACCTAATTCAAGCATCCCATCCTTCTATAAAAGGAAGTAGCCGTCAAAGTCAAATTCATTCCATGTTTTCTCTTGGAAGCCGAATAGTATAAGGAGATTGAAGATCATCAAGAACACCATCATCCGCAAGCTGATTAGGGAGTTTATTTTCTTTATTAACTTGTGGTTATGGACATGCATACTCAGATTGTAATTCGTATTCCTATGCCTGTTATGAACTAAGTAGCTTAGGGTGTTGGTTAGGAATAATGTGATTATTGTGCTTCATCTCTAGTAATAAATTGACTATCGCATTTTGGTTAATTGTTGTGCTTATTCTTATTTGATGCCCGCCTGGCCAGCCGGTATGGATAGCTCTCTCTAGTTTCAGGGATGATTTAGAGAGTGTGTGGCAATTATCCACACTACGATCATTGTGTATTGGTGAACGCCAGTGACTGAGCTAGGGATAGCCAGTTGCCTAGTGCTTGATCGGTCGCACTTCATTGGGGTTGAAACACATCCCAAAAGATCCGGAGTTCCGGGAGGAATCCGCTAATAATACTGCGAGAAATGCATGATCAATAATATTGCTAGAGCATATCTTAGAACAATCACTAAAACCTAACCAACGTCTGTCTTTAATCTGTCTATCTATTTGTTTATTCGTTGTTCTGTCATTTATTTTGCTTCAGCATAATTCTTATAAAACCCAACATTTTTATTATCTTCGAAACCATTAGGAAGTTACGCAAAATAGATAAAGTGGAAACTCATTCAGACCTTGGATTGATAATATTACTTGCTGTAGACTGTGTATACTTGCACAGGAATTCTAGAGTATTTTATACTATATTTTTACTCACTCTAGGAACCCAACACCTATGCAATGAGTTTGCATAAGACCGGACCGCGAAATAGTAACCACTAGATGTAACGTCGTTGACTGGTTTAGGTTTCTATTTCAATAGAATGACCTAGGTAACTCAATCTCAATCCTTAGTCTGTTATGAACTCCTTTTCAGGAGGGATTGTCCTTAGATTTGTATGGGTGAGAGTGGCCGGCTCGCCGACTCAATATTCCTACCATTTCAGGGGCAAGACCGAATGGGGGTTGGGAACATAACAGTAGAAGATGGAATTCACTCCTTCCCCTATTGGGGCAAGTAGATGTGTGTTCTCTTAAGAGCTGATTCCGGGGCTTGTACAATAGCGCGCTGCCCTCTCCTGGCCCGAGAGGAATTTCTGTTTAGTGGTTGGACCCTAAACAGGTTGTTCATTAGAGGGATCAGTGGTACTTAAGGATCCAGAGGTAACCCAGGGGTAAAACGATAATTTGTCCCAACTGGTGCTACGAACACACATGAAGGATTGACTTACTGCAATTGGTCGATATCCGTGGACATAGAAATATTGTACAGTGAGAAGAGTGCAGCTGTGGGTCTTTAGTGGAGTGACCCATAGTTAACGAATGTTGATTGACTTGGTTAATGAGTTTAGCTGATCAATCTCGTATCGTTGGAGCTTCTGATCTGTAGGTCCATTAGGTCCATCTGCTAGCTCATATTGGGTTTTGAGATAATTTAGTTTTGATATTAAAGGGAATTAATATAATGTATGGAGATACATTATAGTATAAAGTTTAATTAAAGAATTAAACTTTATAATTAATTTTGGATATGATTCATAATTAATTATTGAGAGAATAATGAATTTAATTAAATATGTGATATTTGATTAATTCATGAATTAATTAATTAGGGAATTAATTAATTTAATTTAGTTTGGTTAAATATGATTTAATCAAATTAATACTATAGTTTATATTAATGTACATTTTGAAGCACATTAAAACTATAGGTTAAATGAGAGATATAAAATTGAATATGATTCAATTGTAATGTTAATTAAATATTTGATATTTA
The DNA here is from genome assembly GCA_036850905.1 of Luffa acutangula. Taxonomy (NCBI): domain Eukaryota; kingdom Viridiplantae; phylum Streptophyta; class Magnoliopsida; order Cucurbitales; family Cucurbitaceae; genus Luffa; species Luffa acutangula. The sequence continues at coordinate 38,438,364 of CM072094.1, read as the reverse complement.
ATTAATATGGGATCAATTAATTTAAATTAATTGTATGGCCTATTTAATTCAATTGAATATGATTTAATTGAATTAAATACTATATGTTATAATTGATTTAATTAAAATTGGTTTAATTAAATTAAGTATAATTAATTAGATAATTAATTATTGCTATTTAATAATTACAATTAATTATTTAAATTATTAATTATTATTTGATAATAATTAAACGATCTAGATCTAATTGATTTTGATCAAAGGCCAGGATTTGTTAAGGAAGTTAATGATAACTTCCTAACCTAATCCTACGTAGTGGCCAGAGGAGTTGGTTTTTCCCAATCGCTCTCATTCTCTCAACTTCACGAAATACAGAGAAAGAAAGTTCTTTCTTTTCTCTCTTCCTCTCTCAAAATTCCAGTAATTCCTTTGCTGAAAATTTTCTTTTCCAAGACGAATTTTGGGTTCCCACAAGCCAATCTCAGAGATCCAAGAGCATAGCGGGTGCTCTCGAGTGGTTGTGTTCGTTGGGAGGAGGAAGTACATGAATTGGAGCATCGTGCGGTGTTTTTCGGGTCTCCATTCATTTAAGTTTTTGGAGTTCTAAATAGTTTAGATATGAATATCTGCATGCTTGATCTAGTTTAATTTAAAAATTTGTTTCTATTTTATTGCCAACGTATCGGTTTTTCTAAAATTGAAAATCAATCCAAGATCGTTCTTGATTGCTTCCGTTGCCAAAAGGAATTTTAATCCTTCATATATAACATTCCAAAAGTTCATTTTTGTAGATTTAAATGTTGACTTTATGGGTTATGATGTGTTGTAGGTTTTAAAGGAGAAGAAATAGCATTGGCACGGGCTATGTTCGCTTGATTTCCCATAGTCATGCCCATCATCATGTTGTGGATAGCCTTGTTTTGAGCTTGCATGGTAGAATTAGCCTCTGTCTTTTCTGCCTTAGTCGGATTTTTCAAAATTGATGTTAGCTCAATTTCTCCTCAATGTCTATTCTTTGTGGCTATGGTGTCCAAGATAGCATGTGCCTCATTTGCAGACTTCTTTAAGAAAGATTCGTTTGCAGATGCATTGACTAGGGTCTTCGAAGCTTGATCTAATCCACTATAAAAATGCTCTAAGATGATGCAAACCGGCAATTCGTGATGTGGACACTTCCGCACCAGCCTTTGAAATCTTTCCAAGGCTGCATCCAGTGGTTCATTGTAATTAAGATTGTCTAAATGCAATAATTTCAGCTCTATACTTGGCATTTTTATTAGAGGGAAAAAACTTCTCCAAAAATTTCTCAGCCAAGTTGTTCTAAGAAGTGATGGAGTTTGGAGGGAATGAGTCCAACCAAGCTTCAACATCTCCCTGCAAAGAAAATGGAAAAAGCTTTAGCTTCAAGGTATCCTCAGGCACTCCTGTCACTTTGAAAGAATTGCAAACTCTAAAAAATAGCTTAATGTGTTTATGTGGATCTTCATTTGGAAGTCCAGAGAATTGGCCCATGGTATTTAACATTTGAAACATCACTGGTTTTAGTTCAAATTGTGGAGCATCTATTGGTTGCTCCAAAATTCCTGGATTTAAAGTCTGAAAAACAGGTAAAGCATAGTCTCTTATTGCTCTATTGCGGTCTTCAGCAATATAAATTGGATTTTCTTGTTGTGGCACCGATGGAACTGGAGGTACTGGTGGCACTCTCTCACCATTTTGCTTCCTTCCATGATTCTGTGGGTTAACTTGAGGATCGACTCTAGGTTGTTCCATCAAAAACTCTTGTATGTAAAAAGCTTCTTCAAGAGGTTCCTGTGTGCTCAACTCTTGTTGTTCCCCCTTCTTTCATATTTGCTCCTTCCTAAGTCGAACGAAAGGTTCTTTCTATCTCAGGGTCTATATCAAGGAGTTGATACCCCTTGCTCATGCACCAAATCTAACTTGCAAGAAGGAAAATTGCAAATCAAAGTCAAATTCTCCTTGAGACAGAAATGTGGTCGCAATCGAATCGCAATCTCAATAATAAAACTAGTTTCACTTTTGGTCCCCAGCAACAACGCCAAAAACTTTGTGCATGTTGGGAAGAACTATGGAAGTTAGAAAAGATGGTAAATAATAATAAAGATAAATTCAACCAACCTAGTGGAAGTATACACTATCGCACGTAGTAATAAAAACCTTAGAAGTATTCCAAGGGTATCGATCCCACGAGGACTAAATTGGAAACACAGATTTGAAGAAGAAACTAATCAAAGAATGCTTGATTAAGGTAACAAAAGAAATAGTTGATTATGATTTTTGGAAAATAAATAAAACAATATGACAAATAAAACAAGGTGTTCAATATAGATTCATCCAAAAGACAAATAATTCTAATCATGGTTTATTCAACTTAAGCCTATTCATTGCATTGTGTCAAATTTAACTTCTATTTGGCCTTGCTCCCAAGAACTGTTAGAAGGCTAAGTGAGAACCGTTATTCACATTTCAGTGACTAGGCTCCGACACAGAATACACTCTTTCGAGCCTTTTCTCCCATATCATCTTTATGAGAATCGATATCGTTCGTCTCTTTCTAGATCAAACTCACATGACATGCAAAGTCTAAGTGATCAATTTAAACTCAGCAAGATCAGAATGATAATCAATAAAGAATGACATGCATTGAATATAACTTAAGCAAATAAACACTTTCAAGCTATTGAACCATAAGTGAATTCACTATATTGAACCACTCAATGGGATTTAGCTACTCATGATGGGATAAAGTGCAAATGAACATCTTTTCATTGATATAAAGAATAAGGAATACAAATAAATGAAAAGTAAGAAGTGCTGGAAATAATGAACAGTAGCTAAATACTAGGGTTTTTTCTTTTATCCAATCCTTCTAGAGTTCGCTCGACACTACACTATCTTTCTTTTACAAGTGGGAATGAGGTGAAAATCTCTACAAACACTCAGGTTTGATGTCTAGCAAGGGTTAGAATTTAGTCATCTAAGAAGGACCTCGACATCCCTACTCACGGGCGTCAACTAGGGTTCTGTCCCACCCTCTTCTTCCCAATGAGTTCTGCTTGGATTTGACTTCAAATCAAGGCCTTATATAGTGTGGGGAGTAGTTGAGAAGCTATGAAAATGGTGCTGTAGGTAGCCCAGTCGATTTCGGGGTCAAAACAACCGGTTAGGTGAACAATAGTCTACTGAAAACGACATGCGATAGACTCGAAACTGCCTCTTTTTTTCCAGAAATTCGATCACATTTGGATTCTGCCCTCCCAGAAATGCGACGCATTTCTAGGCAAATTCCAGCTTTCTCTGCCTTTTTGCACAACACCAAATTGAGTCAAATTCATATCAAATTGAGTCTTTTCAAGCACAAATAAGCATATTTTTGACATACATGACTCTCAACTCCCTAATTCATCAACTTTAACATATTTTTAGCTTGGGAGTAGTAAATTTGATCTAAAACATATAATTTTGCTAAGATAATGAGCTAAATGTTGACTTTATGGGTTATGATGTGTTGTAGGTTTTAAAGGAGACTTTGTTTGAAAGTTGACCATTTGGTTACTGTGGTTGCTAAGTCAAGTAAGTAACCTTACTACTGGAGAGCTTAGGCTAGGTTGAGAACTACGTGCTGATAGCCTAGGCTTTTGTGTGAACTTTCATGAATGTGATATGTGATATGGAAATGTTGATGTGTTTATGAATATGTGAATTTATTGAAAAGAGCCCATGTTATTATGATGCTATGTATGAATGAGGACAATGTGTTGGAAAGGAAAATCATCTATGATAATGGTTTACGATGCATTCATGGATATATGACGAATTTCTGTGGGACCTCATGCATGTATGTGTTTTTCATGAAACTATAGTAGTTGTATGACAATTACCCTTAGAAGAAATCGATGTACATCTAGTGGAACTTAAGGTAGTTGTGGGTGAGGCTTAACTCCTATTAATTGGGTGCCAACTAACCGTTAATTTGGTGTAGTCTCTAGAGGATGCCTACTCTACCTTCTAGTTGGGAGAGGATTAGAGGAACCTTGGGTAATTGTTCATGTATGGCCATAGAGGAAATGTAATATTTAAGAGGAAAAAGGTTAGGTCCCACTAAAGAAGTATGAATCATGATCACATAAGGATGGGTACCACGATGTATGTGTTTTCATATCTTGACCTCAATTGTGGGGTTACTTACTGAGTATTTAAATACTCATCCTTTCCAAAAATGTCTTTTTTCAGGTAAAGGCAAAGGCTTACAGGACAATTGATGGAGTTGTCGGATAGCCATTGGAGACAACAGAGCATACATTTCATTATGTTAAATTTTCGCTTTAAGACTTATTTTCTATCCTAGATGTTTTATTTGTTTGAAAACTAGTAGAGGCCACAGATGTTTTGGTTGAGTTTTATTCCTGAGAAATTTTTTTTTCTTGAAAAATGGGATCCCGAACTACAGTTTTGTTTTGTTTTTCTGTCAAGGTTATTAAATGTTATTGTTGTCTTATTTTTTAATCGTTTAGCTTTTAAGGCCTCCATAGCATGCATGTAGTAACGATCCTTCATAGATTCTATTAGAAATTTTGGGTCGTTACATCATGTATTTATGGACTAAGGTGTCCATAAAGGGAACACTACTTTTCCTCAAAAATTGTCAGGAATTTTCATGTATTAAAAGAGTTTATTAAAAAAAATTCCAAAAAAATGAAAACACTACTCAATCTCAAATTTAAAACTTTATTAATCCCTTTTAAAAAAGAGTTCAAATTATTTTCAATTAGGAATTTCATGTATTTATGGGATTTTAACCAAAACCCATTAAGAAACACTACTCAGCCTCCAAAAAATCATAAAAGTTTATTCTCAAGTTTTCAAATTGGGAAAAGACCATTGGTTATTTAAAATTTTAGAAATTCTAAAATAGGGACACATGAAATTAAATTAGATTAAAGACTAAAAAACTATACACAAAACTTAGAAAAAAAATAATAAGGAATTGAAATAACATTGGTTTATCCATACTATTAGGAACATTGTTGACTAATGTGATGACTCAAGCCATATCCGGGGTAATTTCTCGAATAATGTACTTTAAAAAAAATGACAAATCTAATGTAGTTTTCAAAATAAAAATATTAATAATGTACTTAAAATAACAAATTACAAACTTAGGGTGAAGTTTGAAAGTATTGACAAAATTAGGGTCGTGAAAATCGTGTACCAGGTACACGATTTACAGTGGGATAAAATCGTGTACGTCGTACACGATTCCAATAAGCATCGCGTACCTGGTACGCGATTTACGGGGTAATAATCGTGTACCAAATACACGATTCCACATGAAACTCGTGTACCTGGTACGCGATTTACGTGGTAATAATCGTGTACCACACGATTCCACATGAAACTCGTGTACCAGGTACACGAGTTTAATTTTTGTTTTTTTTTAATACACGAGTTACCACATATTATATTTAAAATTTATTTCGAAGTATAATATTAACGTAGATAGATATTTTTCTAAAATTTCACAGACAACAATTTTCTAGAATAATTTCGTCTTTTACAAAAGCGAGTAAGAAAAATAAGTAAAATCCTAAGTGCCACAGCGACGTGGTCTTCTCTGACGAGCTCCACGACGAGGTTGAGGCGCTTCCATGTGTGATTGATGATGAATCACATCATCAATATCTTGTTGAGTTATGTCACCATGACCAGAACTTGAAGCAATGTCAGTCTGATCTGCTAGTGACTGAACTTGATGAGCTAAAGTGTCATCATCAACTATAGGAGGTTCTTCATCTTCATTCTGCTGTGGAATGTCTGCAGCTTGTTGTCGACGGCGTCTATGACGAGCACGTGTCCGATCAGTGTCAGCAACGGTAAGCCTCCTAGTTTGTTGAATGATATCAGTTATGTCCGTGACATACTGCTCACACATAGAACCTAACTGTGGTATATTTTGTTCCACAGAAAAATGTTGCACATCTCGAACAAAGTTATTCTGCAAGAAGAAAATAATTAAAATAGTAATAATATTTGTAACTGAAATTCAGTAATAACAAAATGAAATTATACTATACCGTGCAAGCATAATAAGCACCCTCACGCGTGATATATGATCTTCTCGTGATTGAATCATACCAGTGTAAGTAGTCATCAAACACAACTGACATCTCTACTATGTCGCCCAAGATCCTTTTTATTCTCAAATAATAATCCTTTAGTGATTACATTTGGGTTCATTTCTACACACCTTGCCCCTTCTTCCAATGTGGACCCTACTTCACATATTGAATTAGTAATCTCCCAATCTATATGTGTGAAAATATCTGAAGGTGGCTCATCATTTGGCTTTCTAGGGGGAGGATTAATATTAACATTCTCTCCAAATAATTCATCAACTTCTGTCTCTATATCACTATCCCCACCATTTCCAGGTTCAAGAATCACTAACTTCTCACGAGCCAATGACATATTTTACCAATTTGACTATAACTGAGAAAATTAGAAAAATATTAATTACATTTTATTTTTTTTCAACTGCATGAAGAATATGTCACACCAATCCGAAAAAAGTCAAAAAATTAAATAAACAAGTCCAAAGAGGCCCAACAAAGTATATCTAAGTCCAAAACTCAAACAACTCAAATCAGTCCAAAAACGACCCAAAACAATCCAAAAACAGCCCAAAAGCAATATATATCTAAGTCCAAAACTCAAACAACCCAAACCAGTCAAAAAACGACCTAGATCAGTCCAAGAACGACCCAACTCAATCCAAAAACAGCCCAAAAGCAATATATATCTAATTCCAAAACTCAAACAACTCAAATCAGTCCAAAAACGACCCAGATCAGTCCAAAAACGACCCAACTCAATCCAAAAACGACCCAAATCAATCCAAACACAACCCAAGTCGGTTCAAAATATACCTAAAGCAATATATATATAAGTCCAAAACTCAAACGATCCAAATCAGTAAAAAAAAACGATCCAAATCAGTCCAAAAACGACCCAAAACAATCCAATAACAATCCAAATCGGTTTCAAATAATCCATAAACATACGAAGCACTAAAACAGTCCACAAACTAAAAATCTATCACTAAAATAATCCATAAACTAAAAATCTATCACTAAAATAATGTTTTTATAGGAAAAAAAGAAAAAATATATATATATACATACCTAGGCGGCGGCGAACGGCGTGGAACTAGGCGGCGGCGAGATCACAGGTCGGCGGGACGGCGGAACGGCGGCGACGGCAACTTTGAGCAGCGGCGACGGCACTTGGAACGGCGGCGTATGATGCAGAAAGCAGAAGAAGGGAGAAAAAGCCGAGGGGGGGATGGGTCTGCGGCGCGTTCACGAGTGGGGTAGGGTTTCATGGACCACAAAATCGTGTACCTGGTACACGATTTTGTTAAGTAAATCGCGTACCAGGTACACGAGTTAGCTGGCGCGACGTCAGCGCCAAATCAGCGCCAACCTGGTGATGTATGCCTCGTCAGCGTGCCAACACAAAAGTCGCGTACCAGGTACGCGAGTTACCCTCGGAATCGTGACCACGGTCCACGACTTATTGAAATCGCGGCCGACGTACACGATTTAGCTACCCTATTTTTGGAATTACTTTTAGAACGCCCCTAAATTTGTTTTTTTTTATTAAAGTACATTATTAATAAAAAAAATCCGCCATATCCATTAAAAGTTAATATTGGGCTTGTGTTTTTATATTGTACAAAACCCAAAAGTTAGCCCACAATTAATTCAGCATGAGTTTCAGTTTTTAGCCCATCATTTAAGGGGCAACGAGATATATGGCTAAAATAAATGGGTGAGATTTGAAAAATAGCTAAAAAGGTTTCAAAACTAACTAAATGACTAACGTGATTTTAATTAATAGTTTCATGAATGAAGAGGACAAAATTGCCCCTAACAAAACGTCTAAGAACTCACTATTGTTTAAATCAAATATTAGGAGAGAGAACAACAGCTAAAAAGTTGGAGATTTATTAGGAAGAGAGAGAAATATAAGATTGCAACACCCTAACACCCGATTTTGAAATTCCTACTGCAAAAATCTACCATATGGGAAAAAATGACACAAATGCCCCCGTTTAAATAAACACATTGTTCACAAAAAAACAAAAAATAGGAATGAGTAGTATTTGCATGGAATTACCCCACGAAATTGAACTTTCAGCTTAATTCTCATGTGTAGTATGAAAAATGAATACTCTAGGTATTTGAGTACATTGAGGGATTTTCAAACAAAAAAAAAATGTAGGTATTTTAAAAAATGAATTTAAAACTCACCTCATTTATTGCATGTCAAATCAACAAAACCCTCCATCTTCCACCAACGGCCTCCTTCAAGACAAGCAAAAACCCTCCATCTTCCCACGCATGCCAGTACTTCTTCGTACAGACCGTGCAAACCCTCCATCTTCCCACAAACGCCGACCCAACCTCCCACCGATCCAACTTCTGTATAGACCACCTCCACACCGTCACCTCCGACCGTTCCGTGCAGACGCCTGTTCGCAGCGGCATTCCGGCGACCGTCCGTGCAGACTGTACCGTTCGTGTAGACGATTGTTCTCGGTGGGTTTTTTTTTGTCTCCGACTGTTGCAGCCACTCGCTGAACCATAGTCCCTCGGGTACAGCCCCCCCTCCCACCCATTTTTTCCTCCGTTCGTGCAACCTACCCGGCGGTCGTCGCCCCGCGTACATCCCCCCTCATTTTTTCCTCCATTCGTACAGTCCCACCGACGACCGTCCCCCCGCGTACAACCCCCCCTGTTTTTTTCTCCGTTCGTGCAGTCCCACCGACGACCGTTCGCAGCCCCTCGCGACCATTCTCTAACCCGTTGAATAACAACGAACGAAGGTATTTGAAATGCTTTTAAATTTGAAACAAACTGATAGAAAATCCCTTGATTTTCGGGATACTGTTTTGCCAAAATATACGGTTTACATATTTACCATCATTATTTCCGCACAGGTATGCCCAAGGATAAACACGCGTCAACTAGAGCGAGTGGACGTTTGATAACCAATAACTTGAGAAATTGTTATAAGTTTTTTTTTTTTTTTTTTTTTTTTTTTTGGTGCATAAAGCTCCTAAAAAACAGAAGGGTGGAAAAAAGGTAAAAAGATGAAGAAGACCATGGTTGAAGAAAGTGACACTGTCCGAGTGGTATGTACCAGTATATACATATTATTTACACTCATTTGTGTCTGCCACGTACAAACTTGATAACCAACAACTTGAGAAATTGTTATAAGTTTTTTTTTTTTTGTGCATATCATTCAGGAAGCTCCTAAAAAACAGAAGGATGGAAAAAAGAGCAAAAAGATGAAGAAGACCATGGTTGAAGAAAGTGACACTGTCCGAGTGGTATGTACCAGTATATACATATTATTTACACTCATATGTGGCTGCCATGTACAAACTTGATAACCAACAACTTGAGAAATTGTTATAAGTTTTTTTTTTTTTTTGTGCATATCATTCAGGAAGCTCCTAAAAAACAGAAGGGTGGAAAAAAGAGCAAAAAGATGAAAAAGACCGTGGTTGAAGAAAGTGACACTGTCCGAGTGGTATGTACCAGTATATACATATTATTTACACCCATTTATGTCTGCCCCCAACACTGTAAAAACCATTTATATATATGATAATTCCTTCAATATTCGTCCGTGGCACTGATACATGCATGTCTGTACTGGTATACACGGGTTTTAGACTTGTTAACACTGTTCTAATACTCTGTTACGTGACTGTCCTAGCAAAGTAAATACATGCATGTCTGTACCGGTTTTGGGCTTATTTGTCTGTGCCACTAATACATTCATGTCTGTACTAGTATACATAGGTCTTAGACTTGTTAACACTGTTCTAATACTCTGTTTCGTGTCTGTCCTAGCATTTATGTTGTACTAGTTCCGTGAATCTCAGTTGTATGTTTGTCCCAGTAAATACCGTTATATATATGATAATTCCTTTCTTATTTGTTTGTGGCACTAATACATGCATGTATTTAGTGATATATACTCTGGTACGTGCCTGTTTCGTTATTGACTTGTAACGTGTATCTTAACGTAGGACGATAATTACTTTATGTCGCCATAAAAAAGAAGTAAGGCCTTAAAGATTAACCTATGTTGCAGAACAGAAATAATGGACACCATCAACAACATCTTAGGAGATAGGTGTAGAGACGCTTTCAGAAACATGTGCTTTGGCCACTTGCTTAACTTCTCGTTCAAAAAGACGTCTTCGCAATTACTATTACACCTGATCCAGCATCAGTGCAAGCCCAAACGGACGTCGGAACTTTACTTCAAGATTGGTGGAAAAATCTTAAAGTTTGGTCTACGGGAGTTCGCATTACTTTATGTCGCCATAAAAAAGAAGTTTACCCCGATTTTTGCTGTGAGAATAAAACGGGATCTGGTGAAATCAGTTATATGAAATGGGAGGATCCCATAAAATGTGGAACTAAAAAGACGTTGTACATGTAACGGTGCAGGCATCTGTATATGCACGGATATACTCAGGGGTAAAAATGGGAAAACACCCCCCGTCTGCAGGTCCCTTGATTTACGGTAGCCACAACAAAAAATATGAAAGTTTTTTAGCCAAAAAACTTTATGGCCTATTTTTTTCTAGCCATCTAGCACAATTTCCCATCATTTAACTGTGTTATGGATTTTTACCGAGGGTGTAGAATCGTGGTTCTTGGTCTTCTTCTTCGTGGTACAGAAACGGAAAAAGGAGTGGCAGTTTTTGATGTATGCAGAAGAACAATGTTCTTTCTTTTGAAGCAAGTGGCTTGTGGGTATTGTTTAAGAGAGAATTTTTCTCTTTGTGAGAGTGGTTCTTCTATATATTTTTTATTGGACTGTGAGAGATTTGTTGCTTGAAGTTTTTCTCTCTTTTCGATTGTATCTTGTTCTTGGATTGAAGTTAATAGAAGATTGATCTCGCCTTGCACAATGGATGTAGATCTCATTGGTCGAATCACTATAAATATTTGTGTCTTCTCTATTTTTATATGCTTGATTTAGTTGGCAAATTGTGAACTTTGTTGAGTGTGATTTTCTGTTTTTCTGTGATTTAAAGCATGATTTTTGGAGTTCTTTACAACAAATGGTATCACAGCAGTGGTGATTAAGGCAGTAGCAGTAGTGGGGTGTCTTAATTCCGTGAATCTGTAAGTGTATGTTTTTCGTCGGTTTGATATTTAATCTGAAAATTTATGTTTGGTTGGGTTGTGTTACTTGTTAGGCATATCTGAAATTGTGTTTGGGCTGAAAAGAAAAAAAAAATCAGTGAGATTGATTGGCTGTTAAAATTCCTAATATGTCTACAAAATTCGAACTAGATAAGTTTGATGGAAAAGGAGATTTTAGCCTTTGGAGAAAGAAGCTGAAAGCTCTTTTAGTTCAACAGAAAGTGGGTAAAATTTTAGATAAACCAGAAACTTAGCCTGTAGATATGACCAAGGAAAAACAAGTTGAAATGGAGGAAATAACATATAGTACAATGATTCTTCACTTATCTGATAATGTGCTTCGACAGGTTAATGATATTGAAAAGCCATTGTGGACTAAGTTGGAGTCACTTTATTTAAGTAAATCTCTGTCAAATAAGATTTACTTGAAGGAAAGATTTTTTGGATTTAAGATGCAACCATCAAAATCCATAGAAGATAATTTAGATGATTTCAACAAGATATGTGTAGATTTGGAAAATAGAGGGGAAGTTAGATGATGAAAATCAAGTTGTTATTCTCCTAAATTCATTACCTGAAAGCTATAATGAAGTTAAAGCTGTAATAAAATATGACAAAGACTCGTTAACTTTAGCCATTATTTTAAATGCCTTGAGATCCAAAGATTTTGAAATCATATCTGAGAAAAGGGATGTTGAAGCCTTAGTGGTTAGAGGGAGATCAGAATCTAAAGGAAAATCACAAGTGAAGAACACTAAGCATAAATCCAAATCTAGAGGAAAAGAGAAGAGAAAATGTTATTATTGCCATAAAGAAGGGCATTTGATTAAAAATTGTTTTTAGTTTAAAAACAAGAACAAGAAAGAGGAGAAAAATGATGAAAAAAACTGTTGCAAATGTGCATAAAGGATATGAGTCAACAGGAGTGTTAACTGTGTTTTAGATTGCAGTTGATAATGAGTGGATACTTGATTCTTGATGTTCCTATTATATGACACCTCATAGATATTACTTTCAAGATTTCGAGAAACTTGAAGGTTAACAAGGTTTTGATGGGCAATGATCAACATTGTCTTGTGAAGGGTATAGGATCTGTCAGGTTGAAACTTTATGGTGGAATGGAGAAGGTTCTGTTTGATGTTCGGTTTGTTCCAGATTTAAAGAGAAATTTATTTTCTCTTGGGCAACTTGATAAAAGAGGTTTCAGTTGCAAGTTAGAGGGAGGTGTTCTTCGAATTTATAAAGGTTCACTTCTTGAAATGAAAGGTAACCTTAGAAATGATTTGTATGTTTGAATGAACCTTAGTTGTAGCTAATTGTGCAAATGTTGTTTTAGGACAAGGTGATAAAGAAACTATCATTTGGCACAATATATTAGCACATGTCTCTCAAAGACCATTATGGTCTTGCAGAACGATTCAATAGGACTTTTCAATTCCTTACACGCCACTCAACATAATGGTCTTGCAGAACGATTCAATAGGACTTTGCTTGAGAGGGTGAGATGTATGCTAGCAAATGCAAAGCTTCCTAAGATGTTTTAGGGTGAAGCAGTTTCGACAGCAGCGTATCACATAAATAGAAGTCCTTCAGTTGCCTTGGATATGAAAACTCCTCAAGAAGTTTGGTTAGGAAAGCCTCCCAATCTTAGTCATTTGAAGGTATTCGGATGTGTTGCATATGCAGATATTAAACAGGACAAGCTAGAGCCACATGCAAGGAAGTGAATTTTCCTTGGTTATCCATCTGAGGTGAAGGGTTATAAGCTATGGTTCCTTCAACCAGGTGAGGGACGATGTATTATCAGTAGAGATGTAAAATTTGATGAATTTGACATGCCTTGGGAGCTATCAGGTAGTGTGAGTTTTAAGAAATTTGTTGATAACGTGTCTTCAAACTGTTTTGAGATTGAGTTAGAAAACACACACACTGTCGGATCTTTAGGTGAGCAATCTGTTTCTAATAATGAAGCTGTAAGGGTTGATGATCAGTTAACTAGTGAGTCGTCGGAGGAACAACCTGAGTCTATAGATACTAAAAATGATCAATCAGAATCTCGGTTGTCAGATTATTAGTTAGCTAGAGATAGACAGAGAAGAGTTCTTAGGCCACCAACAAGATATGATTAAGCAAGTTGTGCAGTAGAACATGGGAAATAAACAACTTATGCCTTAAACCGAGGAGTAGAGGTCGACTGGAGTCTTGGTGCTATCAATGTACTATACCACCTTCAAGATTTCCCCCACGCAGCATATAATGAGATGGTTGTGGCGCCATCGAATGAGCAGCTGAGTGATGCCGTGAGGGAAGTCGGTGTTGAAGGGGCGTAGTGGCAGCTGTCGAAAACAAAGAAAATGACATTCCAGTCAGCCTACTTGAAGAGGGCATCAAATACGTGGATGGGGTTTATCAGACAAAGGTTGCTTCCGACGACTCATGACTCGACGGTTTCTAGGGAACGAGTGCTTCTGGCTTTTGCTATTTTGCGGTCTCTTAGTATTGATGTGGGAAAAATTATTTCAAGTGAAATATTTGGTTGTTGGCGGAAGAAAGTTGGGAAGTTGTTCTTTCCGAACACGATCACAATGCTTTGCAAGCAAGCAGGGGTTCTGGAGAATGAAGGGGATGTTATACTGTTTGATAAGGGAATCATCGATACGCCTAGCTTGGCGCGACTTCAGCGTACGCAAGAGGTGTTGGGTTTTATGCCCTAAAACTCGTAGATAGTAAATGAAACAAATTAATCGATCTCAATAAAGTGTTATTTGAGTAATTCAGTAATTTGGTTATTGAATAATCGAGTTTGCATTAATAAACCCTAAATCCAATAAACTAAGATCCAAGGTTGTTTAAATGAATCTTGGACTAGTATGTGGGGACATACGAGGATCAGTGTCCAAGTAACAACCTAAAAGGTCTATAGTATAGGGATAAGGCTGGGTACCTTATCCTGGTGGCACTATGTGATACGGCCCACCTTGTATTCGATACAGATGCAATGATCCAAAGCATCCATGTAGGAGCCATGCGGGTGGGGGTATCCTATGCAATGAGTTTGCATAAGACCGGACCGCGAAATAGTAACCACTAGTTGTAACGCCGTTAACTAGTTTAGGTTTCTATTTCAATAGGATGACCTAGGTAACTCAATCTCAATCCTGAGTATGTTATGAACCCCTTTCAGGAGGGATTGTCCTTAGATTTGTATGGGTGAGAGTGGCCAGTTCGCCGACTCAATAAGCCTACCATTTCAGGGGCAAGACCGAATGGGGGCTGGGAACATAACAGTACAAGATGGAATTCACTCTTTCCCCTATTGGGGTAAGTAGATGTGTGTTCCCTTAAGAGCTGATTTTAGGGCTTGAACAAAGGCGCGCCATCTTCTCCTAGTCCGAGAGGAACTCCTGTTTAGTGGTTGGACCCTAAACAACTTGTTCATTAGAGGAATCGGTAGTACTTAAGGAACCAGAGGTAACCCAGGGGTAAAACGGTAATTTGACCCAGCTGGTGTTACGAACACACGTGAAGGATTGACTTACTGCTTGGTCGATATCCATGGACACAGAAATATTCTACAGTGAGAAGAGTGCAGTTGTGGGTCTTTAGTGGAGTGACCCACAGTTAACGAATGTTGACTAAACTTGGTCAATGAGTTTGGCCAATTAGTCTCGTATCGTTGGAGCTTCTGATCTGTAGGTCCATTAGGTCCCACTGGTAGCTCGTAAAGAGACTTGAGGCAATTAAGTATAAATTGTAAATTGAAAGTGTTCAATTTATTTGGGGAATTGTATAATGTATATTGATGCATTATAATATAAAGTTTATGAATCTTTATAATATAATTTTTGAATTAATTTCAAAAATTAATTCTTGAGAGAAAATATTTGAAAGAGTTCAAATAAATTTAATATGAACTGGATTCATATTAATTTTAATTTTAGTAAAATCCCTAAGATTAAATATATGATATTTAATTGGGAAAATTAATTAATTATGGAATTAATTAATAATTTATTAAAATTAGAGACTTTTTCCTATTAGGAAAGAAAATATTTGAAAGAGTTCAAATAAATTTAATATGAATTGGATTCATATTAATTTTAATTTTAATAAAATCCCTAAGATTAAATATATGATATTTAATTAGGGAAATTAATTAATTATGAAATTAATTAATTATTTATTAAAATTAGAGACTTTTTCCTATTAGGAGAAAGTCTTCATTTTCCTATTAGGAAGAAGGTCTTGGCCTTTACCTACAAATAGGACCCCTGGGGTGGGGTGAAAGGCATCCCATTCATTCTCCTTCTCTCAGAGAATTCTCCTCAAGGCTTTCTCTAGACTCCCACCAGTCTCCTACCTCTAGAAGTCTCAGAGTCATACCGGTGTAGTCATAGTGGTGGTGTTCACACTAGTTCGTAATTAATTCACATGCAGTTGGTGAATTTAATCTGAGTCGTCAACGAGAGTAAGTAATTTGTTACTTTATAAATTAGATTTAGATCTAATATTTTTGTATGCTTAGCCTTAATATATATTTAGAATAGTTCTAATATTATTGCCAATGTATTGGTATTTTAGATTAAACAAAATTTATTACGAATCGGTCCCAATCACGCTTCCACTTTACGGAATTAGGGAATTCCAATCCTTCAAGAGGTTCGTTAGAGTGGGCTGGTCTATGGCATCAACACGATTTTAGAACAACTCACACTGTCAGCCAACAAACAAGAGTTTACCGAGAGACAAGCTTTAACCTTCTGAAACTATGTTAAAAATCGTGATGCCAATCTGAAGAAGGCGCTACAGGAGAATTTTTCTAAACCATTTCCAGCCCTTCCAACATTCCCTGAGGATTTATTGAACCCTTGGATTCCGCCGCCGCCTGTTGAGAAAGAAAAAGATGAAAAAGAAGATCCTGGTCAGGAGGATTGAGAAGGATAATTTGGGCGCGTAATCTTTTTGATAGAATATTTTTGTTGCTTGCGCATTTCTGACCTCATCTTTTTCTATTTTGGCTTGCTGTTTTTTCTGCTTCCTTTTAATTCTTCTACTTCTAAAAAAATATATCTGCTTTGTAATTTATTTTCTAAGTTTTTAATGAAATTTCCAAAGTTATTTCTGTTCTATGAGCACTGAGTAACTCTAACTTAACTGATTTCTTCTGAATTTTTGAAGCTTGGACTGGTTAAGCGTAGTTAGATCAAGGTATTCTGATCTCCAGAAACCTTTTACTTGAACAATTCTTCTGGCCTGGTCACAGCTGCGACAAAGAAAGTTCTGAGGTAGTGTTGATTTATTTGATCCACTTTAAGCTTAATTTTAGTCCCGCGCCTAGTTTGAAAATTCGGATAGAAAAATTTAAGTTTGGGGGTATAATTGCAGAATTAATGATTTATTGGGGACAATGAATAATTCAAGTTTGGGGGACTTTTTGCTACTCCAATTTTTTTGCTCGAGTATTCCTCTCCTTCATTTAAAATTTTGCTAGGTTGTTGAGTAACCGGGGACATTTGTGATACCCACAGTTTGTCTTCACGTCAAAAGATAACCTAGAAAATATGAAAAATGGAAAATTATTTGCTGAAAAAAAATTGATTGTTGAAATGTTTGTTGAGAAAATTCATGGAGCAAAAGTTTTGATGGATGAATGGTAATCCAACAGTTTTCTGTCTCCCAGAACTTAGGTGAGCTTCATCATAAAATGTCGCCATTCTGAGGGGCAAGAGATGGAATAACTAAGGATTTTTTAGCTTTATAATGAGTATTTAGCCCAGTTGGTGATAAGTTTGAGGCAGGGGTATACTGCACTATAAAGTGGGTCATCCCATGCTAAAAGCTTATGACCATAGGGCTGCTTTAAGTCTGAAGAACAACATTGAACAAAAATATAAACCCCTTAAAAATGTGTTTTAATATGTCTGAATATAGAATTAGGTTGTGGCAAGTTCTTAGAATTAAGTTAAAAGTGATGATTATTTGTCCATGCCGGAAGAATTACTTTACTGCGACAGAGCTTGGTTTGGCAGAGTGCTTAGGTAAAGGTTGAAGGTAGTATTGGATTATCTGTTTTGATTAAGTTATGATTTGTCTAATGTTTTGAGTTCTTAAGGGAAGGTTGGTTAGTATTGCTCGGGATGCGCAATAGTTCAAGTTTGGGGGTGTGATATCTCTCCAAAAGGGAGTTATTTAGACCTTATTTCTATATTGATTTGTGTGTCTTTTGTGCTTAATAAGGTTGCTTTTAGATAGATAATATATGTTTTAACCCATTTGGAAGAATGGAAGCTTTGGAAATTATTTTGTGCAGAATATGTTATTGGACGACTGGAGGGAGCAAAATCTGTGCTGGAGCAAAGCGAGGAGAAAAACTGCCATGTCACAGCTCGTTAGCCAACTTAATGAACCGACTTCTGTTGAGTTATTTTTGGGATAAAGGAGCAAGGAGAACCATCCACGTGTCTAGGTCAACCTAATTCAAGCCTCCTATCCTTTTATAAAAGGAGATAGCCGCCCAAGTCAAAATCATTCCACTTTTTGGAGAAAACATTCCATTCTTGGAAAGTTACTTCCATCTTTGGAAGCCGAATAGAGGAAAGTTTGGGAACCATCAAGAAGACCATTGATTATAAGTTGTTCAAGGGAGTTAATCTTTTCGTGTATCATCTTGTAGTCATGGACATACTTACTCAGACTGTAACGTGTGTTTCCATGCATCTTATGAACTAAGTAGCTTGGGCGTTGGTTAGGAAACAATGTGAATGTTGTGCTTAATCTTTAGTAATAAATATTGATTAATGCAACTTGATTAATTGTTTTGCTTATCTATATTTTGTGCCCGCCTGGCCAGCCGGTATGAATACCTCTCTCTAGTTTCATGGATAATTTAGGGAGTGTGTGGCGGTTAATCACACTAGATCATTATGTATTGGTGAACGCCAGTGACTGAGCTAGGGATAGTCAGTTGCCTAGTGCTTGATCGGTCGTAGTTCATTGGGGTTGAAACACATTCCAAAAAATCTGGAGTCCTAGGAGGAATCTGCTAATAATACTGCGAGAGTCTACATGATCAATAATATTGCTAGAGCATCTTTAAAAACAATTACTAAAATCCTGACCAGCGTCTGCTTCTAATCTGTCTGCTTATTTGTTTATTCTATGTTCTGTCATTTCGTTTGCTTCAACATCTTATTAAAAACCAATCATTTTTTCCACTTTTGAAACCATTGAAGAACTAAACAAAATAGATAAAGTGAAAGCTAATTCAGACCTTGGATTCGATAAATACTTATTACTTGCTGTGGACAGTGTATACTTGCACAGAGTTCTAGAGTCTTTTTGATTGATTGTCAATGTAATTGGTAAAAATAGTCGTAGATTTAAATCAATCCAAGCATAAACTGACTAAACCGAGTAGTACCTGATGAGTTCAGGGTCGAATCCACAGGGAAATGGAATAAAAATTATGCATTCACTGATTTAATTTCTCAACGTGCGATGTAAATAAGAAAAAGTGATTGGTATAGTTTGAATAATAAAGGTATTGCAGGACGAAAATAAATAACACAAATTGAGGAAAGGAGTTCAATGTGAGAAGTATCAAGGCTGTTGTGGTAGCAACCTCATGCGTTTATAAGAAACTTGTAGTGCTAATTTTAGATTAATTGATCCATTAATGCCTAAGCGAGAAAAAATCATTAAGTTTCCCTTCCGGTACTCGTTATGCGTTTTTAACAATAAACTAACAAGTGATTCTTTGACTAGCTTATGCGTGAAGTTTAGTTCTCTGACTACTTAAAAGGGATTGCGTTAATCACAACGCAATCGAAGCTCAAACATGCAATATCTTTTGGTGGTAATAATTAAATGCTACCAAGACTGCATGACATGCGCTAACTTGTTCTACTTAGAGAGGTCCATATGCGTTACCTGTCAAGGATTTATCATACTGATACCGCATCCGGCTGGCCAAGCGCGATTTAGCAATGAAAAGATTAAAGCAACTAAGTAGAAAGCAATCAATGTTTCAATTGAACCTAAAATATGCGCTTACACGTTGTACTTATCGCCGCATGAGGCGCTTGCGCTATGCCTTGAAGAGAAGGTTTAGCTCATGAGAGCAAAACAGAAATTCATTAAATGATACATTACACACAAGTATGCTTTCATTCGCAGGTTTCTGCAGTTCCTTCGTGAGTTCCTTCTCCTTCCTTCTCCTCCTTCCTCTTCAGTGGTCTGCTAATGATCTTAAATGATGATCTGATTTAGAAAATCAGATATCTTCCTTTGAGCAGGTGACTTCTATTTATAGGCGAGGGAAGCTAACTTCTTCAAGTTATCAACGGCCAACTTGCAATTCCACTTGCGCTAGTTGTGTCAGTGTTTAATCATCATTAGGCCACTTGCGCCTTTCTAATCTCCTTTTTCGCCTACTTGCTCTGGTTGTGCTGGCGCTTGTCTTTTCCCTCATCTTTTCCTGTCTCTTGATCCTCTTGGAAAGTGTGCCTGTGCTGAAAGAGATACTAAAAATGTCCAGATTAGTTGCGATAGCGCTTTGTATTTATAATTTCTTATCGCATGCATAAATGTAGCTTCCCGCTTATATCAAACCACTTTTCCTTTTCTTTATGCGCTAAGATAACGCATTGGAGGTTCTTTTCACCTTCTTTTAGCCTAAATTCAGAGGGTAAATAGCTTGCATTTCGCAAGCAATCAAACCCCCAAACTTAAACTATTGCTTGTCCCCAAGCAATGCCTATTATCTAC
This sequence comes from Luffa acutangula, assembly GCA_036850905.1. NCBI lineage: Eukaryota > Viridiplantae > Streptophyta > Magnoliopsida > Cucurbitales > Cucurbitaceae > Luffa > Luffa acutangula. Next base: position 38,418,361 of record CM072094.1, on the reverse strand, counting down.
TTTGCGAGAATTACTTAACTCTCTATTGCTTGCGATCTTGGCATCATTCCACCTCTTTTTCTTGAAAACATTACTCCAGTAGATCTGACTTTTGTCAAATTTTCTTCATTGCTTAAAGTAGGTTCCTTGCGCTTAGATTCTTCCTCGCTATAACTCAACCACTTTTTGCTTGTCCTGGGCGCATATGTTCAACCCCTCTCTCTCTCTTTTTTTTTTTAAAGCAATCAATTGGACATCAAATGGACATCAAAACGTATACTTTCGTTTTGGCTTACCCACATTTGTGATGAAAGGTATCCAACTACGGGTAATACATTTTTTTACTAACCTTAACGCTCATAGGATGCGTTTGTCTTCGCGCAGTGGCAAACTATGGGTGTCATAAATGCCCCTGGCTACAAACATCCCGCATTCCTAGAGGAGCACATTCGTTATTTATATTTTGTATATATATAATTATGCGCCGACTCCCCCAAACTTAAGATGGACAATGTCCCCATTGTCCCCCAAACTTACTTTAGAGCGCATGGACAGAAGAAAATAGAAGTTGAGTCGCGACAAGGTGAAAATGCGAAGAAATTTGCCTTATGTTCTGAGGAAAATTAAGACAAAGGTTAAATCAAGTGAGGTAATGTGGACAAGAAAAATCAGAAGTCAGACGCATTGATTAAGACAAAAGGAGTTAACGCAAAGACTTAAGAGATAAAGAGACATTATTAAGGCAGAGAAAAGTGATAAGAAATACGCAGTGAGATATATTTATGTAATTCGATAATGGAATTATAAACACGACACATACATTGAGGTAAAACAAAAGAAGGAAAAAGATAATTTTATTCCTGCGGTGGTGGAGGTGGCGGTCTAGGAAACCTTGGAACCGGCGGAATGTTTTGTGGGCGCATCTGAGGAGGCCCTGCGCCAGCTGGCCTTTGCGCGAAAAGGTTCGGTGCGATAAGCAGGCGGTGGAAAGAATTTGTCCAATGCGTTAAGAAGAGGAGCAAGGCATTGACCCTTTGCGACAGCTCCTCTTGTTGCCTTTGCAGTGATGCCTGTTGCCAACACAGCCTTTCTTGTTGCAGACGCAAAGGTTCCGTGACTTCTTGGAACATCCGTCGCAGCTCTGAGAAGATGAGGGTTGTGTCAACATCAAGTGGTTTGGCAGATGCGCCTTCGCCTGATGTTGCGGTTTCAGGAGTTTGTTCGGGGATGTCATTGATGCGAGGAGGACTTGGTAGGGGTTCTTCAACGACTTCTTCAGTACTCGCATCAGTGCGAGGAGGTGAGTGCTGAACAGGTGGAGGTGGTGGTGGCGCATTATGAAGCTCAGCGCAAACAGTGCTTTCCTCCGCCGAACATTTTTGTTGAGTGTCGTGCGCTGCTGGGCGAGGGTAGCGTCCTGCGGTGACCTTGCGCCTCTTTTTCTTCTGCTTTTCTGACGTAGGCTCAATGGTTTGCGCTGCTACGGGGGCTAGAGGTCTGCGGCTGCCGCCTTGCAACCACCTATCTCGCGTGCCCGTTACACGCGTCCACCATTGCTCGTCAAAATCCTTCCGCATTGTTCTTACTTCTTCATTAGTGCGCCTTATTAAATGCTAATGTGATTATCACCGCGTGAGGTGGAGATACGGATATAATTGAACATGCGGTGGGATTTCCTTCTAGACACAAAATTTAGCTAGTGCAGCGATTTTTACTTTAACCAAAAAGGTCATGCGATGGGATTGTCTCCCTATAGCTCAACCTATCAAAATATATAAGAAATAAAGCATGCGTAAAGAAAATATTTACAACTTCTGACCTGTTAGTGCTCTATGCGTTAGGTCCTGGCGCATTTTAGAGCACTTTCCTTCTGGACCTATCTTGTGTGGCTTCTTCAAGGTGGATCCTTCAGAAGGATCATCTCAACTTCTTTATTCAAAGCTCTTCGATATATGGTTTTACTCTTTGCCCGTTAACTTTGAAAATTCTCTTCCCATCTACAGAATGTAGATCTACTGCCCCATATGGATAAACTTTATGAACTACGTAGGGGCCTGACCATCTGGATTTGAGTTTTCCTGGAAAGAGTCGTAAGCGTGAGTTAAACAATAATACTTTCATACCTGCCTTGAGATCCTTTTTGAGTATTTTGCGATCGTGCCATTGTTTTTGTTTTTCTTTATTTATCTTGGCATTCTCGTATGCATTCCTTCTGAATTCTTCTAATTCTGCCAGTTGACGCAATCGTTATTGCCATGCTGCTTCTAAGTCAAAATTTAGGCACTTCATTGCCCAATGCGCCTTGTGCTCCAATTCTAATGGTAGATGACATGATTTTCCATACACCAGTGCATATGGAGATGCGCCTATGGGTGTTTTGAATGCAGTGCGATATGCCCATAGCGCATCATCTAGGTGATGATCCCAATCTTTTCTGCTCGTGTTTACAACCTTCTCGAGAATTTTATTTATTTCTCTATTCGAAACTTTCGCCTGACCATTGCTCTACGGGTGGTAAACTGTTGCGATATGGTGTTTGACATTGTATTTTTGCAATAACTTATCCATGATCCTGTTTATGAAGTGGGTCCCTTCATCACTAATCCACCTGCGTGGTACTCCAAATCTTGTAAAAATATTCCTTTTTAGGAATTTTGTCACAGTTGTCGCATCATTTATAACGCAGGCGATTGCCTCTATCCATTTTGTCACATAGTCTACTGCGAGGAGAATGTATTGGTTTCCTTGTGATGATGGGAAAGGTCCCATGAAATCAATGCCCCAGACATCAAATGGCTTTATTTCTATTATGTAGTTTTGAGGCATTTCATTTCTTGCGCTGATGTTTCCAGTGCGCTGACATCTATCGCAACCTTCGACGTGTTTTCTTGCGTCTTGAAACAAGGTGGGCCACCAATAGCCGCTTTGAAGAACTTTGGCTGCAGTGCGTTGTCCTCCAAAGTGCCCTCCGTAAGGTGCTTCATGACAATCTTTCAATATTTTCAGTGCATCTTTATGCCCAACGCACCTTCTGAGAATATGGTCGGGTCCTCTGCGATAGAGACAAGGGTCATCCCATAAATAAAATTTTAATTCGTGAAAGAATTTCTTACGGTGCTGCGCTGAGTATTCTTCTGGCAAGATTCCTCCGACAAGGTAATTTGCAATGTCTACAAACCACGGTTCTTCTTCGTTAATTACAAAAAGCTTTTCGTCAGGAAATTCTTCTGCGATAGGGACTCTCGGCGCATCTTCTTTCCAATTGCCTTCCAATCGCGACAGGTGGTCAGCAACTAAATTTTCACTCCCCTTTTTGTCTTTGATCTCTAGATCAAATTCCTGCAGCAATAGAATCAATCTAATCAGCCTTGGCTTTGCGTCCTTCTTTGTGATGAGATATTTTATTGCCGCATGGTCTGTGTAAACTATGACTTTTGAGCCAATCAGATAAGCACGAAATTTATCAAACGCATACACAACCGCCAACAATTCCTTCTCGGTTGTTGTGTAGTTCGTCTGTGCTTCATTTAATGTTCGACTGGCGTAATAAATGGGGTGAAGATTCTTTTCCTTTTTTTGTGTCAGCACTGCACCCACTGCCACATCACTAGCATCACACATCACGACAAAAGGGCTCCTTCCAATTTGGGGTTGCCAGGATAGGTGCACTTACTAATGCATGTTTCAGATTCTCAAATGCTTCAACGCATTCGTTTGAAAATTCAAATTTCCTATTAGCTTCCAGCAACTTGCAGAGTGGTTTCGAGATGTGTGAGAAGTTTCTGATGAATCTGCGATAGAAACCCGCATGTCCAAGGAAACTGCGAACTCCCTTTACAGATGTAGGAGGTAGTAATTTTTCAATGACATCAATTTTAGCCTTATCTACTTCAATACCTGCGCTTGATATGGGGTGGCCTAGAACAATGCCTTCTTCCACCATGAAATGGAATTTTTCCCAATTTAGCACAAGGTGGGTTTCTTCGCATCTTTCCAAAACTTGCTCCAGTTGCTTCAAACAGTTGGCGAAAGACTTTCCATATACTGAGAAGTCATCCATGAAAACTTCCACAGATTTTTCTAGAAGTTCGGAGAAAATAGCCATCATACATCTCTGGAACGTTCCAGGCGCATTACACAGTCCAAAAGGCATCCTTCTGAATGCAAAGGTGCCATATGGGCAGGTGAATGTTGTCTTCTCTTGGTCTTCTGGTGCAATGGTGATTTGATTATATCCCGAGTATCCATCTAAAAACAATAGTAAGCTTGTCCTGCAAGTCGGTCTAGCATTTGGTCAATGAATGGGAGAGGAAAATGGTCCTTTTTGGTGATTGCATTCAACTTGCGATAATCCATGCAGATGCGCCAACCTGTAGTGGTGCGGGATGGAATCAGCTCGTTGTTTGCGTTAGCCACCACTGTCATGCCTCATTTTTTGGGCACGCATTGGATTGGGCTCACCCATTTACTATCTGCGATGGGGTATATCACTCCTGCGTCGAGCCACTTAATTATCTCCTTTCGGACTACTTCCATCATTGCGGGGTTTAGCCTTCTTTGTCTTTCAATGAATTCATTGGATTCTTCTATCAAACGAATTTTGTGCATGCAATAGGAAGGACTGATACCTTTAATATCTGCTAAACTCCACCCAATGGCCTCATTGTGTCTAGTGAGAACTTCCATCAGTAGATGTTCTTGCGATGAATCAAGCTGCGATGAAATTATGACTGGGAGTGATTCTTTTTCTCCCAAGAATCTATATTTCAAATGTGTTGGCAAGGGTTTAAGTTCTAGCGCAGGAGGTTGCATTATGGAAGGTAGGGTGGGAGCTCTTTCTTCATTGTCTAATATATGGGTAACTTTTTCATGCGGCAACAAGGTGCGGGTTCTACTTTCTTGATCTTCCTGGATTCCTCCTTTTGTGGAACGAGCCACATTTGAAAGTAATTCCTGCGGAGAGCATACATCTATGCGAGCTGCAATGTTGCATTCCTTGGAATCATCAGGATATTTTAAGGAAGAGATAATATTAAAGACAACCTTCTGATCATTCATGCGCATTGTCAGTTCTCCCTTTTGTACGTCAATCAGAGTTTGTCCTGTGGCAAGGAATGATCTTCCCAAAATAATGGGGATCTCTTTGTCAGCTTCATAGTCTAAAATGATGAAATCTGCAGGAAAAATAAATTTGTCAACTTTGACTAATACGTCTTCGATCTTTCCCTCAGGGTGGACTACAGATCTATCTGCTAACTGAAGTGTAATGGTTGTTGGTCTTGCTTCTCCGATCCCTAGGCGCTTGTAGACAGACAATGGCATCAGATTGATGCTTGCGCCCAGGTCACATAATGCTTTGCCAACATCTATTCCTCCTATCGAACAAGGAATTGTGAAACTTCCTGGATCCTTCAATTTTGGGGGAAGCTTGTTGGCAAGTATTGCGCTACATTCACTTGTCAACGCAACAATTTCAAATTCCTTCCATGGCCTTTTGTTCATCAGTATGTCTTTCAAGAATTTAGCGTAGCTTGGCATCTTTTCTAATGCCTCCACAAGTGGGACATTGATATGCAATTCTCGCAGAACATTCAAAAACTTTTTGAACTGAGCCTCATCATTCTTCTTTCGTAACCTCTGTGGAAAAGGTGGTGTGGGCTTATATGCGTCAGGCTCTTTTTCTGCGTGAGTTTCCTTCTTTTCAGATTCTTCTTCCTAAGTTGCTTTTTCTTCTTGCGTCTGACTATGCCCTTCTGTAGTTGCGTCTTTGCATGGGTCGTCTTGCGTTGGTGTAGGTTCATTTATCTGTAATTTCCTTCCACTTCGTAGAGTCACCGCATGGCAGTGCTCTTTCCCTTTTGGATCCTCTGTATTGCTAGGCAATGTTCCCGCATGTCTGTTTTTTAATTCTGACGCAAGCTGTCCAACTTGATTCTCTAGACTGCGGAGGGATGCGGCTTGGCTTTGAACAACTGCGTCATTCTTGGCCATATATTCTTTTTGACTGGTCATGAATTCCCTCATCATGTTTTCTAATGCGTTTGAGGATAATGCTCTGTGGGTTCCTCCATCCATATTGCGCTAAAAATGTTCCTGCGGAGATTGGCCATTGTTAGAATTGAAAATTCTTGGCGCATGAGTTACATTACTTTGTTTCTGTTTATTTGCACCTCCATTCCATGAAAAATTTGGGTGATTTCTCCACCCTGGGTTATATGTGCTTGAATATGGGTTGTTGCGAGTAGCTCCTTGTGTTCCCACATATAGAACTGATTCTGGGTTTGAAGGACATTGATTATGCGTGTGTCCTTCACCGTAAATTCCGCATCCAAATGTGTTGAGTTGTGCGATCAAGGGTGCGGTGCTGGCTGTGAGCGCATCCATTTTAAAGTTAATGCCTCAAATTTTGCGTTTACTGAAGTCATAGGCTCTACTTCAAAACTTCCTTAATTGGCTTTAATGGGTCTTCGTCGCCTATCTTCTGCAGAGCCCCATTCATAGTTATTGCGTGCAATGCAATCTAAAATTTCATGGGCTTCGTCATACGTTTTTCTGAGTAGTGCACCATTTGCGGATGAGTCTACCAAAATTTGCGAATTCTTGTTAAGACCTACATAGAAGGTCTCTAGCTGAATGCACAGTGGTAAACCATGGTGCGGTCATCTTTGTAGTAGGCTCTTGAATCGTTCCCAAGCTTCGCTCAATGTTTCATCATCTAGTTGCGTGAATGTCATTATTTCCTTTCTCAATCTAGAGTTTGCGGTGGGTGGAAAGTATTTTTCTAGGAATTTTTCTGCCAAGACATTCCATGTTGCGATGGAGTTTGCTGGCTGCTGATTTAGCCATACTTTCGCCGCATCTCTCAGAGAGTAAGGAAATAATATGACCTGTAGTTGTTCTGGGGTCACTCCTGGGATGATAAACTTGTTGCAAATGTCGAGGAATGACTTGAGGTGAGAGTGAGGATCTTCCAATGCACTTCCTCCAAATTGTCCTGCAACTGTTAACATTTGAAACATAACAGGTTTAAGTTCAAACCTCTCTGTTTCTAGAGTTGGCTGAACTATCCCTGGATTGAAATTGCAATTTGCAGGTGCTGCATAATCTCTAATTCTTCTGGCCCTATCATCGGCCATTCAGATGGGGTTTAATGGTCTATTTGGTTGGTTTGGTGCTGCCATTTCTCTTGTTTGCCTTCGAGGTCTTCGATTTCTTTTTCTTCTGTGGTATGTTCTATCCATTTCAGGATCTACCTCGAATTCAATTCGTCGGGCGGCACACATGCAATTCTTGTTCCTGATGAAAAAGACTCAACAGGAAGCACTGTGAGTATTAATTCAGTGAAACCTGGAATAAACTTTTGTTGCCACTTCCCCGGCAACGGCGCCAAAAACTTGATTGATTGTCAATGTAATTGGTAAAAATAGTCGTAGATTTAAATCAATCCAAGCATAAACTGACTAAACCAAGTAGTACCTGATGAGTTCAGGGTCGAATCCACAGGGAAATGGAACAAAAATTATGCATTCACTGATTTAATTTCTCAACGTGCGATGTAAATAAGAAAAAGTGATTGGTATAGTTTGAATAATAAAGGTATTGCAGGACGAAAATAAATAACACAAATTGAGGAAAGGAGTTCAATGTGAGAAGTATCAAGGCTGTTGCGATAGCAACCTCATGCGTTTATAAGAAACTTGTAGTGCTAATTTTAGATTAATTGATCCATTAATGCCTAAGCGAGAAAAAATCATTAAGTTTCCCTTCCGGTACTCCTTATGCGTTTTTAACAATAAACTAACAAGTGATTCTTTGACTAGCTTATGCGTGAAGTTTAGTTCTCTGACTACTTACAAGGGATGCGTTAATCACAACGCAATCGAAGCTCAAGCATGCAATATCTTTTAGTGGTAATAATTAAATGCTACCAAGACTGCATGACATGCGCAAACTTGTTCTACTTAGAGAGGTCCATATGCGTTACCTGTCAAGGATTTATCATACTGATACCGCATCCGGCTGGCCAAGCGAGATTTAGCAATGAAAAGATTAAAGCAACTAAGTAGAAAGCAATCAATGTTTCAATTGAACCTAAAATATGCGCTTACACGTTGTACTTATCGCCGCATGAGGCGTTTGCGCTAAGCCTTGAAGAGAAGGTTTAGCTCATGAAAGCAAAACAGAAATTCATTAAATGATACATTACACACAAGTATGCTTTCATTCGCAGGTTTCTGCAGTTCCTTCGTGAGTTCCGTCTCCTTCCTTCTCCTCCTTCCTCTTCAGTGGTCTGCTAATGATCTTAAATGATCTGATTTAAAAAATCTGATATCTTCCTTTGAGCAGGTGGCTTCTATTTATAGGCGAGGGAAGCTAACTTCTTCAAGTTATCAACGGCCAACTTGCAATTCCACTTGCGTTAGTTGTGTCAGTGTTTAATCATCATTAGGCCACTTGCGCCTTTCTAATCTCCTTTTTCGCCTACTTGCTCTGGCTGTGCTGGCGCTTGTCTTTTCCCCCATCTTTTTCTGTCTCTTGATCCTCTTGGAAAGTGTGCCTGTGCTGAAAGAGATACTAAAAATGTCCAGATTTGTTGCGATAGCGCTTTGTATTTATAATTTCTTATCGCATGCATAAATGTAGCTTCCCGCTTATATCAAAGCACTTTTCCTTTTCTTTATGAGCTAAGATAACGCATTGGAGGTTCTTTTCGCCTTCTTTTAGCCTAAATTCATAGGGTAAATAGCTTGCATTTCGCAAGCAATCACTTTTTATATCTTATTTTTACTCACTCTAGGAACCCAACACCCGGTCTCGTCTCTAAAATGGTAGGCTTATTGAGTCAACGAACTAACCACTCTCACCCATACAAATCTAAGGACAATCCCTCCTGAAAAGAAGTTCATAACAAACTCATAATTCAGATTGAGTTGCCTAGGTCTTCCTATTGAAATAGAAACCTAAACTAGTCAACAGTGTTACATCTAGTGGTTGTTATTTTGTGGTCTAGTCTTATGCAAACTCATTGCATAGGATACCCCCACTCGCATGTCTCCTAAATGGATGCTTTGGATCAATGCATATGCATCGAATACAGAGTCGTATCTCATAATGTCACGCGGATATGGTACACAACCTTATCTCTATATTATTATAGACCATTTAGGTTGTTACTTGAACACCGATCCCCGTATTTCCCCACATACTAGTCTGAGTTTCATTTAAACAACTTTGGATCTTAGTTTATTGGATTTTAGGGTTAATTAATGTAAACTTGATTATTCAATAACAAATTACTGAATCACTCAAATAACGCTTTATTGAGTATGATTAATTTGTTTCATTTACTATCTACGAGTTTTAGGGCATAAAACCCAACACCATCAAGTAATAAAGTGGAAAGTATTCTGAATATCGAACCTAAAGGAGATGGTGACTAGTTAAAAAATGCAAGATTCTGTAAAACAAGAATCTCCTCTTAATTTTCAACCGAGCATGGTAGCCAAAGAAATATTTTTTAATGGGGTTTTGATCGAAGACAAAAATCACTACAACAAAGTATAGTTTTAATGTCGGACAGAAAAATAGGCGCGAAGGCTTTAATGTCGGACAAAAAAACACGCGGGTTTTTTAATGTCGGATGAACTTTTTGAACTTTTAATGTCGGGCATTGCCAGACATAAAAAAGTAGCCTTTAATGTTGTTGCCTTGTAAGGTGGGGTTAAAATATTCAATGAAATTCCACACAATGCACGTGCAAGTATACACGGCCAGCAGCAAGTGATAAGTATATTAATATCGTCTCCACAGGGATTAGAATAAGAAAATTCCTATGCTCAAACTTAATTTCTAGCAAATTCAAGATGGTAACCGATAAAATCTTAGTAATGTCTAAACTAAGGTGCTTTAATAAAATAAATTACAGAACTGAACATAAAACAAAGTAAATGCAGAATGCTCAATGAAACGAAACTTGCAACAAGGTTAAGAAAGTAGGCTCGGATTAGGAACTAGTTGTATCTCTCTAAACATCGAATGCTGGAGCAAGAACTTTGCTCCCTCAATCCACACAGCAAGCTCTCACAGAATCTTCCCAGATCTCCGAAAATAGAAGATTAACTCCCATTAACCCACTTCATTTTAAACATGCTGTATTATGTGCATTAGGTGAAGTGTTATCCCTAACTCCTTCACTTAGCTAGCTACTAACCCTAACAAGGAGCTAATGTGATTTTGAGTATTCAGCCACCCTTGTTTTTCCCAAAACTAAAGATGACAGAGCAAAGAAATGGTTGGCCGGACGAAATCTTTGCTTAAGCAATAAACACCTTCAAAACCAGATTAAGAAAGCCAAGGATCTCAGCTCCAATGTTTAGATTAATACAAAAGTATCCTAATCCTCACCTTAAGGTGATTAGTTCATGTTACAAGCTGAAAACAAAATGAAACAACCAGAAAAAGCCATGAAGAAAACTAAAACACAGCTACACAAAGTTCATAAGAGAAGAAGAAAGAAAAATAAAGGAAGAAGTAGCCGGAAATGGAAAGGTTGCTGAAGATGCTCCTTCCAAATGTCAGCTTCTCCTTCTTCTATGGAATCTCCTTCTCTTCCCTTCTCGATTTTTCCACACTGCTGTCTTGATGTCTGTATATGTGTCCCCCCTTTTGGTTTCTTCTTCTCCTTTTTATATCTCCTCACAAAATGTGGTTGCCCTAAAAAATATACTCCTCTCTTCATTGAATTCAGGGCTACATCAGCTTCTTTTCAGCAAGATGGCAGACTCCCATTGGATGAAAGAGCTGATTGTATTAAAAAGTGCCAGCTCATTTAATGAACTGAATTTTCCATCGTGTGAATCACGTGCGAACTTTGCTCCAGAATTGATCCAGCAATTCCATCTCCAGCTCCTCAATCACTTCAACTCTACACATGCTGCCTTTAGTCTGCTACCACAATGGCTTAATGGATCTGCACTATAAGTACACCAAATTTAATGCATTTCACCTTCAAAACAATAGCAAAATATTAACTATTTCCTCAAAGATGATTCAGACCAAAGCATGAGATTTATAGAGGAACAACACCAAAATATGCTAGCCAATTACCCCCATATTAAAGAATCCAAGCTAAAAGATAAGATAAATAACTCTTTTACTAAGAGTTATCAAATGTCGGGCATTGCCCGACATTAAAAGTTATTTTTTATTATTTTTTTTAAAATTTTAAAAACAGTAAAAATTAAAAAGCTCTCTCTCCCCGATAACAGCACGCGTTTTCTGCCCTAACCTTCTCTCTGCTCGAAAACGAAAGCAAAACCCACAAAGACTCCCCTCACCGACGGCAGCTCCTCCCTCATCGGCGACAGCTTCCTCCCTCATCGACGGCAAGCTTCATCCCTCCTCGACGATGAGCTAACGGACGGCGACTCATTCTATTCGACGGCGACCGGCGACGAGCATTTGTTCTAGTGAGTGGGTTTTTTTTATTCCGTTTTTTCTCGACCGACGGTGAGCAGTTCTTCCATCATCGTCGGCAAATCTAACAAATTTTCTTGAACATTTCAGATCTAGATCTGTGGCCAAACTCAAATCTAACCTCTCTCGAACTTCTTCCCTCATCGATGGCCAGCATTTCAGATCTGTGGAGAGTTTAAGATCTGTGAGCTCAAACTCAAAGACCGCCGACAAGTGCCATTTTCGTGAAGCTCAAGCTCAAGCTCATCTCCAACAAGTGGGTTTTCTCCAAACTTACAGACCGTCGGCCAACACTTCTTTGTGGGTTCCAGATCTCTGTTTTTGGGTAACAAATTAGTGGTGTTCGTCACTGTTCGTGGGTAGATCTGAGGTGGTCGTGGTCGTGGGTAGCAAATCCGACACCGAATTTTTAAGATTTGAGTGAGATTACTTGGTAAAATTTTTTGCTTCTTTTTAATTTTATAAAAATGTAGAGTTAAATTTAATTGATTAGTTGCTTAAGTTTATTTTTGTCTTGGATTGGATGATGGATAGAAAAGATTCTTGGAAAAATAGTTGAGAAATTATCATGTTGAAACTGTTGGTGTTAGTTTATAAATTTAGTTCCTTTTTGCTCTATAATGTTGATAGTTGCTATAATGTTGTTCCTTTTTACTAAAACTAAAGAAAGGTGGTTTTCAAATACTTGTTTTTGTTTGGGAATGTAAACTTTTTACTAAAACTAAAGAAAGATAGTTGCTATAATGTTGAATTTTTGTTAGGGAATCATCAAAGAAAAGTTGGACATTTTCTCTTTTTTATTTCTTTCTTTCCATAATTTTTTTTTCCTTAAGAATTCTTCCCACTTTCTATTACAAAATATAGCCCATAAGAAATCAATATCTAACTAGAAAAGTTTGGATAAACTAACTTACATCACAAACTTATATGTTTAGTTGAGTTGGGGGTGGGGGTGAGAAATACTTGTGTTATGGTTTGAAGGTGTTTGTGAGTTTATGTTTTAGTTGAATTTATTGGGAATTTGATGGATACTTAAGTCATGCTTTGAAATGGTTTGTTTTCGTTTAGTTTTATGGGAAGTTGATTGATACTTAAGATATCTCTTGATATTGTTTGTTATAATTCGTTATTTTACTTGAGTTTAGTGGAGGAGAAGTTGAGATCAAATGCTTTAATTAGCATTTTAAAGTTGATTGTTTTAGTTTATGGTTTTTGTTGAGTTTAGGTGAAAGTTGATAAATACTTGAATTAAATTTTGAAATTGTTGGTGTTAGTTTGTAAGTTTAGTTAAGTTGAGGGTTGAGAAATACTTATTTATGGTTTGAAATTGTTTGCTTATGTGTGCTTATAAGTTTAGTTTAGTGGGGGGGAGGGGGGATACTTGTGTTATGGTTTGAAGGTGTTTGTGAGTTTATGTTTTAGTTGGATTTATTGGGAATTTGATGGATACTTAAGTCATGTTGTGAAATGGTTTGTTTGAGTTTATGGTTTGTTTGAGTTTATGGTTTGTTTGAGTTTAGTTTTATGGGAAGTTGATTGATACTTAAGATATCTCTTGAAATTTCTTGTTATAATTCGTTATTTTACTTGAGTTTAGTGGGGGAGAAGTTGAGAAATGTTTTAATTAAGATTTTAAAGTTGGTTGTTTTAGTTTATGGTTTTAGTTGAGTTTAGGTGGAAGTTGATAAATACTTGAATTAAATTTTGAAATTGTTGGTGTTAGTTTGTAAGTTTAGTTAAGTTGAGGGTTGAGACATACTTCTTTATGGTTTGAAATTGTTTGTTTGTGGGGGGGGGGGGGGGGGAGAAATACTTGTGTTATGGTTTGAAGGTGTTTGTGAGTTTATGTTTTAGTTGGATTTATTGGAAATTTGATGGATACTTAAGTCATGCTCTGAAATGGTTTGTTTGAGTTTATGGTTTTCGTTTAGTTTTACAGGAAGTTGATTGATACTTAAGATATCTCTTGAAATTTTTTGTTATAATTCGTTATTTTACTTGAGTTTAGTGGAGGAGAAGTTGAGATCAAATGCTTTAATTAGGATTTTAAAGTTGGTTGTTTTAGTTGAGTTTAGGTGGAAGTTGATAAATACTTGAATTTAAATTTGAAATTGTTGGTCTTAGTTTGTAAGTTTAGTTAAGTTGAGGGTTGAGAAATACTTATTTATGGTTTCAAATTGTTTGTTTGTGTGTGCTTATAAGTTTAGTTGAGTTGGGGGGGGGGGGGGGGGGGGTTGAGAAATACTTGTGTTATGGTTTATGTTTTTAGTGGATTTATTGGGAAGTTGATGGATACTTAAGTGATGCTTTGAAATGGTTTGTTGAGTTATCTCTTGCAACTGAGATGTTATATCATGATCTTGACTTTTATTGTCAAGATCGTGGACTTGAGTGAACAAGGAACTCGTTAGTAGTTCAAATTTCACTCATTTTCTTCTTAATGACCTAAAAAGTACACAAGTTTAAGTAATAATTGTTCTTCTTTGTAGATTAACCTCTCAAGCAACACAATTATAGTAATGGATAAGTCGTGGATGACAAAAAGTCGAATGTCAGAAGAATATTGCTTCGGAGTTGAGATGCTTATTGAAAATGGATTACGACATTCGAATAGACAGAATATCATTCGTTGTCCATGTTTGAAGTGTGTGAATGTAAAGTTTCAAAATGTGAATATAGTAAGACACCACTTGTTTGTTCATGGTATCGATCAAAGCTATAAGACATGGATTTGGCATGGTGAATCACAATTAAATAAGGAAGACAATGGAAATGCGTTTATTAGTGGAAAAGTTGAAGTTGAAGATGACGATGATGTTGAGGACACAATAGGAATGTTTGAGGCTGCACATGATTATTTTAATGACAAATCTAAGGTTTTTTTAGGAGATATTAGAAGATGCCAAGAAACCATTATATCCGAATTGTAAGAATTTTACCAAGATATCTACTTTGGTAAAGTTTTATAATTTGAAGGCAAAATTTGGATGGAGCGATAAAAGTTTCACTGAGTTATTGACAATACTCCGTGCCATCTTACCAAGCCCTAATGAAATTCCAATTTCAACATATCAAGCAAAAAAGACTTTGTGTACTCTTGGAATGAAATATGAGAAGATACATGCGTGTATTAATGATTGTTGTATGTTTAGAAAGGAACTATCTGATGCAGAAGTATGCCCTATATGCGGAACATCAAGATGGAAGCTTCGAAAAAATTCGAACCATGTGATGAAAAATGTTCCAGCAAAAGTTATGTGGTATTTCTCACATGTTCCAAGATTTCAACGAATGTTTCGAAGTAAAGAAATATCGAATTTGCTGAAGTGGCATGCTAAAAAACGAGAAAGTGATGGACACTTACGACATCCTGCAGATGCACTATCGTGGAAACAAGTAGACACTTTGTGGCCAGAGTTTGGTTTAGAACCTAGAAATCTTCGTCTGGCTTTTTCTACGGATGGTGTCAATCCACATGGTGATCTTAGTAGTAGATATAGTTGTTGGCCAGTTATGTTGGTGACGTATAATCTACCTCCATGGTTGTGCATGAAACGAAATTTTTTGATGTTAACTGCATTAATATCTGGCCCCAAACAACCAGGAAATGACATTGATGTTTATTTAGCTCCACTAGTTGACGATTTAAAAATGCTTTGGAATGAGGGTGTAGAATGTTATGACATACATGAAGAAAAAAGTTTCACTCTCAAAGCTATTTTATTGTGGACTATTAATGATTTTCCTGCGTATGGCAATTTGAGTGGTTGTACAGTAAAAGGATATCATGCATGTCCAATTTGTGGGGAGAAAACTGCATCTACTTATTTACCTAAAGGAAAAAAGATGGCGTATCTTGGGCATCGAAAGTTTTTACCCCATAACCATCCATTTAGAAAGCAAAAGAAACATTTCAATGGCGAACAAGAATTGGGTTTCGCTCCCGAACCATTAAATGGAGAGGAAATTTTTGCAAAAACAAGCGAATTCAGATATTCATTTGGTAAGAAAGCAGGAAAGGAAAAAAAATAATGGAGATCTTGCAAGTAGTTATTGGAAGGAGAAGTCCATTTTCTTTGAGTTAGAATATTGGAAATATTTTCAGGTGCGACATTGTTTAGATGTGATGCACATCGAAAAGAATGTTTGTGCAAATATTATTGGTACGCTACTTGATATTCCTGGCAAAACAAAAGATGGATTAAAAACTCGTTTGGATTTGGTTGAATTGAACATTAGATCAGAATTGACTCCTCAGTTGGGAGAGAAAAAGATCTTCTTACCCCCAGCATGTTATACACTATCACGGATGGAGAAATTGAACTTGTGTAAGACACTATCCGAAATTAAAGTACCTGAGGGCTATTCATCCAACATACAAAATCTAGTGTCGCTCACAGATTTAAAACTTTATGGACTCAAGTCGCACGATCATCACGTTCTTATGCAACAATTATTGCCTGTGGCAATTCGTGGCATTTTACCAAAGCATGTTAGACTCGCAATCATTCGCCTATGTTTCTTCTCCAATGCTATATGTAGTAAGACAATTGATTCATCCAAGTTAAAAGGCTTGCAAGAGCATATAATGGTCACATTATGCTTGTTAGAGAAATATTTTCCACCGGCATTCTTCACAATAATGATGCACCTTGTGGTGCATCTTGTAAGAGAGGTAGAATTTTGTGGACCAGTGTATTTGAGATGGATGTATCCTTTTGAACGATATATGAAAGTACTGAAAAGTTATGTAAGAAATAAAAATCGTCCTGAATGATGCATTGGAGAAAATTATATCGTAGAAGAGGCCGTAGAATTTTGTTCTGAATTTATCTCTGGAATTGAAAGTATTGGATTGCGCTCATCGACAAGGAAAGAGAATCTAGAAATTGATAGACCATTGTCTGTTGCTTCCTATTTCAGACCGAGTAAGGATCAGTTAAATCAAGCTCATCTTTATGTTCTTCAAAATGTAAACGACGTGCTTCCATATGTAGGGTATGCACTCTAATCTAAGTCCTTACACAATTTTCTGATTATGTGATGATCTACTAACTTTGTTATTTAAACGAATCCAATAGGCAACACATGAACACTTTGTCCAGACTCAATCCCAGTAAATCTAAAAACAAAAAATGGCTTCAAGACGAGCATAAGCGCACATTTAGTAGTTGGTTGCGCACTCGGGTAATTACTAGAGCCAAACTCTTTTAGTTACAATACAAAGTTAGTAACTAATCATTTAAATATAAAACTCAGGTTGCACTTTCCCTTGAGGTGCCAAGAAACTCCATACCATCATCTTTAAGATGGATAGCTCATGGGCCTCGTCCAGATGTCGTCACATATGTTGGTTACGTGATTAATGGCATTTGATATCATGCAAAGAAACGTGATGACATTAGGAATGTCCAAAACAGTGGAGTTATGGTAACAGCAAATACAATGCAAGTTTCTAGTGCTAAAGACAAAAATCCTATCATGTCGGACATGACATTTTATGGTGTCATACAAGAAATATGGGAACTTGATTATCACGATTGAACTGTTATTTTATTCAAATGTGACTGGGTTGAGAACAAGAATGGACTTAAAATAGACGAGTTTGGGTTCACTACTGTAGATCTTAATCGCATTGGGCATAAATCAGACTCATTTATTTTAGCCTCTCAAGTCAAGCAAGTATTCTACGTAAAAGATCCCCTAAATCCACGTTGGTCAGTGGTTTTAACACCACCTCAAAGAATAGTTGAAGAAGATTTCTATGAAGATGAAGTTGGAGATATTGTCCAAGATTGTGGTTATGGGGTCCTAGAAAGAATGCCTAATCTTGATGTATTTCAGGATGACGATGAAATGTCATCAGCATATGCTAGAAATGATTGTGAGGGTATATGGGTTGATAAATAATGTGTTGAATATGGTACTATCTCAAATTCATTTATTTATTATATTTTTTATAAGTTAATAGATCTTCTAAGTTTATATATCTCATGAATGTATGTTTTGTGTCTTTCTTGCAGATTGTTACGATGAGTGAATAAAAGCAGTAGTAGTGGAGATGAAAGAAATGTGTTTATCCAACCACGAGTGCCAGGACGAAGGCCTACTACGATGCATAGATTGGCACGCCTAAGAAATAATGGAGAACGCTTGACGATTGTTTACAACAATCAAGGTCAAGCTGTTGGAGATAATGCTAACCAGATGCAAAGCTACATAGGGGTTTGTGTGAGAACAAATCCCAATAACATACGAAAACTGGAAGGATGTGCCTAAGGAAATTAAGGATAAAATTTTTTATTGTGTAGAGGTAAAAAGTTTATTGATCTGTAGGAGTGAATAACTTATTTAGTTTACTTGTTTTGCTAACTACTTTGGTATTTTTTATGCAGATGTTGTTCGTGGTGGACCCTAGGTCCAAGAGTAGTATACTTCAATCTGCGTCTAGAAAATTTTGAATATTCAAGACATACCTAACGCAGAAGTATGTCAATCCATTAAAAGATGAACCAAAGCGTTTGACAACTCCTCCTTCTAGATACTCACACATTGAACAAAAGGATTGGGAGACATTTGTGAGTAGTAGACTAACATCAGAGTGGGGGGTAAATAAACTTTAGATTAGTGAAATTATTTTGTAAATTAAATATTCATGCATTCAATTTGTTGTTTTTGTCATTCAAATTAAATATACAGGCGTTAAGTAAGGCTTAGAAAGAAAGACGAGAGAGATGCTTGTATAATCATCATATCTCTCGTAAGGGATATGCAAATCTTGCCAAAGACTTAGTAAGTACGACTATTTTTTAGTAAATGACATGAAAATTTGTGTATACCTTTAATAATATGTATATTTCTACAGGAACTGACAGACGATCCTTCCAATCGTGCAATTCTATGGAAGGAAGCACGAAAAGGAAAAAATAAAGAATATTGTGATGAGGTCACTGTAGCACGTGTCAATCGAATTGTAAGTTTTTATATATATATTTGAAAGAAGTTTTGGATTATGTGATACTTTAGTAATTGAAAAATTCTTATTGAAATGTTTATGATAGGACGAATTAGCTGCATTAAATGAAGGTAGGGACATCTTAACTGAAGCGTTGGGCACGCCAGAACACAGAGGGCGTGTAAGGGGAGTGGGCGAGTTCGTAACGCCCTCTGTGTACTACAACGTTGCAAGAGAGAAGTCAAAATTGAGTCACCAACCGCAAAGCGAAGCTTCAAGTGTGAAGACCGAAGCCCCTCGACGAAAGCAACCACAAAGCGATGCTTCGAGTGCCACGCATAAGAAGTCAAAAGGAAAAGATGTTGTTCGTGAGATATCTGAGAATAAAGAGGTAAATTATTATTATCCTTGTTGGAATTATATATATATATATATATATATATATATATATATATATATATACTTAGCTTCGACGTTTTAAACTTTTGTAGGCTGGAACACCTTGTCACCTAGCGATGGTCTCTATGGATAACATTGTTGCCGTAGGCACAATGTATGAGTCGCATTCACAAAATGCAACCATCCATGGAGTTCCATTAGGCGTAGAAAATGTTCGCGTTGTGGTGGACATGGTCATAGGTGATGATTGTGCATTACCGATTCCTGTGAACGATGAACTACAAACGTTGTATCAAGCGGTCGGTAATTTTGTGGGATGGCCTCGCAGACTTGTTATTACTGTAGATGACAAAGAGGTATGTTTATTTTCTATTGAAATAATTTTTTTAAAAGAAATATAGTGACTTGATACTTTTTATAGGAGCCTCCTGCCAAAGCTAAGCCCATAGTACAATCGAGCAAACACACAGATGCCCATGTTACTATTAAGCTCCTAAATAGATACGCGGTGCTTTCGATGAGACAAGAAGATACACTAATGATCACAATGCCCGAGCGTATCTTGGGAAAGGAAGCATCGGTATTTTTACATCGCGAAGGCATCCAGCAATATTGTGGGAATGTTGAGATAGGTTACTCATGCACCCTCACGTACATTACGTAAGTAAACAAAGTTATTACACAATTTGATTCATGAATTTTCTATTTTCTTAGTAGAATGAGATTTTCGTAATATTTAAGACTTATGGAAGTGTTTGAGTTGATGAATACTTATGTATTATGCTCTTGAAAAATGCTTGACTTAAGTTGTATTATTGGAGGTGTTTCTTTAAAAGTTTAGTTGAGTTTGGAAGAGGGGGGGGGGATGTATTATGCTTTTTGGAAGTGTTTGAGTTGATGAATACTTATGTATTATGCTCTTGAAAAATGCTTTACTTAAGTTGTATTATTGGAGGTGTTGCTTTAAAAGTTTAGTTGAGTTTTGAAGGGGGGGGGGGGGATGTATTATGCTTTTTGGAAGTGTTTGAGTTGATGAATACTTATGTATTATGCTCTAGAAAAATGCTTGACTTAAGTTGTATTATTGGAGGTGTTTCTTTAAAAGTTTAGTTGAGTTTGGAGGGGGGGGGGGATGTATTATACTTTATGGAAGTGTTGAGTTGATGAATACTTGTATTATTTTCTTTAGGTACCTCTAGACTGTACTTGATCCCGAGATAACAAACAAGTTTTTTGTGGTTGATCAAGCAACAATCTCATCGTACGTGAAGTCTCAAGAACTCCGTTCTAGAAATCTATCTAACAGACTAGATATGGTTGATTTGGATCAACTAGTTCTCATTCCCTTTAACACTGGGTAAGTAATTCTTACTAGCGACATTTACTCCATTGTAACTTTTCTTATTCATAAATAATAATATGATCAAAATTGTGATTCTACGTAGTCATCATTGGATGTTGATCACGATCCAGCCTCGGGAAAACACTGTGTATATATTGAATTCTTTGCGTAGTAAAGTTGAAGAAGAGTTTAGTGGAACTATAAATACGTAAGTGTGTCTCAAATTTTTGTAGTGTTTAAAAGGAAAAAATAAAACTTGTTGAATTGTTCTAATGTTTTAAAGTATTTAGGGGGTTGAGAATGTGGCAAGCTAAACACTCGCTTCCTCAATATCGATCTGCTATTAGTTGGAAACTAGTGAAGGTAAATTCACATTCATTTGTTTATAGACATTGAAATCTTGTATGTCTACTCAAGTATGCTCTTTTTCATTGTAGTGCCCTCGTCAATCAGGTTCGACAGAGTGTGGGTATTTTGTGCAAAAATATATAAGAGAAATAATGCACAACTCTACTACCCCTATAACTAAACTTGTAAGTATTATCACTATCCTTACATGTTATTATTATGTTTCTTTTCATTCTTTTGTCATGTAATTGTTTTTGTTTTGTTGTAGTTTAACACAAAGAATGCATTTACACAAGACGAGATTGACGAGGTTCGTATAGAATGGGCTAATTTTGTTGGAGGATTTGTGTAAGCTAGGTGTACTTGAATATACATTAATTAGCTTGAAATGTGTCTATATATAGTGGATGATTTGTTTAGGTGTACATACTTTTCAATAGTGTACATACTGTTCAATAGTGAAAGTTCATATGTGTTCTCTCTTCTGAAAATGTTTGATTCTGGAATATTTGGTTGGATCTAATATGTGGAGGGACGGGTGGTCCAAGTATTATATTGTAAATGATGTGGAAGTGTTTGTATTTCAAGTTGGTTTTGTGACACAAAAAAATTGTGTTTGGATTGACCTATTTGTATTGGAAGTTATAAAGTCAAATTCTATTTTTGTTTACAGGAAGAAATAATATTGTTGGTCAGCTACGTTTGCAACCAACAATTTTTTTTATTTAATACTGAATAAAAATGATGACGGGCATTGCCTGTCATTGAAACATACAAAATGGATTTTTAATGTCGGACATATTATATGGGAAAATTAAAATTTGCAAACTTTTAATGTCACACATTTAATGTCGCACGCTTCTGATGCCGCCACTTTTAATGTCGGGCAAGACCGACATTATAAGTATACTTTTAATGTCGGACAGAACTTTTAATGTCGGGCAATGACCAACAAAATAGTCTTTTAATGTCGGGCTCCGACCGACATTAAATGGGTACTTTTAATGTCGGACAAGGCCTTTAATGTCGGGCATTGACCGACATTAAAAGCGACCGACATTAAAACTTTTAATGTCGGTGTTTTTAATGTCGGTCAGTGACCGACATTAAAGACGATTAATGTCAGGCAGTGCCCGACATTAAAAGCCAAATTTGTTCTAGTGAATAGAGATAAGCAAGTGAATGAAAACGAAAAAAAACAAACTTATGAGGTAAGTGGGAAAATTCTAATAGTATCAACAACAACATTAGATTGCGCCAACAATTACTTAAGCATTATAGTCGCCTATAGAACACTATCTATGTTGCTGATGTGGACTTTTCCTAACCGCAAGCGCACGGGTCAAGTAATAATAAAGAGTTCGTATAAACGAGTGTCGTCCTCTGGATTGGATTTTTAAGCAAATCAAGTATTGTGAATTATCTTGCCCAATTTTATTTAGGGATCAAGAAGTGATGATTGAATGATAAGAAAATCAAATCAAAGCAAGTAAAAAGTGTGGAATTTCAATTGGGAAAACTACTTAGGGAATTGATTTCGCCGATTTAGTTTAGGATTGATTTTAAGGAATAAGTTATTATGCACAATGAAATTATGAGCCAAAGACCCTTTAATCACAACTACCTCTCCCGAGTATAATTGATTCTCATGCAAATTAACCAACTTGATATCCCTATCTAAGTGTATTAATCATGCAAGGCAATGAGATCTTTTAACCAATTCTAAAGTTAATCTAAAACCGTCACGAATTAGAAAATAAACTTTAGTCATGCAATCTTGAGTAAGTCTAAATCAAATCCCCTCTCCCGAGCTAGATTCGAAGCTTAAATCATTCAACTAATGGCCAATTAATTGAAAGCATTAAATCAAGATTACAAACATAATAACATTGCACAACTTAAACCATAAATCAATCCATAAACTTAATCAACTACATCAATCCCTAAGCTACAAGTTTAGCTACTCATGAATAGAATTACAAGCTTGACTAAACATGTAAAAGCCATAAAATCTAGCTAGAGAGAAGTAAAAGGAAAGGAAACACTTAATGTCGTCGATCTCGGCATGTCCCCGTCTCGATATCCACGCCACCAAGTGAGATTCCCGGTCCTCGTCCTTGCTTCAGCTCCCACAGTAGGTCTCTAGTCGAAATTAGGGTTCAATTCTCTCAATTTGGCCTCCCCCAATCCGTAGCAAGAAAAGAAAGTTAAATAGGAAAATCTGTCGATAGCGTCGAGACGCTGCCTCTTAAACGCACGTTCTGAATAAGGGAAAAATGGGAGCGTCGGGACGCTCTTATCACAGCGTCTCGACGCTGTGAGTCTGCTGCCTATTTTAATTAAGGAAACGTAGCGTCGAGACACTCCAAGAGTGGCGTCTCGACGCTAATAGGCAGAATGCCCTCTCTTGGCTCCTTGATGCTTGAACTTTCTGGTTCTTTGGCATATTTTCACGTATCGAACACCCGATTAACTGGTAATCCACGTTTTAGCTCTAATAGACTCTTTCCTACAAAATAAACAATTAAGTACAATAAAATGGCCCAATAATCATAAAAGACTAGCTAAATTAAATAAGTAAAGATAGCTAGCTATGCTCGCTATCAGTTACCCACATAGACATGGTGCAAATAGCATCCTCCAGTTGCACCCACAATTACCCTGACAACTAGATTGTGAGTTAAGTCCTACTTCTATTCAGCTTCGTTGTAGGTGATTTTAGAAGACTAAGTCAACTAGACATCTATTTGTAGGGCTAGCTAAAACTTAGGTGAATAATGCTCACGACTCTTGATGTGCAATTTGCTAACCGCAAGTGTACGGGTCAAGTAATAATATAGTGATTTTGAAATCGAATGTCGTCCTCTGGATTGGTGTCTAGCCAAATTTTAATTATCAAAGATACTTTTGACCAATTTTATTTAGGGAATCAAATAGAATGAGAATAAGATTTAATCAAACACAAAATTAAAAGCGACAATCTAAAAGGAAGAATTGGTCTTAGGGATTTGATTTCACCAATTGGAGTTATGGATTAATAAACGGATTAACACATGCTATGATTCATAAATCTTGGCAACTAAAATCACACATATCTCTCCCGAGCATACATGATTCTCCCATATGCAATTGAACCCGATATCCCTATCTAAATCCAATAAACATACAAGGCAATTAGGCTAACCTTTATAACAATTTCTAGAATTAACCTTAATCTCCCGATTTTTAGCTAAATTCTAGTTATGCATATTGATTACTAATTTAAATCCTCTCTCCCGAGTTAGATTCAAATATAAACATCAATCAATTTATGGCCAGTAAATCGAAAGCATTAAGGATACAACATATGCATAAATGACATCAATAGCATAAATACCGTAAATCAATCCAAAATGTGCCCAACGGCTACATCAATCCCTAAGAATTAAACTTAGCTACACATAATCCTCATTACAATATAAACTAAGTCTAAATAAGCCATAAAAACTATCTAAAGTAAGGGAAGAGAGAAATAGACTTGTTGTAGGTCGAGACCGAACGTCCCCGTCACGATCCCCACGAACAATGGGTTGATTTCCAACTTGCCCCCTTTGCTTCAGCTCAAAAATCCCTCAATTCGGTCCTATTGTCGGCTCCAAAAGTCCCCAAATCGAAGTCCCTTCAAACCTAGCCGAAAAGAAGCTTATATAGCAGATTTTTCGTCTTAGCGTCGAGACGCTGTCAAGACAGCGTCGAGACGCTGCCTTCAAAACGCGCGTTTCAGTAAGCGAAATAACACAGCGTCGGGACGCTAAGGTCGCAGCGTCTCGACGCTTTGACCTTTACGCGCCTAATCAGATATAGAATGTGAGCGTCGAGACGCTCAAGAGCTAGCGTCTCGACGCTAGCCTGCTGTTGACTGAAATTTGACTTTTTTCCTCTTTTACTCTTTTCATTCCTTTGCATCTTTTCTCGTCCCGAGCACCCGATTAACTCTAATATTGCATTATAGCTCCAATCAACCATTTCCTACAAAATAAACAATAAAGCACAATAAAATGGCCCAAACATCATAAAAGACTAGCTAAATTAAATAAGTAAAAGTAGCTAGCTATGCTCGCTATCAACTCTTAAAACCCCAATGGTTCCAGTCCTATTTCTAGGATGCAAGAAAAGAAAGTTCTATTTCTAGGATCTTTTCTACTATTGTTTTTGCGAACTCGCGCATTCAACTTCAACCTTTCGACCATCAGCTAAATACAAACTATGCTAACTTAATTGATCAGTTTAAGCTAACAATGAAACTTAAACTTAGCAAAAAAAAAAAAAACAATATTAAAAGGGAGTAAGATTGCTTTTGCATAGGTAGGGATTTCTTCTACTCAAGGTATCTATATATTTGAACCCGCAAGAAGATCCTTAACTCATGGATGGAAATAAAGTGCAAAACAAAAAGTAGAGATTGCTCAAAATAGAAAAATAACTTGAATTCATATAAAATAAAAGAATTGAGTACAAGAATGATAACTTACAACTAAAATTTAAAGGAAAACAGAAACGAATAGCTGCTAAAAATAAAAGACTAAAGTAGAAAATAAGACTAGACTCGATTAAGGATCTTCCCCTCTCTATCCAGATTGCTTTTACCCTTTTTCATGGAGAGACAAGTCTTTCTCTTCTTCTTCTTTCGAATGGAAAAGCCGAAAGATGTTGAAAGACCTAGAACTCAGAGTGGTTACAAGATGAGAAGAGAAAAAAACATAAAATCTATCCTAAGGGCGAAATTTCGGGCTCTCTTTGCTTATTGCATCTTGGTCCCCTTTTATAGGTCTTGGAAGGTAGGGTTGGCTGTGAAGATCAGTGTGAGAGAGCCTTGGAAGGTAAAAATTCACGATCCTTGGAGATTTAATATGATATTTGGGATTTTCGGATGATTATGTGAAGATCCTAAGAATCTCGGTATTCTATCGGAAAGCCCAGTAGCGGCCACATATCAGGTGCAAAATCTCTTCTAAGCACTGTCTTGACAATTTTGTCTTCAGTTGGGGCTACTTTCCTTATAAGGTTGCGAGCGCATATTGGATGCATATTCCATATATTTAGGACCAAATGCAGGTGCAAATCTTCAACTTCTACTCTTTTGCTCCACTAACGCTTTCTCTCCAATTCCGGGCACATTTCCCTTGCAAAGTCTTCTCCACAAAAAACATTAACTTGGATAAAATTCTTACAAAAGCTATCTCTTTTTGTACATTTTAAGCATAAATTCTATACTTCTAAGATTTTCCACATGATTCTAAGACTTTTGCTTAATTGACTCGAAAAGATAATATTTTAAGCACAAATTGTCTTTGCTTTTCAAGCAATGGCCTAGGTTTTTAAGACTAAATAACGCACATAAATGAGCATTATCAAGCTACGATCTTGTTGGCCCTTACGTTATGTTAGGCGATAAAATAGTCCAATCTAAATTCGATCAACCAAATTCAGACAATATATATTTATCGCAATTCCTAGATCAGGTTATGGTTCCAAATATAATGCGAAATAGATAATTTGAAACCAATAGCTTAGAAGAATAGGTAAACCAACATAAGTTCTAAACATTAAGAACAATAATGAATAAAAGAGAAGGAAGATAAATTGACAATGAGTTTTATATTGGTTCACCCAATGTGAGCTACGTCCAGTTCTCTGCCACCGATATAGCTTCCACTAAAACTCCAGGGAGATTACAAGAAGCCTTCAAGAACAACACCTCAACCTATCCCTCAAAAGCCCAACAATAGCTATTGACTACCAAGTATCACAATCTGATAGCTTGAGATAAACAGAAAAAGACCCTCAACCCGAGAAGAGAAACACTCTTATCTCTCTCTCTCCCACACTACAAAGGAAGAAAAGACCACTCTCTTTTTCTTGTTGTCTTCAAAAGACAAACACACACATATATATATAGGCAATGAGAGCCTTAATGGCCAAGGCTTCACCTTCATTCTTCACCAAGGTGGTGAGCTTCATCCTTGCACACCAAATTTGTTGAGTTTCTTACTTGCAAACTAAGTCCTTCTTATTTGTGCTCCAAGAGGTTAGAGTGAAGTCTTCAAGTTTTGTCTCCGCACAAGACACATTTCTTAACACGTTATAATCTTTTAATCGTTAGTGTTAGATAATTTCTATATACAACGTATTTTCCAGAACACTTACAACTTTTCTAGACTATAAATTTTGTTTGTCCTCTCCCAATCAAATTAGTTATTCCTAATTCTAGGTTTAACTTTGAAATCAATGGAGAATATAATTGTCACTATTTGTTTTCCATAAATATATAACTTGCGTACATATATACGTTTATATCATGAGGTCCCAATACATAAGCGTAGCTTTTCAAACAGGCTATGCCACATATAAATAAACATATAAGAATTCAAATATATATTCAATTCAAGCACACTACACAATTATTATTATTTAAAAGAAAAAGAAAACAAAAAGTCAACATCTTAAGACACATCTTGAGGGTGGAGCCATTCATTTTAATTGTGAACCAAACTATATTTCAATTGAATGCATGTCATTGCCTTTAATCTTCTATTGTTGGTGATTTTATTTGTTTGTTTTGTAGGTTGCATGGTGACTATTGTGAGAAAGAAAAGAAATTGATGTTTAGGAAGGTATTATGTTTGTATTGTATCGGTGTGAAAGGAGAAGGTTTTGTAGTGTTTTGGTGGGCGTGGTGAAGGTGATTGAAGGAGAAATTGATAGTGAAGGAGAGAGAGAGTTTCATGTAGTGGCTCAAGGAAGGCATTCGAAGTGGAACCAAGAGGAAGAAAATGAAATTTGAAAATATCTTCCCCAATTTATATTTCCATATTTTAAAAGAAAAAAAAAAACTAATTCTCTTTTTTTTAGTCCAACAACACGTGGAATTGGAGATTCAAACCTCTAATCTATTGATTCAGAACATATACTTTAATCAGTTAAATTTATACTCAGGTTGGTACAAAATCAAGTTAACATTTTGAAGAAGTTGGAGTTTCAATTTAAATTTAGGGTCGTTGAGTAGAATATATAGATATGAAATTTAAGCACTTTTTTTAAAAAAATTTAAAAAATGGGTATAGGTGACAAAACTTGTCACTATATTGGCAAATTTGTGTTACACAAAAACAATTTGCAAATGGACACTTTTTCTATTGTATATCATTGATGTACTATTTTGTATCATGGTAAAGTATATCACTGAGATATCTAATTTACAATATAGATACCATATTGATATACCATTTTTGTATCATTGGTAAAGTATCACTTATCTACTAATATAAAATATTTCACTAATATGCTATTTTTGTATCATTGATAAAGTATATTATTGATATTTATAATATAAAGGATATCAGTGTGTCTTTATTTCTTAACTCTTCTAAAATACCCTTCAAATTTTCTTCCTTCTTCCTTCATGTTTTTTTTTTTTTCAATTTTTTGAAAACTAAAAGAGAAAAAAGTAATGTTTTTATTTAATTCTTAAATTCACATATTTATTTCATTTTAGTCTTCAAACATATAATTTTAATCCCTAAGTCTCAAATGTTTTAGTCTATCAATTTTACATTTAAAAAAAAAAAAAAAACAAAGCAAAACATACTATCTTTTTAAGGATAAAACAAAACATACTTTAGATGCAATTAATTTTTCATTAATCATTTAACGAGAACTCAAATTCATTTGGAAGGATGTCAACTATAATGAATAATTATCCCCAATATAAACTAATTTCAAAGATCTAGCAAAGAATGATCTATTTTAACAGCTTGAAAAATTTATAAGTGAAATTAAGAGAAAATAGTTATTGAAAACTTCAAATTTAAATTAATTCACTGTTAGTTTAAAGTTTTAATTGATATATTTTCTAAAAAAAAGTTTTAATTGATATATCACTAATAAAAGCATAGCTCAACTGACATAAAATGTATGCTTACATTAGTGTTATTTTACAAAATATTTTATCATGTAATAAATTTTTTTTATTTAGGCTAGATATGTTATTATCACAAAAGCTCCTAAAATAAAAATTTTTTTCTATTTTTCAAAAAGGGAATTTGTTGTGAAGGGCAATTAGAATTTTCCTAATTGCAAGTATAACACGGTGTAAAAATAATGGAAAATATGGCAATTTATTAGAATAAAATTCCATAATTCCCATTTTACCCTTAATATAACTGTTGATAGACTCTATATAATCCTTTCTATTAGTGGCTATCACTAAAAGGCACTAGACTAGACTCTAATAATCGAAGTCTATCAGTGACTTTCATTGATAGACTATAATGTTGATATATAATGTAACGCCTCGAGCATTTCAATGTGTTAATTCTCTTGTATTTAAGACTAAGGTTAATTTAATTCTAACATGGCTTGTATATTGGGAGTTAATAAAAATCTTATTGTTGAATGTTATTCATTTGGATGCTTAGCGTTACTGAAGAAAATCCCTCACTAAAGTGGTTGGACTTGGTTTGTAGTCGGTTGAGATTCATCAGCTATGTAAATTCATTTTTGCGTTGAATAATGAGATTTGGTTGAGAAATGACTCTTTTTGGACTTTTAAGAGATAAGGAAAATGAGTTAAAAGAATAGTAATTCAAGGGAGAAAAAGGAAGTAAAACCCTAACTTTCCCTCTCTTCATCTCTTCACGTGACCACCCCCCTCCAGCCGTTTCGTGCCGCCTGCCCCTAGCCTCCGCCGCCCTGTTCGTGGATCGCCGCCGTCCTTGAGCCGCGCTGCAACCTTTTTCGCAACTCTCTCTCCTATCGCGGTCTCTCCCTCTTTTCGCCATCTCTCTCTCTCCCTCTCTCTCGGTTCCTCCCTGTTGCGAAGCCAGCCGAGCGCCGCCGTTCGTGAGCCATAGCACCGCCGCTGCCCAGATCGAAGTCGTCACCTTTCTCCCTCTTTGTTCGTGCGATTTCGGCCAAGGAGAGTCGTGGGTAAGTTTTTCCCTTCTGATCTAGTTGGTTTAAGGTCGACCTCACCGTTTCCTCTATCGTTTAGTCGGATTCGCGCGTGTCCAGCAGCTTGAGGTTCATTTTCGAGCATCCTCGCCTCTGTCCAGTGGCGTTTGGACTCCGTTCTGGACCGCTGAAGCATCGTCTTGCCTTGTCGGTAAGCTTTAAGTGCTTAAATTTGGCTTTTGGTTCATAAATCAGTTTACTCATTAGTGTAAGGTGCTGGAAAATTAAGGCGTGTTTGTCATTATGATCTGCAACGCCGTCTAGGAAGTTTTCGACCTCAAGTATCTCGAGTTGGTGAGGTTTCAGCCTTCCTTGGGTGTTTTTTTGGGTTACCCAAGCCTTAACGACTTCCCAATTACAAGTTCGGGCCATTTGCAGTCGATGTACAACACTTAATCGTGTCCGTTTGGTGCCGATCGGTAAGTCATCGTGCCCAAAAACCTTTGATAATTGTCGTGGTTGGCTTTAGTGCAATTTCTAACCCTTGGGTGCCTTTTTGGTGTTAGTTTCTTGTGATTTCGAACTCTGGACAACACCCATTTAAGGAGTTTAAGTGCTGTGTTAGGTTGTTCCAGCAAGGTTCAACCCCTGATTGGGTGAGTTTTAGTTTCTTATCATTCGCTTTAGTTTCTTTAGGTGTTTGGATGGTTGTTAAGCTTTTCCCTAATCTCTAGGAGCCCTTGGTTGTGTTGTAGGTTCGCTTAGAGTTTGCTCTTATATTTTCCGGCAGCGTTGGTATTTAAGAGTGATTCAGTAAGTAGTTTCTACTTGCTAGATCTTGTTTGATTGTGTGAGCATGTTGATTGTTTATGTTTACCTTTGTTCTTGTGTAAAGCATGTTTTGTTCTATATAAATGTTTTGAAGTGCTTGTGTGAAGCATGTTATGTTGTTTACAATCGTTCTGAATTGTTGAGATGAGCTCGTTCTGTTCAGCGCTTGTGGTAAGCATGTATGTTGTTAAAGCTTGAGATATGTGACTGTTGAGTTGTGGTCGTTGTTTAAGCATGTTATGTTTGGGTCGAGCATGATGGGTTAGGCTAGCTTGTGTCACGGGATGTGTAGCATGAGTCTAGTGGTTGCATTACATGACACGTAATTCATGTGTAGGTGTGCAACGTGGCGCGTAATTCACGTGTTTGGATTAGCGTAGCATGACGCGTAATGCATGTGAATGGTTTAGCGTAGCGTGGCGCGTAATGCATGTGAATGGTTTAGCGTAGCGTGACGCGTAATGCACGTGTATGGCTTGCGTAGCATGGCGCGTAATGCATGCAGTTAGTTTAGCGTGGCATGGCGCGTAATGCATGTGGTTGATAGCATAACATGACGCGTAAATCGTGTGTGGTTAGTAGGGTGTGGGTGCATAGTGTGGGAAGCATATGCATGTTGTCGTTTATTGCTTTCTAAGCATGTTGGATATTTTTATTGCTTGTGAAACATGTTGTATGCGTGTGAGAAGCATGATGTTTGCCATTGTTTATTGTCTGTGATCTGGCTCGTGTGAATTACTTACCAGTACCGCGGTTGTACCGATACCCCCTTCCCCACCTTCCCCCCAACATTTTAGATGTTGTAGGTATCGAGGGTGATCCAGACTTTGGTGGCGAGGAAGACTATGAGGAAAATTCCTAGGCGTTGAGTCCTCTCGTGGCTATGTTTTTCCTTAGTTGCTTTTTTTTTTTACACAAGAATCGACATACGTCACCCAAAGAATAAGGATCAAAACTAAGCAAATAAACAGCCTGCTCAACTCCCCTATCGCAGCTTGTTGTCAACCCATAATCAAACACCCAATCTAGCTACTGACTTCGCTACACGCCATAAACCACGAACACAAGCCTCTCCAGTGCTTTCGCAAGAAACTGCAAAGACAGCACAATGCTATGATCAGTCTGTCCCGAGGTTGGTTGAGACCCCACCCTCGGCCGTGGACAACACTAATCATCAACGCTACTTAAGGCCCGCTCAACAATCAACATGAAGGAGGCTGCAAACCCCCGGATATCAGCCTGCAAAATAGCCACAAGAATGAGATATCCTGCACATATAATCCATCAAACAGTCCAGGAAGGGATAGACGGAGACAAACTAGGACTATCTTTCCCCATCCAACCCAAGTTTACAAACCCCGAACACCACAAGCAATATAGGGGGCCCGGAAGGCAGGATCAGAAGATGGAAACTTATCATGACAAAACTCTGTACACCAAATGCTATGCTTTTGCCTAGGAGAAGTGTTGGGTTTTATGCCCTAAAACTCGTAGATAGTGAATGTTACTGTTGACCGGATATTAATGAAATAATATTGATATATTTTTCCATTAATTGTTATTAGTTATTTTATATTTTATATTTGTCTTTGCCTAATAATATCCCCAATCCAATAAACTAGACATCCTAGGCTGTAATATGAGTCTTGAACTATATGTAGCGACATATGGGATCATTGTTCAAGAAACAGCATAAAAGGTCTATAGTATAGGGATAAGACTGGGTGCCTTATCCCGGTGACACTATGGATACAGCCCACTTTGTATTTGATACAAACGCTGTGATCCAACGCGTTCGTGTAGGAGACATGTGAGTAGGGGTATCCTATGCAATGAGTTTGCATAAGACCGGACCGCGAAATAGTAACCACTAGTTATAACACCGTTAGCTAGTTGGTTTTCTATTTCACTAGGACGACCTAGACAACTTAGTCTTAATCCTGAGTTGATTATGGACTCTTGCTCATGAGAGAGTGTCCTTTGATTTGTATGGGTGAGAGTGGCCAATACGCCGACTCAATAAGCCTACCATTTTGGGGACAAGACCGAATGGGGAGCTGAGAACATAATCGTACAAGATGGAATTCACTCCTTTCCGACTTTAGCGAAGCAAATGAGTGTTCCCTTAAGTGGTTACTCCGAGTCTTGAACAAAGGGCCCTACCCTCTCAATGGCACGAGAGGGTTTTCTGTTTGATGGTTGGACCACAAACATGTTGTTCATTAGAGGAGAACTGGTACTTAAGGAAATAGAGGAAACCTAGGGATAAAACGGTAATTTGACCCAGCTGGTGTTACGGACACTCGTGAAGGACTAACTAGTCGATATTGGTCTAGATCCGTGGACACAGAAAATATGTATGCAGTGAGAAGAGTGCAACTGTGAGTCTATAGTGGAATGTACACACAGTTAACGAATATTGATTAATGTGGTTAATGAGTTTGACCAATTAATTTCACATCGTTGGAGCTTCTGATCTACAGGTCCATTAGGTCCCACTGGAAGCTCATAAAGTAATTTGAGGCAACTAAGTAATAAATGTAAATTGAAAATGTTCAATTTACTAAGGGAAACAAATATAATGTATATTGATATATTATTATGAGAGAAATTAATATTTGAAGAAGTTCAAATATAAATTTATGGAAGTTTGAAAGAGTTCAAATAATGAATTAGTTTAAGGCCTAAAATGTGTTTGGGCAAATTAATTAATTCTAGGCCGGAAATTAAATATGTGATATTTAATTGGTGGTTAATTAATTAAAGAATTCATTAACCGGGAATTAATCAATTATGGAAATAATTAATCACTTAAAGAAGTGATTAATCATTTATGGAAATGATCTAATCACTTATGGAAGTAATTAGTCATTTGTGGAAAAGATTAATCAATTATGGAATTGATTGATTATGATTGATTAATTAAGGAATAAGATTGAATCAATTTTGGAAAAGATTGATTTAATTGAATATTTTATTCATGGCCTCTCTTCTATAAATAGAACACTAGACCTAATTGGTCATGAGACTTGAAATTTTGCTCTTACTCTTAGACTCTCAAAGACAAGACCTAAAAATTCTCTCTAGCCTCCCTCTTAGAGAAAGACTCCCACAAGTCTTTTGCCTCCTAGACCTAGAGTCATACCGGTGTAACCTTTGTGATTATTGTGTCAATCAAGAAGAAAATTCCAGCGATCAAAGAGGCGAAGAGGCTGCTGCGTTTTCGTTCGTTGGAGCGTTGTTGGCGAAGAACGATCAAGTCTACAACGAAGGTATGTGACGGTTCTTCCCCTTTTCTTTAGAAAAGCATGAAAATAAATTTAGATTTATTTTTAAGCATGTTTAAACTGAATTTCCAGCAACTTTAAAGAGTGTTTAAAGTTTGTTTGAGTTTTCGTAACGGTATTTTAATATTAATTAATATACGGCGTAAGGTCCAATCGATGCGCTTCCGCTGCGTGGGGACTTTTATTCCCTTCAAGAAGCATACTGCATGATAACAGAAATAAAGCAAGTCAAGGTTAACTAGAAAATTCTCACGTGAGTGTGTGATAAAGCCTTTCCTAGAACCGCCCTACTTGCCCTGGTAGGATTTATAAGCACCCTCCACCCATCTTCCCCCTACACTGGAACAAAGGCTTCACCCAAAAGACTACCAGAATCAAATCAGTTGCTAACACCTTCCTCATGACCCAGACCAAGGAAATCATTCTCTCTTTTCCACTCTTTCCTTTTGCTATCATACTCAAAATCACTCTCTCTTTCATACTTTCTTTTCCTTTCTCAAGACTTTTTCTTTCTCAATCTTTCTTTTTTCACAACTTTCTTTTCTTTTTTCACAATTTTCTTGTCTTTTTCAATCATACCTCACTCTTTCCACCTCAGTCACTCATTTTAATCACACTCCCCAGGCAGGGAGCTAGCTTTCGCACTGCAGAGTAGGGATCCCTAACCCGAGTTTAACTCTTGGCTGGCCTAACTGAACACCCTGCAGACAGCTCTTTGCACCCCTTATTTTGCGCCTCGTGCCAACAATCCTAATCTGCATCCCAAATAGACTCTTGAGCTCCACCCTATATCCTATCGAGGTGACAACAGATTTAAGGAACTCATAAAGCCAACCTAAGCTTTCGAGACTAGTTAAAAGAAAGACCGAGTGCATAAGGGAGCAAGAATAAACCACAAACGCATAAGACCAGGCTCAAATTATGCCACCAGCCAACGCCTAAATCCCAGGCAAAAACACAGCACAATTGCACATACAGAGAAAATCACCAACAAATCCCACAACCAACCCCACCTCTAGAAATCCAACCAAGCCTGCATAGCTGCATGGCCACACACTAGTTCCAACAGAGATAAACCAAGTCAGAACCATGCAAAATAAAATAGACTGACGCATAGAAACATCAAAACTCAGATTTAGCTCCACACACATGCATTCATGGTTAAACCAGATCAAACACAGATAAACCAAGCCAGAACCATGCAAAATAAAATAACCTGACGCACAGGAGCACCAATACTCAGACTTAGCTCCACACACATGCATATGTTAACATCCCCAACCAGTACCAAACAATGCCCTTCTTACATAATAAAACATGCTACCATAAGAACAAAGTACAAAGCAACAAGTGAAAGAGAAACAGAAAACCTTCCCTGATTAGGCACAGTAGGGAGAAGAGACTGCAATTGCTTAGATCGAACACCTTTATCGCACAATGGGCTTCCTCACAAAGATGAAACAGCATCACCCCTTAGGGCATCAGAAATTTCGCTAAGCCCTTCTTCAAGCCAAACACAGTCACCATAAGAGAAGGCCAATCTAGCCAGAGCATGTGCCACCCTGTTCCCTTGGCGTGGCGAAAACAAAACTTTACTGTTGTCCCAAGGATGTAGTATCCTTCAGACGTCATCCATCAGCCGCCCTACTTTCGAAACATCCTGCATACCACCATGAAGAATTTTGACCAACCTCAGAGAGTCGGTCTCCACCACAAAATCAGAAAACCCCAGCTAGCGAGCAAGCTGAACCCCTTTATACACAGCCCAACCCTCAGCCAAATCCACGCTCCAACACCTCTGTAAGCTCAAACAGGCCGCCATAAAGACCTCACCATCAGCCCCACGCAGAACACAACCACTCCTAGCCTCCCCTGTATCAGGTCTGACAGAGGCATCAACATTAAGCTTCAGCCCTCCCGTAACTGGCGGTCTCCACACACAGCGTTCCTCGGTGTCCCTTGGTTGAGCCCATAAGCAGTCCCCCGTCAGGCAACGCCTCCCCCCAGCATGGAAGGAACTGAGGTAGTCATTAGAAAAGGCCCATAGATCTCGACCGTCTGACTAACCTCCCCAACTCAGGCTATTCCGGAGATTCCAGACGGACCATCAGAAAATAACCACAAGCTCAAAATCTGGCCCTGGAAGACTATCCTTCATTGCCCAAATGACTTCCTCAAACCGAAGCTGAAAAAAGGACCGACGGAGCGGGGCAAACTTGGAGCCCAACCACATACCCTCAACCACCGGGCAACTCCAGAACAGATGGCGGCGATCCTCAACATCATCATTGCACAAAACACACAAGCTGGAAACATTAAGGTTTCGCTTAAGGAGGTTTACCTAAGTAGGCAAACGGTCATGGAACAATCGCCATAAGAAAAACTTGTGCTTACTAGGCACGTTTAGCCTCCAAAGCCCAGACCACCACGCACGCATCCTATCTGGATTCGAAGGTGAAGGACGATCATGCACAACCAACATATGAGCAAGCTGATACCCACTCTTCACAGAAAAAACACCATGCTTCTCAAAGTGCCAAATTAAGCGATCCTCCCCCAGATCGTGTCGTAATGGGATTCTCAAGATGGCCTCACGGTCCGACTCATCAAAATGGGCTCTAAGCACAGCCTCGTTCCAACCACCAGATGCGGCAAATAGATCACTAACCGTACTAGTGGCAGGAAGCGACAGGGCTGATTGAATTTGAAGAAAGAATTCATTCGGCAACCAGTTTGAACCATAAATAGGCGTAGACCGTCCATTCCCTATCCTCCACCGACATCCTCGAACCAAGAGCTCTCGTCCCCATAACAAACTGCGCCAGACAAATGACGGCCTCGAGCCAAGACTTTTCCTTAGTTGCTTTAGTAGATAGTTGTGTTGTTTTAATTCACCTAATAAAGGTTTTTGTCTCTGAGATTATCTAGACTTGTTTTTTTTATTAAGTTTAATAAATGTTTTAGCTAGTGGTCTAGCTTTCCTATTAATAATGTCTTTATGTTCCACTGCATGATTTTAGTTTTCTGAATGTTGCCTTGAGGTCTGTTATGTTTAGAGGAGATATGTTGTGAAATCTGGTTGTAGTTTGGTGGAGTTGGCTTTGTTGCTTGTTTAGAAGTGTTAATTATTTTATCAGGTGAAGTAAAATTTTGGGATAACCAGTTTTACGTCGCTGCCGAAATTTTTGGTACATTCGGTTTAAAGAGAGTTGTCCTAAATGCTTAAGAGTCTAGAGTGAGTCGCAACGTTGCTAGGCTAGAGGTTAGAGAACCTGGGGCATTACATATAACTCTGTGTAATCCTTTCTATCAGTGTTTATCACTAATAGACTTCGATAATTGAAGTCTATATATAAGTGTCTATATATAAGTGTCTATCACTGATAGACTTTGATTAATCGAAGTCTATCAATGACCATCGGTGATAGACACTGATAATCCTTTCTATCAGATAGCTGCTAATAGAAAGGGTATTTTTGTAACTTAACGTCACGTTTTGCCATTTCTACAAATACTTTTATTTTGTATTGTTTTTACGATATGTTTAGCGCTTTTTGCTATCTGTGCAAATGCCCTTTTCAAAAACAAAAATTGGGAAATAATTTTTGGTTTTTAGTAAGTTAAAAGAGTACAAAATTAATTAGAGAAATAAAGATATGATAGATGGACAAATTTTTTTGGGAAAAATACACTTTTAGTCCCTAAGGTTTGAGTGAGGTTTCATTTTGGTCCCTGAAGTTTCAAATTCAACAATTTAGTCCCTGAGATTTGAGATAAGTAGCAATTTGGTCACTACCATCCATTTTTCTGTTTAATCTAATGGATTGCTGACGTGACACTATTATTTTAATTAAAAATAATAATTTTTTATTTTTTCAATTAAAATTATATTAAAATAATAAAAAATTATTTTCTTTTATTATTTCTTTTTAATTATTTCTCTCCCTCTCTCTTCTCCTTCTTCTCCCCCATCCTCATCCTTTTTTCTTCCTCTCCCTCATCCTCATCCATGGCCGGCGGTTGATAGCGAGCATAACTAGCTATCTTTCCCTATGTATTTTAGTTAGTCTTTGAGTATTTTGTAGCCATTTTATTGCTCTTTAATGTTTATTTTGTAGAAAATTGTTATTTGGAGCTAAAACGAGAATTTGGAATTAATAGGGTGTTCGAGACGTGAAAAGAGGCCAAAGAACCGAAAAGATTCAAATTAGAATAAGTCAAAATAGAGCCATCGCAGACCAGCGTCGGGACGCTGCTCTTGAAGCGTCTCGACGCTGCCTTTCCTTTTCTGAAACAGGCGGCAACAGGTCACAGCGTCGCGACGCTGTGACCCTAGCGTCTCGACGCTCTCGGTTTTTCCTAAACAGATGTCCACAGCATCGCGACGCTATCGACAGATTTCCTATTTAATCATCTTTTTGTGCTACGGCCAAGGGGAGTCCAATTGGTTAGGTTTTAGTACTAATTTCAACTAGAGACCTTTGGTGGGAGCTGAAGCAAGGCCAAGGAGCGGGAATCAAGCGAGAAGACGTGGAGATCGGGACGGAGACGTGCCGATTTCGACGAATTCGAGTTTTCCTTTCTCTTTCCCTTACCTCTTGTAGTTTTTATGGCTTTTCTTGCAATTAGTGTTTGTGGCTCAAAGACTATGAATTGCTAGTTGTTTGTCTTAGGGTTTGATGTAGTTGTTTAATTGTTGGATTGATTTTTGGCATGGATGTGCTTTTATTTTATACATGCAATTTTGTGTAATGCTTTCAATTACTTGATCACTAATTGAATGATTTAAGTGTTGAGTCTAACACGGGAGAGGGGATTTAGCCTAAGACTTGCATCGTTTAATTGCATGAGTAAAGTAGAGATTCTTAGTTTGTGACGGGATTTAGAATTACTTTAGAAGCATAACAAGGACCGAACCGAATAATGCCTTGCATGTTAACAAACTTAGATAGGGATATCAAGTTAGTTATATGCATGAGAATCAATTATACTCGGGAGAGGTAATCGTGATAAAAGTTTCCTTGGCTTGTAGAATAATTGCACGGTCAATTCATTCCAATTAATCAATCCTCAATTTCAACAATGAAATCTAAGAGTCTTTCCATTTGAGTCTCCACCCTTTTATTTTATGCTTTGTGTTTTTAAATTTATCTTTTGCATTATGTTTTGCTCCCTAAATAAAATTGGACAAGATTATTCATGGTACTTAATTTGCTAGAAACTCAATCCAGAGGACGACACTCGTTTAATCACGAAAACACTATATTATTACTTGACCCGTACACTTGCAGTAAGCAATTTGCACATCAAGTTTTTGGCACCGTTGCCGGGGATTGGCATATTTAGTTATATTAATATTGTGGAAAAATTGTCCGGTCTTAATTTAGGGTGTATTTTTATTTGTTAGGTAGATTGTTTTTTTTCTCATTTGTTTTTTTTTTTTTTCATATTTGTTAGTTTCCTTTTTTAGTTTTTTCCTTAGTTGCTTTTGTTTTTCCTTTTTATCTTTTTCTTTCCTTTTGTGTTCGAGTCTTAGTCCTTTGTTCTTGTTGGGTTATTATTTGATTGGAAGCCTAATTATCATTGTTGCTTTGATTGATTTGAATGGCTTTTTATTCAACACCATACTCCAATTTCTCATCTTCAAGTTATACCCCTTTAAAAGAAATTTCTTCCTTGGAAAACTTAGTTCAAAATTATATTGAGGAGTTTAGAGCGAGGAGTTTAAAATTTAATGAAATTATAAAATGACTTCAAACCCCAAAGGAAGTTAGTGAGGTGGGATCCACTTCCATAGGATGTCTAGTGAGTCATGTTGCCGATGATTCATTGGCACCCATCCAGGAGCTTAGTTCTTTCGATCTTGCTAATGATTCATTGGCACCCATTCAGGGGTGAGTTGCATGAATCGTGGGGAAGAATTGGAGAGTTGTAGCACCTATCAAGAACATGTTTGTGAGGAAGAAAAAGAAAATGAGCTTGTTATGACAGAGGAAGTCCAGGAGGTAGAGTTTGAGGTTGAAAACCCTTCATCTATTTTATCTTCTCCATCCTTTGTAGAATATGATTGTTCTTTTTTCTATTCTCACGAGTCAGTTTTTGAGTCAGAGTCTATTTATTTTGATATTTCTCCTTTTATGCTTATTTTACTCAAAATTTCTAAAAATAATTCTGTTTCAGGGGCCCATGAGAAACTAGTAAGTT
Source organism: Luffa acutangula (assembly GCA_036850905.1). Taxonomy (NCBI): domain Eukaryota; kingdom Viridiplantae; phylum Streptophyta; class Magnoliopsida; order Cucurbitales; family Cucurbitaceae; genus Luffa; species Luffa acutangula. The sequence continues at coordinate 38,378,610 of CM072094.1, read as the reverse complement.
TGCTAGTGATCGTGAGTTGTATTGATTCAAGTAAGAAGGGCCCAAAGAAATACGATAATTTTTATGTGCCTTGACAGACTGCATGAGCACGTCGAGCTAAAGACGTTAAACAAGCGCTTATGGGAGGCAACCCAAGTTAATTTGTTTTTATCATTTTGTGTCTTTGTTCTTTTTGTTGTTTTTGATTTGTAGGAGTTCCCGTGATCTTGTCTGTGCCAAGCAATCATGAAAAGGTCATCATTCCATGGCAGTATTGTTCACCCCCTCCATTCTTTTATTGTTCTCATGCGTATGTATGCTTTACTGATTTATACATTAAGGGCAATGCATGTTTTAAGTTTGGGGGTGGATTATCATCTTTGTGGAGCCCTTGAGCATCTGAGTTCGGGCTATATTTGTTGAGCTTTCCATGTTTGAGCATATGGTTGTTTAGTAGATGCTATTTTTGCATGACAATGATTTCCTAGGATAGGCTTGTTTGTCAATTTTGAAGCTTTTGATCAGATGTAAGCATGAGTGTCCAAAAAGGGAGACTTTTTAAACTTTTTCTAGGAGATGTCTTGCATGAGTAGAGTATTGACTTGGTTAGACTTAGAGTTGAATGCTTAGGAGCGAATTATTAAATTCATATGTTTGTTGTCACCTCGATAGGAGTAGGGAGGAGATAATGAGTTAATTTTTTGCAAATTAGCATGTTTAATCTTGCCTAGGAGGAATAAAAAGAACATATGCTCATCATGGTCATGAAAAGAAGAAAAAGAAAAAATATATATCAAGAAAAAAAAAATGCTTTTCATGACCATGAAAGAAAAATGAAAGACCAATTATGTATCATTCTTGTTTGACTTGTTAAAAAATTATGTCATGGCTTGTGCACAAAAATGCAATGTTTAATAATGTTTAAGGCAAAAAGAGCTACCCCTATTGTGATCAGTTAGGCCAACCAAGAGTAAAACTCGGGTTATGGGTCCCTGCAATAGGTGTGTGAAAGCTAGTGCCACTTAAAAATGCTTGTTTTAAATTCAAGAGCACCTAAGTATGGATGTAAACAAACTAATTTGTTTCATTGACTCATTAGTGAGTCCTTAATGCCAGTGTAGGGGGAAGATGAGTTGAGAGTTTAATAATCCAATCCCGAGCTAGTAGAGTCTTTTCTAACTAACATAGAACTCGCTTATGCAAGTTAATTTTGGAAAACATTCGATTTGTCTCCTTTATTGGTCCTTATGTGCATGTCTTTTGATTGCTTGTTTATTGACTTATAAGCCTTGAGGATTGAGTCATGTTTGTTGCATCTACTTGACAACTTATGTTTTATTTTAGTTTGCTCGAGGACTAGCAAAAGCTTAAGTTTGGGGGTATTTGATAGCGAGCATAGCTAGCTATCTTTCCCTATGTATTTTAGTTAGTCTTTGAATATTTTGTAGTCATTTTATTGCTCTTTAATGTTTATTTTGTAGGAAATTGTTATTTGGAGCTAAAACGAGAATTTGGAATTAATCGAGTGTTCGAGACGTGAAAAGAGGCCAAAGAACCGAAAAGATTCAAATTAGAAGAAGTCAAAATAGAGTCATCCGCAGACCAGCGTCGGGACGCTGCTCTTGAAGCGTCTCGACGCTGCCTTTCCTTTTCTAAAACAAGCGGCAACAGGTCACAGCGTCGCGACTCTGTGACCCTAGCATCTCGACACTCTCGGTTTTTCCTAAACAGAATGACGACAATTGGCCTAGCGTCGCGACGCTATCGACAGATTTCCTATTTAATCATCTTTTTGTGCTACGGCCAAGGGGAGTCCAATTGGTTAGATTTTAGCCCTAATTTCGACTAGAGACCTTTGGTGGGAGCTGAAGCAAGGCCAAGGAACGGGAATCAAGCGAGAAGGCGTGGAGATCGTGACGGGGACGTGCCGGTTTCAACGAATTCGAGTTTTCCTTTCTCTTTCCCTTACCTTTTGTAGTTTTTATGGCTTTTCTTGCAATTAGTGTTTGTGGTTCAAAGACTATGAATTGCTAGTTGTTTGTCTTAGGGTTTGATGTAGTTGTTTAATTGTTGGATTGATTTTTGGCATGGATGTGCTTTTATTTTATACATGCAATTTTGTATAATGCTTTCAATTACTTGATCACTAATTGAATGATTTAAGTGTTGAATCTAACTCGGGAGAGGGGATTTAACCTAAGACTTGCATCGTTTAATTGCATGAGTAAAGTAGAGATTCTAAGTTTGTGACGGGATTTAGAATTACTTTAGAAGCATAACAAGGACCGAACCGAATAATGCCTTGCATGTTAACAAACTTAGATAGGGATATTAAGTTAGTTATATGCATGAGAATCAATTATACTCGGGAGAGGTAATCGTGATAAAAGTTTCCTTGGCTTGTAGAATAATTGCACGGTCAATTCATTCCAATTAATCAATCCTCAATTTCAACAATGAAATCAATTCCCTAAGAGTCTTTCCATTTGAGTCTCCACACTTTTATTTTATGCTTTGTATTTTTAAATTTATCTTTTGCATTATGTTTTGCTCCATAAATAAAATTGGACAAGATTATTCATGGTACTTAATTTGCTAGAAACCCAATCCAGAGGACGACACTCGTTTAATCTCGAAAACACTATATTATTACTTGACCCGTATACTTGCGGTAAACAATTTGCACATCAGCGGTCGCCACCCGTGATGACAATTTTTTTCTTTATTTCTCCTCTCATATTCTCTTCTTCTTCTTCTTTTTTCTTTTTTTTCTTTCAAAAAAAAGAAAAGAAAAGGAGGGAGGAGGAACTCCCTTGTCCCGTTGCCGGCGCCGGAACGGGGAGGAGGACAATTTTATTCATAGTCTTTCCCTATGTATTTTAGTTAGTCTTTGAATATTTTGTAGTCATTTTATTGCTCTTTAATGTTTATTTTGTAGGAAATTGTTATTTGGAGCTAAAACGAGAATTTGGAATTAATCGAGTGTTCGAGACGTGAAAAGAGGCCAAAGAACCGAAAAGATTCAAATTAGAAGAAGTCAAAATAGAGTCATCCGCAGACCAGCGTCGGGACGCTGCTCTTGAAGCGTCTCGACGCTGCCTTTCCTTTTCTAAAACAAGCGGCAACAGGTCACAGCGTCGCGACTCTGTGACCCTAGCATCTCGACACTCTCGGTTTTTCCTAAACAGAATGACGACAATTGGCCTAGCGTCGCGACGCTATCGACAGATTTCCTATTTAATCATCTTTTTGTGCTACGGCCAAGGGGAGTCCAATTGGTTAGATTTTAGCCCTAATTTCGACTAGAGACCTTTGGTGGGAGCTGAAGCAAGGCCAAGGAACGGGAATCAAGCGAGAAGGCGTGGAGATCGTGACGGGGACGTGCCGGTTTCAACGAATTCGAGTTTTCCTTTCTCTTTCCCTTACCTTTTGTAGTTTTTATGGCTTTTCTTGCAATTAGTGTTTGTGGTTCAAAGACTATGAATTGCTAGTTGTTTGTCTTAGGGTTTGATGTAGTTGTTTAATTGTTGGATTGATTTTTGGCATGGATGTGCTTTTATTTTATACATGCAATTTTGTATAATGCTTTCAATTACTTGATCACTAATTGAATGATTTAAGTGTTGAATCTAACTCGGGAGAGGGGATTTAACCTAAGACTTGCATCGTTTAATTGCATGAGTAAAGTAGAGATTCTAAGTTTGTGACGGGATTTAGAATTACTTTAGAAGCATAACAAGGACCGAACCGAATAATGCCTTGCATGTTAACAAACTTAGATAGGGATATTAAGTTAGTTATATGCATGAGAATCAATTATACTCGGGAGAGGTAATCGTGATAAAAGTTTCCTTGGCTTGTAGAATAATTGCACGGTCAATTCATTCCAATTAATCAATCCTCAATTTCAACAATGAAATCAATTCCCTAAGAGTCTTTCCATTTGAGTCTCCACACTTTTATTTTATGCTTTGTATTTTTAAATTTATCTTTTGCATTATGTTTTGCTCCATAAATAAAATTGGACAAGATTATTCATGGTACTTAATTTGCTAGAAACCCAATCCAGAGGACGACACTCGTTTAATCTCGAAAACACTATATTATTACTTGACCCGTATACTTGCGGTAAACAATTTGCACATCAGCGGTCGCCACCCGTGATGACAATTTTTTTCTTTATTTCTCCTCTCATATTCTCTTCTTCTTCTTCTTTTTTCTTTTTTTTCTTTCAAAAAAAAGAAAAGAAAAGGAGGGAGGAGGAACTCCCTTGTCCCGTTGCCGGCGCCGGAACGGGGAGGAGGAGCTCCCTCCTTTTCTCTTCTTTTTTTTTTAAAGAAAAAAAAACAGAAAAAAGATGAAGATGAGGAGAAGATGAGAGGAGAAATAAAGAAAAAAAAAATTGTCATCGCTGGCGGCGGCCGCTTGCCATGGATGAGGATGAGGGAGAGGAAGAAGAATGAAGGATGAGGATGAGGAAGAAGAAGGAGAAGAGATAGGGAGAGAAATAATTAAAAAAATAATAAAAGAAAATAATTGTTTTATTATTTTAATATAATTTTAATTTAAAAAATAAAAAATTAATTTTTTTTAATTAAAATAATAGTGTCATGTCAGCAATCCATTAGATTTAACAGAAAAATGGATGGCAGGGACCAAATTGCTACTTATCTCAAATCTCAGGGACTAAATTGTTGAATTTGAAACTTGAGGGACCAAAATGAAACCTCACTCAAACCTCAGGGACTAAAAGTGTATTTTTTTTTCCAATTTTTTAGAAAGAAACGTCGAAGAGGAGAAAATGAAAGTAAATTTTGATAAGAAAAGATAAGTTATATGAGATAATTGCATGAATGGCCCATTTTGAGAGGCGAAAATGAAAAATGTCCTACCTTTTCAAAATAAGGATATTTGTCCTTTTGCTTACATCATCATCCTAGCAAAATTACCATTTTACTCTCTATATAAAAACGTGTATTTAAGGCATTTAAGAGTAAGGGTTGGAAAGAGAGTGAGATTTAACAGCGAGATTGGAGATGGAGCAAGAGAGAGAGTAAAAGAGCAAGAGCAAGAGCGAGAGCGAGAAGCAAGAGCAAGAGCGAGATTGGAGAGAGAGTGAGAGACTAGAGAGAGAAATTGGAGAGAGAGCAAGAGTAGAGCGAGAGTAGCGAGAGAGAGCGAGGTTAGAGTAGAGAGTAAAATGGTAATTTTACTAGGATGCTAACGCAAGCAAAAGGACATATATCCTTGTTTTGAAAAGATGGGACATTTATCATTTCCACTTATTTTAGACGGTCATCTGTACAAAAATCTCAAGTTGTATTGAGAAACGTTAGAGAGAAAAAGGAATTTAAAAGAGAAATAAAATGAGAGAGATTTAATAGAGAGAAACAAAAGTTGCAAGAGATAGAAAGTTAAGAGAGCAAAATGAAAATTTCGAAAGACAAAGATTTGTTAAGGGGAAAATAATACTTTGGTCCCTGAGGTTTCGATTAGGTTTCATTTTGGTCCCTAAGTTTTCAAACTCAACAATTTAGCCACTAAGGTTTAGATTTTGTTTCATTTTGATCCCTCCATCCATTTTTCCGTTGAATACTAATAGATTTCTGATATGGCACAATTTTTTTTAATTAAAAATTTAATTTTTTGAATTTTTTAAAATAAATTAATTATAAGTCAATTTTAAAAATATATTTTTTATTATTATTTCTTTTCTTCTTCTCCTTCCTCCTTCTTCTCCATAACCTTTCTCTTATTCTTCTTCTCCATAACCTTTCTCTTCTTCTTCTTCTCCATAACCATTCTTCTTCCATAACCCTACCATCGGTCGTCGTCGACTGTTGCTTACCAATGACCACTTTTTTTCCTTCTTCTTCTCTTCTTTTCTTATTCTTCTCCTTTCTTCATTCTCCAAATTTTATGTTTTTTCTTTCCCTTTAAAAAAAACAAAAGATGAGGGACGAAGGACCTCCTTCCTCCGTTTCAGGCGCTAAAATAAAGGAGGGAGGTCTTCACTCCCTCCCCGTTCTAAAGGGAGGTCTTCACTCCCTCCCCGTTCTAGAGGGAGGAAGGGACCTCCCTCTTCGGTTTCAGCGTCGAAAAGGAAAAAAAGGAGAAAGGAAGAAGAAGAAGAAGAGAAGAGAAAAAAAATTGGCCAGCGGTGGCGGCCGTTGTTGACTGCCAGCGGAAGTTGCAGGTTAGTGGTGATGGTGAGGAGAAGGAAAAGGAAGAAGAAGAAGAAAGAGGGAAGGAAAAATGAGAGGGAAAAGATGGAGGAAAAATGAAATTTTAAAAAATATTTTTTAAAAATTGTTTTATTATTATTATATGTTTAAAAATAAAAAAAGGGAAAAATACACTTTTGGTCCCTGAAGTTTGGGTTAAGTGACACTTTAGTCCCTGAGTTTTCAAACTCAACAAAAGTACCCCTGAGGTTTGAGATAAGGAGCACTTTGGTCCCTGCCGTCCATTTTTCTGTTAAATGTTAACAGATTGCTGACGTGGCCACATTTTTTTAATTAAAAAATTATTTTTTTTAATTTTTAAAATAAAAATAAATAAAACTAATAAAATATTATTATTTTAATCTTTTACTTCTTCCCCTCTTCTTCATCTTCTTCCCTCCACCCTTTCTTCTTCTTTCTATCTCCTTGTCGCCCACCACTCGCCGCCGACGACTGTACTTTTTTTTTTCTTTTCTTTTCTTCTCATTTTTTCTTCTCTCTTACCCCATTTTTCTTCTTTTCTTTGTTTAAAAAAAAAATAGAAAAGGGAGGAGGGGAACGGGGAGAAGAAAAGAAAAAAAAAAAAGTACAGTCGCCGGCGGTCGGCGAGCGAGTGGTGGGCGGCCGCTGGTCACCGGCAAGGAGATAGAAAGAAGATGAAGAAAGGGTGGAGGGAAGAAGATGAAGAAGAGGGGAAGAAGTAAAAGATTAAAATAATGATTAAAATAATAATATTTTTTTATTTTTTTATTTTTTTATTTTATAAAATTTTAAAAATAATTTTCTTTATTAAAATAATAGTGCCACGTTTAAAATTTAACAGAAAAGTTGATGGCAGGGACCAAAATGCTCCTTATCTCAAAACTCAGAGGTATTTTTGTTGAGTTTGAAAACTCAGGGACCAAACTGTCACTTAACCCAAACCTCAGGGACTAAAAGTGTATTTTTCCCTAAAAAAAACTAATTAAAAAAAATAATGCAACATCAGCAATCCGTTAGTATTTACGAAAAAGTGGATGGAGGGACCAAAATGAAACAAAATTCAAACCTCATGGACTAAATTGTCGAGTTTTAAAACTTAAAGACTAAAATGAAACCTAACCCAAACTTCAGGGACCAAAAGTGTATTTTTCCCATTTGGCAAAGAAAGGAACAAAAGTTGTTTTAGGAAAAAAAAAAAACAAAAACCAAAGTTTGATCAAAAGTCAATTTATACTCTTAAACTTTGGGATTGTATCAATTAAAACTTTAAACTAACAATTGTATTAATTTAAATCCTAAGCTTTTAAAAGTGAATCAATTTAGACTCTTTATTAATGATTTATAAGTTTTTTTTTTTTTTTGGCAATATGGGGTTGGGAGATTTGAACCACAAACCTCTTAGTCATCAGTACAGTCTTATGTCAGTTGAGCTATGCTCATGTTGGAGATTTATAAGTATTTTTTTTTTCTTAATTTTATTTATAAATTTGTCATCCTGTTAAAATAGATTATTAATTTGCTAGATTTTTAAAATTAGTTTATTGGAGGATAATTATTCATTAGAGTTGAAATCCTTCCAAATGAATTTGAGTTCTCGTATATCAAAAAAAAAAAAAAAAAAAGAAAGAAAAAAAGAAAAAAAATGAGTTCTCGTTAAATGATTATTGAAAAATTAACTGCATCTAAAGTATGTTTTTTCTGTTTCTTTTTTAATGTAAAATTGATAAGCTAAAACATTTGAGAGTTAAGGGATTAAAACAGTATGTTTGAAGATTCAAATGAAATAAATAAGTGAATTTAAGAATTAAAATAAAACCATAACTTTTTTCTGTTTTTGTTTTAAAAAAATAATTTAAAAAAAAAAAAAAAAAAACGAAGTAAGAACTAGAAGGAAGAAAATTTAAAGGATGTTTCGGAAGAGAAAAAAAAATACAGGAAGAAAAGTGAAGGGTAGACATAGAGGGTTAACAACAGGAATGACAAATTTTAAAACATGGAGTTGAAAAATGTCCAAAAAAATGAATCCTTTCAAAAATGGCAAAAGGGTATAAATGGAAATCTACTAAATGATGCGTATTGTCCAAAATGCTCCTACCTAGTTGAAAATATGGTATCCCTAAAAAAAAGGAGAAAACGGTCTACAATGTATCACAAAATCATAACAAACTAATATCTTGTATTTTTCTTATTGAATTTCCCAAAAATCAAACACACATACTGACTCTCGAAAAAAATCTTATTAAAAAAACTCTTATTCAAAAACACAAAAAACAAAAGAAAAACACATAAAAAAAAAAAAAAAAAAAAAAAAAAAAAAAAAAAACTCGTTTTGACTAAGAACATAGTGATTTAAACAGGGTTCTACTGTATCTAATTTAGCAAACCTCTAGAAAGAAATCCATGAAAATTATGCCAAAAAAAAGCAGAAGTGCTTTATATCTGGAAAAAGTAAAATGTTATGTGAAAAAACATATATATTAATGAGGGATTTGAGGGATTTGAACGAAAAAAGGTAAAAAAAGGATAAGGTAGTTTAATAAACAGTAACTTACTGACCTTTCACATGTGTGCAAACTTTAAAAAAGCTTCCACAGGAGTTGGAGACCTTGCCTAAACATTTAAAAAAAAAATAGCCAGAAAATGTAGCTTCGAGGGAAGACTCAAGTGACTCCGAGGTTTGAAGCATACCCTGTGTGTGTGTAATTTTGGTGTATGTGTTGTATGGCCATAAAATATACTAGGTATTTTGTTTACTCGATGTTTATCTTTTTGCAGACTGAGGGTAGTACAAAAAATGAGAAAATAGAAATTGAAGAAGAATCTGGACACCATTCGACGTCTGAGTCTACAACGGATACCGTATCTGAAGAACGCAAACCTACAAAAAAGGTATGCATTGTGTGTGTTCATGTTACACATTTTGTTCACCTGTTACACGTTGAAATAACACCCTTGCTACATAATGTTAGACTGCCAACAAGAGAGACAGGGTGAAATCGATGAAAAAAAACTACTTCCGGGGGACAACGAACTTCTGTGGAAGCACAAAAGGTAACCACAAAAACCCCTCGTGATTGTAAGTTATAGTCCGTTCGATATAAATGTTGATCTCATCCATCTTCAATGCGGCAAACCAAAACACAGGATACTTTGTACTTAATGCCGAAGGCAAGAAGGACGCAACCCCTGAAAATTCAGCAATGATCATCCAGTCATGTTGATGGTGAAGACACTTGATTTGAAGGTTTGACGAAGAATGCAGAAAAAATTGTTCGTGTTTGTTGATTTTGGCAGTCAAATATGTAGAGTAAAAAATTAATAAAAGTAATAAAAGTAATATATATATATATATATATATATATATATATATATATATAACCGACAATATGACGTTTTTTTTTAAAGAATACAATAGAAAAATACGATCCAAAAAAAACTTTTTATTCAGATTTGAATTTAGTTTTTAGAATCTATCATTTGAATTAAATACCGGAAAATGAGGAGGATTCTAGGGAGATTTTGTTGGTGTGAAGTTTCGGATGTTGGATACGTATGTGTAGGGAAGGTTAGTTTTACTTACTACGCGAGGGGTATAAACGGAATACTACAAATCCTTGGAGTCACGCGACCAGCACGTGTGGCCATTTTCCAACACTTTTGATGTTTGGGTCATATTTCAAAACTGAATCCCCTTTTTTGTTATCTCTACAAATATCTCTAGACATAAATGTGTTGTATGCCAGATGGCTGGGCCGTTTATGAACTTGGGCTGGTCGTTATTGTTCATCGTGGGGCAAACCATTCCGTGGGCAACGATTTTGGACCAAATTTGATGGGCTCAAATTTAGTGAGTCTTCCCCTGGGAAATTGATACATTTTTTTTTTTTTTTTTTTAAGATAGATCAGCCTCTTTTACTTATATTGAAATTTTAAAATTTTTTCATTTGGATAAACTTAAATTTAAATGTTTCATTATTTTTGTATTTAACTATTCTACCTTTAAAATGTAAATGTTATTCTAGATTTTCTTGACTCCTCTCATTATATTGTTTCTCCTTTCTAGCTACCAATTCTCATACAAACATACTAGAAGGGTAAATCTGTCATATCGAAAAATATATAAATATTGAAAAATCACTAATGACTATATTTGAAATTTCAAATTCTTTTAGCTTACCATTTAATTTAGCCATTTTTGTATTTAGTTCATTATTTTAGAGTATTATAAGTTTGATTTTTGAACCAACAAAGTTGCATTTATTTAATCTCGTATTTTAAAAAGTTTTCAATGGGTTATAAAATTTCTAAAATTGGGTTTGTTTAGTTCTTTTGGTCTAACATGTTTTTAAGAGACCCTTGATAGTTTAGAGATCAAACTTAACTCACTAGATGTAGCTTCAGATACTATTTCAGGTAGGATACAGATGGGGTATTTAAATTTAAAAATAATCTATGTAAGGCTACGGTAATTAGCTACTAGCTAGTTGAGACTAGAAAGTTCATCATAGATTGTAGTTGAATATATGAGAAGTTGTTTGGCTCAAATCACTCTTAGCTCAATTAGATCAAGTCACAAGATAAGTTGCATGTACGTAGCTTATGTAAAACCAAAAGTCAAAATAGGTGAATTATTACTCAATCAAGTGAGAATGGAAGTCACTAGGTAGGGTTGTAACCTAATTAAGTGAGACCACCATGTGAAACCATAAATCATTAAGTGGGTTGTAACACAATGAGGAAGATTAGGTTGTTGTCGGATGGTAGCCTAAGTAAATCAGAAGTCATCAGGTAGTTGTAGTTCATCCAAGTGAGACAAAAAAGCCACTCAATGATGAAAAATAAAAAGTAACCAAGTGGGTCATAGTTTAACCATTGAAAGTTTGAAGTCTCATCTAATGATACTAGAAGTCACTCAACTTGAATAGTTTATAGTCTAAACACACTTAAGTAGGCACGATGCTCAATAATAGGGTTGTATTAGAAATCCTTCACTATAGTAGAAGTGATAAGTAACATGTCATTATACTCTATGATCGTAGTGTTAGCTCATACTACATGGTAGGCAATATCATTATAGCAAGGTTCATGCAACTACCCTATTAAAATAGCTTAACAAGTCACGACTACCAATAACTTTTAATCATAGCATTTCATCTCTTATATATATAATAATGTAGAAAAAGTAAAGACTTACACCTTTTCACTACACAAAAAAAAATTCTACTGAACCCAAACCTCGAACGTAAACATCAAAATAAACATATCAATCACCAAATCATTGTTTTAGCTCATCCTTTATCTTATTTAGGTAACACCTCGAACCATATGTTAACAACTAACCCAACATCACATAACAATAACCTAGACACATTTTCTCATATAAATAAACAACAAATTAAAAATCTTAGAACAAAATATTTGAAAATCTTAGAAAGGAAAGGGCAAGCTTGACTCAAAAAAAAAAAAACATATATTAAATCAAACTTTTCATTAAATACTTCACCTAAAAAAAAGGACAGTAAGAGTAACAAGATAAGATAATAACTAAAACACAAAAATTAAAACAAAATATTTGAAAATGTTAGAAAGCAAACAAAGAACAAAAATCAAAAAGTTTAAACACATGTAAACCAATTTAGAGATGGATAGAAACGGAAAGGGAAAGTTTGTTTTTCATTTTAAAATAAAATTCTTCATTCCCAAGAGAGAGAGAGAGAGACATCAATGATGTGAGAGAAGAGGGAAAATAGGGATTCCAAAAAGGCCCCAACAGACTGTTCTGCCAAACTGTTAAGCTGTAAACAAACAGATACAGAGACACTGTCTAAAGCCATTTCATTCAATTTTAAATAAATGAAATGAACCAAACACAAACCCTTCTCTTCTCTCTCTCTGTCACACTAATTTTATAGGATCATGCGCAACCCCAACCCGCATGCGCACTGACCACACACACACACACATTACACAACCATGCCTTGTTCTTGCTTTATTCTATTAATTCCTTTTAAATCTTTCACCTAATCAAATTCTTTCCTTATAAAATATCCGAGCGTGTTTCGTACAACTATGAGTTTATAGTGAATATCCTAATTCGTGCGGGAATCTAATACGTTACTTTGACAAAGCAAGAGAGAGTTAGATAGAATGAACGAGGGAGAAATCTCGAGACAATAGAAGAGAATTAGGGATTGAGAGAGTAAAAGGGAGAGATAGAAGGAGACTTCTTATGGGAAGGAGGGAGGTATAGCTAGGTTGGTTTTTGGTGACGTGAGAAACGAGAAAAATGAAAAATATTTACAGATGGTTTGTTTTGGGCACTTAAACTTATTTTAAATTGGATAGCATTAATGTTTTTTCTTTTAACAACATAATTTGAATGAGCCAAAATGAGGTTAGCTCAGCGGTAATTGCCATGTGTCCTCGACCATGAGGTCAGAGGTTCGAATCCTCTCACTCTCAAATGTTGATATACTAAAAAAACACAGAATTTGAGTGAAAATAAATTGATCAGTTAAAGATGAAATTTAAATTTTTAAAAGAATACCAACAAAATTAAAAAAATGAGGTTAGAGACTAATATGTATATTTCTCACTTATGTTTGTATATACTTCATCTCACTGTTAATTTTTTTATATTTTATCAATAATATATGATATTTTCTCTTAATAATAATGGTGTATTCATATCTTTCTCTTAACATTCGTTTTTGCTTATCTACTTTTAAACATTATGTTAGCTTATATTTTATCTCAATGTTTTCTATAATATACACGTTTTCTTTACTCCTTTTTCCCAAAAATCTCTGTTTTTCTTCTAATAAATTATATAATAATATATTTTTTTTAGAAAAATACTTTTTTGGTCCCGAATTTTGAAGAATAGGTGAGTTTGGTCTCTAAATTTTTAAAATGGACAATGTTAGTCCTTGAGTTTTGAGAAATATGTTAAAAGGTCCTTAAATTTTCAAAATTGACTTTTAGTCTTTGAGTATTGAGAAATAATAGGTTTAAAAAGTCCCCATTTTATTTTTATTTTTAAATTAATACTTTTAATTTTTTTAATTTAAAAAACCATTAAATATTAAAAATAATAAAAAATATTATCTTAAAAAAGTTGAAAAAAATAACAAAGAGATATTTTTTAAACCCATTTCTCAAAATTTCAAATGACTAAAAAGGTTTATTTTAAAAACTCATGGACCTTTTAAACTTATTTCTCAAAATTTATGAATTAAAAAAATCTATTTTGAAAACTCATAGACCAAAAAAGATATTTTTCCATCTTAAAACATAAACAGCTTACTGCAGGTTGTTCTTTTGATTATTTATTTATTTTTTTAAAAAAGGAGAAACTGGATATGATCAATTTTCAATCAATTGTTTATTTTTAATTGAAAAAAAAAACTAAAAACAAAAAGTAAAAATCCAAAATCATTGTCAGAAGCTATTTTACTTTTTTTTTTTTTTTTTTTTTGCTAAATTATAAAAAATGCCTCTAACTATGGAGTTTGTTTCAAAAATGCCCATGAACTTTAAAAAGTTTCAAAAATACCCCTAAACTTTGAAGAATGTTTCAAAAATACCCTTGTTGTTAATTTTGGATGGAAACTGTTAAAGTTTGAGTTTCAAAAATACCTTTGAACTTTCAAAAAAAATTCAAAAATACCATTTTTTGAAAAATGATTCTTCTTTTTTCCTCCTCTCTGCCCGTAAATTATTTCTCCATGAAAATTAAGCAAAACTTTGCTTATAAAGGTTTTGTGCAATTCAATACCAAATAAAAACAAACTTTGAAATCGAGTTTTCTCTTTTAAAAAGCGTAAAGAAGACAAGTGTGAGAAAACAACATATATATGTATATATATTATTTCATTTTTTGCTCTCCCTGTTTGATGATAAGAAAAAGAAATGTTTATAAGGTTGTGGGTTTAGTCAAATTTTTAAGATTAATCAATCAAAGGTTTTATATATGATTTTGTTCTTATTGATATTTAAGAATTGTTAGAATCCGTATACAACAATAGTTTCATTTATTTTCCGTAAAAGACATATAGAGAAAGTTAATGGGGTAATAGTTGATGAGGAAATAATATTGAAAAGACTACCAACAAATGAAGTCAAACACATGTAGAATTTCAAGAACAAAACAAAAGTCATCTTGAAGATTTGATACGAAAATCTAGCCAAGTGCTTTAAATATGTTGAAAGAGAAAAAAAACTCCTAGATTATGAATACATGACAAATAAGTAAATTTTCTCGTTAATTTTTGGAAGAAGAGTTAATTTACGGTGGGAGAAGGAAGAAAAAAGAAGCATTTTCAATAAGGGTATTTTTTAAAGTTCAAAGGTATTTTTGAAACTCAAACTTTAACGGTTTCCATCCAAAAATAACGGCAATGGTATTTTTGAAACATTCTTCAAAGTTCAGGGGTATTTTTGAAATTTTTTAAAGTTCATGGGCATTTTCGAAACAAACCCCATAGTTCAGGAGCATTTTTTTTATAATTTAGCCTTTTTTTTCTTTTTTTTTTTATCATCTTTGCTGTTTTCACATAATTTAGATGTCATAACTCAAATTTAATACTCTGTCCACCTTTCCTCATACTTCTTTTCACTCTCAACATTCATTTCAAGGTTTAGTGACCTTTTTAGATTCTAGCCTTTTAACACTACTTTTTCATCCTTTATATTTTCTTTTAGAGAAAAATAATAAATATATATTTTAGTTCATGAGTCTTTCAATTTAGATATCTATTTCCCTTATGTTTTAATTATATATCTATTTTGTTGGTATATATTAAAATTGATTAATGATAAATTTATACGGTATGATATTTAGTAAGCTAGTAGAAATTTGACAAGAAATTGGATCATCAAAGAAATAAAAAAAAAGTATCCAAACATTTAAACTAAAAAGTATTCCAAACGAACCATAAATATCATACAAGTAAGTTTTTCATCAACTAATTTCAAACGAACCATAAATATCATAGCAAGTAAGTTTTTCATCAACTAATTTTAACATTCACCAAATTAAAGAAAGAATAGAAGTAAAAAAATATTGAAACTGAAGAGACTAATAATGTACTAATATGAAACTTCTTAAATAATAGAAATTAAATTGTAAACAAAAATTGTCGGGACTAAAACATATTTAGCTAGAAGGCGTGAGTTAATGGTTTATTAGACACAAAATTGAAAGTTAAAAGACCTTTTGGATGCAAAAGTGAAAGTTTAGAGACCTGTTGGATACTTTTTAAATTTCAGGAACCTATTGGAAACAAAATTGAAAGTTCGAAGACCTATTTAACACTTTTCAAAGTTCATGGACCAAATTGATACTATTATGAAAGTTTATGGACTAAACTTGTAATTTAACCATTAAAATAATACAAAAGAGTAATTTTACATAATAAAATATTCTAAAAATAACTAGAATGACGAAATTAGACACTTCTCTCTTTTAAATACTTTATGTTATGACCATTGGTAATAGTATGGGTTCGACAAAATAAAATAAAATAAAACAAAATATACTTTAATGAATTGTCAAATAATGAAGGAAAGAAGAATGTAGCACGAAATCAATATAATTATTTTATTTTTTGAAAGTTAGAATTGTATTGGAAAAGACATGATGATGATGAGTGTTTTGTCACTATTACAAAAATGATGAAATTGGGAATATAAAAGGAAGAGTATTTATGAAAGGGAGTGAATGAAGCTTCTGAATTTCATTTATAGAAACTTCTTCACTGTCGTTTAAAGAGCTTTCTCAGATTGCTCTCCACAGACACGAGACATCACTTTTTTTTCTCTCTCTATTATTTTATTTCATCTCAAAAAAAAAAAAAAAGACTTGTACTTTGCTTGGCAGGGCAGGAATACAGAATGCTGCCAAATAAAAAATTATTTAAACGCTTTTTTTTTTTATTTAAAAAATTTTTTTATTTTATTTAAATAATCTTATGGGGAATGTGTAATATTTGCTGGAACTGGAATCAGACGGCAGAGGGAGTGGGCGTGATTGATCGAGTGGGTTCCACCTATGCCACTATCCATCCACCTCCTTCCATGTCTAATGAAAATTTCATTTTTTTTTAAAAAAATAAATTTGATCATTCTAAATAATTTACATCATGATGACAATGTATAAAATTTTCGTGGACGTGTCACGTTTTCATTGATATAGTAGAGAAATTGGTAAAATATATAAAAAAAGGTAATAATATAACTAATATAAAGATAATATTTATAATAAGTATTTTAAAATGTTTTTAAAATGTAAATTATTTATTTATTAATTTAAATGATTTTTTTTTATTTATTTCATTGTAAATGTTTTTCTAAAAGTATTTGTCGACTTCGATATTTTATTAATATTTATATCGACATTTCCATAAAATTGAGGCGTCGATATTTTCGTCGACATTGACATTTTAACCCTTGTATGATGTTAAGATGTTTTTCAATTTAATACATTTTTAAATTATGCTAGGAACCAACATGTGTTATGCACGTGAAATTTGTGGTTTATTTTAAAATATAAAAAAAATGTAAAAATACATAAAATAGTAGAAAAGAAAACAATATTATTTAATTTAATAAGTACAAACCATTGATTTTCAACATCCTATTATTGTTTATCTATATAAACTAGAAATTTGTTTTATGTTATACAAATAATATCACGTGAATTATAACTTATGCATTAGGTTTGTTTTAACCCACTCCTATTATTTAATTATAACTCTTTATAATTCAATTTACTAAAATTTGAAGTGAATCAAAACAAATCATAATATATACTTAAATTAAAAAATATATTTAAATTAAGAAGGAGAAAAAGAAAAATAAAAAATTGGGAAAAAATACTCTTTTAGTCCCTGAGGTTTGAATTAGGTTTCACTTTGGTCCCTGAGGTTTCAAATTCAACAATTTAGTCCCTAAGGTTTGAGATAAGTAGCAATTTAGTCCATGTCATCAATTTCGCATTTAAATCTAATCGGATGCTAATGTGACACTATTATTTTAATTAAAAAATTAATTTTTTATTTTTTAAATTAAAATAATAAAAATATTATATTTTTTTTATTATTTTTTAATTCTTTCTCTCCCTCCCTCTTCTCCTTTTTCTTCTCCCCCATCCCCATCACCTTCAACCCCATCTTCTTCTTCAACTCTGGTGGTCGGCCGCTGCCGGCTGCCAGAATTTTTTTTTTCTTCTTCTTCCTTCCTTCTTCTCTTCTTCTCTTTCTTCTGTTTTTTTTAAACATAACAGATTTGGGGAGGGAGGAGCTCCCAAATCTATTATGTTTAAAAAAAAATAGAAGAAAAGAAGAAGAAGAAAACAAAAATTTTCGGCAGCCGGCCGGAGTTGACGAAGAAGATGGGGTTGAAGGTGATGGGGATGGGGAAGAAGGAAAGGAGAAGAGGGAGTGAGAGAAAGAATTAAAAAATAATAAAAAAATAATATTTTTATTATTTTAATATATTTTTAATTAAAAAATGAAAAAAATTAATTTTTTAATTAGAATAATAGTGTCACGTCAACATCCGGATTAGATTTAACGGTAAAATTGACGGTTGGGACCAAATTGATACTTATCTCAAACCTCATGGATTAAATTGTTGAATTTGAAACTTCAGAGACCAAAATGAAACCTAACTAAAACTTTAGGGACTAAAAGTGTATTTTTCCCTAAAAAATTTATCCCCTAAAGTCATAGAATAAATATATTTAGATATAGAAATAGATAGATCGGTAGAGAGTTTAAAACCATTCAAATATTATCTAGTATCTTATTCATTCAAATATTTTGTAGAGTTTATCAATTGAAATATTTGAGATATATGCAGAGATTTTAAAATATTATTCAAATATTATTTAAAATGATAAATAAATATACATTTAAATTAAAAACATACAAAATGAGAAATTTTCAATTAAGAAGGGCATAAGGGAAAATCAAAAGTTTTTCTCCAAACCCCATTTAGATAGTACTAGTCAACAGACATGTGCATCGCACATGAATTTTTTAGTTTATTTTAAAAAATAAATTAAATGAAAATATTTGAGAATATTAATAAAAAAATTGTATTTAATTTAAGGAACAGAAATAGATAGTTTCAACATCTTATTATTGTCTATATAGATAAATTAGAATTTAATTTTATGTTATAAATAGTAAATTGAAAATTGAAAAGAAACTTAGTGGTTCACTATCTTGAACCAACCCAACTTCTCTTGCCACAACATTTTTTTTTCCAATTCTAATACATACTTTACAAAAATGAGATAAAATAGACATATATTTAAAATTTTTAATTCATTAATTTATTTTTTTTAATTTTTTAGTAAATTGTGAATTTTTTATGAAATATCCATGATTTTTTTTTTCATAAATTATGAGATTTGTTGTTTTTTTTTTTTTTTTTACAATTTGATATATGTATTAATTGAGCTTTTAATTTTTTTTTTAATAAATTATGAGTTTTTTTTTTTATATTTTTAATTTGACATATGAATTAAATATATTTTTTAATATAACTTTATCTTTTTTTAAATTAATTTATTTATTATTTAATAAACCGTTATTTTTTTTAAATATACATTAATATTTTTTTTGATAAATTATGGGCTTTTTTAAACAAGAAATTCTTTTTTAAATTTATTTTTAAAAATAAACTATGATATGTATGCATTAATTTATTATTATTTTTTAATAAATTATATTAATTTCAAATTGATGAGATATGGATATAAGTCAAAAAAAAATTATTCAAATATTATTTAATATCATATTTGTTCAAATATTTTATAGATTTTATCCTTTTATTATTTTGTCCGTGAGAATCTATGTGTAGAAATTTGATATATGTATTAATTGAGTTTTTAAATTTTTTTTAATAAATTATGAGTTTTTTTTTATATTTTTAATTTGACATATGAATTAAATATATTTTTTAATATAACTTTATCTTTTTTTAAATTAATTTATTTATTATTTAATAAACCGTGATTTTTTTTAAATATACATTAATATTTTTTTTTTTTGATAAATTATGGGCTTTTTTAAACAAGAATTTCTTTTTTAAATTTATTTTTAAAAATAAACTATGATATGTATGCATTAATTTATTATTATTTTTTAATAAATTATATTAATTTCAAATTGATGAGATATGGATATAAGTCATAAAAAAATTATTCAAATATTATTTAATATCATATTTGTTCAAATATTTTATAGATTTTATCCTTTTATTATTTTGTCCGTGAGAATCTATGTGTAGAAATTTTATAACAAATTTTGTTCAAAAGAATAAATAAATAAAAAGAACAAATGTCTATTTTTTTTTCCTTTTAAAAAAAGAGTATGGGTCTAATGGAAAAAAAAACATTCCAACATTATGGCCAAAACATATACTTTAGCCATACTTTTGTTGACTTCTATATAAAATTGAGATTTTAAGCTGCGTTTGACGTTGATTTTGGGAGTGGTTGAAATGATTAAAAAAGAATCTTAACTGTTTTTAGCGTTTGATAAAACAAATTATAAATTAATTTTTATATAAGTACTTGCTCAACCATGTTCATTTGCAAAATCTAGCTTTTCCCTTTAGTTTACTTAAAAATCTAATCTATAACTAACTATTCATCTTCTTTGTTTAGTCATGTGAATCAATATTTTAATTTAACATATTTTTATTCTATTATTTTATACGCATTTGAAATTATTTGTTTTTATTTTTATTTCAATTAAAATAATATTTTTTTCCAATACAAATAGCAAATCATATGAAATTTACAACAATTATCTTAAAATAATTATCTTAAAATAAATTTGAAATTATCTTTTAAAATTTTGAAATTAAATATCAACATTAAATTTATTTATTGAAAAAAATATATAAGTTAAGCTGCAATAATTTAGAATATTAATTTATCAAACACCTCAACTTGTTTTTTCATCTATAAAGCTAAAATTTACTAAACACTAATTTACTTCGTAATACAGCTGATTTTCTTAAAAACGCAGTTAACAACAATTATTTTAGAAGGTACAACAATCTCAAACTAAGCCTTAATACTTTACCGATGTATTGTCCTAACTAGTTGAGTTATGCTAAGATTTTTTTTTTTTTTTTAATTTTTATTATTTTTTCTAACTTATGCTAAGTTACAAGGACATAAGTAGATTTTTTACTTTGATTTTTTTTACATGGTTGTTTTTTTAGTTCAACAACATGTGGTGTGAGGATTCAAACTTCTAACCTTTCGGTCATTGATCTTAACTAGTCAAAATATGTTCAAGTTAACTTTTTAAATAAAGTAAAATTATTTTTGTTAATTGTTTTTTGAAATAAATTATTTTAGATGTGTTTTTGCTTATCACTTATTTTTCATTGCAAAAATCTCAAATTTGTTAACCGCGATTAATCAATGTGCTGGTAACAGAAAAAATAATGAAAAAATCAATTTAATAACCGTTTTGAAATATCTTCTTAATTTTTGGAAGATTATATTTTGGTAGGGTAGTTTGTAAAGGTAAAATTCCATTGCTAGACTTATATATATATATATATATATATATATATTACAACCATTTTTTCAATATGAAAAATATTCAAAGCATGCATAAAAACACCAATGCAAAAATAATTTATTTAGAAGTACCATTCTCGTAACGAGTTAAATCGTTTAAATCTCCACCTATGTTTCCTTTCAGAGACCAAATGTTCTTCTGCTGTTTTGAATAAATTGAAAGTCCATTTGAATTATTCATGGTGTTTTGTTGTTGATAGAATTGGATTGAGTGGTGGTCTATGCCTGTTATGGAAGGATGATGTTGATGTGTCTATTCGTAACTTTTCCATTCATCATATTGATGCATCTATTAAATGGAAAAATTTCAACTGGCGGTTTACTAGTATATATGGCCAACCGGACACCTCCCTACGATTACATACCTGGAATATGATTTGTAGAATCTATAATAATGATGATTCACCCTGGGTTGTGGGTGGGGATTTTAATGAAATTTTGTGGGATGAAGAGAAATCGGGCGGACCACCTAGGGATATGAGGCTAATTCAAAATTTTTGTGATACTCCTAATTCTTGACAGGGAGATGGTCAGATCCAGGAAGTAGACATCAAGCACTCCATCAGAAATTGCAAAAGTGTGCGAGAGTGCTAAAAGATTGGGGCTACAGGAAGAACAAGGCCAGATGGGCCAATATCCGTCAGGTAAGGGACAAAATCAAAGCTTTATATGATAGACCTTTACCAATTGATTTCTCATAAGTGCATAGTCTAGAGCGTCATCTGGATAAGTTATTACTTGAGGAGGAAATGTACTGGAAACAGCGATCGCGAGAGAATTGGCTAAAATGGGAGGACCGTAACACAAAATGGTTCCATCACCGAGCATCTTATAGGCATAAAAGGAACACGATCAGTGGTGTGGAGGATACATATGGGATGTGGTATACGCAGTCTGACCAAATCCACAGGGTTTTTGAATCGTATTTTAAAAATATTTTCACATCCCAAAATCCCACTGAGGCAGCACATACCTAGAAGAGTTACTCCAGCCATGAGTCAAATTATTACTCAGGATTATTCTCGAGATGAGGTGGAATGGGTGGTTCGAAATTTCCATCCTTCAAAAGCACCAGGTCCAGATGGCTTTCCTGCTTTATTTTATCAAAGATACTGGGATTTGGTTGGTCCTCAAACGGTGAATGACTAATGTGAAGATTGCTTACCGCAAGTGTACGGGTCAAGTTATAATATAGTGAATGTGAAATTCGAATGTCGTCATCTGGATTGGGTTTCTAATCAATTTTAATTACCGGAAATACTCTTGACCAATTTTATTTAGGGATCCGAATGACGTGAGAATGAAATTAAATCAAACACAAAAAAATGCAAAAAGTTTGACAATCCAATGGAAACAATGGTCTTAGATATGTGATTTCACCAATTGGGGTTATGGATTAATTAATGGATTAACAACATGCTATGATTCATAAATCTTGGGAAACTAACACCACACATATCTCTCCCTAGCATACACGATTCTCCCACATGCAATTGAACCCGATTTCCCTATCTAAATACAATAAACATGCAAGGCATTAAAGAAAATCTTTTTAACGATTTCTAGAATTAACTATTATCTCCCGATTTCTAGCTAAATCCTAGTTATGCATAATGAGTTCTAAGCTAAATCCTCTCTCCCGAGTTAGATTTAAGAACAAGAAACATTCAATTCATGGTCGGTAAATTGAAGGCATTAAACATACATTAAGCATAAATGAAATCATAACATAATCCATAAAATCAATTCACAATTGCCCCAACGGCTACATCAATCCCTAAGATTTCAACTTAGTTATACATAATCCTCATTACAACATAAACTAAGTATGAATCAACCATAAAAACTAACTAAAGTAATGGGTAAAGAGAAATAAACACTATGTAGGCCGAAACAACACGTCCCCGTGACGATCCCCACGAACTATGGCTTGATTTCCACTTTGCTCCCACTTGTTCAGCTTCAAAAACACTATTTTTTCTCTGTTTTACAGCTCCAAGGTTTCCAAAAGGAAGTCCCCTAATCAGCCCTAATCACAAACTATAAATAGGGTGAAATTTAGTCGTAGCGTCGCGACGCTATCGCCCTACCGCACATTCTGTATAAGGAATAACCGAGAGCGTCGAGACGCTAAAGTTACAGCATCTCGACGCTATGACCTGTTGCAGCCTAATTCAGAAAAGGAAAGGCAGTGTCGAGACGCTCCAAGAGCAGCGTCCCGACGCTGGTTTGCAGATGACTCTCTTTTGACTTCTTCTACTTTGATTCTTTTTCGATCTTTAGCCCCTTTTCGCACCCCGAACATCCAATTGACTCCAATATTTATTTCCTACAAATACAACATGAAAATGCATGAATTTGGCCAATTAATTGTAAAAGACTAGCTGAATTAAATAAGGAAAAATAGCTAGCTATGCTCGCTATTAATGACTGCTTAGCAATTCTCAATCGGGAGCGATCGATCAAAGACTTGAACCATACTAATATTGTTCTCATCCCAAAGGTTCCAAATCCGAGGTTAGTAACTCATTTCCATCCCATTAGTCTTTGCAATGTTTGTTACAAAATTGTTACTAAAGTGATTGCCAACTGTTTGAAATCAGTTCTTAACAATGTCATTGATGAGTGCCAGTCGGCGTTTCTTCCTGGTAGAACTATTTCTTATAATATGATAGTGGGTCATGAAATGCTTCATTTTCTTAGCTCTTGCAAAAGTAGTAAGCAAGGCTATGCTGCACTTAGCTTGATATGAGCAAAGCTTACGATATGGTCGAGTGGTCTTTCATTCATGCTGTTATGGATAAATTGGGATTCCCATGCGAATGGATAGATCTGGTTAAGGAATGTATTTCTACGACATCTTTTTCTATTCTTATTAATGGGGAGGCAAAAGGAAATTTTTATCCTTCGAGAGGATTAAGACAAGGTGATCCTTTGTTGCCATATTTGTTTTTGCTTTGCTCGAAAGGATTGTCTGCTATGCTTGGTAGTGCTAGGAGGAACGGTGTCAAGGGGATTGCTATGTCCCCGTCATCCCCAAAAATCTCCCATCAATTTTTTTTGCAGATGATAGCCTCATTTTCATGAAAGCTTCAGCGGAGGAATTTGGATATTTTAAAATCATTATGGTTGATTATGAATGTGCATCGAGTCAACGCATTAATTTGGATAAGTCACAATTTTTTTTTCGAAAAATGTGCCAAGTGATACAAAATCCTATCTTAGTTCTATTTTGAGAATGAAGCCGGTGACCAAGTTGGGCTCTTACCTTGGTCTGCCTTCATCTTTCCAACGTAGTAAGAGTAAGGATTTTAAAGGTATTCTCGACCATGTAGGGATCAGAGAATGTCATTGCAGATCATTTATTGTTGGGTTTTATGCCCTAAAACTCGTAGATAGTAAATGTACATTTGACCGGACATTAATAAAAGTGATGTATTATTCAATGTTTGTATTATATCTTATCTTAATAACCCTAATCCAATAAACTAAACATCCAAGGCTAATAGAATGAGGCTTGAACTGATATGTAGGGACATATGGGGATCAATGTTCAAGTTTTAGCCTAAAGGGTCTATAGTATAGGGATAAGGCTGGGTACCTTATCCTGGTGACACTATGGATACGGCCCGCTTTGTATATTGATACAAACGTAGTGATCCAACGCGTTCATGTGGTTGACATGCGAGTGGGGGTATCCTGTGCAATGAGTTTGCACAAAGACCGGACCGTGAAATAGTTAACCACTAACTGTAACACCATTAGTTAGCTCGATTTCTATTTCACTAGGATGACCTAGGCAACTTGGCCTTAATCCTGAGTGGATTATGGATTCCTATCCATGAGGGATTGTCCTTTGATTTGTACGGGTGAGAGTGGCCTGTTCGCCGACTCAATAAGCCTACCATTTTGGGGACGAGACCAAGTGGGGAGCTGGGAACGTAGTCTTACAAGATGGAATTCACTCATTCCCGGTATTAGGGTAAGTAGAGGTGTGTTCCCTTAAGTGGTGTCTCCGGGTCTTGAACAATGGGCCCTACCCTCTTTATGGCACGAGAGGGATTTCTGTTTGTTGGTTGGACCTAACTGGTACTTAAGGACCAAGAGGTAGCCCAGGGGTAAAACGGTAATTTGACCTAGCTGTGGTACGAAAACACGTGAAGGGGCTAACTTGCTGTTGACGGTCGATATCCGTGGACACAGAAATATATCTGCAGTGAGAAGAGTGCAACTATGGTTCTATAGTGGAGTGAACCACAGTTAACGAACATTGATTAACTTGGTTAATGAGTTTAGCCAATTAATCTCATATCGTTGGAGCTTCTGGTCTGTAGGTCCATTAGGTCCCACCGGTAGCTCCATTGGGGCGCTGAGGTAAATTTCTAAGGGGAGTTATATATTTGAAGGGGTTCAAATATTTTATTAAAATATGAATATGATTCATAATAAAAACTATAGGTTATAATTAATGCTCATATGATGAATATTAATTCTATAGTTTTATTGAGGGAAATATAATTAAATATATGATATTTAATAGAAATATTAATTAATTGGTGAATTAATTAATATTGATGTTTTAATTTAATTAAATTATGATTTAATTAAGTTATGTTAAAACTATAAGTTATGTGGGATATGTACATGAAAGTGTTCATGTGCCAATAATTAAATTAAATATTTTTTATTATATATTTAATTTAATTAACTGGTTAGTTAAAGAACTGACCAGTCAACCACTCCCCTAACCATATTCACGTTGGTATGAGGGTTTTAAGGGACTGGGAAGTTTTTTTTCTAACCAAATCTCACATAATTCACTCTCCCTCTCTCACGTATTCTCTCACTCTCTCTACAGAAGGGTTCTCTGGTTTTTTGTTGAGTTTACAGAGACTGAGAAAATTTCCCCAAAGAAGTTTTAGAGATTTTGGTTCCCACAAGCCACTCAACGCATACGCCTAGGAGGATACCAGTGTCTCTTTTTGGTGGTGTTCACAAGGTTTTTCAGCGAAAAAGGAGTTCCTCTTGCTGCTGTATTTTAGGGAGAATCAAGAGTTTTTTGGCGAAACATTCAAGAATTTCTTCAAGGGTAAGTTTTTCTTGAACTAGGATCAATAGGATCCATTATTATAGATTAGATCTATAATTTTATTTCTGTTTAAGCATGTTTTATTTCAATTTTACAGCATGTATTTTCTGTTTTATGCTGTATAATTGTTTTGCCATCGTATTGGTTTCCCAATCAATATTTAAACCGATAAGGTTCTCTGATCGTTTCCGCTGCGCTAGGATTTTTATCCCTACATTTATCTCGTCTTGATCCATCATCATCTTTGCTGGAGCAATCTGCCATTTCCGATTCTTTTCCAGATGAGCAACTTTTTGCTGTTGAAGTAAAGGTAGTTAGGGATGTCCCTTGGTATGCTGATATTGCCAACTTTTTGGTAAAGGGAGTCACCCCTATTGACATGGATTGGAGGCAGAAGAAAAAGTTTAAGCATGATGCAAAATTTTTCTATTGGGATGAGCCATTTATGTATAAGCAATGTTCTGACGGTATTATTCGTAGGTGTGTTTCAGGTGCTGAAGCAAAGGAAATCCTGGAGCAATGTCACTCTTCGCCGTATGGAGTTCATTTCAGTGGTCAGAGGACAGCTATGAGGATTTTGCATTGCGGATTTTTCTGGCCTACATTATTCAAGGATGCCCATTGGTTCTACAAGCAATGTGATGCTTGCCAAAGGAGAGGAAATTTGGGGCCTAGAGATGAAATGCCTCTTACTTATATTTTAGAAGTTGAATTATTTGATGTATGGGGTATTGACTTTATGGGGCCATTTCCCCCTTCTAATGGCAATGTTTTTATCTTATTGACAGTTGATTACGTGTCCAAATGGGTGAAGGCCATTGCATGCCATCAGATTGATGCCAAGACAGTTGCAAGGTTTCTTCAATCGCACATCTTTGCGTGGTTTGGGACACCTAGGGCTCTAGTGAGTGATGAGGGTACACATTTTGTTAATAATATCTTAACTAAGCTTTTAGCTAAGTATGGGATTAAGCATAGGATAGCTATCCCTTATCACCCACAAGCAAATGGTCAAGCTGAAATTAGTAATAGGGAAATTAAAGCTATCTTAGAGAAAGTGGTCCATCCATCTAGAAAGGATTGGTCCTTTAGGTTGGATGAGGCTCTTTGGGCTTATAGGACAGCTTATAAGACTCCTCTAGGTATGTCTCCCTATAGGTTAGTATATGGGAAAGCTTGCCATTTACCATTAGAGCTTGAGCATAAAACATTTTGGGCTTTGAAAAAGTTAAATTTTGATCTAAGTCGTGCAGGAGCAATAAGAATGCTGCAGCTTAATGAGTTAGAAGAATTTCGTCAATTCTCTTACGAAAATGCGAAAATGTATAAGGAAAAGACTAAGCTGTGGCATGATAAGAAAATAAAGTCCAAAGAATTTGTCAAGGGTCAGAAAGTTTTGCTTTATAACTCTAGATTAAAACTATTTCCTGGAAAATTGAAATCTAAATGGTCAGGACCGTTTATTGTGATTGAGGTTTTTTCCAATGGAGCAATTACTTTGCAGGATGAAAAAGATGGGAGAGTGTTCAAGGTGAATGGACAGCGTGTGAAGCATTATTGGGGAGAGGAATTTCAGTCGAAATATCATTCCCTAAGGTTGGTTGATGATTGAGAGAGCAGAACTTTTGCGGGAGCATTTCACAGAGCAAAATTTTGAGCTCCCAGACTTTGTATTGATTTTGTTTTTCGCTGATTTGATTTTAATTTCGATTGGGTTAGATTTGATTTTGCATGATTTATTAGATTTTATCTTAAAAAAAAAATTCTGGTATTTTTGGTAGTTTAGATTTTATCTATTTTTAAATTTAGTTTGATTTTATTTTCGGGTTATTTATTTAGAGTATCTTTATATTATCTTTTTATTAGTTTGATTATATTTTACTTTCAGTTATTTGAATTCAGTGTAATTTGAATTAATAAAGATTTTCCATAGTTTATTCGGCTTCTTTTGAGAATAAAAGATTAAGTTTGATTTGATCGGTTAAGTTCAATTTGAATTTAAAAGATTTGATTTTCCTATTTTGAAATTTAAATTCCGTATCTAAGATTCGTCAGGTTCAGAAGATTGTTGCAGCAAAGATAATGTTGGAGCAAATTTCTCGTACGCATAGGAAGGATTTTAATGTGAGTCATTATTTTTACCGTTGGGATTTTTGAATTTCTATGGGCAGGTGAATTGCAGGGATGTTGCCACATGTCGTGCAGGGAAAATCAAACGGTTTAGCCGTTGACAGCATGCCGTTATTTCCCATAGATGATTGGAGTTCCACAATTTTACCGTTAGGGATTTGAATTGCAACTTAATTGTGAATGGTAAAACCATTTATTACGGAGCAAATCCTTTCGGTTGGGATTTCAAATTGCTGGAGCCTTATTTATTTGCAGACATTGGTAAGTCTTCTTTCTACTTCGTCTTCTTGATTCTATCTTGCCATCTACATTCTTTCTTTCTCCTTTTCATTCTCTGCAAAACCCTTTTGAGTTATCCATGGCCAAAACAAGAGCGAGGAAAGAAAGAGAGAGAGAGAGTGAATAGGAAATACCCATTACCCCCGAAGTTCCGAAAGTAAAAACTAAGAAGAAAAGAACGCCGGAGGAAAAGGAAGCTAAAAGAAGAAGGCGACAACAGAGGGCGGAAGAACAGGAAAAAGTGACAGAGGATGAGGCTGCTGCAGTGGTTGAAGAAAACCTGGAAGAACCGCAAGAACAGACCCCAGGAGAGGCTGATCAGAGACTTGCGGATACAGATACGGCTCGAGAGGAAAATGTTGAGGAGAATCAAGAACAGCATGCTGAGATGGTGAGAAACGAGCAGGTAGACGCAGTGTCTGAAAGAGGAAACGAGCAGGACTAAGAAGCTCGTGTTGAGGTAATCATGCCCGAACCGCCGAAACGTCGCCGCATAAAAAGAAAGGTCGGCCGTATTCAGGTGATTCGGACTGATACCCCATCACCACCATCATCATATTCTGAGAGAGAAAAGGCAGAGCGAGAGGAAAGAGAGAAGAAAGAAGCTGAGGACAAAGAAAGAGAAGAAACAGAGAAGAAGACTGAGGAAGAGCAGTTACTCAAGCGCAGGGCAGAGAAGGGCAAAAATATTGCTGAAGCATCGGAAGAACACGAGGCGATAGAAGAACAACAGGTTCCATTTGATCGCTTCGTCAACAATTTTGCCAGAGCAAAATACGCTGAGCTTCTGAAAAGGGATTTCTTGTTCGAGCGCGGTTTCAGTGGTGATCTTCCACAGTTTTTGAGGACCGGTATTGCAAACCACGGCTGGGAGCTGTTTTGTGCGAAGCCAGAATCTGTAAACGCACATGTGGTGCGTGAATTTTATGCTAACATTGTCAAGGAAGATGGTTTCCAGGTAATTGTCCGAGGAGTCGAGGTGGATTGGAGTCCAAGTGCTATCAATGCACTGTTTAACGTTCAAAACTTCCCCCATGCGGCATATAATGAGATGGCTGTGGTGCCATCTGATGAGCAACTAAGTGAGGCTGTAAGGGAGATAGGAATTGAAGGGGCACAGTGGCAGTTATCCAAGACTCAGAAGAGGACATTCCAGTCGGCTTATTTGAAAAGGGAAGCGAACACATGGATGGGATTTATTAGACAGAAGATGCTTCCAACAACACATGACTCGACAATCTCCAGGGAATGGGTTCTCCTAGCTTTTGCCATCTTACGGTCTCTCAGTATTAATGTAGGGAGGATCATTGCGAACGAGATTTCTGGATGTTGGAAAAAGAAGGTGGGGAAACTATTCTTTCCGAACACAATCACGATGCTGTGCAGAAGAGCAGGGGTTCCGGTGGATGAGGGAGATGTGATCCTGTTTGATAAGGGGATCATAGACACGTCCAATTTGGCACGGCTCCAGTGTGTGCAGGAGCTACGTCAAGGTGGGCTTATCCATGGCATCAACTCGATTCTAGAACAACTGGCACTTTCGGCCAGTAGGCAGGAGTTTGCTGAAAGGCAAACTTTAACCTTCTGGAACTATGTTAAGAATCGGGATGCCAGCTTGAAGAAGGCGCTGTAAGAGAATTTTTCAAAACCTTATCCAGCCCTTCCAGCATTCCCTGACGATCTGTTGAACCCCTGGATTCCGCCCCCACCTGTTGAAAGAGGAGAAGAGGATGATGAAAATGAACCGGGCCAAGAGGACTGAAGGATGAAGTGGCCCTAGGCGAGCATAATTTTTTTTCTTAAATTTTTTTGCTCGTGCATTTTCTAACCTCCTTTTCTATTACTGTTATATTTGCTTTTCTTTTTACTTTTCTGCTGCTTGAAAAAATATATCTGATGTGTAATTTCTTTTCTTATTTTTAATGAAATTTCTTGATGTTCCATTCCATGAGCACTAAGCAACTCTAACTTAACTAATTTTCCTCTGAATTTTTGAAGCTTGGACTGATTACGCTTAATTAGATTAAGGTATTCTGATCTCCAGAAACCTTTTGCTTGAGCATTTCTTCTAGCCTGGACTGTTGTTGCGGCAAAGAATATTTTCAAGGTAGTATTGACTTATACGATCCACTTTAAGCTTAATCTGAGTCCCATGTTTAGTTTAAAAATTCAAATAGAAAAATTTAAGTTTGGGGGTACAATTGCTTAATTAATGATTCATTGGGGACAATGAATAATTCAAGTTTGGGGGACTTTTTGCTACTCCAATTATTTTGCTCGAGCATTCCTCTCCTTCAAATTAAAATTTGTTAGGTTATTGAGTAACCGGGGACATTTGTGATACCCACAGTCTGTCTTTGCGTCAAAAGATGACCTAGGAAATGTGAAAAAATGATGAGAAAAATTATTATTTGCGGAAAAAATTATTTGTTGAAGATTTTTGCTGAAAAATTGACGGAGCAAAAGTTTTGAGGGATGAATGATGATCCAGCAGTTTTTTTTTGTCTCCCAGAACTTAGGTGAGCTTCATCATAAAATGTTGCCATTCTGAGGGGCAAGAGATAGAATAACTAAGGATTTTTTAGCTTTATAATGAGTATTGAGCCTAGTTGGTGATGAGCTTGAGGCAAGGGTATACTACACCATAAAGTGGGTCATCCCATGCTTAAGAGCTTATGACTGTAAGGCCTTTAAGTCGGATAAATAATGGAATAAACCCCTGTAAAAATATGTTTTGAAATGTCTGATAATAGAGCTAGGCTGTGGTGAGTCCTTAGAATTAAGTTGAAAAGTGGTGATTATTTGTCCATGCCGGAGGAATCATTTTGCTGCAGCAGAGCTTGGTTTTGCAGAGTGCTCAGGTAAAGGTTAAAGGTAGTGTTGGACTGTCTGGTTTGATTAAGCTATTCTTTGTCTAATGTTCTGAATTCTTGAAGGAAAGTTGGTTAGTATTGCTCGGGACGCGCAATAGTTCAAGTTTGGGGGTATGATAACTGCCCAAAAGGTAGTTATTTAGGCTTCAATTATATAGGGATTTGTGTGTCCTTTATGCTTATTAGGGTTGGTTTTGGATAGATATTACATGTTTTAACCCATTTGGAAGAATGGAAGCATTGGAAATTATTTTGTGCAGATTATGCTGCTGAGCGACTAGAGGGAGCAAATTCTGTGCTGCAGCAAAACTGGGAACAGAACTGCCACATCACAGCTCGTTAGCCAACTTCATGAACCGACTTCTGTTGAGTTATTTTCGGGATAAAGGAGCAAGGAGAGCCCTACACGTGTCCAAGTTGACCTAATTCAAGTCTCCTCTCCTTCTATAAAAGGAAGTAGCCGTCCAAGTCAAACTCATTCCATGTTTTCCCTTGGAAACCGAATAGTTTAGGGAGATTGAAGATCTTCAAGAACACCATCATCCGCAAGCTGATTAGGGAGCTTATTTTCTTTATTAACTTGTGGTTATGGACATGCATACTCAGATTGTAATTCGTATTCCTATGCCTATTATGAACTAAGTAGCTTAAGGTGTTGGTTAGGAATAATGTGATTACTGTGCTTCATCTCTAGTAATAAATTGACTATCGCATTTTGGTTAATTGTTGTGCTTAATCTCATTTTATGCCCGCCTGGCCAGCCGGTATGGATAGCTCTCTCTAGTTTCAGGGATGATTTAGAGAGTGTGTGGCAATTATCCACACTATGATCATTGTGTATTGGTGAACGCCAGTGACTGAGCTAGGGATAGCCAGTTGCCTAGTGCTTGATCGGTCGCTCTTCATTGGGTTTGAAACATATCCCAAAAGATCCGGAGTTCCGGGAGGAATCCGCTAATAATACTGCGAGAAATGCATAATCAATAATATTGCTAGAGCATATCTTAGAACAATCACTAAAACCTAACCAGCGCATGTCTTTAATCTGTCTATCTATTTGTTTACTCGTTGTTCTGTCATATATTTTGCTTCAGCATAATTCTGATAAAACCCAATCATTTTATTATTCTTGAAACCATTAGAAAGTTACACAAAAATAGGTACAGTGGAAACTCATTCAGGGCTCGGATTGATAATATTACTCGCTGCAGACTGTGTATACTTGCACAGGAATTCTAGAGTATTTTATATCATATTTTTACTCACTCTAGGAACCCAACACCTCCCAATCCTATTGAGATTAATATGGCCTAACCTCAAGTGCTAGAGATAGGTATCTTGAGAAACTCTTTGCCTTTTAGGGTTAGTCTCAGTGGTTTTACACATCTCATGATTTAGAATCGCTCTAGACTCTACTTGTCTTAATACATATAAGTTATTCTCCATGTTTGCAGAGCAAACTTTATTTCCTCGTGTAGTTATGAATGTTTCATTAACAAAAAAGGTGATCGAATAACCTTGTTCAATCAAACAAGATAGAGAAATCAAGTTTCTTTTAACCTTCATAACTATGTACACATTATCTAATATCATGTAGCGTTCCTTAGTAAAGAATAACTTTATGTCTCCCACGTGAAGAAGAACATAGGTGATTAGCTGCTCCTAATCGAGTATTTGGGCTAAATTGTCATTCTCAACTAAACACGTTTCCAAGACTAATAAATCAGATTTAGAGTCATTGGTCATGTTCCATTGAGGCCTGAAAACGTTCCTCAATTAAGACCTTTCCTAAATCACTTGCCACGAGTTTAGCATTTAAGTTTGTTTTCCTAGTCGTAGGTTCTAAACCGTTTAATTTGGCGTTCAATAAAGCACATATAGATTTCAACATATTGCTAAAATTAACAAATTAACTTGTATTAGAAACTTTCACTAAACCCACTATACATATTACCCAATTAAATTTAGTAAAAGTAATCATCCAAGTATATTATTGATTAATTTTGCAAAGATACTTCAGGGATTTAGAACAACAACTACCGAAGGGCAGTCAGCCACTTCACCCTTAAATCCAGACAATTTTGGCCAATCACTATTACCAGAATAAATCTTACTCCAATAGTTTTTAGCTACAACTGATTTGGTCAAGAAATCATTAACAACTTAATAATTTCTCGTAAGTGTGACCCGTCATTTTCAGATCCCAAAGGATGACCCCAACAATGTTATTTTAAGGAATAGCTAATTTTAGGAATGGCTCTAAGAAACCCTATCCATTTTTGGAGTTTGCATCGTTCCAAATCCCATGTGCAAGCCCTCTATAGGGTGATCGCTCCCAGGGCGACTCGCAGGCAGTGCATGGGAATCTCACGGTGCAACCTAATGGAAGAGACCACAGGATACGTTGACACGTTTCCTCCACCCACTTACTATGAATATTTTCCCCAATCACCTTGATGTTGACCCATGCAAACACCATATGTAGGGGGACAATCCCAAGGTGCCTCAAGGCCAAGTATGGATCTCACAATGTGAACACAGGGGGACGTAGGAGTAAAAAATTGATATGAATATCTTGTTTTTATACTTTTTCTCCCACTAAAATCTCCTAAAATTAGGGTCTATGACTTAGGTAAATTTTGGCTAAATGAATCTATCTAAGTCTATGCCTTTTTATAACTTTTATAAAGGTCTTCACTCTAATGTCTAGGTGAATTAAACCCTTTTAATTACCTAGTGACATTGCATGCTAATAAGACCGTTGTTAATTCAACTCAAGTACCGTACCATTTGCCTAGAGAGCTCTCTTATAACCAAAACCTTATGTTCTACTTAACCATATTTTAAATCTATTAAAATACTAAGTAAGAGATCTTTCTAATCATATTAGAAACGGTGATCTGAGGTCTATTTAAAACCGTTTTAAAATTAACTTCTTTTTTCTAAGATCCTATGTTAACATGCAACTCTTTGTTATAGGTTGATGGTTTCTATTTATTAACTTCTAAAACTATTATAACATTTAATGAACTAGCCCTATAACATGCTTCTAATGTTCATGAAAGCATATAACAAACAAGCATTCAAGTTATATAAAGCACCATTAAGAAATTACCTACGTCTAGATGTGTATAATGATTATACTACGATGTCTAGGTGATAAACTCTTTAAAACCTCACATCGCTCACGTTAGCTCATAAAACTCGGGTTAACCTAACTCAAGTATCGACTCGATACCCAGGTAAGAGGTGTTTCGTAAACCGTCAACTTAAATATCTCCAGCCTTAAACAACATCTTGTCGGGTGAGTTCTCTTGTAACCTTAGCTTTACAAGCTATTGACCTATTCTATGCAAATTGATCGAATTTGAGGTTTGTTAACCATACATAAGCATGCATATACTTTTTTTTATAGATTTTAACGTCTATCTAGATTTTATAACGATTATAACATAGACAACTTATAACATTCATCTATGCTAAGGTGGTTTCATGCTACATGCTTGTTCGTTTTCGTTTAATTAATATAACATTTATACTAATCACATTAAACAAAAATTAAATAATTCAGTATGCATCTAACATGAAAACCCTAAACATGCATTCCATTTTTTTATAACTCTTATAATCTTTCATTAATGCATGAATCATGTTTTTCTTATGGTGGGATTCTAAATCTATATGACATACAATATGCATATACTAGGCTATTTATTTAAATCAGACATTCACAATACATAATAAATTAAAACACACTAAAGTGTACATGTTTTGCATCTAAAACAAACAAAAGACTAAATTATTACAATAATAATTTTAAAACAATCGTAAACAGCTCCCGAACCATTTGAACCGACCCGAACTACCTTGAATATGTTTGAACTGGACCCAAGATGGCTTGGAAGGAGCTAAACCGGTCTAAACCGCCCAAACCGGACTGAGAATGAGTCGCCTAGACCGAACCACTGCCAAAACGCACGTTATTTGAATTTGCTCATTAGCGTCTAGACACAAGTTTTGTTTTTCTTCCGCTTCAGTTTTGGTCCTTTCTTCAAATTAAGCTTAAAAGGACTCTATTTGACTCAATCAAATTACAAACTCTAGCCAACACGCTAATACCCATAAATAATCGGGTAATTACAATTTATATCAATGAATTGAACACTAAATTGATGCCAAAACTGAAATTATATTATCCACTTTAGCAACACAAACATCCAATCACATGAATAATTTGACCCACCAAGCTAAAAGTAATAGAAATTGAGTGCCCAAATCATGCTCTGATACCAATTGAAGGAGTGTAGAACACCCTAGTGGAAGCAATTTGGATCGAAAGCACTCTAATTTCATTAATTTCACTAAATAAAAGCATGAGTTTATGAAACCAAACACTGAGTGTAAAGAAGTACCAACCTTTTGGATGAAATTCGATCACTTCGTTGATGAATTCTAAAGAAACTAGACATTGACAACCTTTAGTGTCTTCCCGGCTATCATTCTGACCTTAAAACGACTTGTGGGAGCATTTTGTGTGATCAATTTGGGAGATTTTTCTTGAAAGTTCAAGCATAAAAGTGGGAAAGAGTTGATGATTTTGAGAGAGATTTTGGAGCACGGATTTTGCATAAAAATTCAGAACCTCATCCACTTTAACTCCACCTTTTCAAACTCTTTTAAAATAGGAGTTCATGCAATTCAAAATCACGAGGAGATGACACCCATTTTATCCATGAGAATGAGTCATAGGAGAGGTGTCATGAAGAGGTTATTTTCATGAAACTTGAAAATCAAATAATAAATGTATTTTGCAATTTTCATTAAACCAATTTGGAAAAAATACACTTTTGGTCCCTGAGGTTTGGATTAAGTGACACTTTAGTCCCTGAGTTTTCAAACTCAACAAAAGTACCCCTGAGATTTGAGATAAGGAGCATTTTGGTCCCTGCCATCCATTTTTCCGTTAAATGTTAATAGATTGCTGACGTGACCACATTTTTTTAATTAAAAAATTATTTTTTTAATTTTTAAAATAAAAATAAATAAAACTAATAAAATATTATTATTTTAATCATTATTTTAATCTTTTACTTCTTCCCCTCTTCATCTTCTTCCCTCCACCCTTTCTTCATCTTCTTTCTATCTCCTTGCCGGCGACCAGCGGCCGGCCACCACTCGCCGCCGCCGCCGGTCGCCGGTGACTGTACTTTTTTTTTTTCTTTTCTTCTCATTTTTCTTCTCTCTTATCCCATTTTTCTTCTTTTCTTTGCTTTTTTAAAAAAAAATAGAAAATGGAGGAAGGACCTCCCTCCTCCCTCCCCATCCAGATCTGAACGGGGAGGGACCTCCCTCCCTCCTCCTCTGTTTTCGGCGCGAAAAGGAGGAGGAGGGAGGTCCTCCTTTTCTAATTGCAGTCGCTGGTCGGCCGGCGACGAGTGGTGGCCGGTCGCTGGTCGCCGACAAGGAGATAGAAAGAAGATGAAGAAAAGGTGGAGGGAAGAAGATGAAGAAGAGGGGAAGAAGTAAAAGATTAAAATAATGATTAAAATAATAATATTTTATTAGTTTTATTTATTTTTATTTTAAAATTAAAAAAATAATTTTTTAATTAAAAAATGTGGCTACGTCAGCAATCTGTTAACATTTAACAGAAAAATGGACGACAAGGACCAAAGTGCTCCTTATCTCAAACCTCAGGGGTACTTTTGTTTTTTTTTTTTTTTTTTTTTTTTTTTGAAAACCTCAGGGGTACTTTTGTTGAGTTTGAAAACTCAAGGACTAAAGTGTCACTTAACCCAAACCTCAGGGATCAAAAGTGTATTTTTCCCAACCAATTTTCTAATTAAAGTTAATAAATTTTATTTCAAATAAATAATTAATTAAACCATTTAATTAATTATATTAATTTAATATCAAATATTAAATTATTTACATCAATTCCGATCTCTCTCAAAACTGACAAATTTGAATCTCTATTCAATTTCAATCGGAAATATGTATCATATACACGTCAATGATATATAAATCGCATTTAACTATCTCCTAACTCTCCTTATAGTTTAATTTTAATTAAATTATAATACGTTAAGTTTAACATTTAACTCCCTAAAACGAATTTGAGCGCATGCTTCAAATTCTTTCATCACATTATTCTAAGGTTTAGTCCGTATGAGCTAGCAGGGGTACCTAATAGACCTACAAATCATGGGCTCCAATGATCCGAGATTAACTACAAAGTGGGTCGCGTCTCATAGTGTCCAAAATAAGGTACTCAGTCTTATTCTTACACTATAGACCGTTTTGGCTATTTACATGTGTCTGATCCACATAAAGCTCTAGTATATATATGATAGTAAGAGATCTTAGTTTATTGTAATTTACTATTTACGAGTTTTAGGGCACCAACCCCAACAATATAAAGTTTATATTATAATTAAACTTTATAATATAAATTTATTTTGAATTTGATTCAAAATTAATTTATAGGAAAATTAAATATTTGAAGGGGTTCAAATATTAATTTTAATATGAATTGGGTTCATATTAAAACTATAGGTTAAAACTATAGGTTATATGAGTGAAATGTAATTGAATATGATTAAATTATAGGCTAATTTAAATATATGATATTTAATGTGGTAATTAATTAATTATTTAATTTGATTTGATTTGATTTAATTTAATTAATCAAATTAAAAGTAGAGGTTACGTGCAAGGATTGAAATGTTGTTGTCGATAGAAATGTCGATGTCCAAATTTTATAGAAATGTCGATGGACATTTTGGGAAAATTTACGGAAATCATGGAAATTGATGAAAATGGTTTGAATTGGCTGATGAAACTTTAATGGTAGATTAATTAAACTATAACGGATCGTTTTTTATCATCATATCTAATAAGTAAGACAATAATTAGATGAAAATATCAATGAAAATGTCGTTGCGAGTAGAAATTTTAGGGGGAAAAAAAGAAATTGATGAAAATTTGTTTAAATTATTAACTAAAACTTTAAATGAATTTTTCAATGAATTTTTGTTATGTAATTGAAAAAAAAAATGAAATATTGATATATGATAAATATAAATGATTTTTAAAATTTTTAAATATAGAATAGAATGTGATTGGGTAACATCAACTAGATTAATTATAAATCAATATTTTCATGGTGTTACAAAAATCTCAACAAAATATCATTATTTTGGACCTAAATGGTAACAACAAGAATTTTAATTTACTTTAAAATCTTACCAACGTAATTTTGTTAATTGAAATATTTTTTATGTGCTTTGTATATATATATTTTTTTTAATTTTGATGGGAATATATATTGATTATATTAATATATATTTTTTTATATTTTGGCACATTTTAAATATTTCATTTTTTCCTTGTTTTTTTAAATATTATATTGATATTTAAATCATAATAAGTATTAATGTGGGAGACAGATGAGGAAGAAAATAAATAACAAATTATATAACTTCATGAATATACATAATAATTTTTTTTTTTAGAAAAAAAAAGAAAGAATTAATAGATTTTTCTTTCTAAAAAATCCATATGAATGAATAAAATAATAATAAAGGGATAGGGAGGGGAGAGTGTAGATGTGAGAAAGAAGATTGAAGATATATGTCCCCAAATCGTTTAGATTGAAAAGGAGACAACACTCTCCTATATAAAAGCACCATTCCCCTACCTTTTTTATTCAGAACAAAACCTATTGTGCACTGGGTCGGGGCTTTATGCTTAAAAGGCATGTTAGTTATATTGGGTTGATAACATAAATGAGCCTTTTTGAAGATCCAATTATCAAAAGTATCCTAAAGAAGTAAATTTTACAAGCATGTCCAACGGATTTTGAACAAGCATGTCCAATTTCCTAATATACCCTTGCATGGACACCACCCGGAAATTATAAAATAATATAAAAAGAAAAAAAGAAAAAAAAATAGATTTCAAATAACTTTCCAAAACAGTCCAAATTCTTCCGCATGAATAATGGTCAATCTTCCCCATTTTTTCTTTTGCATTTTCCCACTTCTGCCATTGTTGCCTTGCTAAGCTTTTTCTTCTTGGTTTTTCGTTATTGGTAAGTTCACTACTAGTATCATTCCCGTTCATCTTGAGCCCTAGAAAAATACATGCTTCTACATTCGTTCATCTTCTACATTCTGGGTAAAATTTCTTCAGCTGTCATCAACGAAACTGGTAGGTTTTTATTTTTTTTTTCTGCGACTGGTTTATTTTTCTGTGATTATTTGGTAAATATTCGGTGTGAAGGCATTTGGTTTTGTGCTTTTATTTTCTCGACTGCGAATTATTTTTTTAGACGTTTGTTAAATACCCAGATCGTGCCTTCGAATACACGGTCTGAAGTCGTTTGGCTATTTGTTCATCTTGAGCCGTAATCCAAAGCTAGCTTCTTCGTTCGTTCATCTTCAGCGTTCTTGGGTAAAATTTCTTCAGCCATCTTCAGCGAAACCAGTAAGCTTTTTCTTCTTTTTATTATTTTTTTTCTGCAACTGGTTTATTTTGGTTATTTAGTAATACCCCATTTGAAGGCGTCTAGTTTGATTTTTATTTTTTGAATACATACCAGGTATGTTCATTCATATTCTTTGTTTAGGTAAAATACACAATGCTGGTTTTTTTTTCATCCTCCCTCTTTTTTGCTTCTTTCCCCTGTTTTTTCGTTCATATTCTTTTTTTTCATACTAGCTTCTACTACTTTTGTTGTTTTTTGATTGTAA
Source organism: Luffa acutangula (assembly GCA_036850905.1). NCBI lineage: Eukaryota > Viridiplantae > Streptophyta > Magnoliopsida > Cucurbitales > Cucurbitaceae > Luffa > Luffa acutangula. Next base: position 38,338,690 of record CM072094.1, on the reverse strand, counting down.
ACAGTACTCAATACCCAATTCCCACTGTCTTTTCGTTTACACAGTTTGTTCATTTTCTCCCATTTGTTGATTGAATAAATATTGCCTTCTTTGAAATTTATACCCCTGTTTGAACTGTATACACTTGATTGAATAGATACTACCTTTTATGTTCTTCGATTGGTAATATGCTATATATAGAATAAATACAACATTCGTTGGGATTTATACCCATTTTTGAGATGTACATAACGTTCGGATATATAAAAAATACTCTTTGTTTGGATATATATATATATAAATATATTCATTCAATTGTTTGTGATGGTCGATTAAATGTATATACCTCTGTACTTATTTTCCATGTAATTAGAATCAAAATGGTGAAGATAAAAGAAATTGGGAATATGGAAAGGCGTAGGAGCCAACGACTTTTAGGATCTTCTAGTAAGAAATTGAATCAAAAGGCAAATGAAATGGAAGTACTGACAATTGATTCAGAGGTATATATTAAATACATTAGCTAGGTTATTATTTAAATCATAAATTTAATATGTAATTCTCATATCTTTGTATACTAGGTACTACTTCTTAGGACAAAAGCTCGGATGCTAGTGTTGAGTATCCAATGAAACTTTCATTGGATACACAACCTGAAAGATAAATGTTGGAACGTATTATAGGAAATGTTGGCCGAATGTTTAATGCCATGAAGCCCAAAAAAAGTAAAGATGATGGTGAGGAGGAAATTGTTGAAGATAAGATACGTCAATGTTAAAATTTGACTTCACGATTACATAAATAAAGATGTCATTTGATAGCCTAATTTGATATCTATTTTTGTATTTAAAACGTGACACACCTATTCAGGAAGATAATATAACGAGCACGCAAGTTGTATTGTATTCAAATACACAAGAGGTATTGTTGCAAAATATTTTCTTCTATATGTAGTATATATTGGAATAATGACAACAAAAAAATAATCTTCTGTTTTTTTTACAAAGGAGGAACCTATTGTATCAGGAGTTATTGAAGATGTTGTCGAACGAGACCAATGTGATGCAAAGGTAAATAAAGAATCTGAAGTTATTTTGAGAAAAAAAAGATGAAGGGTCAGATGAGATAGATGTCTTCGAGATTAGACAGCATGATCAAGAAAAGGAAGAACAAAAAGAAGACACTGATGAGGTATATTAGATAAATACACCGTATGTGGCTATCTTTCTTAAAATCATTTAATTCTTCTAACAAACATGGACATAATTTCCAGGAAGCTAATTTGACATTGAGTGTGAGATTGTGAATAATTAATAAAAAGCGGAACGATTTGGAAACAATAGAGATGGTAAGTATTACAAACTTTGTATTAATTTAATATATATGAGTGTTTAATGGTTGCACTGTTATATTGGTAGAAAACACTCAATAACAAGAGACCAAAAAAAACGAAACATGATTTGTCAGTTGAGGAATCTACAAAAACGGTAATACGTTATTTCTATCCCTATCACGTTTATATACCTTTATATGTAATTTAAACAATATTGTTCTTTTCAGATAACACGTCAACAACGTTGTCCAAAGCAAGTTTCTTAGTCTAAATCTAAGGAATCTTTAAGGGTCAAGGCCAATTCAAGCAAGGTTATAAAGAATGACAAGAATGTAATATGAAATAATAATAATAAATGATTATTGATATATTTGTTTGATAAAGTTTGAATGTTAACAATTAATAGGTGACGAAAAAAAATGGGGGTAAACAAAAAATCTTCTATCAAGAAGAAAGCAACAAAAGCTTCAAGGTTTGGAAGAGGATCTGTCATTAGGCAGGACCGGACTGAAAAATATCAGGTATCTGTCTATTATACTATGAATATTTATGAAGTATATTGTGTAACACGAAATTAGTATGGATTATGAAATGTATCTAAATAATTTTTCAGGATGCCCCATTCTTCCAAGAGAAAAATGGTCTTCTGTCCAAAAGATTAACATTTATGGAAGTTTAGATGTCCTGACTAAAATTAAACAAAACCTTAAGAAGAGACATCTTGAGCGATTTAGGAATAATTGCGTAGGAAAGTTTTTAGACCTTAATATCAATAGATTTCAGCGCCAACTCCTTTACCATTTAATTAGAAGGCAATGCAACCCAACCAAAGGAGATGAGTTGTGGTTCAATTTTGAAGGAATAGTTGTCAACTTTGGAATAAAGGACTTTGAAATTATAACCGAGCTAAATTGTGGAGAATTACCAAAAGTAGATGTTGCTAAATTATCTGGGAGATTTGTAAACAAGTACTTTGGAAATGATCGACCGATTCGTAGGTCCGATGTTCATAAAATTTTCATTGAGTGAGGGGTGTGAAAAAGAAAGACATGGTCAAGCTTGCCAAATTGTACTATCTATTCAATTTTTTGATTGGAAAACAAAACAGTACTGGGATAGAACTTGAACATTTGATGCTAGTGGATGACGAGTGATAGCGAGCATAGCTAGCTATTTTTCCTTAGTTAATTTAGCTAGTCTTTCATGATTTATTGGCCAAATTCATGCATTTTCATGTTGTATTTGTAGGAAACAAATATTGGAGCCAATTGGATGTTCGGGGTGAGAAAATGGGCTAAAGACCGAAAAAGAAGCAAAGTAGAAGAGGTCAAAAGAGAGTTATCCGCAAACCAGCGTCAGGACGTTGCTCTTGGAGCGTCTCGACGTTGCCTTTCCTTTTTTGAAGTAGGCCGCAACAGGTCACAGCGTCGAGACGCTGTGACTCTAGCGTCTCGATGCTCTCGGTTTTCCCTTAAATAGAATGCACGGCAGGACGTTAGCGTCGCGACGCTACCCCTATAGCGTCTCGAAGCTATGACTAAATTTCAGCTTATTTATAGTTTGTGATTAAGACTGATTTAGAAGCAGGACAAGTGGGAGCAAAGTGGAATTGAAGGCATTGTTCGTGGGGATCGTCACGGGGACGTGCAGTCTCGACCTACATAGTATTTAATTCTCTTTACCCTTTACTTTAGTTAGTTTTTATGGCTGATTCATACTTAGTTTACGTTGTAATGAAGACTATTTGTAGCTAAGTTGAAATCTTAGGGATTGATGTAGCTGTTGGAGCAATTGTGGATTGATTTTGTGGATTGTGTTATGATTTCATTTATGCTTGATGTATGTTTAATGCTTTCAATTTACCGGCCATGAATTGAATGTTGTTTGTGCTTAAATCTAACTCAGGAGAGGATTTAGCTTAGAAATCATTATGCATAACTAGGATTTAGCTAGAGATTGGGAGATAATAGTTAATTCTAGAAATCGCTAAAAAGGGTATCCTTAATGTCTTGCATGTTTATTGAATTTAGATAGGGATATCGAGTTGAATTGCATGTGGGAGAATCAAGTATGCTCGGGAGAGGTATTTGTGATTTTAGTTTCCCAAGATTTATGAATCATAGCATGTTGTTAATCCATTAATTAATCCATAATCCCAATTGGTGAAATCACATCCCTAAGACCATTGTTTCCATTTGGTTGTCACTTTTTGTGTTGTTTTGTGTTTGATCTAATTTCATTCTCACTTCACTTGGTCCCCTAAATAAAAACTGGTCAAGAGTATTTTCGGTAATTAAAATTGACTAGAAACCCAATCCAGAGGACGACATTCGAATTGCACATTCACTATATTATAACTTGATCCGTACACTTGCAGTAAGCAATTTGCACATCAACGAGATCCAATTTGAAAACTATCCTTGTGGTCATTTGGCATATGAAGCAACAATAAAGTCAATTAAAAATGCAATTGTCAACCCATAAGCATCGATAGCTAGAATCGTTGGATTCCCATATGGGCATATGAGTGTATTCCTCTAATATCCAACCCCAATAATGCATATGCACGAAAAATAGATTCAGGATTGCCAAAGATGAACAATTGGGCCATCGACATACAACCAGAGTGGAGAGATTTGGCATTGAAGGTGTTTGAACATGAAGAGGTAAACAATGTAAATCTTTTAGAATTTTGTAAACTATAAATTTCATCCACATCGAATAAACACACTATATTTATTTTGTGTGCATGTAGTTTGCATTTTTTCCACTCACCGAGGAGCATTTGACAACTTTCTTGGGAAGCAACAAGCTACCATTCAAGATTCAGTTGTATATAGAGAACTGTGACACCCGAGTTAGGAGGGGTACATTAATGAACCGAGGCCACATCCGAATGAGAGGGATCCTGAGGACATGAAAGTATGGTCAAGATAAGCTTAAAAGAATTGATAGATACTATCTATACCAACAAGGTGCACCTTCCTTTTCGGTGACTCAATCATAGGAACTTTGAAGTTAAGTGTGCTTGGCTTGGAGAAACTCTATATTGGGTGACCTCTTGGGAATTTTCCTAGGAAGCATGTGAGTGAGGACAAAACATACTAAGAGGACCCCGTGTTGGTTTGTGCGGACAATCTTCATTCTTAGAAGTGGTTTAAGACGAGTATGGTAACATGAACATGTCGTAGAGGAATGACGGGGCCGTTAGGTGCCGAATCCAGATTCTGAATCCTTGGCCTGGGGCATTACACCATCAAACACTAAAGGTTTGAATCAAGAATTGGAGGACAAAATATTGATGGTTACTAATACAATCCTTTCTCCTTTTACTTATTTTGAAGATTTAATAGAGAAGAATTTTAAGGTCTTAGAGGCTAAGATTGACCGCGTCTACTGCGAACTCAAACTCATGAAGGAAAAGGGTAAGGGACCAGAAATTGAAAAAAAAATTGATGAGAGAGATGAAAACGATGGTCAAGATGGGAATAACAACAATACAGATGGGCGAGATGGGGATAATGGAAATGAAGAAGGGGCAGAGGACAATTGTAGAGATGATCATGGTGCTGAAGGAGAAGAACATGGTGCAAGAGGAGAAAATGATAAAAGCGGCCCAAATGAAAAAAATGTCATGGGTGCAAATTTAGATGACCTTTTGATTAACACACAGATGTTGAAAGAAGTAGAAAAGATTGAACGAACTGTTCAACTTGGAAAGGTTAGAATATCATACTCGGTATATATTTCTAATTTCATTGTATTTATTAAATATGATATCTATAATTATGCTTAGGTTAAAAAGGAGAATGACAAGGACGCCATCATATATGACCCGTCAACAGTTTACATCGATGTGGTATGACAACTTCCCATATTATAAGTAGATGGTTACTAATTCTTTCTTTTAAACATTTATATTCTCGTGTTCTTCTGAAGCTTCAAGGTAAAGGGGTGTTTGCTGAAGAAACAAAAAAGGCAATTGTGAAGATTGAAATTACAAGGAGGAGTGAACGTCGAGCAATCAAACTATCAAAAGTCATGATGTCACCATATACACCAAAATTTGGACCGGCAGAAGAAAAGAAGAAGAAAGCTAAAGATCTAGATAAAGAAAACTACAGTTGTCCGAACTTCTCAATTATGACTCAACTTTGATGCTTAGGATTAGAATTGCTTTGAAGAATGCTTTTCTTTTTTGAAGTTGGTATACTAGACTGATTACTATATATCTTTGCAACACTTTTTTGTTTAGAAAATCATAGTTCACAATGTGATTGAATTTATCTCAAATTATGGAAGTGTTTATTTCAAATTATGGAACAATCTAATAGAATTTTGTTGGGAAAATTTTGAAGGGATGTTTGTTTGGAGCCGCTGGATGTTTATTTGAATTTGAAATTATAGAAGTGCACAAATCTTGTTTTCACGTTGTAATTAAAACTTGGGTTAGTTACAGTTTTGTCGTTATGCTGTCGAAATTTTCGTTAGCATTATAACAAGTAATAGTAATCGTTTGAGATATGACTCTTTAAGGTAGGTGAGCAGACATTGAATACAATAAACTTTCTTGATGATTTTCCAAGTACATTTAGGGTATATATCACATATTATGGGATATATTTTACGTAAATGATTTTACAGATCTTATAAGCTAGATAACATATAATGTCATATATATTTAAAATAAGGTATTGATCTTTGGAATACTCTTTTGATTAGAAAATCATAGTTCACAATCTGATTGAATTTTATCTCAAATTATGGAAGTGTTTATTTCAAATTATGGAACAATCTAATAGAGTTTTGTTGGGGGAATTTTGAAGGGATGTTTGTTTGGAGCTGCTGGATGTTTATTTGGAATTATAGAAGTGTACACATCTTATTTTTAGGTTGTAATTGAAATTTGGGTTAGTTACAGTTCGGTGGTTATGTTGCTGAAATTTTCGTTGGCGTTACAACAAGTAATAGTAATAGGTTGAGATATGACTCTTTAAGGTAGGTAATGTGTGTAGACATTGAATACAATAAACTTTCTTGATGATTTTCCAAGTACGTAAAGGGTATTATATATCACATATTATGGGTAATTATATTTTATGTAAATGATTTTAGTTATATATATTATATATTGTTGTATATATTTAAAATAAGGTATTGATATTTGCAAGAATTTTTTTATTATTAAATCATAGTTCACAGTTTGACTGAATTTTATCTCAAATTATGGAAGTGTTTATTTCAAATTATGGAACAATCTTGTAATATAAGAGAAATACACTCTTTATGAAATGCAACGTAAAAACCTAAAAAAATACACTCTTAAAACCTAAAAACATGTCATCTTAAAAAATTGAACTTCGTGAACATTAAAGTTTTTTCAATATAAGGAAAATACACTCTTTAGAAACTAAAATGTAAAAATTGCATAACATATAATGTCTGAGAAAGGAAAACTGGCCAAATGATAAACATAACTAAAATAATGCAACTGTTTATATAAAAATGTAATCACTACTAGGTAAAGGGTAACTTGCAAGTCTTCCTATTGTGACTTGCTCTTCCACAACGACCACATTTTACCCTCCTTTTAAACTCCATTCTTGAGGGAATCCGTACCTTCTTGGGTCTACCAACTAGACGTTTGACATTTGGGGGCATTACTTTTATGTTCTGCAACTCTACTGGTATATCCCAACTACTTTCATTTCCAATAGGATGGACTATCCCAAAGTATATGCAATGCAAAGTACTATTAGAATAAAATGGGGACACATAATCATTTATCGATAAGTGCTTATGAGTTAAGATAACACATGCATGAGAACAAGAGATTTGTAGTTGGTCCCATATGCAACAAGAACATAAGGTCTTGTTTATAAATGAAATGATACAGGAATTCTGAATATGAATCTTTAGGTTAGATCTTTGTAGAGAATTGGTTTTAGTAGATGTTTGCTAATTTAGTTCTTAGATTCATGTTTTTATGTCAAGCTATTAGTTTAGTGGTTAACTTTATAAGATTGGATATGTTAGCGCGTAGTATGTTTCAAGTTTAAAATGTGATTTTCAGCTTATATGTGTCGCGTCATTTGGGAGTAGGTGTTGTGCTTGTATGATATTGAGCTTTTGGTTTTTGTTGATTAAAGTTAATGATTTGAAGCTTTTTGGTTTGGTGTTTAATTTGGAGTTGAGATTGAGTTTGCGCTAATATGATATTAGGATTCTTTGATAGGACCCAAGTAGTAGTATATCAATAATTCACTAGGATCACTTCTAAGACAATCAACCAAATAATAGTGCTCCAATACACCACAAATTAATGTACCAAATAATCACCAAGCAATCAACCAATAATGGATAGAAATCAACCCTAAAATTTAGAAGACTAAAACGCAAGTAACACGCACGACTTATATGTGGAAAACTCCTTCGATGGGAAGAGTAAAAACCACGGGACTTGTGAGAAGTCTACCCTTGTCACCTTCTCTTATTATGATAAAATCGAGAAAAAAAGAATCCAAACCAGTCATAAAAAGATTCACAACTCACTAATATTTTTCATACATAAAAAGATCAATACTTGAGAGATTTTTTTTAAAAAAAAAAAAAACAGTTTTACAGGTTCTGTCCAGCAGCTATTACAAATAAACTTGAGCTCAAAATGATAATCCAACCGTTTCAAACAAGGTCCTATGTGTCCTCAACAGGCTAACCAAATTTTAGCAAAATCCAACGATTGAAACTTTGGCAATCAACATCTTTTTGAAACGTGCCATTGAAAAACGGAACTGAACTGCTCTCCCTGCCTCTCTCCGTTTTTTTTTTTTTTTTTTTTTTTGTGTTTTTCTGTGTTTTTCAACTGCTGTCCCTTTCCTTAGGTCATTCCATATCAAGGGAAAAAACCTAGGCTTTCAAGACAAGTCAATCCATTTAGCCCCAACTTGGACTAAACACATAACCCAACATATTGGACTCATAAGCACAAGTTTAAAAATAAAGTCTTGTTTGTGCAACAAATGGGTTGGACACCCACAACATTCTTTTGTTGGAGTTTGGTAACTTAGTTAGTTAATTGGTTGTGATGGTGTTATATTTATTAATTTTAACATGAGTTTTGATAATGAGTAATTAGTTTTGGCACATTGTTCATTCTTGTTTTGATATTATGTTCCTAAGTTTTGAAAAATTAATAATTTTGTTTTATATGTATAGATATTATGTTCATTATATTGAAAATTTATTGGGTTAGTATATATTGAACCTAATTAATATTTTTGTTTTTCTTAGGTTCTTCGAGGTTGATGTAGGAGGAAGATTATGCTGACAAGAATAAAGATGCATATATGAGAAGTGTAGGTTTTAAGTTTTAAGTTTAGGTGCTTTGTAGTTTAGAACTTAAGTATAGATGCATTGTAATTTTATTTGAATCTCAAACTTGTACGAACTTTTAACTTATTTGAATGAACTTTGGAAAATATTTGAGTTTATTTATATTTATTTTAGGCACAAAAAAAGGGTTATATAAATATTTGGTGTTGGTTTGATTCACTTCTAATTATATTGAATTAACTAAAGAATACACTACAAGAAAAATAGTCTCTCCCGACGCCGAAAAGTGTCAGGAGAAACGTCAAAACGCTTCAGGAAAACCTCTCCCGACGCTAAACAATACGTCGGCAAGATCGTAGGGAGATCCTCGTTGAGGCTTGATCTCCCGACGCATAAACCATGACCGTCGGCATTTCCATAAACTTCCGACGATAGGGTCGATCTGGAAACTCCTGACACCATTTTATTAAGCGTCGGGATATGGTATCTCCCGACGCTAGAAACTTAGCGTCGCGAGCGGAAGCTTCCCGACGGTTTTATTTTGGCGTCGGGAGATATGGTATCTCCCGACCCTTAATATGATAGCGTCGAGAATTCTATGAAACCAATTAAATTGGGAACGATGTGCAATTGCGTAGGGAGTTGGTGTATCTTCCGACGCTTTCAATACGTCGGGAGTTCATTCCAAATTCTTTTTAATTCAAATATTCATATTTTCATTCGAAATATTACCTGAAAATTGTTTACATTATTAATTTTACTATTTGCATTCTAATATTCATATTTCCATTCGAAATATTAGAAATATTTCATTCGAAATATTACAAATTGCATTCAAAATGTTATAAATATTTGTTCGTACAACAAAGTTCTTTAAATAAAGAAAAAATGAACATAATTCTAACAAAGTTCTTTAGTCAGGCTTCAAGATTGTAGCTCTTACATCATCAACCAAAAAACAAAAAGCTTAATCTTTCAAAAGTCAAAATCATCCATCGGCCCTACAAAAGAAACAAAGAACGATATAGAAAACCCTCGATCAACAACTACACTTTCATGAAATGAAATAAACACTTTAAACAACTAAAACAATCATTAGCTATATATCCCTCGACAACTTAAACATGAATTTCAAGATCAAAACAAACCTTAGATAATATATAGAAACTTAACTAAGTTTGTTTCAAGAATGAGATAACAAACTTTTGATCAAGAACTACACTTTAACTGTCACACCCCCTCCCGGACCACCTGCTAGCTTAGCCCGGAAGACGGCGTGAAGCCAACAGACATCGTCTCCTCTAACAATCCCTGTTGACCCTACTTAAACATTAAACCTGATAAACATACTAATCTTAGATATAAAATATTTCATATGAACCACAACACAGCGGAAACCCTGAAAAATATTTCAACGTACATGAGGTGTCGCCCTGACATATCTCGGTTTGGAAATAACCTGATATAGAAATCATAACCAAAAACATATACAACTAGGGTTTATACAACCACGACCTCTAGAACTATATTATCCAATCCTTACAAAACATTTACAATATGAACAGACTCAATTTACAACTCCACCCACGTACTGAAGCTTGATCCAGAACTTTCAGTAGACGTTGGCAGTGTATCAGGCACCGGGAGCTCGATCTCTACCTGAAAAGTGGAAAACATTTTGAAAGAATGAGCTACGAAGCCCAGTGAGTGACTAACTTTTAAACTCTAAATCCGGAAGTCAAAACACGTGATAAACCTTTAAACGTATAAATATGCTCAGTCAAAGCGTTTAACATGAACGTGTAAGGATAAAGGCTTTCTAAAACATCTCGCAAGTTCGTCATTAAAAATCTAGCAAGGCATATCAAGTATATCAATCGTTTTAACTGACATGACCGATCTACATTGTGTAGGGCACGCCCAGTACAACCAACGTTTACTAGTCCTACGATGTAGTGGGGCCCGCCCAGCACTCCCATCGTCTTTGTCGTAGTGGGGCCCGCCCAGCACTCACGACAGCATCGTTGTCATGGAGTACACTCAATGTCAACAACGGAATATAACCTGTGTGCACACGGTACCACATAGCCTCGGGCTCAATATCTCAGTCATGTAGTCAATAGAAATCTCAGAAAATCACATGAAAACATTAAAACATGCCTGCTTATCGTTATCTTTCGTAAAACTTAAGCTTACTCAACTTGCTCGTGGAAAACCGAAAATCATTTAGAAGTACTTGCTAATCCATACTTTGCTTTAAAAGATATCGTTTCAGCTACTTTTCATAAAGTCATTAGCCACGTGCTCGTATATAAACCTCTTTAGAAAATCTGAGCACAAAACTCATGCTTGAAACCGTTCATAAAACCATGTATCATTCATAGAAAAGCATGTAAAACATATAATCATGAACAACCGTTTAAGAACATTTTCGAAATTCATTTTGTCACTCACAGTGTTATCTAGTTCCCTGGTTTGTAGACTCTACCTATTTCCTCTTGGCCTATCAAATAACCAAAACCGAGCATTAGAACCATAGATAGCTTTGTCTTTCCATGCTCATAAATTTGTAAACAATTGGATTAAGAATGACATTCACATTCTACTTTCCAGATTTTCCAGATTCCATACCCTAACTTCCAACACCCATAACTTCCTCAATACTTAACCAAAATTAATGAAATATACATCAAACTCTTCATTTTCGAACACTCTAAAACTTACCTGAAGAAATGAAAACGAGATTTGCAACCAATTTGTCCAGAAATGCCCCGAAGTCAGACAACACAGATTCGAGCTTCTCTGTTACCCTTTATCTTCCTCCTGAAATTAAACCTACTTCAAGTCATTTTTGGCTCACGAAATATTCATGAAAGTTATTCATGAAAGTTGTAGATAATTGAATAAGATTTCCAAACATACCAAATAGAGCTTCTGATTCAACTTGTACACCCCAGAATGCTCAAAACATCAGAGAAAACCAGAGATCCTCCTGCTTTGCTCGAAAATCATGTGCTTTGTTTTCCATTCCAAAAACCATCAACTTATCATACGATTTAGGTCAAGCTTCCTTCATGAAATTTGTTAGGAAATGAACTAACGTTCAAGAAAATAAAACCTCACCTCTTGATTTCCTCTGTGTAGCTCAAACCGACTAAAAAACCAGAGGTTGCCAGGTTGAACACAGATTCTGCAATGGCTGGCTTTGCATGAGCTTTTCCCTATCTTCTTCAACCTCAAACCACGAAATTCTTCTTCTTCCTCCTCCTTTCCTCTCTCCTTAAAGTGCTCTAAAAGGTTTTAATGGAAAAGGATGAGAAATGGGCTGAAGATAAGCTGAAAAGAAGTGAAGCGGTGGTGGGTTTCCTTGTTGTCCATTCCCACCCATATTCTTTCTTTTCTCTTTTCTCTTTTTTTTTTCTTTTTTTCTGATTTCTTTTCCTTTTCATTTTCTTTTCTTTCTTCTTTTAACTTGATAATTTCTTACAACTTAGTCCAACAATGAAACCACCAATAGATGACAAGAGAAAATTATCTAAGGGAAAGTCTCGGGTTTACATTAACCAAATGAAGCAAACAAATGAAACGAATACGTGTAAATAAATAAACTCTAGACCTTAACCAAATGAAACAAACTTAATTATATGAATCCCTCACCCACCCCTCAACAACCCAATATGAATTTTCTCCCCTACTTACTCTTACCCACCCCTCACCACTAGTCTTAAATGTAAATGGAACCATAACTGCAGGATAGCCACATACAAAGTTTCTCAACACTAAATCATAAGCAACTGTAATTAAACAAACTTAGTTATATATATATATCTCATCCATCTCTCAACAACTTAACATGAATTCCAACACCGTAACAAACTTAGAAACATATATAGAAATGAGACCAACCAATTTCAACTCTCACCCACCCCTCACCACTTAACATCAAGTAATTGAGTAAGAAAACAAACAAACTTAGTTGCTACCATAACTGCAGGATAGCCACATACAAAGTTTCTCAACACTAAATCATAAGCAACTGTGATTAAACAAACTTAGTTATATATATATATATATATATATATATATATATATATATATATATATATCTCATCTCTCTCAACAACTTAACATGAATTCCAACACCGTAACAAACTTAGAAACATATATAGAAATGAGACCAACCAATTTCAACTCTCACCCACCCCTCACCACTTAACATCAAGTAATTGAGTAAGAAAACAAACAAACTTAGTTGCTACTATAACTGCACGATAGCCACATACAAAGTTTCTCAACACTAAATCATAACCAACTGATTATATATACAAACTTAGTTATATATATATGTGTGTGTGTGTGTGTGTATGTATATATATCACCCACCCCTCATATGTTTATTACATAAATGGGGAAGTTCATACCTATTTCGATGTTTCTCCTTGTGACGACATGAATTGTTGGATCATTCCTCTCAAGTTTTCTAGCTCAACTTTCGTTTCAAGTCTTGCACTCCTCTCTTCCTCAACCATTGATTCCACCTGGGTAATCTTTGCTTCTGATTGCTCAAGTTTTGCCTTCAATGATAGTTTTGATCATAAATGCCTCTCATAGGATAGATTTAACTTAAACAATGCATTTATAAAACCAAATAGTTAATTAGGAAGAACAGGCCAATGGTGAGTGTTAGACTTATTAGAACTTTAATTAAATGCAAAAGATATACCAAAATGACATTTAAAAAAATTAGAGATCAAAGCTTAGAGATAAAAAAAATAGAAAAGCAAGTAAATTTGTTTTATAAATTAAATGCAAATGAGCACAGTGCTTCAAACATAGTTCACCGAAATCATATCCAGATCCATATTTTGAACCCAAAAGAACAATTAAAACAACCACACGTCCCCACATTAACAGACTTAAAAAAGAGCTCCACTTATTCTAAAAAAAAAAAAAAAAAAAAAAAGCTCCACTCTAGACTTAAATATCAAAAATCCAGTAACCACAGATACAACAAGCAAAAATACAACCCCACCATAACAAGAGAAACTAATAGATGCAAGGAAGAAAAAAAAACACAAACAACTTCTAAAAAAGCGTTATCAAAGATTATCCCAATGTGATCCCACAAAATTAAACTAATCCGCTGAAAAAAAACGCCTCAAAAGCTCTCACTAACATTGAGACAAAAATCGAACAAAATAAACACAACACAACAAAATTCAAAAACCGGCGTGAACTTTTTTCTTCCTTCAAGAAGCGAAATCATATTGTGATTTGTGTCTATGAACTCACAAGACAGGTGCTCGAGTTTCATCAATCCATAAACAAAATCGACAAACGATAGAAAAACTTTAAAAAAAATGAGTTTCGAAACAAAAAACCACCACGAAACCATCTACGAGTATAGAATACAGTATAAAACGGAAATACTCGTAAATTATACTCGTAAGGAAGAATTGTTGTACCTGCATTTAATTAAATAGAATAGAAGAACAAACCGAGAAAATAGCGGAAAACAGTAACAAATCTCCTCGGTGGCGGTTGAAATCAACCACAACCCACGAAGGTGAGAACCGACGGTGAGAAAACAACCACCCCCACGATCACGACGGTGGCGGAACTGGGAGTCAAAGACGGTGGTGACAGAACCAAGAGTCGAGGACGACGACAGAGGAACCGAGAGTCGAAGATGGCGGAGGCGGAACCAGGAGTAGAAGACGGCGGGGACAAGCGGAGTCGAAGACGGCGGCGCGAAACAGATGGGCGTGGGTTAATGCGTGGGGAGGCTCACGAAGAGGAGAGAGATGAGAATGAAATCTGTTTATGAAATTAGGGCTTTAATTGAACGGAACTCCCGACGCAACAAATCCTGCGTCGGCATATACACTAACTCCCGACGCCGTAATAAAGAGCATCGGGAGAGACCTTAAAATTAAAATAAAAAAATAAAAAAAAAATAAAAAACTTTTTCGATCTCGACGCTTTTTATTTGACGTTGGCAATTATCCCAACTCTCGACGGTGTTCAAATTAGCATCGGGAGTTAATGCCAATACCAACGCTCCTTCCACTTGTTGCCCGACGGCATTAAAAGAGCGTCGGGAGTGCCTAGAGCTCCCGACGGCCAAGTTTGGCGTCGGGGAATATTATATATGTCGACGCGTTTTTTGATAGTTGGGATGAATTTCGTCGGGAGAAACTAAATTTGTTGTAGTGATATGTCATTATGTGTGCACTAATCTATGTACAAACTATGCACTACCAAGTAATACCTGGAGTATTCCAGGGTCAGAACACAAAGAAGAGGCGAGTAGTGAAAGTGTTTTTCTTTAAATCCTATCCTAATGCGGTGGTGCTGAGAGTTTTTAAAGAAGTTGAGATGCGGTATGAACATGCGATGATATAAAAACAGAAACTAATGCGTTAGAGGAAAAGAAATGGGCGATGAGCTATTAAGACTTTCACCATAACAACCACATGCGACAGATAAAATATTAATGTAGCTCATAACAATGAATCGACAGACTATTGATGCCTAAGCGAGAAATAATTATGGTTTCCCTCCTGGTATTACACAATGTGATGAACTAAGAATATTCATATTGCTTAATCCATGTGTTTACTCATATCTCTTTATGCTGGCAAGTGGTTGAATTATCCCTAAAGCAACCCAAACACATCCATGAAATATCCTAAGTGGTTGAGTTACTTCTAACGCAACCATGTTACATGTCATGCATTATCTTGCTCTACTTAGATATTTCTACATGTGTTACCCTCCCAGTGATTTATCATGCTGCTACCTCTATCGGTTGATCAGATGAATATTAGTAATATGAAAGAATTATCACATCTAAGTAGAAAGCATCAATATCATTGATTCATTGCATCACATAAAAAAATAATCTTAACGTCTCATGTGTGCCTAGGCTAAACCTTGATAAAAAGAAATTCGTTCATGCTATAAAATAAAACATACAATAAAACATAAAAATGTAAGAATGTCTTGGGTCTTAGGATGATTTTTTCTCCTTTCATCTCCCCTCTATTTATAATCTCCTCTTACTTTGAGCCAAAGGGCAATACTTGCAGCCAAAGGATAATACAGAGCCAAATAGTCGATTGGATGGATACTTGTTCCCTACTCAAATTTGCTCCTTACTCAATACAAACTTGCTCCCTACTCAATACTATTCACCAACTCATCAAGCTTCTCATGTGCCAAGCTCTAACGCGTCATGCACCAAGCTTCTAGCTCATCGTGCTTCTAACTTTTCTTGATGCATCAATAGATTAAAATTAGTGCAGTTTTCTATGAATTTTAAAGATAATAATCAATATGAACACATTAATACAATAAATTAATATTACTGCGTCCAACATATAAATTAGTTAAAACTTGAATTTTTCACTCTTTAAGGTTCACAAGAAGTTTAAATTAGACATCTAATAACTTGATATTTTCAAGTTATCGATATTTAAAAAAATCACATTTCTACTGACGCCACCGATTTGGTGTGGCATCGGCAAAAGGTACTTCTGCCGACATTGCATTGACTATGTCAGGAGAAGTCCCTCTGCTACTTCTGTCAATGCTTATAAGATTGTGTTGGCAGAAAGGACTTCTATCAATGTAAATTGGCAAAAGCCTGTTTTTTGGTCTTCTACTGACGCAAAGGAGGTGGCGTCGACTAAAGTATTTTATGCCGATGCGAATCACCTGTTTGGGCGTCGGCAGAACTTCTACCGATTAGTTTTTTTCGACATAGTTGCAAATGTCTGTTTTTGCGTCGACATTTTTTTATTTTTTATTTTTGTCGTTCTTTGGTGTCGAAAAAAATTAAAATTCTTGTAGTGAAACTTAATTCATCATTATTCAAGAATAAAGACATATAGTTCATGAACAATCATGAAAAGAGTTATAAAAGGATCTAAGCATGAAAAAAACTATAAACTAAAAAAAAAAGATTAGAATTAGTAAGAACCATTAGACAGATTGACAAGAATTTGTGATTTGTAGTCTTCCTCAACTATGCAACCTGGATCAAGGATATGGACAATTCACCATCAGATGGAGAATAAGAGGCTCAAAAAGCATAGTGTCACAAGGTGAATTTGTTGGGCAAGTTGTGTGCTTCGACACTTATGGGTCTGACACATAGTGTATTAGGGACCATAACCTTGTTATTCATAAGTTGATCCTAGGTTTTCTCATGATCCCCTAAGATCAACGAGTTGGCGTTTCTGCTAAGCAGATCACACCACTAGATGGGAAGTCTTTGACTCACAATCAAGATCACACAATATGCCCATTAAATAGCCAAATATAATTATCATTTAATTTTTTACCTAGATATGAATTCATTCCAACCAAGTTAAATGAGTTTAGAAAAGTGGCTCCAATCTAATTAAGTTGGTTTGAGTGTATAACCTTTGATGCATGAATAGTCTATGTTTGGATTTGGTTGTAGGCACGTAATCCTCTTTTTTTCTTTCTTTTTGACAACACGTAGGATGGGAGATTTGAAGAACCACGAACGTCTTTTATTTTCTTTTTCTTTTTTTTAGAAAACAGGATTACGTGCCTACAACCATGGACCTCTTGATCATTCATGCAAGTTTTATGTCATTTGAGTTATGTTGATGTCGGCCACGTAATCTATGACCTACAATTAGACCATATTTGATCATAATTAATGTTTCATATCTTATTCAATTACTAGCCTAAAGGTCTCTATAAACCACTTTTGAGTAAGTCTTTTGTTCACTCATGTGTGGTTATTAAAAGAAATTGAAGATCTGCTTTCTTTGCCTTTTCTTCCAAAGAGATGCCTATAAATTTTTTATATAGTGATTGAGATAGAGTGGGGAAAATGTTGTAAAAATTCCACCTACTTCTCATTGACTTGACTCTCTTCAAGGATAAAAGTATTGTTTTCTAATTAATTTGTGTGTACAGATCTAAATAAAACCAAATGTCAATCTAATTATTTGTTTTAAAAAAGTCTTAATTAAACATAAACAAATTTAGATGTAGGATGAATTGAACATTTATATCACATTGCCTTCTTTCTGAAAGTGTGTACATTGTACAATGTATCCTAATAAATTATTCATGGAATAAGTTATGCATAAATAATCAAAATTTTCCCAAGGGTTCAACTATGCTGGTCAGTTAAGCATCTTCCTCATCTTTAACTTGGATGTCTTCTAAGTTTAAGTTAAAAAAGATCATAACCTAATAAGTTGATAAAACTAATTTCTATAGAAGTAGTTTATTGAGCAAAATTACCTTATTTCTTCGGAAAGCTACTTTCTAAAGAATCAATTTATAAGTTGAAATTTAAATACACCAAACTAGTAAAATTAAATACCAAAATAGAAGTTAAAAGCAGATGAATTCAAGGAGATGTTGAATGATTATGGGAAAAAAAAATCATGAAAATTTCACAATTTTGCACAAGTTATTTGAAGCTTCTTGTGAAGACATACATTATCCATAGCCTTTTGTAACAATATGCATAAAAAGCCAAAAGGGACCCTTTTGTTTTATTATTTAACCAATTTTGATATTGGACATTAGGATTTATTATCTTTTCAATGTCTCCTTAATTTTCAACTCTTTTGTGATCTTTAAACTTCAGTTTCTCATTTATATTAACACAACTTTGAGGAAGTGATTACATCATTTTGATGGCTTCATTTAAAATACATATCCAATATAAGAACCTTCTAACATATGAAGTGGGAGCTACACTATTTTGTCTCTCAAAGTAGCCAATAATTAAGCAAGAGTTCCTCATTTTTGTTCCAACAGAGGGTACTCCCAAACATAAAATTACTCTTTCTAATTTGAAGGAAAAAAGGAAAACAACTCTTTTAAATGGGAATGTTAAAGGCCCGATTTGATGACATTTTAGGCCCCGTTTGATAACCATTTTAGTTTTTTGTTTTCGGTTTTTCTGTTTTTAGTTTTTGGTTTTTGGTTTTCTGTTTTTTAAAAACAAAAACCATGAATGTTTGATAACTGTTTTTTGTTTTCTGTTTTTAAAAAACAGAAAACCAAACTTGTTTGATAACTGCTTTTGGTTTCAGTTTTTAAAAAATTAGAGAGATGAAAAGATGTTTTAGAGAGAGAAAAATGTGTAGAAAAATTGAAACAAAAATTTAGAGACACAAATATAAATATTTTCGTAAGAAAAGTTAAAAATAGAAAAGTTAGAGACGTGAAAGAAAATGTTTAGAGAGAGAATATTAGTTAGACTCCATAAAAGATATCAGTTATAGAAAAAAAATTAAAAAAACGGTAGAAGAGATAAATGTTAGATAGAAAAATTAATCAGACGGAGAAATTTTAAAGAGATAGCAAGGTTAAGAGTAAAAGATATGCTAAAAAAATCATGATAAATTAGAAAAATAAAGAAAATGTGTAACTAGAGAAAATTTTGGGAGATTTTTTTCCAAAAGAAAATGTAGAATATGTTTATTAGGAATATAAAAGTTATATCTGGATAAATTCAATTTTTATAATTTAGCCTTTAAAATATGATAAGTTCAGTTTTATCCGATTTTAGAACTTCGATCCAAAACTTTTATAACGAGAAGCGGCAACGTGAATGAATTTTGGAGGTTTTAGCTAAAATCTGACCCACACGTAACTCTAGTCTCTAGCCATACAATCGAATTTGGCGTTTGTAAAGTAATTATTCTCTCTTCAATTAGCTCATTCATTGAGCTCCCTATGACATTGATGAAATGCACTACAGGCAATAGGACAAGGCATAGAAAGCCTACATGTTTCGTTATTTTTCAGCTCATTCACTTCACAACTTCTGGTTATACAAAATTCGTATCAAAGTTCTAATTTTCGTTAAAGTTTCGTCATAGATGTACAAAGATTACAACCAATTCTAGGTTACTTTTTTATAAGGAGAAAAAAAAAAGTTCCAGGGAAACAAACCATTATATAGATACAAAAGCCAGGGGGAATGAGGCACAAGGAGATTGAGTTAAACTGACACTATTGCTGAATCAACGTTCTATGCAAAAGTCAAATAATTCTCTGATAATATATGTGAAAGAAACCTGTAGGACAATAGTACAAAATTAAGGCTAAACAATCTAAATATCGGCGACTTGGAGACGTCATTGGGGATGTGCTATGCAAGCATCACTCACTTGGGGTTTTTGGGGAAATGTAATTTAATCAGGGCAGGAAGTTCGGCTAGCTCGACCTTGGGCTTGCCTAGCAAGATACTCTTTAACTTCTCATCACAAATGACCACATTCTTGTTGGTCGGATCCTAGACAAGAAAGGTACATATCCATAATCTTTTTATCAGAATGGAGAAACACATCTAATCGGCCAACAGAAAACATATATATAAGAGTTAGAAAAAAAAAAAAAAAAAAAGTGCTGCTACTTTAAAGTTTCAAGTACTTCCAGCTTATCAAAACTCATATCCAATGGCAATGGAACAGTTATATGATAAGAGTTTGGGAAGCTGGAAAACAGTCATAAAGTGTACTTGTCAAAGAAAAAAGTCATAAAGTCTACTGTACTACAAATTGGTGCAAAAAACAAGTCACTGAATTTGCAAGTAAAATCAAGCATCATTTTCTTTTCAAGTGGTTGCGGATTCAACAGACTTAGTTTTGAAAAGAATGGATAAATGTTTAATAGAGAAGGGCTTTTATTGGTAAGGAGAGAAGTCATCATCATCTATCTAACTTATTTACAGTTACAATACTATTTCCATATGCTTCCGGAGGGAGGAGTCATTTGTGAGCCTTAATAGAACTTTATAGGTTTTTGAAGTCATTTCTGGTAGTATTTAATAACGAGAAATATTTGTTAGTCAGTGTTAATAGTGAGCCAGTCAAGTTTGAGAGGTGGGTTCATCTGCAGGGTTGTGAGGTCCTCTATGTTGCCTATGACCTATTTAGGCTTAGGTCTTCCCTCGGGTCATAACTCAAGATCGTGTTCCTTTGGTGACCATGTGGTTGAAAAAACTGTCAAAAGCATCTCTTCTCTGATAGGAATACTATTGTTGTAAGGAGTATTATTAGGGTATTGAGGGCATATTAGTAATTAGATCAAGGAGTTTGTTAGGGGGACCTGTTATAAATAGAGTGAGTAGTAAAGGATGAAGCTAAAGAATTGTTATTATGGTTTAGGCTTGAGTGTGTATACTCAATGAAGGGAGGTTCAGGTACCTTTGGGTTATCTTGTAGTTCTCCTATCTTCTATATCTTATTATAACTCTAGTTCTGTTTGAGCTATATTAGACCCTCTTTGTAACCTCTATCTCAGTTTATCCAATCTTTCGTTGCAAAAAGATGCTTTTATCAAACTGTATTTTGTGTTAAACCCCTCCATCAGTTTCTCATTACTTTCATTTCAGGAGATCCTCTTTCATCCTGAGTCTTCAGACTTATCTTCACTTCCCCCGTTGTTGCATGATATCTGTCTTTACCTAACTCCAATTATGTCCTACAGATCTTTCTTCTCCTCTTTGATTGCTCTTATCCCTCTTCCTCCTCTCCTTTTTAAACTATACTTTAACCAGAACAAAATGTAGAATATATAACAAAATTTTTTCAAGTAGATCTGAGTTTTTAACAAGGGAAGTCTCTTTTTGATACCAATATAATCAATATGCATCTAAAACTAATCAGAAAACCCATAAAATGAGACAAAAAAGAACCTGAAGATTGTTGGTTTTGATATAAGACCACACACATTTGAAACAGCCCAGACGAGAAATTTGGGACTGTCCCACAAAGTCTCTGAGAGTTGAAGGAAGGTTTACAAGATCAATCAAGTTGGCAAGCTTCTTTGGGTTATCTGTAATGGTCGTCTTCAATCGTTGTGGCAGCATTTTTCTGCACAACTAGTTCACTTCCTCCTCCCTCTGGCAAAATACATAAAACAAAAATTGTTTACTCGGTGAAACAAAGTAACTGAGAAAATGAAAGTCCTGCAAATTGAGGCGGAATAAGCTAATTCAACAACAAAAATCTCCAGCACAAAACTAGGGCATTGTTTCAAGGGAATTTAATCGAACATCTTATGTGCAATAAAGTTTCAATCACAGAGAGTAGAACAGAAGACGCAAATCCTCGGGAAATCAGGAGAAAGGAAGTCCACCAAGTTCGAATCAAGAAGGCAGTTTATAAGTGCATCAGATAAAGAAATAATTACAAGAAATCGAGTACTTGGAATAGATACTTTGATTTGCAACTGAGACAAGGGAGAAGAAAAACCTCCAGGATCGGAAAGAGCAAACAGAGAAGCGGCTGAAAGCAAATAAGCGCTCGGTCACAAGGGAAGAAGTTTGTTTTGTTTTGTGTTGAATACTTGAGCACTTGAATAGTTTGCAAGTGCCAATACTTATGTATTGAATTCGGCTTCTTGTTCAAATGCAGAAACTAATTTGGGGGAAAATGAACGGAATAACATTTCAATTTTCAATTCTATTCGTAATTGGTCATTCAAATTTAAAGATGTTAAATACGGCTAACCTCGCGACTAATAATTTTCTCTCATATTTCTAAAAAAAATAAATAAATATTGAAGGCAATAATGGAAATGTTGAGAAAATGGAAAAATGAAAGGTTGAAAATAAATATTGCGGAAGCAACTACCAAACTCTCAATGTTTGTTGAACAAAGAGAAAATGGAAAGTAAAAGAGTGGAATCCAAAATATGAATAAAATAGAAAACTTGGTGATGCAAACTTTACATTGAAGTTCACCCTTTTTATAGGTACAAGAATGAACCTAACTTATTTTCAAAAAAAAAAAAAAAAAAAACCTAACTTACAATCTTCAAAACAACATTAAAGTTAGTAACTCAAAAAACTTCAAGAGAGAACTTAAAAGACAAAAAACTGAAATGTTTAGATCTAACTTCAAACCAATAAATTCAAAACATTAAACTAAAAATTAAATGTAAAAAGAAAAAACTCATAAAACTCAACACTCCTTGAAGTTTTTCTTTGTGACACCCAGCTTTTGGCGTAGAAACACAAATAGCCTGTGGTAGAGTTTTTGTGAGAATATCAGTAAGTTTTTGTGAGAAACACAAGAAACTTCTTTTCGCTGATGCTACTTACGCCACATAGGTTGTCAATGTCAGCTTAAACATTGAGCTAGACACTTTAGAACCTACCATCAACGACTTAAACACAACTCTAACATACAGGAAGCTTCATCAGCAACTTCACAACTTAAACCCACATAGTTGGTAAGTTCAACCACCAACTTCAACTAGGCATCACAGAAGAGGAACAACTACTTCAAAACAGCTTTCGCTGCGCCAACTCATCTTTTCAAACCATCCTTCAAAAATGGCTACAAGGTGACACTAACACCACCGAAGGCACTTTCTAAAACTGCATACGAAGGTACCTTGTCGTGACGACAACTGCCACTACAGTCATGACTCGATACTGATTCTCAATATCACCTTGGCTTGGTTCGAGGTCCTACTGCATGAATAAAATGCTCTGACTCTTGGTTTGAGAAACCAACACCATTGAGAGCATCGTCACGAGCAAGTCCAAAACCTCGAGACTTAATTCATAAGATCCATGAAGCGGCAAGGCTATCCATGAGTCCAAAGAAATAACAGAAGCTTGCAACGTTCAAACTTGGATTCTTTGGCATCCTTGGAAAGCTAACTCCTTGACCTTCAGCTAGAGAGGTTGGGTACAAACTATCCTAAGGAACCCTTCTGCCTAACTGAAAAGAAGTTTCTCAACTCCTTAGAAACTAGGCGACACCAACGGAGCCTTGAAACGAACTAAGGAATAGAGAATCTAAGCACTACGGAACATCCATAACAGTTGCAAAGCTACTTTAGCCCGAAGACCTCACAACAAGCCTGCAACACTCGAACTTGGTTTTGAAAGCAACCTTGGAACGCTAATCCCATGATCTCAACTTAAGAAGCTCGATCGCAACACTATTCTAGGAAGACCTTTTTCCCTTGAAACTAGCTCATACAAAGAGGTTCGCCAAACTTCACCTATTACAAGGAAATCTCTCGACTCCCTAAGAATCAAGGCGACGCTTGGTAGAGCTTGGAAACCAACTTACTAGCTTTCACTAACTTCATAGGAAACGAAACATTTAACCGATGCAGAAAAACATACTAAAGCAAGCCTAAGGACTCACATCACATATAGATTCAGATGACAAAGCATCGAAAGAGAAAGGGTAACTCCAAAGCAATAGATAAACTCGAAGAAAGAGCACTAGCTTGAAAATGGGAGGTGAAACCAACTCCCCACCTTTAGGGACTTTCCTCTTCTTCAAATTCGCCATTGAAGAGCTCTGGACACTTGGCCTTGAGTTCTTCATTCAAAATCCAAGGCATCAACTTCGAGATATTAGAACAGGGCTTTTACCCTCCAAGTTCATTCTTCAACAACTCTCGAATTATCAAGCTGGCCATTGAATGAAAGAGGCCTTTTTTTTTTTTTGAAGCTTCGAAAGAAGTGAGCTTCTCGTCTATGAGCAAGGGTTTGGTTCACAACAAGGTGCTCCAAGTTGCTTTGGATTGCGTTGTCAATCAAAGCTTGCAATGCATCCCATGTCAACATTGCTTGAGGCATCGGAAAAAGAACAGGGGAATTCACCTTGGGGCGCGAATTTAACTTTAGGAACAATAGGAGAGCCAGAATGACGACTTTTCCAACTTCAACTAGAACTTATCACTAAGGGATGGGAACAAGGAACTCACTGAAAGAACTCTTCTAAGAAGCTTGAATAGGAGGGACTAACCTCGAGCTAAGGCAACCACCTGGTTCTGAGAGCACATAGCATGCATAAAGAAAACACGCTATCTAGGAACTATGGAAACATCCTACTCCTACTACCAAGCAACAGGCATGCAAACAACACAAGCTAACTAGCCACCTAAATGGAACATTCTCGGCCTAGCCTCTAGCAAAAAAAGCAACCAAGGAAAACAATCATAACAAGATATACAAAGCAAACAACGATGAAGATATCAAATATTAGGCAGGAAGATAACCCAAACAAGCACAATATATCAATAAGCAAACAAATCAATAACGATGCATCCATACCTGGTGATGGAGAGGAGAACGAGGAACAACCTCTAGCACACACAACTAAACAACCTAGGCTATCTAGGTCAGTCTACAGAAACGACATCGCTCTGATACCAACTGTAACGCCCCAGGTTTTCAAACCACTAGCCTAGGGACGCTACTGCAACTCTAAACTCTTGACTAAAGATCTAAACCACTTTTAACCGGATGTACCGAAAATTTCGGTAGCATTACGACGTAAAATGGCCTAAACCAAAATTTTACAACACCTGATAAGCAACAAACACTTCTAAACAAACTCAAAACATCTCCACCAAACTACATATCAGATTTCTCAGCCTAACTTCTGTATACGAGCCAAGTCTCATAGCACCAGACAACATGGTCAATACCCTGTCACCATAAAACAAGGTTATTGCCAGCTTTAATTAACCCTACGCAGCGGAAAATAACTTCGATTAAAACCAACAACTCACCCCAAAGAATACTAGTTGAACAACCTTTATTCATAAATGCCAAACAATGAAACTAAACTTTCAGTTAACGAAAACGTCACAACCCAACCTGACCATAATAGATCGATAATTAACAACTGAGCTACTACTCAGCGAAGCAAGAACAAATCTAACCATCTACAGTCTAATCCAACAAACAAGGAAAAGAAAACTCATACGCCTAGGGTTCCTCCTCGTAGTTCTCTTCCTCGCCACCAAGGTCTAGATCATCCTCGATACCTGCAACATCTAAAATGTTGGGGGAAAAGTGGGAAAGGGGATATCAGTACAACCGTGGTACTGGTAAGCAGCTCACACTTACCAAACCACAAACAACCAACCAAAGCAAACAACATGCTTAGCACACGCATCCAACAGGTTACACATCCACAACAATCAACATGCTTTCAAGCGATAACTAAACTCATGCTTAAAAACAACTCACCAATGCAGATGCATCACACGCTATGCAACGCACGCACTAGACTCCACATGATTTCCGCGTCATATTCCGCAACTACATGATTTCTGCGTCATGCTCTGCTAATACATGATTTCCACGTCATGCTCCGCTACACATGAATTCCGCGTCATGTGTTGCGCTACTTACATGATTTTCGCGTCATTCTCCGCTAATACATGATTTCCGCGTCATGCTCCGCTAATACATGATTTTCGCGTCATGCTCCACTACACATGAATTCCGCGCCATGTGCTGCGCAATTTATGTGACTTCCGCGTCACGCTCCGTGTCTTGGGCATGCTTGTCCAGGGCGAGTTGTGCCTATGGCCGCATGCCCAAAGCATCCTCATCCATCATGTTTTAATGCCATGTAATTAGTTTTGTTGTTTCCTTTTTGTTGTAACTAGTTTTGGAGTCGTATGACTCCTCGTGATTTTCATGTTTAAGCCTGTCAGATCAAATATGCTTCAAAATGTACTATAGGGGGACCAAGTAGTCATCAACCTCCCCCCTACCAAGCATTGTATACTTTCTTGCAATCAAACTCTCTTGCACTCTTGTATTCAATGCTTTCTTTTAAAGATGTTTTCAATGCTTTTTCTCTCACGTTTTATAAAACCAATTTTCTCACGAAACGTGAGCGGAGGCGACCCTACACCGAAGTTATCCGCGAATTGCGATTTTTGTACGACTGACTTGCTCGCCGGGTTAGGACAAGTGCCGCACAATCGCCCGTCCCGAATACGAAAGTTTGCGATTGTGACAAGTGGTATCAGAGCCTAGTTGGCTCCTTAGCTTTCGAAAAGCTGCAATCATGTCGGCGACCAAACAATTGGGCAAGACCCACGTTGAGCGACTTGTTGAGATAGAAGAACAGTTGCTATATTTGAAGGAAGTACCTAATTCGATACGATATGTCGAAGGTCGAATTGATGAGATCTCTGAAAAGCTATGAGATAGATGCAGTGAATGCCCGAATTGATGGGCTACCTATACAAGAGTTGGCAATACGAGTAGAAACTCTGGAAAGCAAAGCTACGAAACCTAGTAGCTCTGAACATGGGGAGAGCTCCACGAGTTCGGTTGACAAGATGAATGAGCGTGTCGATGAATTGAATACGTCCCAAACAACCATGTTGCGGTTGTTCAACGAGATTACTGATCACTTTAGAGCCACCATCGAAACTTTGAGAGGTGAGATGGTCGAGATGAATACGCGACTGAATCTGACCATGCGAGCAGTTGAGAATCAGACCCCGAACCAAGTGCATGAGGTACATAACAAGATTAAGGTCCCGGAACCCAAGACATTCAGTGGGAACCGTGACGCAAAAGAGCTTGAGAATTTCATCTTCGACGTTGAACAGTACTTCAAGGCCACTGGAACAACTTTAGAAGAGATGAAAGTCACATTAGCCACAATGCATCTCTCTAATGATGCGAAGCTATGGTGGCGCACCAAAGTAAATGACATTCAAAGTGGTTTGGCCACAATTAACTCTTGGGAAGACCTCAAGAAAGAGTTGAGGGCTCAGTTCTTCCCCAAAAATGTTGAATTCATAGAAAGACGCAAGCTTCGCGAGTTGAAACACACTGGAGGGGATAAGGGAATATGTGAAGCAATTTTCTGCTGTGATGCTTGATATCCATGATATGTCAAAGAAGGACAAGGTGTTTTGCTTCGTTGAAGGTTTAAAGCCATGGGCTAAGACAAAGCTATACGAACAAGGAGTCCAAGACCTTGCCTCTGCCTTGGCTGCTGCAGAAAGACTTTTTGACTTAAGTGGCGATTCAGTTCCTCAAAAGTACGTACCACCGCCAAACAATGGGAACAATGGTAATCGGCCTTTCAGGCCAATGAATCAGAAACCTGGAGAGACTGACAAGAAACCACAGACCTCTTTCTCGGGTCCTCCTCGAGGGCCCTATCCACCGCGGCAGAACCAGCCATGGCCCCCTTCGTGTCTTCTGTGCAAGGGTCCCCATAGACTATATGACTGCCCAAATCGAGCTGCTCTCACGGCTCTCCAAGCCACAATACAATTTGGTAATTTACCTGAGCTCGAAGTTGAGGGCACAAATCAGAGGAAGAGGAGAACACACCCAGGATGGGAGCCCTAAAGTTCTTATCGGCCATACAGAGAAAAGCCTCCGGGTCGAAAGATACGTCTGAGAGGGGATTGATGTTTGTTGATGCCATCATCAATGGTGGGCTTGCAAAGGGTACCATGATTGATTCTGGCGCAACCCACAACTTCATTTCCGAACAAGAAGCCCGCAGGTTGAGATTACAGATTGAAAAAAATTCTGGCAAGATGAAAGCGGTTAATTCTGATGCCTTACCCATTGTGGGAACTTCCAAAAAGGTTTCACAAAAGTTGGGCGAGTGGACAGGTAACGTGGACCTCGTGGTGGTTCGCATGGATGATTTCGATGTGGTACTGGGGATGGAATTTCTCTTTGAGCATAAGGCGATCCCCTTACCACTCGCCAAATGTATGATCGTCACCAATGACAGTCCCACCGTAGTTCCAGCGAGTATCAAGCAACCCAGCAGCATGCGAATGATTTCAGCCCTACAGTTAAAGAATGGCCTTAGTCGAGATGAACCCACGTTCATGGCCATTCCTATGGTCGAAGAACCCTCTACGGTAGAAGAAGTCCCGCCAGAAGTTCGAGATGTCTTGCAAGAATATGTTGATGTTATGCCAAATAGCTTGCCAAAGGCCTTACCCCCTCCGCGGGGGATCGACCACGAGATTGAGCTCCTACCAGGAACCAAACCTCCAGCGAAAAATGCATATCGGGAGGCACCACCCGAATTGGCTGAGTTGAGAAAACAACTTGACGAACTCCTGAGTGCAGGGCTTATCCGTCCTGCAAAAGTGCCCTATGGGGCTCCAGTGCTGTTTCAAAATAAGAAGGATGGGACCTTGCGTTTATGTATCGACTACCAAGCCCTGAACAAAGTCACAGTGAGAAACAAGTACCCACTGCCGCTAATATCTGACCTATTTGATCAGTTGCACGGGGCTAGATATTTCACCAAGTTAGACCTCCGATCAGGGTATTATCAAGTTCGTATTGTTGAAGGTGATGAGCCTAAGATCACATGTGTTACGAGATATGGAGCTTTTGAATTTCTAGTGATGCCCTTTGGCCTGACGAATGCACCAACAACTTAATGTACCTTGATGAACCAGGTCTTTCATGAGTACCTTGACCAATTCGTAGTGGTTTATTTGGACGACATAGTCGTATACAGCCCCACGCTGGAGGAGCATCGAGTGCACTTATGCCTCGTCTTTGACAAGTTGAGGCAGAATCAGCTATATGTAAAAAGAGAAAAGTGTGCTTTCGCGCAACAACGCATAAACTTCCTTGGCCATGTGACTGAATATGGTCAAATCAGTATGGACAGTGACAAGGTGAAGGCCATCCAAGAATGGAGGGTTCCTACTTCTATGACAGAACTCCATTCATTCTTGGGCTTGGCAAACTACTATCGTCGGTTCATTAAAGGATTTTCCCGACGAGCAACT
Source organism: Luffa acutangula (assembly GCA_036850905.1). Taxonomy (NCBI): domain Eukaryota; kingdom Viridiplantae; phylum Streptophyta; class Magnoliopsida; order Cucurbitales; family Cucurbitaceae; genus Luffa; species Luffa acutangula. The sequence continues at coordinate 38,309,466 of CM072094.1, read as the reverse complement.
CCACTAACAGAATTATTGAAGAAGAATGTAACCTGGCATTGGTCAGACGAATGTCAGATGGCCTTTGAAGAGTTGAAGACCACCATGACAAGGGGCCCTGTCCTCGGATTGGTGGATGTAACGAAACCATTTGAAGTCGAGACCGATGCGTCTGACTTTGCTCTCGGAGGCGTACTCCTTCAAGAAGGTCACCCTATCGCCTACAAGAGCCGCAAGTTAAATAGCACTGAGAGAAGGTACACAGTGTTTGAGAAAGAGAGCTGGCTGTTGTGCATTGCTTGAGAGCCTGGAGGCAGTATTTGTTCGGATCACGCTTCATGGTTAGAACCGACAATATTGCTATCTGTCACTTCTTCGATCAGCCAAAGTTGACCGCAAAGCAAGCGCGGTGGCAAGAATTCTTGGCTAAGTTCGACTTTAGATTTGAGCGCAAGAAAGGAAAGAGCAACCAAGCGGCAGACGCCCTGAGTCGAAAGAGTGAGCATGCGACCCTGTGCATGCTCGCCCATATACATGCAAGCAAGGTCGACAGGTCCATGCGCGACATCATCAAGGAACAACTATTGAAAGACCCCTCAACTCAAACTATCGTGTCCCTAGCTAGAGCCAGAAAGACAAGGCAGTTTTGGGTCGAGGATGAATTGCTGATGACAAAAGGGAATCGACTATACGTTCCCCGAGCGGGGGACTTGAGGAAGAAATTAATGTACGAGTGTCATGACACTCTATGGGCAGGTCATCGTGGATGGCAGCGTACTTATGCCCTTTTGAAGAAAGGGTACTTCTGGCCGAACATGCGAGATGATATTATGCAGTACACGAAGATTTGCCTCATATGCCAACAGGATAAAGTTGAGAAAGAGAAGGTGTCGGGGCTCCTCGAACCTTTACCAGTTCCATCCAGGCCTTGGGAGAGTGTCTTCATGGACTTTATCACTCATCTCCCAAAAGTAGGGGACCACGAAGCAATCTTGGTTATCATAGATCGATTTTCGAAGTATGCAACTTTTGTGGCTACCCCTAAGCAGTGTTCAGCCGAATTGACGACCCAGCTATTCTTCAAGCACGTGGTCAAGTTATAGGGGATCCCCTCGAGTATTGTGAGTGATAGAGACGGTCGTTTTATCGGCACCTTTTGGACTGAATTGTTCACGTTCTTGGGGACAAATTTGAACATATCCTCGAGCTATCACCCATAGACCGACGGTCAAACTGAAAGATTCAACTGTATGCTTGAAGAGTATCTACGCCACTTCGTTAATGCCCGACAGAAGAACTGGGTCCAATTGCTAGATGTGGCTCAGTTTTGTTTCAACTGCCAAACAAGTTCGTCTACCGGAAAGAGCCCTTTCGAGATTGTTAGCGGTAGACAACCTTCCCTACCTCATATTATTGATCATCCTTATGCAGGGAAGAATCCACAGGCCTAGAATTTTACAAAGGAGTGGAAACAGACCACTGACATTGCTCGAGCCTACCTGGAGAAAGCCTCCAAGGGCATGAAGAAGTGGGCGGACAAGAAGCGTCGCCCCCTTGAATTCCGAGCTGGGGACCAAGTCCTCATAAAGTTGAGACCTGAACAGATTCGATTCCGTAGCCGAAAAGATCAGCAACTCGTGCGAAAGTATGAAGGACCAGTGGAAGTCCTCAAGAAGATCGGGACCACGTCTTATCGGGTGGAGTTGCCTACATGGATGAAAATTCATCCAGTAATTCATGTGAGCAACTTAAAACCCTATTATCCCGACCCAGATGATGATCGTCGTAATTCCGTTGTTCGACCTGGTATTGACCTCAAACAGAAAGAAGACAAAGAAGTTGAAGAGATCTTGGACGAGCGAGTCCGGAAGACAGGAAGACCCGTACGGAGGATCCAAGAATTCCTTGTCAAGTGGAAAGACCTCCCTACGGAAGAAACAAGTTGGGAACGAGTTGAAGACCTCGAAGCCTGGATATAGAAGATTGAAGACTTCAAACTACGTCGATTGACAGCAGGGTCGTCAACAACTTAAGTGGGGGAGAATGTCTTGGGCATGCTTGTCCAAGGCGAGTTGTGCCTATGGCCGCATGCCCAAAGCATCCTCATCCATCATGTTTTAATGCCATGTAATTAGTTTTGTCGTTTCCTTTTTGTTGTAACTAGTTTTGGAGCCGTATGACTCCTCGTGATTTTCATGTTTAAACCTGTCAAATCAAATATGCTTCAAAATGTACTATAGGGGAGACCAAGTAGTCATCAACCTCCCCCCTACCAAGCATTGTATACTTTCTTGCAATCAAACTCTCTTGCACTCTTGTATTCAATGCTTTCTTTTAAAGATGTTTTCAATGCTTTTTCTCTCTCACGTTTTATAAAACCAATTTTCTCTCGAAACGTGAGCAGAGGCTAGACCCTACACCGAAGTTGTCCGCGAATTGCGATTTTTGTACGACTGACTTGCCCGTCGAGTTAGGACAAGTGCCGCACAATCGCCCGTCCCGAATACGAAAGTTTGCGATTGTGACACTCCGTACCTAACCCACATGAATTCTGCGCCATGTGTTGCGCCCCTCTAACGTGATTTCCGCGTCACGCTCCGTACTCACACCCACGTGATTTCTGCGTCACGCTCCGCTACACATATTTAAGGCTTTTCAGCCGCTAGACGGCAATTAAAAGATTCATTTTGGGATCCTAAGATCTCCTAGAGATTGGGCAACGCTACACGAGTCAATTGCTAAGCGAAACAATATCATGCTTTTTAAACCACGACAAGCTAGCATAACTTCTTTATTATTGCTCTAAGGACCTCGAAGAGGTCGGCAATGCTAACGAGGCATAAACACTTAATGGGTTTGATTTAAACATGCTTTTCTAAAGCTAGACCATTTTATAGCCAATTATCTTGAGACTAGCAAGCTAGGGGCAGCGAAGAAACTTACCAAACGGAACCGTTTCCACGTTAGGCGGGTTAGTCTAACCTTGCACAACGTGTTAGAACGCTCCTTGGGCAGTGGGTACTTGAGTTTGAAGTGTATCGAACCCAATCGAACACTAGGCGGCACTGCAGATCAGAAAACCAAACACCATTAAACTTTTCAGCACCAAAAACTAATGGGCATTCTACCAAAGGCTCCAAACAAGAATGGGTAAGGCCAAAACTTACCGGAAATACCAAACGACGCCAACAACAACCAAGAATGCTGCTGGACAGAGGCGAAATTGGCTGAAACGAGATTGACGGGACTCCGAGTTGCTATGCACGCGAGATCTAACCAAGTTGAACCCAGAGAACCTCAGATCAAGCCTTAAACCACATGGAAAAGGAAGGAAAAAGGCTTACCCACGATTCTCTAAGGCTGAAACGCGGAGGAGACATGCTTCAAGCTGCTGTCCGTGCTAAATCTAACCACGACAATGCAAGACACTCTTAGATCGAGCCTAAAACAACTGAGATTAAGAGAGAAAGAGGTTACCCACAGATTTCTTTGGTTGAAAACGCAAAGACAAGGAGAGAAGCCACGAATCTCACACCCACGGCAGAGAACAGAGAGATCGGGCTAGCGGCGGCGGCACGAGCTGCGACGGAGGCGGCGGCGCTGCAAGCGGCGGCTGAACGGCAGCACGAGAGGGAGAGACGGCGCTGAGGGAGAGACGGCGCAGAGGGAAAGACCTGCGAAGAGAATCGCGCGGAGGAAGAGACCCACGCGATGACGACGGCGCGACGAGCGGCTGGACTGCGTGACTTCGGACGGCGGCGGCGACCTTAGACGGCGGCAGCGTGACTTCAGACGGCGACTGGGGAAGTCGGTGGCGTGGCTGAAGGGAGGCGGCGGCGCTGAAGCAGATCTGGACAGCAAAGGCTGAGGGGGTCCTCACGCGAGAAGAGAAAGAGATGGAGAGATGGGAGGGAGTTTTACCTTCGGTTGGGACCAAGAAAGTTCAAGAAATGATTTTAAATCTTATGATTTGACTTTAAGAAATAATTTTAAATTATTTGTCTTGTTTGGAACGAGAAAGATTTAAAATTAATATATTTAAATTTTTGTGTTTGGAAGGTAGTTGGAAAAGAAAAGTAAGTAAAAAGAATTTACTAATATAGACTTTTAATTTAAGTTATTAATAGAAAATTTAAAAATGATGAGAATAAATAAGTAATTTAACTCTCACTTTCTAGAAATCCTGCAAAATCCGATGGTTTTAGTTGGGAAAATTTTTTACGTCAAAATATGATTTGAAATCATTTTGGATTTGAAATCATTATCTTTCTTAAGGTACCAAACAACAAAATTCATTTCAAATCCATTATGATTTGAAATCTCCCAAAATCAGGAGGTTCCAAACAGAGCATTGGGTTTTTTCTTTCTCTTAATCCTTTTCTTTAAACATCTTTTACCAATTAACCAAAAGTCCAAAATTCAGCGTAAACCAAATTATAATCACCGAGATTTCTCAACCGAAAACAAATCACAACCAACAAGCTTTAGGGAGAGATTTTATTTAATAACGCTTAATCCCCAATTACTTTGGTTTAAAAATTAAACCCCTAAATTTAGGCCAAAACAAAAATTATATTTCTTTTAACTTTAAACTCGGAATTTTAAATACACCCAAAGACACGGTGTGTCACATACAATACCTCCACACATGTCATCAGATGAAGGAAATAATTATAAAGAAAACAATTGGAAGGCCAACCTATTTTCTCTTTGAATAACAGAAAAAAGTCATGATTCAAAGCCTCGACTATAGCTCCGTTTCAATTAGTTTGAAATCGAATTCGGCCCACTCAGAACTTCGTGCGCCGTAGATTCAAATCGACTACCGTCTCTCCACCTCTATCCACCGGATTTCAAGTCGGATATCTGTTTCCGAGGATGATTGTTCGAATCACGATCGTCTCTCTGTCGTCGCCGCTGGGTTTCAAGTCCGACCTCTGTTCTTGTGGCGGACTGTTCAAAACATGACTTGTTTTGTTCGGAACTTCGAGAGTTGTAGATTCAAGTTGACGATCGTCTCTCTACCTTCGGCCGCCAAATTCCGACTTAACCCTCTGTTTTCTCGGTGGATTGTTTGAAATAGGTTTCGTTCCGGTCAGAACTTCGAGAGTCGTGGATTCAAACCGACGCCAGATTATGACTCCAACATCTGTTTCCACGGTGGATTGTTTGAGGAACGTTCATTTAGACGTCTCAGTCTTATGAACATGGAGGAGGGGATGAGAGTGAATGAGCATGGAGAAGACGCTTTAAGGAGAGATTTGGGGATGAGAAAGAGAGATTGGTGGGGAATTAACGTTTTAGAGAGACACAGACAAAATGGGGAAGAAGATGGTGATTCGGTGAAGGAAAAAAAGGCATGTAATCTATAAAATTAATATAAAATAATAAAAAAAAATTCCACCTCATTTAAAATTTGCCACTTCAACGTGCCATGTCATTTTTTTCGTTAGTCAACTAACAGTCAAATTAACTCAGGAACCATTTAAAACTATTTTCCTAACCTCAGAGACTAAAGTTTAGGGGGCCAAATAGACATCAACCTCAGGACCAAAAATGTATTTTGCCCAATTTTATATTAATTATTTACTTTTTTTCATTACTATTTGACATTTTTAAATTTATTATGTGATTTTATTACTAAATAATTTCTTGCCCGAAAACATCCCTATTTTAAGTTTCATTCCTTTCTATATTGATATCTTAGGGCTCGTTTGATAACCAATTCGTTTTCTGTTTTTTGTTTTTGTTTTTCATTTTTTAAAAACAGGGGTGTTTGATAACCATTTAGGGGCCGTTTGGCCCACTGTGTTGGTTATAATAGCCCCCGCTATTATAACCAATCCAGTGTTTGGGGCACCAACAAAAATAAGGGGCGGAGTTGGTTATTTTTCCCCCCGTTTTGCTACAGTAACCACTATTCAACTCACCCCAATTATTCTATCCATTCTCTACAGTAACTCTTTACTCTCTTCTTCCATGTGACTCATTGACTTTTCTACCGACGACTGACCGACGACTTTTCCGACGACTTTTTTTTTTTTTTTTTTTTTTTTTTTTTTTAAGAAAATCTTCTTCTCATTTTCATTTCGAAAAATATAAAAAACGAAAATAAAGAAAAAAAAAAGAGGTAGAAGAAAATGAAAGGAAAAAAGAGGAAAAGAATTTCGATCGCCGAAAAATTTGTTGGTGGTCGTCGGAAAAATCATAAAATTTCTAGGGAGAGTTAGATACTAGGTTGTCTTTGTACATATATATAAATATAGAGTTTTATTACATAATTACTTTTGATAATGAAGTATATGAATGTTTACCTTCATCGTACCATATTTTTCATTCCAAATTATACTTATCGTATTTAAGTTTACCGTGATAATAATAATTTTAAAAAAATACTACTCAAGTTTTTATTTTATGTGATTTCTATTTTATTTGATTCTTTTGATAATAAAGGTAAAATGAGTTTTTAATAAACATTTACCATTTTTATGTTGGAAATACATAAATGAAACAAATATGGTTTTTCTATATGAAATCATAAAATGACTTATTTTGTGAAAAAACCATGACTCTAAACACAAAGAAAATCAACCTTTACTTTAGGTTATTTTTGTTTCCTTTTAAGCTAAACACATAATTTAACCCCTGTACCCAAAACATTTATTTTTTTTTACAACTAAACCCTTTTTTATTATTAATATTTGAAATACAAAGTTGTATGAGAAAAATAAACAAAAAAAAAAGTCAAGAAAAAAAAAACAGTTAGCTTGAAACATAGATTATTTGAACCCATACTAAAATAATTTGCATCCCAAAACACTGCACCCCAAACACAGACTATTTTATCCCAGATTATAATAATCTGCACCCCAAACACAGGTTATTTTATCCCAGACTATAATAATCTGCACCCCAAACATAGACTATTTTATCCCAGACTATAATAATCTGCACCTCAAACACAGACTATTATAACCCCCAGACTATTATAATCCCCCAGCTATTATAACCCCCAGCTATTATAACCAACTCAGCGCCCCAAACAGCCCCTTATATTTTCTGTTTTCTGTTTTTTAAAAATGTTTTTGAAATTATAAGTAAATTTCAAAAACAAAAAAAAAATAGTTTTTAAAAACAGATTTCTGTTTTTCAAAAACTCATTTTTCTTCTAATGCTTACTTTTCTCCTCTTTTACCTCTTTCTCTCCAACAAATTCCTTTCTCTTTTTTTTTTTCTCTCAAAACTTTTTTTCTCTATAACTAGGGGTGAGCAAGAAAAGTCAAAAAACCGAGCCGACCGACCAAAACCGACGTCGGTCAATCGGTTTTTTAATAAACTCGGTCGGAATCGATTTTATATTTTAAAAAACCGAAATTTCGGTCGGTCGGCTCGCCCAAAAGGGGCGAGAACCGACCGAACCGACCAAAAAAAACTGATAGACGTTTGAAACTTTGAGTTGTCGCTGCTGCAAGCAGCATTAATGCGCTGCATGCAGCAGTCCTTGGGAAGACCATAACATATACTCTTATTTTTTGATTTTTTTTTTTCAATTTCTTATCTTTTGTATCTCTCTCTACTTACTCTTTTTTCTTCTTTTTTTTCTTTCGTATCTCTCTGAGACTTCATTCTTCTTTCTTTTTTTTTTCTTCAAACCTCTCAGATTTCTCTCTTCTTTCTTTTCATCTCTTTCTTCTTTCTTTTTCAACTTTCTCTTTTTATCTCTTTTATCTTTTGCCCATTAACAAGTACCTTCACCTCACCAGAATGGGTCATTTCTTCGTCGGAGCTTAGCGCCACACGGACCGTCAGGGTGTCTTTTTCTTCTTCGTTCTTTCTTTCTCCTTCATCTCTTTCTCCGATCTTTCTCCTTCTCCGTTTTTCTTTCTCCTTCACCTCGCCGGAACAACGACACTATCTCTTTACAAAAACATCCAAAACCGACCGAAACCGACCGATTTTTGCTCATGATCGGTCGATCGGTTTCATAAAACTTCCAAAACGGACATCCACTAACCGACTAAAACCGAAGTATCGGTGGTCGGCGTTGGTTTGAGTCCAAAACCGATGTCGACCGATTGATGCTCACCCCTATCTATAACTTATCTATTTCTAAAAACTTGTCAATACCTTTTATCTCCTCAATAAACATGTTCTAATTTCTCTTTTGAAAAAAAAAAGTCACCAAAATTTTCTATCGCTACAACTTTTATTTATTTTTCTAATTTATCGTTATTTCTTTAACATATCTTTTACTCTTAACCTTAATCTCTCTAAATTTTCTTTTTTTATTAAATGTTTTTTATCTAAAATTTATCGTTTTTACTCTAACTTGTTTTCTATTTTTTTTTCTCTAACTAATATCTTTTCTCGAGTCTAACTAATATTCTTTCTCTAAACACTTTCTTTCGTCTCTCTAAATATCTATGTTTAACTTCTCTCGTCTTTTCAAAAAAAAAAAACTCTTGAAAACATTTATATTTGTGTCTCTAAATTTTTGTTTCAACGTCTTTACACATTTTTCTCTCTCTAAAATATCCTTTCATCTTTCTAATTTTTAAAAAACTGAAAAACCAAAAACAGTTATCAAACAAGGTTGGTTTTCTGTTTTTTAAAAACAGAAAAAAAAAACAGTTATCAAACATATATGGTTTTTGTTTTTAAAAAACAGGAAACCAAAAACCAAAATAAAAAAACAGAAAAACCAAAAACCAAAAACTGAAATAGTTATCAAACGGACCCTTTTTGTTTTTTTGTTTTTTTTTTCCAAATTTGGTTAACTATTGTTCTATCCAAGCTCTCTTTCCCATTTTATTCTCTTTTTGTTACAGCCTCCATTATCCCCTTTACTATCCAACAGCCTCCCATTTTGTTTTGGGGCAACGCCCATTATTTATTTTATTTTGTGGCAACCTTTATTTCTCTTATGTCGCACCTGCAACTTCCATTTCTGTTGTTGTTTTTTTTTTAATTTTCAATTTAATTTTGTAGTTTGTGTTCACACGTAAATTCAAATGAATGAGACACGTGGAATAACTTTGATTTGTATTAATGTTGTATGCGTGTGAGTATACAATCTCTAGTACATAATCCTCTGATTCTCTCTCTTGTGTGTGAATGTGTTTCACTCGAGGGCCGGAACGCTTGATTTCGAGTCTGAAGCTTCGGTAGTTTATTGAAGCTTGAAGTCTTCTAACTTTGAGGTAGTCTTCAGTCTTCAAGAAGTGTTGATGTCCTGAAGAGTGTTTGATCTTCAAGGAGTGTTGAAGTCTTGAAGAGTGTTTGATCTTCAAGAAGTGTTGATGTCCTGAAGAGTCTTTGATCTTCAAGGAGTGTTGGAGTCTTGAAGAGTGTTTTGTCTTCAAGAGGTGTTCAACACTTGAACTTATGAATTGCTGAGAGTCTTCGGTCTTCAGACTTTGTGGAGTCTCTCTGAATTCTCTAGTTCTGCTTGAGAGCTTTGAAACTCTAAACTCTTGTCTTTGTGAGAGTGTAGAATTTCTGAACCCTTGAAATGGTGGAGAACCCCTCTATTTATAGAGTTCTCGTTAAATGGGCCCTGACGACTTTTGGGCCTAGCAACTTGAGCTTGGGCTTTATTAGGTTTGGGCTCACCCATTTAGTCTTGAGTTTGGTCTATTTGACCCAAAACCCTATGACCCAAATACTTAAAAGACCCAAATTTGATCCAATTAATTATTTTGTTAATTAATGGGTCAAATTAATTAATTTGATCAAAATAATTTATTTTGTAATTAATTGATCAAATAGAAATTTGGCTCTTTAAATTTATAATTGGCCAACTTTGTCTTCAAATTAAATTTGGGACACATATCATTTTTTAATTAGCCCCAAATTTAATTATTTGTAATGTCATCATTAGTTTTAAATAATGACGTGGCAATTTATGATTGGACAAAATTTCTCCTTCAACAGTTTGTAATCCATATTTTTCGTGCCTTTCTTTTTCATCCATTTTCAATGAATCTCGTTTCAAATTTTCATGTTTTCATCTTGACGTCTCACCTGTGGATTCAAATTATTTGCCTTTCTTGCAATTTTTAATTTCGTCCAAAATCGTCAATCACAGACCAACACAACCATTTTTCATGCCTTCCATTTTCATCCATTTTTGTGGTTCGTTGCTTCTCTTCCATATTTTAAATACTCGATATTTACATGTTTTATTAATGTACCTTATATTTTCACTTTTTAGGTTTCGATGTTATTCCTGTACGCATGATATTTGGTGGCAATTGGAATAAGAGGAACAATTATGTTGACTACTATGTTTATGAAATTATTATGCAACCGAGAATGTATACATAGTCCTAAGAAGTACATATTTTATTTATGAATTAAATAAAAAAATCGATGTATATAATATATACCTCTGAACCGATCGTCAATACTTTAAAAACAACTAAATAAAAATACCCAATATGAAATAACTATGACAGTAAACTAAATAAAAATACCACATATGGAATATCTCATATGAAATAATTTTTTATATATACCGAAGTATATATTCTAATCCAAGTATTATACAATGATTTAAATAAACACCCTTTATATATCATAGATTTCAAGTGTTTGTTATATATATCGAGGAACGAGTACTTTTTTTTTTTTTTTTTTTTGAAATAGAGGAACGAGTACTTATTGATGGGTATTTATGAATTTAGAGGATCACCTGCAGGTTTTTATTCCAAGACCCCTTCATTCTCCCATACGTTGAAGCTTAAAAATCTAGGTACTTTTTATATATACCGAAGTATATGTTCTAATCTAGTTATTATACAATGGTTTAAATAAATACCTCGTATATATCGTATATTTCAGATGATCATCCTCTAACTTCATTAATAAACACCTCGTATATATCATATATTGATGGGTATTTACCTAAAAACGTAGATTAAAAAGCAAAGATTTTAAAAAGATCAAGATTTGAAGATGAACTAATTTCTGAACGAAAGCTTACGAAGATGAACCTTTTTTTTTTCGTCTGATTTAAAAAAAAAAGATAAATAAATATTAAGAATGAAAAAAAAGTAAAACATCAAACCATGCAAAAAAAAAGAAAAAAAATCAAACCAAATTTAAAGATGGAGACGAAAAAAAACAGATGCAGACAAAAAAAAAAAAAAAGCAGAAAACCCAAGAACGTTGAAGATGAACGAATGAAAATATGGCGTTTGGTACTTTTCTAGCACGAAGATGAACGAAAAAAAAAACGAGTATTTATTCAGTGCCCTCAAAAACCACGAAGGGGGAAGATGAACCAATAGGTTTTTACTAGTAGTGAAGAAAGCTTACAAAGCAGTAATGGCGGAAGATTCATGATGAAAATCTAGTGGAAGAGTGAAAATGGAAAAAAAAAACGAGGAAGATTGACCAATTTCGTCTAGATTTGCACCGTTATTAGAAAGAAAATTCAAATCTATTTTCTTTCCTTTTTTATTGAATCCGAACAAAATTTTCCCTTTTTTTGTTTATTTCTGTTTTTTTTAACACATTTCAAACTCTAAGGGCAAATACACAAATGGGCCTCTTAATCTCCTTTAGAGATATTTGCATGAGTGGCTATTTTTTTGGGGCGGTTTTGATTTATGGCAGATTTTTCAAATAGTTCGTTTTTTTGGCCACACGTGCTGTAGGCGTGACTCAAAGATATTCAGTATCCCGATTTTATCCTATGTGCAGCCTTTAAACTATCAGGCCCTAAAATTATGTTTATTGTATCTAAATGTGTTGTCCAACCAAATCTCCTCACGTTTCGGTTTGAATTTCAAAGTTTAGATTCTAAAAACCATTTTCATATCACAATAACGTTTTTCCTTTTTGTGTTTTTTGGATTTTTGGTTTTTATTCACTACGAAAAATTCAAGGGCAAAATCAACCGGCACATTTTTTTTCCTGTGTGTTCTTCATCTTTTCGTATTATTCTTCTCTGTTGTTAGCAACACTGAATGGTTATTGATGAGCCTAGTTTACGTCATATACCAGGTATGTGAGTGCGACATGGGTGTATTTTTACACTGGTTGGCAGCATATTTTTATTTTTTGTGACATTTTTTTGTGACATACACATTGTGTTCAATTAAGAACGGATGTATGCAACGAATGTGACAATACTGTTCGGTGGGAGGTGGGACGAAAACAACCAATACCATGAGTTCAAGTCCATCATTGTGTTGGTACCGTTGGGGTGCACATTCGAGGGGTTTACTGAATGCATTTGGAGTAAGATTTCCCCGTTTGAAGGTCACACGATCACTCAACTATGTATAAAAATGGAGTCTGTTGATGGTCGATTTTGGTCAGAGAGGAACTCACATGACCTTCACGTGCCACCAACAGTAAATTTGTAGATGAGGAGGGAAGACATGGCCTGTAAGACGGAAAACCTGCACACCGGTGTGGTGCTAGCCACACCGACTCCGATGCTTAAGTTAGAAAACAGAGGTAGAAGGGCTAGAGAGTAAGAGAAGAGAGTAGAGAGTTCGGGTCCCCTTCTTCAGTGGCGAAGAGGGGTATAAATAGCTACTCATCCTCCTAGGGTTTTTAGGGATTCGGAGGTGTTTCGAGACAGATCGGGCTGAATCGAGGCGGCCAGACGCTGTGGGGACCAGGCGGAACCGAATGAGCCCGGCCCGCGCGAGCGGGCCGTCGGCCTCCGAGGCCGAGGCCGAGCAGGGGGTCGGGCCAAACGCCCGACCCCTTCGGTCTTGGCCCGTCCCACTCGCCGGTTTCTCCTCTTTGGTCCATCTCACAGCCCGATTTCTTCCCGGTTGTCCTCGTCAGCTCCTTGTACATCGGGATGGTCCAGAATTGCCTATAACAGAGTCAACAAATCGAACATAATCTAGATTACTGACGATAGGGATGTTGCATGGTTCATGTCCACATGGGAGAAAAAAAATTGAGAGATATTTGATTTTTGGAGAGAGAAATTAAAGAGATAAGTTAGAAGAGAAATAGAAATGAAAGTTAAATAATGATAAACATTGTATAGAGAAAAAAAGCTGGGTAAAGATGGATTTTTTTTTAAAGAGAGAGACATGAAAAAATTATTTTAAGATAAAATTTTATAGAGAGAAATTTAGAAAGAGAAACATTTTAGAGAGAGAAAAATTAAAAAAAAAAAGAATTTGTTGGCGAAAGATATGTAAAAGTGGGAAAAATGAGCGTTGGAAGGAAAAAATGAGTTTTTTAAAAAATAGAAATCAATTTTTAAAAACATTTTTTTTTTAAAAAATTGCTTATAATTTCAAAAACGTTTTTAAAAAATAGAAAAAAAAAACAAAAATGGTTACCAAACAACTTTGTTTTTAAAAATTAAAAAACAAAAGCACAAACCTTCTAGACCAAAGCTTCTTGAAGACTCTGTAGATCAAGCCAACTTGAAATTGTGAGAGAAAGCATCAAAGGTTGTAACTAGAGACTGTAATCCACTACACTTATACAGAAATCAATACATACAAGTAGTTTCACGAATCAAATTTCTCTCTCCGAAATCTCGTGTGAACAGTTTGGCACGCCCAGTGGGACCTCTCTACCTTTCATCTCTTTCTCTCATTCAAGATCTACGAAAAAGTTCTAAAGAAACAATGACATACAAGAAAGCTGCTTCCAAGACTTCAAGCGGCTCCTACGTGGGACCAATTACTCGCGGACGCTCCAAGGAAATTCAGAAATCAGAAGAAGAACAAGCCTCTGTCATTGCGAATATGATATGGATTCAAATGACATAGCAAAACCAAGGCGAGATGGTCATGCAAGAAAATCCTTTATTTGACTATTCTACTTCGTCTTCTGAGCAGGCAAATGAGGCATCAGATCCTGACGTGATGTCTGTAATGATGGCTGACGTAGGTACAGGCGAAGAAAGAATGGCTGAACTGGAAAGAAAGATCAACATGCTGATGAAAGCGGTTGAAGAGAGAGATTATGAAATTGCATCTCTGAAGAATCACATAGAAAGTCGTGATGCCGCTGAGTCAAGCCAAACACCCGCTGCAAAGAATAATGACAAAGGGAAGGCTGTCATACAAGAAAACCAGCCTCAACATTCCACTTCAATTGCTTCGCTGTCCGTTCAGCAGCTCCAAGATATGATTATGAGCTCCATTAGAGCTCAATATGGTGGACCTACTCAAAATTCTCTTATGTACTCCAAACCATACACAAAGAGAATTGACAACTTGAGAATGCCTACCGGATATCAACCTCCAAAATTTCAACAATTCGATGGAAAGGGGAATCCCAATCAGCATGTGGTTCACTTTGTTGAGACATGCGAAAACGCTGGGACTCGTGGAGATCTCTTAGTTAGACAATTCGTCCGAACCCTGAAGGGTAATGCTTTTGATTGGTATATCGACTTAGAGCCAGAGATGATCGACAGTTGGGAACAGCTTGAAAGGGAGTTCCTAAATCGCTTTTATAGCACAAGGCGAGTTGTCAGCATGACGGAACTCACAAGTACAAAACAACGGAAGGGTGAGCCCGTCATTGATTATATTAATCGTTGGAGAGCTCTAAGTCTTGATTGCAAGGACCGACTAACTGAGCTATCCGCTGTCGAAATGTGCACTAAAGGAATGCACTGGGAACTTCTTTATATACTGCAGGGCATAAAACCCCGCACCTTCGAGGAATTAACAACTCGCGCTCATGATATGGAGCTAAGTATTGCTACCAGAGGAAACAAAGACTTTCTAGTCCCCGATGTGAAGAAGGAGAAGAAAGAAGTGAAGAGCACCGAGAAGACCTTGAAGGGTGCTACAAGAGAATCCATGGTCGTTAATACGACCCCTCTGAAGTTTACTTCTAATGGAAGAGAAAAGAAAACAGAGAAGCGTCAAAATGAAGGCGAGAAACGTTGCCTAACTTTGAAAGAAAGACAAGAAAAAGTCTACCCTTTTCCAGACACTGACATTCTGGATATGTTAGAACAACTGTTGGAAAAGAGACTTATCGAGCTCCCTGAATGCAAACGACCTGAAGAGATGGGAAAGGTAAATGATCTCAATTATTGTAAATATCACCGGGTCGTGAGTCATCCCGTGGAGAAATGTTTCGTGTTAAAGGAGCTAATCTTGAAGTTAGCTCGAGAAAGGAAAATTGAGCTAGATCTCGATGAAGTAGCTCAAGCAAATCATGCTACTATAATAACCCATCCTAGTGTCCAGTCGCCCACAAGTTTACCGTATGATCAGAGAGGAAGCTTAATCCAATTCGGCACCTTGGAACCTATTATCATTTGGTCTCAACTAGAAGACACAAGAAATGACTTCCCGGAAAGGGCCCTCTACGAAGAAGATCTTCAAGAAAAGATTAGACAACTTGAAGACGACGATGGAGGTTGGACACTCGTAACTCGACAAAAGAACCGAAAGAAAATTTGGGTTCAGAAGGAATCTCAGTTGTTTCAAGAACACAAGAGGAAAAGAATGCCTCGAAGAAAAAAAGGGAAGAAGTGTATGAGAAGGCTCAAGCCTATCTTAGAGGAAAGTGAAGAGTGTATCCAACCCCCACAACCAATAACTCTAAAAGAATTCTTCCCGAGAA
This sequence comes from Luffa acutangula, assembly GCA_036850905.1. NCBI lineage: Eukaryota > Viridiplantae > Streptophyta > Magnoliopsida > Cucurbitales > Cucurbitaceae > Luffa > Luffa acutangula. Next base: position 38,293,911 of record CM072094.1, on the reverse strand, counting down.
CTTTCCTAGCAAGAATCGATCAAACTGTCACATGCCATGTTGTCAATGTGACAGAGGATGATAATGGCACCTCGACCGTGTCAGAAGCCATCACGAAGCTGCAAGACCTACCTTCTTTTAGTATGGATGATTTACTATCACTCCCTCAAGAGGCGAAAAATACTCTTATCGAAGTGTTAAAGGATTGTAAAGCATCTACTGTTGCTCCGTGTTGCATGTCCATAGCTTTTACTGATGAAGATCTACTACTCGGATCAAAACCTCATAATAGGCCTTTGTTCGTCTCAGGCTACATCAGAGAGCAAAAGGTTAGTCGAATTCTCATTGATGATGGTTCTGCCATCAACATAATGCCCAAGTCTACCATGAATCAGCTAGGCATTCTGATGCAAGAACTGTCGAATAGTAAGTTGGTAATTCAAGGTTTTAACCAAGGCGGGCAACGAGCGATTGGCATGATTCGCTTGGAGCTCATTATTGGAGACTTAAAAGCCAACACTCTATTTCACGTTATAGACTCTAGGACCACCTACAAGTTATTACTAGGTCGTCCCTAGATTCATGAAAATGGAGTGGTTACTTCCACGCTGCACCAGTGTTTTAAATTCTATCAAGATGGCATCAAGAAGGTTGACGCTGATACCAATCCATTCTCAGAGGCTGAGTCTCATTATGCAGATGCAAAGTTTTATATGAAGAATGACAGTGTAGGAGAAGTTATGCCATCAGAAGTTCCTTTGATAAAAAGTAGCAGCAAACCTGAGCAACAAACAAACACGGGAAAAGAGCTGAGTGAAAACGCAGAAACTTCTCAGGGAAGCAAGGTATCGCTTAGCCAAACAAAAGCTTAAGTGACGAAAAATGAGAAGGTACTTTGCTCAGAAGAGAATAAGCCAAACGCTTCTGTCTTACGCTATGTTCCCTTATCTCGACGCAAGAAGGGTGATTCGCCATTTGCAGAATGCTCCAATAATTTAAGAGTTGGCGACATTGAAATTTTGAAAGAGAATTTTATTACACCTCTTACAAAGATATCCAAACAAGAGGTCAAAGACAAACAAGTAGAAGCAATTCTGCCTGACAGACGAACAAAAGACGGGTTTGACCCTAAAGCATACAAACTATTGGCAAAGGCCGGTTATGATTTCGCGAGTCATACTGAGTTTAAAAGCTTACGGATCTTTGATCAAAGACCTGAACTCTCCCCAACTCAGAAGAAACTTCAAAAAGAAGGTTATGCTATACCCATCTCAAGGGCTGGACTTGGATATAAGTCTCCTGAGCCAGTTCGAATCACAAGAAGAGGGAAAGCAAAAGTTGCAGATTCGCTTCACATTACGGTGGAAGAAATTGATGATCCCGAAGAAGGTAAAGGAAGCGAAAATCATCGGACTTCTGCTTTTGATCGCATCGAACCGTCTGTTACACGATCTTCGGTTTTTCAAAGGCTGAGTACAATTGCAGTAGAGGGTGAAAGTCAGCATCCAACTTCTGGCTCCACACGACCTTCAGCCTTCCGAAGATTAAGTATGACTTATGAGGAAAGAGAAAATGTGCATTCAACTCCTACCACACGACTATCAGCTTTCCAAAGGTTGAGTGTAACTACAAAAAGACGGAAAGAACGATCCCCTATACCAGTCTCTAAGATAACAGAGAATACCATCAAGCTAAAAGGTGATGAGAAAATTCGCAGCACTGTCCCCTCACGAATGAAGAGAAAATTGCTTGTTTCCGTAAATACAGAGGGTTCATTAAAGATAAAGCGACATGATATCGTCATCACAAGACCTAAAGAGAAAGGCCCTGATGATGAAGACGACACAGTTGTATGTTACCACATTACCATAGGGGAGGAATCAGAGACTGAAATGTCTGAAGAAGATGCAGAGGAGGCTCCACCGTCACTTGAAGATGGCGACCAATCTACAATTGATGAACTTAAAGAAATCAATCTTGGTACGGTAGAAGAGCCACGTCCGACCTTTATAAGTGCATCACTTACTCCCGAGGAAGAAGGCGATTATATGAGTCTACTCACATCATACAAGGACATTTTTGCTTGGTCATATAAGGAAATGCCAGGACTTGACCCAAAAGTGGCTGTCCATCGCCTCACAATTAAACAAGGATATCGGCCAGTGAAGTAAGCTCAACGACGCTTTCGACCAGAACTCATCCCTCAAATTGAATCTGAAGTCAATAAGTTGATAGAGGCGGGATTCATCCGTGAAGTTAAATATCCAACGTGGATAGCGAATATTTTTCCCGTTAGAAAAAAGAATGGGCAACTTCGTATATGTGTCGATTTTCGTGACTTAAATAATGCATGCCCAAAGGATGACTTTCCACTACCCATTACCGAGATCATGGTCGATGCAACCATGGGGCATGAAGCTTTGTCTTTCATGGATGGATCGTCAGGATATAACCAAATTCGGATGGCTCTCGAGGATGAGGAGAAAACTGCGTTCCGAACTCCAAAAGGAATATATTGCTACAAAGTAATGCCCTTCGGATTGAAAAACGCCGGTGCTACCTATCAACGTTCCATGCAGAAAATATTTGATGATATGTTGCACAAACATGTGGAATGTTATGTTGACGACCTTGTGGTCAAGTCCAAACAACGACAAGATCATCTGAGGGATTTGAAGGTAGTCTTCGATCGCTTGAGAAAATATCAGTTGAGAATGAACCCTCTCAAATGTGCATTTGGTGTGACATCAGGAAAATTCCTTGGGTTCATTGTAAGGCATCGAGGAATTGAAATTGATCAGTCTAAAATCGATGCTATTCAAAAAATGCCAAGTCCAAGAAACCTACATGAGTTGAGAAGTCTCCAGGGTCGTTTGGCCTACATTAGAAGATTCATATCTAACCTCGCCGGCCGATGTCAACCCTTTCAAAGATTGATGAGAAAGAATGCAAGTTTTGAGTGGGATGATACATGTCAGAATGCTTTGGACAGTATAAAAAAGTACCTACTCAATCCCCCTGTCTTAGGTGCCCCTAAGGCAGGAAAGCCGGTGATCTTATATATTGCCGCACAAGATAGATCTGTTGGAGCACTATTGGCACAAGAAAAAGAAAACCACAAAGAACAGGCCCTTTATTACTTAAGCAGAACCTTAACAGGAGCTGAGCTAAATTACTCTCCAATTGAGAAGATGTGTCTCGCTCTTTTCTTTGCTATTGATAAACTGAGGCATTATATGCAAGCCTTCACTGTACATCTAGTGGCGAAAGCCGGTCCTATTAAATATATTCTATCTAGGCCTATCATTTCTGGACGCCTAGCTAAATGGGCAATCATACTTCAACAATATGATATTGTGTACGTGCCCCAAAAAGCAGTAAAAGGACAGGCACTAGCAGACTTCTTAGCCAATCATCCAATCCCATCAGACTGGAAATTATGCGAAGATTTGCCTGATGAAGAGGTGTTATATATTGAAATTGTAGAACCCTGGACCATGTACTTCGATGGTGCAGCACGGAGGAGCAGGGCAGGAGTTGGCATTGTTTTCATTTCACCTGAGAAACACATGTTGCCCTATAGCTTCGCACTCAATGAATCATGCTCAAATAACGTTGCTGAATATCAAGCACTCATCATTGGCCTTCAAATGGCTTTAGAATTCGGGATAAAATACATTGAAGTCTATGGCGATTCAAAGTTGATAATAAATCAAATATTACTCCAGTACGATGTAAAGCATGAAGATTTAAAGCCCTACTTCGAGTATGCAAGACGCCTACTGGAGAAGTTCGACAGTATAATACTAGAGCACGTCCCAAGATTAGAAAACAAGAAAGCTGATGCGCTAGCAAACTTAGCTTCTGCCTTAACAATTTCAGATGATGTAGCTATAAACATTTCTCTTTGTCAGAAATGGATTGTTCCATCAAATGCACATCAGTGTGAAGAAGTCAATGTGACATCGGCTTATGAAATCGAAGAAGAAGATTGGCGGCAACCTATTATAGACTACTTGCAACATGGGAAGCTTCCCATTGACCTTCGACATAAAGCTGAGATACGAAGAAGGGTTGTCCAATTTGTCTACTATAAGAACACTCTTTATCGTCGCTCATATGAAGGCCTTTTTCTTCGATGCTTGGGAAAGGAAGAATCTCAAAAAGCATTGGAAGAGGCACATTCGGGCATTTGTGGTGCTCATCAGTCCGGACCAAAGTTGCAGTTCCAGTTAAAAAGAATGGGATATTATTGGCCTACAATGATTCAAGACTCCATGCAGTTCGCCAAAAAATGTGAAGCTTGCCAGTTTCATGCCAATTTCATACATCAGCCACCAGAACCTCTTCACCCGACTGTAGCTTCGTGGCCTTTTGAAGCTTGGGGACTTGACCTCGTTGGCCCTATAACACCTAAGTCCTCGGCGGGACATTCTTACATCCTTGCAGGGACAGATTACTTCTCAAGATGGGCTGAAGCTGTCGCGTTAAAAGAGGCCAAGAAAGAAAACGTTGTGGATTTCATCCGAACTCATATCATCTATCGGTATGGCATCCCTCATCGTATCGTGACAGATAATGGAAGACAATTCTCCAATGGCCTGATGGACAAGTTGTGTGAGAAGTTTAACTTCAAGCAATGCAAGTCCTCCATGTATAACGCTGCAGCAAATGGATTGGCGGAAGCATTCAATAAGACACTCTGCAACTTATTGAAGAAAGTGGTCTCCAAGACAAAGAGAGACTGGCAGGAAAAGATTGGTGAGGTGTTGTGGGCTTACCGAACTACTCATCGAACTCCTACAGGGGTCACACCTTACTCCCTTGTTTATGGAGTAGAAGCTGTACTCCCATTAGAACGAGAGATTCCATCACTAAGGATGGTCGTGCAAGAAGGGTTGACAACTGAAGATAATGCAAGGTTGCGCCTTCAAGAACTAGAAGCACTTGACGAAAGAAGATTAGAAGCTCAACAAGCACTGGAATGTTACCAAGCACAGATGTCTAAAGCTTTTGATAAGAATGTGAAGCTTCGATCATTTCAAGTTGGTGATCTGGTACTCGCTGTTCGAAGACCCATCATCACGACACGACACACAGGGAACAAATTCACACCTAAATGGGATGGACCCTACGTCATCAAAGAAGTCTACACAAACGGAGCATACAAGATCGTGGATAAAGACGGATTAAGAATAGGCCCGATAAATGGCAAGTTTCTTAAAAAATTTTATGCTTGAAATGTAATACTCCTTATCGTAAGAGTCTAAACTACATGATGCTCCTGGCCCGCATGAGCTTAAAAGGTGAACGACCCAAAATAAAATAAAATAAAAGTAAAGAAAGTCGTTTTTTACTTGAACTACGTTATGACTTGATCCCTTTTTTTTATTCGAAGGGTACGTAGGCAGCTTAAGGAAAAAAAACTTAAGTTCAGTCAAAGCAATAAAAAAAAAAAACTTTCGTGCGAGAAATAGAATTGCAAAACTTTATTATGACATAAATAAAGAAAGTACAGATGTCCAGTACAATGAATAGAAGGAATGTCTAAAAAAAACTCTTTTGCATAAGATAAGTTGCAAGATAAGCAAAGACGATTTCAAGGATTCCACTGAAGTTCCTTTAGCTCATCACGGGTACCCTCCAAAAGTCCACGGAGTGTCGATAGAGTTTGAGCATCTGAAGCGCTGATAGTGGGGGCACACTCGACACTACCAATCTCCTCGCGTATTTGTGCAATCACCACCCTTTCTCGATCTAGGTCTTTTTCCTTCTCGGAGACCAAATGGGAAAGTTTTCCTGACTCAGCCTCTGCAGTTTTCAATTTGGCCTCTAATTCTGCGACCTTGGCCTTTAATTCTGCAACCTCTGAGACAGAGCAGTCATGTCGCTTTTGAAGTACGTCCTTCTCCTCAACAACACGGCTTTCAACAGATAAGGCTTTTTCTAAGTGGAGCTTCTTTTCCTCCAATCGGCTATCTCTAATCTGTGGAGTCAGGTAAGCAGAGAGTGAAGATTGCATTCCCAGGTATTCTCTCACCTTCTGGAAGTAGCCGCCGACAAACTCTTTCAGAGGCGCCAAGTTATTTGTGCTAGCTTCGGCCATAGCATCAAATATTTTCAGCATCTCCTGCTCAAGGTCACCAACGTGCTCAAAAGAGGTACGTACGATCTTCCCGTGAATGCTTTGCCACATGGACAAAGCAGCCTGTCGCCGGAAGTTAGAGATTACATTGTCAGCACAAAAATAAGAAACTTCGGGTCCTGGGATAGTTTTCTTTCCTCCAGTTTGTTGAGGATTCTCGTTGGTGGAGGGAGGATGTGACATTATGACTTCTTTGCTTTTTGACATGGAGCCAGTATTCTTCGAGGTAGAAGCAAACACGTCAGGACTTGTTAATGACTGATCCTCCAAAGGTACCTGCAAGGTAAGAAGGGATACAAGTGTAAGTAAATGAAACTGCAGCATGTGTTAAAACAAAAGGATGGGTTGCCAATCGAAGATGGATCATGGATGATTTCTTTACCTTTTTTGGTCGTTTCCAATGACGATCGTCATTGCTGCTATGGCTCTCTTCTTCATCCTGAAGGTTGTTCATCGGACGAGTTGACGTCTCAATCACCCTCTTCCCAGCTTTTTTGGTATCCAACTCTTTATGAGGTTTGGGCTTAGTTGAAGGAATAGTAAAACTATTCACTAAAAGTTGTACGCCTTCTTCCAAATAGTGTCCATGTTTTTGCAACCACCATTTATCATAAGATCGAGTGGTTTGATCATGAGGATCTAGTAGGCGTGTTGGGAGGTATACCTTCGACAAAGTCAAAGTTGCAGTACAGGTTCTCCAAGAATGAAAAACATTCTCAAGGCTAACTGGGGGAGCATCATTATGTAAGTCATTCGGTACATCCTGGTGAAAGCCAAATTGACGGCTAAATTGACAAGGGCTGTAAGCTTCTATAGTCATGAAGTTGCCATGGCAAGAAGACAAATAGCAAGATCGGAGGCTTATAAAGAATGAAGTAGATGAAAATGATAAACCCTTAACGTCTTCCAAAACTTCGACTTTATCATTCCTGGAGGAAAAACTGGCATGCCACATTATGGAGGTGCCTTGATGAATTAGCTTACGAGCTTCAAGACTGTTGAAGTATTTTGCACCACCTTCACCAGAATAGTCAACCATCAGGGGACCCCTTACTGGCGTATGCAGTTTAAAATGGGTGCCAAAATAATGCGCTAGCCAGCCATAAACATAGTGAATGGGAAAACAAATATCAGGACGTCCAGTTGAATGTGGTGTATTGAAGATTTGGCCGAGTCCGTGATAAATGTTGGATAAAACTGAGACTGCAAGATTGAAAATGGCACCTTCGGCCATTATGCTCGCAACTTTAAATACACCGGGGCGAAGAAGATTCATGTTCTTGTAGGGAAACACAAAAACACACAACCAACAGGAAAGAAAGGCAGCCAAATACGTCCGTTCTTTCCATCATTCTTCTACGCTAAGATCTTGAAATAGCTCTTGTTCTTTGTCAGACCAGTCGCGTGGCTGGGTGAGAGACCCGTCTGGATTATGAGTTGAACGAGGACGGGAGGATTTCTTTGGCCTACGAGAAGGAGGCTTGGCATATCTCAAATCACCTTTAAACCAAAAGGAAATCCACAGGTGAGTCGAAATTTGTTGTCTCTCCATTTGCTGGGATGCAATACGATGATAGGCGTCAAAAAGATACCCGCAACTCTTGGGTAGATGGCCATCTTCGTTGCTTGATCTTAATAATTCCTCACAACTAGGAATAATTTCATCGTAGAATCTCCCTTTGATGGGAAGACCTCCAAGTTTCCACATGTCCCACAAAGAAAGGGATATTTCCCCAGATGAAGTGTGAAGGGTGTTGGTCGAAGGACACCAGGCTTCACAAAAGGCTCGAACTATGTCCTTATTACGGTCATAGGAGTATAAGGAAGCTATCACAGCTGAATACAAACCAAAGCCTCGTAGTAGTTTCTTGTTCCGAACAATGACAAACTCCAGCCACTCCCAGTAACCAGCAATGTGAGTAAATTCTCCGTTGAATTTCAGTAAAGGCCCCCAACGGACCTGATTTTCAATGATGTGACGCCCCAACGTCGGTTCTGGATTGACATTTGGCTTCTTTCCGTGTAAAGAAGATCGTAGAATCCAAACTTTAGTGGAAGAATTCTGGCCTTGAGTCCTTTCTAAAGACCATTCCGAAAGAAAATGAGATTTGTCCAAAGCAACGTTTGACACTGTAATGGAAGTCTCTATTGGAAGAATGGTCCCACTTCTGATGGGTTGATCTTTGTCCAGTAGAACGATCAAACTTTTCTTCCCGTTATCTGAAAGCTCTGTGAAATGCACCATGTTCCTACAAAAAAAGGAAAAGAGAAGGTTAAACATTGGTCAAAGTAATGGTAATGATCTTATTGAATCACAGAACATAAAATGATCGGCATGAATTCCATCAGAATCAGGGATGGATCACTTTCGAAGCAAGATGTGGAGGGCGAGTGACCATCCTGAATTCCACCTGAATCAGGGGTTGATCACTGCCTGAGGCAAGACGTGGAGGGTGAGTGACCATCCTAAATTTCGCCTGAATCAGGGGTTGATCACTGCCTGAGGCAAGACGTGAAGGGCGAGTGACCATCCTAAATTCCGCCTGAATCAGGGGTTGATCACTACCTGAGGCAAGATGTGAAGGGCAAGTGACCATCCTGAATTTCGCCTGAATCAGGGGTTGATCACTGCCTGAGGCAAGACGTGAAGGGCGAGTGACCATCCTGAATTCCGCCTGAATCAGGGGTTGATCACTGCCTGAGGCAAGACGTGAAGGGCGAGTGACCATCCTGAATTCCGCCTGAATCAGGGGTTGATCACTGCCTGAGGCAAGACGTAAAGGGCGAGTGACCATCTTGAATTCCGCCTGAATCAGGGGTTGATCACTGCCTGAGGCAAGACATGAAGGGCGAGTGACCATCTTGAATTCCGCCTGAATCAGGGGTTGATCACTGCCTAAGGCAAGACATGAAGGGCGAGTGACCATCCTGAATTCCGCCTGAATCAGGGGTTGATCACTGCCTGAGAAAACAGAAGTGAGAGAATGACCAGTCTAAATTCCGCCTAGGGGTTGATCACTCTTCAATTAAGAATGTTTTTTTTTTTTTAAAAAAAAAAATCTTCTTTTAAGGAAAAAAAACTTGCCATTTTGTGAAATAACTTATAATAAATGCTTAACGAAAAAAATGTATTCACCTTCTAGGTAGCAAGCAAGCGTTGAGTGCAATAAGAGCGGTTGAATATAATTATTCTCTGAGATCAAGAAAGAAAAGATTAATTAGCAAAGAAAAGGAAGGAGTTCGTTAAGTTAGATAAATAAATAAATAAGTCTACCCAAAAGTGTGCAAAAATCAAAGTTAAAGAAAGAAAAAGTCAAAAAAGAAAGGAAAAAAAATGAAAAAGTCATAAATATATATATATATATATATATATATATATATATATATATATATGAGAAAGTTAAAAAAAAAAAAGAAAAATGGTAAAAACGCTCACATTAAAAAAAATAGAAGGTAAAAAAATAATAATAAAACATAAAAAAAACTTTAAAGCAAATAATAAAAAATGGGTGGTAAAAAACAATACAAAAGTAAAAAAAGAAAAAAAAAATTAAAAAAAAAAAGAAAACAGAAAGTTAAAAAAAAAAGGGTAAAATAAAATAAATTTTGAATTTGAAAAAAACAAAAAGAAAATTTAAATTGGAAAAGGGGGCCTGAACACGTTTTTCCCTCCTCAAAAAAAAATATATATATATATGATGATTAAAACAAATAATTTGAAAATTAAAAAATTGAAAGAAAAAGAAACTTAAAAAAGAAGCCCCAGTTTTCTTTCCCCTTCTCCTCTCTACTTCCCCTTTTCCCTCTGCCGTCCCTTTCTCTCTCATCCTCACAATCTCTCTCTATTTCGCTATTTTTTTTTCTCTTGCTCGTCTCCCTCGACCAGCAAAGGCCGACACTCGCGCCGCCGCGCCGTCCTCCACGCCGCTCTGATCGCCGTCGCGCCTTCCGCAACGCCAGCGTCTCTCTCTTTTAACACGCCCTCACACAGTCAAGTTTCGTCTTATCACAGCCCAAAACAGCAACCCACTAACACTCCTTTCCTCTTCCTTAATCTCAGCAATCAAATCGACAGTCTTACCGATGGTGGTTCACGGATGCAACGTCGATGGTAGCAGCTTGAAGCTTCCAACAAGGATGAGGAAATTCGTGATTTAAAGAAGTTGTGCCCTTCAGTCTGATGCGTCCGCGTCAAATATTTCTTGATAACCCAAGTGACAATGAAATTAAATTCGTCCATGTCTCTTATATAGGAAAAAATCTTGAGAAATTATCTCATAATTTAGGTAAGATCTCTCTTTTTTTAAAAAAAAAAAAAGATTGGATGGGAGAATCTCAACTTCAAAATAATCTTTTGAGCTGCCATTTCACATAAAATCCAAGATTCATGGTTAAATTCAACAAAAATTTGTTTAGATATTTAACCCCAAGTCCAAATTCTCCCCATTCTGCTGTATTACTTGGTTAAATCCTATTCCATTTAAAAAAAAAAAAATCAAAAACAGAATTTAAAAAAAAAAAGGAATTTTAATATTATTATTATTTATAATTATTTTACCCAAATTTTGGTGAGTTTAAAATTCAATTTTTTATTAGAATTTTACGCCAGATCAAATCAACCGGTAAAATTCAAATTTTCAGCACTCTTGAGTTGTTGGAGGCATCCCAAATTCTAATTAAAGTTTGAAGGTTGTTTAAATCCAATTCCAATTTCAACTTAAATCAAATTTTATTCGAAGTTAAGTTCGTAATAAATTTTTTATTGTTTCAAAGTTAAATTTGGGTACATTTTAGAGTCCATAGCAATCGAGATTGGACTAAAATTCAAGTTTTGGATATAGAAATTCAAAGTTAAAATCCTTGTTGAAGTTAAGTTCCTTCCAAACAAAAAATTTGGGAATAATCCAAAATTTTAGCCCAAATTGAGATTTTATCAAATTCAAATTATACCCAAACCAAAATTTGGCAAGATTTTGCCTCAACTCCAAATTTACTCATGCTCCAAATTTTACTCAAAGCATGATTAAATTAGAATTCAATCCCAAGTTCAAGCTAAGTTGTCAAAAGCTCAAATTATTCTCCAAATTCAAAGAAAATTGTAGAATTCAAAGTTTCTTTCGAAACCAATTGGTGGTAAATTTCAAAATTTTGCCTCAAATCCAAATTTTGCCCAAAACAGGAATGAACTAAAATTCAAATTTTATTTTAAGTTCGAAACCTGGAAATAGCCTCAAATCTTACTCCCAGTTCAAGTACAAATTGGGTAGTCAAAATTATGAAGAAAAAAATTATTGCCAAGTCATAATTTTCGAGATTCACCCACACATATTTGTGCATAAATCTCGAAAAGGGGGCATTTGTTGGCATAGAAAATTTTCTTCAAGTAATTGTCTAAGTTCGTGAAATTAAAATGTACTAATTTCATAAAGTTAGATTGAATTAGGTTCAATTTCAACCCAAATTCATTAAGGTAACTGGGTCAGAAGCCCAAAGTTTCAAGCCCAAGCCCATGGATGAACTCAAATACATTTCAAGCCCAAGCCCATGGGTCCAAATGCAACCAAGCCCAAGTCCAAGCCCACGAAGTCCTTTAGAAAACTCTATAAATAGGAGGCACGACTTCTCATTTGGGGGGACGACAGAAAGAAAGGAAGAAGAGAAAGCTCTCAGAAGAAACCGAAGATTGAAGCTCCTTCTGCAAAACCGAAGATCGAAGCTCAGATCCTCATCAAATCCAACTGCAGAACTGAAGAACAAGACTCTGATCATCTTCAAATCCCGACACAGAACTGAAGAACGAAGTTCAGATCCTCTTCAAAACCCACTGCAGAATCGAAGATCAAAGCTCAGATCCTCGCCAGATTCAGCTACAGAACTGAAGAACAAGGTTCCGATCACCCTCAAATCCTGCCGCAAAACTGAAGAACGAAGCTAAGATCCTCTTCAAATCTCGCAGCAAAGTGAAGATCAAAGCTCAAATCCTCTCCAAATCCTGTCGCAGAATTGAAGAACGAAGCTCCGATCATCTTCCAATCTCACTGCAGAACTGAAGATCGAAGTTCAGATCCTCTTCAAGTCCTCCTACCAAATCGAAGACTGAAGCTCTGAACCTCCTGCAGACCTGAAGACTGAAGTTTACCTCGATCCATCTAGAAGAATCCAAATCCTTCTTAAGAACAAACCTTCTAGACCAAAGCTTCTTGAAGACTCTGTAGATCAAGCCAACTTGAAATTGTGAGAGAAAGCATCAAAGGTTGTAACTAGAGACTGTAATCCACTACACTTATACAGAAATCAATACATACAAGTAGTTTCACGAATCAAATTTCTCTCTCCGAAATCTCGTGTGAACAATAACATATAAGACATAAAAATCTAAATTATTTAGATTAAAAAGTTCATATATTTTTACAAATAAATAAAAAATAATACATTTTTTTTTTAATGAAGGTTACTATTGAATAAAAAAAAAATCAAGCTCAATTTAAAAAAGAAGAAAATAATAATAGAAAAGAACACTATTAGTTTTAAAAAAGATAAAATCAATCTAAATTTAAAGAAAAAAATCACATCCGAAATAGATCCATTTAAAGAAAACCAAAAACTAAAGAAAAAAAAGAAGGTTAAAAAAAGAGAAAAAAAAAAAAAAGAAAGAAGTAAAAAAAATGAACATAAAGGAAAAAAAAAAACAAAAAAGTAGTAAAAATAAAGAAAAAAAAAGGAATAAAAAAACGCTGAATTAGAATGGAAAAAAACAATGAACAAACACGAGGTAAAAAACGAACATAAAGAAAAGAAAAAAAAAGGGCAAAAAATAAGTTAAAAAAACGAAACTGAATCAACAAAACGAAAAAAAAAGAAGGGAAAAATACACTTTTGGTCCTTGAGGTTTGAGTTAGGTTTCATTTTGGTCCCTGAGTTTTCAAACTCAACAATTTAGTCCCTGAAGTTTGGATTTTGTTTCATTTTGGTCCCTCCATCCATTTTTCCGCTAAATCTTAACGGTTTGCTGACGTGACACTTATTTTTTATTAAATATTAAAAATTATTTTTAAATTTTAAAAATAAAATAATAATAAAATAACTAATATATATATATATATATATATATATATATATATATATATATATTCTTTTAATTTTCATTTTTCCTCCCACTTTTCCATCTCTTTTCTTCTTCTTCTCAAGTCTTAACCACCCATCGTCTTTTTCTTTTCAACCACCATTACCACCACCATTACCACTACCATTGTCACTTGCCGTCGGTCGCCGATCACCGGCGACCACCGCTCGCCGGCCGCCGCCGACGGCGACAATTTTTTTTTTCTTTTTTCTTCCTCTTTCTTCCTTTCTTCCTCCCATCTACTCCTTGTTTTTTTTTTTAAGAAAAGAAGGAGGTTGGAACCTCCCCGTTTCAGAAAAAAAGTTGATGAAAGTTTCTCTTAATTTTTGGGTTGATTCACCAAGGATGAGAAAATCAGATGAATGAATTAAACCCAGAAAAAAGTAAGCTCAGATTTCATTAAATTGCTCAATAAATGGAAAATGGCAGCAGTTTCTTTTAGTTTTTTTTCTTTTCACACGGTCTCACTCGCCATCTTTCTCTCTCTAGTCTCTCTCGTTTCTTCGTTGTCGAGCTAGTCATCTCTTCCTTCTCCGGCGAGCTCTAACGATGGCAGGGAAGCAATGAGCGTTCGCTCGCGAGTAGGACGTCGTACGAGGGTCGGCGGCTGAAACGAAGACCGCTGAAAGTTGTAAGAAAATAATATATAAATATATATATATGTGTATATGTGTGAATTGAAAATAAACCGATAAAGCTGTGACGTGGAAAACCACTGCCCTGAAAGCGAAATTCCGGCTCGACCATGGTGCAACCGAGATTCAACCGTTCGCTCCCGAAGGTTAACACAGTGACTCCAAAAACACACGTGCACTCGTGGTCAGGAGCTGGAACAGACACTACAATTACCCAGAAAGATGGAGAGGAAGGATCTCTCCAAACAGAACCAAAAGTCTCCCTATATATATAGAAGCAAGACTTTATTTTTGGTGGTTCTATAATTAGCAAAGCCAAATTTAGTGCCGTCTAAATATAAGAAGCACTAAATTTAGCAAGTAGTTTTTTTCCCTTCTTTGACTTGAATTAGTCATTCCCAACAATCCCCCACGAATGACTAATACATTTTTTGGGTAAAGGAAGGAATTTTGGTACTTAAGCATTAATATCTTTCGATTTGAATTAATGTGTAGTGAAATGAGGCAACAACTTAGCTAGTGAAAGTGAAATAATTCTTGAACTTCAAAAAGCTTAGGTTGAGACCCCCATGACACGTACTAATTCCTTAATGTATGCTATTTCGCGATAAAATTTCTTCAAAGCACTATTATAGACCATTATACTCACAAACCTTGAGTTCTTATGAGTGCTCTAGAAAGAAAAATCTCTTATTCTTTCATGGAACGTCGTCCACCTTCATACTCATTTAGTGCTCCATCAAGTCTATCATAGATAAATCACTCAAAACTGAACTATGAAGACTTTACACAATATCCATCAAGTCCACACAGACCACCCAAATAAAGGGCTATGGATTCACAAAATACATCACACCATCCATCAAGTCCATAAATGGACCACCCAAAATGAGGGCTATGGAGTACTGAGACATATTAGACTCAGATTTCATCAAAATCATCCATCGAGTCCTTTTTAGGACCACCCAAATACAGGGCTATGGATTTAATGCTTCAACATATAGCTTTGTTTGACCACTTAATAATGGTTTTCACCATAGTTCTCAATCCAAGGGTTTAATTTCACATCCCCTGATATATTTCTCTTGCCATTATACACATAATTTTTGGCAACTCTAATAGCAGCCCAATGACCCCCACAATGGAATGTCACCTAATAGGTTTTTCAACCATTTTGCTTTTTGACATGCTAGTTCAAAGCTATGAATGGTAGAGCAAGCAATACACATCTCTTTAAAAGATTTCAACAATCCATCTCTCATAAGATTTCTATAGTTTCCACCAATTTAATTCGTCTAATTAGTCAATCAAATTGTTCTTGCATATACATGACATGCAAAAACTCAATCAACGTCCATCAATAGAAACATATGTTTCTTTACGTTGCAATATTGACTTTTAAAAATATTCCCCCCACATTTTGAGATATTTCGTATAACATATATACTTTAATCTCTTAAAACATTATCACATGTATTAAATCAAGAAAAAATGTTGCAACAATTTTATACAATGTGATAATCAAAATTGTTAGACATGTGGGAAGTTTATTTTCCTTTCAAGATTACAGACATGCTCAATAAAATATTCAAAAAGAATAATTTTATATATTTTTTCAATATATACAAATACAACCAATAAAACCTTAAGCCACCATTGGGTTTCAACAACGCATTTCATACATGCAGCTATGAAGATCTTAAACCATCCAAAACCATTTTTAATGTGCAGCATATATAGTTGAGATATTAGAGGCCAAGCAAAATTAATAACTACAACAATATTTAGCTTAATAAAAAATTCATGGCCAAATAAAATACTCAATAAACATTGGAATATAATGCTTGCACTTAAATTGCTAATTTGAGATACCACACAATACCTCATTTTCTTCTAGTCAAGCTGCATTTTCTTCTAATCAAGTTATCCTTGTCATGTGTCTTTGTCCCTCT
This sequence comes from Luffa acutangula, assembly GCA_036850905.1. Classification (NCBI taxonomy): domain Eukaryota; kingdom Viridiplantae; phylum Streptophyta; class Magnoliopsida; order Cucurbitales; family Cucurbitaceae; genus Luffa; species Luffa acutangula. Next base: position 38,278,077 of record CM072094.1, on the reverse strand, counting down.
CTCGAATTATTGCAGGGATAAGCCTTTCTTCATCTCTCGACTTATTGGACATTTTGCAGTCGCTAATTTCAAGAGCTCCAAGAGCTCTCTCCAGGGAACTTAGCAATTCTAAAATAGAGAAAATAGAGAGATTAGAAAAGCAAAGAAAAATCCCAACCACAACGGAATAATTCCATCCATGCTAAAAAAGACACATTGAGCAGCAGTGACACATCAATTAAGGTATAATCTTCTTCCCTTCAACTGAATTTCTATAATTCACACAAAAACTTGCACAACCGTTAATGGGTGAATAAATTAAAACACTACATAAATCAAATTTAAGAAAATAACATATACTTGCCCATTTAAAAAAAAATTCAATTCACACTGATTTCGCTTTCAGATTGTAAGAAAATAATATATAAATATATATATATATATATATATATATATATATGTGTGTGTGTGTGTGTGTGTATATGTGTGAATTGAAAATAAACCGATAAAGCTGTGACGTGGAAAACCACTGCCCTGAAAGCGAAATTCCGACTCGACCGTGGTGCAACCGAGATTCAACCGTTCGCTCCCGAAGGTTAACACAGCGACTCCAAAAACACACGTGCACTCGTGGTCAGGAGCTGGAACAGACACTACAATTACCCAGAAAGATGGAGAGGGAGGATCTCTCCAAACAGAACCAAAAGTCTCCCTATTTATATAGAAGCAAGACTTTATTTTTGGTGGTTCTATAATTAGCAAAGCCAAATTTAGTGCCGTCTAAATATAAGAAGCACTAAATTTAGCAAGTAGTTTTTTTTCCCTTCTTTGACTTGAATTAGTCATTCCCAACAAAAAACCCACTGAAAAACACAGACCAGTGTCGCGCGAGAAGACGCCTCTGAAATGAAGACCCACGCGAGACCAACGTCGGCGAGATCTGAAGTCGTTGTGCACGAAAATGCCGCCGTCGATCTTGCACATGTCAGATCTGAAGCTTTTGAGCTCGAAAACGCCGCCGTTGAGCTTGCAAATGTCAGATCTAAAACCGCCAAACTCAAAAACGCTGTTGTCGAGCTCGAACTTATTGGATGTCTGCTCCATCGATTTGTTCATCGGGGTTCAATTTTTCAGATCTAAAAACAGGGGAAGAAAAGAGGGAAGAAGAAGATAGAAAGATGAAGAAGAAGAGTAAGAGGAAGGGAAAGAAAAAATGAAAAAAAAAAAAAAAAGATCAGTTCCGGCGGAGGTGGCGATCGGCCGGCGTGGGTGGTGGTGGTTTAATGAAGAAGAAGAAGAAGGGAGAGAGAAAAGATGAAGAAGGGAGAAAGGAAAGAAGAAATAAAAAAAATATATATTTTTATTATTTTTATTTATTTTTAGTTTAAATAATTAGAAAAAATAAATTTTTTAATAAAAAAATTAGTGCCACGTCATCAATCCGTTAATAATTAACGGAAAAATGGATGGAGGGACTAAAATGCTACTAAACTCAAACCTCAGGGACTAAATTGTCGAGTTTGAAAACTCAGGGACCAAAATGAAACCTAACTCAAACCTAAGGGACCAAAAGTGTATTTTTACCAAAAAAGAAAGAAAAAAACATTAAATGGAAAAAAAACGCTGAATTTGCACAGTAGGGGGAGTCGAACCCAGGCTTAGGTGAAAGGTAAGGGGGGCTTGAACCACTAGAGTAGACAATGGTTAAATATATGCGATGCATAATACTAATTTAATATTTATAAAAGATTTAGGGAGGGCTCGAGCCCCCTCTAGGCCCAATGTAAATCTGCCGCTGTTTATTAGCTTAAAAATCAAATGGCTATCAAATGAGGCCTTATGTAAATAATTCATTTTTTTTTGTTTTTGAAATTCTAATTTTTTTTTTTTAATATCACGAAGGAATTTGAAAAACGATAAAATAAGGATTTCAGAATTCAGTTTCCATTTTTTTTTTCAATTGTTGCAACACTCGTTTCTCCAGTTTTCATATCATTCATTGAGGGGTGTTTGGATTGAGGAGTTGGGTGGAGTTAGAGCCTCTCTCTTTCATTGAGGGGTGTTTGGATTGAGGAGTTGGGTGGAGTGAAGTTAATAGGGTTAATAAGAGGACCAATCAAATGTAAACGTGCATTTTGAAAAATGACCAACTAATTTTTTTTTTTTTTTGAGTAAATCAACATTTGGGGGTGGGGGATTCAAACCTCTGACCTCATGGTCGAAGACACACGCCAATTACCGTTGAGCTAAGCTCGCTTTGACAACTAATTTATTTATGGAATAGGTGGTTAAATGATTTTCTTATTTATTAACTATGAATTATCAAGTTACAAAAATACCCTCTAACAACCTATCTAACTGAAATCCTCTAAACTACTTATTTAACTGAAATCTTATGTTGGAATTACAAATTAGTTATGTTAAATATAAGATTCAAATAAAGTCAAACCAATTTATCTCCAAATGCAATCAATATTGAACAAAAAAAAAAAAAAAATTGAAACAAGCAACAATATCAATAAAAAAAGATCTAGAAATCTAGGAAATCAAAAATTAAAATTAAACAACACCAAAAACTTGTAAAATGCATGGAAAAGAAAAACGAACATACTATTCCAATGAAATAATGCATACACGGTTCCTCCTGCTACTAAAAGAACAAAATCATAAAATAGGCGTCTGCTATACAATCGTCGTCAAATTTGTTACCAAGTTTGATTGATAGATGCAAATACCTTGTATTCGATTATAAGCCACTTACCTTAGATTATAAACTCTTGATAAATGTAAGGCCCAACCCACTTCCAATCTTTGTCTTTTATTTAAAAAAAAAAAAAGAAAAAAGAAATAGAAAAATTGAAGCGGGGTTTAAAAAAAAAAAAAGAAGAAGAGAAGACTCTCTACTATCCCTGAAATGGGTAGGAGCGAATTCCGTCTTACGAGACTATGTCCCCAGCTATCTATTCGATTTTATCTCCAAAATGGTAGGCTTGTTGAGTCGGCGATGCTGGTCACTCTCACCCATGCAGATCAAAGGATAATCTCGTATAAACAGGAGTTCATAGTTAGCTCAGGATTAAGAACGAGTTACCTAGGTCATCTATGAGAAATAGTCAGTTTCTTCAGTAAACGGCGTTATAAAGAGAAAGTGACTTATTTCGTGGTCCAGTTTTATGCAAACTCATTGCATAGGATGCCCCCACTCGCATGTCTCCACATGAACGACTTAGGATCTCATCGTTTGTACTTAATACCAAGTGGGTCGTGTCCATAGTGTCCCCAGGATAAGGCACCCAACCCTATCCTTATACTATAGACTATTTTGACTATAAACTCGAACTTGATCGTATGATATGTCTCTACATATAGTTTGAGTATTCATTTTATAGCCAAGGATCTTAGATTATTGGATTTAGGTTAATCATTTGCAATTTACATATTCAAAAACATCTTTTACTGAATAACTTCAATAACGTCTTTATTGGAAATAGAATATGTTTAATGATTTACAAACTACGAGTTTATAGGACATTAAACCCAACAGTTTCTGCGTTAGGTATGGTTCTCTAGACCTTACAAGGGATTGCATTAGTCATAACGCAGTCTAAGCTCATGCATGCAATATCTTTTAACGGTAGCAGTTTTAACTTTACCAAGATTACATGTCATGCGCTAACTTGTTCTACTTAGATATGTTTGTATGCGTTACCTGTCAGGGATTTAACATACTGCTACTGCATCCAACTGGCCAAGCGAGAATTAGTAATGGAAATAGTATCGCAACTAAGTAGAAGGCAAATAATGTTTCACTTAAATCAAAATATGCGCTTAAAAATACACATATCACCGATTGAGGTGCTTGCGCTAAGCCTTGAAGAAGAAATTAGCTCATGCGAGCAAAACAAGACATCATGAAATCAGACATTACAAACGCAAGTTTGCTCCTAAACACAACTCTCTGTGATTTTTCTTTTTCCTTCGTCTTCTCTCTCTCCTTTCAATCTCTAATGAATGACCCTCTGAAATTGAGTTTGTGGCTCCTATTTATAGGCGAAGGAAACCCACTTCTCTAAGTAAGAAACAACTTGCCCAGTCATATCAGACCTTTTTGCACCGTTTCAGCCCTTTTTTGCGCTGGTTGTACTCGTTGTCAGTGATGTCCTTTTTACCCATCTTTTTCTGTCTCATGATCATCTTGGGATGTGTGCCTACACTGAGAAGAACTTAAGAGAACAACTGAATTAGTTGTGTTACCACCCTATAGTTTATAATTTCTCATCGCATACATGAATATAGCTCATCGCATACAAATCATCACATTTTCCTTTCTTTTTATGCTGAAGTAACGCATCAATGGATCTTTTGGCCTTGTTTAAGCGTAAGTTTAAAGAACAAATAACTTGCTTTCGCAAGTTATCAATTTTTTAAATAAAAATTATTATAACTATTATTTTATTATTTTATAATTATTTATTTTTTTTTCATTTCCTTCCTCCATCTTTATCTTCTTCCTCCATCTCCATCATCTTCATCTTCTTCCTCCATTTCCATTACATCTTCATCATCTTCATCATCTTCCTCAACCTCAAACCACATCTTCATCATTTTCTTCTTCCTTTAACCCTAACCCCGACGACATTTTCAACGACTTTTTCGGTGGCCGTCGACAAATTTTTCCGACGACCGAAATTGTTTCCCTTGTTTTATTTCTTTTTTTTTTCTTTATTTTCGTTTTTTTTATATATTTCGAAATGAAAATGAGAAGAAAGATGAAAAAAGGAAAAAAAAAATTGGTCGCCGAAAAGTGGTCGACGGTCGTCGAAAACTTCATCGGCCGACGGTAGTCGGAAAAGTCAAGGAGTCGCATGGAAGAAGAAATGAGAGAGTCACTGTAGAGAATGGATAAAATAATCGGGTAGGTTGAATGACGATTACTATAAAGAATAGATAGAATATTCGGGGGTAAAAATAACTCTCTCATCATGTACAACCTGTGATAAAGTTGAGATAATTTCTCAAATTATTTAGGTGATAAATGTTCTTTTAACTAAAAGAAAATTCTAACATGACAACTAATTATTGGGTATATTGGACCTTTAGTTTATTTTTTTAAAGCTAAAGTTAGATGAGGTGGGACATTTATTCTTTAATTTTTCTCTTTCTTCAAAATAAAGGACCATTTCATGTTATAAAAGGATATTTTTAAAATAAAATGTGGTAACCGTTTGTAAATGGGTGTTGTAGGGGTGTTAACATCTTTCGTACACTCAATCTACTCTCGAGCCAAATTTTTGGTTTTTTGATTGGTTTTTCTTTAAAACGGGTGACCAATCACACCTCAAGATGATTGGTGGCGACTCCAAACCTCTCCTTTTGAAAGAGACCCTTAGGAAAGGACGTCGGCCGTTCCACATCTCGATGACGTTGCGATACCCACAAGTGGATGTTGTATGTCCTTCACAACTCCTTGTTTCTTGCTTTCTTTCTTTCTAATTTTTCTAAATACACTTTTAGTCCCTGAGGTTTGGGTTCAGTTTCATTTTGGTCTCCAAGTTTTCAAACTCGACAATTTAGCCCTTGAAGTTTGGATTTCATTTCATTTTAGACCCTCCATCCTTTTTTTCATTAATTACTAAGAGCCTAACGTGGCACTATTATTTGTAATTAAATTTTCTTTTTAATTTTTTAAAATAAAAATATTGTTGTTTTTTATTATTTTTATTTCTTCCTCTCTCTCTATCTCTCTTCTTCTTCTTCTCACCATCACCATTGTCAGCAACTGCTCGTGGATCGCCGGCAACGTTTTTTTCCCTTTTTCTACTTCCTTTCTTCTTTTCTTTTCCTAACTTTTTTCCTCTCCCTCTTTCTCACTCTTCTTCCTCTTCCTCTACCTCTTCTCACGCCAACCGCTTCCCCCTGTTCTTCATCTTCTCTGGACGGCGGTAGTGATGACGTCTCAACGACACAAGACCCACGCTGGCCAGCAAAGGAACCGCAAGACCCACACGAATCCGGATCTATTGGCAATTTTTGAAGCTTTCGACGGCGGCGGCGATCGACTTCATCTTCTCTAGAATTGAGCAACCAGACAGCTGTTGGCGAATTTTTCCTTCGCAAGCTCACCGTCGTCGCCTCCTCTTTTCTCAGTCAGTTCCCCTTCGTAAGCTCACCATCGTTATCACCTCCTTTTTTCATCATCGCCTCAGACCAAACCTTAAACCCTCCTCTTTTCTTCGATTTGATCTTGAAACCAAGGGGATTTCCCAGTCGTTTCAAGACCAAACCAAAGCCCCTTCATTCCATTTATTTTCTCCTCCTTTAGTTACTGTGCAAACTTTTCTTAAAAGAAAAACGAAGAATAAGGAAGAAAAAGAAGAGAATAAGAAGAAGAAAATAAACGAGAAAGTTGTTGAAACTTAATATATATATATATATATATATATATATATATATATATATATATATATATCGACAGTGGCGAGCGACTTGTCGGAGATTAAAGCTCTTACACAACGGAAATAACCAGAAACAATTCGCAATTAATTTTAGGTCTTCAAAATTCCAGTAAACTAACAAATACTGCATAAACAAGCTAAGCATGTTAATATTTAATTTAGAATCTAATTCTATAATACTATTTACAGAGAAAAGAAGACGAGGTCTTACGTTCGTTGTCGACTCTGAATTGATTTCACCAACTCCTTGGAGGAAGATCTTACAAACAATTTTGTACCTTCTCTGCAATATCCATAGCAACACCACCACCACCAAAATCATATCGATATTCTTTGGGAAAGAGAGGCAAAGGGAGTGGAAGCCTTCTTCTTGGTATTAGGAAACTTTTGGGAGAAATTTTCTACAGAGAGAATTTACCATGGGGAGGTACTGTACCAACGCCAGAATGAATTGTGTCAAGATTATCACCCCAATGCGTGTAGTTGTACCGGTCAGAGAGATGGAGAAAATTATGGACAACCAACCACGATTAAACAAAACCATCCCATCAGTTATGGGACTAACTTATGTAAATTTAAAATAAATTAAATTAATCTAAATAATAATTAACTAATTAAATCAAAATTAATTAATTCATTCATTTAAATCATATTTAAATGAATATCTCTCACATAACCTATAGTTTTAATTTAATTAATTTAACTAAACAAGATTAAATTGAATCATATTCAATCATATTTATCTCATAACCTAAAGTTTTAATGTGCATCTAAAGTGCATTAATTCTAACCTGTAGCTTTAATATGAATACAATTCATATTAAATTAATATTTGAACTCCTTCAAATATTTAATTCTCTCATAAATTAATTTTGAATCAAATTCAAAATAAATTTATATTATAAAGTTTAATTTAAATATAAACTTTATATTATAATGTGTCACCATACATTATATTATTTCTCTTAGTAAATTAAACATTTCAAATTACATTCAAGATATATTTACCTCAATACCCTTTACGAGCTACAAGTGGAACCTAATGGGCCTACAGATCAGAAGCTCCAACGATATGAGATTAATTGGCTAAACTCATTAACCACATTAATCAATATTCTTTACCCCTAGGTTACCTTTATATCCTAAGTACTAGTTCTCATCTAATGAACAACTTGTTTATGGTCCAACCATTAAACAGAAATCCCTCTCAACTCAGTGAGAGGGTAGGGCCCGTCGTTCAAGTCTCAAATATCACTTAAGAAAACACTCATCTACTTACCCTAAAGTCGGGAATGAGTGAATTTCATCATGTGTGATTATGTTCCCAATTTCCCACTTGGTCTTGTCCTCAAAATGGTAGGCTTATTGAGTTGGCGAACTAGCCACTCTAACCATAAAAATCAAAGGACAATTGCTTGTGAACAGGAATCCATAATACACTCTGAATTAAGACTAAGTTGCCTAGGTCATTCTATTGAAATAGAAACCTAACTAGCCAATGGAGTTACAACAAGTGGTTACTATTTCGCGATCCGATCTTATACAAACTCATTGCATAAGGTACCCCCACTCGCATGTCACCTACACAAGTGCATTGGATCATTGGGTTTGTATCAAATACAAAGTGGGTCGTATCGACCATATTGTTACCAGAATAAGGTATCTGGCCTTATCCCTATACTATAGACCCTTTAGGTTGTATCTTGGATATTGATCTCCATATGTCTCCACATACTGTTCAAGCCTCATATGACTGATAGCGAGCATAGCAAGTTATTTTTCCCTAATTAATTTAGCTAGTCTTTGATATTTAATTGGCCAAATTTATGCATTTTTGTGTTTTATTTGTAGGAAATGTGTATGGGAGCTAAATTGAGAAATTGGGAATGATCGGGTGTTCGGGAAGTGAAAAGAGGCCAAAAGAACGAAGTGAATCGAAGCTAAGGGCCTTTTGAAGAGTGCAATCCGTAGACCAGCGTCGAGACCTTAGCTTCTAAGCGTCTCAACACTGGCCTTTCCTTAATTAAAAAAAGCGGCAAAAGGTCATAGCGCCGCGACACTGTGACAATAGTGTCTCGACGCTCTCGAAAATTTCCTTTACAGAATGCTCGATATAGGACAATAGAATGCGATTAGGGCTAATTTGGGGGACTTCTTTTGATCAAATTTTGGCCTAAAACTCAACTAGAAAGCTGCTGTGGAGGCTGAAGCAAGTGGAGAGGAGCGAGATTCAAGGCTTTGCTCGTGGAGATCGTGACGGGGTCGTGCGTCTCAGCTACTTAGCATTTAATCCTCTTTCCCCTTTACTCTAGTAGTTTTTATGGCTGTTTTAGACTTAGTTTATATCGTAACGTGTTATATGAATAACTAAGTCTTTAATCTTAGGGATTGATGTAGCCATTTTTGTGGATTGATGTATGGATTATTGCTTGATTTCATTTGTGCATAATGTGTTCTTAATGCTTTCAATTTATCGTTCATAGATTGATTGATGTTATGTTTGAATTGTACTAGGGAGAGGTGATTTAGTTTAGAAATTGTTATGCATGACTAGGATGAATCTTGAGATCGGGAGATAATAGATAATTCTAGAAATCGTTAAAAAAGACTAACTATAATGCCTTGCATGTTTAATGAATTTAGATAGGGATATTGGGTTCATTTGCATGTGGGAGGATTATGTATGCTTGAGAGAGATATGTATGATTGTAGTTTTCCTAGATTTGTGAATCATAGCATGTTTATTATCCATTAGTCAATCCATAATCCTAATTGGTGAAATCAACTCCCTAAAAATTTTGTCATCAATTGTTTGTTACGTTTATTACTTTGTGTTAATTTTGCATTTTTTGTCACTTAGTTTGGTTCCCTAAATAAAATTGGACTAGATTATTTTCGGTAATTAAATTGGTTAGAAACCCAATCCAGAGAACAAAATTCAAATTAAATTTCACTGTATTATAAATTGGCCCGTACACTTGCGGTTAGCAATTCGTGCATCAACGAGGCCTAGGATGCTAGTTTATTGGATTTAAGGTTATTAAGGCAAAACTAATACAAATAATCAATAACTCTTTATTGAAATAACATCGATAACTCTTTATTGATGATAGTCAATAGTTTACATTTACTATCTACGAGTTTTAGGGCATAAAACCTAACACAGTTTTCGATGGCGGTGATGGCTGCAAATTGAGATTAGGGTTTGAATGGTGGAGAAGAATAAGATTGGAAGAAGATGGATGAAGAAAAAGAAAAAAAAAAAAGAAATTAATAAAAGAATATTTTATATATTATTTTATTTTAAAAAATCAATAAAACATATATATTTTAATAAAAACTAATTCCATGTCAGCATTTTGTTAGTGTTTAACAGAAAAATTAACGAAGGGACTAAGAGTGTAACGAAATCCCAACCTCAAGAGCTAAATTGTCGAGTTTGAAAACTCAATGACCAAAATGAAACGTAACCCACACCTCAAGGACCAAAAGTGTATTTTTCCTTTTTTTTTTCTTTTCTTTTCTTTTAATCACACCCTAAGAAAGAAAACCCAATTTAAATAGGAGGTAGAACTTATCTAGGATTCTATTTTAAATCTCCAAACGAAAATTTTGAAACCAAACTTAACTCCTAAAAAATTTGGGTAAAACCTAATCAATTTGGGATTAGGTCTTTTGAAATTGGAGATAAATATCGAATATTAAACCTCCAAACTTTAGGAAATTAAAGATTTAATTCAAAATCTCTTTTGCCCAAATAATATAAATTTAGTTTAGCGACCGAAGGTTAAGCTTAAATTCTAATTTTTCCAAATTAGAATTCAAAACTCATTACTCTAGCAATGGACTGATTTTAGAATGCAAGGCATTACACTTGAAGCCTTAACTCTAGGATTATCCACCATTGTCTTGTTTGAATTCGAACTGGATTTTTATTTTATTAGGGAAAAATACACTTTTGGTCCCTGAGGTTTAGGTTAGGTTCCATTTTTGTTCCCGTGTTTTCAAACTTGACAATTTAGCCCCTGAAGTTTGGATTTCGTTTCATTTTAGTCTCTTTATTCATTTTTCCGTTAGATATTAACACAATGTTTATGTGGCACCTATTTTTTTTATTTAAAAAATATATATTTTTAAAAAATTTTAAAATAAAATAATATTAAATGAATAAAAAATATATTTTTTTCTTTCTCTCTTATTCTTCTTCACCATCACCACTAGCTGCCATAGTCAGATCGTCACCGCTACCTGCCGACATTCTCCCTTTTTTTTCTCTTTTTTTTTCTCCTATTTTCTTCCTCTTCTTTGATAAGTCCAATTTGTTATACACTTAGAATCTCCCAATTTGCTTATCTTAGTTGAATTCCTTGCGAAAAATTCTTTAAAATGAGTATAATATGTCTATAGGTCCTCGCCAGAGCTTTGGAAGTGATTCGGGGCTTAAACGAGCGAAACTGTAGCGTAAAATGACTTTTCTGCCCTTGGAACCGTCAAGCGTTGAGACGCTGCTCAAATAAGAAAAAGACTTGGGCGTGAAGATGAAGACCTAGCGTCGCGACGCTCTCACCGTAGCGTCTCGACGCTGTGTTGATCCGCGGATTTTTTCCATAGTTGAAGGCCTGGCGTCGCGACGCTGTGTCCTAGCGTCTCGACGCTAGGCAGTTTTCCTGAATTGAAATTTTCCTATTTTTGCTGAAATTTTTCCTTGTTTGAAGACCCAATTCAACACCATTCTAACACAAATTGAAGGCCAAGAAACTGATCTATAAATAAGAGCTTTGGTGTAGGTTTAGAATCATCCCTTAAATCCCTCAATTCATCCATCACCACAATTTTGTAGCCCCTTTTCTCTCTAGTTTCAAGTTCTTCTTTAAGTTTTCTTAGTCTAAGGGTCGGTTGATCGAGCCTCGAGCTTGGAGGTGCTTGTCTATGGCCAACTAAGCTCGGATCGTTGTAATCGGGACCTCGGTTTGCAAGTTTGATTCAATTTTATGAGATTTCTATTCTTAATTACTTAGGCCCCATTTGATAACCATTTTAGTTTTTAGTTTTTGGTTTTTCTGTTTTTGGTTTTTGGTTTTTGGTTTTTCTGTTTTTGGTTTTTGGTTTTTGGTTTTCTGTTTTTTAAAAACAAAAACCATGTATGTTTGATAACTGTTTTTTGTTTTCTGTTTTTAAAAAACAGAAAACCAAACTTGTTTGATAACTGCTTTTGGTTTCAGTTTTTAAAAAATTAGAGAGATAAAAAGATGTTTTAGAGAGAGAAAAATGTGTAGAAAAATTGAAACAAAAATTTAGAGACACAAATATAAATATTTTCGAAAGAAAATTTAAAAATAGAAAAGTTAGAGGCGTGAAAGAAAATGTTTAGAGAGAGAATATTAGTTAGACTCCATAAAAGATATTAGTTATAGAAAAAAAAATAAAAAAAAACGGTAGAAGAGATAAATGTTAGATAGAAAAATTAATCAGACAGAGACATTTTAGAGAGATAGCAAGGTTAAGAGTAAAAGATAGGCTAAAAAAATCATGATAAATTAGAAAAATAAAGAAAATGTGTAGCTAGAGAAAATTTTGGGAGTTTTTTTTCCAAAAGAAAATGTAGAATATGTTTATTAGGAATATAAAAATTATATATGGATAAATTCTTAGAAATAGATGAGTTATAGAGGAAAAAAAGTTTTGAGAGAGAAAATTTTAGAGAGAGAAAAAAAAATTTGTAGAGAGAAAAATGTTTTAGAGAGAGAAAAAATATTAAAAAAATTATCTGAAAGAAATAGGTAAAAGAGAAAGAAAAAAAACATAAGAAAAAAAATGAGTTTTTTAAAAACAGAAATCTATTTTTAAAAACTATTTTTTTGGTTTTTTAAATTTGCTTATAATTTCAAAAACGTTTTTAAAAAACAGAAAACCAAAAACAGAAATGGTTATCAAACAACCCTGTTTTTTAAAAATGAAAAACAAAAAACAGAAAACAGAATACGAAATGGTTATCAAACGACCCCTTAGTTTTTAGTTTTTGGTTTATGAAAATTAAGCTTGTTTTCTCTCTCAATTTCTTTAGAATGGTTTTCATCTTATTTAAGGTTACATTTGAATTCCTAGTTAAACTTTAAAAACAAAAACAAATTTTTAAAAACTATTTTTTTTTAGTTTTCAAAATTTGAGTTGGTTTTTAAAAACATGGGAAGAAGATATACACAAAGAAACTTATAGGTAAAAATAGTGTTGGTAGGCTTAATTTTCAAAAACCAAATGGCTATCAAACGGAACCTTAATTATAAATTTAGTCCTTTTAGTTTGGACAAAGTTTTAATTTGGTCTCATTTAGTTCGTTGAATATAGTTTCAATTCGGTCCATGTGATTTAAACTGGTTTTAAATAGGTTTCTATGGTTTAGTTAAACCCTCACAAATTGTCTTTAAATTGTGTTTTACCCACCCTGGTACATGCTAATTACCGCTGAACTAAACTCGCTTGGGTAGAAAAATATCAATATAAAACTATATATCCCTTCCAAAAAAAATTACGGAAGTCAAAATTTTTAATCTGTTAAACTTATTTATTTACTTTTTGTTAAATTCTATTTTTTCCCATGCTTTTATCAGTTATACTCCTGTTCTTTAAAAAGAATATTTTACTACTTAATTAAATTCCTGTCACAAATAAATGATACAAATGTCAATAGAAAATTAACATTAATTGTATAAGAATTGAATTGACATAACTATTAAAGTACAAAACTAATAACTAAATACAACTTTTTATTTTTTTTTTTTCCATTAACAAAACGCTTCAAGTACTAAAATTTTGAACGTGATTGTTGAAAAAAATACAATCCAAGATGGGGATCAATAGTCAACCAATCCATACCCATATGCTACTAATATGTAAAAGAAGAAATTAAAAAAAGAATTAATTAATGAAATTAAAAAATAGTTTTTGATAATTTGTTAAATTGAATACATTTTAGATTATTCAAAGTTGTTGGTTTTAGATTCTGCAATCTAGACAAAGCCAGGTACTTGACAGAACAACTGATTCCCTCTCATTGTGTGTGGTTTAATTAATATTTCTTTTGCATTATAAAATGCCATAAAAATTCTCTCTTTTTAATGAAAATTTTGAGATAGATTTTCTCTTTTTTTATTTTTTCCCTTTTTGTTATCTCCTCTTTATTTCCATCTAAAATTAAAATATACTTAAATCACCCACACATTTAAATGAAGAGAATTAGAAATAAGAAAACACCCTTAAATTCTTAATCACCTTGGGGGGGCTTAGTTAGACAGATTAGATTCTCTCTAGATTTTTTCATTTTTTTTTAAAAAAAAATACATATATCCTTTTGATTCTTCTAAATTTAATTTAAGAATTTGAAGAATTTTACACACCCATCATAAATGAATCAAACTTTTGGAAGAAGGGAGAAAAGAAACAAGTGTTAGTTCCATCCTTTGGTCCACATAGGATTCTCTCTCTCCATCTCTCAAATTAACACAAAAAGGTTAACTTTGTACTATATGCATCTCAAATTCAAATACCAACCTTTCTACAAACAATTTTTTTTAAATAATTATAAAAAAAAAAAATTACAAGATTCACTTCCTTGCCTGATATTCCCACTCTTCACACTTCAAATGTGATGAAATTAGAGAGAGAATTGGGATTCTTTTGCTTCTTTTTTTTTTCTTTTTTCAAATGGCTCCCTCAAAAAAGCCAAGGAGAAAAAAAACCTCAAAATGGTTCTCACTCTCATTTTGAAAGCAAAAACATCTTGGCAAATGGGACTTTTTTTTAAATCTTTTTTTTTAATGGGCTGTTTAGCAAATGTAAGAGAGAGAAAGAGGAGGGGGCAAAAAGAAAAAAAAAAAAAAATAGTAACTGCCATAGCTGGAAAAAGCTGGAAAATTAACCTACTCCTCCTGAATGAAGGTCTTCACAATCTTTACGCTTGGTTCCACCACCTGTTTCTCCCATATTTCTGACCGTTTCTCCGCCGCTTCCGACGCCAGAACCGCCAGAACCGCCGCCGTGGCGTCCACTCTCTTCAGGTCCCACCCGGCCCTTCTCAGCCGTCCGATCTTCCCCAACTGCCTCTTCGTCAGCTGCCACGTGTTCTCCTTTATTTTCCTCACCGCCTCTTCGTATGCGCCCGCCCGCAGCGGATCCCCCTCTCTGTACTCCCTCCCTCTCGGGTGATGCCGCCGGAAAAACTCCTCGAACTCCGGCACTCCGATGGCCTTCCTCAGCCCGACTCGGGGCTCCGACTCGGCCATTTCCGGGTCGTAAAACTCGGCCAACTCGCCCACCATCCCAGCCTCCAACATGTCGTCCACCCGCTTCGACAAGTACCGCTTCAAAACCGGAAACGACACGTCGACCCACAGAAAGCAGCACCGGTACCGAAACTCCGCCGAGAGCCGATTCCGCGACCCGGCGAAAACGTCGTCGTCCTGATCGAAATCCGCCGTGACAAGCGCGTGGATGAACGAGTTAGACCCACCGACGACAACCGGAAGGTTCCCTCTGGAGACGACGCCGGAGACAACGGTAGCGGCGTGGGAGCGGAAGGCGGCGGCGGAGACCTCGGCGGCGAGAGGGTCGAAATCGCCGAGGAGGTGGTGGGGGACGCCGCGGCGGTCGGAGAAGGGGAGCTTGTTGGTGGTGATGGGGAGGCCGCGGTAGAGTTGCATTTTGTCGGAATTGATGATCTCGGAGGGGAAGCGGGCGGCGAGGTCGATGGAGAGGGAGGACTTGCCGGAGCCGGTGGCGCCGAGGAGGAGGAGGAGGTTATCGGAGGGGGCGGAGGAAGAGAGGGAGAGGGGAAAAGGGTGGTAATGGAGAGAGGAGTGAGAGAAGGAGAGGGAAAGTGTCATAGGAGAGAGAGGGAAGTGAATGATGAGGTAATGTTTTTGTTGTGAAGAGACATATACGGAACGGGGAATATCAGTCCTCTGCACAAACACGCGACGGTTACAGAAAGAGAGAGAAACAAACCAAAAAAAAAAGAAAAAAAAAAGCAGAGGGTGGAAGGGAAGAAGGTGGAGCAGAGGAGAGTGACTTAATGGCGGGGAATGATGAGAGATGGTTTTTGAGTTCTTCATATTATATATAATCTCTCTTTCTCTCTCTCTCCTCCACCACTTTTTTCCTTTTTTTTTTTTCTTTTTCCCAATTTCTTGTTTTTTCAACATATTTTCTTAATCATCTTGGTCTTCTTCTTGATTTTAATAAGTTAGGATTCATCTTGTTTTAGAATGGATGTATTAAAAGTAAGGATGAATCTTCAACTAGTTAAGGCAAATGTTTTAATCCTTCTATCTCAAAATGTTGTTGAAGTAAATATATATATATATATATATATATATATATAAATATGTTTTAAATTTTAGGATTTTAAATTTTTTAAAAAAATTGAATATGTTAAAATTTAGAGAATTTGTAGTGGGTGGTAAATTGGATCAAATTAATAGCAAATATAACACAATGTAAAAAAAATTGCAAATATAGCAAAATCTACGAGAGGATATTGCTGATAGACACTAATAGACTCTTATTAATTAGAATCTATCAATCTGCTAATAGACCATATCAATCTATCAATTTGTCATCTATGCAACTGCCCCTAAAATGATAGTTTCTACAAAATGTATTGCAAAAGGTTGAGATTTTATGTTGGGAGTGCATTTTGAACGGAAAAGGAGAGAGATCATGAATGAAGTGGTAGATTTGATATTTGAACATGTGATTAACCAATGTTATTTGGTTTAATTTCATAGACTATAAAATCAGATAACTGTTGTCAAAACAAACATAGTTCAACGGTAATTGACATGTATTGATCGAGGTTCGAATCCCCTCACTTCAAATGTTAATCTACTAAAAAAAATATTAAATAATTGTTATACTAAAAAAAAAAAGTTACATTATTGTTTTTTTTCCAACAACATGTGGGGTGGGAGCATTCGAACCAGAAACCTCTAGATTATTATTATAGATTTTATGTTTTGTTCATGTTAGCAGTTATATAATTGTTGGAGGTGATTGGTTTAGGTTTATTATATTGGTTTACATTAGTTTCACTTGATTTTAGTCAAGTAATTACAAGATACAGTTTTACAAGTTCTGCACATATTAGAACATTTTTATGATAGTATCCACATATTTATTAAAAGAATACTCAAAGTAACTTTATGTTCAGATATTTTATGTCAATCTTTATTACTAATCAGAATAACAGCTTGTAATAATATTTAAATAATTGAATGATAATTTGCTCCCGTGCATAGCAGTCATTATGGCTAAAAGTTTGGTGTCTAATGTAATTGACATATACCATCGATCAAGATGTCAAGGATAATTCAAAGTCTCATCTCCAAATGTTGTTGAGTTGAAAAAACAAAATCTAAGACTTGGTTTAAAGGCGAAAAATGCTTTTATGACGTTTTGGGCCCGGAAAGGAGAGACTCAAAATGGAATGGTTTTAGAATTGCTTTTTTTTTTTTTAAAATGAGTTTTATAAACTTAAAGATTCAAATAATCAATTTCTTGACATTTAATATATCTATAGAGGGCGGTATCCTATGTTAAAGCGAGCATAGCTTAGTAATATTTGGCATTATCATCGATCAAGAAATCTGAGGTTTAAATCCCCTTATCCCAAATGTTGATATACTCGAAAAAAGACGGTATCCTATAGCCATGACTTCATCCACCTTGGGTTCATGGTGCGCCACTCTCAAGCATCTCTTCCTTAATTTTGTTGTTTCATTTTCGTTTCTTTTCTAATTGTACTAAAAAATCAATCAATCAATAAATCATTAGTGTGTATTCTTTAATTAACACTAATTAATAAAATTTCTTTATAACTTCACATTTCTTTATAACTTCATTTTTTTTCTTTGTTTGAGTTCAACATTTAGAAGTCTTGGTCAAAGGTAAGTGTCAATTATCGATGAGCTATGTTCGCTTTGGTTTTATAACTTCAAATTAAGTTTATAATTGATAAAAATCATATTAAAATTATTTTTCAAAGATTGATAATTTAATATAATAATATAAAAAAATACATTTTTAATTGATAATAATGGTTTAGAAATTTATCCAGGTAATTATTTCATTATAATTTATTAAACAAATATTAATTCATTGACGAATATTTACTCAATTCATTCTTACTAGTACAATAAATTAAATTGATGAAATTATTTATTTATTAAAATTGTTAAATGTTTTTTATATCTATTAAAATTGTTAATTAATCAGCCATAAATATATAAAATTTAGTACAAATATTCACTCAGTTAATAATTAATTATAGTTAATATTATTAATTGATTATTTAAAATTAATTTATTTGTATTAATGACTTAAAATTTTTTTAGTTAATTTCTTAATTAATATACCATAATTATACTAAATTCTTAGTATTAATTTTCAGTAATCTTATTTTAATACATTTTATTTCCAAACATCTCATTCCCATTAATATATATATATATATATATTGTTATAGGCAATTTTGGACCACCCCGATACACAAGGAGCTGACGAGGACAACCGGGGAGAAATCGGGCTGAAAGATGGACCAAGGAGGCAAAACCGGCAAATGGGACGGGCCAAGACCGAAGGGGTCGGGTTTTCGGCCCGACCCCCTGCTCGGCCCGCTCGTGCGGGCCGAGCCCGTTTGGTCCCGTCTGGTCCCCACCGCCTTTGGATGTCCCGGTTTCGCCTGGTTTGACCTAAAACGCCTCCGAAACCCTAAAAAGGCTAGGAGGATGAACAGGTATTTATATCCCTCTTCGCCACTGAAGAGGGGATCCCGAATTCTATCCCTAAACTCTACTCTCTATTCTCTGCTTTCTCCTCTTGCTCTTACTTTTCCACGCCCTACCGTTCTGTTTGCTGACTTAAGCATCGGAGCCGGTGTGGCGAGCACCACACCGGTGTGCAGGTTTACTGTCTTGCAGGCCACGTCTTCCCCCTCATCTACAAATTTACCGTTGGTGGCACGTGAAGGTCAGGTGAGATCCTCTGGCCAAAATCGACCATCAACATATATATATATATATATATATATATATATATTAATTAAGGCTTTTTAAAATTAATTTTGTTTAACACAGCAAATAGATTTAAAATATTATTTTTGAAAAATAAGACATGAATTGATTTTCCTGGTTTGTCACGATTCATTATTATTTATTTATTTATTTTTTAATTTAAGGACAGTTCTTTAGTTTGTGTATTCTTCAATATATATATATTAGGTAAACCTTAGAAAAAAAAATAAAGGAGTTCACACCCCCTTTTTTTTTTTTTTTTAATTTTTATTTTGGGTTAAGACAAGAGTTTTTAAATATTAAAAAAATAAATAAATAAACTATGAGTACTGAACAAAGCCAATATTAAAACTGAAAATAATAATAATAATAAAAGCATCATCAAACGAGATTTTATTTATTTTTTTTCACTTCAAAAATAAAAGCATCAAATACAACCGGCTGTTGATAGAAAATTTGCAATATAGATTAAAAGAATTGTAAGCATCAATATTAATAATAATAAATTAATAAGTTTACAAAAAAGAAAAAAAAAAAGTGAAAAAAGAAACGAAATTTTTTGGGGAACATTATCACTTTGGCATATAATATCATTATTTGTTTATGTAGATAGATATATCTCAGCTTTCTTTTTTATGCCTTACAGGATAATTGCAAATTTAATTCTTTAATTTTGATATTGAATGGTTCCTTTTTATCCTCCAACTATTTAAAAATATATTTCAAAACTTTTAATTTTAATAAGTTCCTCTAAATAATATCTTAGGCTTAAATATCGTTACATCATGCTAATTGAACTTACATTAATAACATGATTTGACATGACAAAATGAGTATGCTAAACTAAATAAAATAAAGACAAATGAGAGCAAAAGAAAATTGATAGGATGAGTCACTAGATACAATTCAATATTTTTTATTTTGCAAAAAAAAAAAAAAATAAATAAATAAATAAATAAATAAAAAATTAAAATTTTTAGTTGCACTCTCTTTTTATTTTAAAAATACTCCAATTATTTGTTTAAGGAGAAAACTACTCTAATTTAGTTCTCATCCAAAATTCGTGAATTTGATGATTATTTACTTAGCTATCGCTGGTTTTTTGTTTTTAAAAATTAAGCTTATACGTTTATTGTCTTTTAATACATTATTTTCATGTTTTCAAAAACCAAGTCGGTTTGTTTTTCGTTTTAGAATTTGACTAGAAATTCAAATGTGTTTTTAACAAAGATAAAACCGCAGTAAGAAAATTTGGAAAAAACATACTTTTCAAAAACCAAAAGCCAAATCAAGGCCCCGTTTGATAATCATTTGGTTTTTGGTTTTTTTTTTTTTTTTTGTTTTTGAAAATTATACTGGTTTTCTCTTAATTAATTTTCCTACCATAGTTATTTGATAATTATTTGGTCCCGTTTGATAACCATTTCGCTTTTTGTTTTCTATTTTTGTTTTTCATTTTTAAAAAACATAGGTGTTTGATAACCATTTCTGTTTTTTAAAAACGTTTTTGAAATTATAAGTAAATTTCAAAAACCAAAAAAAGTAGTTTTTAAAAACAGATTTATGTTTTTCAAAAATTCATTTTTCTTCTAATGCTCACTTTTCTTCTCTTTTACCCATCTTTCTCCAACAAATTCATTTCTCTATTTTTTTTTCTCTAAAACGTTTTTTACTCTATAAAATTTATTTTTCTCTCTCTAAAATTTTTTCTCTCAAAATTTTTTTTTTCTCTATATCTTGTCTATTTCTAAAAACTTATCAATAATTTTTCTCTCCTTAATTAACATGTTCTAATTTTTCTTATGAAAAAAAGTCACCAAAATTTTCTATAGCTACAACTTTTCTTTATTTTTATAATTTATCGTTATTTCTTTAGCATATCTTTTACTCTTAACCTTATTATCTCTTGAAATTTTCTTTTTTTTATTTAATTTTTTTAATATAAAATTTATCGCTTTTACTCTTACTTGTTTTCTATTTTTCCTCTAACTAATATCTTTTCTCGAGTCTAACTAATATTCTTTCTCTAAATATTTTCTTTCATCTCTCTAAATTTTCTATGTTTAAGTTTTCTCGTCTTTAAAAAAAAAAAATCTTGAAAACATTTATATTTGTCTCTAAATTTTTGTTTCAACGTCTCTACACATTTTTTTTCTCTCTAAAACATCTTTTCATCTTTCTAATTTTTAAAAAACTGAAAACCAAAAACAGTTAGCAAACAAGGTTGGTTTTCTGTTTTTTAAAAACAGAAAACAAAAAACAGTTATCAAACATATATGGTTTTTGTTTTTAAAAAACAGAAAACCAAAAACCAAAAACTAAAAACAGAAAAACCAAAAACCAAAAACTGAAATGATTATCAAACGGGGCCTTGGTTTTTGGTTTTTTTGTTTTTGAAAATTATACTGGTTTTCTTTTAATTAATTTTCATACCATAGTTTTCATCTTTGTCAAAGGCACATTTTAATTCCTAGCCAAATTTTGAAAACAAAAATAAGTTTTTGAAAATTACTCTTTTTAGTTTTCAAAAATTGGCTTGGTTTTTGAAAACATAGAAAGAATGTATGAAGAAAACAAAAAAATTTGTAGGCAGAAGTAGTGTTAATTTTGAAAAACAAAAAATCAAATGGTTATCAAACGGACCAAATAATTATCAAACAAGCCTTAGTTTTTCATTAGATTGCTGGCATATTTTCTTGTGCCACTCATTATGTTTTTTCTTTTTTAAACATAATGTGCCACTTTTTTATGTTAAATCATCGCTTGTTTGTCCAAATCAGAATATTATATCAATATTATTTTAGTATCGACGATAACATCAAGGATATTTTTCATAATTGTTAGTTATTTAAAACGTTTTTTATTTAATTAATTTTGTAAAAATTCTGTACATGTGTCTACTACAATATTAATGCATTAAATACATTCCTTAATTTAATCAATACACATAGTTGAGGTTCTGCCTGGATTAGAAATATAATTAATCCCTTTTTTTTGTGTCAAATGGATTAAGAAATAATAATTAACAATGATAATAATTTGGTTAACTTGTTGTTGTTTAATGGAAAACCCATCTTGAATTACATAATGACACTGTGCATGTGCCTAAACAGTTGCTGCTGCCATTATTTGACCAATATTTCTATCCCAAATGGGTCATAATCAAATCACCTTAAAGAAAACAAATCAAATTTTGATATGGAGTTATTTTTATTATAATCTTTTTTTTCAATAAAAATATAATAACACAGGTGTGGAGTAGAGATTTAAATAGAGAGGTTATTAGTACTTTAATTAGCTAGGTACAAATTCATATTATAAAATTCATTAGAATAAATTTAATTGGGAGGAAGAATAAGAGACGGATTTTTTTTTTTTTTTTTTTGGTATTGATTTGGAAAGAATGTATTTTGGAAATAATAATTTAAAATTAGAAAATTAGAAATCTAAGACCCCGTTTGATAACCGTTTTTTGTTTTTAGTTTTTGAAAAATATGATTGTTTTCTCCTAAATTCCCTACCATGACTTTCATCCTTCCTTGTTAAGGATCCATTTGAATTCTTAGTCAAATTCTAAAAGCAAAAACAAGTTTTTGAAAACTACTTTTTTTCTTCTTCAAAATTGGACTTGATTTTTGAAAACAAGGAAAAAGATTGATACTAAAATAAAGAAATTAAATTTATAGGTAGAAGTAGGTGTGTATAAGCTTAATTTTAAAAAACCAAATGGTTATCAAACGTGACCTAAAAGAAAAATAGTTATAAATGAGGAATATAGATCTATCAAATTTAGTGAAAAAGTTCTTCACGAGAATCTTAAATGATTAATATTATTCTATGAAAAAGATTAATTACATCTAAAGTTAAATAACGAAGGGTAGGAATTTGGAGCTAAATTGGCAAATAATATTTAATTAAGTATTATAAATTAATTTTAGAAAAATAGTAGAAACCAACTTGAGCATAGTTTAACTTATTAAGACATATATTCTCAATCAGAAGGTCCGAAGATTAAATCCTTTTTCCTTTATTGTTGGAAAAAAAATGCAAAGTATTAATATGTTTTAGGGAAAATAACAATTTTTATCTTTAAACTTGACAATTATGTATATCAATTTTTACTAAAAATTTTCAATTTCATCCAATTGAACATCAGATTTAGATAAGTGTTGTAATTTTTACTTTTAGTTCAATTTCTATTAAATTCATCAACTAATTTTAACAAAAAGCCAAGTTATGAAATCTTCCTAACTCACTAATTTCAACCAAAGTCAAGAGTTAGCACAAAATTAAATATATGTTAGTTTAAGAATGCATTAAGCGAATGAAATTGAAAGGTGAATCTAATTTTGCAACACTTATCAAAATCCAAAGTTCAATCAGATGAAATGAAAAGTTTGGAGTAAAAATTTAATAAGGGACCACATACATGACATAGATATCCACAATGGTATAATATTGTCCACTTTGGACATAAGCTCTCATGGTTTTGCTTTTGGTTCATCCCAAAAGGTCTCATACCAATGAAGATACTTGTCTTCCCCCTTATAAGTCCATGATCCTCCCACTATCTAGCCAATGTAAGAATTTGGTAGCACTCCCAACAATCCTCCCTTCGAACAAAGTACCACCGAGCTTCCCCTCAACTAGTCATCTATCCGTCAAACTCGAAACTCTCCTTTACCAAGAGTCCGTCCAACTTTCTAGGTGATAGGCCCACTTCACTACTTTATCGAGAGTTTTTTCTCTTATTCAGGACAACTCCTCTTCTCCGGAGTATACTGCATGCCCAGAACTCAACAACGAATTTCCCCCTTGACTAATTAGGCTCACAACTTCTTTGTTCGACACTCGAGGATTCCACCTGACATGGCTACCTCTGGGACATGACTCTGATACCACTTGTAAAGGATGAGGACACAACATAGATCTCCACAATGGTATGATATTGTCCACTTTAGACATAAACTCTCGTGACTTTGCTTTTGGTTCCACCCAAAAGGTCTCATACCATTGGAGATACCTGTCTTCCCTTATAAGCCCATAATCTTCACATTATCTAGGCCAATGTGGAACTTTGGTCACACTCTCGACAAAATTAATATACTTCATCCATTTTTCATGGATAAATTAATTTTTCATATTTTAAAAGCAAAGACAAATTATCTATTCCTCCAATTTTTTTGTAAATATATTTGCTTAACTTTTTTTTTTTTTTTTTTTTAAATCTAGGCATCCCTAAAATATAGGGAAAAATCATTAGATGCCTATAAACTTTGGAGAGTGGTACCACTTTTAAAACTCCAAACAATAATGGTATCAATTTAAACACTAAACTTTTAAACACTAAGACATCGTTTGATAACCATTTGGTTTTTAGTTTTTGGTTTTTCAAATTTATACTTGTTTTATCTCAATTTCTTTATCATGGTTTTCATCTTTGTTAAGAAGACATTAGAGTTTTAAGCCAAATTCCAAAAACAAAAACATGTTTTTGAAAACTATTTTTTTTTGTTTCCAAAATTTGACTTGGTTTTTGAAAACATGGGAATGATGTAGGTAACAAACCAAAGAAATGTATAGGTAGAAGGAGTGTTTATAAGCTTAATTTTCAAAAATCAAAAACAAAAAACGAAATGGTAATTATCAAACGGGGTCTAAGCTTTTATGAGTGAATTCCTTTGTTAGAATTTCATTTTAAAATCATTAATGCATAACTTTCACACGTGTACAAGACTTTCTTAAACGCAATAGTTGACATAAATTAAAGAAAAATATTTGAATCAAATATATAGTATATGTTTTTTAATTTTTCTCTCTTATTTCTCTCTATTTTTTCTTTACTTATTTAGGAAAAAAAATTACGGGAAATTTTTTTTTGCTATTTTGACCGGACTTCGGGAGAAGATCCCATAATTTTATTTACGTGTAATTTTGAGCATATTTTAAATAGAGAACCATGCGAAAATAGCTTTAAGTCACTAACAAATGGTCTAAATTGATTCATTTATTAAAATTTAGGGTTAAAATTAATACAAACTCCAAAGTTTACGGATATAAATTTGAATATTTTTCTTGAACATGTACACCAAAGGTAATGACCCTACTAACTATAAAGTTAAGAAAAACATCAATTATTTACAAAAATTAGTTTATTATCATGTGCAACCTAGACAAAGTTTTTAGTTTTATCCCACACTTCTAAGTGCAACAAAGTAGTACATTTAGGATGAGTTGGATTAAATTTTAGGTTAATTAATTTATAATTCTTCCCATACTGTTTGTGGATTTTTTTTTTAATATAAAAATCTGTTCCCAATTTTAGAACAAAATTTAACTACTCTTTATGTTTTCAATCAAGCTTTCATTGTCACTAATAGTAAAAGCTAGAATGAGTATGAATCTTATTATAAAAAAATAAGGAGATTGTCATTGTCTATTTCTAAATAAAATATATAAAAGTATTTGTAATGTAATAGGTCCTTTTGAAAAAATAATAATAAAAAGCAAGTCCTTTCTAAGTAGAGAGAAATTTATTAGGGGCCAAATCTTATTAAGTCGGTAAATTTTTTATTTTATGGATAGGATCGATCAAATTAAAATATAGAGTACTTGCATTCTCAGCTCAATTTAATTATTTTGATATGTCACATCATGTTTTTTAGTAAATTTTATTCTTTTGTGATATTTAATTAATCAAACTCAATATATAAAGAATAAAATTGAAATTAAAAAATATTGAAGATAAATTAAAAATTAACTAAACATTACTGTCAAAATTATATTTTTAATCTAAACTTTTGTGTTATTTCTGTGTTACTAGTTGAGTACAAGTTTTGACATATGATAAAAACATCCTGACATAATCTATTTTCATGTTTATCTTTGTATTGTGAAAAATCAAAGGACCAAACAATATTAATTATAAGAGTTTGGAAGCTTGAGTAGTTTTTATAGAAAGGTGAAACATATTTTTGTCGGTGTAACAAGTTCTCGCTGAATTTTAATTCATTGTAATAATCTTATGTTTTTAGTAAACTCTACCAAATGTAACTCAATTGACAAACTTGTGTAAATTTCTTATTATTACTTTTCATTCAAGGATAAAGTCAAAATCCCTCAACCTATTATTTACTATATGAAATTATTTTCTTAGTGCTTAGAAAGCTTCTTTGAAGGTCACTAACTAGGACTAATGTATATCAACAATTTTTCTCCTTTATCTTCATGGGGTGAGATGTGGGAAAAGAAAAAAAAAAAAAAAAAGAGTTTCAACTTTCTAAGTAAGAATTTCCTAAAATGCATGCACACATGTTCCACACAAAATCCAACTTCACTTTCATAAACTTTTGCTTATTTTCACACACCAAAAAGGTCAAAAGCAATGATGTTCAACCCTCCCTTTGATTAGATATTTTAGTTGAAAAAGGAGGCATGCATTTTCAATATGAAATGATGATCAAAATCTATCCTTCTTTTGAAGAAAAGAACAACTTTGAATATGCATAAAAACTTATGAATGTCAAAAAGGAGTCTACTCAATATAGCAAAAGAAAGTTTTTTTTTTTTTTTTTTTTTTTT
This sequence comes from Luffa acutangula, assembly GCA_036850905.1. NCBI lineage: Eukaryota > Viridiplantae > Streptophyta > Magnoliopsida > Cucurbitales > Cucurbitaceae > Luffa > Luffa acutangula. The sequence continues at coordinate 38,251,997 of CM072094.1, read as the reverse complement.
TTTTTTTTTTTTTTTTTTAAAATTATTATTAAAAAAAAATTGAATCAGAGCAAAAGAAAGTTTTAAACGTGAGAATTTTCTCTTCTCAATCATAAATCAATGTCCAACTCCTCCCATAATTGATATACAAGACAATTGAACAAAAACAATGTTTTTAAAATTACCTTGCAATTATTAGATGTATCTTTAAGAAAAAACTTTTATAAAATATCCTCATTAAGTTTATAGACATTAGATCTTCTTGTTCAAAAATTACTTTTTTTTTTTTTTTAATTTTTTTAGTTCAATAACATTTTGAGGTGGAGGATTCAAAACTTCGACATTTTGATCGAGAGTACATGTCCTTGTCTATAACATTCCTAGCCTAGTGAAAATTATCTTATGAATTAGATTAAAATATATAGTTTGGTTCTTAAAGTTTTGTTATACTTCTAATTGTTTTTTTTTTTTTAAAGGTTATATCCAATGCGTCAAGTTTCCATTTAAGTTTTAAATTTAGTTCTTCACATTAAAACATTTGTTAAGGCAGAAACTGTAAATCAACAAAATAAGAATGAAAGGGCAAAGAAAACAATACACAGATTTACGTGGTTTACTAACTGTGTGTTAGCTACGTCCATGGAGGAGAGAACGATCTTATTAGTGAGGAGTAAAACGTATGCAAATTACAAAGATTAGGGCAGAATAGGTTAAGAGGGTTTATATATGACACCACTCTTAACCCTTACATAATAGGTCCAAAATAAAAAGCCTAAAACGGAAAAATCATATCTAATCTCTATACATAATTTAGCTTAGGGGGTGTTGCCCCCGTCAAGCGTTTTGCCCCTAGACTCCGACTCGTTGACCGGGCAGCGAGACCCCGTATTTGGTCATTCGGAGCGCTTCATATCAGATTCAAGGCATATCAACAATATTATTTAGCAATTATTGAAAAAATAACATAGTTGATTGTCATTTACATGTAATTAAATAGTTCATGTTGTGATGTGTGAGATGACTCTTTAGATAGTATTTGCATCACTCATGCATAGGAATTCGCGAAAAATGTATAATTAGGTTTGTTCAATAGTCAGATAGGAAAGAAATAATCAAGCGTGTAAAGAATCGATTAAAGGTCTTATCTTAACGTTCAAAACGTTGAAAATCGTTCTCGCCTAATATTATTGACCAATTAAACGGTTTTTTCGTATTTCATTTAGTTTTAATCCTAGTAATTATTTAGTAAGTTATCATTACACCTACCTTGCCTTCTGACTTTCTTTTATTACTTTAAAATTTGATCAACTCATCATTTTTCTATAAATTAACTCATCATTATTCTCAAAAAAAAAAAAAACTCAGGTTCCACAACTAAGTATCATCGATCTAACACAATTTTACATGAAAATAAGTAAAAGCAAAACATATCAAAGAAGAAAAACTTAATTTAAAGTTTATTAAACTTCATTAAAATAAATTTGCTTCTTTAAATTTGACCAATCAAATTAGAAATTAATAGCATATGTAAATTAAACTTAAATGATAAAAATTTAAAACTTTTGTTTGAGAGAGAGAATAAATAGAAGAAATTAGAAAATCAGGTCCAAGGAGCAGCATGGTCATCTAAGAAAATCATGAGAGACTTGGAAAATAAGGTAAAGAGAGAGAAACTTTTTTAAGGTATGAAAATCCTTAGAGGAAAATTTTTGCTATTTCAAAGATCCACTTTGTGGGCTCCCTTTAAGATTTGGTGGCCATTTCTAATGGAATATTTATGCATATAAAATTAATATTCATGATTGATTTGAATGGTTTGATTGGAATATCAACTTGGTCAAGGATGTAATTGATATAATTTTTTGATGCATGAACAAATGCTAAAAAAAATATGGAAAATTACATTTTTAATATATAATGTTATTATGTTTGTGTTTATTTTAATTTTCTTATGTTTTAAAATTTGATTTAAAAAAATGGATCTAAATAAACAGGCTAAAACATCATTAACCACTTTTAAAATTCAAGTCTTTATCTCCTTATTTGAATTATCATATTCTAAAAAAATGTTAATCATAATGTTTAAAAAAAATTGTCGAATAATTATATTTAAAGTTAATTTCGAATGGTCAACTACAATCTTATGTTGTAAGTAATGTACATATAGATGGTCAATATATGACCAAGCCCATTTAATCTAGAAATGATGCAACCTCAACCAATCCACGATATTATTTGTTCTTAAAGTAAATGTTTTAAAAAAATGTTGTCCGGGTGTTCTAAAAAAATTGTTTGGGGAGTGTAAAAAAAGAAACGTATCTAAATTTTTCTTTTTCAAATTCATTTTTAATATCTGAAATCAAATATATAGATTTTAGAGATTATGGTAAGTATGTACCCTAAAATTATTTTTCACGAACTATGGTTTTTAATTCAATTTACATCAAAAAAAGAAAAAAAAAACATATCATCTTCAACACAACGTTAACTAATTGAGACATTAGTAATGTCCTTTGAAAGTTATAAGACAAAACTTAGCGACAATATATCAGAGAAAATATATATATATATCAAGAAATCATCATCTAAATCCATTTAGAAAAACAATTCTCAATTAAATGAGTCCTAGAGTTTTGTTCAAGCAAATGATTTTATGCTCTTTTTTTTTCCCTCCAAAATATCAGTATTTTTTTTTTTTTTGAGACACAAGCATGAGAAACTTATTCATTAATTAAAACGATTCTCAATAGATTTCATGGAGTTAAAAAAATGTGTTCTAAATCTGATCTACAAGTACTTTTTTGTGTGATTGAGATCATAAGACCCAATTTATAGACCAAAGCCCTTTTTTCCTTCCTTTTTTCTGATCCTCTCATAATTTCAAAGTTTCTCTTGACAAAAAAAATTGTTGACTTGAGGGTTCTTTTTGTTTTTATTTTTTTTTATTGAGTTCAATAATAATGTGGTGGAAGTATTCAAAGCACAAAGACGACATATACTACTGTATGCTAGTTGAACTATGGTCCGTTTGACTTGAGTTGATATGATACAACTTTCACATCATTTGAAATATATCACTTTCACAAATAGTTTTTAAATTATATATATTTTAGCATTTCTTTTAGAACAGACAGATATCAAAGGATTGTCAAAAAAAAAAAAAAAAAGATAGATATGAAAGGATTTTTGAGAAATATAATTAAAATATTATTTTTATGTAAAAATTTGTTTTTACCATTGTATTTAATTTATATATATTTTTTAATCAACAGAACATCATTCTTTCATTCAAAACCAAGAAGATGCAAGAGAAACATTACAAACAAATTGAAAAAACAGCAAAAAAAACCCAAGAACCACCACACACTAAGGGACAACCTCGTTCCAACCCGTGAATCATCATCAACCAAAGCCCAAAACGTCATCTAGGAGCCCAAACACTGAACCCCCTCTCGAAACTAAATCCACGATCATCTCAACACAAAGCTAGCTGCACGTATGCTCAGTACTCGCTAGTATGATACTTTTTTTTCTTTAAAAAAGGTTATCTACCATCCCATCACAAAAAAATCAACTGGCAATAAAACATTTAAAACAAAATTACAAAAATGTTCAAACTTAAAAAAATAAAAAAATAAAAAAATCAAGAGAATAGAAAAGAGTTCAAGACTATAGTAAGAGTCCATTTGAAATGATTTTTCAAGTGTTTAAAAAAAAATTTCTTTAATTTTTTTCCCTTAAAAATGCTTTTTCAAATACTTGAAAAGTCAATCCAAACAAACCCTAAATTAGGTTGGTATTTTTGAAGTGATAGCACATTAATATAATTAAGGCCCGGTTTGATAACTATTTTGTTTTTTATTTTTGGTTTTTGGAAATTAAGCATATAAACACTACTTTCACCTACAAATTTCTTTGTTTTTCTAATACCATTCTTTCCATGTTTTTAAAAACCAAGCCAATTTTTGAAAACAAAAAAAAGGTAGTTTTCAAAAATTCGTTTTTATTTTTGGAATTTGACTAGGAATTCAAATGTATCCTTGACAAGGATGAAAACCATGGTAGGGAAATTGAGAGAAAATAAGCCTAATTTTCAAAAAAAAAAAAAAAAAAAAATCAAATGGTTATCAAACGGGACCTATAAAACAATGTAGTGAAGAAAAATTGGCCCTAATTTATAATCAACATGGTAGTTTTTGTGAATAAGTGGATAGTTTGAAAATAAATGTATATCGTTATTTGTTAATCTATATTATATTAAAAGGTAAGGATTCATGAAAAACATTTTTGGACCAGAATACCCTTTTCAATTTCAGATAATTACATAATTAGTTTTTAATTTCATCTCAGCTTCCGATATCTCTGTTTGTATGTTTTTTTTTTAATTTTTGGGAAAAATACACTTTTAGTCCCTGAGGTTTGAGTTAGGTTTCATTTTGGTCCCTGAGTTTTCAAACTCAACAATTTAGTCCCTGAGGTTTGGTTTTAGTTTCATTTTAATTCCTCCATCCATTTTTCCATTAAAAACGAACAGTTCGATGACGTGGCACTATTTTTTTTATTAAAAAAATTATTTGTGAAAATTTTAAAATATAAATATATTAAAATAATACAAATATTATTATTTTATAACATTTTTATTTCTTTCACTCTCTCCTTCTTCCTCCTCTTCTTCTTCTCCACCATCACCACCACCACCCCACTAAATCTCCAGTTGTCGCCGACCACCACCGGCTGCCAGCGACCACCGCTCGCCGGCGGGGGAATTTTTTTTTCTCTTCCTTTCTTCATTTCTTCTTTACTTCTCCTTTTTCACCTTTCACCTTCTTCTTCACCAGCACCGCCGTCGTCGGACCGCCGCCGCTGCCACCACTGTCGGACTGCCGCCGCCATGCCTTTTTTTCCTTTTTTTTTCTCCTCTTTTCTTCTTCTTCTTCCCTCTCCTCCCCTTTTTCTTCTTCTTCCTTCTTCCTCCCTTCCCTTCCCTTTCTTCAAAAAAAAAAAAAAAAAAGCGAATGGCTGGAACGAAAGGGGATTTCCCCTCGTTCCAGATCTGGAACCCAGATTTGCACCACGAAGAACGGACCAGCAGCGACGAACGACCTAATCGAGTGGCGGTGTGAGCTTTCTCCACGGCGAACAGACTAGTGAAGAAAAAAGAGGGATCAAAGGTGTTCGTGGCTGGGTGTGGCTGCTGGCTTAGACTTCAAATGACACAAGGATCGAACGGCGGCGTGAACAGGCTCCACGGCGACCAGCAGCGAACCGAACGACGTGAGCGGCGACGTGGGTTTCTTCGTTTTCCTATCCCACAGCAGCAACGACGAAGGTGTTCATTGCTGGGCGTTCGATCTGGAACGAAAATAAGAAAAACCGCCGCCGGCGACGGGCAACCGACGACGACAGGCAGCAGGGGCTTAGGGTTAGGGTTGGGGGGAGGAAGAAGAAGGGAAGTAGATGAAATAATAATAAAATAAGAAAGAATTAAAAAACAATAAAATAATACTATTTTTGTTTTTTTAATGTATTTATATTTTAAAAAATTCAGAAATATTTTTTTTAATAAAAAAATAGTGCCACGTCATCGACCGTTAGTTTTTAACGGAAAAATTTATGGAGAGACTAAAATGAAACTAAAACCAAACCTTAGGGACTAAATTGTTGAGTTTGAAAACTCAGGGACTAAAATGAAACCTAACTCAAACCTCAGGGACTAAAAGTGTATTTTTCCCTTAATTTTTTAATTTTTAAAATTTAATTAAATTGTATATGATTGAGGTAAATCATGTAAAATACATATTCTATATAAAATTATGGTTTGTGTATTTTTTTTGTTTCACGATTTGTGTCTGCTAAGAATGAATTTTGATTTTGTCAATTTTTTTTTTAAAATTAAGTTTCATTAAAAATTTGATTTTGTCAATTTATTTATTTTTAGTTCACGTATTGTGCCTACTTGGAAGGATTTCGATTTTGTGAATTTTCCTTTTTTTTTTTTTTTTAAAAAAATCAAGTTTCATTAAAATTTGATTTTCTTAAGTTAATTTTTTTGTTCACGTTTTGTGTGTATTGGGAAGGATTTCAATTTTGTCAATTTTTTTGTTCACATTCTTTGCCTACTAGACAAGATTTTGATTTTGTCAATTTTATTTTTATGTTATGATTTTTTTTTGTGTGTATTATTTTCTTTTAAACAATTTCTTATAGTTTTTTTTTTTTTATGCAAATGTCATATATCTTAATTAAAGAACTCAAACCTCTCGACAAAGGTTGGAAGATTGAAGTGTTTGTCCTTAGAAAATTCTCAATCCAAAAATTCAAAACCAGAAAGGAAGATTGTGTAAGAATTATGAAATTGATTGTTGTGGAAAATGAGGTATTACACATTTTGCTATTTTCTTCATGTTTAACATATATAATTTCATATTTTTTAAACAAATATCTTATATGTAGGGAGCATGTGTTCCAGTCACTTTGTTCCATGAGATCATTGATAAATTTATTGAAAAACATGAAAAGGGAAAATCATATATATATATATATATATATATATATATATATATATATATATGATCCTTAATGGTAATATTAAACCAGTAGATATAAGGTATCAAAATGTTCATCCAATGATTGAGATCTCATTATCTTAGATGACTAAGATAGAAGAACTAGAATAAGAAGCAAAAACTCAGATAGATTAGTAGAGACAATACATTACTTTCGAAAGCTTAGACATACAAATGGAATAAACTTGAAAGCTTAGAGACAATTGTTTGACATTACTTATATCGATTTCATTACTTAAGTAAAGTTGCATTACTTATGTACTGTTAGCATTATCCTACTATTTACTAATATTGATTTTATTTTACAGATGTGGTGGTGGAGTAATCCAAGTTAAATCGATATCTATAAGAACTAATGTCAATCATTTAAAAAAGAGAGACATAATATTGATGGACAATAAGTACATATCAAAATGTGAATCTTGAGTGATTGTTTAAACTTCTTTTTTTTTTTTTTTAACCTGATTGTTTAATCTTCTATAAGAATGTATAGAACTAATCTTAATTAGTTATAAATTCATTTTAGTTCATAATATTTTATTGAAATTATTACACGTGCGATGCACGTGGCAAAAACCTAGTTATTTATAAAAGTACAATGGTTCTATAAATAATGTTGAAATGATATGTAATATTTATGATCTCATGTTAATCTTGTGATCTTCCCTTCTTTAGAGACTCTACTGTTCAAATTTTAATTTGTGTATTTGTGATGTAATATTCTAAAAAATGTCATAATATAAAAGAAATAGTATTAAAAGACTATTTCATTTATTACAAAAAAAAAGTTATAGAGATTTTTTTTGTAATTTGGTAAAAGAAAAATGATATTTTATTCAACCTAAATCATGTGTTCATACTATACTACCATTTATTTAAACTAGCCTTGCACATGATTTACAAATATATATTATAATATATATTTATTTTTTAATAAATTATGATTGAAAACAAGAGCATAGCTTAACTAGCATAAAGTTGTACCGATAACCATGAGGTTTGTGGTTCAAATCCCCTCATCTTTCATTCCCTTTATTGCGAATAGCAGAGAAAAGGGATCAAACTCTCCGGCAACTACACGCTCTTGCAAAAATCCAAGACAACTCTCTCTCTAAAAAAATCCTCTCCGTAAAATTCTAAGAAGTACATTCTCTTCTTGAATTCTTCCATTCCCAATTCAAGAATTGGTCCCACAACCAAGACTCTTCTCTGTTAATTGCCAATCCTACAACCATAACGTGGTTGCCTCTTTCAAACTGGTGTAAGTCTTTAAATTCGTCTACTCCTAATAACCGTTCAATATAAAATTAAGGTACTTTTGCAATTTCTCTCTTATATCCAACACTACTAGTCTCATTGTACTGACTTTATCGAATAATCTTTTCTCTTGGAGAGGCACCTCACCTCAATGAATTCAAAAAAGGTTTTGATTTTCTTATTTTTTTTCAAACCCTTTTGTTGTTTCCAAAATCCAGGTAGTGAAAACTCACTTGACCTCATGTGACAACAACCAGAAATTTGCTTGATTGGGGAAGACGTGACCTGTAAAAGAAGCAAACATTGCACATCGATGTGGTGCTTACCACACTGACTTTGATGCTTAAGTTAGCAATTAGGTATTTCGATATAGCAAATAAGAGAGATAGAGAAAGAAGAAAGAGTTTAGAAAGTCAGGGTTCACAATCCCTTCTCCAAGGTTGAAGAAAGATATTTATACCTGAGCTCGTTTTAAGGGTTTTCCTTTGTTTATGGACGATTCGAGGTTGAACTAGGTTGAATCGAACTGGGCCAGAACTCTAGGAACCAATCACAGGGAAAGAAAATCGACCCACGAATGTGAGCTGAGGGCCGACCTCGGCCAAGGTCGAGGCTAGGGATTGGGAGCCCAATCCCTTTGGCCCTTTGTCTCTACCGAGGTCCGGTTTCCAGTCGTATCTCGGGTTGGTGTTGCACTGACCTTGTCAGTTCCTTGACTTTCAAGATGATCTAGATTTACCTATAATATTAAGTCCTCACTCTTGAATTGAGATTTATGTGTGGCTTATTGCCTATAAGTTAGACTTTTAAGCCCGATTTAATAATGCAATTCTTATCTTGCACTGATTTGTGTGTTGATTTCCTCTCATCTCCGTTGGGGCAGTTATATAAGCTCTTTTAATTAGTTTAAACATTCCAAGGCTAGCCCTAGATGTTGGTTGCAGGAATCTCCTCTAGAAAGATGAAACTTGATTTCTAAGGGATCACTTTTTTATCATTAATTGTTGTTCAACTTTTTACTTGTACTTAATTTGTTAATATGTAAAAACAACAGTAAACCAATAAAGAAAAGGAAAAATGCTCCCTAGATAGGGGTTAGAAAGGTAGGAGTTAGAGACAACATAGAAAACAAAAGAAACTAAGAGCAGTGGAACTGGCCTCAACCTTGGCTGAGGCCGAGGCTGAGGGTTGGGTTTCAACCCACCCCCTCCTGCTCCCCTTTTAGATATTTGCCTACGTTTTCCTAATTTAAGTGTTGTTGAATCCATTATGACCATCTACTCCATTGTAGTTGTATTGACCAACCCCTTGATAGCCTGCATAAATGCTATCAATTTCCCATTACTTTTAGCTAGTTTTATGCTTGAATTGTGTACTTTAATGCTATTTTCTGTTTAAATTTCAGAAAACTGAGCCAAGGAAGCAAAATTGGAATTTTGAGAGATTTTGGAGCAATTTGAAGAATTACATTGAAGATCCAAGCCCAAAAGTCCAAGATAAGCAAAATGGAAGCCCAAATCTAAGTCAAAATTGGGTCATTCTAGAAGATCCGAGGCGAAGTGTCGAGACACTAGGCCGAAACGTCTCGACGCTCCGCAGTCGCGCGAGAATGTTCCGGAAATGGGACAACGTCACGACACTGTCCATGTAGCGTCACGACGCTGCGACGACTTGGATCCCAAGACAAAGTGACGTCAGAGCATAGTGATGCTGTGACGTAGCGTCGCGATGCTACGCCTACTGAACAACTAAAAAAGGGACCTCTTGCATTCAGATTAGGAGAGCCAATTTGTGGGTTTTCACCCATTCTAGAGTCCACACTAAAATTGGCGGTTTTTGGGAGAGTTTTGGAGCTTTGTTGAAGATTTTTGGTGCTCAGGATCGATGGTGGTCGGCGTGGGACCGAGGAGATCGACACTTTTATGAGCATTCCTCTTCCCTTTTCCCTTATGTTTTAGTTCCTAGAATTGTTGTGATTAGGAATTATTGGATTTTAGTGATTATGAATAGTTAATTCTTAAATTCTATGAGTTTGATTTAATCTGTTGTACCTTTGCTTGATTAATGAATTGATTTGGTTTGATTATCATTATCATTCATTTGTGCATTTTGTCCTTAATGCTTTTAATCAACTGATCACTGATTAAATGAATCGTTACTAAGTGGAAACTCGACAGAGAGAAACTTAGACTAAAACTGAATGCATGACTGACGTTTATTTACTCGAGTGACACGTGATAAGATAAATAGCGTTAGAGGTTGTAAGAGGCGGTCAAAGACGAACAGGTGGTCGGAACAGGCGGCGGTGGAACCTTGCTTGTGGGGCACGCGAAGAGACGTTTGGTGTTTGGAAGAGACGTTGTTGGGCTAGGGCAAATAAAAGAATGGGAGGGAGATTGAAAAAAAACGTGGGCTGTTGGGATTTATATGAGGGAACTGCCAACGGTTTAGTCAAACCGTTGGTCGAACCGGTTCAAGGCCAACCGTTTTACTTAACCGTCGGCTTTTTATTCGGTTCGGCCGACGGTTTGACTAAACCGTTGGCAGTTCTCTTGGTTCAAACTTTACATCCCTTCAAACGGTCTGGAAAATTAGGATTTAGGCAACGGTTCAATGGAAACCGTTGGCTTTTTTGAGGATTTTGGTCCACGGTTTAGTATATCGTCGGCAGATGGGCAAAAACCCAACGGTTTAACAAACGGTCTGCATAAATACATTTTCCCAACCAAATTTCCGTGGTCGGGAGAAATTCCGTCGCCAAAACTCAAATTTCTTGTAGTGTGCTAAGTAAATAAAGAGGAAACCGAAAGGAGATTCTTTATTAAAAGGCATGAGATGGGAGGAAACCGATAGGAGAGTCCTTGAAATTAGGCTTCTAGACTTATGAATTGAATGATTAATTAATCCAAGTTAGTTAATTGATTAAGCGATTAAAGGTCCAATTGATGAAACCAACCCTCTAAGAATTATCCCTCCAAATTGTGTCTCCATTTATCTTTTGGTTTATAGATTAGCTTTTAGTTTATCTTTTCGACATTAGTTTTTGTTCTCTAAATAAAGCATAGCAAGATTATTCGCAGTAATTAATTGAATAAATCCAATCTCTTTGGAGACGATACTCTTATACTCAAAATCACTATATTACTTATGGCGACTCGTGCGCTTGCGGTAAATACGTCATCACCCCTCTACATTGGTACCTTGCAAGTCTCGAGATGAGAAATTCCTAACATCAGTTTAGATATGATGTTACGGGGTGTGCTAATAGTCCCATTTCTTGGTCATCTTTAGTGCTTAGAGTCGACCTCGGTTCGGAGGGTCGGCCTCGGCCAAGCTAAGTGGAGGCACCTCTATTTCTTTCTACTTATGGCAAAATTGAATCATACTTTCATCAACATTGTAGTGAAAAAAAGTAGTTACTTACATGTTTTGATTCTTGCCATTGTCTTTGCTTATATGAAATGTCCTTGGTTTCAGCCTCAATTTCAAGTGTAGTTTTCTGTTTTGAAGGCCTTTGTGCAAGTGCTTCTTTCTCCTTAGGCTATGTGACAAATTTGGGAAGACCTTAAGGTCGACCTCGACCACCTAGAAATTGTGCCTTCATGTTTATGTTTGTTTTTTGTTTAATAGGGAGGCATATTCCCTCTTGCCTTTTATTTAATACAGAGTAATATCCTCTGTTGCCTTTTGTTTAATAGGGAGACATATCCCTTCTTGCCTTTTGTTTAATAGGGAGGCATATCCCCTTGTTTAGCCCCTTACTTTAGTGAGTGTCTTGCTGAAGCGAATCATCTTTGAGTATGGCATGAGTTTTGTTGCTCCATATTCATGAGTTTTTTTTTTGCCTTTTGGACATGCCAGAACATAAAAGGTGTTTGTCATCGTAGGTTTTAATGACGACCAATGTCTTTCATTAAAAAGTATCTGTCATTAAAACCTACGATGACACGCATATAGATGTCAAACATCTGTCCGTCATCAAAATCCTTTAATGGAAACCCTTTTTTTGTACTAGTGTTTGGGTTGATGACTCATCAACATCGTGTAACCTATGGATTTGAGTCCCCTGACCCTGCTAGTCGCACTATCAGTTTTTCTTTCTTTTGATCTTGATTTATTCCCTGGAGTATTCCATAAACTCCTTTCCCTTCCTCAGATCTCTAATTAGCCTATTTCATAGACTTTGGTGCTAGGACTGGGTTTCTCCAAGATATCTAGTATCCTCGACAAATTCTAATCTATTCCACTCACCTTGTCTTCGAGGGTGGCGATCTTAACGTTGGTATATCTTTCTCAGGAAAGAGGTCAAGGTGACTGATAGCACCCAAAACTTGTTATCTTATTACTTCTAATTCGATCTTGTTAGTGTGCATTTGATGGTTTAAGTGTTTATTTTATAGGGATTCGAGCACTAGAGGACAATTAGACCTATGTTTCATTTCAGCACTAACTCAGGATTTTTAAGGTGTTTTCGAGCTATTTTGAAGTCCCCGAGATGACGTGAAGCCAAAGGCATCGACCGGAGCGCTTGGACATCATTTTTGGCAGCCAAAAGGATCAAGCTAGAATTTGCACTTTTTGGGCAAACCCGAGAGAATTTGCAATTTTTGGGCAAACTCGAGAGTAAACGTCTGGACGCCATAATGGCGGCGTCCCATTTCTCAGCCCACTGACGGAAGGGTCGTCGTTGAGACACTGGCCTTGGTGTCTCGACGCCAGCGTTAATTATAAATACGAACCCTTCGTCTTGTTTAGCCGCTAGGTCATATTTCCAGTCGTTTTGGGCGATTCTCTTTGTATTTTTTCATTCCCTTGAGTTCAGAATTGATTTTTTTCCATGTTAAACCCCTTAGGATTGTTGGATTGGTGTAATCTTTAGATGATTTGTTTAACTTAGTTGAGTTTGTTGAACCTTACTCTCTGTTTTGTGGATTTATATGAATTGCATCTTAGTTTCTCATTTAAACCATCACATTTGTATATTGATTTAAGTCTTGACGTCCCTTAGATTGAATATAAGTGTGGTTTATTAGTTATTTTTAGATAGCCACTAGGTTGAGGCGGATCCATCGCTAGTTTGATGGTAGCCTAGCGTAGACTTCCGATAGGCTTAAGAAACTAAGAGAAGTTGGGTTAATTTAATTTGAGAAGACTAAATCCTAATTTAATTAACTAATTACGGGTCTTGTACGACATGCAATTAACCCATTAGCAATTTAGAGGATTTATCGGGTTTTTAATTTGGCTAATTAGATTTAAGCTGAGGATTTATTGTTCTAAGTATGAGAGGTGGCATGTGCAATTTACAATAGTTAATTAATTAGGTTACTCGTGGGCTATCAGGTAATTTAATTAATTAAGCATAGGTTGAGTAGGTGGGTTATCTGAAAAGCTAAGAAGCATTCCAAGCAGTTTAAATTAATTCAAAAAATATTATTAGAGCAAACAATGAAACTGAATTGAACAAAGTAATCTAAAGAGTAACCAATCCGACAGTCCCGTCTTTTGTCTGATTTTCGTCAATTTTTTACTGCGCTTGTATTTATTTGCATGCTATTTAATTCTTTTCGACAATTTCCCCCTTTTTCCTTGCATTTTAAGTTATTTCTGTCAGTGACAGACCACAAACCTCCCTTTTGATGCAAAACCCCCTGTTTAGCGAAATCCCAAAAATTAATAAAGATCTCCCTTTCCATGTGGACGACTCGGCCACTACCTACTACAAAGTAGCATAGAGCCGGAGTTATAAATTTTGTTTGACAACTTGGAGTCTCAACAACTCCAGATAGCTCAAATTTGCGTCGTTGCCGGGGAAAGACATTAGTTTTCTTTTTAATTTTAGGGTTTTTACATTTTTTCTTCTATGTTTTTTCTTTCTATGATCACTCGTTCCGTGCAGAATAAAAATTTAAGGTATAATCTTGAGATCACATGAGAAGAGTGACGCCTGAGGAGGCAAGCCTGGAGCAAAGAGAACGAGAGTAGAGAGCCTATTCACTTTCCGAACATGGGAAACCAGATGCTCAGACAGATGGCAACGCTTGTTCTGAATCAGCAACCCTTTGTATCACCTACCCTGAAAGGATAGGTACCTTCGAACTTAAATCCGGTTTGATATATTTACTTCCTATCTTTTGTGGTAGTGCAGGAGAGGATCCACATAAGCATATGAAGGAATTCAACATCGTGTTCTCTAGTATTAGGCCACACGGAGTCACAGAAGAGGCTATCGACATGTGGGCGTTTCCATTCTCTCTGAAAGATCAAGCGAAAGACTGACTGTACTATCTACCATCTGGCTCAGTGACCACCTAGAACGAGATGAAGAGACTTTTCCTGAAAAATTTATTTCCTGCAAGCCGAGCAACAAATCTAAGGAAGGAGATCTACGACATTACTCAGATCTCTGGGGAGACCCTGACTGGGAGAGATTCAAGCGATTATGCGCTAGTTTCCCACACCATTAGATTTCAGACCAGCTCTTGATTCAGTAATTTTATGAGGGACTTCTCCCTATGGATAGAAGTATGATCGACGCTGCTAGTGGTGGGGCACTGGTGAATAAGACAGAAGCTGAGGCCCGAGTACTCATTTCAAGCATGTCAGAAGCTGTTTAGGTTGCTTCGAAAAGTGAGGTAAGTGAGATGCGCTCTGAACTTTTGATTTAACTAAGTTTGTTCGTTCTATGTGTGCAGGTAAGACACAGGTAAAGGCTTGTGGGTTGTGTTCGATGACCTCCCACACTACTGATGAATGTCCCCAGCTTCAAGAGAGCAGTGAAGTTGATGCTATTGGAGGCTATGTTGGGAACAATGGGAACCAAAGGCCCTACAATCCATATGGGAACACCTACAATCCGGGGTGGCGTGACCATCCAAATTTTAGCTATGGGAATCAAAAGTCCCAAGTGTTCAAGCAGAATCAAGCCACAGGTTCCTCTTCAGGTAAGTCTTTAGATGAGGTTGTTAAAGAGCTTGCTAACACTTCTTTGCAGTCCCAAAAGGAAACCAGGAACGCGATAAAGAACCTAGGGAGTCAAATGACTCAGATGACCACGCAAATCAGCAAGTTGGAAAACAAATGCTCAGGAAAAATCCCTTCACAAGCGGAGGTTAATCCCAAGGCGAACGTCAGTGCCTTGTGGAGTGGAGTAACCCAACCTATTTTTCCACTAGGATCTTTCTTTTCCCCTTCTTCTGATCAAAATTTTTCTTTGAATAAATTTTTTTCTATTAACTAAGATGATATGACAAGTACTTTTTCCACTTCCTCTGATTCGAACTTAATGCTAATTCTGTCTCCTCTGATGCACAGGATGAATTAGAGGTATTTAGGAAGTTACAGGTGAACATTCCCCTTCTCGAGGCGGTAGCACAAATTCCATCCTATACCGAGTTTCTAAAAGCTTGGTATCAAGGTAAGGTTAAGTCGGGTAAGGAGGAGGTAAGTGAAAATGCAAGTATGTTACTTTCTGATGATCTTTGATAACTCTCCAAAAGGGAGTTATTTAGGCCTTATTTCTATAGGGAATTGTGTGTCTTTTGTGCTAAATGGAGTTGCTTTTAGATAGATATTATATGTTTTAACCCATTTGGTAGAATGGATGCTTTGGAATTTATTTTGTGCAGAATGTATTGTTGAGCGACTGAAGGGAGCAAAATCTGTGCTGGAGCAAAGCTGGGAGCAAAACTGCCACGTCACAGCTCGTTAGCAAATTTAATGAACTGAATTCTGTTAAGCTATTCTCGGGATAAAGAAGCAAGGAGAGCCATCCATGTGTCTAGGTCAACCTAATTCAAGCCTCCTATCACTCTATAAACGGAGATAGCCGCCCAAGTCAAATTCATTCCATCCTTGGGAGGAACATTCCACTCTTGGAAAGTTACTTCCACCTTTGGGAGCCGAATAGAGGATAGAGATTGGAGACCTAAAAGAAGACCATCAATTGTAAGCTGATCAAGGGAATTAATATTTTCTTGTATTATTTTGTGATTATGGATATGGTTACTCAGATTGTACCGTGTGTCTCTATGCATTTTATGAACTAAGTTACTTTAGGCGTTGGTTAGGGAATATGTGATTGTTGTGCTTAACCTCTACGTAATAAATATTGTTTGGATGCATCTTGATTAATTGTTGTGCTCATTTCTATTTTATGCCCGCTTGGCCAGCCGGTATGAATACCACTCTCTAGTTTCAGGGATGATTTAGGGAGTGTGTGACATTTAATCACACTAGACCATTGTGTATTGGTGAACGCCAGTGACTGAGCTAGGGATAGCCAGTTGCCTAGTGCTTGATCGGTAGTGCTTCATTGGAGTTGAAACACATTCTAAAAAATCCGGAGTTCCAGGAGGAATCTACTAATAAGATTGCGAGAGTTTTCCTGACCAATAATATTCCTAGAGCATTTTTTAAAACAATTACTAATCCTGACCAGCGCCTGTTTCTAATCTGTCTGCCTCTTTGTTTACTTTCTGTTCTGTCATTTCTTTTGCTTCAGCAATTCTATAAAAACCAATCATTTTAACCACTTTTGAAACCATTGAAAAACTAAACAAAATAGATAAAGTGAAAGCTAGTTCAGACCTTAGATTCGATAAATACTTATTACTTGTTGCGGACTGTGTATACTTGCTCAGAGTTCTAGAGTCTTTTTATATCTTATTTTTACTCACTCTGGAAACCCAACAATCTTCCTGAAAAATGCATAGATCCGGACACGTTTTTACTTCTGTGTATGATCAGTTCCAGTAAAATAAAACATGCCATGTTAGATCTAGGTGCCTTAATTAATGTATGCATGTTTCTCTGTATAGGGATATAGGTTTAACAAATATTAAGAAGTCAGGAATTTTAATTCAAATAGCTGACAGATCATGCATTAAACCTTTAGGCATAGTGGAGAATGTTCTTGTTAAGGTTGAGGACCTAGTATTTCCTACTGATTTTTATGTTTTAGACATGTCTACTCATGTATCTTCTACTTCATTTGCATCATTACTCTTGGGTCGTCCATTTATGAAGACGACCAGAGTAGTGATAGACGTAGATGAGGGAGTAGTTTCTGTACGATTTCAGGATAAGACTTTTAAGTTTAAAGTTTTTGATGATACTGATAGTCCTCAAGTCTTGTCTTTAGAATATTACATGTTAGACTCAGATCCAGTGTTTGATCAATCTAGTAATGGCAAGTCTATCATGATTTCTGATAATGAGACCCATTCGTCTGCTGTTAGGACCCCAATAATTGATGGTGATGTGTATGATGTAGTAGACGAACACCATGTTTCTATTACTGAGAAATTCGCTGGTGTGACAGTTTCTTCGTCTTTTAAGGTCAGGGTTGATAATGTTGTTTGTTAGCCCTCTGTTTCTTCTGATGTTTCTTTACAGGTTCCCGCCTTTTGAGAAGGACAATTTCCAAAAATAATGTTGTATCGTCTCGAGGAGAGAGATCACCTTGAATAAAGAAAAAAAAAGAGAGTCTCATCGGGCAAGCGACGTTAAAAATTGCATTTCTGGGAACTACCCAGAGAAAAATTTTACTGTTTTCTGTTTTTCCTTTCTTTCATTAGTTTTGCATTTGCTTGGTTTTTTTTTTCTTATTTAGTTTGTTGCTTTTGAATTTTTAGGTAAGTGGCTTTAAAAAGACAGATTTGTATACCTTTCAACCTTGGGCTTCAGTTCAAGGGAGTATATTTTCTACCTTTTTCTATTTATATGCCCTATTTTTTTCATGTCCAGTATTACATTGAGGACAATGTAAGAATTAGGTTGGGTTGGGGTACACTTTGCTTTTTGCTTTCTGTCTGTTGGGCCCTGAGCACCTGAGCGTCCGGCTAATTGTATGCTTTTATTGTTTGACTTGAATGAATGGATGCTTTTAGATGTTTTCAGCATGGCAATGATTTCCTAGGATTAACTTCTGTATTGATAGGTTTACTTTTGATGAGTTGTAATCGTGAGTGCCCCAAAAGGGAGACTTTTTAAAAATTTTCTGTGAAATATATCTTGCATTGGTTGAGTTTCTTTCTTGCTTTAGAATAGGAGTCGATTGTTTAGGAGAGTTTTATTAGGCTTAGATTTTTGTTGTCACCCGGATAGGTGTAAGGATGAGTTTAAAGAATAGAAAGTTTTTGCAAATTAGCATGTGAACCTTGCCTAGGAAAAAGAAAAAAGAAAATTTTCTTGTTAAAAGAAAATCAGTGAAAAAAAAAAAGAGTAAGTGAGCTTGAGCTTGAGAAAGAAAAAGAAAAAAAGAGAGAAAAAAAATTCTTGCTCATCTTTCTTATTTTATTTTCATTAGAAAAAGCATGCTTGCAACAATCATGAGTGATAAGGGGTAAAAAGAGCTACCTACCGTGTGATCAGTTAGGCCAACCAAGGGTAAAACTCGGGTTATGGGTCCCTGCATTGTAGTGTGAAGGCTAGTGTCCCGCCTTACAAGAATGCAAAAGTGAAGAGCTCCTAAATTTCAGGCGCCTAGGTAGAAAGTAGCAGTCTAATTTGTTCAATTTTCTCTCTTTAGCGAGTCCTTAGTGCTAGTGTTGGGGGAAGATAGATTGAGAGTTTGATAAGCCAATCCCGAGTTAGTAGAGTCCATTCTAGGTGAGTTAGAAGTCTCTAGTGCAAGATGTTCTCTGAAAAATTTTGATTTGTCTCTTAGTTGGGTCTCACGTGCATGTCTCTTGATTGCATTCTTATAGATTCTTTAGCTTTGAGGATTAAGTCATGAAAATTCATCTGTTTGCATTCATATTCATGTCTTTTTAGCCTTGCTCGAGGACTAGCAAGATTCAAGTTGGGGGTATTTGATAGCACCCAAAACGTGCTATCTTATTACTTATAATTCGATCTTGTTAGTGTGCATTTGATGGTGTAAGTGTTTATTTTATAGGGATTCGAGCACAAGAGGACAATTAGGCCTATATTTCATTTCAACGCTAACTTCAGATTTTTAAGGCATTTTCGAACTATTTTGGAGTCCCCGAGATGACATGAAGCCAAAGGCATCGATCGGAACGCTTGGACATTATTTTTTGAGCCAAAAGGATCAAGCTAGAATTTGCAATTTTTGGGCAAACCCGAGAGCAAACGTCTTGACGCCACCCTGTTTCTCAGCCCACTGACAGAAGGGTCGGCGTCGTTAATTATAAATACGAACCCTTCATCTTTTTTAGTCGCTAGGTCATATTTCTAGCTATTTTGGATGATTTCTCTCTATATGTTTTCATTCCCTTGAGTTCAAAACTGATTTCTTTCCAGGTTTTTCAATATTTTGCTATGTTTTCTTGTTTCTTTGTTGGATTATCTTGTAGCATGAGAGGCTAAACCCCTTAGGATTGTTGGATTGGTGTAATTTTTAGATGCTTTGTTTAACTTAGTTGAGTTTGTTGAACCTTACTCTCTGTTTTGTGGATTTATATGAATTGCATCTTAGTTTCTTGTTTAAACCATCACGTTTGTATATTGATTTGAGTCTTGACATCCCTTAAATTGAATATGAGTGTGGTCTATTAGTTATTTTTAGATAGCCATTAGGTTGAGGCGGATTCATCACTAGTTTGACGGTAGCCTAGCGTAGACTTCCAATAGGCTTAAGAAACTAAGAGAAGTTAGGTTAATTTAATTAGAGAAACTAAATTTTAGTTTAATTAAGGGAAAAATACACTATAGTCCCTGAGGTTTGGGTTAAGTTACACTTTGGTTCGTGAGTTTTCAAACTCAACAAAAATACCCCTGAGGGTTGAGATAAGGAGCACTTTGGTCCCTGCCATCATTTTTTCTGTTAAATTCTAAAGATTGCTGACGTGACACTATTATTTTAATAAAAAAAATATTTTTAAAATTTTTTAGATTAAAAAATTAAAATAATAAATTTTATTATTTTTTAATTATTTAATTATTTCTCATTCTCTCTCTTATTCTTCTTCTCCATCCACTTCTTCATCCTCTTCCTTTTTCTTTCTTCTTCTCCTCTTTTTCTTCTTCATCCCTTCTTTTCACTGTTTTTTTTAAAAAAGAAAACAGAGAATGTTCCAGATCCCTTCTTCTCTCGTTTTCTCTCCGGCCGCTATCTCTTCCTTCGTTGTCTACGATCACGAAGTCGCTGCCGCTGCCTGGGAATTTTGCTTGCCGACGACCTTCTACTAAAAAGCCTCGCTGACGACCTGTTGCTACGAAGTCTTGCCGTCGCATCCAGTGTTCTCGTTTGGACTGTTTTGACCGCGTTTCAGCCATCGCCGCCGTGGACTGGTGTTCCACTACCGTCCGTTAAGCTCGAGTTTGGCCGTTTGTGTAAGTTCCAGCTAGTTATATTTGTTTTGGGTGTTAGGTTTAAGTCGAAGGATAAACATAGACATTTTCTAGTATTTAAGCTAACTCGCGATGTTGTCGCCTTTATTCCAGCCTCACCCACCCTATTTCGGTGATTGTGATCGAGTATTCAACGATACAGGTTGTTGTCCAACGAAGAGTTTCATCGATTTAACATTACCCATGAAATTTCGAAGTTTCGCTATCTTGAAGTGGAGCGAGGGAGGAAGTCCTCCCTCCCTCCCCCGTTCTTTGTTTTCTCTTTTTTTTTTAACAGTGAAAAGAGGGGAAGAAGAAAAAGAAGAGAAGAAGAAGAAAGAAAAAAAATTAGTCACCGGCGGCGGCGAGCGGTGGCTGCCGGTCGCCGAAGATAGGAAGAAGAAGAAGAAGGAATAGGATGAAGAAGTAGATGTAGAAGAAGAGTAAGAGAGAGAAGGAGAAATAATTAAATAATTTAGAAAATAATAATATTTTATTATTTTAATAATTTTAAAAATAATTTTTTTATTAAAATAATAGTGCCACGTCTGCAACCGTTAGAATTTAACAGAAAAATTAACGGCAGGGACCAAAGTGCTCCTTATATCAAACCTCAGGAGTATTTTTGTTGAGTTTGAAAACTCAGGGACCAAAGTGTAACTTAATCCAAACCTCAGGGACCAAAAATGTATTTTTCCCTTTAATTAACTAATTTCTGGCCTTGTACAATCATGCAATTAACCAATTAGCAATTTAGAAGATTTCTCAGGTTGTTAATTTGGCTAATTAGATTTAGGTCGAGGATTTATGAGTCTAAGTATGAGAGGTGGCAGACGCAATTTACAATAGTTAATTAATTAGGTTACTCGTGGGCTATCCGGTAGTTTAATTAACTAAGCACAGGCTGAGTAGGTGGGTTATCTGAAAAGTCAATAAGCATTCAGGACAATTTAAATTAATTAACAAAATATTATTAGAGCAGACGATGAAACTGAATTGAATAAAGTAATCTAAAGAGTAACCAATCCTACAACCCTGTCTTTTGTCTTATTTTCGTCAATTTTTACTTCGCTTTTATTTATTTGCATTCTATTTAATTCTTTCCAAACAATTTCCCCATTTTCCTTGTATTTTAAATTATTTCGGTCAGTGATAGACCACCCCTCTTTTGTTGCAAAACCCCCCTACTTAGGTAAATCCGCAAAATTAATAAAGATCTCCCTTTCCCTGTGGATGACCTAACCACTGCTGATAACACCTAATTCGTGTTATTTTATTGCCTCTAATCTTAGCTTGTTACAGAAATTTTATGCTTTAATTGTCTTATTTGCTTGTATTTCGAGCATAGGTGATGTTGGGAGCCAACCACACAAATTGGTGTTATTTCGGGCAAAAAAATGGAGTTTTGGAGCCAACTCGATGTTCTTGGACGACCTGAAGAACTACACCAAGAATTGAAGGTTGAAGCCCTGTGCCGAGAAAGACCGAGACAAAACCGAGAAAAAAAGGCAGTAGGGCTCAGATTGGGGACGACATCGAGACGCCAACGGGAAATTGGCACGGAGAACAAAGTTTGTGGCGTTGAGACGCCAAGCCTGGCGTCTCGACGTTGCAATGTTTTCTATAAATATAGGGTTTCGGTTTAGTCCGCCGTTAGGTTAGAATTTTTGAGTTTTTACGATTATTTTCGCCCTTTTTCGTTTCTCTCTGTTGTGTAGACCTTTTAGGATCAATTCTTATGCATTATTTTAGATTCAATTGTTGTTTTTCATTCTGTATGAGTAGCTAAGTTACTTGGAATCATTGGATTGGGTTTTTGCTTTGAATATTAAGTTGTTTGGCTGAGTTTTCTGGTTTATTACTTGCTGTTCTTTATTGTTTGCTATGAGCTTTACATGTAATCTTGTTTAAACCAATGCATGGGATTAATGTCTTAGTATTGACGACTTTAGGAAATTATTTTTTGTGCATTCTATCAATTATTTTGAGATAGCTACTAGGCCGAGGCAAGTCCATGACTATTGAGTGTAGCTTCTTGATAAGCCTAATATGCATGTTAAAGGTTGTGTTAATTGAATCTAAATTTCGTTTTGTTTAATTAATGCAATTCCAGACCCATGAGTTTAAAGCGGCTAATGTATGTAAGCAATCGCGAGGTTTCAGGTTGTTTATTTTAGATTCGTTAAATATAGCTTGGTGGTGATTGGGCTATGCATGTGGGCCAGCGGGCGATCAATCAAAAATTAATTAATTATGTTAGCTACAATGTTCTGGATTAATTAATTAATTAAACACAAGTTAGTGTATGGGGGGTCCTCCGAGTAGCCGAAAAGCTAAACTGGGTTCATATAAATAACATTGAATGATTATTAGAGAAAACTAGGAAGCCAAGTAGCAAAATATTAAAGCATAGCATTCCCAATCCAACGATCCTTGTTTTAAAATTGAATTTTCTCTTATCTCTCTTTATTGCATGTTTGTCCTGCTTAGTCTTATTTACATTAAGCATTTTATTTACTGTTTTGACTTATCCATTTCAAAACCACCCTGTTGTGTGAATACAAAATATTGCATCCACTAGATTCCCCTTCCCTGTGTTCAACCTCGACCACTATTTCTACAAAATAGTTGTAGTATAGTGGAATATAAATTTCATTTGGCTCGAACCTTCGACAAGTCCCATCAACTACCTACTGCAAAGTAGCATAGAGTCGGAGTTATAAATTTTATTTGACAACGAGGACTCTACAAACTCGCACTCCGTCAGTGACCGAGGTCGAGGAGATCAAGGCCAAGGAGATCGAGGCTGAGAAGACCGAGGTCGAGGAGGTTGAAGCTGAGCATGGCTCTCTTCCCGCTACCTCTGAGGGTGGTGGTCGTTTTCCGAAGGTTCAACATCTAGGTTATGATTTCTCTTCTCCATCCTCTTACTCATTGGATAATCGATGTGCAATTTTTCACTAGTAAGCTTCCTTCTCCACAGACGACACCAAATCCAAACAGAGAGAACTCACTCGACCTTCACGTGACAACAATCGTAAATTAGTTTGATAGGGGAAAACATAGTCTACAAAACAAGCAAACACTACACATGCATTGGTGTGGTGCTTGCGACACCAACTCCGATGTTTAAGTCAACAAGATATCTTGATATAGAAAATAGAGAGCTAGAGGAAGAAGAAAGAGTTCAGAAAGTTAGGGTTCGAAATCAAAAAGGAAAAGAAAAATAAAGAACACAGAGGAAATAATCCAAGTGAAAACATCTATCAATTTCATAATTGAAACCTAAAGAAAACGATTACAAGGGCAGGATATATATACTGCCATAACAGAGAGAGATCCTGTAGGATTGAAATTCCTGTAGAAGCCTAAGGAACCATCTTGTAATTTAATTAAGATCCAAAAGTACCAATACATTGAAAAATAAACAAAGAACATAGAATAATTTCTATGATCTACTAAGGCTAAGCATGCTTAAATTTGAGTCTATAGTAAAGTAGTCGAATTACTTACTCTTGTTGAAGTCTCTAGAAAATCACGAACTCCCTTGGCAATTACAGTGACATACACAATAACTTGGGACCGAATTGGGACACCACCGGTTGTTGACCTTCCTATATCTCTAAGTAAGTGAGATATGAAGTTTGTGGGAACTTTTCTTGATCTAGTGAACGATTTTTCACTGAGAATTTTTAGTGAAAAATAGAGAGAAATCTTTTAGAGAATTTTCCTCGGGTAGTAATCTATGTTATAGGAGGAATGCAGAGATCTTAAAAAGAAAAAACTTTTTCTCCCCACTACTTCAAGTGTGTGTATCAAGTAGAGAGAGATGGGAAAACGTGGGAGTTACCCATGTATATCCCAACTCCCAACAACTGCTGGGAGTTATGCCTTTATTTACGTTAATATTAAATTAAATCAAGTATATAATTATTAATTAATTAATAATTAATAATTAATTAAATTCAATTTAGTTAATATTTTCATTTAAATCATATTTAAATAAACATCTCTCACATAACCTATAGTTTTAATTAAATTAAATAAATAAAATAAAATAATTAATTGATTCACTAATTAATTAATAACCAAATTAAATATCACATATTTATTTTAAACCTACATTTGAATCATATTCAATTGTATTTCTCTCATAACCTATAGTTTTAATGTGCATCTAATGCACATTAAATTTAACTTATAGTTTTGATATGAATCTAATTCATATTAACTTAATATTTGAACTCCTTCAAATATTTAATTCTCTCATAAATTAATTTTGAATCATATCCAAAATTATATTAAAGTTCTATTAAAGTATAAAATTTATATTATAATGTATCACCATACATTATATTAATTCCCTTACTGAATTTGAACATTTGAAAATCAATTCAAGACTAAATTACCTCGAGACCTTTTACGAACTAGGAAGGGGACCTAATGGACCTACAGATCAAAAGCTCCAACGATACGAGATTAATTGGCTAAATTCATTAACCACATTAATCAACATTCATTAACTGTAGGTACACTCCACTAAAGACCCACAACTGCACTCTTCTCACTGTAGATATATTTCTGTGTCCACGAATATAGACTAATAACAACAAGTTAGTCCTTCACGAGTGTTCGTAACACCAGTTGGGTCAAATTACCATTTTACCCCTAGGTTACCTCTGTGTTGGGATTGGTGCCCTAAAACTCGTAGATAGTGAATGTTAAAACGAATTATATACTTGTTCGATAAAGTCGTTATCGAGATTCATTTAGTAAAATCGTTACTGAATAAATAAATTGCACATTAGATAACCTAAATCCAATAAAATAAGACCCTTGGCTATAGTATGGACACTTGAGCTTTATGTAGAGACATAAAAGTGGATCAGACACGAGTTATAGCCAAAACGGTCTATAGTATAGGGATGGGGCTGGGTACCTTATCCTTGGGACACTATGAGACGCGACCCACTTTGTAGATAGTACAGACGATGTGATCCTAAATCGTCCATGTAGAGACATGCGAGTGGGGGCGTCCTATGCAATGAGTTTGCATAAGACCAGGACCAAGAAATAAGTCACTCTTGCTTTATAACGTCGTTTACTGACAAGACTGACTATTTCATGTGCTGACCTAGGTAACTCGATCTTAATCCTAAGCTAACTATGAACTCCTGTTTATTCAGGCTTATCCTTAGATCTGCATGGGTGAGAGTGGCTCAACATCGCCGACTCAATAAGCCTCCCATTTCAGGGGTAGGAACGGGTAGATAGCTGAGGATATAGTTATGCAAGAAGGAATTCACTCCTACCCAAATTGGGATAGTAGAGGGGTAGTTCCCTTAAGTGCTCACTCCGGGGCTTGAACAAAGGGGTCCGCCCTCTCATTGGCCCGAGAGGGACTCGGTTTGTTGGTTGGACCATAAACCAATTGTTCATTAGAGGATCAGTGGGACTTAAGGAACAAGAAGTACTATAGGGGTAAAACGAACATTTGACCTGGTTATAGTTACGAACAACTTGTGAAGGATTGACTTACTAATCATGGTTATATCAGGTGGACAAAAATATATCTACGGTGAGGGGAGTGCAGCTATTGGGCTACAGTAGAGTGTCCCGGTAGTTAACGAATGTTGGTTAGCTAGGTTAATGAGATTAGATGGTTAACCTCGAATCGTTGGAGCCCATGATCTGTAGGTCCATTAGGTCCCACTACTAGCTCATACGGATTATACCTTAGAACATAGTGATAGGAAAGTTTGAATCGTTCAAAATTCGGTTTAGGGAATTAGTGTCGATTATATATGATATTATCAACACAATAGTTTAATTATGGATTAAACTATTAATTGAGAGAGTAAAGAATTTAAATATGATTTAAATACAAAATATATGAATAAGGATTCATATTAGGTGCATAATATTAATTTGATATATGATATTAAATTAATATTACATAATTTATTAAATTGTTTAATTAATTATTGTTTTAATTGAAAAATGATTATAAATTGTTTTTTAATTAAAATTTAGATAGAGATTTCAATCTTGAATTTATGGAAATTTAAGATTAGTGGATTGAATTAGGTGATATGAATTAATTTGATTAATGTCATATGATTAATTGAAATTGTTCAGTTAATTGATAATTTGAAAGACAATTGAGAATTGCATTTTAAATTAAATCCAAGAGTAGAATTTCACTCTTGCATGGATGGAGATAGTGGAATTACACTACTAAATCCACTCTTTCATGGATGAAGAAAGTGGAATAACACCTCCCACATGCAATCTTGCATGGAATCTCCATAGAACACCTATAATCCACTAAGATCATTCTCCTCCTCATGTGTCTTACATTGGTGAATCTAAGATGCATGAAAATCCTCTATAAGTGGGGGATTAGAAGATGGAGAAGTGTGAGTTCTTTGAGTAATGTTATGCTGCCAAAATTTCTACTCGAACTCACTTTCTCAATACTCTCTAGAGCTTGAACCTTCAAGCATATCCCTTCAAATCCCTATCACCATAGACTCCCACAAGTCGTTCTAAGGTTGGAGGATAGTGGGGAAGACACTAGAGGTGGTCCACACACCATTCGTGATCAAAGGAAACAAAAGGAGTAGCTCAATTGGTCTCCAAAAGGTTGGTTACAATTCTGCTCTCTGCTTTGGTTTAAAAAACAACATGTTTTCCTTTTCTAAAATTGACGAGTTTTAGGGGATATATCCTAATAGATCCTAACTACTCTGAGATCACCTTAATAAATTTACAAGAGATATACGTGCTGAATAACAAACAGAAAGATACATGGACTCAAACAAACTAACAGAAAAACCACCTAGACCACTTGGGCTTGAACACTCTTGGGTTGAGAGCTGAAAAGTTAATGAGATGCCTTAACACCCCCTCAAGCCGATGGAAGAGGGATCTCGAACATTGAGCTTGGACTTAAGTTTTAGAAAATCAACAACAGACAACGACTTGGTAAGGACATCAACAACTTGAGTAGAGGCTGGTAAATTACAAACACTCAGCTTTTTGTGAAGAACGAAATCTCGAACAAAATAAATGTTTAACTCAACATGTTTAGTTTTAAAGTGAAGCACTTGATTAACACTAAGGTGGAAGACACTCAAGTTATCACACTATAGCACAAGTTGCTGACTTAGATAAATTCCCAAATAAGAAAATAAAGAACGTAACCAAATCAACTCAGTAGCCACTAGCATAAGACATTTATATTCGACCTCTGTGCTTGACCTTGAAATAACAAATTGTTTCTTGAATCCCCACGTGATTAAATTGCCCCCAAAGGATACATAGAAACCAGACGTTGATTTTCGACCATTCGAGTCAGAAGCACAATCCGCATAAGCAAACCCATGTAATGAAATATCATTAGACTTATGAAGTAATAAATCATGATTAAATGTACCTTTAAGATATTGAGAATCCACTAAACCAATTGCCAATGAAGAACAGTTGGAGCATGCATGAACTGGCAAGCCTTATTGACATTGTAAGATATTTTCAGTCGAGTAAGTCTAACATATTGCAAGGCTCCAACCACACTCCTATAAAGATGAATATATGCAAAAGTTTCACCTTGACAAGTAGATAGTATACGACCACTAACCATCAATGTCAGACATATGTGTTTGATGTAATAAATCTATTATATATTTAGCTTGTGAAAGAAACAATCCATCAGACGGTGGATAACACACCTCAATGCCCAAGAAGTAATTAATCAGACCCGAATCTTTAAGTGAAAATCGACCATTCAACTCAACAATCAAAGATGTGATGGCTTCCATAAAGTTGTCTGTAATAATAATATCATCCACATACACAAGAATGTAACAACTAAGATTTCAAGATCGACAAAAAAGTAAAGAAGTATCAGCCTTAGAGTTCACAAAGCTAAGAGAATTGAGAAACATACTCACTCTTTCAAACCAAGCGCGGAGGGCTTGTTTGAGACCATATAAAACCTTGTGAAGACGACAAACAAGAGGAAAAGAAATTTCAACTTGAAAATCAGCAGGCTGTTCCATATAAACGGTCTCAGACAACACACCATGCAAGTATGTATTGTTAATATCAACTTGCCTAATGGGCCAATCATAAGTAATAGCAAGTGTAAGAAGAACGAAAATGGTTATAGGCTTAATAACAGAACTAAAAGTTTCGAAATAGTCTATATCAGTCGATTGATGAAATCCCTTAGCCACTAATCGGGCCTTGTAACAAGAAATTGAACCATCCGAATTTCGTTTTATCTTAAATACCCACTTGCACCCAACAATTTTCTGATTTATAGGTACATTCACAAGATCCCACGTTTTATTTTGCATAAGAGCATCATATTCAGATTTTCTTGCCTCTTTCTAGTGAGGAAATTTAAGATCTTCCTTGACATTAGGTGGTTCGACATCAAGATAAGTTGTAAGGAAGGTTTTCAATTTGAATATTCATCAATTTCCTCAGTTATCTAAAAGATTTGACACAAATGTAATTTGTGCTAGTTGGGAGACTCTCGACAGATAAATTTCAGAGTAGGTAGAAGAGATATAGTCAACATTATTATTATTAGCCAAAGACAACGAAGAAGAATGTGAGTTGGGTAAAACATTAGGTGAAACAAAGTATGAAATATTGGGTGAACTAGGTGAAACAGTAGGAGAATGACATTCCTTTGGAGATAATGTAGATTTTGAAATAGTAGGCATAGTCTGAGATTTTATTTCAGAAGAAGGTGCCACAGATTTAGAGATAGATTTAGCAAAAGGGAAACGAGTTTCATAAAAAAGAACATGCCTAGAAATATAAAGACGACCAGTAGAATCAAGACATTTATAGCCTTTATACATACGACTATAACCAATAAAAGAACAAGGTTTTGAACGATAATCAAGCTTATGAGTTATATGATCGAAGACATGGAAAACACTTACAACCAAAAACCTTGAGGAACGTGCAGTCCGGTTTCCATTGGAAAAGCTTCTCCAAAGGACTTGCCCCACTAATGACTATACAAGGTAACCTGAGGGATGGATGATTGAGATAAAAGAGTAAGACCAACATCAACAATATGTAGGCTAGCGTTTGACTATACCGTTTTGTTGAGAAGTGTATGGACAAGTAACTTGATGAGTAATGCCATGAGTACGTGAAAAAGGAATGAAGGGTTTGAATTCAACAACACCATTTGTTTGAAAGCTTAAAATAGGAGAATTAAATTGTTTTTTTAACAAGAATTTTAAACTTGACAAAGGCTTGAAATGCTTTGGATTTTGACTGAAGAAAATAAATCCATGTATATCTAGAATATGTATCAAAAAAGCTAATATAGTATCGAAAGCCATGTCTAGAGATAATTTGTATGAAGCTGATGAGGAAAAAGCCTATCGCAAGTGTACGGGTCAAGTCTTAATATAGTGATTTCGTGATTAACGAGTGTTGTCCTCTGGATTGGTGTTCTAGTTAATTAATTACCACAAATACTCTTGTCCAATTTTATTTAGAGAAAGAAGCGTGATGAGAATGGTGAATCAAAACTAATGCAAATTAAAGTGTGGAAATTCAATGGGAAAAGTTCTTAGGGAATTGATTTCATTGATTGAGATTTAGGATTAATTCATGGGTTATGGTTTTAATGTGCAATTATTTTATAAGTCAAGAAAACTCTATTCACAATTATCTCTTCCGAGCAAAATCGATGTTGGGGTTGGTGCCCTAAAACTCATAGATAGTGAATGTAAACAAATTGTATACTTGTTGAATAAAGTTGGTATTGAGGCTTGTTCACTTAAGTTGTTAAATAAGTGAATTGCACGTTAAATAAACCAACTCCAATAAACTAAGATCCTTGGCTATAATATGTATACTTGCGCTTTATGTGAAGACATAAAGTGGATCAGGCTCGAGTAATAGCCAAAACGGTCTATAGTATAGGGATGAGGTTGGGTACCTTATTCAGGGACAATATGAGATGCAACCCACTTTGTATTTAGTACAAATGATGCGATCCTGAATCGTTCATGTAGTGAAAAACTTGATGTGGAATTTTCCTTACCGCAAGCGCACGGGTCAAGTAATAATAAAGTGTTCGTATAAACGAGTGTCGTCCTCTGTATTGGATTTTTAAGCAAATCAAGTATTGTGAATTATCTTGCTCAATTTTATTTAGGGATAAAAAAGGTAGTGAATGAATGGTAGGAAACTTAATTCAAAGCAAGTAAAAGGTGTGGAATTTCAATTGGGAAAACTACTTAGGGAATTGATTTCGCCGATTTAGTTTAGGATTGATTTTAAGGAGTAAGTTATTATGCACAATGAAATTATGAGCTAAAGACCCTTTAATCACAACTACCTCTCCCGAGTATAATTGATTCTCATGCAAATTAACCAACTTGATATCCCTATCTAAGTTTATTAATCATGCAACGCAATTAGATCTTTTAACCAATTCTAAAGTTAATCTAAAACCGTCACGAATTAGAAACTAAACTTTAGTCATGCAATCTTGAGTAAGTCTAAATCAAATCCCCTCTCCCGAGCTAGATTCGAAACTTAAATCATCCAACTAATGGCCAATTAATTGAAAGCATTAAATCAAGATTACAAACATAATAACATTGCACAACTTAAACCATAAATCAATCCATAAACACAATCAACTACATCAATCCCTAAGCTTACAAGTTTAGCTACTCATGATTAAAATTACAAGCTCAACTAAACATGTAAAAACCATAAAAATCTAACTAAAGTGAGGGAAAGAAGAATTAAACTCGTTGTAGGCCGAGACCGAACGTCCCCGTCACGATCCCCACGAACAATGGGTTGATTTCCGAATTTTCCCCTTTGCTTCAGCCTTGAATTCCTCTGTTTTTCCTCTGTTTACGGCTCCAAAAAGTCCCCAAAATTGGTTCCCCCAAAAACCTAGCCGAAAGGATGCTTAAATAGCAAAATTTTGTCGTAGCGTCGAGACGCTGTCGCGATCCGTAATTGTGAAATTTTTTCTATAGCGTCGCGATGCTATGATTTTTTTTTTTTATTATTATTTTTTTTTTTTTAGGATTGAACTCCATTTGACTCCAATTGTTGAATTAAGCTTCAAACATATACTTCCTACAAATAAAACATAAAAATGTATAAATTTGGGCAAATAATTGTAAAAGACTAGCTTAATTAATAAGAGAAAAATAGCTAGCTATGCTCGCTATCAAATACCCCCAAACTTAAGCTTTTGCTAGTCCTCGAGCAAACTAAAAATAAAGCATACAGTGGAAGAATGGATGCAACAAACATGACTCAATCCTCAAGGCTCAAAAGTCAATAGTCAAGCAAGCAAGAGACATGCACACAAGGACCAATGAGGGAGACAAATTAAAATTTTTCCAAAATTAACTTGCACAAGCGAGATCTAACTCAACAAGATCAGACTCTACTAGCCCGTGATTGATTTATTAAACTCTCAGCTCATCTTCCCTCTACACTGGCACTAAGGTTTCACTAATGAGTTAATGGAACAAATTAGTTTGTTTTTCTCCATACTTAGGTGCTTTTAATTAACAATTGAATTAAACATGTATATGTGGCACTAGCTTTCACACACCCATTGCATGAACCCTTAACCTGAGTTTTCTCTGGTTGGCCTAACTGATCACAACAGGGGTAACTCTTTTTGCCTTAATCTTTATTAACCATTGCATATTGCGTGCATAAGTCATGACTTTTTTCTTTTTCAACAATAACAACAAGAATGATTTTTCGTTATGAACATGATAAGCAGATATTCTTTTCTTTTCTCCTAAGCAAGATCAAACATGCTAATTTGCAAAAAATTAACTCTTTAGCTCTACCCTACACCTATCGAGGTGACAACAAACATATGAACCCAATAATTCGCTCCTAAGCATTCAAATCCAAATCTAGCCAAGACAAATACTCTACTCATGCAAGCCATCTCCTAGAAAAATTTTAAAAAGTCTCCCTTTTTGGGCACTCATGCTTACAACTCATCACAAGCTTGAAAATTGACAAGAAAGCCTATCCTAGGACAACATAATCATGCAAAAATACATCCAGACAACAACCATATGCATAATTCAAAGAAAGCTCAAAACTATAGCCCGAACTCAGATGCTCAAGGGCTCCACAAACATGCTAATCCATCCCCAAACTTAAACATGCATTGTCCTCAATGTATAAAGAAAATAAGGCACAAACAAGCATGAGAACAATAAAAGAATGAAAGGAGTGAACAATACTGGCCTGGAATAATGATGACTTCTTGACTGAAAGCTTGGAATCTTGAAAGCTTGAAAGCTTGAAAGCAAAGGAGAGAAAGAAAACAAGACCTACAAAACAACAACAATAAATAAATCAAAAAGAAAAAGAAAACACACTAAATTTACTTGGGTTGCCTCCCATAAGCGCTTGTTTAACGTCATTAGCTCGACGTGTTGATCGTGCTTCAAGGGGGCTTTTGTTCTGTGAATCCAACAGAGGTGCTCTTTCTTGCACCTTTCCTATATCCCATGAAAAGCACTTCATCTTTAGAGTCTTCAACTGCTTTAAAGATTTCTTTTTCGTTCTTGACTCTAATAGTGAGCTCCCTGCGCTCAATATCTATAATCACTCGCCCAGTAGCGAGGAATGGTCTTCCTAATATGACAGGCATTGAAGGATTTTCTATCATGTCCATAACATATAAATTAATAGGGAGAAAAAATCTGCCTACTCTGATTAATACATTTTCTACAATACCAACTGGTCTCACCACAGATTGATCAGCCAATTGGAGCTTTACAGGAGTAGACTTAATCTCACCTATATCTAACTTTTTACACAACGATAGAGGAATGATATTAATGCTAGCACCTAAATCACATAATGCTCTGAAAGAATAAGTACCAAAACTACAAGGAACAGAAAAACTCCCTGGATCTGCTACTTTTTCAGGTACCTTCTGTGAGACTCGAGTGCTGCATGTGGAAGCAAGATATACAGTGTCAACCTTCTTTTCTTTTCGCTTCTTTGCTAACCACTCCTTCATGAACCTGTTGTATTGGGGCATCTCTAATGCCTCTGCAAAAGGAATATTAATATTCAGATTCATAAAAGCATTCATAAATTTATCAAACTGAACCTGGTTGTTATTTTTCTTATTTTTCCTTTTCTTTTCCTTGGGAACCAACAGTGTGGGAGAAGGAATAGGAGGCTCAAGGTTAGGCTTTTCAGCCTCATCTGCTGATGTGTCCTCCTCAGCTTCCCCTGTAGGCGTTTCATAGTCCTCAGATTCAGGTTCCTCTTTAGATTCCTCCTGGTGCACAGTGATTGCCTTACAGTACTCCATCTGAGGTTTCTCTTGTTCAGCTGGGGCCTTACCTTTATTCATGGTGCTTACAACATTCACCAACTGTCCCAGCTGAGTCTCAATATTCTTGATGGCAGCGTTGTGGCCATTCACTATTGAATTGATGGCAATGATTGCCTCCTCTAACTTGGTTGTCCTGTTACTTGACTCTGCAATGAAAGCTCCAACAAGATCCTCTAACTTTTTATTTTCTTGAGTTTGAGGGGCAAAACCAGGTGGGTTAAGAATATTCTTCGTATTTGCATAAGAGAAATTTTCATGGTTCCTATTGTTAGGGTGATAATGTGTAGGTGTAACATTATTATTATATCCCCTAAAATTAGAATTGGATACATACTGAACCTGTTCAATGGTCTCTCCTGAGGTCTAGATGCTAAAGCAGCAGCTGATTCAATTGACTCTGCACTCCCTGTACCTGAAAATTTCATAAAAGTATTAGCGAGGGAAGTCATCTGGGCCTGGAGTGCACTTACTTTATCAACCTCAAACACTCCAGCAGCAATCTTTTTAGGTGTAGACCGCTCAGATGGCCACTGATAGCTGTTGGTGGCCATATCCTCTAGAAGTATGCGAGCATTTTCCACGGTCTTGGACAACAGAGTCCCACATGCAGCTGCATCAACAATTGTTTTCGTACTAGGAGTTAAACCATTATAAAACAATTGTACCTGGAGCCAGTCGGGGTAACCATGCTGAGGACACTTCCTCAACAACTCTTTGAATCGCTCCCACGCCTCGAACAACTGCTCATCATATTGTTGTTGAAATGTCCCAATCTCGGTCCTCAGCTTGACCGTCTTTGCAGGAGGGAAAAATTTCTTTAAAAAGGCCTGGACCAAAGCATCCCAGGTGGTGATGCTCCCAGGGGTAATAGACTGCAACCAATCTCGTGCTTTATCCTGCAAAGAAAAGGGAAATAAACGTAAGCGAATAGCATCGTCAGAGACTCCATTAATCTTTACCGTCCCATAAATGTCCAAGAATGATTTAAGATGAGAATTTGGATCCTCGGTGAGCGATCCTCTATATGCACAGTCTCTAGCCATCTGAATGAGACCGGTCTTCAGCTCAAAGTTGTTGGCATTAATCGGGGCATAGACAATCCCCGATTGTTGCCCCTGAAACACGGGCTGAAAGTAGTCTCTAATAGGCCTAGGCTCCTCAGGCTGATTTGGGTCGGCCATTTGACAATTTTCTCTAGTTTCCCTTCGAATCCTATGAATTGTTCTCTCGATCTCAGGATCCAAAGGTAGCAATTCTCTACTACTACGCATACAAAAACAAAACTACCTTAGAAAGGAAAGAAAACTATTATGGAAAGAAATAAAGGAAGAAAACAAATAATCTAAATATGGAAAATAAAATCTAGAAAAGGAAACAAAATAACCTAATATGGAATGCAAAAACAAATATGGCAAAACACAAATAAGGAAACTAACAAATAAGGAAAAACTAATCTAAAAAGGAATAACAAGAAACAAATAAGGAAAAGATTACACAATTAAAAGAAAAACTAAGCTAGAAAAACAAATATGGAAAGAAAAACAAATAAGGAAAAAAAATGCAATCAACCTAAAAAAAATAAAAATACACCCTAAATTAAGATCAAACAATTTTTTCACAATATCAATCTAGCTAAATGTGCCAATCCCCGGCAACGACGCCAAAAACTTGATGTGGAATTTTCCTTACCGCAAGCGCACGGGTCAAGTAATAATAAAGTGTTCGTATAAACGAGTGTCGTCCTCTGGATTGGATTTTTAAGCAAATCAAGTATTGTGAATTATCTTGCTCAATTTTATTTAGGGATCAAAAAGGTAGTGAATGAATGGTAGGAAACTTAATTCAAAGCAAGTAAAAGGTGTGGAATTTCAATTGGGAAAACTACTTAGGGAATTGATTTCGCCGATTTAGTTTAGGATTGATTTTAAGGAGTAAGTTATTATGCACAATGAAATTATGAGCCAAAGACCCTTTAATCACAACTACCTCTCCCGAGTATAATTGATTCTCATGCAAATTAACCAACTTGATATCCCTATCTAAGTTTATTAATCATGCAACGCAATTAGATCTTTTAACCAATTCTAAAGTTAATCTAAAACCGTCACGAATTAGAAACTAAACTTTAGTCATGCAATCTTGAGTAAGTCTAAATCAAATCCCCTCTCCCGAGCTAGATTCGAAACTTAAATCATCCAACTAATGGCCAATTAATTGAAAGCATTAAATCAAGATTACAAACATAATAACATTGCACAACTTAAACCATAAATCAATCCATAAACACAATCAACTACATCAATCCCTAAGCTTACAAGTTTAGCTACTCATGATTAAAATTACAAGCTCAACTAAACATGTAAAAACCATAAAAATCTAACTAAAGTGAGGGAAAGAAGAATTAAACTCGTTGTAGGCCGAGACCGAACGTCCCCGTCACGATCCCCACGAACAATGGGTTGATTTCCGAATTTTCCCCTTTGCTTCAGCCTTGAATTCCTCTGTTTTTCCTCTGTTTACGGCTCCAAGAAGTCCCCAAAATTGGTTCCCCCAAAAACCTAGCCGAAAGGATGCTTAAATAGCAAAATTTTGTCGTAGCGTCGAGACGCTGTCGCGATCCGTATTTTTGGAATTTTTTCTATAGCGTCGCGACGCTGATCCTAGCGTCGCGACGCTATGATTTTTTTTTTTAATTTTTTTTTTTAGGATTGAACTCCATTTGACTCCAATTGCTGAATTAAGCTTCAAACATATACTTCCTACAAATAAAACATAAAAATGCATAAATTTGGTCAAATAATTGTAAAAGACTAGCTTAATTAATAAGAGAAAAATAGCTAGCTATGCTCGCTATCACATGTGAGTGGGGGCGTCCTATGCAATGAGTTTTCATAAGACCAGGACCGAGAAATAAGTCACTTTCACTATATAACACCGTTTACTGTTGAAACTGACTATTACATGCGATGACCTAGGTAACTTTATCTTAATCCTGAGCTAACTATGAACTCCTGTTTATTCAGTA
The DNA here is from genome assembly GCA_036850905.1 of Luffa acutangula. Taxonomy (NCBI): domain Eukaryota; kingdom Viridiplantae; phylum Streptophyta; class Magnoliopsida; order Cucurbitales; family Cucurbitaceae; genus Luffa; species Luffa acutangula. Next base: position 38,215,480 of record CM072094.1, on the reverse strand, counting down.
TTATCCTTAGATCTGCATGGGTGAGAGTGGTTCATCATCACCGACTCAATAAGCCTACCATTTTGGGGATCAGACCGGGTAGATAGCTAGGGACATAGTTCTACAAGATGAAATTCACTCCTACCCGTATTAGGGATAGTAGAAAGGTTGTTCCCTTAATGTTGACTTTGGGGCTTGAACAAAGGAATCCCGCCCTCTCATTGGCCCGAGAGGGATTCGGTTTGGTGGTTGGATCACAAACCAATTGTTCATTAGAGGATCTGTGGGAATTAAGGAACAAGACTTAAGGAACAAGAGGTAACTTCAGGGGTAAAACGAACATTTGACCCAGCTGTAGTTACGAACAACCAGTGAAGGGTCGACTTACTAATCATTGTTATATCGGATGGATAGAAATATCTACGGTGAGGGGAGTGTAGCTACTGGGCTATTGTGGCGGTAGTTAACGAATGTTGGTTAACTAGGTTGATAAGTTTAGCCGATTAATCTCGGATCGTTGGAGCCCATGATATGTAGGTCCATTAGGTTCCTCTGCTAGCTCATACAGACTAAACCTTAAAACAGTGTGATGAAAGAATTTGAATCCTTCAAATTTGATATAAGATGTAAACGCTAATTATATGTGATATATTTAACGTGTTACAATTTAATTATGAAATAAATTGTAGACAGAGTTTGGTACATTTAAATATGATTTAAATATTTATCCTATGAATAGGGATTCATATTCGAGCAATCGTTTTTTTATATTAAATTAATTAATTTGTTTAATTAATTATAATTAATTTTATTTAAATTTAATTATTAGAATTACGTTTATTTAAAATTAATTTTTAAAAAAATGGTTTTTTTTAAAAAAAAAAAATCATTCATGTTTTCGTTTGCCTCAAATCCAAGATGCAAAATGTGAGATTATGCAACCTAAACACGTTTTATACACATTCCTTTTCTTGTTGTTTTCATGAGAATGAATGTTGGACATGAATTCATGATATATAAGCTTGAATTCTCGGAGGAAAAAAGTATGATGATGTTGTACATAATTTTCTCTCAAATGAAGCTCAAAGACTCTCCACTTTTCCTACTTCAAATCCATCACAATTAAGACTCTCACAAGTCGTTCTAAGGCCAGATGATAGCAGGGAAGACATCGGTGGTCGTCCACAACATGATCACGATCAAAGAAACCAAACAGAGTAGCTTAATTCAGTCCAAAAAGGTTGGTGCAATTTATCCTCTGTTTTCGGTTTCATGGATGCATGTTTTTCTTTTGGAAAAATTAATGAAATTAGAGTGCTTTTGATCCAAATCGCTTCTGCTAGAGTGTCATACACTCCTTCAATCGATTCTCAAGCATTCAAAAGAAGCCAATATTCCTATCTAGATTTAATTATATACAAGGTCGTAAGTCTACTTCTTTTTACAACTTCTAAAGCTATCCTAAACCTCCCGGTCTTAGAATTACTCTAGTCATGAAAGATTCTAAAAAATAAAATTTAATCTATGGCCGGTAGACTAAAAGCATTAAGCCAATAATTTCAAAAATAAGATAAAAGGACAACCATTCCATAAATCAATCCATAAATTCAAAAGACTAATCAATCCCTAAGACAATTAAGCTAGCTACTCATAGTCATGAAACTACAGTCATAAAAACTGAAAAGCCATAAAAACTACAAGAGACAAGGGAAAGAAAGGGAAAAAAAACTCGAATCCGTCAAAACCGCACATCGCCATCACGATCTCTATGAGCTCTCGCCTTGAATCCCGCTTCTTATCCTTGCTCTAGCTCCCACCAAAGGTGTCTAGTCGAAATTAGGGCTAAAACTATACAAATTGAACTCCCCTTGGCAGTGTGGAATCACATTCCTTTTATAGGAAAAATTGTGCAGTGTCGAGACGTTGTGCCTTTGCCCCTTTGATAAATTAGGAAAACTTGGCAGCGTCTCCACACTGTGCTCTCGAGAATAAAGGTTGGGAAATCTGCTACAGCAGCGTCAAGATGCCACAAGCTAGCGTCTCGAAGCTATGCTCTCGAGTCAAATGGCTATTGTAGCTCTTGATTTGATTCTTCTTCCATTCCTTTGTCTCTTTCTGCTTTTCGAACACTCATTAACTTCCAAATTCTCCATTTCATCTCAATACTTGATTCCTACAAAAAGAATGCAAAAGTGTATGAAATTGGCTAAATAATTCTTAGAGATTAACTAATTAATATTGGGAAAAGTTGTTTATTTTGTGAGCTACCAAGCACCCCCAAACTTAAGCTTTTGATAGTCCTCGAGCAAACTAAAAGTCAGACATAGGTTGTAAATGGATGAAAAAACATAACTCAAACCTCAAGGTTCAAAGGTCAATAAATAAGCAATCAAAAGACATGCACATAAGACCCAATGAAGGAGACAAATCAAAATGTTTTCAAAATTATCTTGCATACGAGAGATCTAACCTAATTCAAATTGATCTCCATGAGCTCGGGATTGGATTAAAAAGCTCTCAATGCATCTTCCCTCTACACTGGCACTAAGGATTTACTAATGAGCTAATGGAACAAATTAGATTGTTTTTCTCCATATCTTGGTGCTTTAGATAAAATTGAATTAAGCATTTCTAAGTTGCACTGGCTTTCACACACCTATTGTAGGGACCCATAACCCGAGTTTAACCTTTGGTTGGCCTAACTGATCACAACAGATGTAGCTCTTTTTTTTTCCTAAAACATTATTAAACAATTCAAATTGTGCGCACATGACATGTCATTATGTTTGTTTTCATTATAACCAAGAATGATGTTCTTTATGAGCGTAATAAGCATATATATTCTTTTCTTTCCTCTTAGGCAAGATACAACATGCTAATTCCCAAAAAATTAACTCTTTAGCTCCTCCCTACACCTATCGAGGTGAAAACAAGAATCTAAACCTCATAATTCGCTCCTAAGCATTCAAATCCAGCTCTAAACCAAGAAAAATACTCCACTAATGCAAGACATCTCCTAGGAAATTTTTAAAAAGTCTCCCTTTGTGGGACACTCCTGCTTACAACTCATCAAAAGCTCAAAAATTGACAACCGAACCTATCCTAGGAAATCACCATCATGCTAAACAACATCGAAAGACAACCATATGCCACAATCAATAAAGCACAAAAATATAGCCTAAACTCAGATGCTCAACGGCTCAATAAAGCAAAACATTTCACCCCCAAACTTAAAACATGCATTGTCCTCAATGTATAAAATAACTAAAGCCTAGTGAGCATGAGAGCACTAAAAGGATAAAAGGGGTGAACAATACTGCCTTAGAATGATGACCTCTTCATGATTGCAAGCAACGAAAAGAGCACGGGAAAACCTACAAAACGAAAATAACAATAACATAAAAAAACAAAACAATCAATAAACTTGGGTTGCCTCCCAAAAACGCTTAGTTTAACGTCGTTAGCTCGACGTGTCAGCCGTGTATGCATCATGGAGGTTGAATGTTAGGGGATCCACCGGTGGTGCTCTTGCTTGCACCTTTTTTGTAGCCAATCACAAACACCTCTGAATGATCCTTGGAGTCCTCGAAGGCTTTAAAGACCTCTTCCTTGTGCTAAACTCTAATAGTAAGCTCTTTGCGCTCAATGTCAATAATAACTCACCCAGTAGTGGGGAATGGTCTCCCTAGAATAATACGCACTAAAGGATTTTCCTTTATATCCATGACAAAGAAATCAACAGGGAGAAGAAATCTACCGACTTTAATAAGAACATTCTCAACTACTCCATACGGGCTAACCACATATTGATCAGCTAATTGAAGTCTAATAGCAATAGATTTAATTTCACCGATATTCAATTTCTTACATAAAAATAATGGAATAATATTAATACTAGAACCTAAATAACACAGTGCTATAAAAGAATAAGTACCAAAACTACAAGGAACAGAAAAACTCCCTGGATCAGTTAGTTTATAAGGTACCTTCTACTGAAGTCGAGCACATCATGCAGAGGTGAGGTACACTGTCTCCATTCTTTTCTCCATCTTCTTCTTTGTGAGCCACTCCTTCATAAACTTAGTGTAATTGGACATCTTCTCTAACGCCTCTGGAAAAGGAAGGTTTTTATTTAAATTCATAAAAGCATCCACAAAATTTTCAAACTAAGCATGATTGTTCTTTTTTTTATTTCTCTTTTATTTTGGAACCAAAACAGTAGGGGAAGAGACGGGGGGATCAGAATTAAGCTTTTCAGTTTCGTTTGAGGGTGAATCATCTGCTACTTCTCCAACAGTAACTGCCATCACGTTAGTCTCTAGTTCCTCAGCCTCTTGAACCTTCTCCACCTCGTGCATAGTGATGGCTTTGTAGTATTCCATCTGGGGTCTCTCCTAGTCTGCTGGAGCTTTACCTTTCTGCGTCATGTTGACAACTGTCACCAACTGTTGTAGTTGAGTCTCTATGTTCTTTATTGTTGTCCCATGTCCCTATACTGTGTTGTTCAAGGCAAGGACTACACTTTCTAACTTGTTAGTTCTATTACTGGACTCAGAAATAAAAGCACCGACTAACTCCTCTAGAGATTTTTTATTTTCTTGTTTTTGAGGAGCAAAACCAGGGGGAAGGTTCAAAACATTATTATTAGCATACGAGAAATTTTCATGGTTCCTAAGCCTAGGGTGATAGTGTGTGGATGTAGAATTTTAGTGTCCTCTATACCCCAAATTTCTATCTACGTACTGAACCTGCTCAATAGTGGTCTCCTCCTATGACTGAGATGCTAAGGAAGCTACAATTGACTCAATCGATTGTGAGCTCCATGTACCTGAAAACTTAAGAAAATCATTAGCAAGGGAAAACATTTGAGCTTTCAATGATGTTACATTATCCACTTCATAGACCCCAACTGCAACTTTAGGTGTGGAATGCTCCGATGGCCATTGGTAGCTGTTTGTGGCCATATCTTCCAGCAGGGTACGTGCGCTCTCCACGGTCTTGGACAACATAGTCCCACCTACATCTGCATCAACAATAGTCTTAGTATTTGGACTTAAGCCATTATAAAATAATTGTATCTACAACCAATCTAGGAATCCATGTTGTGGACACTTCCTCGGTAGCTCCTTGAATCTTTCCCAAGCCTCGAATAGTTGCTCATCGAACAACTCCTGAAAGTCCTAATTTCGATCCTCAGCTAGACCGTCTTAGCAGAAGGGAAGAATTTCTTTAGGAAGGCCTGTACCAAAGCATCCCAAGTGGTAAAGCTCCGAGCTGGAATAGACTGTAACCAATTCATCGCTTTATCTTGCAAAGAAAAGGGAAATAAGCGTAAGCGAATTGTATCCTCAACAACTCCATTCAACTCAACAATCCCACAAATATCTAAAAAGGATTTAAGGTGAGAGTCTAGGTCCTCTGTGGGTGATCCTCTGAATGTACTGTCACAAGCCATCTGGATCAGACCGGTCATCAGCTCAAAGTTGTTAGCATTAATCAAGGCATAAACAATCCCCGACTGCTGCTCAGGAAACACGGGTTAAAAGTAGTCCCTAATAGGCTTGAACTCCTCAAGTGGATTTGGATTGGTCATTTGAACTAGACTTTCCTTTTTCTCCCTTCTAAGTCTACTAAAAGTCCTTTCAATTTCAGGGTCCAAAGGAACTAAGGTCAAATTCATATCCTTTCGCATACACCAATCTATCCTAAAATTAAAATAACAGAAAAGGAAAGAAAAAAATAAGGAAAGAAAACAGAAAAAGAAATTAACAAAAAACAAATAAGGAAAAATCAAAATAATAAAAAATGAAACAAACAAAAAAGGAAAGAATGCAACTAACTAAAATACAGTAAAATACACTCTAAATTAAGATCAAACAATTTCTTCACAATATCAATTAACTAAATATGTCAATCCCCGACCAATGATGCCAAAAACATGATGTGGAAAAAGGCTACCGCAAGTGTACGGGTCAAGGCTTAATATAGTGATTTCGTGATTAACGAGTGTTGTCCTCTGGATTGGTGTTCTAGTCAATTAATTACCACAAATAATCTTGTCCAATTTTATTTAGAGAAAGAAACGTGATGAGAATGGTGAATCAAAACTAATGCAAATTAAAGTGTGGAAATTCAATGGGATAAGTTCTTAGGGAATTGATTTCATCAATTGAGATTTAGGATTAATTCATGGGATATGGTTTTAATGTGAAATTATTTTATAAGTCAAGAAAACTCCATTCACAATGATCTCTCCCAAGCATAATCGATTCTCAAGCATACAAAAGAACCCAATATTCCTATCTAGATTCAATTATATTCCTATCCTAAACCTCCGAGTCTTAGAATTACTTTAGTCATGCAATTAAGTTCTAATCCAAACCCCCTCTCCCGAGCAAGATTTAGAACAATAACATTTAATCTATTGTCGGTAGACTAAAAGCATTAAGGCAATAATTGCATAAATAAGATAAAAGTTGATAGTGCGGATAGCGAGCTATTTTTCCCTGCTCATCTTTGAGTATTATTTGGCTGATTTATGCATTTTAATGTTTATTTTGTAGGAAATTGAGTTTTGGATTAAATTCGAGAAATTGGAGTTGATAGGGTGTTTGGGACGCTAAAAGAAGCTAAGGAAACGAAAAGGAACCAAAGTTGGAGGCTCACGAATGAGGCAAACATTAGAGCTAGCGTCGAGACACTGCAAAAATTCCCTAATCTAAATTAGGCAGAAAGAGGACAGCGTCGAGACGCGCTCCCTAGCATCTCAACGTTGCGAAGAAATTTCCAAAACAGAGTGGGCGGCAAAGGGACACCCTCGCGACACTGTCCATAACATCTTGACGCTGTTGATAGATTCCTATAAATGCATCTCTTTGTTCGACGACCAAGGAGAGTTCAATTTGAGAGATTTTAGCCCTAATTTCAACTAGAGAGCTTCTGTGGGAGCTGAAGCAAGGGCAAAAATCGGGAATCAAGCGAGAAGACGTGGAGATCGTGACGGGGACGTGCGGTGTCAACGAATTCGAGTTGTTCCTTTTTCTTTCCCTTACCTCTTGTTTTTTTATGGTTTTTCTTTCAATTAGTGTTTGTAGTTCCAAGACTATGACTTAATAATTGTTTGTCTTAGGGATTGATATAGTTGTTTAGTTTGTTGGATTGATTTTTTGTATGAATGTGATTTTGTTTTATTCATGCAATTATGTTAGAATACATTTAATTAACTGGCCATTGATTGAATGTGATTTAGTTTTGAATCTTACTCGGGAGAGAGGATTTAGCTTAGACCCTAATTGTTTGACTAAGGTAGAATTCTAAGATCGGGAGATTTAGAATAACTTTAGAAGTTGTAAAAGGGACTAAACTCCTGACCTTGCATGTTAATGAACTTAGATAGGGATATTGAGTTTATTGTATGCATGAGAATCAATTATGCTCGGGAGAGATAATTGTGATAAAAGTTCCCTTGACTTATAAAATAATTGCACGCTAAAATTCATTCCCATTGATCAATCTTGAAACTCAAATAATGAAATAAATTCCCTAAGAGTCTTTCCATTTGAGTCTCCACCTTTATTTTATGCTTTTGTCTTTAGATTTTTCTTTTGCATTAATTTTTGCTCTCTAAATAAAATTGGACAAGGTTATTCATGGTAATTAGTTTAACTAGAAAACTAATTCAGAGGATGACATTCGATTTTCGTATCACTATATTATTATTTGACCCGTACACTTACAGTTAGCATGTTGCACATCAAAAGCACAACCATTTCATAATTCAATCCATAAATTCAAAAGACTACATCAATCCCTAAGACAATCAAGCTAGCTACTCATAGTCATGAAACTACAAACATAACTTGAAGGAAAAACCATAAAAACTACAAGAGATAAGGGAAAGAAAGGGAAAAAACTCGAATCTGTCGAAACTGCACGTCTCTATCACGATTTCCATGAGCTCTTGCCTTGAATCTCGCTCTTTGTCCTTGCTCTAGCTTCCACCAAAGGTCTCTAGTCGAAATTAGGGCTAAAACTATACAAATTGAACTCCCCTTGGTTGTGTGGAATCGCATTCCTTTTATAGGAAAAACTGTGCTCCGTCGAGACGTTAAGAACAATGCCTTGACGTTGTGCCTTTCCCACTTCTGATGAATTAAGAAAACTTGGCAGTGTCTTGATGTTGTGCTCAAGGGAATAAAGGATGGGAAATCTACCGCAGCAAGGTTGAGACGCCACAAGCTAGCGTCTCAACGTTATGCTATCGGATCAAATGGTTGCTGCAGCTCTTACTTTGATTCTTCTGCCACTCCTTTGCCTCGTTTTGCTTCCCAACACTCAATGAACTTAAAAATGCTTCAATTCATCTCAATACTTGATTCCTACAAAAAGAACACAAAGTGTATGAAATTGGCCAAATAATTCTCAAAGACTAATTAATTAATACCGAGAAAAATAGCTCATTTTGTTTTCTATCAGAAGGTCCCCATAAATCAGTAACAATCAATTGTAAAAGGGAAAAATAAGAAAAAAAATAGAAGGAGAAAATGGAAGAGCATGGTGTTTTCCTATGGCACATGCATTGGAGAATGAAATACTTCCATTATCAGACAAATTGGAATTACATTTGCGAAGAACTTGCTTAACCATAGAGAGAGTTGGATGACCTAGTCGTTGATGCCAAAAATCATAAGACTTATTATTCAAAGATTGAACATAAGAAAGTAAAGCAGTAGAAGTAATGAAAGAAAAAGTAGCGTTCCGTGGAGAACAAAATTGAAAAACAACAGAATTAGCATTAGAATTGGTGGATTGCAGAGACTTGGTCAGATTAAACTTGTATAGTCCTTCATGAAGAGTCCTGTGGAGAAGTATTTGTAAAATTTCTTGGTCCTTCACAAGACAAAGATTAGGGTGAAATTCAAATAAAACAGAGTTGTCCTTGGAAAATTGGCTAACACTAATCAAAGTTTTAGTAATGGATGGAACATGTAGTAGGTTATGGAGATGGAAAACATGATTAGTAGGAGAAATAAGAGAAGAATATCCAAGTTGATCAATAGCCAATTGATGATCGAAAAGTGCACGGGCCGCAAGTAATAATAAAACGGAAGTATTCCGAGTATCGAATCCACAGGGAGGTGAAGCGATAATTAAGCAAAGCAATAAATTCTTGATCACTAAAAGTACTTGGGAGAAATATTATTCAGGGACCTAATCTTGATGAACAAAATGAATTAAGAATTAAAGCAATTAAGGATTTAGAGTGATCAATCAAGAAATAAAAAATATGGAGAAAGAGTTTTGAGTGAGAAGCAGAGTCTTGAAAATCAATTTATAGCTAATTAATTATTACAATTATCCTATCTCATTGCCTGACTAATTATAATCCTAGAACCTCCGTTAATCACATAGGTTCTCCTGTCGGTCTCCCCTAATTATAATTAACTCAAATTAACAACCTAAGTGTCCTTAGCGCCATTAAAATTCGTTAATTAATACGCTCTGGTTCATTATCGGAGTCTAAGTTTAACCAACTAATCCCGTTGTCACTACGAGCAGTTAAACTTGTTGCATGGATTATGATCTATCCTAATTTCTCTTTGTCGAATTTCCATTAGAAATCAGATCAATATATAATTGACCATATCATATACAACATTACGAACATCCATACAAATAATTAGTTAAAAGGACAAGAGATAGGCAATTATAATAACATTTAACTATGAATTTTCATTTCAAGACCCCAAAATGGGTTTAGCTATACATGGCTATAATATCCACAATATATACAATAAAAAGCATAAATTGGAGCAAAATAAGAGAAAAGGAAGTGACCGACGAGAACCCCGTCGCTAGCGCTTGGAGTCCCTCCGAACACTCCCCGAGCCTCCTAGAGTGCTCACTACAAGCTCCCCACAAAATTTCCCACTCTTAACTCTAAAAAAGGCTAAAAAACCTTTAGAGAATGCTCAAGGAGAGCAAAGGAAAGGAAGGAAAGAAGGAATGATGGAATGATTGATCATCAAATGAGGTACCAAGGGGTCCCTTTTATAGGCCCAGAATAGGGACAGCGTCGCGACGTTGTGACATCACTCGACTTGCCCGACAAGAAATGGGACAGTGTCTCGACGCTGTCCTCATAGCGTCTCGACGCTGTGAGGTTTCCAGAACTTCTCCGCGCGATCTAGGCCTTAAACTTGGACCAACTTTATTCTTTTTGGATCTTCAATTGGATTGTTGACTTTTGGGCTCCCCCTTTGACCCATGCTTGGAAAATTGGCTTGAAATGCTCATTTTTGGGCATTTTTTCACCAAAATTCCACAATATGCTCCTTGGGACAAAATAATGAATTATATTAAATTTTCTCAATAAAAACACAATAAAAGCGCTCAAAAGCTTAATAATTTAGGGCTAAAATAGTGACATTTTTGCTTGCTATCACACCCCCAAACTTAAGCTTTTGCTAGTCCCGAGCAAAATAAATTCGAAAGATGCATGAAATAGAATCTCTCAAGCCTCAATGATTTTGGAACTCTCAAGAAAAAATGGAAAACCTGCAAGTGGAATAAGCAAGCACCGCATACTCATGAAGAAATCTTAAAAGAATTTGAACTTAAGATTAACGAATAACATGCTCAAGACTTATCTAATGATTCTTTTACTAACCTAGATTAGTCTTATGGCTTTCTCCATTTGTTTTTCCCTACACTGGCTAAGAGTCCCTAATAGGTCGGAGTTCTACTATCATGCAAACAAAGAAACTAGGGTGCCTGGCATTTTTTTCTTTTTCATGGGGAGCCAAACTCACAAAATTTTCACTTTCTTTTTCTTTTGCTTCTCCCCCCAAACTCGCATTTTTATATCTAATGGTACTAGCTTTCACACTACGACGCAAGGACCCTTAACCCGAATTTTATTCTTGGTTGGCCTAATTGATCACACCGTAGGTAGCTCTTTTTATCCCTAGTCTTTTTCTTTTTGTGCAAGCAAAAAATTTTATTTTTCAACAAATATTTCTTTTTTTTTCCTCTCTTTTCTTTTGTTTCTTTTTCTCTCAACATGCATAGCATTTTTTTACCACCTAGTTCTTAAAACAGTCAAGCATGAACTCCTAGTGTTAGAAACTAAGCCTATTGGGGTGACAACAAACTTATAAAAATCATAATAAAAATCTAGATTTTCAAAGATTTCATAAGATAAGTCTATTGCATGCTTTAGACATTAAAAATAAGTATAAAAAAAATTTTAAAATTTCCCAATTTCTGCTATGCTCCCAGATTCCACAACATATAAACCGTTCTCCCTAAAACTTCTAAAATCACATCCTCGGCTATCATAGCTATCTACTCGTGGATCCAACAAAATTTAAATATGCTCAATACAGTGAAAGCCCCCCCAAACTTAAACTAAACATTGTCCCCAATGTTTAAAAACAGAAAAACATATAGAGGGATACTGAGACTTTCCTTAATTAGGAGCAATTCATCCTCCTCCTTTGGGTCGAGGAAATGGGATTTTTGGAGCTTTGGGACTTGCTAAGGTGATCTTGCAAAACAAAATTGGATCACGAAGCAAGGAAAATTATCTACCGCAAAAATTACCTAAACTTTTAATCCTTGGGTTGTCTCCCAAGCAGTGCTTTCTTTAACGTCTTTAGCTAGACGAGGCTCGGCACGCTCATGGAGGCTTGAAATAAAAATTCTCGTCGTCCTCCGGGCCTTGAAGAAAATCTCGTACCGAATTACATACTACAAACAGGGGAGAAAAAAAAACTTTCCCCTGGCCTGTCATCACTAAAAAGATTGTCGTAATAACAAGTCAAGAAATATGTAACAACATCGAATCTTTTTTCTAAATCTCTATTTTCAAAACAATTATTCACAGAGTCATCCAGCGTCATGATATCAATTGGTCTAGGATCTAAGGATGGCCTATCCACTATGCCTATCCATTCATCAGATGCAATATCTAAATGCTCAAGAGATTCCTGAGACTCAGTATTCATAAAAGACTCAACCAGGCTTTCATACGACTCATTATCATCAGAAGCAAAGAATTCAAGAATATCATGGTCAGATTCTATGCTATCAACACTATCAGGACCTGAATCAAAACTATCAACAATTTTAGGGTCCGACTTTATACTTTCAGCCATATCAGGATCAGACTCAATAGATTCAGCAGTGTCATGATCAGACTCAATATTTTCATCTATCAAATATTTTCATCTATCAATCTCATTTACAAAAGCAGACATTTCAATATCAATCAATTCATTTTCAAACATGAGATCATCAAAAAATGCATTAGGATTAAAATCTCCATCATCCATAGGTGCCTCTCCTAGTCCTAAGCCAAGATCAAATTTTACCTCTTCATCATCGTCAGCCAATAATTCTGGACCAATTGAAAAACAAGTATGCAAACTACATACAGACTCATCATGTCCAAAAATACTGAAAACGACCTTTTCATCATCCACGTTCAAGGTTAACTTACTAGTGTGCATGCTAATCTCAGCCTTACCTGTAGCTAGGAAAGGTCTACCTAAAATAATGGGTACCTCTTTGTCTTCTTGCATGTCGAACACCACGAAATCTACCGAGAAGATAAATTTGTTGACCTTTACCAACACGTCCTCAACAATACCCATCAGTTGGGTAATCGATCTATCAGAAAGCTGGAAGGTGATATCGATGTCTTTCAATCCTGTCAGTCCAATCTTCCTGTATAAAGAATAGGGCATCAAATTTATACTAGCTCCTAAGTCACACAAAGCCCTAGAAAGATACTTCTCTTATAACACAGAAAACAGTAAAACTCCCTAGGTCCTTTTGTTTCAATGGTATCTTTCCTGAAACAATGGTGCTACTGCTTTCTTCCTAGACATCATCTTTTTTATGAACTTTCCATAATTAGGCATATTATACAAAGCATCAACTAAGGGATTGTTCACAGAAAACTTTCTAAACATCTCTAGGAATTTTTTAAACTTTTCATCTAATTTAACATTTTTAAATCTCTGAGGAAAAGGTCCCTGTAATCAGAGGTAGGACATTCGCCCTTCCTCTTGGGTGGGCTAATGTGTGACCCTCTATCATGGTAGTTGCACAGGACTACTTCCTCCTCGTTCAGCTTTTCTTCCTGCTTTTCATCTTTCTTTTTCTTTAAACCTGCAAAAGTGTTAGTGCATTCAAAATTTAAATCACAAGAGCTAGGAGGATTTTGGGACCTTTCTATGGAGGCTTTTTGTGCCTCAGCCCTTCCATCTTCATCCTTGCTCAAATTGTCTTTTTTCTTCAACTTATTCTCTGAGTTGTTCTCCAGTTGTCTACCACTTCTGAGTGTCACCATCTTGCACAGCTCTCTAAGATTAGTTTCAGTGTCACTTGGAAACTTCCCTTTCTGAAGGGCGTTCACTACTGAAGCGATCTATCCTATCTGCAATTTCATATTCTTGAGAGCTGTGTCGTGGTTATTTACCGCTGTCTAGAGATTCACATTCAAAACTTTCAGCTCCTTAATAAACATGGCCACCATTTCCTCCAAGTTGTTTTTCTTTTTTGGAACACTTGATGAAGCAAATCCTGGTGGTGGTTGCAATACGTTCTTGGTGTTGGAATAAGAAAAAGTTCTCATGATTGCGTAGACTTGGATGGTAGAAGTTCGGTACTCCTTGAGTGAATGCTCTATTTCCCACATACTGAACTTCTTCGACATCTTGATTTTCCTTCTTCGAGTATCCTTAAGCCAAGGTGGAGATAGATTTGACCACCTCAGAAGAAGTAAGCTTGTTCAGCACATTCGTCAACGATGCCATCTGCTGATAGCGAGCAGAAATGTCGTTATTTTAGTCTCAATTTATTAAGCTTTTCTGTGCTTTAATCGTGTTTTTAATGAAATATTTAATGAATTCTGTTATTTGGTCCCTAGGAGCAAAGTTGGTGATTTTGGGAGAAAAAGTGCCAAAAATGAAGCAAATGAAGCACAAATCCAAGCTTGGATCAAAAGGGGATCCAAGAAGGTCAATCATGATGAAAATGCCCAAAAGAAATGAAGAGAAAGCCCAAAAATCAGCCCAAAACCGAAGCTAGAAATTCTGGAAATTAGGTCAGCGTCGAGACGCTGTGTAGATAGCGTCGCGACGCTACCCATTTCTTGGGCAACAAGACGCGTGCATCGCAGCGTCGCGACGCTGCCCCCATTCCAGGCCTATAAAAGGCACCCCATGGTGCCTCATTTGATCATCCAACAATTCCTCAAGGAATCCATTCCTTTCCTTCTTTCTTAGGCTCGTTTGGAGCCCCTCTCAAGGCTTTCTAGCCTTTTTGAGAGAATTCTTTAGTGGGAAATATTTTGGGAGTTTTGGGGAGCATCTTAGGAAGCTCAAGGAGTAGTCGGCGGGGCTCCAAGCGTCAGCGAAGGGGTTTTTCGACGGTCAATTCCTTTCCTTTTATGCTCTTAATTATGCTTTCTATTGTAATTATTGTGGATATTTTAGCCATGTGTAGCTAAACCCCAAATTGGGGTCTTGAAATGAAATTATAGTTTAAATGTTGTTGTAATTTCTTGTCTCTTGCCCATGTCCTAATTATTTGTATGGATGTGCTTAATGCTTTATTCAATCTGGCCAATTGTGTAATGATCTGATTCTTAATGGAAACTCGACGGAGAGAAATTAGGATAGATCGTAATCCATGCAACTAGTTTAATTGCCTGTTGTGACACCGAGATTAGTTGATTAAACTTAGATTCCTAAAATGAATCACAGCATAATAATTAATGATTTTTAATGGCGCTAAGGACACTTAGGTTGTTAAAATGAATTAATTACAATTAAGGGAATCCGACAGGAGAACCTATGTGATTAACGGAGATTCTAGGATTATAATTAGTTTGGCAATAAGATAAGATAAATATAACAATTGTTTAGCTAATAATTGATTTTCAAGACCCCTCTTCCCATTAAAAGAAAACTCTTTCTTTTATTTTTTTATTTATCAACTTATTTTTGCTTGAATTTTAAATTCCTCATTATCGCATGAGCTGTTCCCTAAATATTATTTCGCCCAAGTACTTTTAGTGCTCAAGAGGTTTTATTTTTTGCTTAATTTTCGCTTCGCCTCCCAGTGGATTCGATACTCGGTATTACTACCGTTTTATATTACTTGTGACAACCCGTGCGCTTGCGGTGATCGGTTAGTCGTACCAACATCTGCGCTTTCAGAGAGCTTGACTCATCGATCTCATATATGCTTGCCTTCTTTGAAATTATCCCCCTTTCTGTCGGCCATTGGTAACTGGTCGCTGCCATCTCCTCCAAAAGATCCTTCGCTTCTGTCACTGTCTTGGATAGAAAACTTCCACCCGTTGATGTGTCAAGAACTGTCTTGGTGGAAGGTTTTAATCCATTGTAAAATAACTGTACTTAAAGCCAATCTGGATAGTCGTGCTGTGGGCATCTCCTAAGCATCTCTTTATATCTCTCCCACACCTCATATAATTACTCCTCGTCCAACTGTCTGAACGTTCCGATCTGAAGGGGATAAAAGCTCCCACGCAGCGGAAGCGCATCGATTGGACCTTACGCCGTATATTAATTAACATTAAAATACCATTACGAAAAACTCAAATAAACTTTAAACACACTTTAAAGCTACTGGAAAATTGGTTTAAACATGCTGAAAAATAAATCTAAATTTATTTTCATGCTTTTCTAAAGAAAAGGGAAAGAACGGTTACAAACCTTCGTTGTAGACTTGACCGTTCTTCGCCAACGACGCTCCAACGATCGAAAACATAGTGATTCCTTCTTGATTTCTTAGCTGGAAATTTCTTCTTCAAAGAAACAATAACCACAGAGGTTACACCGGTATGTCTCTAAGTCTAGGAGGCAAAAGACTTGTGGGAGTCTTTCTCTAAGAGGGAGGCTAGAGAGAATTCTAGGTCTTGTCTTGTGATTCTAAGAGCAAGAGGAGAGTGTCCTTGACCAATTAGGTCTAGTGTTCTATTTATAGAAGAGAGGCCATGAATAAAATATTCAATTAAATCAATCTTTTCCAAAATTGATTCAATCTTATTCCTTATTTAATTAATCCATGATCAATCAATTCCATAATTGATTAATCTTTTCCACAAATGACTAATTACTTCCATAAGTGATTAGATCATTTCCATAAATGATTAATCACTTCCTTAAGTGATTAATTATTTCCATAATTGATTAATTCCCGGTTAATTAATTCTTTAATTAATTAACCACCAATTAAATATCACATATTTAATTTCCGGCCTTGAATTAATTAATTTGTCCAAATAGATTTTAGGCCTTAAATTAATTAATTCATTATTTGAACTCTTTCAAACTTCCATAAATTTATATTAATATTTGAATTTCTTCATATATTAATTTCTCTCATAATAATATATCAATATATATATTATATTTGCTTCCCTTAGTAAATTGAACATTTTCAATTTACATTTATTACTTAGTTTCCTCAAATTACTTTATGAGCTACCAGTGGGACCTAATGGACCTGCGGATCAGAAGCTCCAACGATGTGAGATTAATTGGTCAAACTCATTAACCACATTAATCAATATTCGTTAACTGTGTGTACATTCCACTATAGACTCACAATTGCACTCTTCTCACTGCAGACATATTTTCTGTGTCCATGGATCTAGACCAATATCGACTAGTTAGTCCTTCACGAGTGTCCGTAACAATAGTTGGGTCAAATTACCGTTTTACCCCTGGGTTACTTCTATTTCCTTAAGTACCAGTTTTCCTCTAATGAACAACCTGTTTGTGGTCCGACCATCAAACAGAAAACCCTCTCGTGCCATTGAGAGGGTAGGACCCTTTGTTCAAGACTCAGAGTAACCACTTAAAGGAACACTCATCTGCTTCCCTAAAGTCGGGAAGGAGTGAATTCCATCTTGTACGATTATGTTCCCAGCTCCCCACTCGGTCTTGTCCCCAAAATGGTCGGCTTATTTAGTCAGCGTATTGGCCACTCTCACTCATACAAATCAAAGGACAATCCCTCATGAGGAGGAGTTCATAATCAACTCAGGATTAAGACCAAGTTGTCTAGGTCGTCCTAGTGAAATAGAAAACCAACTAGTTAACGGTGTTATAACCAGTGGTTACTATTTCGCGGTCCGATCTTATGCAAACTCATTGCATAGGATACCCCCACTCGCATGTCTCCTACACGAACGCGTTGGATCATAGCGTTTGTATCAAATACAAAGTGGGCCGTATCCATAGTGTTGCCAAGATAAGGCACCCAGTCTTATCCCTATACTATAGACCCTTTAGGCCGTTTCTTGAACAATGATCCCATATGTCGCTACATATAGTTCAAGACTCATACTACAGCCTTGGATGTCTGGTTTATTGGATTAGGGTTTTTTTTAGGCAAAGACAAATATAAAATAACTAATAACATTTAATGGAAAAATATATCAATATTATTTCATTAATATCCGGTCAACGATTACATTCACTATCTACGAATTTTAGGGCATAAAACCCAACACGATCTATGTACGAAGCTCCGTGGTCTTTGCATGCGGAATTTTTTTTGTCAAGAATGCATGAGCAAGCTCATCCCATGTGTTGATGCTTCCTGTCTCGACTGACTCTAGCCAATGCTTCGCCTTATCTTGGAGAGAAAATGGAAATAACCTTAATCTAATCGCGTCGACCGGAACTCCATTCACCTTTACTGTCCCGCATATCTCTAGGAATGATCGAAGATGGGAATGTGGGTCCTCTGAAGGATGTCCCTTGAAAGAATTGTCTCGCGCCATTTAAATCAGTCTCGTCTTTAGTTCGACGTTGTTCGCTTGGATCGGGGCGTAAACAATGTCGAAATTCTCGGTTGGGAGAACTGGCTGCAAAAAGTCTTTGATTGCTTTGGGAGCTTCGTCTTGTTGGTGGGCCATTGCTTCCGTTAATCTTCTTTCTCTACGAAGGGCTCTAATTGTCCTGTCAATTTCAAGATCTAGCGGAAACAAATAAACCACCTTATCTCTTCGCATGCACTATCCCCCAAATTAATCCAGAGTAAAAAAAAAAAAAAACAAAAATATACACAAAAAGAATAAAAGAAAAATATTTACACCTAAATTAATATTTAACCCGTCCTTTTTAATGTCAAAAAGAAATTATTTTGCTTAAAATCTAACCTCCTCGACAACGCTGCCAAAAACTTGATGACCGCAAAGTGCACGGTCTGCAAGTAATAATAAAACGGAAGTATTCCGAGTATCAAATCCACAGGGAGATGAAGCGATAATTAAGCAAAGCAATAAATTCTTGAACACTAAAAGTACTTGGGAGAAATATTATTCAGGGACCTAATCTTGATGCAAAAAATGAATTAAGAATTAAAGCAATTAAGGATTTAAAGTGATCAATCAAGAAATAAAAAATATGGAGAAAGAGTTTTGAGTGAGAAGCGGGGTCTTGAAAATCAATTTAAAGCTAACTAATTATTACAATTATCCTATCTCATTGCCCGACTAATTATAATCCTAGAACCTCCGTTAATCACATAGGTTCTCCTGTTGGTCTCCCCTAATTATAATTAACTCAAATTAACAACCTAAGTGTTCTTAGCGCCATTAAAATTTGTTAATTAATACGCTCTGATTCATTATCGGAGTCTAAGTTTAACCAACTAATCTCATTGTCACTATAAGCAGTTAAACTAGTTGCATGGATTATGATCTATCCTAATTTCTCTCCGTTGAGTTTCCATTAGGAATCTGATCAATATATAATTGGTCAGATCATATACAACATTACGAACATCCATACAAATAATTAGTTAAAAGGACAAGAGATAGGCAATTATAATAACATTTAACTATGAATTTTCATTTCAAGACCCTAAAATGGGTTTAGCTATACATGGCTATAATATCCACAATGTATACAATAAAAAGCATAAATTTGAGCAAAATAAGAGAAAGGGAAGTGACCGACGAGAACCCCGTCGCTAGCGCTTAGAGTCCCTCTGAACACGCCTCGAGCCTCCTAGAGTGCTCACTACAAGCTCCCCACAAAATTTCCCACTCTTAACTCTCAAAAAGGCTAAAAAGCCTTGAGAGAATGCTCAAGGAGAGCAAAGGAAAGGAAGGAAAGAAGGAATGATGGAATGATTGATCATCAAATGGGTACCAAGGGGTCCCTTTTATAGGCCCATAATAGGGACAGCGTCGCGACGCTAAGGGCACAGCGTCGCGACGCTGTGACGTCACTCGACTTGCTCGACAAGAAATGGGACAGCGGCTTGACGCTGTGAGGTTTCCAAAACTTCTCCAGGCGGGCTAGGCTTGAAACTTGGGCCAACTTCATTCTTTTTGGATCTTCAATTGGATTGTTGACTTTTGGGCTCCCCCTTTGACCCATGCTTGGAAAATTGGTTTGAAATGCTCATTTTTGGGCCTTTTTTCACCAAAAATCCACAATATGCTCCTTAGGACAAAATAATGAATTATATTAGATTTTCTCAATAAAAACACAATAAAAGTGCTCAAAAGCTTAATAATTTAGGACTAAAATAGCAACATTTCTGCCTGCTATCACCAATGTATCGTTGCCAACATGAATTTGATTATTCCCCAAGGTACTCAGAGGTGACAGACATATTACCAAGATTGTTGGTCAGATGGTTGGTTGCTCCTGAATCAGGGTACCAATTACAGTCCTTGGTTAAAGTTTGGAACAACTACTATAGCTTGCATTGGAGAGAACTCATTCCCATAAGGCTGATTAAAATTATGTCTAGAAGAAAAAGGCTGACCAGAGGGATTAAATTGAGTTGAATAAACTCTAGGTATCTAAACACGAGAATAACATTTCAAAGTTGTGTGACCAAACTTATTACAAATTTGACACTAAGGTCAATGTTTTATTGTTCCAAGACCTTCTTCCTCTACCTTGACCAAATTTGGATTGACCTCTACCCCTACCATTGCAAAATTTTTCTACTGTTGTTCACTCATATTGCTTAAGTTTTCTGCATCTTTTTTAGTATTATTTTGGACAGTAAGATTAGTTGTAGGTAAAACTCCATCAACATTGATAGAATACTTGCTTTCTATCGTACTTTCATGAGTTAAAAGCAAAACAATAACATCTTGAACTGTATGTGACCCTGTTTTGGAAGTAATAACTGAAACCTTGGATTCATATTTAGCACCAAGTCTAGAAAGTAAATACATAATATGATCTTCAGTCGGGACTACTTTCCCTATAACAGCTAAAGCATCAATACATTTTTAAAATTTTGGATATATACTCATTCATAGTCAACCTTCTGTTTTGAATATTTTGTAATTTGATCTTGATTTTCATCATTTGGGCTAGATGATGAGAGAATTAAAAATTTGGACCAAATTTCTCTAGCAGAAGTACAATGCAAAACTTGTTCTATAATCGACTCAGTCATCGAACCAACAATCCATGAGGAGACATACCTTATAGGCAAGGTTCGGTTTACTAACCGTAGAGGATCCTTCACTTACCTGGAGTGGTTTTGGAGGAGGTTGGCACTCTTCATTGATGTGATCTTCAAGTTCATGACCTTCAAGAGTAGTAAACAACTTGAAATTTCTAGAGTAAGAAATTCTCGTTAGTCAATTTCATTGTCGAGATCTTGTTTCCAGGATTGATTGCTTGAGTAGCTTGACTCTCACTTGAGAGAGATTTCACTATATATATACTACCATAATAGAGAGAGATCCTAACTACTCTGAGATCACCTTAACAAATTTATAAGAGATATACGTGATGAATAACAAATAGAAAGATACATGGAATCAAACAAGCCAACAGGAAAACCACCTAGACCCTGGGCTTGAACACTTTTGGGTTGAGAGCTGAAAAGCTAATGGGTTGCCTTAACACAGAATCCCTTCTCCATGGTTGAAAAAGGATATTTATACCTGAGTCTGTTTTAAGGTTTTTCCCATGTTTATGGACGATTCAGGATTGACCTAGGTCAAACTGAATAGATCCAAAACTCCAGGATCTGATCACAAACGAAATGAATTCAACCCACGAACGTGGGCTGAGGGTCAGCCTCGGCCAAGGCCAAGACTAGAGATTGGGATCCCTTCGACCCTTTGTCTCTTTCGAAGTCCAGTTTGTGGTCGTATCTCGGGTTGGTGTTGCACTGGCCTCATCAGTTCCTTGACTTTCAGGATGGTCCAGATTTACCTATATAACACCGTGTGCTCTTCCTAATTTTTTTTTAAAAATACAATTTCTATCCTATTAACCCTTATATTAATATTGTAATTCCATCAACGGGATTTGTTGAGAACTCTCTGTTGTAATTTTCGAATTAATTTGATAACTAATTTTGAGGAAATTTTATTGTTATTGCTATTTGAAATATAAAATTCCAAATCTCTATCTTCGTGTGGCTTCCATGCATGAATGACGTAATTCGTTGATAAGATTATTACCCTTTGATGTTCTAAAAGGAAAACTATGTTATGTTAATTACCTATGAATTGAATATATTGGGGGTTGCCATCATCACTCGTAGCATCTACTTTTTGCTTCCTTTTTCTTTTCTTTTCTCTTTTTTTTTTTTTTTTTAAATATAATTTATATTAATTTATATGTCAAGGTTGCAATTTCGGGGGGACCTCGAAAGGATCTACTCTTGCTGAAGATGAGATTAGTGATGAGATTAATAAAAAATCTACTAAATAAATTTCAAGATGGAGATAGGGACAAAATATTAATTCCTTATCCTCGACCCTATCGATCAACTTGGTTTTTTTAGTACTGATCAAAAAAAAAAAAAAAAAAAACTTGGTTTTTTTATTTTCTTTGATATGTTAATAAATCTTTTAGTGTTGAATAAATTAATATGAAATCATTTTCAATAGTATATTATTTAGAAGTTAATTTTCTCCCGTATATATATACATATATATATTTGAGACCTAATCAATTTTTTTAACACTATCTTTGATTGCATATTGAGTTCAATTTTTGTTTCATTAAAAATCTCTATACTATACTATATATTATGTCAATTTTATAAAGCTAAAAGAATCCATAAGAGAATGTACGTAGCAAAATAACTATTTTGCTTATGATTTTTGAAAATTTGAAAATTATGTTTGTTTTCTCCCAATTTCTTTACCATCGTTTTCATTTTTGTTAAGACACATTTGAATTCTGATCAGATTAAAAAAAAAGTTTTTAAAAGTTTTTTTTTTTTTTTTTCAAAATGGAACATGAGTTCTTGAAAACACGAGCAGAAGGTAGATAACATAACAAAAAAAACTTATAGATTTTAAGTAGTGTTTATAAACTTAATTTTCAAAATCTAAGGCCCCGTTTGATAAGCAATTTGTGTTTTTCGTTTTTAGTTTTTGAAAGTCATTCATGTTTTCTCCCAATTTTATTACCATGGTTTTCATCCTTATTAAGACACATTTGAATTCTTAGCCAACTTTTAAAAACTATTTTTTTTAGTTTTCAAAACTTAACAGGTTTTTGAAAATATGGGAAGAAGGTAGATAACAAAATAAACAAACTTATATGCATAAGTAATATTTATAAACTTAATTTTCAAAAACAAAAAAATAAAAAATAAAATGGTTATCAAATAGGGCCTAAATAGATATCAAATGAGACCTTAATCCTCAATTTGGTAAATAGATATCAAATGAGACCTTATCAAACGGGCCCTAAATTATTGAAAACTTTTTTTTTTTAATACCGGCTAACCAATTGAATAATTGAAAATGAAAGTTAAAGGTATAATAACACATTTAAAATTATCCCTAATGAACAATCAGATCATAAATAATTATTTGCAATAATTAAATAAAAGGAAAATGAAAATGATGAGCTAAATACTTTATGGAAAGTATGCATCAAAGTTTCTGTTCATCATGAAACATTTTTTAAAAAAAAAACCTAATCCTTAATTTATATTTCAGTGTTTTTTTGATCTGTCAATTCTTTGAACTTATTAATCATGTTATCACTCTTCATAAATACATAATTAAGGTGTTCAAAATTAGGTTAAGTTGTATATTCTTAGTCTCCATGTTTGAACTTTAATTTCATTTAAATTTCCAATAAGTTAAAATTTTATATTCTCCTTGCTAAAGTGAACATAACTCTACAGTAATTAACATCTGTGTAACTCCACCCAAGAGATTCTAACTTTGAAACCCATACCCCAAATATTATTGAATTAAAAAAATATATTATCATCCTAAGAATGTTCCTATTACTCATTAGAGATAACAAAGTCCAACGTGACTAGTTATATGTGGCTCTAGTTTTTTTTTTTTTTAAAAAAAGTCACAAAAATGTAATTAGTATTATTGGCATGCACATTGGAACAAGATTACGTCACTCTATTTTATTTTTTTTTTCAATTGAAAGTAGTGTTTAAGATCTTTCTTAAATTCATATTTATCAACTAAATGCGACTTGTCAAACTCTCACATTATCAAAATGAGTTCTTCATTTAAATTTCCAATACGTAAAAACTTTATGCATAAGATGTGGATGTGATCCTTGGGATATCATTGAGTTCTTCGGGTGTTCAGGATGAATGGATTTGACATTTTGATAAGTCTGATCATTATAATATCAAAAGTGGATACTATAGATATTCTTCTTTACAACTTGATCGACCTTCTCCTAGTGGCAATCGAGTGAAGGGGTGGTGGAAGAAGAAGCTGTGGAAAATGAAAATACCAACAAAGATTCACCAATTTGTTTGACGAAACTTTCACAAATGTCTTTCAAACCGTGGTGAACTTATGTAGAAAGCAAATAACTACTTGGGATCAATGTTCTCTATGCAATCATCATAAGGAGACAATAAATCTTATGCGTTGTTTGGTTGTAAATGGGCTAAGTGTATGTGGGGAGTCCTGTTACTTGAGCCTCATCTTCTGAGGCAGGATCATATACCTATCCAAGATCCTTGGCTTCTTCTAGCGACCTTTCAAATGAAATGTTTGGTCTTGTTATTAAAGCCAATGTTAAAGAATATGGAGTAAATTTATGAATTCACTCCTTTTTTTAGCAGGCTAAACTTATAGCATATAGCATACTTTTCTTTTTCCGGTAGGTATGTATCTACCTTTCTAATAAATTAGAACTCATTCGAAAAAAATAATATTTTCCATGAAAAAATTGCATACAAATTATTATGAGTAAAAAATCACCAACGATAATTTGGTCCAGTGGACCCGAAATTGACGGGCCCAGATGCCAAAGGAGCGGCTCAATACAGGTCGAAGAAAGAGAAAGGAGTTCGCCCCCCATGTTATGCTCCTTGAGCTCGACCCTTTACCGAGGCTGAGGAGAGGCTCCTCCTCGGCCCAATGCCGAGGCCGACCAGGCGTGAGGGCTTGGGCCCGTCGTGCGTTGATCCTCGACCATCTCGCGGAGCAATAGGAAAAACCCTTATGGGAAAGAAGAATAAATACCCACACAGGCCACCTGAGAAGGGGATCGAAAAAAGAGAATACTAAAATCACAGGTACAACTCCGAGACTTTCGAGAACAGATTGTTTTCTCTCATCTAGAACTGACTTAAGCATCAGAGTGTGTGTGGCCTACACCACACTGGTGTGCAGCTTTTGTTTGTCTTGCAGGTCACGTTTTCTCCCTTCTTCAACAAATTCATTGTTGGTGTCACGTGGAGGTTAGACAGTTAGCCTAGTAAAAATTTGACTATCAACAGTTGGCGCCGTCTGTGGGGAGGGTGTTGACTCGCAAACCTTGTATACCGCAAGCTGAGACCTGAGTAGTAGAATGGAACGAGAGAACCTAATTCTGGTAGATAGAGTGAACCCTCAAGCTTGGCTCTAGGCACAAGAGGCTAAGATTATCGCCCTAAAAGGAAGAATGAACGAGATGGGGAAAATCTGGCTGAAATCTTGAGTATTCTGAAAAAACTCGATCAAACTCTGAAGAACTTGGAAGAACAACCCTCTTGAGATCCCAAGAAGGAGAAGGAAGCGATGGTGGAAGAAGTAGGAGATTCAGAAAAGTGTCACGAGCAGAATGCTGAACCCAAATTTGAAAAACGACTTGGCCTTTAGAGACCTCGACCCAAGCCACAAAAGAACTCACAGAAGCTCACCTTCAAAAACGATACCAGATACGCATGTTAGGGTCAGTTTCAGGGAAAAAGCAGGGGTCCGAGCGAGGTGGAAAGGATCGGGGACTGGAGTTCTCGAAGTGGCGGAAAGAAGAAGGTAACCACTATGACTACTAGAGGAAGACAGATAATGAGGACCTAGAAGACTTGATAGGGCAGATAGACCCGTCCTTCACAAATGACATCATGGAAGCGGAAGTGCCTCAGAAGTTTAAAATAGCAACTTTTTAGCAGTACGACGAGAAGAAGGACCCGGTTCAGCATCTAGACACGTACAAACCCTGGATGGATTTCTATGGAGCGTCTGAAGCAACAAATTGTCGAGCTTTCGCCCTCACCTTAACAGGGATGGCCAAACAATGGTTTAGCAAGCTGCCTTGGAGGTCCATCGGATCATTCAAGGAGTTAGCGAGAGCATTTGTCATGCAATTTCTAGGAGCCAAGGATCGACGCAAGCCAGAGATCAACCTGTTAACCATCAAACAGGGACCAAGCGAAAGCTTACGAGACTATATATCAACGTTCAGTAACGAGGTTCTGCAGTGGAAGGATATGATGACGAAGTTGCACTAACTGTTGTTATTTCAAGTTTGCAGAATGAGAAACTGTTGAATTCAATTGGTGAGAGCCAACCACGCACCTATGTAGAATTCATGACCTGGGTGCAAAGATACATAAGCGCTGAAGAATTGTTGAAGTCGAAGTAGGCAGAAAGGGAAGCCTAGGGAATAACTGCTTACGACCGAAAGAAAGATGATAGAGAAAAAAAACGTCGAGGTGATGAGGAACATCAAGATGAAGCAGGATGCTCCACAGGTCGAGGTTGAGCAAACACCAAGGAAGGTGAGGGCCGAGGAGACTTGAAGGGGAGATTCGATAAATATACTCCATTGTCCGTCCCACCTGAGCAAATCCTGGCAGCAGTGCAAAATACAGATTTGTTGAAACGCCCAGAGAAACTCAAGACAGACCCGAACAGGTGAAATAAAAACAAGTACTGCATGTCCCATCGAGAACATGGGCACACCACCCAGAAATGCACACAATTAAGGGACGAGATAGAAAGCTTGATGAAAGAAGGTTACATGAAGGAGTTTGTCAGTGAAGGTAGCCGTAAAAAGTCGGGCATGGCAGAATGAGACTGAGATGATGACGATCTGCCACTGGAAATTCGGACTATCTCTGGAGGTTCTGTTGGGGAAGATTCCAGTCGAAAAAGGAAGGTTGTGGCTCGAGAGGCTCGCCTTGAACCAAAACACCAAGGTATGTATTCTCTTCAGTTTGAAAAAACTACACCTGTCTTGGAGTTTACAGAGAAAGAAGCTGCTGGAATACATCACCCTCACAATGACGCATTGGTGGTAACTTTGACCATCGTCAATGCAAAAGTCCATCGGGTCCTGATTGACGAAGGAAGTTCAACCGATGTTCTCTCCACAATTGTGTTCGAGGCCATGAAGCTAGGAAAAGACCGCTTGAAGCCGAGTCCCACACCATTGGTGGGATTTGGGGGAGAAAAAGTGAGCCCTAAAGGAAGCATTGAACTACCAGTTACCTTTGGAGAAGGGCAACAAATACTGACAAAGATGGTCAACTTCTTGGTAGTAGATTGCATCTCAGCTTATAACACCATACTGGGAAGGCCGACCTTGCATGAACTCAAAGCCGTGGCGTTAACTCACTACCAGATCCTGAAGTTTCCTACCGAGGAAGGTGTAGGAGTGGTGCATGGAGAACAGAGAATATCTCGAGAGTGGTACTTCACAGCACTCAAAGAAACCAAGAAAAGAACCAAAGTAGTCACGTGCTCGAGCAATGGTTGAGGCCGACCAGAAAAGGAGGAGATTCAAGGAGCCCGTCTTCCGATGGAGTATTAGTATACACTCTGAATTTCTGTTTTGCATAGCCTATCCATTTTTATTTAAGTAGGCATTTCAATTATTAAGCGTTAGGAATTCTTCCGAAAATGTAAAGGCATCAGTTTCGCAATAAAGTTTATTTTACTATGAAAAAGCTTGCACGCACACTGAGATAATTCTTGCAAAGGTTGAGACACCCACATTCTCCACCTTCCCAAGTCCTTAATTGAGTGGAGTCACCCATATTCTCCACTTAGTTAAGATGAAAATGATTCTTGCGAAGGTTGAGTCACCCGCATTCTCAATCTTCCCAAGTCCTTAATTGAGTGGAGCCATCCATATTCTCCACTTAGTTAAGATGAAAATGATTCTTGCGAAGGTTGAGCCACCCACATTCTCAATCTTCCCAAGTCCTTAATTGAGTGGAGTCACCATATTGTCAAATTAGTTAAGATCAAGATGATTCTTGTGAAGGTTGAGCCACCCACATTCTCAACCTTCCCAAGTCCTTAATTGAGTGGAGCCACCCTTATTCTCCACTTAGTTAAGATGAAAATGATTCTTGCGAAGGTTGAGCCACCCACAGTCTCAACCTTCCCAAGTCCTCAATTGAGTGGAGCCACCCATATTCTCCACTTAGTTAAGATGGAAAAAATTCTCTCAGATTTTCCAAGCCTTTGAGCAAATGGAGCCACCTCCATTCTCAACTCAGCAAAGGCATTCACACTATTGTCTTTCCCAGAACTGCAGTACATTAAAGGGAATCATTCATAAAGTTTGACAAATTGGAGGGCCAGAGAGTCATCAATGCTATCAATATGGAAGCAAGATGGTATTAAAAAAAACTTATCCTACCAAGAGGGATGTACCTGAGGTATTAAGGCCAATTCATACTCAAACTTGCATTTGTTTTTGCAATTGTAGAATAAATGTCTTATTTGAGTAGGGGACTATATGGCATATTCACTATGAGGTTCTGCCTCTATTATTGCTGCCTTGTTTCCTCTATTGTTGCATGTTATTGCATTTTACAATTTGCATATTGTCATTGCATGGTTATTCAAGTTGTTTTGCTTGCATCTTTAACATGAGTGACTAGACAATGATTGAAGAAAGCATGGGAATTGTATTGTCATTCATTAGAAAAGAAACATATATGAAGGGTACATATATATATATATATATATATATATATATATATATATATATAAGAGAAGTAAACATAATTAGGAGTTGATGAGAGCCAGTTAATTGTTGTCGTCTTCGGAAGGGATATCCATATCATCCTTTCCACTGGAAAAATTGTCAGAGACCGGGTAAGCACTGAGATCATCCCAAATGGTAGAAATTTCCTCGCGAACTGAGGGATCAAAATAGGAGTTGTGCTTCCGAACGTGCTTCAGAGCCCACTTCGCCCCATTGGTATATATCTTGTTCTGCATCAGGATATACTCATTTGTTCTCTTGTAAGCCTCAGCAAGGTGTTTGGCATCGGCCAGATGGGCCTTCGCTTCAACCAATTGGACCTTGTTCTTGCTGAGTTCAGTTTTTTTTAGTTCCAGGTCAACCCTAACCTCCTCTAGCAGGTGGTTGGCATGGTCAAGGTTGTTCTGAGCTTGGACGAGCTCATGATGGGGTACACTATTCTTCTGAAGGTCGTTAATCTTGTTGGCCAGGCTGATTGAAGAGACTGCCACCCTAGTGAAGGACTGTTCAAGAGAAAAGAGCAAATCAATCGCAATCTTAGAAAAAAGCAGGAGGAGAGGTTACTTATCACTGGGCAAAATTGGTGACTAACCTCGCGAAGCTATCGTTGAGCAAGCAAAATACCCTAGGTAGGGTCGTCATAGCCCGCCTCACCATCAAGTCTATGAAACTGTAGCCCCTGCCAGTAGAGGAGGTCTTGCCTAAGCACTTCTACCTCGCCCCCAGTGCCGGAGTAATCCTCTGGAAGAGCGAATACAGAAACTTCCCTCTCCCTCTGACGGTGCGTGTGCTATGACACTGCTCGAGTGCAAGTATACACTTACAAGTAATAAAGTGGAAAGTATTCCAGATATCGTACCGAAGGGAGATGGTGACTAGCTATGTTAACACATGATTTTATAAAATATGAACCTCCTCTAAATTTGCAGCCACGATTGGTAACCAAGGAGAAATATTGTGATTGGGATTATGGTTTAAGACAAAAGTAAAGAAACAAAGAAATAAAGGCAGATAAAAAAACTTATGAGATGAAAAAAAAGGAAATTCAAATAGTTTCAACCATGAGCTTTAGGTCACCCATACCTATGCGCTCGCAATTCACTCAGGCGTTGCATACGGCTGAGAAACATTATCTATGTTGTCCACATAGACATGGTGCATATAAAATATCCCAGTTGAGCCCGCAATTACCCTGACAACCAGATTGTGAGTTAAGTCCAACTCCTATTCAGCTCCGTCGTAGGTGCCTTTAGAAGACTGAGCCAATTAGACATCTATTTCTAGGGCTAGTTGAAACTTAGATAAATCATACCCACGACTCTTAAAACCCTAGTGGTTCCAGTCCTAATTCTAGGATGCAAGAAGTCAAAGTCCTATTTCTAGGATCTTTTCCACTATTGTTATGTGAACCCACGCCTTTAACGCCAACCTTTCGGCCATCAGCTAAATGCAAACTATGCTAACCTAAATGATCAGTTTAAGTTAACATTTAAACCTTAATTTCAAGAAAAACAAACAATGCTAGAGGGAGCAAAGTTGCTTTTGCATAGGCGGGGCTTTCTTCTATTCAAGGAATCCACATATTTGAACCCCTAAATAGAAGCTTAGCTCATGATTGAAAGTAAATTGCAAAACATAAAGGAAAAAAAAAAACTCGACATGGAGAAAAGATAATTGAAATTAATATTATTGAATGAACTGAATACAAAAGATTAACTTACAACTGAAAGTAAATAATAAGTAAATACAAAATGCTGGAAATTAAAGAGTGCAAAACAGAAAATAAAGACAAGACTCTACTAAGGATCTCTCTCTATCTAGCCAGCTCTTGCTCTTTTTCAAGAAGAGACAAACTTTTCTCTTCTTCTTCTTTCGAATAAAAGAGCCGACAGAGACTGGGGGATCCAGAATTCGGAGTGGTTACAAGGTGAGAAGAGAGAAACTAAAAATAAATCCTAAGGACGAAAACTCCAAGCACCGAGCTCTCTTTGCTTCTTACACCTTTGTCCCCTTTTATAGACTTTGGAAGGTAAGGTTGGCTGCCGAGATCAGTGTGAGAATGCCTTCGAAGGTAAGAATCCATGATCCTCGGAGATTTGATTCCGGATTGGGGATTTTCGGATGATTCTATGAAGATCCCGCGAATCTCGGTATTTTGTCGTAAAGCCTAGTTGCGGCTGCATCTCGGATGCATTTTCCAATGTGTTTTGCTTCAACAATTCTGTCTTCAACACAGGACTTCTTTCCTTATATGGCTTTGCGGGTGCATCTTGGTCGCATTCCTCACATCCTCAAGTCCAGATGCAGGCACAATATTTTTGCTTCACCTTCTATTGCTCTGCTAACCTTCATCTTCTCTTGCGGGCGTATCCTCCTCGCAAAGACTACTGCAAAAACACTACTTGGATAAATTCTTTACAAAATAATATCTTTTTAAAAAAATTAAGCTTAAATTATATAATTCTAAGATTTTCTTCATGGTTCTACAACTTTTGCTAAAATAACCTAAAATGATAAGATTTTAGACACCAAGTCCTTGCTTTCCAAGCAACTACTTAAGTCTTTTAAGGCTAAATAATGCATATAAATGAGCGTTATCACCTTCTCCTCGGTAGGACTAGGGACAAAAGGACGTCAGTTCCACGAGGATCTTTTGGTCCCGCAGTGGAAGACCGCGAAGCGACGAAGGGGGCGTCTGTTTCCTCATCTTCCGTGACGATCTTCACGTCTGCTCGGGATGTCCCTACCTCGCTATGGGTCTTTTTGCCTTTTCGGCGCTCACCAAAAGATGAATGGAGCGATAAAGCTGTAGTAAGAAAAAAGAAAATTAAGAAATAACACTCAATAAAACTCCAAAGCCGATCGCGTAATAACCAAGGAAAGAGGCTTACTGTGTTGGGTTTTATGCCCTAAAACTCGTAGATAGTGAATGATGACAAATTGTTCACTTGTCTCAAAACGTTGTTATTGAGGTTTGTACAATAAAGAGTTATTGTTACTAAAATTGCACAATTTGACCCAAATCCAATAAACTAAGATCCTAGGTTGTTTGGATGAAACTTGAACTAGTATGTGGGGACATACGGGGATCAGTGTTCAAGTAACAACCTAAATGGTCTATAGTATAAGGATAAGGCTAGGTACTTTATCTTGGTAACACTATGTGATACGGCCCACTTTGTATTCGATACAGATGCAATGATCCAAAGCATCCATGTAGGAGACATGCGAGTGGGGGTATCCTGTGCAATGAGTTTGCATAAAACCGGACTGCGAAATGGTAACCACTAGATGTAACACCGTTTACTAGTTTAGGTTTCTATTTCAATAGGATGACCTAGGTAACTCAATCTCAATCTTGAGTCTGTTATGAACTCCTTTTGAGGAGGGATTGTCCTTAGATCTGTATGGGTGAGAGTGGCCAGTTCGCCGACTCAATAATCCTACCATTTCAAGGGCAAGACCGAATGGGGGCTGGGAACATAACAGTACAAGATGAAAATCACTCCTTTCCCTATTGGGGCAAGTAGATGTGTGTTCCCTTAAGGGCTGATTCCGAGTCTTGAACAAGGGCGCCCATCCTCTCATGGCCCAAGAGGAACTGCTGTTTATTGATTGGATCATAAACAAATTGTTCATTAGAGGAATAAGTGGTACTTAAGGATCCAGAGGTAACCCAGGGGTAAAACGGTAATTTGATCCAGCTGGCATTACGAACACTCGTGAAGGATTGACTTACTGTTATTGGTCGATATCCGTGGACACAGAAATATTCTACAGTGAGAAGAGTGCAGTTGTGGGTCTTTAGTGGAGTGACTCACAGTTAACGAATGTTGACTAACTTGGTTAATGAGTTTAGCCAATTAGTCTCGTATTGTTGGAGCTTCTGATCTGTAGGTCCATTAGGTCCACCTGCTAGCTCGTAAAGGGTTCTGAGGTTAAATAGTCTTGAATAGAATTTGAAGTATGTTCAAATTCGTTAAGGGAATTAAATTGTATTTGTTACAATTAAGATAATGTATGAAGATACATTATATAATATAAGTTTAATTGGTGAATTAAACTTTATAGTATAAAATTAATTTTGGATGTGATTCAAAATTAATTAATGAGAGAATTAAATATTTGAAAGAGTTCAAATATTGAATATTAATTAGATTCATATTGAAACTATAGGTTAAATTTAATGTGAATGAGATTCATATTAAAACTATAGTATATGAGAGAATTATTTGAATAATGATTCAAATAGTAAATTATTTAAATATATGATATTTAATTAATGAATTAATTAATTGGAGAATTAATTAATTTAATTTAATTTAATGTGATTTAATTGAATTAATTCTATAGTTTATATTAATGTACATTTTGATGCACATTAAAACTATAGGTTAAATGAGAGAGATATAATTGAATATGATTCAATTACAAAATTAATTAAGTATATGATATTTAATTAATGTGGGGAACAATTAATTATGAATTAATTGGCTGACTTAATTTATTCAATTAAATATGATTTGGTTGAATTAAAACTATATGATATAATTAATTTAATTAAAGTTTGTTTAGTTAAATTAATTAATTCTATAATATAGTTTTATTTTAATTATTATTGGATAATAATTAAAAACCCAAGCAATGGGAAGCCGACACCTCATGGGGAATTACACGATTGTAACTCCCCTCCCCAAATGTGTTATTTAGAGGGATTCTGCGAGGTGTGAAAAAAAAACTCTCTCTCTTAAAAAAAACAGAATTGATTCTCTCTCAATTTTCTCTCATATAGAAAACACAACAAGGTTGGCTGCGATTTTTTTTTCCAATCTAAGACGGAGGAGTTCCCACAAACTCAAACCTCAAGAACTCAGAGATTAGTGGGTGATCCGAATGGTTGTGATCGTTGGAGAGATCGTTGACGAACTGTTCGTTGAGGAGCATAATGTTGTGGAATTGGTTCTACAACAAGTAAGTTCCTAAAAATTCTAAATTGTGTAGGATTAGTTATTTCATGCTTAATCTAGTTTTAATTTAGAATTTTTTTTCTGAATTTTATTGCCAACGTACCGTTTTTTCTAAAATTGCAAAACAATTCGAGATCATTCTTAATTGCTTCCGCTGCCAAAAGGAATTTCAACCCTTCATACTGTTCGGGGTCGAGTGAGTCCCAATGACACCAAAATTTCCTGTGTCACAAGGTTGGGACCAAAACGGTGGGAGATTCGACTTGTTGGGTTAGAATTGAAAACTCTCAGGCCTAGGGAGAACGTCGAACTCTCCTGGGAACTGTATAGGAATAAAACACAACATTAAGTTAGAAAAATCTTTGAGATCTTGAATGCAAAATTGTACTCACCATATTCCCCAAAATTTGTAGAAACACAGAAAAAGTCGTTTTCGTTGTTGCGCTCTAACCAATTCCCACTGATCTGTAGGGTCGTTTACTAAAACTCCCTTTTTGGCACTAATGTTGTAACGCCCCAAGCCCAGGATTCGGAATCCGGATTCAGCACCTAAGGCCCCGACATTCCCCTACGACCTGGCCACGTTACCATACTTGTCTTAAACTGCTTCCAAGAGTGAAGACTATCCCCAAGCATGTGAGTGAGGACAAAGCATGCTAAAAGGACTTTGTGTTGGTTTGTGGGGATAGTCTTCACTCTTGGAAGTAGTTTAAGACGAGTATGGTAACGTGGCCAGGTCGTAGGGGAATGTCGGGGCCTTAGGTGCCGAATCCGGATTCCGAATCCTGGGCCTGGGGCGTTACTGATGGTATCAGAGCGGAACCTCTCCCAGTAGGATGTCGTTTGGGGACGAACCAAGGCGGAAGCTGGTGGGTATGTGACACCCGAAGTTAGGAGGGGTACATGAATGAACCGAGATCACATCCGAATGAGAGGGATCCTGAGGATATGAAAGAATAGTCAAGATAAGCTTAAAAGAATTGATAGATACTACCTATACCAACAAGGTGCACCTTCCTTTTCGGTGGCTCAATCATAGGAACTTTGAAGTTAAGCGTGCTTAGCTTGGAGAAGTTCTATGTTGTGTGACCTCCTAGGAATTTTCCTAGGAAGCATGTGAGTGAGGACAAAGCATGCTAAAAGGACCCCGTGTTGGTTTGTGGGGATAGTCTTCACTCTTGGAAGCAGTTTAAGACGAGTATGGTAACGTGGTCAGGTCGCAGGGGAATGTCGGGGCCTTAGGTGCCGAATCTGGATTCCGAATCCTGGGCCTGGGGCGTTACAAATGTAGTAAAACAAATATCCTAAATTTGGACTACGGCTAAGTGTGTGTAAAGATAAAAAAACATCCAGAGACATGGGAGAATCAGGAAAACACCATGCCCATAAAACCAAACAACCAATAAAAATGATTCCACCCATTGGGAACTATTTGGGCAGGAGCCAAGCCAGTAACTACAAGAAAATGCTGAAGGATTAAGGGAAGAGGGAGACGAAGGCCAAATTGAAACATTGCTAAATAAAAAGCCACCTTTCCCTCAAGAGGATTGGAAAAACTCTCATTGGGATCGGGAACCCTTAAATGCACATCCCCAGGAATGTCATACTCGTACCGTAGACGATCAAGGATGACAAAGTCGACGAATGAGCGAGAGGCCCTTGGTCGCTATCCTCCGAAAGAGAAGGATCTTCATAGACACTAGA
Source organism: Luffa acutangula (assembly GCA_036850905.1). Classification (NCBI taxonomy): domain Eukaryota; kingdom Viridiplantae; phylum Streptophyta; class Magnoliopsida; order Cucurbitales; family Cucurbitaceae; genus Luffa; species Luffa acutangula. The sequence continues at coordinate 38,180,583 of CM072094.1, read as the reverse complement.
ACTATGAAACCCTTCATCGGAGTAAAACTCTTCAGGAGAAGTGAATGAATCCTCTCTAGCCATATTAGAAAAATAAAAAGAAAACCCAGTTAAGAACCAGAAACTACCTTAAAAGAAAGGGAGAAAGAGGGAGTAATGCAAAGAAGATAATGAGAATGTGAATGAAGATGAAAGAAAGTGGGGGCTATTTATAGATGGAAAATGGAGGGAAAGTTTGAAAAAAAATTGAATTTGAATTCAGAAAAAAAAGAATGAGAATGTGAGTGACCTATGCATAGCCTGCTCAGCCTCGGCCAGGCCGAGGCCGAGGCGCTCCTGCTGCAGGCATGCGACTGTGCCAAGCCTGTGCGCCTGGCATAGCAGGCCTGCCTTGGCCAAACCCTCTTTTTTGTCCTAATCTCCTTTGTCCTTTTCCGCTAACTGGATTCCAATTGTCCATTTACGTATTCCAGTCTGAAATCAACCATGCCACTTCCTTTGGAACGTCAAACTAACAAATTTTTTATAGTTTAAAAAATTAATTATTAAAACATCTTTCTTCGATATGGGTAAAACTGTTTCACAAGCCAAAACTAAAGCCTTAAAGAAAAGGGAAAATTTTCTATTTCGTAACAGGTATCGTTCAACAAATCAACTCTCTGGTTAAGACCAAAATCAATCTGTAGTCTCCACCAGAGAGTGATAGCTTAATGTTATGAGTAAAAAATTACCAACGATGATTCGGTTCAGTGGACCTGGAATTGATGGGCCCGGATGCCAAAGGAGCGACCCAATATAGTCGGAGAAAGAAAAAGGAGTTCGCCCCCCATGTTGTGCTCCTTGGCCTCGACCCATTACTGAGCCCGAGGAGAGGCTCCACCTCGGCCCAATGCCAAGGCCGACCAGGAGTGAGGGCTTCGGCCCGTCGTGCGTTGATCCTTGACCGTCTCGTGGAGCAATAGGAAAAAACCCTAATGGGGAAGAAGAATAAAAACCCACGCAGGCCACTGATAGCGAGCATAGATAGTTATTTTTCCCTATTTAATTCAGTTAGTCTTTTATGATTTATTGGTCATTTTATTGCACTTAATTGTTTATTTTGTAGGAAAACGTCGATTAGAGCTAAAACGTGGAATTGGAGTTAATCGGGTGTTCGGGACGCGAAAATATGCCAAAGAACCAGAAAGTTTCAAGCAACATCAAGCCAAGAGAGGGCAATCTGCCTATTAGCGTCGAGACGCCACTCTTGGAGCGTCTCGATGCTACGTTTCCTTAATTAAAATAGGCGGCAGACTCATAGCGTCGAGACGCTGTGATAAGAGCGTCGAGACGCTCTCGATTTTTCCATAACCAGAACGCGCGTTTAAGAGGCAACGTCGAGACGCTGTCTTGACAGTGTCTCGACGCTATCGACAGAATTTTCCTATTTAATCTTTCTTACTTGCTACGGATTAGAGGAGGTCAAATTGAGAGATTTTAGCCCTAATTTCGACTAGAGACCTACTGTGGGAGCTGAAGCAAGGACGAGGACCAGGAATCTCACTTGGTGGCACAGATATCGAGACGGGGACGTGTCGGGTTCGACGACATTAAGTGTTTCCTTTCTTTTTCCTTATCTCTAACTAGATTTAATGGCTTTTTCATGTTTAGTTGAGCTTGTAACGCCATGTATGAGTAGCTAAACTTGTGGCTTAGGGATTGATGTAGTCGATTTAGCTTATGGATTGATTTATGGTATAAGTTGTGCAATGGTTATTATGTATGAAATCTTGATTTAATGCTTTCAATTAATTGGCCTTTAGTTGAATGATTTAAGTGTTGATTCTTGCTCGGGAGAGAGGATTTAATGTAGACTTATTCAAGATTGCATGACTAAAGTTTATTTTCTAATTCGTGACGGTTTTTAGATTAACTTTAGAGTTGGTCAAAAGAACTCATTGCCTTGCATGTTAATAAACTTAGATAGGGATATCAAGTTGGTTAATTTGCATGAGAATCAATTATACTCGGGAGAGGTAATTGTGACTAAAGGTTCTTAAACTCATAATTCCATTGTGCATAATAACTTATTCCTTAAAATCAATCCTAGACTAAATTGGCGAAATCAATTCCCTAAGTGTTCTCTCAATTGCATATCCACTGTTTGCTTGTTTTGATTTAGTTTTCGATCTATCACTCATCACTTTATGTTCCCTAAATAAAATTGAGCAAGATAATTCACAATACTTGATTTAGCTTAAAAATCCAATCCAGATGACGACACTCGTTTATACGAACACTTTATTATTACTTGACCCGTGCGCTAGCGGTAGGAAAATTCCACATCAAGTTTTTGGCGTCGTTGTCGGGGATTGGCACATTTAGTTAGATTGATATTGTGGAAAAATTGTTCGGTCTTGATTTAAGGTGCATTTTTATTTTTCTAGGTCATTTGCATTTTTTTCCTTATTTGTTTTTCTTTCCATATTTGTTTTTCTAGTTTAGTTTTTCTTTTAGTTGTGTAATATTTTCCTTATTTTCTTTCTTTAGTTATTTTTCTTTGATTTTCCTTTTCTCTTTAGTTAGATATTTTCCTTGTTAGTAATTTTCCTTAATTGTAATTTTCCATATTTGTTTCTTGTTTTCCTTAATTAGATAGTACTTTCCTTTTCTAGATTATATTTTCCATATTTAGACTAGTTGTTTTCTTTTCTTTATTTCTTTCCTTATTTGTTTTATTTCCTTTTTAGGATAGTTTAGTTTGTTTATGCGTAGGAATAAAGATTTAATTTTGACACCTTTAGATCTCGAGATTGAGAGAACAATTCTTGGAAGGGAAAATAGAGAAATTATTCGAATGGCTGACCAAAATCCACTTGAGGAGCCTAGGCCTATTAGAGACTACTTTCAGCCCGTGTTTCAGGGGCAACAATCGGGGATTGTCTATGCCCCAATCAATGCCAACAACTTTGAGCTGAAGGCCGGTCTCATTCAGATGGCTCGAGATTGTGCTTATCGAGGATCGCCCACCGAGGACCCAAATTCTCATCTAATATCATTTTTAGACATTTGTGGGGCGGTAAAAATAAATGGAGTTTCTGAGGATGCTATTCGCTTATGCTTATTTCCTTTTTCTTTGTAGGACAAAGCACGAGATTGGTTGCAGTCTATTACCCCTGGGAGCATCACCACCTGGGATGCTTTGGTCCAGGCCTTTTCGAAGAAATTTTTCCTTCTTGCAAAGACGGTCAAGCTGAGGACCGAGATTGGGACGTTCCAACAACAATATGATGAGCAGCTGTTCGAGGCCTGGGGAGCGATTTAAAGAGTTACTGAGGAAGTGCCCTCAGCATGGATACCCCGACTGGCTTCAGGTTCAATTGTTTTATAATGGTTTAACTCCTAGTACAAAAACGATTGTTGATGCAGCTGCAGGTGGGACTCTGTTGTCCAAGACCGTGGAAAATACTCGCATACTTCTAGAGGATATGGCCACCAACAGCTATCAATGGCCATCTGAGCGGCCTGCACCTAAAAAGATTGTTGCTGGAGTGTTTGAGGTTGACAAAGTAAGTGCACTCCAGGCCCAGATGACCTCCCTTGCTAATGCCTTTCTAAAATTTTCAGGTACAGGGAGTGCACAATCAATTGAATCAGTTGTTGCGTTAGCATCTAGACCTCAGGAGGAGACCATCGAGCAGGTTCAGTATGTATCAAATTTTAATTCTAGGGGATATAATAATAATTCTACACCTACACATTATCACCCTAACAATAGGAACCATGAAAAATTCTCTTATGCTAATACTAAGAATGTTCTTAATCCTCCTGGTTTTGCCCCTCAAACTCAAGAAAATAAAAAGTTAGAAGATCTTGTTGGAGCTTTCATTGCAGAGTCTAGTAACAGGAAAACCAAATTGGAGGAGGCAGTCATTGCCATCAACATCACGGTGAATGGCCACAGTGTTGTCATCAAGAATATTGAGACTCAGATGGGACAGTTGGTAAGTGTTGTAAGCACCATGAATAAAGGTAAGGCCCCAACTGAGCAAGAGAAAACCCAGATGGAGTACTGTAAGGCAATCATTGTGCACTATGAGAAAGTTGAAGAGGAGCCTGATTCTGAGGAGTATGACACTCTTACTGGGGAAGCTGAGGAGGACGCATCATCTGATGAAGCTGAAAAGCCTGAACCTGAGCCTCCTATTCCTTCTCCCACCTTGATGATCCTCAAAGACAAGAAAAAGAAAAAGAAGAAAAAGAACAATCAGGTTCAGTTTGATAAATTTATGAATGCTTTTATGAGTCTGAACATTAACATTCCTTTTGCAGAAGCATTAGAGATACCCCAGTACAATAGGTTCATGAAGGAATAGTTAGCAAAGAAGCGAAAGGAAAAGAAGGTTGACACTGTATATCTTGCTTCCACATGCATCACCAGAGTACAACAGAAGGAACCTGAAAAAGTAGTAGATCTAGGGAGTTTTTCTGTTCCTTGCAGTTTTGGTACCTATTCATTTAGAGCATTATGTGATTTAGGTGCTAGCATTAATATTATTCCTCTATCTCTGTGCAAAAAGTTAGATATATGTGAGATTAAATCTACTCCTGTTAGGCTTCAATTGGCTGATCAGTCTGTGGTTAGACCAGTCGGTATTATAGAAAATGTTTTAATCAGAGTAGGTAGATTTTTCCTCCCTATTGATTTATAAGTTATGGATATGGTGGAAAATCCTTCAATGCCTGTTATACTAGGAAGACCATTCCTCGCTACTGGGCGAGTGATTATTGATATTGAGCGCAGGGAGCTCACTGTTAGAGTCCGGAATGAAAAAGAAATATTTAAAGCAGTTGAAGACTCTAAGGGACACTCTAAAGTGCTTGTCATTGGCTACAGGAAAGGTGAAAGAAAGAGCACCGCTATTAGATTCACAGAAAATAAGCCTCCTTGATGCACGATCAACACGTCGAGCTAATGACGTTAAACAAGCGCTTATGGGAGGCAACCCAAGTAAGTTTAATTGTGCTTTTCTGTTTGCTTTTTAGTTATTAGTTGTTTTTGTGTTGTAGGTCTTGGTTCCAGTTTCTTCTTTGCTTTCAAGCTTCCATGAGAAAGGTTATCATCATTCTAGGGCAGTATTGTTCACTCCTTCTATTCTTTTTTTGTTCTCATGCTTGATTATGCCTTATTTTCTTTATACATTGAGGACAATGCATGTTTTAAGTTTGGGGGTGGAATAGCATGTTTGTGGAGCCCTTGAGCATCTGAGTTCAGGCTATAGTTTTGAGCTTTCTTTGAATTGAGCATAGGATTTTCCACCATATCCATAAAAAACTAGCTGAATTAAATAGGGAAAAATAGCTAGCTATGCTCGCTATCAAATACCTCCAAACTTAAGCTTTTGCTAGTCCTCGAGCAAACTACAAATCAAACATACAGTAGAAGAATGGATGCAACAATCATGACTCAATCCTCAAGGCTCAAAAGTCAATGGTCAAGCAAGCAAGAGACATGCACATAAGGACCAATGAGGGAGACAAATTAAAATTTTTCCAAAATTAACTTGCACAAGCGATATCTAACTCAACAAGATCAGACTCTACTAGCTCGGGATTGGATTATTAAACTCTCAGCTCATCTTCCCTCTATACTGGCACTAAGGTTTCACTAATGAGTTAATGGAACAAATTATTTTCTTTTCCTCCATAGTTAGGTGCTTATAAATTACAATTAAATTTAGCATTTATATGTGGCACTAGCTTTCACACACCTATTGCAGGGACCCTTAACCTGAGATTTCTCTGGTTGGCCTAACTGATCACAACAGGGGTGGCTCTTTTTGCCTAAACTTTATTAAACAATGCAAACTGTGCATAGGCCATGACATAATTTTTTTTTTCAACGGAAACAACAAGAGTGATATTTCTTTCATGATCAAGATAAGCATATATTCTTTTCTTTCCTCCTAAGCAAGATCAAAAATGCTAATTTGCAAAAAATTAACTCTTTAGCTCTTCCCTACACCTATCGAGGTGACAACAAGCATATGAACCTAATAATTCGCTCCTAAGCATTCAAATCCAAATCTAGCCAAGACAAATACTCTACTTATGCAAGCCATCTCCTAGAAAAAGTTTAAAAAGTCTCCCTTTTTGGGCACTCATGCTTACAACTCATCGCAAGCTTGAAAATTGACAAGAAAGCCTATCCTAGGACATCATAGTCATGCAAAAATAGCATCTAGAAAACAACCATATGCTCAATTCAAAGAAAGCTCAAAACTATAGCACGAACTCAGATGCTCAAGGGCTCCACAAACATGCTATTCCGCCACCTGAGAAGGGGATCGAAAAAAGAGAATACTAAAATCACAGGTACAACTCCGAGACTTCCGAGAACGGATTGTTTTCTCTCATTAAGAATTGACTTAAGCATCAGAGTGTGTGTGACCTACACCACACCTGTGTGTAGCGTTTGTTTGACTTGTAGGTCACGTCTTCCCCCTTCTTCAACAAATTCACTGCTGATGTCACGTGGAGGTTAGACAGTTAGCCTAGTCGAAATTTGACCATCAACACAAATGATTTATTCACACCAATTTTCACTAATTGGATATAGTAAAAATAGATATAAAAACATTATTAACCTTTTTTTTTTTTTGTATTATTCTCCCTAGAATATTATATCACAAATAAATGGATGAGAAGTTTTGATCTACAACTTCTAAAGATAGGTATAAATACCTTAACTATTAAGTTATATGTTCAAGTTGACAATAATTTTTTTTTTTAGTTCAACAACATTTGGGAGTGGGATAAGAACCTTTGACTGTTGGAATTAATTTTAATAATTAATTCATATGTGGGTAACAAATTATATAACAATTATATTTGGGCTATTCAATGGGCATATTATGTGGTCTTGATTATGGGCCCATGACTTTCCATGAAGAGGTGTGGCCTGCTGAGCAGAAACCAGCCCGTTGATCCTAGGGGATTATGGGAAACCCTAGAATCAACATATAAATACAAGGTTATGGTCCCTAATACACTATGCTGCCTCTTTAGTCTCCTATTTCCCATCTGATAGAGAGAATTGCCCACTCAAGGTCTAAGTTGCATAGTTGAGGAAGACCTAAACCACACAGGTTCTGCAGTAGAGCATTTCATGGATCCAGGTATTTATACATCTCTAATTAATTTTATTTTGGCTTGCTTCCATGCTTAGATCCTAAGGGAAAATATGGTTTATTAAAGTTTAATTTTCCATCAAGTGGTATATCAGAGCAAGTTTATGCATGGTTGCTTGTTAAATTCATTAGTTTTCTTGGCATTTTATTAGTAAATTTATGGATTGTTTTGCCAATAATACATGCTATGAAAATTTCTTGGATCAATTAGAAGTCAATCAAATTTTGCATGATCTAGAATTCTTTGTTACAGAAAATCTTTCGAATTCTATAATTTTGCATAATTGATTTGATCAAGTTTGATGTTGTTTCCATTTTTCTTTTCTTTCGTTGATTTGATTCTTCTCATTTAAAATTTTGCTATGGAGAGAAAAGCATAGAAGAGGAAGAAACAAAAGAAAAGAAAAAGAATTAAAAAAAAAAAAAGGTAGGCGGCGGAACTTGCCGCCGCATGAAGTTGGTGCTAGGGCAATGGCCAACACCGTAAGTTGAATGAGAGGCCCACTGCAATTCATAAGTATATATATATAATATATAAAATCTAAACTTATATATATATTAATTTGTTTATTGTTTATATATAATTTTGTTATTATTTCAATAATAATATTGTTATATATATCTCCAGTATTTTATTTTAGGCATAATAAAGTATGGAGGACGGTTTAATTTTTCTCTTTGTTGTGCTAATTTGAAGAATAATTGTCATGATTAGTTAATTGACAATTTATTAAAGTATATGGCACAATGTGTCTAATTTCTTTAAATGCTTTGACAAATAAAATATGCTACCAAAGTAGTCTATGTTTAAAGTTGTTAGATGTAGTGTATTTGTTGCTTATGCGAATTGTGATCGGTCCAAAGGAAGGTTACAATTTGGCCAAACAATACAAATACACATGCAATAATAAATATGAATAATATTTTATTGTTGCACCGAGAGTATCGTTTGTAAATTAACTTTTTTGTCCAAAGACTAAATGTTAATGTTGCATTAGATATCTCACTTGTCCTCATAAAAGTCTATTTCTGATGTCATGAATATTTGTATACTGTTTGTGACATTGCTTATGGCCAAACAACAATATTAAATATGAATAACATAAAGATGTGCTCTTGAAGTTGTTAGTCGATCCAAAGAAAGACTATCATCTAAAAGAGATAAGTTATTAATATTTAATTATTGGATTTCAAATTGGTGTCCCTAATGTCTATGTTAGGTTGTCAGGTGGGTTAAAAACTCAATAAAGTTTCTTCTTGGGCACACCCGTTTTTTATTTTTAGAGGACTTCTTCCCATTATTAAATTATGCAAATAAAGATATTATTATTGATTTTGAAAATGATTTTGGTAATTTTCATTTTCATGAAGATAAAATTAATAATAATTAAGAATAATTGTTTTGCATAATAATCTAATTTTCTTTGATGGTGTTGGTTTGATGGATCATGCTGCCAAAGTAGCCTCTGATTTCTGATATTGACATCTTCATAATTAATTAGATGTTTATGGACTTCTTGTTTATGCATTCTGTTATCAGCCGAAAGGAAGATTTTAGTTTGGCCAAATAGTAAGTTCACCTATGGTTAACTAGTGATGAACATGGATAATATAAAGTTATGCCATGTAAGTGATTGTCGGCCCAAAGGAAGGCTTTCACTCGACAGGATTGGTTATCAATGTTCCATCACCATGTTGAGAGTACCATTTACAAGTTGATAGTCGGCCCAAAGGAAGACTACTGTCAATGTTGTGTTTGGTATCTTGTTGTCCTCATTAAGATCATATAATGTATTTTTTATAAATACTGATGTCATTTCTGAGCATGTTTTGTTATCAGTTGTGTTGTATTATTGCATTGCCTAGTTTTAAATTTTTAGATTATTTTTGTTTAAATTACTTTTTTCTTAGAACTTGTGATAAGGAAAGAAACACTTCTATTTTTCGTTTAGTCATCCCTTTAAGATTGAATGGGACTTTGAAAAATAGAATAATCTTAATTGCATAAGTTTTATGGTGATAAATTGCAACATTCAAGGGAATCATGTTTGATGAGGAAATAATTAAGAAGTTCCTTTAGAAGGCTAAAGATTGTTCTAAAATGAACCTAAAGGAAGAGACATTTAAATTTTTGATTGAATGTTTCTTAATGAAGAACAAAGGAACATAAGGGAGTACATTAAAGGATTAAAAGCACCAAATTTATTAAAATATTTGAGGTTTGACTTGTGCATTTGGTGCTCATTTTAGAAATATATTGTTCATATGTGGTTGTTTATGACACTCGAAAGAGTATATGAACTCTTAATGAGCATCTTTAATAGTATGTTCATGAGTTAAGTATGAAAAGAAAAGGTACTCAATCAGTTATTTCCTTATATGAAGAAATTAAAGCTGACATAAAGCTGCGCATTTGGAACATGTTAGTCCAAATCACTAAGAATTAGGATTCAAGCTTCCCCTAATACTATTCAGAAATTTTGGGCTGAAAAAAAAATATGTTCCTATTACATCATTACATGATGTATAAAGAAAATATATAACTTCTCACTTTGAATTCAAACAAAGTTAGTTTGGCTCTTATATGTCTAACCTTACTATGGTACTTCTACTCATGGATAATTAGCTCTTTTGATTTGATAGATCTTCGAGTCTATATTAGGTATAATTAGGGAAATAATTAATAATGAAATAGTCAAATTAGGTGCCTTTGAGAGCTTCAACATCTTGGAAACTATCTGTACTTTCACACAGCCTATTCCCTATGGCTTCTTGAAATGCTTAACAGCATTATATGGTGTTCTAAGAAATAGACTCACATTGAAGCCACCCATATTTGATATAAGAGAAGTATTTAGTTTTGGATATCCTAAAAGTCATTGGTTTGTAGTGGTGAAATACCATGACAATATGGATGGATTAGGAAGAAAAGATCCAGAGCACTTTGCTAACTTGTTTGAGAATATACAGAGTCATTAAGTTAATACAAATTTTTGAAAAACTTGAGAAGCTATTCAAAGCTCATAAAGATTAGGTGAGTGCAAATTATCATTCTTCTTTGCACTTAATGCCTATTGGGAAAAGCACTCAAGATTGCAGCATAAGACTTAAGTGGTGTACCATATAGAACAACAACTACATCTCTTGCAATTCAAGGTTAAGCAAATGCTTACATTAGGTTTGCATTTAGGAATGTTCAAGTAATATTTGGTCTTGAAGGCCAATAAGAAAAACTTGGACTTATAGATTATTAGTTGTTACTTTAGGTGCACTAGTCATTTTCATGTTTTCTAACATTTTTTTTCCCACTTTAAAGTTAATGAGATCTTAAAGTTTCTTAAGGATGTTGAGTTTGAGGGGAAGATAAAATGAGGAATGTTGTCTTTAAGAAAAGAAATTTAAGTTCTTTTGTAATAACATTGGTAAAGGTTCTCCTCAATTAAGTAAAACAAACTCAACATTATTAAAAGTATTATTGAAGCAATCAAAAGGAGTAGGAGAAATACAAGTATAAGGTTTTAAGTTTGACTTAAAAGTAAAAGAAAGATGATTCAATTACCTTTCCTAAAGTCAAACAAGGACTTGTCTCTTAATTATTAATAATAAATAATATTGTCATAAAGAATTAGGTGAAATGATAAACGCCAATTTTATTATTATTATTAATTTTTTGGGTAACTTGTCATATTGTCTTTAACAGGTAATGTTTGAGACACATATAGGTTGTTTGGTTATTATGAGTGTCATTACTTACAAGAGACGTTCCTTTAAATAAATGACAAGTTTTGGAGCTATGTTGAAATGGTTATAAAGATTGTTTCTTTTCAATTGCATGATTTATAAGATCATAAAGCTTGTAAAGTTTAGAAACTTTTGATCCAGTATCACAAAAGTTTCAAGTGATTAAATTCATTTGTGACGATCTCAATAAAGAACTTATTTATAATTTCACAAGTTCCATTCATAATTATCACATTTAGGGTCTTAAGATAAATAAGAGTGATAATTATGAATTACAGGTTTAGTGGGAGTAAATCCAATTTCCTAGTGTAATATGTCTATGCATAGTAAGGCTATGATATAAGTTGAAAACTTATATGGACATCCCTTTTATATTGTGAAATGATATTGTGAGATCAATCTCAAGTAACATTCAGATGTCACAAAAGGGTTATGTCAGAAAGTTTTTTCACGTTTTCTAGCATAAAGATTCATGCACTAGGGAAATCATTAAAGAAAACAAACTTAGTCTAAAAACAATCCCTTGAATAAAGGAATGAAGAATTTCATGCTTACAGTTTAGATGCTTCCGCTTCAATGTTCATATCTAGGATAAAAGGCAATAATTTTGATAACTCTTAATTGGATCTAAGAGTTTAAGGTTCTTAACAAAAGGATACATGCTCACTTATAAAAATCAAATAAAGTAGAGATCATAAGTCAAATTGATTTTGATAATATGAGTTGCCAACAAGATCCACTTTCGACATTGTTCACTAGTTTGTGTTCCATTTTTCGTTTGGCAATAAACTCATCAAATTTTGAATCTTGTCATTAGGTTGTCTTGACAAGAATTTGTTATTCATATAGCAACTAAAGCTTGCAACAAAAGCTTTTATAGAAGAATTATAAGCTTTAGTTGATGAAGAAAATTCAGAGTTTTCCTCGTGTCTAGTGGAATACAACTCCATCATTGCGGATCCGCTCATTAAGAACTTTCACACAATATTTTTGGAGCGTAATGCTCATACAAGTGTGAAAATTATGGTATATCAGTTGAGTGGGAGTTTGTGCTTTCTTAAAGTAGACACAATTTTGTTTTCTGCAGAATAAGGAAGATGACTTATCTTTTGTAACTCTGAATTACTTTCTTTCTAATTGTAGTTTAACCTAAGGATAGAAAGAGTAAAGTTTGATCTCTCTAAAGAATAAAGTTGGACCAGCTGGGAATAGACATGTTTAGATCACATTACATGTAATTTCCATGCTGCTCTTCCACACTTGATCCATGTCATTGAGTATATTTGGTGAGGTGATCATTGAAGGTTGAGTTACGACTTTACATGTGACAAAAGCCGCTTTGGTTCCTCATTGGTATACAAAATGGACCGGATTGTGATTAAAGGGAAGTTTATTTTAGAATAGCATTAAGTTGTGCACTAAAGAATAAATTGATAATTGTTAATAAGGAAATTGTTACCCAAGTGGGAGATTGTTGGAATTAATTTTAATAATTAATTCATATGTGGGTAACAAATTATATAACAATTATATTTGGGCTATTCAATGGGCATATTATGTGGTCTTGATTATGGGCCCATGACTTTCCATGAAGAGGTGTGGCCTGCTGAGCAGAAACCAGCCCGTTGATCCTAGGGGATTATGGGAAACCCTAGAATCAACATATAAATACAAGGTTATGGTCCCCAATACACTATGCCTCTTTAGTCTCCTATTCCCCATCTGATAGAGAGAATTGTCCACTCAAGGTCTAAGTTGCATAGTTGAGGAAGATCTAAACCACACAGGTTCTGCAGTAGAGCATTTCATGGATCCAAGTATTTATACATCTCTAATTAATTTTATTTTGGCTTGCTTCCATGCTTAGATCCTAAGGGAAAATATGGTTTATTAAAGTTTAATTTTCCAACATTGACCTCTTGGTTGAGGGTATATGTCAATTACTACCAAGCTAGGTTCACTTTTAACAACTTAAACTTGTTTGTTAAATCTTTATTATGTAATCGAAGCCTTAATTGATAGCTAAATATGAAAAGCTAGAAAAACCAAAGTAGATTGTTAAAATATAGTCTTTCTTTCTCAAATTTAGCAAAGATTTCGATTTTTTTTTTCTAAATGAAATAAATGGTGCAAGCTTAGTTTCATAAAATTGAAATTTGAAAAAAAAAAAAGTATTAATTAAATGAAAGATACTCTGTGTTTTGTTTTCAAAATATGATTAAGGTTTCTAAAACGTTTCTAAAATGGATTAATAAAAAAATATATTGTTCATGACAAACATGATTTTTTATTGAAAGAAAGAAAATCAATAATGAGTCATATAATTAATGGAATTTATATTTCGACACCTTGATTAGGATGTGTCAACTTATAAGTACACACTTGGGTTTTGGAAGGTGGATCAGGAAAAGGAAAATCTTGATGAAAGATTTTGAATTAATGATAAGTATTAAGATTGAGGTATTTGAAGATTTCAATTATTTTTGGATAGATATTTTTTACCAACTGATATGCTCAATTAAATATAGAAGTCAACCGAAACATAGCTCAATTGACATAAAACTTATATTTGACTAAAAAGTTGGAGGTTTAAATCTTCAACTTCATATATTGTAGAAAAAGAAAAAGATCATTGTTAGGAATTAGAGAGTGCGACCAAAGTTCCACATTGACTAGATAAGGGGATGATTATGGATATATAAGAAAGAACAAGTATCTCTGTTTGGACAATATCATACTATTATGGAGATTTGTGTTGTGTCATCTTCCTTACAATTATAGATATTAGTAGTAAAATGATGAATATATTATATATTGTTTAACATTAAATGTGCACGTAATTAATTAAATGGTTCATGTATGATGTATAATTTATTTTTTTGAGTTGATTAATATATATTTATTAAGTTTTTCAATATATATATATATATATATATATATATATTTATTTATTAAGTTTTATTAAATTACAAATAAAATAGGAATTATGTACATAATTTTAATATATTTATTGATACGTAATATTTTTGTACTAAAAGTAAATATAAATATACAAGACTAATTAGATTTTCCTATAAACAACACTCTAGTCGTTGAACGAAATTCTTGGACTCTACTTTGGTTTTCCTCATCAAGGAATGTCGAAATGGAGCAGAGATGAGATGAAAAATTGGTTAAAATATAATATCTGGTTGTATGTATTTTGAGTCTCATTCCATTTTAATTTACTTTTAAATGTCTAATTTTAGTCTCATACTTTCAATAAAGCTTAAATTGGTATCTATAATTAATTCAAAGTTAATTTTTTGGTTAAATTATAAAAAGTACTCCTAAACTAGGGGTGAAGAAAATCTAACTGAACCAAAAAACCAAACCGAACCGAGTCGGTTCGGTTCGATTTTTACATATATTCAGATCAAACCAAACCGAATCGAGTTGGTTTGGTCCGGTTCTCTGCTTTTACTTAAATAGAACTTTTAGGGTTTTCACTTTTCAGCTCTTTTACTTTTCGCCTCTTTTCCTCCCCCCTTCCCTCTGCTAACGAACGTGTCTCCCCCTCTCTCAGTCGCCGTCTCCTCCACTGTTCGTCGTCTCCCCCTCTGTCTCAGTCGCCGCCTCCCCCTCTCTCTTAGTCACCGCCTCCTCCTCTCTCTTTCTTTATTTGATCAAAAAAGGCAACCCGACCCGACCCGATCGGTTCGGGTCGGGTTGTCCGTACAATCGACATGTGCCGGGTCGGGTAGGGTTGTCCGTACAACCGACCCGACCCAAATTTTTTACACCCCTATCCTAAACTATGGGCTTGGTTTCAACTTTCAATTATATATCCTTGAACTTTATAAACTTTCATTTTAGTCCTCGAAGTTTGTTTTAAAATGACCCATATTTTTCCTTAAATTTATAGACAAAAGATGACATGTCTGCATATGTTTTTATTGTTTCTTTCACATATATGTTCAAATATGTTCAAATAAGCAACAATACATATGCAAATCTGTCATTTTCCATCCATAAATTTAACGAAAAAATGTCTTCAAGGGTTGTTTTGAAACAAACTTCAAACTTCGAGGGCTAAAGTGAAACTTTTGAAAGTTTAGAGTTATATAATTGAAATAAACTCCATAGTTCATGTGTATTTTTTATAATTTAACTTTTTTTTTATATCGAAATTGGTTAAATAATATAATAATTTTCCTACAAAGACACAATATGAACATATTTCCAAAATTTATAGAGAAAATGTCAATAAAAATTAATTTTCTTTTATAGAAAAGTTAACAATAAACCAACCATAAATACTAATTTTAAACGTTATTCAAAGTATAAAGCTAAAATCAAACATTTAGAAATACAGAGACTAGAATGAAATGAAACTCAAAAATATATTTTAACCTTAAATTTTTTTTTAGGAGTTATAGTTAGGGATGGATGCAACACATTCCCAATCTGATCCAACCCAATTGTCAACCTTAGAAGCAAACCTTAATTTGAATAAATGGAATAAAATGAACCTAGTGGAAAAATATTTCAATTATTAACCTAATTTGTTGCCCCCATTGTGGACAATTATTTTCCCTCTAAAATCAGAAATAACGTGATATTTGAAAATAAAAGCAAAAATGGAAGGTATAAAAGGACATCCACTTTCTGAACTAAAAAAAAAAAAAAAAAAGGACATCCACTTTCTTCTCTTCATTATCATCTCCTTTACAATTTTCTAACACTTTGTCAAATGTCAACTGTTTGAAAAACAAAAAAAAAAAAAAAAGTAATAACAATGAGCCTACAAAAATGAAATTTAATTTGCAAACATTTCTTCAAGAGTAATAATTTCCATTTTCTCCCATCTTAGTACATTGAAGTTTTTCAACCATTTGGGTCCAAAAAGTATTATGAAACAATCAATGCATCACAATTGGGAGGTTGAGGGTCCAACGTGAATCATAAACTATGAACAAGAAATATTGGTAGTTCAACTGATTAAGATATGTATGTATCGTCAATCAAAATATCAGAGGTTTGAATCTTCAACCTACTATTTTAGAAGTTAATTAAGTTTGGTTTAATAAAAAAAATATTGTAATCTACACATTTTGAAAATTATATTATTAAGAGAAAGAGTAATTTCAACATTTTGATGAAGGTTTTGAAAGAATTTTAAAACCGAATAAATTGGTAAGCCCTAACTTTTAGAATAGAATTTCGAAATTATTTTTAACTGTTCAAAAGATTTTTTATTATTATTATTTTAAAATTCATATCAAAACTAAACCCTAAATCCATATTGCTAATTTTGACTAACTTGTATCTTTTTTATCGTTTGAAAAAAAAAAACAATGATAAAGAGGGAGGAGGCTATTTGAATTCAGAAAATAAAAAGCGTTAAATAAGCTAGAATTGTCATTTCATTGAACAAAATTCTTGAATGGGTTAGATATTAATGAAAAGCTACATATTTGTCATAGGCTCGGTAATTGGTATGTACCATCGATCAAGAGATCAAACGTTCGAATCCCCCTACACCAAATGTTGATGTACTGATAAAAAAAAAACGACATTTAAGTTCAATGAGCGAAACTTCTTGGATGGGTTACGATATTAATTGAAAAACGACATATTTACGTTGACAATGAATAGAAGACTCAAGAAAGCTACATAACACAAAAAGTTTTCTTATGGTTGGAATGTCAGGGAGTTTGGGAAAGCTTCTCAACCCTAATTTAAGTAATTACCATCTCCAAAGGGAAAATAGATTTGATGAGGAAAGGTCTTTTCTTTCTTTCTTTCTTTATTTCCTTCATGCATGATTTGAATTGCATTTAAATCAAAGTGAGGTAGATACAAGTCAATTTTAAGCATAGGAAATTTGGAAAAATGAGACAATTGGAACATGTGTCTATGTACAAATTTTCTCTTCTATATATAGTGGGTATAATGTCAGCATCTTTTTATCTATGGACCTAAACTAACTAAGGTTGTTGTGAATTGACACCATCTTAGCTTTAACTAAATTCTAGAGAAAGATTCTTTAATAATGTGAACTTCAATTATATTTTTCAATTCATACCCACTTCCAAGTCAAATTGTTGGTGTTTGATAGATGGATCTTTCTCTTGCCAACTTTTCAAAATTTGTCTCTAATGTTTTAGTATTAATTTTAAAATTTTGTCTCTTAATATGAAGTTAATAATGTTATTAAATACGATCAATTACTATACCGTGAGTGGATATTTAAAGTAACCGTGTTGAGTCTCTTATTAATTTACCAACAAGAGCATATAGCTCAACTGGCATAAAGTATATACCTTCGATTAATAAATTTCAAATTCTCTACCTTACATATTGAGTTGAACTAAAAAAAAAAAAAAAAAAAAAAAAAAAAAAAAAAAAAAAAGTCACTCATTAATTTTTGCCATAACTTTCTAAAAATTCACCCATTCTTCTCTTTTAATTATTAGGTTGAGTAAGTTATAAGTTATAGTATGACTTTTTTTTTTTTTTTTTGAAAAAAAAAATGACGTTATGGTATGACTTATAGGAATTTACAATTGAATTTTGTTATTTACTTATTATTTTTTTTAGTACATCAACATTTGTGGGTGGGAGGATTCGAACCTCTGACCTCATGGTCGATGATATATGTCAATTACCGCTGAACAGTTCTTTTGAGTTCAACAATTGAAGGATGGGAGATGGAATCATCGACTTTTGAAATAGTATATATATATATTTTTTAGTATAACAACATTTAGGGGTGAGGGAATTCGAATCTCTGACCTTTTAATCGAGGGTACATGTCAATTACCGTTGAGCTATGCTTGTTTGACTTTGGAATAGTAATTAGAATCTTACTTGAATGAAGAATTGAATTTTGATGTCAACTATATAAAATAATATCTTTTAAACCTAATGCATTATTTTTGTTGATTATATTTCTGTTTTTACTGCCGTATTATTGAAACCTTCAACTTTATAAGGAGTTATTGATATACAATTACCAAAATATGCTCAACTTCGTATAGCGGCATCAATAATCATATAATTTAATTGAAGACTTTTAGTTTTACACAAGTAAAGATAGGAAATTAAGAGAATTTAAAAATATTAGGAATGAAATTGAAAAATGATATTCTTCAAGAGCGGTATACAATATGGATACCATTTTCACAATTTAAAATAATATTTTCAAAATGTGCATACTCAGTGTTAATTCGTATATATCCTCGTTCAAGAGGTCAAAGCTTCAAATTCTTACCCTTTGTTGAACTAAAAAAAAAGGTCTTAACTAATTTAAGACATATACCCTTGATCAAAAGGTATGAGGTTCAAATCTTTTAATCCTATATATATATAGTTGATGATCTACTGATTTTTTTTTTTAAAAAAAAGAGGTTTTTTTAGTTTAACAACAATTGAGGGTGAGAAATTTAAACTTCTAACCTTTTGGTCAAGAATACATGTCAGTTACCATTGAATTATACTCTTTTTTTACGAAAACACCCTTCTTTTAAGTAACTAGCTTCATTAGACAGTACATATATCCAAATAAAAAAGCTAGAAGCATAAATTATTGAAACATTTTAAACCTACAAAGATAGGTTATTTAAATTATTAGCACCACATTGCAATAATTATATGATCTAGGGGTTGATTCATACAAATAATAAAAACTCTATTATAGTCATTTTGTTTGTTTTGTGCTTGATGAAAAATTACTTCATATGTGACACTTTTGACGAGGGCCATTTTAATACATTTTATGAACATTTGGACGTACATAGTTTATAGATTCGAACTTATTTCAAATTAAAATTTTATTATATGGTGAGGATGTTATTCAATACTCTCACCGACCTCATTGATTTTTAAAACATATAAAAGAATTTATCATATGGTCCATTTTTAGCTCATGAGAACACCAAAAAGATGGCTAAACTCTCCCATGACTTAGCAATATCACCAACTACCATTAGCCAACACAAGCACTTTAGGTCACATATTCATTAAAAAAAAAAAAAAAAAAAAAAAAAAAAAAAAAAAAAAAAGCCTTTGAAAAAGACCCATAAAACAAGATTTTAAGTTTGTCAATGAGAAACAAAACAAAAGAGAACTTAATTTAAAATACCAACCATAGATCACTATTTGAACTATAGCCATTTTTAGAGTCCAACTTTATCTTAGATTAATTATATTTAGTTGATTTAATATTGGCCATACTTATCATGATATGATGTAACCCTAGTTTAGTTAATGAAAACTATATTAGATATAATTAAATTATATACCTAGGGATATCAATATATCAATTATCAATATATTAAAGGATGGTTTTAGATTATGTATACTTCTTTAGTTTATGGAATTAATTTATAGAAAGTTATACCCTTACCTTTTAATTCGTACATTAAATTATAAATCTAGTTTGAGTAGTTATAAACCATAGTGTCTATTAAGTTCCTTTTAACTTTAAAATATATATTTTAGTTTACATCTTTAAACTTTAGATTGTGATTTTATTTAGATTCTCTCGTAAACAGTATTTATTAGTTAAACGTTGACATAAAATGCTCATTAAATAAATTTAATTGAATTGATAAGATATGACATTTATATAGCTTGACTAATGACTAGTATTTTATATTGATGGTGTGTAAAAGCTAAATAGAAATATGAACTAAAGATTAAGGGTATATAATTGAAACTTTTTAAAGTTTAAGAACAAAATATAGGCACAATATTATTCAAAATTCAATGATTAAATTAGAATTTAACCTAAATTATATATTAAACATCCTAATTTTTCCTTCGTTTCAACTTATTATAACACGTATAATCTTGCAACTCTCTTATGGTGCAAATTGTACATATCCCTACTATATATATATAATAAGGGAACTTAACATGTACAAAAGCATGTAGGATCGACCAATATTTAAAATTTTGCGTTTAACGACTATATTTGAAAGAAATATATACTATATAACGCATTTTCACTTTATTTTGTAATTAGCTTCAAGTACTTGGTTGATTAATGTAGCAAGGATTTCTTTTTGTTTTGTTACTTGTTTACAACATTTTGGGTAATCTCCAAAGTTAAGATGTATCAACCTCCTCATCCAATAGCATCTCTCTCTGTTAAAGTAATGCAATTCAATATGAAATTGTTATTCAAAATCTGCAGCACTCTTTAACTCTACATCCCTTTTATAACAAATAACAAATAACAAAACAAACTAAAAGGTATGAATTGGATAAAGCCCAATACCCAGTCAAAGAAGCCCAAAGCCCTTTCAAATAAAAAGCAAGGTATAAGTATTAACCCTTTTTCAGGATCTTATCCTTGGTCAAATTTCCTCGTCCACGAAGAAACTTGTCCTCGAGTTCAAATTGGGAGCAAGGGTTGTTGGAGAGAAAAATTTGAACAACATAATAGGTCAACATTAAGATCGAAGACGAGGAAGCTCAAGATGTGAGGTGAAACTCATCTCAGTTAGAGATCTGTGATATTGACACTCAAATTGATCTGGTTAAAGTCCACTGTGTAAGCGTTTGATCCAAACTTTTCCAAGATTTTAAATGGTTTGATTCATTGTTGTTGCTTTCAATTTGTTCTATGTACCCACCCAAATGTTAAAAATAGAATTGATTATATTTAGTTTTTTGTTGCTAATCTTTAATCTTTAAGGTTGCTATTCTTTGTGCTAGTCTTGTGCTATTTATTTTGGGTGGTTAGTTTGCTATTTATGGTGTACTTTGAATCTATATAAGGTCTAATTGAAATGGAATTCAATGTAATTCAGTTTTTACACCACTTCCTCCCTTTTACTAGATCTTTCCATTTTTGTCTAACAAGTGGTATCAAAGCTAAGTTGTGACATCTTTTCTTAGCCATTAAACCAACTCTCATTCCTTTATCCTCTACAATAGCTAGCAAGCATAGACAATGGCCTCAGAAAACTATGTGCAACCAGTAATTCATTGCTTTGATGGTCATTATGATCCTTGGAGCATGTTGATGGAGAATTTCTTACGGTCGAAAGAGTACTGGACCGTTGTTGAAGCAGGAGTGAATGAACTAGTTGCTAGAGTTGTCTTCTTAGAAGTTGACCAAAAGAAGTTAGAGGAACGAAAATTGAAGGATCTCAAGGCAAAAAAAATTATTTATTCCAAGTCATTGATCGTGTCATCTTGGAGACCATTTTGCAAAAAGATACATGCAAGCAAATTTGGGACTCCATGAAGAAAAAGTATCAAGGCACAATGAGGGTGAAAAGACAGCAGCTCCAAAGCTCTTCACAAAGAGTTCGAGATTCTTCAAATGAAGCAAGGTGAGTCCGTGGATGGGTATTTCTCATGGACCTTGGCTATAGTAAACAAGATGCGAAACGAGGAGAGAAGATTGAAGATGTAGCTGTGGTTGAGAAGATTCTTCGATCGATGGATTCTAAATTTGCATATGTGGTTTGTTCAATTGAGGAATCAAAAGATATTGATACATTATCAATTGATGAATTACAAAGTTCTTTACTTGTGCGTGAGCAGAGAATGACGTCAAATACAAGTCCTTAAAACTTCAACTCATGGTGAAAACTCTACGGGGAGAGGATCAAATAAAGGACGTGGTCGAGGTCATGGAAGGTGGCAAGGAAGAGGACGAGGTGGTGGACATGATCAACACCAGCAAACACCCAACAACAACTCGATATTTGATAAGTCCAACATTCAATGTTATCGTTGCCATAAGTTTGGTCATTACAAGTTTGAATGCACAACAAACTTCAACCATGAAAAAGGAAAGCAGTCCAATTTTATCTCTAATATATAAAAAGCCAGGATCTTGAAAAAACATTTTTGGACATATATACCCTCTATTTTTTTACATAATTACAAATGTGTCCTTGTGATTTATTTAACCCTACAATAATTATATAACCATAATAGTTATGCAATTCAAGTTTAATTACAATAATTGTGCAAATTAGATTTAATTTAAAAACCATTTAAAGACAATTGTTTTTTTTTCGAATCTCTTTTTTTTTAGAAGATCTATATCATTTTATTTTATGACTAATATAAATTTTAAATCATTTTGTATTTTTTTTTTTAAATCATTTTTTTAATCACTTTGTCATTTAGTTTATATAAATTTTTAACACACATAATTTTTAAAAAATTATGTCATTCAAGTTTAATTACAAATAGTTGTGAAAATTAATTTAATTTGAAAACCATTTAAAGACAAATTGTTTTTTTCGAATCTATGATACATTTATAATATTAATATTAGTATTAGTATCTTATGTCTCTTTCCTAATTTCTAATTTACTAGGTATGCCACTAAGAGCTAATTATCCATGACCAACCAATTTTTAATGACTTTAATTAATTACAATATGAAGTTAGGAATAGGGAGAGGTTGAATATGAAAAGTTATACTTATTTATTTCTAGCCATTTATGATTTTATGTTTAAGTGAAATTAATAATGGAATTCAAAAGGTGTTGGAAGTGCAAAAATTTTTTAACTTATTCATCTCCTACCTATATATATATATATATGGAGTTTACTCACTTCTTTTCACAATGTACAGTTTAACTCTTTTGAGGGAAATTTTTTTTAACTTATTCATCTCCTATCCATATGTTTGCTTGAAGAGCAATGGAAAAGAGATCATCTGAAATGTGGTTGGAAGATTGGTCATCGAATACCACACCAATTATCAATCAGGATCCAATTGAACTTCAAATTGTGAAGGATACCTACAAAGAGAACAGAGAAACAAACATTTTGAGAGTCAACAACAACATGCATGACTCGGATAAAAAAGATGGAAAATGAAGGAGGTGTTAGTAAAAGAAGGCTATTTGGAAGCGGAGAATCTTGCCCACTTTTTTTTTTTTTTTTAGTTTTTTTTAGCATTTTTTCTCTATCTAAAAAAAATCTCCTTTTAGTTTTTTATTTTTCTCTTTTCATCTCTAGGTTCTTATTAATTTTTTTAGATGGCCTAGCATATTTGCAAGATATAGGTATTAAATCCCTTCTATTATAGGCAATTTTGGACCACCCCGATATACAAGGAGCTGACGAGGACAACCGGGGAGAAATCAGACTGAAAGATGGACCAAGGAGGCAAAACTGGCAAATGGGACGGGCCGAGACCGAAGGGGTCGGGTTTTTGGCCCGACCCCCTGTCGAAGTCTACCTCGCCTCATCCAAAGTGAGACCATGTGAGCCTGGACCAACGAGTCTACCTCACCTCCTCTGGCCTGAGCATCTTTACACCGGGCGAGCCTGGACTGCCGAAGTCTACCTCGCCTCATCCGGAGTGAGACCATGTGAGCCTGGACCAACGAGTCTACCTCACCTCCTCTGGCCTGAGCATCTTTACACCGGGCGAGCCTGGACTGCCGAAGTCTACCTCGCCTCATCCGGAGTGAGACCATGTGAGCCTGGACCAACGAGTCTACCTCACCTCCTCTGGCCTGAGCATCTTTACACCGGGCGAGCCTGGACTGCCGAAGTCTACCTCGCCTCATCCGGAGTGAGACCATGTGAGCCTGGACCAATGAGTCTACCTCACCTCCTCTGGCCTGAGCATCTTTACACCGGGCGAGCTTGGACTGCCGAAGTCTACCTCGCCTCATCCGGAGTGAGACCATGTGAGCCTGGACCAACGAGTCTACCTCACCTCCTCTCGCCTGAGCATCTTTACATCAAGCGAGCCTGGACTGTCGAGTCTACCTCGCCTCATCCAGAGTGAGACCATGTGAGCCTGGACCAACGAGTCTACCTCACCTCACCTGGCATGAGTCCATACACTTCATCTAAGTCAAGCTCGCCCTGCAGGAGCCGGGACCGAGCACCTCTTGCCAAGGCCGAGCACCTATTGTCGAGGCCGAGCACAAACTGTAAAGGTATTCTTCTATTTCCTCAACTATACTTTATGTTTCAGTGAAGTTCTACTTAAGATTGGGGGCTACAAAGGGAATATGCACTCCCTATTAAACAAAAAACACACTAGCTTAACATGTCTAACCATTAGTTACATGTTCTAGTTTATCCACTCATTATTTTCCTATAAGGACTGACTAATAAATGCAGGAAGTAAAGTGTTTTGCTAACAGAGGCTTGAGGCCGAGGCCGACCCTAGCCACTTCCCTCACTTTTCTTTTGCAGAAAATAACTTTTCTACGCAGGGGCTCGAAATCTTTTATGCTTGCATATTTTCATGGACAAGCCCTGGATCTGAAGCACTCCGAATGACCCAGTACGGGGGTCTCGCTGCGCTCGGCCTCTTCCCGAGGCTGAGGCCTACCAGGCAAGCAGAAAGGGAGATAGTTGCGCTCGGCCTCTAGGCCGACCAACACCACTGTTGTAATCTCTCACCCTTTTTCATTTCCATTTCATCTAACCCCTATTCAGGGAATGTCTACTTCTATCCTACTTTGCAGGATGACGACAAAGCTACACGTAAGCCAGCCTAGGGCAAGGGTCATTACTCTTAAATCGGGCTTAAGGAGCTCAACTTATAGCAATAAGTCACCCCGAATCCCAATTGAAGAGTGGGGGCTTAATGTTATAGGCAATTTTGGACCACCCCGATATACAAGGAGCTGACGAGGACAACCGGGGAGAAATCAGACTGAAAGATGGACCAAGGAGGCAAAACCAGCAAATGGGACGGGCCAAGACCGAAGGGGTCGGGTTTTTGGCCCGACCCCCTGCTCGGCCTCGGCCATGGGCCGAGGCCGACCCTCAGCCCGCTCGCGCGGGCCGAGTCCGTTCGTTGCCGTTTGGTCCCCACCGCCTTTGGCCGCCTCGGTTTCGCCTGGTTTGACCTAAAACGCCTCCGAATCCCTAAAAACCCTAGGAGGATGAACAAGTATTTATATCCCTCTTCGCCACTGAAGAGGGGATCCCGAATTCTATCCCTAAACTCTATTCTATATTCTCTACTCTCTCCTCTTGCTCTTACTTTTCCACTCCCTACCATTCTGTTTGCTGACTTAAGCATCGGAGCCGGTGTGGCGAGCACCACACCGGTGTGCAGGTTTACAGTCTTGCAGGCCACGTCTTCCCCCCTCATCTACAAATTTACCGTTGGTGGCACGTGAAGGTCAGGTGAGATCCTCTGGCCAAAATCGACCATCAACACCTTCTATAAATATGTTACAATTAGTTTTGTTGTTATTTTTTTTCTTCTAAAAGTTTGTGCATGATTTATAAGTTAAAAAATAAATCGTGGTTGTTTTTCTTTTAATTTATTGAGTTTATATGATTTATTTATCAAATTTCTTTTCTTCTAAAAGTGATGAGTTAATAATACTAAAAACTAAAAATTAGACAAAAAAAAAAACTCAATTAATGTTTTATTCGTAAAATATAAAATTCGTAAAATATAAAATTAACTTTCAATAAATAAAAAAATAAAATACACCACTGATAAATGTATGGAATTTAAAAAGGTTGAATATAAAAAATTATCCTTTTATTTTCTAAAAATATTTTATCTTTAATCATAATTAATTATAAAACTTTAATTGAATTGGTATTTCAAAAGTTTTACCATTTTTCCACTCTTTACAATTATAAAAGGTGTTTTTCTTTCACCATTTTTTCACCAACAAACTTGATTTACATTATTTGTCTAGCAATTTGTAAACACTTCTTAATTTTCTTCTTCTTTTTTTTTTTAAGAGCAATTTTCTTCTTTGTTATTATTTCTTTAAAAAATCAATGGTATTATTGAGTTCTTTTATAGATACTAGTCAACTAACACGTGCAATACACGTGGAATTTTATAATCTTAAATTAAAATAAGAGGAAATAGTAGTTTGTTTAACATATGTAATGCAATAAATAGATATCATATAACTTCATGTAAATAGACATAATTGTAGCACACACGTGCATTGCATCTTTTTTTTTTTTTAATTTAAACTTTGATGGTAAGTTTAATAATTACCTTATAAAAAATAAAAATAATAATAAAACAATATGAAATTATAATAACAATTAATTTTTAAAAGGTCAAGTAGTTTTTAAAGTCAAGTGAGTTACATGTTAAATTGTCTTTTCTAAGATAAAAAAAAAAAAAATTATAATATAAGATTTATGCAAAAGAATAAGGATTACAGATCTACTTTAAAAAAAAACTTTCCACTAAAACCAATTACATAAATTTAAATATAAATATTAAAAGTTCTTGTATTTGTGATTAATGAACAAAAAAAAATAATCTATTCAATTAGAAAATTGAGGATGTGTTCGATTATTTTGGTGTTTGAAAATTTTAATTTCATTTAAAATTATGCATGCATTTATTAATTAATAAGTTTTTTTTAAGGAATAACTTAATAATTTTTAGGTTACTGGGTTTATTTTTATTTTATTATTATCATTTTTAGACTTCTAAGTTTCCCAACCTAAAATGTATTTATTAGTTTGTATATTAAATTAAATAGATTAAATTACAAATTTGGTCATACATTTAGACGATTGGTTTTAAAAGTTTCAAATTAGTCCCAATAGTTTGAGGATAGCTTCAATTTTCTTCCCATGGTTTGGATTTAGTTTCAATTTGTCCAAGTCATCCCTAAATTGTATTTTACCAACTTGAAAATCCACATTTTTTCTTTTTATTTTTACCTAGCCCTAAACTCCAAGTTAGTCAACTTAACACAATTACTTAGATAGAAACTTGCTACATAAAAAAAAAAATGGCAATATATGATAACGACAAAGAAAAATACAATAATGTAATAATCAAAATAGAAACATGCTCATGAATAAAATAAGAGATTTTCGTACGGATGACCCTCTAAAATAGACGGAAATGATAAATGTCCTAGCTTTTCATTTCAATGATATATGTCATTTTGTTTGCGTCAGCATCTTAGTAAAATTATCATTTTACTCTCTACTCTAACCTCGCTCACTTTAGCTTCTCTCGCTCTTTCTCCAACCCTTCGCTTTTCGCTCTCTCACCAATCTCTCACTGTCTCTCCAATTTCTCTCTTCAATCTCTTGTTTTCTCTAATCTCGCTCTCTCCCCAATTTCTCCATCAAATCTCTTTCTCTCTCTAATTTCTCTCTCCAATATCTTCCTCTTTCTCCATTCTCGTTCTCGCTCTTAAATGCCTTAAATAAGCATTTTCATATACAATAAAATGGTAATTTTGCTAGGATGATGACGTAAGCAAAAAGACATATATCCTTTGATTGAGAAGGTATGACATTTTTCATTTTGGTCTCTCCAAATGGGTCATTCACACAAAGGTTTCATAAAAAATAAACAACTCAGGTTCTAGTACTAAAAAAAAGCATAAACTCTAATGTTCAAAACTGTTAGAAAATCATTTATGTTATAAGCATTCTAAATTCGAAATGCAACAAACAAAAGTAATATCTTAGATGCATTGAAATTCGATACTATAATTTTAAACAACTAATTTTGTTGGGAATATAACTAAATTTTATTAAATACAAAATTTAACCGGCTGAAGTCCTGAAAACGTGTAATGAAATCTTTAAAAAAATAAATTTACTTAAAGGAAATTATGATTTATCCAAAATTGTATTTACTTCAAGGAATTGTCTCGGATGTAAATAACATTTGGTGACGTTAGAAAAATAAAGAAGGATAGAATAAAATACGATTTATTCATCAACCAAAAAATAAATTATGAATTCTCAAGGTTTTATTGTGACATAGTCAATAGTGTTTCACTCACGAATAACACAAACTTATAATTTTCCCTTTTCTTGAAAAGTCTTGATTTCTCGTATAAAAGTAGAAATTTTCCTATAGTTTGACATTTTGTTAATTATATATTATTAGAGTATTCGTCACAGTTATTCTGTTAATAATTGATTCCAGCTGATAGTTAATTTTGTTTATTAGCTGTTAGTTTAGTTGGGTTCATTAACCAACTCTTCTTGTATATATATATGGGAGTTGTATTGAATAAAGGCGTGTGAGAATCATTTTCTCCCAATCCGTATTATGGTATCAGAGCGGTGATTTTACACCTCTTCCTTGCGCGCCCTTCTTTTTGTTGCCCTTCTCTCCATTGCCTTTTCTTCCGACTTCTCCAACTATGGACAAGGAAGCCAGTAATGGATCTTCAGCAACAATCGACGCAAGTTCTGGATCAATTGAAGCTCAATTGAATCTGTTTTCTCTTCATCACTCCTTCTCCTCAACGGCTGTTCTTGTCACGCAGCCATTGCTTGGAGCGATTAACTACAGTTCCTGGAGTCGTGCGATGATGATGGCTTTATCAGGCAAAAATAAGTCTGGCTTCATCAAAGGTACGATAAAGAAACCAGAAACTCAAGGAAGTCTTCTAACAGCGTGGGAATGCAATAATGATGTTATTGCATCTTGGATCTTAAATTCAGTATCTAAAGATATTGCTGCAAGTATTGTGTATACTGGATCCGCAAAGGTAATTTGGGATGAACTTCGAGATCGATTCAAACAGAGCAATGGCCCTTTGATCTATCAATTGCGGAAGGAATTGATTACTCTGCGTCAAGGCAACATGTCTATCGAAGCATACTACACTAAACTCAAGACTATTTGGCAAGATCTTGAAGATTTTAGGCCCATACCTGAATGCAAATGTGAAGGTCTAAAGCCCTTTCTAGATCATCTACATTCTGAATATGTAATGATTTTTTTAATGGGACTTAATGACTCGTATGTTGTTGTGAGGGCTCAGATTCTGCTGATGAAACCAATTCCTTCAATAACAAATGTTTTCTCACTTCTTATTCAAGAAGAGCGACAACGTAATGCTGGTAATTCTGCTGCAATTGAACCGATTGCCCTGCTTGCATCTGATAACTCCAAGAAGAATCCTAATTCTTCTTCAACTGATCGCACTCGGAAAAAGGAGAATCAAAGTCCAATTTGCACAAATTGTGGAGTTAAAGGTCATACTATTGACCGATGCTACAAGTTACATGGTTATCCTCCTGGTTACAAAACCAGGAACTCATCTTCTCCTGTGCCAGTAGAAGGATCCAACTCTACCAAAGCACCTGGAGTAAATCAAGTCAGTCAATCTGATTTTTTCTCCAGCTTAAACTCTACCAGTATGCACAACTCTTAAACATGCTCTCATCTCATCTGCCTACTGCCAAGAATGAAACTGCCACCGCGGCCTCAGCAATCACTCATGCTGCAGGTACTTATTCCTTTACTTCTAATCATGTGTCACCTACTAAGGAAGTATGGATACTTGACTCAGGAGCATCTAGGCATATCAGTTTCTGTCATCAATTTTTTCATAATTGGCGTCGAATCAAAGATTTATCAGTTACACTACCAACTGCTTATCGTGTTCAAGTTGAATTCATTGGTGATGTGAGGATTTTAGATCAGATAATTTTACGAGATGTTTTATTCATACCTCAATTTCAATACAATCTCATTTCCGTCAGCTGTTTATTGCAAACCACAGATGTGTCCCTCACATTTTCTGCTGAAAATTGTCTCATTCAGGACAGATCACGATTGACGACGATTGGCAGGGCTGATTGTTGCTATGGCCTTTATCTGTTGAATTCAAAGGTCACACAGTCCCTTAATACTACTGTTGCAGCAATCGTGAAAGCCAAAGTCATTTCATATGAGACTTGGCATCAACGTTTGGGACACCTTTCTCCTAAACGATTATCATTGTTGAAGACCTCTTTGTCTTTGCCTGATTCTTTTAATTCCCCCTATTACATTTGCCCCCTAGCGAAACAAAGACGTTTATCATTTCCTTCGAATAATCATGTAGCTTCACAAGTTTTTGATTTGATACATTGTGATGTCTGGGGACCGTTTAAGGAACCTACTTATAATGGTTTTCGTTATTTTCTAACTCTTGTCGATGACTGCCCAAGGTTCACTTGGGTTTACTTGATGAAACAAAAATCAGATGTTGTCTCTATCATTCCCAGATTTTTTCAACTTGTTGAAACACAGTTCTCAAAAGTGATAAAGGCATTTAGATCCGACAATGCTCCAGAACTAAAATTTGTTGATTTTTTCGCTACGAAGGGAACAATCCACCAATTCTCCTGTGTAGAAACACCTCAACAGAACTCAATGGTGGAGAGAAAACATCAACATCTCCTTAATGTAGCCAGGGCTCTTTATTTTCAGTCTCAAGTACCCACTCGTTTCTGGGGAGACTGCATATTGACAGCAACGTATCTCATCAATCGTACTCCTACACCTCTCTTGGACAACAAGCCCCCTTTCACTGTATTACATGGCAGTGAGGTTGATTACTCTCAATTAAGAGTATTTGGTTGCCTTTGCTATGCGTCTACCTTAACAACTCATCGATCTAAATTTGATCCTCGAGCTGTTTCTTGCGTGTTTTTGGGCTATCCACCAGGTGTAAAAGGATACAAATTGTTTGACATTGCCAAAGGACAGGTTATAGTCTCAAGAGATGTCGTGTTCTTTGAAGATTCCTTTCCATTTTCTACCAGGAAGGATGACTGTAAAAGCACAGATATGTTTCCCGAGTTTGTTCTACCTTGTCCGATCATAGATGCCATAACACCTGATATGAATGTTTTCGTTGAACCACCTTCCATAGGTGATCGTCTAAATAACCTTGCAGATGATCCTTCTGCCATGGTTTCCAATCAGCCTGCACATATTGGAGACTTTCCAACCTGTAGTGATTCAAATGATGAGCATTCTGATACAAATGTTGTGCAATCTCCTGATGACAATATTGTTATCACTGTTCAGCCTGATATCAATGCTGAACAATCTAGACAAACTCCGGCGGTGACTCACTCTTCAGACAGCTTGAATTTTGAGCAACCTGTTATACGGCGATCCAAAAGACAACATCATCCACCAGGATTCCTTAAGGATTATCATTGTAACTTGCTTCAACATAGTCCTATTTCTAAGGACAAAAATACTCCTTATTCACTCGATAAATATTTGTCCTATAGTCGTCTTTCAGCTACTCATCGAGAGTTTATTCTTAATGTCTCGATAGATTCTGAACCATCTTACTTCCATCAAGCAGTCAAGTTTGATGTCTGGCGTCATGCTATGGATGAAGAGATCGCCGCTATGGAACGAACCAACACATGGACTCTTGTTCCTCTTCCAAAAGGTCATCATGCTATAGGATGCAAATGGGTGTATAGAATAAAGCACAAGGCTGGCGGATCCATCGACAGATATAAAGCCCGCTTGGTTGCTAAGGGATACAACCAACAAGAAGGTATCGACTTCATAGATACTTTTTCTCCTGTAGCAAAAATAGTCACCGTCAAACTGTTTTTGTCTCTTACTGTCTCTTATGGCTGGTCTTTGGTTCAAATGGACATTAACAACGCTTTTTTGAATGGAGATTTATTCGAAGAAGTTTACATGTCCATACCTCTCGGATATTATCGAGATCGCAAGTTCCCTACTGATATCCCTCTAGTTTGCAAACTAAACAAGTCCATTTATGGACTCAAGCAGGCTTCAAGACAATGGTTCACAAAATTCTCAGGTGTTTTACTTTCTAATGGCTTCACCCAATCCAAGGCTGACTACTCTCTCTTTACTCGGGGAGATGGCCTTTCATTTGTGGCCTTATTAGTCTATGTAGACGATATCTTGATCACTGGCCCATCCACATCAGAAATTGCTTCTGTTAGAGCCTTACTCCAAGAGAATTTTTTGTTGAAGGATTTAGGCAATGCCAAATACTTCCTTGGACTTGAACTCTCTCGTTCTTCCAAAGGAATGTACATTTCCCAACGGAAATACTGCCTTCAAATTTTGGAAGACTCGGGTTTCTTGGCAGCAAAACCAAGTTCATATCCTATGGCACAAAATTTGCGTCTCTCTGCAACTTCTGGTACTTCTTTAGATGCTGAAGAAGCTCTTTCGTTCAGAAGGTTAATTGGCAGACTTCTTTACTTGCAAATTTTGGGCCCAGATATTACCTTTGCAGTCCATAAACTCAGTCAGTATGTTGCTCATCCTCGTACTGACCATTTATCAGCAGCTCACCATTTGCTTCGCTATCTCAAAGGCACTGCTGGACAGGGTGTGTTACTTAAACCAACTACAAATTTTCAGCTAAAAGCCTTTGTAGATTCTGATTGGGGCTCTTGTCCAGACACCCGACGTTCTGTTACTGGGTTTTGCATCTTTCTAGGCGATTCCCTAATTGCTTGGAAATCAAAGAAGCAAGCCACTGTGTCACGTTCATCGGCAGAAGCAGAGTACAGAGCACTAGCCCATGTTGCCAGTGAATTAACTTGGCTGTCTCACATTCTTCATGACTTACGCATCAATGCTTCTTTTCCAGCTTTGGTCTTTTGTGACAACCAAGCAGCTATCTCCATTGCCTCCAATCCCACGTTTCATGAACGCACAAAACATATCGAAATCGACTGCCATTTTGTACGAGATATGATTCTTCGAGGCACTCTCAAGCTGCTGCCAATTAAGTCTGCTTTGAATTTAGCAGACATGTTCACTAAGGCGCTTTCTTCTTCTGCCCTTCAGACCTTCATGTCCAAGATGGAACTTTTTGATCTGCATCGTCCATCTTGAAGGGGGGGTATTAGAGTATTCGTCACAGTTATTCTGTTAATAATTGATTCCAGCTGATAGTTAATTTTGTTTATTAGCTGTTAGTTTAGTTGGGTTCATTAACCAACTCTTCTTGTATATATATATGGGAGTTTTATTGAATAAAGGCATGTGAGAATCATTTTCTCCCAATCCGTATTATATATTTTCTTTTAATACGTAGATCACACCTATACATGAATGAATGCATTAATTCAATGTGTAACCATCTGATCCATATGAACAGTCGCATCTCGTCGACGTCAACTGTAACTATTGGACAAATTTTCATATAGTTTGACATTTTGGCAATTATATATTTTCTTTTTATACATGGGACACACCTATACGACGAACAATGCACTAATTCAATGTGTAACAATCTTTACATGAATAGTTGCATCCTGTCGACATCATTTGCACCTATTGGACTCAACAGACACTTACACTCGAAGAGTCGTGTCCCATCAGCAAAGGGTAAAATAGGAATTTATTTAAAAAGTAAGGGCAAAAGAGGAAACAAAATATTCTCCCCTCTTGGCCCCATTTATATATACTATAGATTAATATAAAATGAGATTTTTTTAAATAATAAAAAAAAATTAAAAAAAAAACACTACATGCAATGTGCACAATCAACTTTTGGTAGAAAAAAAAGGTATGAATAAAAGTAAGAAACTTTTTTTTGGACAACATTACCTTCAATTTTTTATATAATACCCATATTATATAAATTTTTGGAATTTCAAAGGTTTTTTTTTTTAAAAAAAAAAAAAAATTCTTTTATCTCCTACAACTATATATAAAAACTTATTTTTTCTACTTTATTTTCACACAAACTTGAGTCTTTCTCTATTTTGTTTTTCTCCTTTAACGCTATATTCCTCTTCAATAATTTATCTCATTTAATGTGACAAATCTCTCTCTTAATCAATTGTGTGATGGATATTAATTTTAAAAAGTTTTATTGGAGTATTTAATTTAAAAATATTCATACCTTAATTTTTTCAAGGTTAAATTATAAAAAATACACCTGAACTATGGGGTTTGTTTCAAAAATGCCCCTGAACTTTAAAAAGTTTCAAAAATACCCCTGAACTTTGAAAGATGTTTCAAAAATGCCCCTGCCGTTAATTTTGGATGGAAACCGTTAAAGTTTCAGTTTCAAAAATACCCTTGTTGAAAAATGCTTCTTCTTTTTTCCTCTCCTCACCATAAATTCTTTCTCCATGAAAATTAATGCAAAACTTTGCTTATAAAGATTGTGTGCAACACAGTACTGGATAAAAAAAAAAAAACTTTAAAATAGAGTTTTCTCTTTTAAAAGCGTAAAGAATTAAGAAAACAATATATATATATATATATATATATATATATATATTATTTCTTTTTTGCTCACTCTGTTTCTGCTTGTTAGTGATAAGAATAACGATTTATAACACTTTGGTCCATTGAGAGTTAAAATTCCAATTACCTTCATTAGCCACCTGCGATGAGTGCTAATAAAGTTTCACATTAGCTAGGAGGGGAATGATCATGAGTATATATGTGAAGTAATGAAATCTTCTGGGTGGAACCAAAAGCAAAACTATGAAGACTTATATTCAAAGTAGACAATATCATACTATTATCACATTATGGAACAATGTGGAGGGTCCATTGTCCTTAACACCATCATCTCTCCATGGTTGCATTACTCATTTACATTCTAAAAATGAACGAGTAAAAGACCTGAGTCGAATTCAAACGTTTTTTCCCATAATGATATGAATTAGAATCAAATGTTCTTTGTCATACAGCCAGCATATCCTATAATGATTGAAAGTCATGGAGTAATGACCATACATCAAACAGCTCAATAGTGTTAAATTATCTCTATGTACCCAAAAGCTTAAAGACAATATGGTATGTTTAAATCTTATTAATATAGTGATCTAACACTTTTGGCTAGTGGGTTTGAAAATTAGCATAAGACTCAATAAGTAATATATGAATATTGATTAGAGAAAAAAAATGATATTTGAAGAAATTGAACAAAAAGCCTTCTGCAATGATACCATACCATTTGTTAAATCATGGATAATATAACAAAACCGTCGAAGAGAATAATTACAAACTTTTCTTTCCTAACAAGGGTAACTACAAATCTAACCAAGACTTGAGAAACTTGTGAGTTTTAAAATCCCAAAGCATTAAACTAATGCAACAAAAAACCAACATGAAATTTGCTGAATAGAAGAAATAAAGAAGACTCTACCAGAATTTCTTGTAGTGATGAAGTAACTATTAGCAAAGTCTTGTTTATTCCCATCATCTATGATATAACTGATGATTCTCTTGTGTAGCTCAAGCAGGGCTCCAAGGACACTAACACTAACAGTAGAATCAAACATTGCAAATTCCAGCAATAAGAGAGAAGTATAAACCTAAAATCAGGAAAAGTATTCAGACAAAGTTATGTTGTTAGATTGAGGATCAATGAGGGAGCAACTTAAAGAATGGGAGGGAAGAGTGTATTGGACAACGATTCAGAAAAGTGAAGGCAATATGCGGATTGAGAGAGTTCTGTTTCTACAAGGGGGCAGGTTTCTGAAAACCAATCTCTGGTTTATGAAGAGCACTTAGAAATAATCAAAGACTATAAATGAATGCTACTGTCACAATGAAGCGTGTTTGTTGTGTGGGGTCAATCTCGAATATCCATCAATCCAGGCCCTAGATTGTAATTAAGATCGATTTCGAGCTTCAAACAGCTGAAGTTAAATATTACCTGTAAAACAACAGTATAACCAGGATGGAGAAAAGTTGTAGCTAGAAAATATACCATCTGAGGAACTCATATGGCATTTTCATGTGGCTTTTTGGTTCTCATGATCCCTGCTGGAGTTCCATAATATTTGGTTCATACCCAAATGATCTTAGCAATTTCATCAATCCCTTTAAGACTTCATATATTTCCTCGCTCTGACAATGCCTCTCATCTAAGGAATAAAACTCAACTACGCTATCATTCACCTCAATCAAGCTACATCCCGGCAATTTTCTGAACCCAGTGTCCCTCATTAAAATCTTCAACCGTGAAACATCTTTCCATCTACCAAGATCTCCATAAATATTTGATAGCATGACATAGTTTGCAGGGTTTTTCGGTTCAAGATGAATGAGTTTCTGAAGAGCTAATTCAGCCAGATCAATGTTTTTGTAAGTCCTACAGGCACCTAGCAAGGCAGCCCAGATGACAGCATCTGCTTCCATCGGCATCCTCCTCACAAACTCAATTGCTCGGTCCAAAAGACCAGCTCGGCCAAATAGATCAACCATACAACCATAATGCTCAATCTGAGGCACAATTGAGTAGTCATGGACCATTGAGTTGAAATATGAAATGCCTTCTTCAACTAACCCAAGATGGGTACAGGAGCACAACACCCCAATGAAGGTGATTCCATCAGGTTTTTCACCGGTGATCTTCATCTGGTGAAACAAATTTAATGCATCCGCCCCACATCCATGAGTTGCCAAGCCACAGATCACAGAGTTCCAAGTAATAAGGTCTTTCGAATCCATGCTTCCAAAAACTTCCATTGCATTCTCTATTACACCACATTTTGAATACATGTCTATCAATGAATTTCCAACATAAATGTTACTTTTTAACCCGATCATCGCGGCATATACATGCACCCACTTTCCCAAATCAAGAGCTCCTAATCTTGCACAAGCGGACAGCACAGTCACAAGGGTGGCATCATTGGGAACTACAAGGCCATCAATTAGCATTCGTTTGAAACAACTCAATACTTCAAAGAAACGCCCATTATGAGCATATCCTCCAATCAAACCATTCCAGGAGAAAACATTCCGCTCAGGCATCTCTTCAAACAGCTGCTCACAAGCCTCAACGTCCCCATTATTTGCATAACCCTTCAACATTGTATTCCAAGACATTACATCTCGGCTTGGCATTGTATCAAACAGCTTTCTTGCAGCCTCCATATCCCCAATTTCAATATAACCAGAAACCATAATGTTCCACAGCACAATATCTCGTTCTGGTGTCAAGTCGAAAAGCCGGCGAGCAAATGGCACATCATTACACAAAATGTAGCCACTGATCATAGAGGTCCAGGCTACTATATTTCTCTCAAGCATTTCAACAAACACCTTGTATGCAGACCCAATCGCCCTCCCACCAGAGTACACATCGATCAGCGTAGTAGCCACGAATTGGTTCCCTCTAAACCCACCCTTAATAACCTCACAATGAATCTCTTCACCTTCCACAAATGCACCGATCTTCGCACATGATTTGAGAACAAGAGGGAACGTGAAGCAGTTGGGCCTCACGTTCATGCTCTTCATTTTTCCAAACAAGAAAACCACTTCCCTGTAAAACTCATTATGAACATACCCTCTGAAAGTTGCATTCCAAAGCGCAACTTTTGGGTCAGGAAAATGATCGAACACATGGCGGGCATAAGCAATTCGCTTCAGACCAGCCCACGCAGATACCACACTCGGAGCTACGTATTCATTGTGTTGGAATCCGTGGGTGATTATCTGGGCTTGAACTTTCTGAAGATGCGTCACTGTCTTACATGATCGTAACAGAGATATGAAGTGTTCTTCAAGGACTCTGTGGGGCTGCTTTTGGACTGAATCTAGCAAACGCTTCGCTATCTTTTCCGAAATAAGAATGTTAATCTATGTAGAATTTTAAGCGAACTTATAATGCCCAATCAGAACGCAAATTTCAAAAAAGAAAACAACACAAGGATATATAGTGGTTCAACCTTTCGGTCTACATCCACTTTGAGAACCAGCTTAGGAGAGTTTGGAGAGTTTTATTAAGGCAACAATCAACAATACAGATTACAATATTCGCACAAATCACACAATAATATATTTGAATTTCAAGCGTAAGACTCACAGCTTCGTTTCAGCCCTCTATAATCGAGACCACTGCTGAAACAAACAGACCCACGCCGACCGTAGTAGCCTCCTGAACCTGTACCCACGGCAACACTCCGGCGAGAAGACGTCTCTAAACCGAGACCCACGCTGTCACCTACTCCGAGACCAACTGCAGCAGCAAAACGAGACCTCCACGCCGGAGAAGAGACAGTCTCTGAAACTAAGACCCAAACCGGCGTGAAAAACAGACCCACGACGACTGAAGCCGAGACCCGCTCTGCACTATACCGAGACCCAGACCCGAAAGACGGCAATATAAGGCCTCTAAACCGAGTGAGAAACAACCTGAACCGATACCGACACGAAAACGGCGAGAAAAGAGACCGGCGGCGGCACTTTCTTCCTCTCTCTGTTTCAGCGTTTATGTGTCTCCCTCTCTCTCTCTGTTTTTTTCTTTTCAATCGTGAATGAGCTCTAAAGATAGAAGATGATGACTCAATTACCATCATGCCCCTCTGTATTAATGCATTTACAAAAATACACCCGTTTATTTTAGTTCAACATAACTTGTATTTTTTTTTTGGGGGTTAAAAATGACTTTTAGTCCCCAAACTTTCATGAAAGCAACATTTTAGTCCCTTAACTTTGATTTGTAACGATGTAGTCTCTATACTTTCAATTTTGTAACGATTTAGTCCCTGTATTTTCAATTTTGTAACAATTTAGTCTCTGAACTTTAATAAGTAACAATTTAGTCCCCCTATTTTTCAAATTTGTAACGATTTGGTCCCTATCATGAAAAATTAATGTAAAAATTTAATGAAATTTTTTACAAGATAGATCAATAAACTAATTTGGGACCCAATATGTTAATAAGCTACAAAATTTAATCATTAAATAATAAAAATCAACATTTAATTTTGATAATTTTTTTTGCAACAAGGATTAAATTGTTACAAATTTGAAAGTATAGGGACTAAATTGTTACAAATTTGAAAGTATGGGGACTAAATTGTTACTTATTAAAGTTTAGGGACTAAATTGTTACAAAATTAAAAGTACAGGGACTAAATCGTAACAAATCAAAGTTTATGAACCAAATTGTTACTCTCATGAAAATTTACGGACCAAAAGTGATTTTTAACCCTTTTTTTTTTTTTTACAATCTCAATTATGCAAACTCCAAAGGCTTGTTCAACGATTCAAACTTTTTTTTTTTTTTTGAAAAAGAAATTCATGGGAAATTGTAAAAAATAACTCCATTTAGTTTTGGGTTTTCAAAATTGACCCACGGTTTGAAAACTTGTTTTTTTTTAACCTGATGATGCCACACCTCTTTGTGCAATTACTAACATACCCTTCCATCTAAGAGGTCAAAAAACAAACAAAAAAAAAACTCATTCCCAAAACCAATGACTCTCATTCGGCTCCTAGTATCACTAAAAACCAATTCCCAAAAATCTGGGTTTACTTCTTATTCGGCTTCCAGCGGCTCCGACGACAGCTTCTTTGTGTTGAAATACGTTGGAGTTTGATTGAAGCTTGAGGAAAAACGAGTTTTCAAACAAGAATTTTGAGAAAAGTGGGTTTTTCTTCCTAAAAGATTTTGAAAAAAAAAATGGGTACTTCTAATCATTGATTGAAGCTTCTCTATCCATCAAACTGACTCTAAAATATATATAAAAGTATTGATTTATATAATAAAAGAAAAAAAAAGATGAACCTTAAAAAAAGTAAACCTAGAAAATGAAAGAAAAAAAAAAGGAAGAAGAAGGGAAAAAAAAAAGAAAAAAAAGAAAAGAATGGGGGCATCTTACTGCCTTTTGTCCCAATCACGTTCCTGGCAGTTGACTGGGACAAAAGGCAGCTTACTACCATTTGGTTTTTTTTTAAAAAAAATTAATTAATTAATTAAATTAAATTATTTTTAATTTCCCTTTTCATAAAACCAATTTTCCTTTCTTTCCTATTAGGTCATACAAAAAATTTACAAAAAAAATTGTGTTTAAAATTTCTTAACTAAATTCAGATCGAAATTTCTTAATAGGTGTTTTTAAAATTTGTTGGTTTGTCCGACCAGAAAAAGATTTTTTTGAATTTTTCTTTATTTCTTTTTTATATTATTTTTCCCCCTTTTTTTCCCTACTTCTTTTTCCTTCTTTTTTTTGCCCAATATTTTGCAAGAAAAAAACAAGTGTTTTTGAAATTTCTTGGTTAAATTTTCTTGCAAGAAATGAATGAATAAACTCTAAAGAAGAAAGAAATAAACATCAAATGAAGAAAAAAAAAAGATCTTATGGGTTAAGAAGAATCCCCAAATGAAAACAAACTCATGGCCACTAAACAATGGAAAATCTTGTGCTTGTGTTTGGACAATTAGAGAAATGTAGAAAATAGGAGAATAGTGAGAACTTTGTGGTTAATTTACAAATAAGATTTTCTTAAAAAAAACAAAAACAAAAAAAAAAAACCTTCCGGAAAATTTCTTGGTCGATTTTCCGACCAAGAAATCCCGGTCGGGATTCATAAATTCCCGGTCGGTATTCATACTTTTTTTTTCCAGATTTTTGTAAAAATATCTTATACAAACTCCTTGTTATCTAAAACATGTAAAATCATCCTCAATTGTACTTCAAAAAAACGTTGACAATATGAAAATTTTGAAGTGGGTCTATCCGTGTGTTTGATTTCACGTGTTTGATTTTATTTTTTAAAAATACTTTGTGGGTCAAATGGTGTGATGTTTGAAATTAATTAGTTGGGTTGATTTGTTGAAAAAAAACTAATTCCTATCATTAATGAAAATTGGAGAAGGATAAAAATGACTTTTCACATTGTGGGTCCCACTAAAAAGTTGCTAGTTTTATATAAAATAGGTTAAAAAAACAAGTTTTTAGAAACTAGGTCAATTTTGAAAACCCAAAACTCATATGGGTTAATTTTGACAATTTCCCAAAATTCATTAAATAAACGGAGAAAAAGTAACATCGTTTTCAACCAAAGACCAAAACCATCAAGGGTATACAAGGGACCAAAAAAGCGACTCCTCTTCCAACGTGGAAGAACTTCCTTGCTCGACACAAAATTTGCGTGAAGTAGAGGCCATGGAGGTAGCCTTGCACGTGATGGCCCTATTCTGAGCTCGTGGGCAGTGTTGAAGGTAAGCACATTAACAAGGGGTGTCATGGCAATGATGACTTCAATAATGTTCTTGATTTCTGAAAGAATTTCATCTTCATTGTTTAGGCATCTGATAACTTGTAGGCAATCGAATTCGACTTCAACGTTCAGACCACTACCGAAGTTCTCGAGTAAGGATCTCAACCCTTCCCACACTGTTGTGGCTTCTAGGACGATGATTGACCATTTCCTCGCAATGGGTTTCAGACCTGCGCAGATGGGAGACCCTTCTGAATCACAAACCAACCACCCAAGACTGCCTTTGCCTAAATCTTCGCTCCAAGAGGCATCCGAGTTAATTTTCCAGAAATTATCCGGAGGGGGGGACCAAGCTCCTTGATTCTGAAGGTTCTTTCCTTTGAATGCATTCACCCTTGATAGGTTCGCCTCTTTCCTTTCTCTGTGCTCGCGAAAAATCTTTTCAATTTGGATGGGAATCTGGAATTTTGAGTGCTTGTTGTTGTTGTTTAGTTTTTTATTTTTGAATTGCCACACTACCTACATAGTTAGCACAACCAACTCCAGCTCTTCTTTCTTAATGTTTGCAATCCACCATTCCCAGTTGTCCATGCTGCTCCAATTATCCCTGCACAACAAAAACAAGTTCCATGAGGAAGGGACATAATTTAGCCAAACTTCTTTTACCTGCTTGCATTCCCAACTGGAATGGACTGTGGATTCTCTCTTGTTTCTGCAGATTGCACACAAAGTGGTTTAAATCAATGCCTTTCTTTTGGATATTCTCCTTGGTCGGGATAATATCTTTGATGATTTTCCAAGCATTTATCTTCACTCTAGGCACATCCAAGTTCCATATTCTTTTCCAAAATCTCTTTATGTGGCTAGAATTTGTAGGGGAGGTTTTATCGGAAGAGTTTAAGGATATGGCTAAGTGATACGCACTCTTCACCGAGAAGAAACCTTTTTTATCATAACGCCACACTATATCATCTTTAGACAAAGCATCTCCAATGGGCATGTTTAGTATATCTTTCGCATCTTTTGGAATAAAACTTCCTCTAATAACCTCTTCCTAATAATCGAGTTAACTTTTAACCCTTTCAAGTTGTCAGTAATGACCAGAGGTTTAGCACATCCATCTCTGTTAATCCACGGGTTGTTGTCCATATCAATGTATCTCTCATTCCCCACCTTCCACCTATAGCCTTTGACAAAGAGATCTCTCCCCCATACGATACTTCTCCAAGTCAGGGATGGATTAAAACCAAGATTGGCCCTCATAAACTTTCCATCTTTGAAGTATCTGCCTTTCAGAGTTCTAGCATGGAGACTATTTGGGTTTCTGAGGATGCGCCAACTGGTCTTAGCTAGCATAGCTTGATTGAAAGCCCGTAACTCTCTAAAACCCAATCCTCCTTGATCTTTGCTCTTGCATAACGATTTCCACTTCTCCCAGTGCGTCTTGTTCTTGCCTCCTCTTGAGCCCCACCAAAATCTTGCACAAATACGGTTGATTTCGTCGCAAATTTTGTTAGGGAGCCTAAAGAAACTCATCGTGTATGTGGAGATTGCTTGCGCCACTGCTTTGATGAGAATCGCTTTGCCTCCTGCCGAAAAAAAGGTTTTCTTTCTATCTCTGTAAAATTTTCCACACCCAGTCTTTTACTCGCTTAAAAAGAACTCCTTTATTTTTCCCATTCTAAGATGGCATTCCAAGATATAATGCCCTAGAGAATTGTTAGACTTCATACCCAGGATCCTACCATATTTGTCAACATCTTGCTTTCTAATGTTTTTACTAGCCATGAAGGATGATTTGTCTAAATTAACCGTCTGGCCTGACGCTTCCTCATAAGACTTTAACACCTCTTTGATCATGATGCACTCCTTTTTCGAAGCTTGAAAGAATATGAGACTGTCATCTGCAAAAAAAAAAAAGGTGCATAAGAGGGGGACAATATTTATTAATGCGGAACCCTTTTAAGATTAGAGTTAGATACTTCCCTGGATAAAAGTGTCAATAAACCTTCAGCACAAATGAGGAAGAGATAAGGAGATAAATGATCTCCTTGTCTGATCCCCCTTTCAGGCTTAAAAAATTCCCTCGGGACACTGTTTATCAGCACCGCATATTCCACCGACTCCACGCAATTCATTATGATCTTCCTTCATCTGTCGCTAAATCCCATATGCTTCATCATGATATCAAGAAATTGTCATTCGACCCTATCATAGGCCTTACTCATGTCTAGTTTCATTGCTAAGCTTCCTTCTTTACCCTGTCTCTGTAGGGATAAGAGCCCTAGCGCAGCGGAAACGATCAGAAACCTTATCAGTTTAAATATCGATTGAGAAACCAATACGATGGCAAAACAATAAATTTACAGCAAGATTAAGAAAATAAACATGCTGTAAAACCATAAAACATGCTGAAAACAGAAACTAAAATACTAGATCTAATCTAGAAAAGGATCCTATTGATCCTTGGGTTCAAGAATTCTTACCCTTGAAGAGTTCTTAATTGAAAATCCGCCTTTTTTCCTTGATGTTTGCAGAAAACCAGCAGCAAAACGAACTTGATCTTAGCTACGAATCCCACACGAACACCACCACAAGGATTCACCAATGGACTCTGAAAGGTAACGGTGAGGGAGATGGTGGGATCTAGTTTCTTAGGGGGAACAAAATGCAGAGAGGATTTGAGAGAGCAAACAAGGGATTTTTCTGGAGAGAGTTTCTGTAACCTCAAAGGATCACGATCACCCAGAATGAATATCTCTCCAAAAAGCGGAACCAACCCCTTTTCTTAGGCGTGTGAGGGAGATTGATCAGGTCAAAACAAAAAACCACGATCTAATAACTGATCAGATGGTTTAATTTTAAAATTAATTAAATTAACAATTAATTAAATTAAATTAAAATTAAGTTATTTAATTCATAATTAAATAACAAATTCATTTAAACTATATTTAAATGATTATCCCTCACACATAACCTATAGTTTTAATCTAATTAAATCTAAATTTAATTAAATTAAAACAGTAATTAATTAATTATATAATTAATTAATATCATAATTAAATATCACATATTTAATCATAATTCTCTCATAATAACTACAGTATTAATGCACATCTAATGCACATTAATTATAACCTATAGTTTTAATCATGAATCATATTCATATTTCACCTTTTTATTCGAACACTTTCGAATACTCAACTTTCCCCAGAAATTAACCTCAACACCTTAATTGAGTCATCGGTGGGACCTAATGGACCTACAGATCAGAAGCTCCAACGATATGATATTAATTGGCTAAACTCATTAACCAAGTTAATCAATATTCGTTAACTGTAGTTCACTCCACTATAGAGCCACAACTGCACTCTTCTCACTACAGATATATTTCTGTGTCCACGGATATCGACCGTCAACAGCAAGTTAGCCCTTCACGTGTGTTCGTACCCCAGCTAGGTCAAATTACCGTTTTACCCCTGGGCTACCTCTTGGTCCTTAAGTACCGGTGCTCCTCTAATGAACAACCTGTTTGAGGTCCAACCATCAAACAGAAGTCCCTCTCGTGCCATAAAGAGGGTAGGGCCCATTG
The DNA here is from genome assembly GCA_036850905.1 of Luffa acutangula. Classification (NCBI taxonomy): domain Eukaryota; kingdom Viridiplantae; phylum Streptophyta; class Magnoliopsida; order Cucurbitales; family Cucurbitaceae; genus Luffa; species Luffa acutangula. The sequence continues at coordinate 38,136,425 of CM072094.1, read as the reverse complement.
TTCAAGACCCAGAGACACCACTTAAGAGAACACACCTCTACTTACCCTAATATCGGGAAGGAGTGAATTCCATCTTGTAAGACTACGTTCCCAGCTCCCCACTCGGTCTTGTCCCCAAAATGGTAGGCTTATTGAGTCGGCGAACAGGCCACTCTCACCCGTACAAATCAAAGGACAATCCCTCATGGACAGGAGTCCATAATCCACTCAGGATTAAGGCCAAGTTGCCTAGGTCATCCTAGTGGAATAGAAACCAAGCTAACTAACGGTGTTACAGTTAGTGGTAAACTATTTCGCAGTCCGATCTTTGTGCAAACTCATTGCACAAGATACCCCCACTCGCATGTCAACTACATGAACGCGTTGGATCACTACGTTTGTATCAATATACAAAGTGGGCCATATCCATAGTGCCACCAGGACAAGGTATCCAGCTTTATCCCTATACTACAGACCCTTTAGGCTAAAACTTGAACATTGATCCCCGAATGTCCCTACATACCAGTTCAAGCCTCATTCTATTAGCCTTGGATGTTTAGTTTATTGGATTAGGGTTATTAAGACAAGATATAATACAAACAATGAATAATACATCACTTTTATTAATGTTTGGTCAAATGTACATTTACTATCTACGAGTTTTAGGGCATAAAACCCAACAAACTCCCACTTGAACTAAAACTCAGGTTACAAGGAAGATATATACAATATAATCCAAAGCTGGAAATGGTACATGTATGTTGTACATTACATGAAAAGTAAATATACAAAATACAATAAACTAGGGCATCCTTACACCCATTACACATCTCTCACTTGCCCTAGATTACGATATATACATGTCTCGCAGACCTAGCCTTTCTAGATGACCCTCGAACACTTTAGCCGAGAGGGCCTTCGTAAACGGATCAACAATGTTGTGCTCGGAAGCAATCTTGGTCACGACCACATCTCCTCTTTGCACAATCTCTCGAATCAGATGATACTTCCTCTCTATGTGTTTACCTCTTTTGTGGCTGCGAGGTTCCTTTGAATTGGCTACAGCCCCACTGTTGTCACAGTATAACGTAATGGGCAAGTTCATATTTGGAACAACTTCCAAATCTGTCAAGAACTTCCTTAGCCAAACAACTTCCTTAGCTGCTTCACAAGCAGCTACATACTCAGCCTCCATCGTGGAGTCTGCTATGCATCCTTGCTTTATACTCCTCCAAACTACAGCTCCCCCATTAAGGGTGAAAACTGACCCTGACGTAGATTTCCTAGAATCCTTGTCAGTTTGGAAGTCAGAGTCGGTGTAACCAGTGAGAACTAACTCTTTAGCCCCAAACACCAACATGTAATCCCTCGTTCTCCTAAGATACTTGAGGATTCCTTTAACGTCGGTACAGTGGTCTAACCCTGGATTTGACAGATATCTGTTGACAATCCCTACAGCATAACAAATGTCGGGCCTCATGCATAACATGGCATACATTAAGCTACCCACTGCAGAGGCGTAGGGAATCCTTCTCATTTCCTCAACTTCTTGAGGTGTCTTAGGAGATTGTTCCTTAGACAAGTGAACCCCATGCCTGAAAGGCAACAAGCCCTTCTTGGAGTTCTGCATCGAATATCGAGCCAACATCTTGTCGATATACGTTGCTTGAGACAGAGCTAGCGTTTTGTCCTTTCTATCCCGAATAATCTGGATGCCAAGAACATACTGGGCTTCACCCAAATCTTTCATTTGGAATTGAGCTGCTAGCCATTCTTTTACGTCAGACAGATACCCTACATCATTCCCAATGAGTAGGATGTCGTCAACATAAAGTACGAGGAAAGCTACTTTATTCTTGTTGATCTTCTTGTATACTCAAGGCTCATCAACATTCTGGTCAAAGCCAAAAGATTTGATCGCAGTATCAAATCTAATATTCCAGGATCGGGAAGCCTGTTTCAACCCATAAATGGATCGATTTAGTTTACAAACCTTTTGTTCCTGACCTTGGGTTATGAACCCTTCGGGTTGAGACATAAAAATATTCTCGTCAAGGTTGCCATTCAAAAAAGCTGTCTTGACATCCATTTGCCATATTTCATAGTCATAAAACGTGGCAATGGATAAGAGAATTCTTATGGACTTAAGCATAGCAACTGGAGAAAAGGTTTCTTCATAGTCCACCCCTTCTCGTTGGGTATAACCCTTTGCTACGAGTCTGGCTTTGAAAGTCTGTACTTTCCCAGCAACATCTCTTTTCCTCTTATAGATCCATTTACACCCAATGGGTTTGATCCCTTCAGGTGGATCTACAAGTTCCCAAACTTGATTGAAGTACATAGACTCTATCTCAAGGTCCATGGCTTTGGCCCACTCGTCCTTATCTACGTCATTCATTGCCTGACGATAAAACAATGGATCTTCTACGCCGTCATCAGGTATGACTACTTGTGTTTCTGTTAAACCCAAGTAGCGGTTAGGTTGTATCACAACCCTCCCACTGCGTCGAAGCTCTCCCACTACGTGAGGAGGACTAGAATGACGAGAAGAATTGGGTTCTCCAACAACTCTTGTTGAAGGACCAGGTTCATCAACAACCCTTGTTGATCCTTTTGTAGCTTCTCCTAATACTAACTTACTTCGTGGTTTATGATCTCGAATGTGGTCTTCCTCCAAGAAAGTTGCATTTGTCGATACAAATACTTTATTATCTTGAGGGTCGTAGAAAAGACCACCTCTCGTTTCTTTCGGGTACCCAACAAATTGGCATATTCTTGTACGTGATTCCAATTTCTTAGGATTTGTCACTAACACATGTGCAGGACAACCTCAGATACAAAAGTAACGCAAACTAGGTTGACGCCCATTCCATAGCTCAAAAGGAGTTTCAGAAACACTTTTTGAGGGAACGTTGTTAAGAATATGTACTGCAATCGCTACTGCATACCCCCAAAACGAGCTAGGCAATTGAGCATAGCTCATCATAGATCGAACCATGTCCAACCAGGTTCTATTTCTCCTTTCTGATACACCATTCTGCTGAGGTGTACCAGGTGCTGAGAGTTGTGATTGGATTCCATGTTCTATCATATAGTCCTGGAATCGCTGATTTAGATACTCTCCACCTCGATCTGATCGAAGTGTTTTAATCGTTTTACCTAATAGGTTTTCTACCTCAGCCTTAAACTCTTTGAACTTTTCAAGAGCCTCAGACTTATGGCCCATCAGGTACAAGTAACCGTATCTAGAATAATCATATATGAAAGAGATGAAATATTCATAACCACTTCGAGCCTTTACATTCATTGGACCACAAAGATCCGAATGTGTCAGTTCAAGTGGTTCTTTGGCTCTATAACCTTTTCCAGTAAAAGACCTCTTGGTCATTTTACCCTCGAGACACGATTCACAGGGTGGTAAAGATGTATCTTCTATATCAGTTAGAAGCCCATTTTTAACCAAACGATCGATCCGATCGATGTTAATATGACCGAGACGAAGGTGCCAAAGATACGTGTTGTTACTTAAAGGAGAAACCTTTTGCCTTTTGTTTTGTGTTTCGGCCGTTTTAAAAATTCCATGACTTAAAATAGCCTTAGCATCAGTTGGTCTTAACACAAACAAATTATTTTCACGCTTAGCTGAACAAACATAAATTCCATTCTGAGAAATCAAAGCTTCATTAAGCATGAATGAAATATTGTAACCTTGTTCAAGTAAAACAGATACAGAAATAAGATTCCTTTTAATTCTAGGAACCAAATACAAGTTCTCCAAAATTAAATACTTATTTCTAAAAAATAATTTTGCAGCTCCCATTACACGAGCTGAAACGACGTCTCCTGTTCCAACCTTGAGCGTCATTTCATCGTCTGCCAGCTGTTGGAAATCATTTCCCTGAAAAGAAGAACAAACATGATTAGTGGCTCCCGAATCCAGTATCCAGGCGAACTCATCATGTTCTACGAGACAAGTCTCTAATACAAGTAAATCGAATTTACCTTCTTTTTCTCTTCTCTTCTCAGCAAGGTAACGGGGACAGTTCCGCTTCCAATGACCATCTGCGTTGCAGTGGAAGCACCTGCCTTTGTCGGCCACGACATTGGCCTTTCCCTTCCCTTGCACAGCCTGTGCAGGAGCCTTCCCCTTGTCTCCCTTCCTCTTCTGTATCTACTTCGATGAAGAAGCCTGGGGTACAGATTTAGTCCCTGAAGATGAACCCTTCAGGAACTTCTTCTTGGAATGGGCCACATTGGCCTCTCCTTTAACCACATTTTTTCCCTTGCTCTTTTGCAAGGACTCATAAATCTGTAACTCCAAGAGGAGGGTAGTCAGGTTGAACTGAATCTTATTCATGCTGGCGTTCGTCCTGAATGACAGATAGCTCGCTGGGAGCGAGTGAAGGATGAACGCAACCTGACTGCGCTCGCAGACAACCCCGCCATTTGCCTCAGCTATATTGAACTGGTTAATCATGTCCAGGACATGTTCCCGAACAGATTGACCTTCCAGCATCTTGGCATTGAAGACGTTCTTCAAGGCGTCGTGGTGGAGCTGGTAGGACGAAAGTCCAAACATCTCCTACAGGGAATTCATAATCTCCCTGGCAGTTTCCACGTTCTCGTAACGCTTGGCCAATACTTCAGACAAGCTGACCAGTATATAGACTTTGACCTTTTCATTGGCCTTAGTCCAACGTTCGTAGGCGTCTTTTACTGCCTGAGCGGCAGTGCGAGGGGGAACAGGAGGACATTCCTCCGTTAAGACGAACCTTAAATCCTCAACCACAAGTATGGTATTTAAGTTCGATTTCCATTGTGGAAAGTTTTCGCCAGTAAGTTGTTCGTTTTTAAGCAAGGAAATTATGGAGGAAGACATTGCTGAAAAACAAACAATTGACCGTATTAGTTATCTTTGCCTTAACCCATCACACAAGCAAGACAAACAATTGCATACATCCAATCAATTTTGCAAACAAACAATCAAAGAACCCTAATAAAACTATGATTGAGTTTCACAACGATGCTTTAGAGGTTTAGAAGAACAGCCACCGAAGGGTGATCAGTTGTTCCTCCTCTAAAATGAGACTTTTCTCAGTCAATTTCTAATACCAGAATAACTCATATTCCATTAGATATTAACCACCGTTGTTCGGTCAAGGATTTGTTAACAATTAACTCCTCCCCGTAAGTGTAACCCTCCCACTTTCAGATCTCAGAGGCACGGACCAACAGGCTACCGTTAGGAAAGATAACTGTTGGTAATTAGCCTAATCGATCCTATCCTATTCAGGAGTTCACGGTGTTCTGAATCTTATGATCAGGCCCTCCGAAGGGGTGGTTGCTCCAGGGAAACACGCAGGCGGATCATAGGAATCTCACGTTGTGACTTAGGGGTGGAGACCGAAGGATACGTTGACACGTGTCCCGCTCCCACTTACTATAGTCACTTTCCCCATTCACCTTGATATTGACCCATGCAAACACTCTCTGAAGGGAGGCCGCTCTACGACGACACGAAGCCGAGCATGGATTTCACGGTGTGAACTATACAGGGACGCAGGAGCAAAACTCGATTTAAATCAAGTTTTGTAATTTTCCTCCCACTAAAGTAACCTATCGGATATTTTAGGGTTTGATTAAACCTAGATAAATCCGGCTAAGTCATTTATCTAAGTCTAGCCCTATTATAACTATTATAATAAGACCTAATGTCTAGCTGCATTAAACAATTTTAATTTACCTAGCGACATCATTCTAACATTAACCTGTGATTAATTCAACTCCGGTGTTCCAGATCAGTTCCAAGGTAGGAGGTGTTCCGTATACCGTCAACTTAAATACCTCCAATCCTTAGATAGAACTTCACTGGTAGAGTTCCCTTATAATCTCAGGAATGTTTGTCCTACTTAGTTGATTAAAACTATTTTAAAACTAAGTAAGAATTTCTAATCCTATTAGAAAATTATCTTAGGTCTAATTAATTTTAACTCATTAAAATCAATTCATTTTAACCTAAGATCCTATGTGAGCATGCATATCTTGATTATAGATTGACGGTTTCTAATCATAAATTTTAAACTATTTCAAAATTTTAATGATTAGCCCTATAATCATGCATAGTATAGTTTAAATCAAATAACAATCACATTCTAATTAATCAAATTTAAACTATAACTTTGCATTGCATGATAATTAATATAACTTTTATATTAACCTATGGATGTATCATGCTCAATGCAACTTGATTTCCATTTTTAATAAATAAACAATTTTATTACAGCCAAAAAAATGGAAAATCACCTTAGCATGCTGCAAACAATTTATTTTTAATATAACTCTTATATTAAAACTATGTAATTGCATGCATCATACTATTCCATTTTCATGAATTTAATATAACTCAACTATATATTAAATAAATCATGAAAATCCATGCATTATCATCCAAATATTATAATCATATTATAACATACATAATGCATGAGCATGCTTTATATCCTAAGGTGGGATTAAAATTTAAATTACATCCACAAAGCATTTAAATGGCGAATAAACCGGTTTAATTGGCCCCTAGGATAATTAAAGCAAAAATTACACTAATTAAAGCTTTAAAACTATCCTATTACATAAATTACAGCTCCAAAACTGGTCTAGAATCCACGAACCGACTCGAACCACTACGAACCGACCTTGAAAATCCCGAACCGCCCATGAACCGGGTTGAACCGGACCAAACCGGTCCCTGCTCAACCCTAACCGCACGAACAAAACTACCCATTAGGGTTTCAACACACGTTTTCACGTAAAACAACCGCAGCATTAAATCGCGACAATGTCGAGACGTTATAAGCTTAGCGTCCCGACGCTGGCGCGATTTCAACCGTTCGCTGGGTGAAATCGCGACAGCGTCGAGACGCTGTAGGCCTTGCGTCCCGACGCTGCTGCGTCTGGAGCTCGATTCTGGGCAAAAAACAGCGGCTGAACAGTTCCAATTGGCCTCGATTGATACCGCGTTCTTCACCGATCTTCAACCTATTCTAGACCGGGATTGTACGGACTCGATTTCATGAATTAATGCCCAAAAACACAGGGGCCTATACAAATAATTGCATAAAAAACTCATAAAATCTATGGCCAATTAAAACCCAAACAGTTTATCGTAAAACTTAATACATACATTATGCAAATCCCACCTTACAGCCAATCGCAAATCCCAAATCAATATTCAAAACACGATTTGGCTCTGATACCAATTGTAGGGATAAGAGCCCTAGCGCAGCGGAAACGATCAGAGACCTTATCAGTTTAAATATCTATTGGGAAAGCAATACGATGGCAAAACAATAAATTTACAGCAAGATTAAGAAAATAAACATGCTGTAAAACCATAAAACATGCTGAAAACAGAAACTAAAATACTAGATCTAATCTAGAAAAGGATCCTATTGATCCTTGGGTTCAAGAATTCTTACCCTTGAAGAGTTCTTAATTGAAAAACCGCCTTTTTTCCTTGATGTTTGCAGAAAACCAACAGCAAAACGAACTTGATCTTAGCTACGAATCCCACACGAACACCACCACAAGGATTCACCAATGGACTCTGAAAGGTAACGGTGAGGGAGATGGTGGGATCTAGTTTCTTAGGGGAAAAAAATGCAGAGAGGATTTGAGAGAGCAAACAAGGGATTTTTCTGGAGAGAGTTTCTGTAACCTCAAAGGATCACGATCACCCAGAATGAATATCTCTCCAAAAAGCGTAACCAACCCCTTTTCTTAGGCGTGTGAGGGAGATTGATCAGGTCAAAACAAAAAACCACGATCTAATAACTGATCAGATGGTTTTATTTTAAAATTAATTTAATTAACAATTAATTAAAAAATTAAAATTAAGTTATTTAATTCATAATTAAATAAAAAATTCATTTAAACTATATTTAAATGATTATCCCTCACATAACCTATAGTTTTAATCTAATTAAATCTAAATTTAATTAAATTAAAACAGTAATTAATTAATTCCATAATTAATTAATATCATAATTAAATATCACATATTTAATCATAATTCTCTCATAATAACTATAGTATTAATGCACATCTAATGCACATTAATTATAACCTATAGTTTTAATCATGAATCATATTCATATTTCACCTTTTTATTCGAACACTTTCGAATACTCAACTTTCCCCAGAAAGTAACCTCAACACCTTAGTTGAGTCATCGGTGGGATGATAGCGAGCATAGCTAGCTACTTTTACTTATTTAATTTAGCTAGTCTTTTATGATGTTTGGGCCATTTTATTGTGCTTTATTGTTTATTTTGTAGGAAATGGTTGATTGGAGCTATAATGCCATATTAGAGTTAATCGGGTGCTCGGGGCGTGAAAAGATGCAAAGGAATGAAAAGAGTAAAAGAGGAGAAAAGTCAAATCTCGGTCAACAGCAGGCTAGCGTCGAGACGCAAGCTCTTGAGCGTCTCGACGCTCACATTCCACATCAAGTTTTTGGCGCCGTTGCCGGGGATTGACACATTTAGCTAAATTGATATTGTGAAAAAATTGTTTGATCTTAATTTAGGGTGTATTTTTACCTTTTTAGTTGATTGAATTTTTTTCCTTATTTGTTTTGCTTCCCATATTTGATTTTCTAGGTTAGTTTTTCTTTTAGTTGTGTAATCTTTTCCTTATTTGTTCTTGTTTTTCTTTTCTAGATTAGTTTCCTTATTTGTGTTTTGCCATATTTATTTTTGCAGTCCATATTAGGCTATTTTATTTCCTTTTCTAGATTATATTTTCTATATTTAGATTAGTTGTTTTCTTTTCTTTGTTGCTTTCCATAATTGTTTTCTTTTCTTTTTAGGGTAGTTTTAAATTTTGCATGCATAGTAGTAGAGAAGTAGCACCATTTGATCCCGAGATAGAAAGAACCATCCATAGGCTTCGAAGGGAGAATAGAGAAAACGTTCAAATGGCTGACCAAAATCCACCTGAGGAGCCTAGGCCTATTAGAGATTATTTTCAGCCTGTGTTTCGGGGGCAACAGTCGGGGATTGTCTATGCACCAATTAATGCAAACAACTTTGAGCTGAAGACTGGTCTCATTCAGATGGCTCGAGACTGTGCATATAGAGGATCGCCCACCGAGGATCCAAATTCTCATATTAAATCATTCTTGGATATTTGTGGGACGGTAAAGATTAATGGAGTCTCTGAGGTTGCTATTCGCTTACGTTTATTTCCCTTTTCTTTGCAGGATAAAGCACGAGATTGGTTGCAGTCTATTACTCCTGGGAGCATCACCACCTGGGATGCTTTGGTCCAGGTCTTTTTAAAGAAATTTTTCCCTCCTGCAAAGACGGTCAAGCTGAGGACCGAGATTGGGACATTCCAACAACAATATGATGAGCAGCTGTTCGAAGCTTGGGAGCGATTCAAAGAGCTACTGAGGAAGTGTCCTCAACATGGTTACCCCGATTGGCTTCAGGTACAGTTATTTTATAATGGTTTAACTCCTAGTACAAAAACGATTGTTGATGCAGCTGCAGGTGGGACTCTGTTGTCCAAGACCATGGAAAATGCTCGCATACTTCTAGAGGATATGGCCACCAACAGCTATCAGTGGCCATCTGAGCGGTCTACACCCAAAAAGATTGCTGCTGGAGTGTTTGAGGTTGATAAAGTAAGTGCACTCCAGGCCCGGATGACTTCCCTCGCTAATGCTTTTATGAAATTTTCAGGTACAGGGAGTGCACAGTCAATTGAATCAGCTGCTGCTTTAGCATCTAGACCTCAGGAGGAGACCATCGAGCAGGTTCAGTATGTATCAAATTTTAATTCTAGGGGATATAATAATAGTTCTACACCTACACATTATCACCCTAACAATAGAAACCATGAAAATTTCTCTTATGCTAATACTAAGAATGTTCTTAATCCTCCTGGTTTTGCCCCTCAAACTCAAGATAATAAAAAGTTAGAAGATCTTGTTGGAGCTTTCATTGCAGAGTCTAGTAACAGGACAACCAAGTTAGAGGAGGCAGTCATTGCCATCAATTCAACAGTGAATGGCCACAGTGCAGCCATCAAGAACATTGAGACTCAGCTGGGACAGTTGGTGAATGTTGTAAGCACCATGAATAAAGGTAAGGCCCCAGCTGAACAAGAGAAACCCCATATGGAGTATTGTAAGGCAATCACTGTGCACCAGGAGGAATCTGAAGAGGAACCAGAATTTGAGGACTATGAAACGCCTACAGGGGAAGCTGAGGAGGACACATCATCTGATGAGGCTGAAAAGCCTAACCTTGAGCCTCCTATTCCTTCTCCCACGCTGTTGGTTCCCAAGGAAAAGAAAAAGAAAAAGAATAAAAAGAATAATCAGGTTCAGTTTAATGCTTTTATGAATCTGAATATTAATATTCCTTTTGCAGAGGCATTAGAGATGCCCCAATACAACAGGTTCATGAAGGAGTGGTTAGCAAAGAAGCGAAAGGAAAAGAAAGTTGACACTGTTTATCTTGCTTCCACATGCAGCACCAGAGTACAACAGAAAGTACCTGAAAAAGTAGCAGATCCAGGGAGTTTTTCTGTTCCTTGTAGTTTTGGTACTTACTCTTTTAGAGCATTATGTGATTTAGGTGCTAGCATTAATATCATTCCTCTATCTTTGTGTAAAAAGTTAGATATAGGTGAGATTAAGTCTACTCTTGTAAAGCTCCAATTGGCTGATCAATCTGTGGTGAGACCAGTTGGTATTGTAGAAAATGTGTTAATCAGAGTAGGTAGATTTTTCCTCCCTATTGACTTGTATGTTATGGACATGATAGAAAATCCTTCGATGCCTGTCATATTAGGACGACCATTCCTCGCTACTGGGCGAGTGATTATAGATATTGAGCGTAGGGAGCTCACTATTAGAGTCAAGAACGAAAAAGAAATCTTTAAAGCAGTTGAAGACTCTAAAGATGAAGTGCTTTTCATGGGCTACAGGAAAGGTGCAAGAAAGAGCACCTCTGTTGGATTCACAGAACAAAAGCCTCCTTGAAGCACGGTCAACATGTCGAGCTAATGACGTTAAACAAGCGCTTATGGGAGGTAACCCAAGTAAGTTTTTTTTTTTTTTTTTTTTGAGAAATCCCAAGTAAGTTTAGTGTGTTTTCTTTTTGTTTTTGATTTATTGTTTGTTTTTGTTTTGTAGGTCTTGTTTTCTTTCTCTCCTTTGCTTTCAAGCTTTCAAGATTTCAAGCTCTCAAGCAAGAAGTCATCATCATTCCAGGCCAGTATTGTTCACTCCTGTCATTCTTTTATTGTTCTCATGTTTGTTTATGCCTTATTTTCTTTATACATTGAGGACAATGCATATTTTAAGTTTGGGGGTGGATTAGCATGTTTGTGGAGCCCTTGAGCATCTGAGTTCGGGCTATAGTTTTGAGCTTTCTTTGAATTATGCATATGGTTGTTATAGTTTTGAGCTTTCTTTGAATTATGCATATGGTTGTTTTTTGGATGCTACTTTTGCATGATTATGATGTCCTAGGATAGGCTTTCTTGTCAATTTTCAAGCTTGTGATGAGATGTAAGCATAAGTGCCCAAAAAGGGAGACTTTTTAAAATTTTTCTAGGAGACGGCTTGCATGAGTAGAGTATCTGTCTTGGCTAGATTTGGATTTGAATGCTTAGGAGCGAATTATTGGGTTCATATGCTTGTTGTCACCTCGATAGGTGTAGGGTAGAGCTAAAGAGTTAATTTTTTTGCAAATTAGCATGTTTGATCTTGCTTAGGAGAAAAGAAAAGAATATCTGCTTATCATGTTCATAACGAAAAATCATTCTTGTTGTTATTGTTGAAAAAGAAAAAAAGTCATGACTTATGCTCGCAATATGCAATGGTTAATAAAGATTAAGGCAAAAAGAGCTACCCCTGTTGTGATCAGTTAGGCCAACCAGAGAAAACTCAGGTTAAGGGTCCCTGCAATGGGTGTGTGAAAGCTAGTGCCACATTTAAATGCTTAATTCAATTGTTAATTAAAAGCACCTAAGTATGGAGATAAACAAACTAATTTGTTGCATTAACTCATTAGTGAAGCCTTAGTGCCAGTGTAGAGGGAAGATGAGCTGAGAGTTTAATAATCCAATCCCGAGCTAGTAGAGTCTGATCTTGTTGAGTTAGATCTCGCTTGTGCAAGTTAATTTGGGAAAAATTTTAATTTGTCTCCCTCATTGGTCCTTGTGTGCATATCTCTTGCTTGCTTGGTTATTGACTTTTGAGCCTTGAGGATTGAGTTATGATTGTTGCATCCATTCTTCCATTGTATGTCTGATTTAGAGTTTGCTCGAGGACTAGCAAAAGCTTAAGTTTGGGGGTATTTGATAGCGAGCATAGCTAGCTACTTTTACTTATTTAATTTAGCTAGTCTTTTATGATGTTTGGGCCATTTTATTGTGCTTAATTGTTTATTTTGTAGAAAATGGTTGATTGGAGCTATAATGCCATATTAGAGTTAATCGGGTGCTCGGGGCGTGAAAAGATGCAAAGGAATGAAAAGAGTAAAAGAGGAGAAAAGTCAAATCTCGGTCAACAGCAGGCTAGCGTCGAGACGCTAGCTCTTGAGCGTCTCGACGCTCACATTCCACATCATGGGACCTAATGGACCTACAGATCAGAAGCTCCAATGATATGAGATTAATTGGCTAAACCCATTAACCAAGTTAATCAATATTCGTTAACTGTGGTTCACTCCACTATAGAGCCACATCTGCACTCTTCTCACTGCAGATATATTTTTGTGTCCACGGATATCGACCGTCAACAGCAAGTTAGCCTCTCACGTGTGTTCGTACCCTAGCTAGGTCAAATTACCGTTTTACCCCTGGGCTACCTCTTGGTCCTTAAGCACCAGTGCTCCTCTAATGAACAACCTGTTTGAGGTCCAACCATCAAACAGAAGTCCCTCTCGTGCCATAAAGAGGGTAGGGCCCATTGTTCAAGACCCAGAGACACTACTTAAGAGAACACACCTCTACTTACCCTAATATCGGGAAGGAGTGAATTCCATCTTGTAAGACTACGTTCCCAGCTCCCCACTCGGTCTTGTCCCCAAAATGGTAGGCTTATTGAGTCGGCGAACAGGCCACTCTCACCCGTACAAATCAAAGGGCAATCCCTTATGGACAGGAGTCCATAATCCACTCAGGATTAAGGCCAAGTTACCTAGGTCATCCTAGTGAAATACAAACCAAGCTAACTAACGGTGTTACAGTTAGTGGTAAACTATTTCGCGGTCCGATCTTTGTGCAAACTCATTGCACAGGATACCCCCACTCGCATGTCAACTACATGAACGCGTTGGATCACTACGTTTGTATCAATATACAAAGCGGGTCGTATCCATAGTGTCACCAGGACAAGGTACCCAGCCTTATCCCTATACTACAGACCCCTTAGGCTAAAACTTGAACATTGATCCCCGAATGTCCCTACATACCAGTTCAAGCCTCATTCTATTTGCCTTGGATGTTTAGTTTATTGGATTAGGGTTATTAAGACAAGATATAATACAAACAATGAATAATACATCACTTTTATTAATGTTTGGTCAAATGTACATTTACTATCTACGAGTTTTAGGGCATAAAACCCAACAGTCTTTTGCTATTAATAGCATGGATGCACTCGAACCCCATTATGACATTATCTGTTATAAGCCTCCCTGGTATGAAGGTCGATTGGTTTGGGGATATTATCGCATCTAACACTTTATTCATCCTGTTAGCCAAGGTTTTAGCTATGGTTTTATAGATCACGTTGCATAAGCTTATGGGCCTGAAGTCTAATGGGTACTTTGGGTCATCACGCTTAGGAATTAAGGATATGAAGATTTTATTAAGATATTTCACATCCTCTCCATTGTTAAGGACATTAAGACATGTTGTGACAATGTCGTTTCCTAATATCTTCCAGTAGTTCTGAAAAAATAACGCGTGAGCCCCGTCCGACCCCAATGCTTTCATTGGGCTCATGCTTTTAATTGCTGCCACAATCTCTTCTTTGGTGAATAATCTGTCCAGGCCCTCTCTCTACTCTGGGGAAATTTTTCTGTTGGAAGCTCTAGCCACTGAATCTATTGCTTGTGAATTCGGCTGGGAAGAAGAAAATATTTCCTTGAAATAGTCCATGGATATTTTGTTGATTTCTTCAATTTCATCTTGCCATTCTTCTTTGCTGTCAAAGAGCCCTTTGATCTCATTTTTCCTTTTACGATGATTCGCTTTAGCATGGAACCATTTCATGTTTTTGTCTCCCCAGTTGAGCCATTCTTCTCTCGATCTAATTCGCCAAAATTTCTCCTCATCTTCAAGGAGTTTGTCGAGTTCTTCCTCAAGCTTGATCAAATTGGGAGCATTTTCTTCTTGCCAGCTTACTTGCAACCTTTCAATTTCCTTTGTTTTTTTCTCTATGGCACCTTTTAGAGATCCCGCAAGTCTTTCCTTATTCCACCTGAACAGATTAGTAATACAAATTTGAACTTTGAAGTTGAAATTGCTCACTGGCGTGCACCTATTTGGTTAAAACACATAATATTCATCTAAAAGCACACCTATTTGGCACCAATGACACCCAAATCACTATAGAAATAAGGCCTAAATTGAAGGGGATAAAAGCCCCTACGCAGCGGAAGCACATCAATTGGACCTTACACCATATATTAATTAACATTAAAATACCGTTTCGAAAAGGCAAAAAAAACTTTAAACATGCTTTAAAGTTGCTGGAAATTTCTATAAACATGCTTGAAAATTAAATCTAATTTATTTTCATGCTTTTCTAAAGAAACAGGAAATAACCGTTACAAACCTTCGTTGTAGACTTGACCATTCTTCGCCAACGACGCTTCAACAAACGAAAACGCAGTAGCCTCCTTGTAGTTTCTTCGCTGGAAAATTCTTCTTCAAAGATACAATAACCACAGAGGTTACACCGGTATATCTCTAAGTCTAGGAGGCAAAAGACTTGTGGGAGTGATAGCGAGCATAGCTAGCTATTTTTCCCTATTTAATTCAGCTAGTCTTTCATGAATTATTGGCCATTTTATTGCACTTAATTTTTTATTTTGTAGGAAAGCGTCGATTAGAGCTAAAACGTGGAATTGGAGTTAATCGGGTTTTCGAGACGTGAAAAGATGCCAAAGAACCGGAAAGATTCAAGCAACAAGGAGCCAAGAGAGGGCAATCTGCCTATCAGCGTCGAGACGCCACTCTTGGAGCGTCTCGACGCTGGTTTTCCTTAATTACAATAGGCGGCAGCATCACAGTGTCGAGACGCTGTGATAAGAGCGTCTCGACGCTCTCGATTTTTCCATAATCAGAACGCGCGTTTAAGAGGCAGCGTCAAGACGCTGTCTTGACAGCGTCTCGACGCTATCAGCAGATTTTCCTATTTAACTTTCTTTTCTTGTTACGGATTGGAGGAGGCCAAATTGAGAGATTTTAACCCTAATTTCGACTAGAGACCTACTGTGGGAGCTGTAGCAAGGACGAGGACCGGGAATCTCACTTGGTGGCGTGGATATCGAGACGGGGACGTGTCGGGATTGACGACATTAAGTGTTTCCTTGCCTTTTACTTCTCTCTAGCTAGATTTTATGGCTTTTTCATGTTTAGTTGAGCTTGTAATGACATGTATGAGTAGCTAAACTTGTAGCTTAGGGATTGATGTAGTTGATTTAGTTTATGGATTGATTTATGGTTTATGTTGTGCAATGGTTATTATGTTTGTAATCTTGATTTAATACTTTCAATTAATTGGCCATTAGTTGAATGATTTAAGTTTTGAATCTAGCTCGGGAGAGGGTATTTAATGTAGACTTATTCAAGATTGCATGACTAAAGTTTATTTTCTAATTTCGTGACGGTTTTTAGATTAACTTTAGAATTGGTCAAAAGATCTCATTGCCTTGCATGTTAATAAACTTAGATAGGGATGTCGAGTTGATTAATTTGCATGAGAATCAATTATACTCGAGAGAGATAGTTGTGATTAAAGGGTCTTAGGCTCATAATTCCATTGTGCATGATAACTTATTCCTAAAATCAATCCTAGACTAAAATTGGCGAAATCAATTCCCTAAGTGTTCTTTCAATTGCATCTCCACTGTTTGTTATTTGCTTGTTTTGATTTAGTTTTCATATCATCCACTCACTACATTGTGTTCCCTAAATAAAATTGAGCAAGATAATTCATAATACTTGATTTAGCTTAAAAATCCAATCCAGAGGACGACACTCGTTTATACGAACACTTTATTATTACTTGACTCGTGCACTTGCGGTAGGAAAATTCCACATCAGGGAGTCTTTCTCTAAGAGGGAGGTTAGAGAGAATTCTAGGGTCTTGTCTTGTGAGTCTAAGAGCAAGAGGAGAGTACTGAACCAATTAGGTCTAGTGTTCTATTTATAAAAGAGAGGCCATGAATAAAATATTCAATTAAATCAATCTTTTCCAAAATTGATTCAATCTTATTCCTTATTTAATCAATCTAAGATCAATCAATTCCATAATTGATTAATCTTTTCCACAAATGACTAATTACTTCCATAAGTGATTAGATCATTTCCATAAATGATTAATCACTTTCTTAAGTGATTAATTATTTCCATAATTTATTAATTCCCAGTTAATGAATTCTTTAATTAATTAACCACCAATTAAATATCAAATATTTAATTTCCAGCCTTAAATTAATTAATTTTGCCCAAATAGATTTTAGGTCTTAAAATTAATTAATTCATTATTTGAACTCTTTCAAACTTCCATAAATTTAATGTGACTCAAATTTATATTAATATTTGAATTTCTTCAAATATTAATTTCTCTCATAATAATATATCAATATATATTATATTGTTTCCCTTAGTAAATTGAACATTTTCAATTTACATTTATTATTTAGTTGCCTCAAATTACTTTATGAGCTACCAGTGGGACCTAATGGACCTGCAGATCAGAAGCTCCAACTATGTGAGATTAATTGGTCAAACTCATTAACCAAATTAATCAATATTCGTTAACTGTGGATACATTCCACTATAGACTCACAGTTGCACTCTTCTCACTGCAGACATATTTTCTGTGTCCATGGATATAGACCAATATCGACTAGTTAGTCCTTCACGAGTGTCCATAACACCAGCTGGGTCAAATTACCGTTTTACCCCTAGGTTACTTCTATTTCCTTAAGTACCAGTTCTCCTCTAATGAACAACCTATTTGTGGTCCAACCATCAAAAAGAAAACCCTCTCGTGCCATTGAGAGGGTAGGGCCCTTTGTTCAAGACTCGGAGTCACCACTTTAGGGAACACTCATCTGCTTCCCTAAAGTCGGGAAGGAGTGAATTCCATCTTGTATGATTATGTTCCCAGCTCTCCATTCGGTCTTGTCCCCAAAATGGTAGGCTTATTGAGTCGGCGTATTGGCCACTCTCACCCATACAAATCAAAGGACAATCCCTCATGAGCAGGAGTCCATAATCAACTCAGGATTAAGACTAAGTTGTCTAGGTCGTCCTAGTGAAATAGAAAACTAACTAGTTAACGGTGTTATAACCAGTGGTTACTATTTTGTGGTCCAGTCTTATGCAAACTCATTGCATAGGATACCCCACTCGCATGTCTCCTACACGAACGCGTTGGATCATAGCATTTGTATCAAATACAAAGTGGGTCGTATACATAGTGTCGCCAGGATAAGGCACCCAGTCTTATCCATATACTATAGACCCTTTAGGTTGTTTCTTGAACAATTATCCCATATGTCGCTACGTATAGTTCAAGACTCATATTACAGCCTAGGGTGTCTAGTTTATTGGTTTAGGGTTATTTTAGGCAAAGACAAATATAAAATTACTAATAACATTTAATGGAAAAATATATCAATATTATTTCATTAATATCCGGTCAACGGTTACATTCACTATCTACGAGTTTTAGGGCATAAAACCCAACAAACTGCCACTTGAACTAAAACACTAGTTAGTGGGATGTAAATGCAATAATCTAAAGCTGGAAATGTCATGTATACTAAAATAATACAATGAACTAGGGCATCCTTATACCCATTATACATTTCTCCCACTTGCCCTAGATTAGATGGCATACATATCTCGTAGACCTAGACCCTCTAGATGACCCTCAAACACTTTAGCCGTGAGAGCCTTCGTAAATGGATCAGCGATGTTGTGCTCTGAAGCGATCTTAGTGACGATCACATCTCCTCGTTGCACAATCTCCCGTATCAGGGGATACTTCCTTTCGATGTGTTTACCTCGTTTGTGGCTTCGAGGTTCTTTTGAGTTGGCTACAGTCCCATTGTTGTCACAGTATAGTGTTATGGGCACATTCATATTCGGAACAACTTCCAAATCAGTCAAGTACTTTCTAAGCCAGACTGCCTCCTTAGCTGCTTCGCAAGCTGCTACATACTCAGCCTCCATGGTTGAGTCTGCTATGCATCCTTGTTTGATGCTTCTCCAAACTACTGCTCCTCCATTAAGGGTGAATATTGACCCTGATGTAGATTTCCTTGAATCCTTATCAGCTTGAAAGTCAGAGTCAGTGTATCAAGTAAGAATCAAATCCTTAGCTCCATACACAAGCGTGTAGTCCCTCGTTCTCCGAAGATACTTGAGGATATTCTTAACCACTCCCCAGTGGTCCAACCCTGGATTAGACTGATACCTACTAACTACTCCCACTCCATAACAAATGTTAGGCCTAGTGCAAAGCATAACATACATTAAGTTGCCCACAGCTGAGGGGTAGGGAATGTGTCTCATGTTCTCAATTTCTTGAGGTGTCTTAGGAGACTGTTCCTTAGACAGGTGTACCCCATGTCTGAAGGGTAATAATCCCTTCTTGGAGTTTTGCATTGAATATCGAAACAACATTTTGTCAATATACATTGCTTGAGACAGTGCTAGCATTTTGTTCTTACGATCCCTAATGATTTGGATTCCAAGAACATATTGAGCCTCTCCCAGATCTTTCATTTAGAATTGGGCTGCTAGCCATTTCTTAATGTCAGTGAGGTACCCTACATCATTCCCAATGAGTAGGATATCATCTACATAAAGTATTAGAAAAGCTACTTTCTTTTTGTTGATTTTCTTGTACACACAAGGCTTATCAACGTTTTGGTCAAAACCAAAAGATTTGATCGCAGTATCAAATCTAATGTTCCATGATCTGGACGCTTGTTTCAATCCATAAATGGACCGATTGAGCTTACAAACCTTTTGCTCCTGACCTTGGGCTATGAACCCTTCGGGTTGAGACATGAAGATATTATCTTCAAGATTACCATTCAGAAAGGCAGTCTTGATGTCCATTTGCCATATTTCATAGTCATAATATGTGGCTATGGACAAAAGAATTCTTATGGACTTTAACATGACTACAGGAGAAAAGGTTTCCTCATAGTCAACCCTTTCCTTTTGGGTATAACCCTTTGCCACTAGTCTAGCTTTGAAAGTTTGTACCTTCCCAGCTGCATCTCTTTTTCTCTTATAGATCCATTTGCATCCTATGGGTTTTACCCCATCTAGTAGATCTGTGAGTTCCCATACAAAATTGGAGTGCATTGACTCCATTTCCAAGTTCATGGCTTTGACCCATTCATCCTTATCTTCGTCATTCATTGTCTGTCGATAGGGCAATGGATCCTCAATGTCATCATTAGGTATGACAACCTGAGTTTCAGTTAAACCCAAGTAGCGATCAGGTTGTAATACAACCCTCTCACTACGTCAAGGCATTCTCAACGTCTGAGATGGACGGGATGGATCTGAAGAACTAGTTCCTTCATCAACCCTTGTTGTAGGTCCAACTTCGTTAACAACTCTTGGTGATTCTTCAGCAGTTTCTCCTAATATTATTTTGCTACGTGGTTTATGATCCTTCATGTCGTCTTCCTCCAAGAAGGTGGCATTTGTCGATACAATCACCTTATTTTCTTGTGGGTCGTAGAAATAACCACCTCTCATTTCTTTAGGGTAACCAACAAATTGGCACAGTTTTGAACGAGGTTCCAGTTTCTTAGGATTTGTCACAAGATGTGTACTGTAGTCTCTACTGCATATCCGCAGAATGAGTTAGGCAATTAAGCATAGCTCATCATTGATTGAACCATGTCTAACAAGGTTCTATTTCTCCTTTCTGATACACCATTTTGCTGAGGTGTACCAGGGGCTGAGAGTTGAGATTGAATTCCATGTTCTATCATATAATCCTGGAACCTTTGATCCATATACTCCCCTCCTCGATCAGATCGAAGTACTTTAAGGGGCTGTTTGGGGCACTGAGTTGGTTATAATAGCTGGGGGTTATAATAGTTTGGGGATTATAATAGTCTAGGTGTTATAATAGTCTGTGTTTGGGGTGCAGATTATTATAGTCTGGGATAAAATAGTCTGTGTTTAGGGTGCAGTGTTTGGGATGCAGATTATTTTAGTCTGGGTTCAAATAGTCTATGTTTCAAGCTGACTGTTTTTTTTTTTCTTACTTTTTTTTTTGTTGATTTTCCTCATACAATTTTGTACTTCAAATATTAATAAAAAAAAATTGGGTAGTTGTAAAAAAAAAAATAAAGTTTTGGGTATAGGGATTAAATTATATGTTTAACTTAAAATGAAACAAAAATAACCTAAAGTAAGGGTTGATTTTCTTTGTTTTAGAGTCATGGTTTTTTTCACAAAATAAGTCATTTTATGATTTCATATAGAAAAACCATATTTGTTTCATTTATGTATTTCCAACATAAAAATGGTAAATGTTTATTCAAAACTCATTTTACCTTCATTATCAAAAGAATCAAATAAAATAGAAATCACATAAAATAAAAACTTGAGTAGTATTTTTTTTAAAATTATTATTATCACGGTAAATTTAAATACGATAAGTATAATTTTGAATGAAAAATATGGTATGATGAAGGTAAACATTCATATACTTCATTATCAAAAGTAATTATATATGTAATAAAACTCCATATTTATACAAAGACAACCTAGTATCTAACTCCCTAGAAATGTTTCGATTTTTCCGACAACTACCAACAAATTTTTCGGCGACTGAAATTTTTTTCCCTCTTTTTTCCTTTCATTTCTTCTACCTCTTTTCTTTTTTTTCTTTATTTTTTTTATATTTTTCGAAATGAAAACAAGAAGAAATATTATTTAAAAAAAAAGTAGTCTGAAAAAGGCGTCGATGATCACCGGAAAAGTGGTCGGAAAGTCGACGGTGGTTGCCGAAAAAGTTGCCGGTGGTCGCCGAAAAATTCGTCGGCCGACCATCGGTAGGAAAGTCAATGAGTCACATGGAAGAAGAAAGAAAAGAGTTACTGTAGATAATGGATAGAATAATTGGGGTGGGTTGAATAGTGGTTACTGTAGAAACACGGAGGGGAAAAATAACCAACTCCACCCCTTATTTTTGTTGATGCCCCAAACATTGGGTTGGTTATAATAGCCCCACTATTATAACCAACACGGTGGGCCAAACGACCCCTAATAGATTTACCTAATAGGTTTTCAACTTCAGCCTTAAACTCCTTAAACTTTTCAAGGGCTTCAAACTTATGTCCCATTAGGTACAAGTAACCATATCTTGAATAATCATCTATAAATGAGATGAAACATTCGTACCCTCCTCGAGCTTTTACATTCATTGGACCACATAGATCCAAATGTATTAACTCTAAGGGTTCTTTGGCTCTGTAACCTTTTCCAGTAAAGGGTCTTTTGGTCATTTTTCCTTTGAGACAAGATTCACAAGGTGATATTCAATCATCTTCTAACTTGCTTAGAAGTCCATTCTTTACCAAACAATCGATTCTATTGATGTTTATATGACCAAGTCTAAGATCTCAAAGATGAGTATTGTTACTTGTTGGAGAAATCTTTTGCCTTTTTCTTTGAGTTTCAGCAGTTTTAAATAATTCGTGATTTAAAAGTGCTTTGTTTTCAATTGGTCTTAATACATACAAGTTATTTTCTAATTTGGCTGAACAAATAAGTACACAATTCTTATAAATGAACGCTTCATTCATGTTAAAAAGTAACTGTATACGATTGTTCAATCAAACATGAAATAGAAATTAAGTTCCTCTTAATCTTGGGAACAATTAACAAACTTTCTAAAAGTAAGAATCTATTTCTAAAAAATAACTTCGTAGCTCCCATTACTTTAGCTGAAATGACTTCTCCAGTTCCAACCCTGAGTGTCATTTCCCCATCGTTCAACTGTCGAAAGGAATTATTTTCCTGAAAAGAAGAGCAAACATGATTAGTTGCTCCTGAATCAAGTATCCAGGTAAGCTCATCATGTTCTACTAGGCATGTTTCTAAAACTAGTAAATCAAATTTACCTTGTTTTTCCTTCTTTTTCTCAGCAAGGTACTTTGGGCAGTTTCTCTTCCAGTGTCCATCTACAGTGCAGTGGAAACACTTGCCCTTGTCTGCCACAACTTTGGCTTTTCCCTTGCTTTTAGTAGCAGTAGCGGGAGCTTTCCCCTTGAAAATAATTTAAATCGAAATAAAATCAAATCAACAGAATAAAATAAAATTGCAACAATCTCTTTGAGCTAAAAATATTGCAATATGAAATGCTCCCGCAAAACTCTCACTCACTCATTCTTCAACCAATTTTAGGGAAGGATATTTCGAACGAAACTCCTCACCCCAATAATGTTTCACTCGTTGTCCATTAACCTTGAACACTCGTCCATCTTTTTCATCTCTCAAGGTAATTGCTCCATGAGGAAAAACTTCAATCACAATAAACGGTCCAGACCATTTAGATTTTAATTTTCCAGGAAACAATTTCAATCTAGAGTTGTACAACAAGACTCTCTTACCCTTAACAAATTATTTAGGTTTTATCTTTTTATCATGCCACCGCTTTGTCTTCTCTTTATACATTTTCACATTTTCTTAAGAAAACTGACGAAATTCCTCTAACTCATTTAGCTGCAGCATTCTTATTGCACCTACACGACTTAAATCAAAATTCAATTTTTCAAAGCCCAAAACGTTTTATGCTCAAGTTCTAACAGTAAAAATGGCAAGCTTTTCCATATACTAACCTATAGGGAGACATACCTAGAGGAGTCTTATAGGTTGTCCTATAAGCCCAAAGAACCTCATCTAATCGAAAAGACCAATCTTTCCTAGATGGATGGACTACTTTCTCCAAAATAGATTTAATTTCTCTATTACTAACTTCAGCTTGACCATTTGCTTGTGGGTGATAAGGGGTAGCTATCATATGCTTAATTCCATACTTAGCCAAAAGCTTAGCTAAAACATTATTCACAAAGTGTGTACCATCATCGCTCACAAGAGCCCTAGGTGTCCCAAACCGTACAAAAATGTGCGATTGAAGAAACCTTGACATCATCTTAGCATCATTTTGATGGAATACAATTGCCTCCACCCACTTGGACACATAGTCAACTGCCAACAAGATAAAAAAAACATTACCGTTAGAAGGGGGAAATGGTCTCATAAAATCAACACCCCATACATCGAATAATTCCAATTCTAAAATATAAGTAAGAGGCATTTCATCTCTAGGTCCTAAGTTTCCTCTCCTTTGGCAAGCATCACATTGCTTGTAGAACCAATGGGCATCCTTAAATAAAGAAGCTAGAAGAATCCATATTGCAAAATCCTCATAGTTGTCCTCTGACCGCTAAAATGACCTCCATACGGGGAAGAGTGACATTGCTCCAGGATTCTCTTTACTTCATCACCTGAAACACGTCTTCGAATAATACCATCAGAACACTGTTTATACATAAATGACTCATCCCAATAAAAGAATTTTGCATCATGCTTAAACCTTTTCACCGGCCTTCAATCCATATCAATAGGAGTGACACCTTTTACCAAAAAGTTGGTTATATCAGCATACCAAGGAGTATTATTTACTACCTTTACCTCAACAGAAAAAAGTTGCTCATCTAGAAATGAATCTGAAATGAAATATTGCTCCAGCAAAGATGATGATGGATCAAGACGAGACAAATGATCTGCAATAACATATTCCGATCCCTTCATGTCCTTTATCTCCAAGTCGAACTCCTGTAATAACAAAACCCAACGAATTAATCTAGGCTTCGCATCTTTTTTAGACATTAAGTACCTTATTGCTGCATGATCCGTAAAAACTGTGACTTTGGATCCAACCAAATATGGGCGGAATTTTTCAAAGGCAAACACAATCGCTAACAACTCTTTTTCAGTAGTTGTGTAGGTGATTTGTGCCTCATTCAAAACCCTGCTTGCATAATAAATAGGATGGATAACTTTGTCCTACTTTTGCCCCAGCATTGCACCTACCGCAACATCGCTAGCATTGCACATCACCTCGAATAGCAAACTCCAGTTGGGTGCACAAAGAATGGGCGCTGAGATCAAAACAGCCTTTAAAGTCTCAAAAGCCTTCCTACAATCTGTATCGAAGTCAAAAACACTATCAGCACACAACAAGTTACAAAGAGGTTTACTAATTTTGGAAAAATCCTTTATGAACCTTCTATAAAATCCAACATGACCTAAAAAGCTCCGAATCCCTTTCACTGAATTTGGTAGTTCTAATTTCTCAATAACCTCTATTTTTGCTCGATCAACTTCTAAACCTGTCTTTGAAATTTTATTACCTAACACAATGCCCTCCTTTACCATGAAGTGACATTTCTCCCAATTAAGAATTATATGGGTATCCTCACATCTCTTTAACACCTTACCTAAATTATTCAAACAATGTTGAAAAGACCCTCCAAAAACTGAAAAATCGTCCATAAATACCTTAACAGTGGACTCAATCATATTAGAAAAAATAGCTAACATACACTGCTCAAATGTTGCTGGAGCATTGCAAAGGCGAAAAGGCATTCGCCTGAAAGCAAATGTCCCATGAGGGCAGGTGAAAGTGGTTTTTTTTCCTAATCCTCAGGAGCAATGGTAATCTGGTTATACCCAGAATAACCATCTAAGAAACAGTAGTAAGCCTGGCCAATCAACCTATCCAACATCTAGTGAATAAATGGTAGCGGGAAATGGTCCTTACGGGTGGCTTTGTTAAGCCTCATGTAATCCATACAAACCCTTCAGCCATTTACTGTCCTGGTGGGGATCTGTTGGGTTTTATGCCCTAAAACGCGTAGATAGTAAATGAAACAAATTAATCGATCTCAATAAAGCGTTATTTGAGTAATTCAGTAATTTGGTTATTGAATAATCGAGTTTGCATTAATAAACCCTAAATCCAATAATGTTTAAATGAAACTTGGACTAGTATGTGGGGACATACGGGGATCGGTGTCCAAGTAACAACCTAAAAGGTCTATAGTATAGGGATAAGGTTGGGTACCTTATCCTAGTGACACTATGTGATACGGTTCACCTTGTATTTGATACAGATGCAATGATCCAAAGCATCCATGTATGAGACATGCTGGTGGGGGTATCCTATGCAATGAGTTTACATAAGATCGGACCGCGAAATAGTAACCACTAGATGTAACGTCGTTAACTAGTTTAGGTTTCTATTTCAATAGGATGACCTATGTAACTCAATCTCAATCCTGAGTCTGTTATGAACCCCTTTCAGGAGGGATTGTCCTTAGATTTGTATGGGTGAGAGTGGCCAATTCGCCGACTCAATAATCCTACCATTTCAAGGGCAAGACTGAATGGGGGTTGGGAACATAAGAGTACAAGATGGAATTCCTCCTTCTCCTATTGGGGTAAGTAGATGTGTGTTCCCTTAAAGGCTGATTCCGGGGCTTGAACAAAGGTGTGTCGTCCTCTCCTGGCCCGAAAGGAACTCTTGTTTAGTGGTTGGACCCTTAACAACTTGTTCATTAGATGAACTAGTGGTACTTAAGGAACCAGAGGTAACCCAGGGATAAAACGGTAATTTGACCCAAATGGTGTTACGAACACTCGTGAAGGATTGACTTACTGCTTGGTTGATATCCATGGACACAGAAATATTCTACAATGAGAAGAGTGCAGCTGTGGGTCTTTAGTGGAGTGACCCACAGTTAACGAATGTTGACTAAACTTGGTTAATGAGTTTGGCCAATTACTCTCGTATCGTTGGAGCTTCTGATCTATAGGTCCATTAGGTCCCATTGGTAGCTCGTAAAGAGACTTGAGGCAATTAAGTATAAATTGTAAATTGAAAGTGTTCAATTTATTTGGGAAATCGTATAATGTATATTGATGCATTATAATATAAAGTTTATGAAACTTTATAATATAATTTTTAAATTAATTTTAAAAATTAATTCTTGAGAGAAAATATTTGAAAGAGTTCAAATAAATTTAATATGAATTGGATTCATATTAATTTTAATTTTAATAAAATCCTAAGATTAAATATATGATATTTAATTGGGTAAATTAATTAATTATGGAATTAATTATTTATTTATTAAAATTAGAGACTTTTTCCTATTCATTCTCCTGCTCTTAGAGAATTCTCCCTCTAGACTCCCACCAATCTCATGCATCTAGAAGTCTCAGAGTCATACCGGTGTAGCCATAGTGGTGGTGTTCGCACTAGTTCGTGATTAATTCACAAGCAGTTGGTGAATTTAATCCGAGTCGTCAAAGAGAGTAAGTAATTTGTTACTATATAAATTAGATTTAGATCTAATATTTTTGTATGCTTAGCCTTAATATAAATCTAGAATAGTTATAAGTTTATTGCCAATGTATTGGTATTTTAGATTAAACAAAATTAATTATGAATCGGTCCCAATCACGCTTCCGCTTTACGGAATTACGGAATTTCAGTCCTTCAGGATCAACTCATTATCCTTATTAATCACTACTGTAACACCTCCTTTCTTAGGAACACATTGTACAGGGCTTACCCAATTGCTATCTGCAATTGGATAGATAATCTCAGCATCCAACCATTTAATCACCTTCTTCTTAACAACTTCTTTCATTGCAAGGTTAAGTCTTCTCTATTGCTCAATACTCCTAAGAGATCCCTCCTCTAGAGTGATTTTATGCATACAAAAAATGGGCTAATTCTCTGAATGTCAGTCAAAGTCCAACCTATTGCTTTGCGGTATTGCTGCAACAACTTTATTAAAGCCTCTTCATCCTTCGACATTAAATCTGATGCAACAATAATGGGCAACGTCTTACCCTCCCCAAGATACACATACTTTAGATGGTTCGACAAGGGCTTCAAATCTAAAGTAGGTGCCTCAATCAGGGATGATTTAATAGGAGGAGTCTTCCTTTAGTCCAAATCTAAAGACTCAAAAACATCCTCACACCTAGAAACTTCTTTTTCAATTTTTCTTTCTAAAGCACAAACTTCTAAATCCTCTACACTAATCTCTCCATGATCTTCCAAATGTTGATTTTTCAAATCCTCAATTGTTGTCTCAACAATTGTGTTCTCTAGAATTCAAATGAAAGAACAATCTTTCACTTCATCCGGGTACTTCATGGCCTTAAAAACATTAAACTTCACTTCCTCATTATAAACCCTCATTGTTAATTCTCCTTTTTGAACATCTATCAATGTCCTGCCAGTAGAAAAAAATGGACGACCAAGAATAATTTGGATATCTTTATCTGCCTCATAATCTAAGATAATAAAATCAACAGGAAATATGAATTTATCTACTTTCACTAAGACATCCTCGATTTTACCCTCGGGATATGTGATAGACCTATCAACTAGTTGGAGTGTGACTATGGTAGGCCTAGCTTCACCAATACCTAGCTTTCGATAGACCGAAAGAGGCATGAGGTTAATGCTCGCGCCTAAATCACAAAGTGCTCTTCCCAACTCTTTTCCACCTATTGAGATAGGAATAGTGAATGACCCTGGATCCTTAGCCTTGGTTGGTAGCCCATTCTTAAGAATAGCACTACATTCCTCAGTAAGAGATACAGTTTCAAATTCACCTAACCTCTTCTTTTTAATCAAGATATCCTTCAGAAATTTCGCATAATTTTGCATTTGCTCTATAGCTTCTACTAAAGGAATATTTATATGCAACTGCTTAAGAATTTCTAAAAACTTCTTAAATTGACCATCCTGATTTTTCGGCTTCTACCTTTGTGGAAAAGGTAGAGGTGGTACATAAGGTGGGGGCGGTACATAAGGTGGTTCCACATCTGAAACAGAGCTAGATGCTCCAGCATTATTATTGCTGCCTCCATCACTTTTACCAGACACCAACTCTTTTTCAACGACAACATTTTTATCACTATTCCTCTCTACATCTTGGGTTTTACTAGGCTCTTTTCTCTCTTCTAGCGACTTACCACTCCTTAGAGTTACTGTCTGCACCTACTCCTTACCTTTCCTTCTAGGGTGCTCAGTATCCGTAGGAAGTTTCCCTTGAGGTTGTGCCTTCAGCTCATTAGCTAGCTAACCCATTTGCAATTCCAAGGCTCTCATTAAAGCTTGATTACTTTGAATTGTGTCATCAGTACGAGCCATATATTCTTTCATCATTGCCTCGAGAGAACTCTCTGAATTTTGCTAGGGCAAAGCCTGCTTATTTTGCTGGGGTAATGTTTGCGATTTAGCAAATCTTGACTGGTTCACCTTTTGCTGTGCTTGGGGGACTTGTGAATTGCTTCCTTGCCCTCCCCACGCAAAGTTGGGGTGGTTGCGCCAACCTAGATTATAAAAATTAGAATAAGGGTTATTTCTTTGATTACCTATAAAAAAACATGGAAGCTGGATTGCTGGGGCAAAACTCATAATTGTGCTCTTCACCACAATAGACACATGATTCTTCAGTAATTTGGTTCACCACTGCAGCAGGCTCCACCACTGGTGCCTGTGGAACATGACTAACCATTGTTACATTTTTAAAAGCGTTAGCTAACATTGCAATATCAGCTCTAATGGTAGACGCACCATCAACTTCTAACACACTCTTCACTTTTTTATTTGAGCCGCTAACATCTGACCACTGACAACTATTGGTTGATATTCTTTCTAAAATCTCATGGGCTTCATTAAAGGTTTTTTCCAAAAGGGCCCCTCCCGCAGAAGCATCGACCATACTTTGGGTTGTCATGTTTAACCCATTGTAAAATGTTTCCATTTGGATACAATGAGGTAAACCATGGTGGGGACACTTTCGCAAAAGCTCCTTAAACCTCTCCCAAGCCTCACTAAAAGTTTCATCTTTGAGTTGCCAAAATCCCACGATTTCACTCCTTAACTTGGCATTCCTAGTTGGTGGAAAATACTTACTAAAAAAATTTTCCGCTAACTCATTCCAAGTTCTAATTGATCCTGGAGAAAAAGAATTTAAGCATGTCTTTGCTCCATCTCTAAGAGAGTACGGCAATAAAGTTAATCTAAGGGCATCTCTAGACACTCCCTGAATTACAAACGAATCACTAACTCCTAGAAAAGACTTAAGATGTAAATGGGGGTCTTCAGATGATAAACCATAGAACTGACCAAGGTTTGCAACATCTGAAACATTACCGGTTTCATTTGAAAATTTGTTGCCTGCCTCAATTTGAGGACGCACAATTCCTGGATTTAACTTATCAAACATCAGAAAAGCATACGCTCGAATGGCTCTAGCCCTATCATTCGCCACCAAAATAGGGTTCTCAACCTGATTATTTTGCTGTCCATTTTGCTCCAGCGGTTGATTTGGCGGCAACACACAATTCTGCTGGGGAACAACTTGATCTTCTGGAATTTCTAGGAGACGCGGCACGTTATCCATTGGATTTTAATTTCTTCACTACTCCCTTCTTCTTCTTCTGAATGTCATTTCAATTTCTGGATCAAGCTCGAATCTCACCCCAGGAGGATCGCTCATGCACCAATATCACACCTGCAAAAACAAAAAGAAACAATCAAAAAGTTTTCGCACCAAACCACTAAAACACATACACAAAACAGATTAGTCAAAAAATTATTCAAGTCCCCGACAACGGCGCCAAAACTTGTTGCCTCCTAGAGTGGGTTAAAAATATGATAAAAATGCTCTCTAGAATACTATGCAAGTGCACATAGTCTGCAGCAAGTGATAAGTAATTTATCGTATCCAGGAGGTTTTGAATAGCTTTCACTCTACCTATCTTGTGTAACTTCCTAATGATTTCAAGATTGTTAAATTGATTGATTTTGAAATAATGATGAAGCAAAAGAAATAACAGAGCAAAATGTAAATGGATAAAGTAGACAGATTGGAAACAGACGTTGGTTAAGATTTCTGTAATTGTTCAAAAATATGCTCTAGCAATAATATTGATTAGGCATTCTCTTGCAGTCTTATCAGCAGGATCCTCGCGAAACTCTGGATTTTTTGGAATGTGTTTCAACTCCAATGACGTTCTACCGATCAAGCTCTAGGTGATTGATTATCCCTTACTCAGTTACTGGCGTCCACCAACACATAATGGTCTAGTGTGATTAAATGTCACACACCTCTCAAATCATCCCTGAAACTAAGAGGTGGTATTCATATTGGCTGGCCAGGCGGGCACAAAATAGTAATAAGCACAACAAATAATCAAGATGCTTAAATAAATATCAATTCCATAGAGTATGAAGTACAACAATTACATAGATCCTAACCAACACCTAAGTAAATTTAGTTCATGGAGTAAAAAGCAACACACACGATCTTAGTGTGTGCATCCATAACTACAAGAATTTTACAAGATAAGGTTAATTCCCTTAAAGAAATTCATAGCTAATGGTCTTCTTGAAGTCTACAATCGTTTCTCCTTTATTCGGCTTCCAAGAATGGAAAGTGAGTCTCCAAAATGGAATTGGACTTTCCTCCTCGAATGAATTGACTTGAGACAGCTACTTCCTTTTATAGAGTGGAATCAACCCTAATTAGGTCAAACTTTACACGAGGAGGGCTCTCCAAGCTTCATTGCTTTGTAAAACGCTACCTCATTAATGAATCACGTGCAGCTCACGTGGCCAGTTTTTCTCTTAGCTTTGCTGGATCATGGAATTTGCTCCTTCAAGTCGCTCAGCATTATTTTCTCTACAAAATAACTTCCAAATCATCCATTCTTCTAAATAGGTTAAAACACATAATGTTCATCTAAAAGCACACCTATTTGGCACCAATGACACACAAATCACTACAGAAATAAGGCCTAAATAACTCCCTTTTGGAGAGTTATTTGCATGCCTTCTTCTTGTCTTCTTTCTTCTTAATCTTATTTGAAGAAGAGACTTAAGATATAGCTTTAGTTCCAGACAACGGCGGAGGTAACACGGGCCTAGGGGGGGCTCGAGCCCCCCTCAACTGTTTTATATATTATATTTATATTATAAATGAGATCTTAATACTATGTTATTAAAATGCCTTATTGGCTTCAACCCCTTTTGAAAACCTCCCACTCCCGTGTTCAAGCCCCCCAGCGTACTCGTAATTTTCATTTTTTCTTCTTCTTTTCGTTTTACATTTTTTTTCATTGCTTTTCTGTTTTTTTCTTTTTCCCGTCTTTTATTTTTTTTCCTTCCGATTCTTTTTCGTTTTTTTTTTTGTTTTTTCTTTTTCCCGTCTGTTTTTTTTTTCGTTTCTCTTCTTTTTTTCTGTTTTTTTTCTTTTCTGTATTATTTTTCGTTTTCTTTTTTTTCAGTTTTTTTTTTCATAAGTTTAAAATAGTTTAAATTTAAATTTAATTTTTGTATTTATATATATAAAACAATAACAAATATACGTAATTAGAGTTCTTTTTTCAACTTTGTTTTTTTTAAGTCAAATAAAGTGGAACAATAAAAATATTTTTAAATTTTACTAATAGGCTTTTGAATTAAAAAAAAAACGTGCAATGTTGATGTACTCAAACAAAAAAAAAACATGCAATTGACCTTTAAACTTTCATTTTTATATTTAGTAGGTTTCGAAGTCTTCAATTTAATGTCTAATAGATCTATGACCAAATAAACTAATAAATCGTTTGTTTTTAAGTTCAAAGTTGTATTAGATACAAAATTAAAAATTCAGAAACTTGTTAGATGGAAAAGTGAAAGTTTAGAGACTCAATAGAAACTTTTTAAAATAAGTGATTCATCGAGCATCATCTTGAAAACTTAATGACTAAATTTATAATTTAATAAATTTAATATCAAAGTATACTAAGTGATATTAACATATATCAATGTGTTCAAAATATTATTTTGGTTATTGTACTTTGGGTTTTGTTTCATTTTAGTCCAATACTTTCAATAAAGTTTAAAATCGATCTCTATAGTGAGTTTATTGTTAATTTTTCTAAAAATATTGGTCTCCAACTCTATTAGTATTTTTTCTATAAATTTTATAAATATGTACACATCATGTCTCTTATGGTATGAAAACTATTATTTAACAAATTTTGATAAAAATTAACTTAAACTTAGGGTTTTTTTATTTAAAAAAAAAAACTTACGTTAGGGATCAATTTTAAGCATAAACTAGACTAAAATTATTTCTATATAGCCCCCCTCATATAAAGTTTTGGATCCGCCACTGGTTCCAGAAGATGAATCCTTGGAATGGACAACTATTGTCCCTTTTTCTACATGTCCCTTGCTTTTCATAAGAGATTGGAACAACCATTCGGAACTCAACAAGAAATACAAGAAAAGCGAGTAGAAGATGTGCTGGAGCAGGGTGATCGTTAAGCAGAAATTCAAGAACATCAGGTTCAAGGAGAAGTAGTGCCAGAACCACCACGTCGTCGTCGCTGCAAGCAAAAGACGGGACGAGTTAAGAAGGTTCGAACGGACACCCCGTCTCCATCCACCACTGAATCGAAGAAGGAAAACACGAAAAAAGAGGATCAAGAGAAGGAAGAAATTGAAAAGAAGACTGAAGAAGACAGAGGCAAAGGAGTTGACAAAGCAACAGAAGAAGAAATTGAGGGGCAGCGGTTGCCATACGAACGCTTCGTCAACAACCTTGCTAGGGCAAAATATTTGGAGATGCTGAAGATGGATTTTCTTTTTGAAAGAGGATTTGGAGATGACCTACCACATTTCTTACGAGTCGGGATCACAAATCACGGATGGGATCAGTTCTGTGCTAAACCGGAGGCTATCAACTCAAATATGGTTCGAGAATTCTACACTAATATTGATGAAGAAGAGGATTTTCAGGCCATTTTTCGTGGGGTAGCGGTGGATTGGTGCCCAGGTGCGATTAACTCTTTATTCAACCTTCAAGATTTCCCACATGTCGGTTATAAAGAGATGGCGGCTAATGGGACCAAATTGTCCCTGTCTATTTGTTCTTAATCTTTCTAGTTTTACGACAATTATTTCACTTAAAGTTATATTTTGTAGGGGTTTGGTATCAAGCGCTTCTAGGGAGCCCATATTCGAAATTGGCGTTAATTCGAGGAAATTAACGTGGTTTTGATCAATCTTCAAGTCCATGGGATGTCGAGACGGTGAAAAGACCAAAGTGGAGCACTCAAGACTCGAATACAACGCCAAATGGATCAAGTTTGGAAGCAGCCAAACAGGAAATACTCGAGAGATGGCGTCGCGACGCCATCCCACGGCGTCTCGACGCTTCAGATTCGAGGGACCGATGAATTCACTGTCGGTGTCGAGACGCTAGGCACGGCATCTCAATGCCACCTCGCTGTTTAAATACAGCAGTTTGCGATTAAGGCAAGGAGAGATTCGATTGGGAGTTTTTAGCAGTCGTTTCTCTCAACTCAGTTCGACCTTTTTCATTCTCCCTTTGTATTTTATAGTTTCTAAGTAGATTAGGTTGGTTCTCGAGCCTTGGGCTTATATTAGACTTGTCCATGGCTGTCTAAGCACCGTTCGTTGTAGTTGGAACCTCAGGATTGTAAGTAAATATGTCTTTTTATGAGATTCTTGGAGCTTTCTGAACTGAATGGTTGTGTATCTTTAGATTCTTGAGCTTTATGCATGATTTACTTGTTGTTCGTGGTTTTAGATTCCCGCTTTTATAATTAGCATGTGCAGTAGGTTAGATTGACGCCCTAACTCGTAGCTCGTATATAAATAACTCGCTATGGAGCTTGTTGGGTTCCTAGAGTGAGTAAAAATATGATATAAAATACTCTAGAATTCCTGTGCAAGTATACACAGTCTGCAACAAGTAATATTATCAATCCGAGCCCTGAATTAGTTTCCACTCTACCTATTTTTGTGTAACTTTCCAATGGTTTCAAGAATAGTAAAATGATTTGGTTTTATCGGAATTATGCTGAAGCAAAATAAATGACAGAACAATAAGTAAACAAATAGATAGACAGATTAAAGACAGGCGTTGGTTAGGATTTAGTGATTGTTCTAAAATATGCTCTAGCAATATTATTGATCATGCATTTCTCGCAGTATTATTAGCGGATTCCTCCCGGAACTCCGGATCTTTTGGGATATGTTTCAAACCCAATGAAGTACGACCGATCAAGCACTAGGCAACTGGCTATCCCTAGCTCAGTCACTGGTGTTCACCAATACACAATGATCGTAGTGTGGATAATTGCCACACACCCTCTAAATCATCCCTGAAACTAGAGAGAGCTATTCACACCGGCTGGCCAGGCGGGCATAAAATGGAAATAAGCACAACAATTAACCAAAATGCGATAGTCAATTTATTACTAGAGATGAAGCACAACAATCACATTATTCCTAACCAACACCTAATCTACTTAGTTCATAATAGGCATAGGAATACGAATTGCAATCTGATTAGGCATGTCCATAACCACAAGTTAATAAAGAAAATAAACTCCTTAATCAGCTTGCGGATGATGGTGTTCTTGATGATCTTCAATTTCTCTATACTATTCGGCTTCCAAGGGAAAACATGGAATAAATTTGACTTTGACGGCTACTTCCTTTTATAGAAGGATCGGAGACTTGAATTAGGTCAACTTGGACACGTGTAGGGCTCTCCTTGCTCCTTTATCCCGAAAATAACTCAACAGAAGTCGGTTCATGAAGTTGGCTAACGAGCTGTGATGTGGCAGTTCTGTTCCCAGTTTTGCTGCAGCACAGAATTTGCTCCCTCTAGTCGCTCAGCAGCATAATCTGCACAAAATAATTTCCAATGCTTCCATTCCTCCAAATGGGTTAAAACATGTAATATCCATCTAAAACCAACCATATTAAGCATAAAGGACACACAAATCCCTATATAATTGAGGCCTAAATAACTACCTTTTGGGCAGTTATCAGAGCTAATTTCCACGTAGCTAATGGATGGTTAGTTCAATACTTAGCATTAGATTGATTTGTGGACACGGGTCCCAAGTGTAGACTCTGACTTTGTTACTTGACACGATAGATCTAAGATCTAAGCCGATATTTATAATTAATTAGATTTTCCCTAATTGATTATGGGTGTTCTAGATTAGAGAAACAATTAGTTAATTTATTAATCGTGGCCAGGTTAATTTATTAATCAATTGCATGTTGGTTCAACGGGTCCGTTGGGTTAGCACTCTAGGGGTATCTTGTTCTCAATGCAGTTACTTAATTAATTAACTTTGACAGGTTTGTGAGGTTAGTTGATTAATACCTAGTAATTAAGTCGATGGACGTTGGGATCGAGTCAATTGATTTAGAGTACCAATTAGACAGCATGCATGTAAATCATTATCTGCTAATCGATGAGTAAAAAGTAAATGTACTAATCCCGAGTGTCCCCAGCTACAGTGAGCGGCAAGGTGAGATTAGCCAACCTCCCTATTTACTTTTCTGCCATTTAATTTCCTACACTTTTATTTTCCCTGCCAATTCTACAGTCTTTCTCCACCTCCCTTTCTGTTACCAAACACAAAAGAGATTAGAAGTAAACCAGTCGTTCCCTGTGATCGACTCCGACCACTACTACTGCAAAGTAGTTTAGTGATCGTGGACTATAAATTTGCTTTGACGCGAGGCTCGTGACACGCTCTGTCAACGACAATGCCATCTAATGAGCAGTAGAACGCATCTGTTAAGGAAGTAGGAATAGAAGGGGCCCAATGGCGATTGTCGAAGACAGAGAAGCAAACTTTTCAAGCTACTTATTTGAGGAACAAAACGAATACATGGCTGGGCTTCATTAAGTTGCGTCTTCTGCCAACTACCCATGACTCCACTATCTCCTGTGACCGTGTTCTGTTAGTTTTTGCTATTCTGAGGTCATTAAGCATTGATGTCGACAAAATTATCTCCAGTGAGATTCACACTTGCTAGAGGAAAAAGGTGGCCCAGCTTTTCTTTCCAAACACTATAACTATGCTCTGTCAAAGAGTAGGGGTTCTAGAGAGTGCTAAAGATATTATCCTAATGGATAAGGGAATAATAGACACATCGAACCTGGCGAGGCTTCAGCAGACTCAGGAAGCGAGCCAAGGGGGTTTGGTGTGTGGCATCCACCAAATTCAAGAACAACTGCAAATGCATTCCAGCCGAATGGAGTTTACCGAGAGGCAATTCCAAACATATTGGAATTATGTTAAACGGAGGGATGGCACGTTGAGGAAGGCTTTGCAATCCAACTTTTCCAAGCCATATCAAGCCTTCCCTCTATTCCCTGATGATTTGTTGAAACCCTGGATCCCACCGCCACTGATAACTGCCCAAAAGGTAGTTATTTAGGTCTCAGTTATATAGGGATTTGTGTGTCTTTTATGCTTAATAGGGTTGGTTTTAGATAGATATTATATGTTTTAACCCATTTGGAAGAATGGAAGCCTTGGAAATTATTTTGTGCAGATTATGTTGTTGGGCGACTAGAGGGAGCAAATTCTGTGTTGCAGCAAAATTGGGAGAAAAACTGCCACGTAACAGCTCGTTAGCCAACTTCATGAACCGACTTCTGTTGAATTATTTTCAGGATAAAGGAGCAGGGAGAGCCCTACACGTCTCTAGGTTGACCTAATTCAAGCCTCCTATCCTTCTATAAAAGGAAGTAGCCGTCCAAGTTAAAATCATTCCATTTTTCCTTGGAAGCCGAATAGTAAAGGGAGGTTGGAATTATCAAGGGGACCATCATTGCAAGCTGACCGAGGAGTTTAATATTTCCTTTTATTATCTTGCAATCATGGACATGCCTACTTAGATTGTAATTCGTGTTCCCATGCTTATTATGAACTAAGTAGCTTTAGGCATTGGTTAGGAATATGTAGTTGTCGTGCTTAACTCTAATAATATATATTGATTATTGCATCTTGGTTAATTGTTGTGCTTATTTCTATTTTATGCCCGCCTGGCCAGCCGGTATGAATACCTCTCTCTAGTTTCAGGGATGATTTAGAGAGTGTGTGGCGATTAATCACACTACGATCATTGTGTATTGGTGAACGCCAGTGGCTGAGCTAGGGATAGCCAGTTGCCTAGTGCTCGATCGGTCGTACTTCATTGGGGTTGAAACACATTCCAAAAAATCTGGAGTTTCGGGAGGAATTCGCTAATAATACTGCGAGAGTTTGCATGATCAATAATATTGCTAGAGCATCTTTTTAAACAGTTACTAAAACCTGACCAGCGCCTGTTTCTAATCTGTCTGCCTATTTGTTTATTCTTTGTTTTGTCATTTATTTTGCTTCAGCATTATTCCCATAAAAACCAATCATTTTTACCTTCTTTGAAACCATTAGAGAGTTACACAAAATAGATAAAGTGGAAGCTAATTCAGGCCTTGGATTGATAATACTTATTACTTGTTGCGGACTGTGTATACTTGCACAGAGTTTTAGGGTACTTTTAGATCATAATTTTACCCACTCTAGGAACCCAACAAGTTTTTTGGCGCCGTTGTCGGGGACTTGAATAAGTTTTTATCTGATCTGTTCTGTGTATGTGTTTTAGTGGTTTGGTGCTAGAACTATTTGATTTGTTCTTTTGTTTTTGCAGGTGTGAGTTTGGTGCATGAGCGATCCGCCTGGGGTAAGGTTCGAGCTTGATCCAGAAATTGAGAGGACATTTAGGATCAGAAGGAGAGAGCAGCGCAGAAACAAGATGGAGAACGTGTCGCGTCTCCCGCAGGGTCCTGAAGATCTAGCGAACCCCCAGCAGAATCTGTTGCTGCAGCAAAACCCACTGCTAGAGCAAAATGAGCAGCAAAATAATCAGGCTGAGAATCCTATCTTGGTAGCGAACGATAGGACCAGAGCCATCCGAGCGTCTGCTGTCCCAATGTTTGATGAGTTGAATCCAGGGATTGCACGTCCCCAAATCCAAGCGGAAAATTTTGAAATGAAACCGGTAATGTTTCAGATGTTGCAAACTGTGGGGCAATTCCATGGTTTGGCATCTGAAGATCCTCATTTACATCTTAAGTCTTTTCTAGGAGTTAGTGATTCTTTTGTAATTCAAGAAGTGCCTAGAGATGCTCTTAGATTAACTTTGTTCTCGTATTCTCTTAGAGATGGAGCAAAGGCGTGGGCAAATTCTTTTGCTCCAGGGTCAATTAGGACATGGAATGAGTTAGCTGAAAATTTTTTTAGTAAATATTTCCCACCAAATAGAAATGCTAAACTAAGAAGTGAAATAGTAGGGTTTAGGCAACTTGAAGATGAGACTTTGAGTGAGGCTTGGGAGAGGTTTAAGGAGCTTTTGCGAAAGTGTCCCCACCATGGTGTACCACATTGTGTTCAAATGGAAACATTTTACAATGGGTTAAACGGAGTAACCCAGGGTATGGTTGATGCTTCGGCTGGAGGGGCCCTTCTGGCAAAAACTTTTAATGAAGCCTATGAAATTTTAGAAAGAATATCTACAAATAGTTGTCAGTGGTCGGATGTTAGGGGCACAAATAAAAAGGCAAAAGCCTAAGAATCAGGATGGTCAATTTAAAAAGTTTTTTAGAGATTCTTAAGCAGTTGCATATAATATCCCTTTAGTAGAAGCTATAGAGCAAATGCCTAATTATGCTAAATTTCTTAAGGATATTTTAACTAAAAAGAAGAGGTTAGGTGAGTTTGAAATTGTATATCTTACTGAGGAATGTAGTGTTATTCTTAAGAATGGGCTACCACCCAAGGCTAAGGATCCAAGATCATTTACTATACCCGTGTCTATAGGAGGTAAACAGTTAGGTAGAGTACTCTGTGATTTAGGTGCAAGCATTAACCTTATGCCTCTTTCGGTCTATCGGAAGCTAGGTATTGGTGAAGCTAGGCCTACCACAGTCACACTCCATCTAGCTGATAGGTCTATCACATATCCAGAGGGTAAAATTGAGGATGTCTTAGTGAAAGTGGATAAATTCATATTTCCGGTTGATTTTATTATTTTAGACTATGAGGCTGATAAAGATGTCTCAATCATTCTAGGTCGTCCATTTTTGGCTACTGGTAGGGCGTTAATAGATGTTCAGAAAGGGGAATTAACAATGAGAGTCTGTAATGAGGAGGTAAAATTTAATGTGTTTAAAGCCATGAAGTATCCAGACGAAATGGAGGACTGCTCCTTCATTAGGATTCTGGAGAGCACAGTTATTGAGACAACAATACAGGATTCGGTTGACAAGCATTTGGAAGGTCATGGAGAGGTTAGTGTAGAGGATTTGCAGGTTTGTTTGTTAGAAAGAAAAAATGAAAAAGATTTGTTTGGGTGTGAGGATGTTTTTGAGTCTTTAGATTTAGATCAAAGGAAGGCTCCTCCTATTAAGCCATCCCTGATTGAGGCACCCACTTTAGATTTGAAGCCCTTACCGGATCATCTAAAGTATGTGTATCTTGGGCAAGGTGAGACGTTGCCCATTATTGTTGCATCAGATTTAATGTCAGAGCATGAAGAGACCTTAATAAAATTGTTGCAGCAATACCGCAAGGCTATAGGTTGGACATTGGCTGACATTCAGGGAATTAGCCCATCTTTTTGTATGCACAAAATCACCCTAGAGGAGGGATCCTTTAGGAGTGGTGAGCAACAAAGGAGGCTTAACCCTGCAATGAAAGAGGTTGTTAAAAAAGATGTGATTAAATGGTTGGATGCTGGTATCATTTATCCAATTGCAGACATCAATTGGGTAAGCCTTGTCCAATGTGTTCCTAAGAAAGGAGGTGTCACTGTGGTAAGCAATAGAGACAATGAGTTGATCCCAACAAGGAAAGTAACTGGCTGGAGGGTTTGCATGGACTACAGGAGGCTTAATAAAGCCACCCGTAAGGACCATTTTCTTCTACCATTTATTGACCAGATGTTGGATAGGTTGGCTGGTCAGGCCTACTACTGCTTCTTAGATGGTTATTCTGGGTATAACCAGATTACTATTGCCCCTGAGGATCAGGAAAAAACCACCTTCACCTGTCCGTATGGGACGTTTGCTTTTAGGCGAATGCCTTTTGGCCTTTGAAATGCTCCAGCAACATTTCAACGATGTATGTTGGCAATTTTTTCTGATATGATTGAGTCCACTGTTGAGGTATTTATGGACGATTTTTCAGTGTTTGGAGGGTCTTTTCAAAGTTGTTTAGATAATTTAGGTAAGGTATTAAAAAGATGTGAGGATACCCATCTAGTTCTTAATTGGGAGAAATGTCACTTCATGGTGAAGGAGGGCATAGTGTTAGGTCATAGGATTTCTAAGAATGGTCTAGAAGTTGATAGAGCAAAAATAGAGGTTATTGAGAGACTAGAACCACCGAATTCAGTGAAGGGAATTTTGAGTTTTTTAGGTCATGCCGGATTTTATAAGAGGTTCATAAAAGATTTTTCCAAAATCAGTAAACCTCTTTGTAACTTATTGTGTACTGATCATGTTTTTGACTTTAATGTAGATTGTAGGAAGGCTTTTGAAACTTTAAAGGCTGCTCTAATCTCAGCACCCATTCTTTGTGCACCTAATTGGAATTTACCATTTGAGGTAATGTGTGATGCGAGTGATGTTGTTGTAGGTCCTATGTTGGGGCAAAAGCAGGGCAAATTTATCCATCCTATATATTATGCAAGCAAGATTTTAAATGAGGCACAAGTCAACTACACAACTACTGAAAAGAAGTTGTTAGCTGTGGTGTTCGCTTTTGAGAAATTCCGGCCATATTTGGTTGGATCCAAAGTCACGGTGTTCATAGATCATGCAGCAATAAGGTATCTAATGGCTAAGAAAGATGCAAAACCGAGGCTAATTCGTTGGGTTTTATTATTGCAGGAGTTCAACTTGGAAATAAAGGACAAGAAGGGATCAGAAAATGTCATTGCAGATCATTTGTCTCGCCTTGATCCATCATCATCTTCGCTGGAGCAATCTGCCATTTCATATTCTTTTCCGGATGAACAGCTTTTTGCTGTTGAGGTAAAGGTAGTCAGGGATGTCCCTTGGTATGCTGATATTGCCAACTTTTTGGTAAAGGAAGTCACTCCTATTGACATGGACTGGAGGCAGAAGAAAAAGTTTAAGCATGATGCAAAATTTTTCTATTGGGATGAGCCATTTATGTATAAGCAATGCTCTGACGGTATTATTCGCAGGTGTGTTTCAAGTGATGAAGCAAAGGAAATCCTGGAGAAATGTCACTCTTCGTCGTATGGAGGTCATTTCAGCGGTCAGAGGACAGCTGTGAGGATTTTGCATTGTGGATTCTTCTGGCCTACCTTATTCAAGGATGGCCATTGATTTTACAAGCAATGTGATGCTTGCCAAAAGAGAGGAAACTTAGGACCTAGAGATGAAATGTCTCTTACTTATATTTTAGAAGTTGAATTATTCGATGTATGGGGTATTGACTTTATGGGGCCATTTCCCCCTTCTGATGGCAATGTTTTTATCTTATTGGCAGTTGATTATGTGTCCAAGTGGGTGGAGGCCATTGCATTCCATCAGAGTGATGCCAAGACAGTAGCAAGGTTCCTTCAATCGCACATCTTTGCGCGGTTTAGGACACCTAGAGCTTTAGTGAGTGATGAAGGTACGCATTTTGTTAATAATATCTTAACTAAGCTATTAGCTAAGTATGGGATTAAGCATAGGATAGCTACCCCTTTATCACCCACAAGCAAATGGTCAAGCTGAAATTAGTAATAGGGAAATTAAAGCTATTCTAGAGAAAGTAGTCCATCCATCTAG
This sequence comes from Luffa acutangula, assembly GCA_036850905.1. Taxonomy (NCBI): domain Eukaryota; kingdom Viridiplantae; phylum Streptophyta; class Magnoliopsida; order Cucurbitales; family Cucurbitaceae; genus Luffa; species Luffa acutangula. The sequence goes on along the minus strand of CM072094.1, from coordinate 38,094,369 downwards.
AAAGGATTGGTCTTTTAGGCTGGATGGGGCTCTTTCGGCTTATAGAACAACCTATAAGACTCCTCTAGGTATGTCTCCCTATAGGTTAGTATATGGGAAAGCTTGCCATTTACCATTAGAGCTTGAGTAAAAAACATTTTGGGCTTTGAAAAAGTTAAATTTTGATCTGAGTCGTGCAGGAGCAATAAGAATGTTGCAGCTTAATGAACTAGAGGAATTTCGCCAATTTTCTTATGAAAATTCGAAAATGTATAAAGAAAAGACTAAGTTGTGGCATGACAAGAAAATAAAATCTAAAGAGTTTGTCAAGGGTCAGAAGGTTTTGCTTTATAATTCTAGATTAAAATTTTTTCCTGGGAAACTAAAATCTAAATGGTCAGGGTCGTTTGTTGTGATTGAAGTTTTTCCCCATGGAGCAATTACTTTGCAGGATGAAAAAGATAGGAGAGTGTTCAAAGTGAATGGACAGCGTGTGAAGCATAATTGGGGAGAGGAGTTTCAGTCGAAATATCCTTCCCTAAAATTGGTTGATGATTGAGAAAGCAAGATGTTTGCGGGAGCATTTTACAGAGCAATATTTTGAGCTCCCAGTGTTTGTTTTTATTTTTCATTGATTTGTTTTTAAATTCGATGAGGTTAGATTTGGTTTGATTGAATTTTTGCATGGTGGATTTTAATTTTGTTAATATTTCTAATTTTGTAGAATTTATTTTTATAAATTTGATTCCGCTTTGAATTTTATTTGATTTGATTTCATTTTCGGTTTATTTATTTGAATTATCATTGAATTATCTTTTAATAAGTTAGATTTTAGATTTAGATTTTATTTTCGATTTTTTTTAGAATTCTTTAATAAAGATTTTCTCTAATTTATTTGGCTTCAATTGAAAATAGGAGATAAGATTTGATTTGATAGGTTAAATTAATTTGAATTTAAAGGAGTTGATTTGCTTATTTTGAATTTGAATTCTGTATCCAAGATTCTTCAGGTTCAGAAGCTTGTTGCGGCAAAGGTATAGCTGAAGCAAATTGTCCGAATAGGAAGGGGTTTGTTAAAGATTAATTACTTTTTACCGTTTGAATTTTTGAAATTTCTGTGGGCAGGTAAATTTGGTTATATCATCTGATGAAGCCACGTGTCACATAAAGATCATCCAAAGGCTGTGATAGTGGACAGAACATGAGGGTTTACTGTGGGCGATTGGACTTCACGATTTTACCGTTGATGGTTTCAAATTTTGAGGTTGCATGCGATTAAAACGGTAATATGATTTAATGTGGCAAATCTTTTCAGTTGGGATTCGATTTTGCTGAAGCTATTTATTTCAAGATGGTGGTAAGTTTCTTTTTATTTCACCTTTCCATTTAATTCCTTTATTGTTCGTTCTTTTTTCTTCTTCTTCTTTCGTTGCTTTTCTCTGTAAAATCTTTGAGTTTCCATGGCGAAAACACGAGCAAGAAAAGAAAGAGAGAATGAGGAGGAAGAGGTTGAGATCACCTCTGAGGTACAGAAAAAGGCGAAAAAGAAGAAGACCCCGGAGGAGAAAGAAGCAAAGAGAAGAAGGAGGCAACAGAGGGTTGCAGAACAAGAAAAGGTTGAGGAGGTGGCAGAGGATGTTGCCACTGCAGTAGAAGAAGGAGATACACGAGAACCTGAAGTGCAACACCCAGTGGCGGTCAAACCAATAGAAGCTGATACCGAAAGAATGCAGGAAGAAAACCCTGAAGAAAATCAAGAAACACAGGCTGACGAGGTTCAAGAGGAAGAGGCAGCGGCTGTGCCTGGAAAAGAGAATGAAAGGGAGCCAGTTTAGGAGGCTCGAGTGGAGGCGATCATGCCGGATGTACCTAAGCGTCGCCGCATTAAGCGAAAAGTCCGTCGTATTCAGGTAGTTCGAACTGATACCCCATCGCCTCCAACTACTGACTCTGAAAGAGACGATGCAGAGAGAAAGGAACGAGAGAAAAAAAGAGGCTGAGGAAAAAGAAAGAGAAGACACAGAAAAGAGAGCTGAGGAAGAGCGGTTGCTCAAGCGACGGGCGGAAAAGGGCAAAAATATTGCTGAAGCATTGGAGGAACACGATGAAATAGAAGAGCAACAATTACCATTTGATCGCTTCGTCAACAATTTTGCCGGAGCAAAATATGCTGAGCTTCTGAAAAGAGATTTTTTATTTGAGAGAGGATTAAGCGGTGAACTTCCGCAGTTTCTGAGGACCGGTATTGGAGACCACGGCTGTGAAGGGAATAAAAGTCCCCACGCAGCGGAAGCGCATCGATTGGACCTTACGCCGTATATTAATTAACATTAAAAAACCGTTACGAAAACTCAAACAAAACTTTAAACTAACTTTAAAGCCACTGTAAAATCGGTTTAAACATGCTAAAATAAATCTAAATTTATTTTTAAAACTTTTCTAAAGAAAAGAGGAAGAACCGTTACAAACCTCCGTTGTAGACTTGACCGTTCTTCGCCAACGAAGCTCCACGAACGAAAACGCAGCAGCCGCTTCAAGGTATTCTTCGCTGGAAATTCTTCTTTGATTGACACAATAACCACAGAGGTTACACCGGTATGTCTCTAAGTCTAGGAGGCCAAAGACTTGTGGGAGTCTTTCTCTAAGAGGGAGGCTAGAGAGAATTCTAGGTCTTGTCTTTCAAGAGTGTCAAGTGTCATGACCAATTAGGTCTAGTGTTCTATTTATAGAAGAGAGGCCATGAATAAAATATTCAATTAAATCAATCTTTTCCAAAATTGATTCAATCTTTATTCCTTAATTAATCAATCATGATCAATCAATTCCCAATTGATTAATCTTTTCCATAAATGACTAATTTCTTCCATAAGTAATTAGATCATTCCCATAAATGATTAATCACTTCCTTAAGTGATTAATTATTTACATAATTGATTAATTCATGGTTAATGAATTCTTTAATTAATTAACCACCAAATTAAATATCACATATTTAATTACCGGCCTTGAATTAATTAATTTTGCCCAAACACTTTTAGAACTTAAATTAATTAATTCTTTCAATCTTCCATAAATTTATATTTGAACTTCTTCAAATATTAATTTCTCTCATAATAATATATCAATATATATTATATTTATTTCCCTCAGTAAATTGAACATTTTCAATTTAATTACTTAGTTGCCTCAAATTACTTTACGAGCTACCAGTGGGACCTAATGGACCTGCAGATCAGAAGCTCCAACGATGTGAGATTAATTGGTTAAACTCTTTAACCACAATAATCAATATTCGTTAACTGTGTGTACATTCCACTATAGACTCACAGTTGCACTCTTCTCACTGCAGACATATTTTCTGTGTCCACGGAACTTAGACCAATATCGACTAGTTAGTCCTTCACGAGTGTCCGTAACACCAGCTGGGTCAAATTACCGTTTTACCCCTGGGTCACCTCTATTTCCTTAAGTACCAATTCTCCTCTAATGAACAATCTGTTTATGGTCCAACCATTAAACAGAAAACCCTCTCGTGCCATTGAGAGGGTAGGGCCCTTTGTTCAAGACTCGGAGTAACCACTTAAGGGAACACTCATCTGCTTCCCTAAAGTCGGGAAGGAGTGAATTCCATCTTGTATGATTATGTTCCCAGCTCCCCATTCGATCTTGTCCCCAAAGTGGTAGGCTTATTGAGTCGGCGTATTGGCCACTCTCACCCATGCAAATCAAAGGACAGTCTCTCATGAGCAGGAGTCCATAATCAACTCAGGATTAAGACTAAGTTGTCTCGGTCGTCCTGGTGAAATAGAAAACCAACTAGTTAACGGTGTTATAACTAGTGGTTACTATTTCGCGGTCCGGTCTTATGCAAACTCATTGCATAGGATACCCCCACTCGCATGTCTCCTACATGAACGCGTTGGATCGCAGCGTTTGTATCAAATACAAAGTGGGCCGTATCCATAGTGTCACCAGGATAAGGCACCCAGTCTTATCCCTATACTATAGACCCTTTAGGCTGTTTCTTGAACAATGATCCCATATGTCGCTACATATAGTTCAAGACTCATATTACAGCCTTGGATGTCTAGTTTATTGGATTAGGGTTATTATTAGGCAAAGACAAACATAAAATAACTAATAACAATTAATGGAAAAAATATATCAATATTATTTCATTAATATCCGGTCAACGGTTACATTCACTATCTACGAGTTTTAGGGCATAAATCCCAACAAACTCCCACTTGAACTAAAACACTTAGTTAGTGGGATGTAAATGCAATAATCTAAAGCTGGAAATACAATGAACTAGGGCATCCTTATACCCATTATACATTTCTCCCACTTGCCCTAGATTAGATGGCATACAAATCTCGTAGACCTAGACCTTCTAGATGACCCTCAAACACTTTAGCCGTGAGAGCCTTTGTAAATGGATCAGCGATGTTGTGCTCCGAGGCGATCTTAGTGACGATCACATCTCCTCTTTGCACAATCTCCCGTATCAGGTGATACTTCCTCTCGATGTGTTTACCCCGTTTGTGGCTACGAGGTTCTTTTGAGTTGGCTACAGCCCCTCTGTTGTCACAGTATAGTGTTATGGGCACGTTCATATTCGGAACTACTTCCAAATCAGTCAAGAACTTTCTGAGCCACACTGCCTCCTTAGCTGCTTCGCAAGCTGCTACATACTCAGCCTCCATGGTTGAGTCTGCTATGCATCCTTGTTTGATGCTTCTCCACACTACTGCTCCTCCATTGAGGGTGAATACTGACCCTGATGTGGATTTCCTAGAATCCTTATCAGCTTGAAAGTCAGAATCAGTGTATCCAGTAAGAATCAAATCCTTAGCTCCATACACAAGCATGTAGTTCCTCGTTCTCCGAAGATACTTGAGGATATTCTTAACCGCTCCCCAGTGGTCCAACCCTGGATTAGACTGATACCTACTGACTACTCCCACTGCATAACATATGTCAGGCCTAGTGCAGAGCATGGCATACATTAAGCTGCCCACAGCTGAGGCGTAGGGAATGTGTCTCATGTTCTCAACTTCTTGAGGTGTCTTAGGAGATTGTTCCTTAGACAGGTGTACCCCATGTCTGAAGGGTAGGAGTCCCTTCTTGGAGTTTTGCATCGAATATCGAGACAACATCTTGTCAATATACGTTGCTTGAGACAGAGCTAGCGTTTTGTTCTTACGATCCCTAATGATTTGGATTCCCAGAACATATTGAGCCTCTCCCACATCTTTCATTTGGAATTGGGCAGCTAGCCATTTCTTAATGTCAGTGAGGTATCCTACATCATTCCCAATGAGTAGGATATCGTCTACATAAAGTATTAGAAAAGCTACTTTCCTTTTGTTGACTTTCTTGTATACACAAGGCTCATCAACGTTTTGGTCAAAGCCAAAAGATTTGATTGCAGTATCAAATCTAATGTTCCATGATCTGGATGCTTGTTTCAATCCATAAATGGATCGATTTAGCTTACAAACTTTTTGTTCCTGACCTTGGGCTATGAACCCTTCGGGTTGAGACATAAAGATATTCTCTTCAAGATTACCATTCAGAAAGGCAGTCTTGACGTCCATTTGCCATATTTCATAGTCATAATATGTGGCAATGGATAAAAGAATTCTTATGGACTTTAACATGGCTACAGGAGAAAAGGTTTCCTCATAGTCAACCCCCTCCTTTTGGGTATAACCCTTTGCCACTAGTCTAGCTTTGAAGGTCTGTACCTTTCCAGCTGCATCTCTTTTTCTCTTATAGATCCATTTGCACCCTATGGGTTTTACCCCATATGGTAGATCTGCAAGTTCCCATACAGAATTGGAGTACATTGACTCCATTTCCAGGTTCATGGCTTTGACCCATTCATCCTTATCTTCGTCATTCATTGCCTGTCGATAGGACAATGGATCCTCAATGCCATCATTAGGTATGACAACCTGAGTTTCAGTTAAACCCAAGTAGCGATCAGGTTGTAACACAACCCTCCCACTGCGTCGAGGCATTCCCAACGTTTGAGATGGACGGGATGGATCTGAAGAACTAGTTCCTTCATCAACTCTTGTTGAAGGTCCAACTTCATCAAAAACTCTTGATGATTCTTCAGTAGCTTCTCCTAATATTATTTTGCTTCGTGGTTTATGATCTCTCATGTGGTCTTCCTCTAAGAAAGTGGCGTTTGTCGATACAATCACCTTATTTTCTTGTGGGTCGTAGAAATAACCACCTCTCGTTTCTTTAGGGTAACCAACAAATTGGCACAGTTTTGAACGAGGTTCCAGTTTCTTAGGATTCGTCACAAGCACGTGTGCTGGACAACCCCAGATGCGAAAGTGATGCAAACTAGGTTTACGCCCCTTCCATAACTCGAAAGGTGTTTCAGAAACACTTTTCGAGGGAACATTGTTCAAGATGTATACTGCAGTCTCTACTGCATACCCCCAAAACGAGCTAGGCAATTGAGCATAGCTCATCATTGATCGAACCATGTCTAACAAGGTTCTATTTCTCCTTTCTGACACACCATTCTGCTGAGGTGTACCAGGGGCTGAGAGTTGAGATTGGATTCCATGTTCTATCATATAGTCCTGGAATCTTTGATCCATATACTCCCCTCCTCGATCAGATCGAAGTACTTTGATAGATTTACCTAATAGGTTTTCAACTTCAGCCTTAAACTCCTTAAACTTTTCAAGGGCTTCAGACTTATGTCCCATTAGGTATAAGTAACCATATCTTGAATAATCATCTATAAATGAGATGAAATATTCGTACCCTCCTCGAGCTTTTACATTCATTGGACCACATAGATCCGAATGTATTAACTCTAAGGGTTCTTTGGCTCTGTAACCTTTTCCTGTAAAGGGTCTTTTGGTCATTTTTCCCTCGAGACAAGATTCACAAGGTGGTAGTGAATCATCTTCTAACTTGCTTAGAAGTCCATTCTTTACCAAACGACCGATCCTATCGATGTTTATATGACAAGTCTAAGATGCCAAAGATGAGTATTGTTACTTGATGGAGAAATCTTTTGCCTTTTACTTTGAGTTTCAGCAGTTTTAAATAATTCGTGATTTAAAAGTGCTTTGTTTTCGGTTGGTCTTAAAACATATAAGTTATTTTCCAATTTGGCTGAACAAATAAGTATACCATTTTTATAAATGAACGCTTCATTCATATCAAAAGTAACTGTATACGATTGTTCAATCAAACATGAAATAGAAATCAAGTTCCTTTTAATCTTGGGAACGATTAACAAACTTTCTAAAAGCAAGAATCTATTTCTAAAAAATAACTTCGCAGCTCCCACTGCTTTAGCTGAAATGACTTCTCCAGTTCCGACCCTGAGTGTCATTTCTCCATCGTTCAACTGCCGAAAGGAACTATTTTCCTGAAAAGAAGGGCAAACATGATTAGTTGCTCCTGAATCAAGTATCCAGGTAAACTCATCATGTTCTACCAGGCATGTTTCTAAAACCAGTAAATCAAATTTACCTTCATTTTCCTTCTTTTTCTCAGCAAGGTACTTTGGGCAGTTTCTCTTCCAATGTCCATCTACATTGCAGTGAAAACATTTGCCCTTGTCTGCCACAGCTTTGGCTTTTCCCTTGCTTTTGGCAGCAGTATTGGGAGCTTTCCCCTTGTTTCCTTTCTTCTTCTGAGTTTTCTTTGAAGAAGTGGCTACAGATTTAGTTCCAGAGGATGAACCCTTCTCGAACTTTCTTTTGGAGTGAACAACGTTTGCCTCTCCTTCTATCTGTCCCTTGTTCTTAAGAAGAGACTGATAGAGCTGTAGCTCATTAAGGAGGCTAGTCAGGTTGAATGTTATTTTATTCATCATTGCATTGCTTCGAAACTGCAGAAAACTCTTCGGAAGAGATTCTAAGATGAATGCAACCTGACTACGCTCATCTATGACCGCCCCGTTTGCCTCTGCCACGTTGAATTGGACCATCATATCCAGGACATGCTCCCGAACAGACGTGCCCTCTTTCATGCGACAGCTATAAACGTATTTGAGAGCGTCATGGTGGAGTTGGTAGGACGGTTGTCCAAACATCTCCTGGAGAGAGTTCATAATCTCCCTCGCTGTTACCATGCCCTCATGCCTTTTAGCCAAAACTTCAGATAAGCTGGCTAAGATATAGACGCGAGTCTTATCATTGGCCTTTGTCCAGCGGTCATAAGCATCCTTAACTGCCTGGGATGCATTACGAGAAGGGGCTGGAGGACAATCCTCCGTTAAGACGAACCGCAGATCATCGACAACAAGAATCGTATTCAAGTTCGACTTCCACGTAGCATAATTTTCGCCGGTTAATTTCTCATTTTTAAGCAGAGAGACAATTGAGGAAGACATTGCTGAAATTTAAACAAACAATGACCGTATTAGTTATCTTTGCCTTAACCCATCATACAAGCAAACAATTGCACACAATCCAATCAATTTAGCAAAACAGACAATCACAGAACCCTAAAACTATTGATTTAGTTTTGCAACGACGTTTCAGAGGTTTAGAATATCAGCCACCGAAGGGTGATCAGGTACTCCTCCTTTGAAATGAGACACCTCTCAGCTAATTCTAATTCCAGAATAACTCATATTCCTATAGACATTAGCCACCGTTGTTCGGTCAAGGATTTGTTAACACTTTTAACTCATCCTCGTAAGTGTAACCCTCCCACTTTCAGATCTCAGAGGCACGCACCAACAGGCTACCGAAGGGAAAGACAACTGTTGGTGATTAGCCTAAGAGCTCCTATCCTTTTCAGGAGTTCACGATGTTCCGAATCCTATGATCAGGCCCTCCGAAGGGATGGATGCGCCAGGGCAACCTGCAGGCGGATCATAGGACTCTCACGGTGTGAACTATGGGCGGAGACCGAGGGATACGTTGACACGTGTCCCGCTCCCACTTACTCTGGACATTTTTCCCATTCACCTTGATATTGACCCATGCAAACACTTTCCGAAGGGAGGCCGCTCCTAGGGCGACTCGAAGCCGAGCATGAATCTCACGTTGTGAATATAGGGACGTAGGAGCAAAACTTGATTTAAAACTCGTTTTGTAATTTTCCTCCCACTGAAAATGTCCTAAGGTTAATATAGGGTTGTTTAACTTAGATAATATTCGGCTAAGTCAATCTATCTAAGTCTGATCCTATTATAACAATTATGGAAAGGATTCAACTGCAATCTTTTGGGTGAATTAAACTTCTTTTAATAAACCCAACATTGCAAGTCAACATTACTATGGTTAATTCAACTCAATCCGGTTAGTTCCCAGGTAGGAGGTGTTCCGTAAACCGTCAACTTAAATACCCCCAGCCTTAGACAGAACTTTACCTAGAGAGTTCCCTTATAACCTCAGTAATGTAAGGTCTTTACTCTAAAGATCTAGGTGCATTAAACACTTTTAATAAACCTAGTGACATTGCATGCTAACATTTAACTATGATTAATTCAACTCCGGTATTCCAGGTCAGTTCCCAGGTAGGAGGTGTTCCGTAAACCGTCAACTTAAATACCTCCAGCCTTAGACAGAACATTACCGGTGGAGTTCCCTTATAATCATAGTAATGTTTTTCCTACTTAGTAAATTAAAACTATTTTTAATTCTAAGTAAGAAAAGATTCTAATCCTATTAGAAATCGATCTAGGTCTAATTAATTTTAAACAATTTAAAATTAATTCAATATATCCTATGATCTTATGTTTGCATGCAAATCTTGATTATAGATTGACGGTTTCTAACCATTAATATTAAAGAACTATTTCAAATTTTAATGATTAATCCTATAATCAAGAATCTAGGGTTTAATTCATTCAACAATCTCATTCAAATTGAATAATTAAGCCACATCAATTGCATGAATAATATAACAATTATATTAATAACTATGGATGTTTCATGCTTCATGCAATTTTGATTTTCTTTTATTATAACAATTATAAGCCAATCAAGAAAATCAACCAAGCATGCTTCATTCATCACATTAAACATAACTATTTATATTTAATTTAAGTAATGACATGCTTCATGCTTTCCAATTTTTCATATAAATTAATATACACTTATATTAAGAAATATGAAAATCAATCCATGCATTTAAACATACATTATAACAATTTATAATATATAAAAAATGCATGAGCATGTTTAAAACCTAAGGTGGGATTAAATAATCTATATGACATCCATAAAGCATATAAATAGCAATTGAACCGGTTAATTTTGGCCCCTAGGATAAAATAAAGCATTAAATTACAATAATTTAGCTAAATTCTATCCTAAAAATCCATGTACAGCTCCGGAATTGGTCTAGACAGCTCGAACCGCCCCGAACCACCTCGAACCGGCCTCCAAAATCACGAACCATGCCAAAAATTGGCTGAACCGGACCAAATAGGTCCCAGCCCAGCCAAACCGGTCCGAACCGGACCGTCCTTGCTTGAACCGCGCCTGTTGAAACCCTAGTGCGCGCCTCCATCGTGACAGCGTCGAGACGCTGTGTAGATTAGCGTCCCGACGCTATGCGTTTTCCATATCTGGCGCCTGCGTAATCGAGACAGCGTCGAGACGCTGTTGAGGTAGCGTCCCGACGCTGTGTGCTTTCCTTACCGAGCGCCTTCGGTATCGAGACAGCGTCGAGACGCTGTTGAAGGAGCGTCCCGACGCTGTTGCGTTTGGAGGCAGAATCTGGGCAAAACAGCAACGATTTCTTCGGTTTTGGCTTCGATTTCAGCGGCGATTCCTTCGATTTTCATCTCATAAAAACCTATTCTAGACCCGGACTTACATAGGACTCGATTTTACATAAAATACCCGAAACACCGGGCCTTACATGATCAAAATCACATAAAAATAAAATCTATGGCCATAAAATTAACCCAAACAGTTCAATGCAAACCGAACATACATTATGCATAAATCCCACCTATTAGAGCCTATCGCAACTTTTTAAAATTAATTAATAGGGACAGCGATGGCTCTGATGCCAATTGAAGGGAATAAAAGTCCCCACGCAGCGGAAGCGCATCGATTGGACCTTGCGCCGTATATTAATTAACATTAAAAAACCGTTACGAAAACTCAAACAAAACTTTAAACTAACTTTAAAGCCGCTGTAAAATCGGTTTAAACATGCTAAAATAAATCTAAATTTATTTTTAAAACTTTTCTAAAGAAAAGAGGAAGAACCGTTACAAACCTCCGTTGTAGACTTGACCGTTCTTCGCCAACGAAGCTCCACGAACGAAAACGCAGCAGCCGCTTCAAGGTATTCTTCGCTGGAAATTCTTCTTTGATTGACACAATAACCACAGAGGTTACACCGGTATGTCTCTAAGTCTAGGAGGCCAAAGACTTGTGGGAGTCTTTCTCTAAGAGGGAGGCTAGAGAGAATTCTAGGTCTTGTCTTTCAAGAGTGTCAAGTGTCATGACCAATTAGGTCTAGTGTTCTATTTATAGAAGAGAGACCATGAATAAAATATTCAATTAAATCAATCTTTTCCAAAATTGATTCAATCTTTATTCCTTAATTAATCAATCATGATCAATCAATTCCCAATTGATTAATCTTTTCCATAAATGACTAATTTCTTCCATAAGTAATTAGATCATTCCCATAAATGATTAATCACTTCCTTAAGTGATTAATTATTTACATAATTGATTAATTCATGGTTAATGAATTCTTTAATTAATTAACCACCAAATTAAATATCACATATTTAATTACCGGCCTTGAATTAATTAATTTTGCCCAAACACTTTTAGAACTTAAATTAATTAATTCTTTCAATCTTCCATAAATTTATATTTGAACTTCTTCAAATATTAATTTCTCTCATAATAATATATCAATATATATTATATTTATTTCCCTCAGTAAATTGAACATTTTCAATTTAATTACTTAGTTGCCTCAAATTACTTTACGAGCTACCAGTGGGACCTAATGGACCTGCAGATCAGAAGCTCCAACGATGTGAGATTAATTGGTTAAACTCTTTAACCACAATAATCAATATTCGTTAACTGTGTGTACATTCCACTATAGACTCACAGTTGCACTCTTCTCACTGCAGACATATTTTCTGTGTCCACGGAACTTAGACCAATATCGACTAGTTAGTCCTTCACGAGTGTCCGTAACACCAGCTGGGTCAAATTACCGTTTTACCCCTGGGTCACCTCTATTTCCTTAAGTACCAATTCTCCTCTAATGAACAATCTGTTTATGGTCCAACCATTAAACAGAAAACCCTCTCGTGCCATTGAGAGGGTAGGGCCCTTTGTTCAAGACTCGGAGTAACCACTTAAGGGAACACTCATCTGCTTCCCTAAAGTCGGGAAGGAGTGAATTCCATCTTGTATGATTATGTTCCCAGCTCCCCATTCGATCTTGTCCCCAAAGTGGTAGGCTTATTGAGTCGGCGTATTGGCCACTCTCACCCATGCAAATCAAAGGACAGTCTCTCATGAGCAGGAGTCCATAATCAACTCAGGATTAAGACTAAGTTGTCTCGGTCGTCCTGGTGAAATAGAAAACCAACTAGTTAACGGTGTTATAACTAGTGGTTACTATTTCGCGGTCCGGTCTTATGCAAACTCATTGCATAGGATACCCCCACTCGCATGTCTCCTACATGAACGCGTTGGATCGCAGCGTTTGTATCAAATACAAAGTGGGCCGTATCCATAGTGTCACCAGGATAAGGCACCCAGTCTTATCCCTATACTATAGACCCTTTAGGCTGTTTCTTGAACAATGATCCCATATGTCGCTACATATAGTTCAAGACTCATATTACAGCCTTGGATGTCTAGTTTATTGGATTAGGGTTATTATTAGGCAAAGACAAACATAAAATAACTAATAACAATTAATGGAAAAAATATATCAATATTATTTCATTAATATCCGGTCAACGGTTACATTCACTATCTACGAGTTTTAGGGCATAAATCCCAACAGGCTGGGAGTTGTTTTGTGCGAAGCCTGAGTCTGTAAACGCACAGGTGGTGTGTGAATTTTATGCTAACATTGACAAAGAAGATGGTTTCCAAGTAATTGTCCGAGGAGTCGAGGTAGATTGGAGTCCTAGTGCTATCAACGCACTGTACAATCTTCAGAACTTCCCCCATGCGGCATATAATGAGATGGTTGTAGCGCCATCTAATGAGCAGTTAAGTGATGTTGTGAGGGAGGTAGGTATTGAAGGAGCACAGTGGCAACTATCCAAGACTCAAAAGAGGACATTCCAATCGGCTTATTTGAAAAGGGAAGCGAACACGTGGATGGGATTTATCAGACAAAGGATGCTTCCAACAACACACGACTCGACAATCTCCAGGGAACGAGTTCTTCTAGCTTCTTCAATTTTGCGGTCGCTCAGCATTGACGTAGGGAGGATCATTGCTACTGAAATTTCTGGATGTTGGAAAAAGAAAGTGGGGAAACTGTTCTTTCGGAACACAATCACAATGCTTTGCAGAAGAGCAGGGGTTTCAGTGGATGAAGGAGATGTGATTCTGTTTGACAAGGGAATCATCGACACGCCCAATTTGGCACCGCTCCAGCGCATGCAGGAGGTACGTCAAGGTGGGCTTATCTACGGCATCAACACGATTCTAAAACAACTGGCACTTTCGGCCAGTAGGCAAGAGTTTGCCGAGAGGCAAACTTTAACCTTCTGGAACTATGTTAAGAATCGTGATGCCAGCTTAAAGAAGGCGCTGCAAGAAAATTTTTCAAAACCATATCCAGCCCTTCCAGCATTCCCTGAGGATATGTTGAACCCCTGGATTCCGCCCCCACCGGTTGAACGAAAAGGAGATGATGATGAAGAGCAGGGTCATGAAGATTGATGGATGAGATGATCTTCAACGAGCATTTCTTTTGTTCCTATATTTTGTTTGCTCGTGCATATCTGACCCTGTTTGTTGTTATGTTTGTTTACTTCTTTTTAATTTTTCTGCTGCTAAAAAAAATATATCTCTGCTTATGAAATTTCTCTTTATGTTTTTAATGAATTTTCTAGATGTTTCTGTTCTATGAGCACTGAGTAACACTGACTTAATTATTTTCTTCTGAATTTTGAAGCTTGGACTGGTTAAGCTTAATTAGATCAAGGTATTCTGATCTCCAGAAACCTTTTGCTTGAGCATTTCTTCTGGTCTGGTCTGTTGTTGCGGCAAAGAAGATTTTGGAGGTAGTGTTGACTTTTATGATCCACTTTAAGCTTAGTTCTAGTCCCACGCTTAGATTTAAAATTCAGATAGAAAAATTTAAGTTTGGAGGTATAATTGCAAAATTAATGATTCATTGAGGACAATGAATAATTCAAGTTTGGGGGACTTTTTGCTACTCCAATTGTTTTGCTCGAGCATTCATCTCCTTCATTTAAATTTTGTTAGGTTGTTGAGTAACCGAGGACATTTGTGATACCCACAGTTTGTCTTCGCGTCAAAATATGACCTAGGAAATAGGAAAATGAGAAAAATTATTTGCTGAAAAAAAAAACTATTTGTTGAAAATTTTGCTCAGAAAATTCATGGAGCAACAGTTTTGGAGGATGAATGTTGATCCAGTAGTTTTTCTGTCTACCAGAACTCAGGTGAGCTTCATCATAAAATGTTGTCATTCTGAGGGGCAAGAGATAGAATAACTAAGTATTTTTTAGCTTTATAAAGAGTATTGAGCCTAGTTGGTGATGAGCTTGAGGCAGGGTATACTGCACCATAAAGTGGGTCATCCCATGCTTAAGAGCTTATGACTGTAAGGCTGCTTTAAGTCTGAAAAACGAAAATATAAACCCCTTGAAAATGTGTTTTGAATGTCTAATAATAGAGCTAGGCTGGGGTGAGTTCTTAGAATTGGGTTAAAAGTGGTGATTATTTGTCCATGCCGGAGGAATCATTTTGCTGCAGCAGAGCTCGGTTTTGCAGAATGCTCAGGTAAAGGTCAAAGGTAGTGTTGGACTGTCTGGTTTGATTAAGCTATTCTTTGTGTAATGTTTTGAATTCTTGAAGGAAGGTTGGTTAGTATTGCTCGGGACGCGCAATAGTTCAAGTTTGGGGGTGTGATAACTGCTCAAAAGGTAGTTATTTAGGCCTCAGTTATATAGGGATTTGTGTGTCTTTTGTGCTTAATAGGGTTGGTTTTAGATAGATATTATATGTTTTAACCCATTTGGAAGAATGGAAGCCTTGGAAATTATTTTGTGCAGATTATGCTGCTGGGCGACTAGAGGGAGCAAATTCTGTGCTGCAGCAAAACTGGGAGAAAAACTGTCACGTCACAGCTTGTTAGCCAACTTCATGAACCGACATCTGTTGAATTATTTTCGGGATAAAGGAGCAGGGAGAGCCCTACACGTGTCCAGGTTGACCTAATTCAAGCCTCCTATCCTTCTATAAAAGGAAGTAGTCGTCCAAGTAAAAATCATTCCATTTTTCCTTGGAAGCTGAATAGTAAAGGGAGGTTGGAACTATCAAGGAGACCATCATTGCAAGTTGACCGAGGAGTTTAATATTTCCTTTTATTATCTTGCAATCATGGACATGCCTACTCAGATTGTACTTTGTGTTCCCATGCTTATTATGAACTAAGTAGCTTTAGGCGTTGGTTAGGAATATGTAGTTGTCGTGCTTAACTCTAATAATATATATTGATTATTGCATCTTGGTTAATTGTTGTGCTTATTTCTATTTTATGTCCGCCTGGCCAGCCGGTATGAATACCTCTCTCTAGTTTCATGGATGATTTAGAGAGTGTGTGGCGATTAATCACACTACGATCATTGTGTATTGGTGAACGCCAATGACTGAGCTAGGGATAGCTAGTTGCCTAGTGCTTGATCGGTCGTACTTCATTGGGGTTGAAACACATTCCAAAAAATCCGGAGTTCCGGGAGGAATCCGCTAATAATACTGCGAGAGTTTGCATGATCAATAATATTGCTAGAGCATTTTTTTAAACAATTACTAAAACCTGACCAGCGCCTGTTTCTAATCTGTCTGCCTATTTGTTTATTCTTTGTTTTGTCATTTATTTTGCTTCAACATTATTCCCATAAAAACCAATCATTTTTACCTTCTTTGAAACCATTAGAGAGTTACACAAAATAGATAAAGTGGAAGCTAATTCAGGCCTTGGATTGATAATACTTATTACTTGCTGCGGACTGTGTATACTTGCACAGAGTTCTAGGGTACTTTTAGATCATAATTTTACCCACTCTAGGAACCCAACAGCCACCGATAGAAAGAGAAGGAGAAGAGGATGATGATGCTGATCTAGAGGACTGGAAGAAGGAAAAAGAACTAAGGGAGGTTTTATTTTGATAAATCATTTTTGTTGCTCGCTCATTGTCCTGACCAAGTTTTTTCTGCTTTTTAGGATTTCTGCTTCTATGTTTTTATTTTTTCTGTTTTGCTGGCCTTCAAAAAAAAATTATCGGATCTTGTAATCATTTTCTCTTATTTTTAATGAAAATTTTGAAGTTTTTCTTTCCTATGGCACACTGAGTATTCCTAACTTCACTTTTCTTCTAAATTTTTTAAGCTTGGACTAGTTAGCTTAATTAGATCAAGGTGTTCTGATCTCCACAAACCTTTTGCTTGATCATTCCTTGAAGCCTGGTCATCCCTGCGGCAAGAAGTTCTGAGGTAGCATTGTCTTATTTTGATCCACCTTAAGCTTAGTCTTAGTCTCACGCTTAGTTTAAAATTCAGATAGAAAAAAATTAAGTTTGGGGGAATAATTATATGTTGCTAATTCATTGGGGACAATAAATCATTTATGTTTGGAGGACTTTTAGCTACTCTGCTTGTTTTGCCCGAGCATTCCACTCCTTCATAATTTTTTCTAGGTTGTTGAGTAACCAGGGACATTTGTGACACCCACAGTTTGTCTTTGCGTCAAAAGATGGCCTAGGAAATGTTGAGAAATGGTGAAAAATTATATGTTGAAAAAAATGTAAGTGAAAATTGATAGAGCAAAACTTTTGAAGGATGAATGACAATCTGGCAGTTTTCTATCTCCTAGGGCTTAGGTGAGCTTCATCATAACATGTCGCCATTCTGAGAAGCAAGGGATAGATAACTAAGGATTTTTGGGTTTAGCAATGAGTGTTTAACCTAGATGGTGATAAGCTTGAGGCAAGGGTATACTGCATCATAAAATGGGTCATCTCATGCTAAAGAGCTTATGACTGTAGGACTGCTTTAAGTCTAAAGAACATTTTTAGACAGCAATTTGCATTTCATTTGTGGGCACAAATCAAAAACGAAGTTGAGTGTTCAGAGATGACGTCAGCTATTTCAAATAAGGGAATTTTGAAACCTATATAAAGCAACATAAATTTGATGTAGGTCAAATTCTTTCAAAAAGCTTCAACGTCTCTCTCTCGACCCAAAATTCCCGCTAACCTCCAGTGCCTACTCCAACCACCGTCGACACTGGAAACCACCTACATTTCGCTCAAAACTCGTCAGCGACACTTTCTGTCCAAACCCACAAAGTAAAAGCTCCAAAGATGAAGCCTCACTCCACTTCTCAGTCGAAGAACCCCGCTTCATCCCGTAAACCATCTAAAGGTTCTTCTTCTGAGAGGTTGAAGGCGGTTTCGAGTACTTCTCCATCTCCACGATGGATGAGCACACGACAATCCAACCATTCGGCCTCTCTAAGGTCAAAATATCAAGGTAAATCCCTACAACCATCTACTCATATAGGAAAAAGGCAAAGGAAGTGGGAGGAAGACCTAAGAAAAGCAACGAAATTAAGTCGTAAGGCTATCGAAGAGGTTGCATTTGAGTCCGAGGAAGAGGAGGAGGAAGTGTCGCTTGTTCGGAAGCCTAAATCTGTGAGGGACGAGGAAAGGGAGAAGGAAGAAAAGAAGTCTGGGATTCAATATGTTCGTCGGAAAAACAAAGGAAACAACTGAGCCAAATGCACTGGTTACGGCCGCAAATGTGGCGCATCCTGTAATTTCTTCTGCAGGATAACAAGAATTTGTGGTCGCAAATGTGGCCCAACCAGACAAAGCAGTGCCAGTTCCTGAGGTACAAAGCAAAAAAGATGTGCCCGCATCTGGGGCGCAAGTGCAGGTTGAAGTTGTCGCACAGTCAGCTGTTAATCCATCTATAAGGGAACCAAGGAGAAAACGAAAATCAAGTTGGGGTCCAAAGTTGGAGCGTCCCTTTTAGTAGAAAGAATGGGATTAGATAGTAGGGAATGTTGTGTGGCACGCAAAAGCCATGGCTCAGCAAATTAAGGACCAATCATGGGAGAAGGATCAAAGAAAGAAGAAAGAAACAAAGAAAATAGAGAAAAGAAGAAAAAGAGAAGAAGAAGAGAAGATTGCTCTGAGCTTTGCAGCCTCATGCCTAAACGACTTAGTGGATGCCACTAAGAAAGAAGAAAAAAAAAAAGCAGATTCCGCCCACATGTGAGGGGCAATCTCAAGAACAAAAAGGGTAGTTTGCAGCCGCAAACATGGTGCAAATAGTGTAGGTTGAAGAAGTGGCACCGGTTTCTGAGGTGCAACCAAAGAAGACAACCCTGCCACCACCACAAGAGTATGAAAATGTGCTCGAGGACCTGTTCGAGCACCAGAATGAAGAAGTGCCCAAGTGAAGGTGTTTCATATAACACATGCGGAAGCAATTTTAGGATCGGATGCACTTAACTACATCAATTTTAGAAAATGAAAACATGTTGTCCAAATACCGTGAGCAGAGAGCAGAATTTTACCAACCTTTTGGAGATCGATTCAACAACTCCCTTTGATTCCTTTGATCACGAACGGTGTGTGGACCACCTCTAGTGTCTTCCTTACTATTCTCCGAGCCAAGAACGACTCGTGGGAGTCTATAGAGATAGGAAATGGGAAGGGAATGCTTGAAAGTTCAAGCATTAGAGAGATATATGGAGATGAGAGAGTTTGAGACCAAAATCCAGCAGCATAACAATATGGAAAATGGCTCTACTTCTTTTGAATCTGATTCATACTCCTTATATAGACATCTTCCATGCAAAGAGAAGCCTCATGACACTAGACACATGGTGAAATTGCAACTCAAAGTGGATTCTAGGTGTTTAATTCACAACACATGCAACTAGTGCATGGTTGTGTTGTTTTCCACTATGCATCAACATGCAAGAGTGGGAATGCCACTAAATCCACTTAAAATTGAATCTAAATTCTCAATTTTCAGCTTGCAATTCATTCCTATTTCAATTCAAAATTGAAATTAATTTCTAGGCAATTAATTGGTACAATTCCAAGTAATTTTTACATGATTAATCCAATTAATCTTTATCACCTAGTGCCATGAATTATATATGATTCCTAATACATATATATGGTATTCAAAACACTTTTAAATACTTCATCTCTCATTTTCTAATTTAATTCATAATTAAATTATTGTGTCAAACACAATTTACAATAATACACGTTTTCCCGATTTTGAACGAGTCAAATCTTCCTATCTTTTTGTTCTAGGCTTTGTTCCGATATGAGCTAGTAGGGGGACCTAATGGAACTATAGATCATGGGCTCCAACGATTCGAGGCTAACCGACTAATCTCATTATCCAAGCTAGCCAACATCCATTAACTACTGGGACACTCCACTATAGCCCGATAGTTGCACTCCCCTTACTATAGATATATTTCCGTCCACTTGATTTAACCATGATTAGTAAGTCGATCCTTCATAGGTTGTTCGTAGCTATAGCTAGGTCAAAAAGTCGTTTCACCCCTATAGTACTTCTAGTTCCTTAAGTCCCACTGATCCTCTAATGAACAATTGGTTTATGGTCCAACCATAAAACCGAGTCCCTCTCGGGCCAATGAGAGGGCGGGATCCCTTTGTTCAAGCCCCGGAGTCAGCACTTAAGGGAACAACCTCTCTACTATCCCTAATTCGGGTAGGAGTGAATTCATTCTTGCACGACTATGTCCCCAGCTATCTACCCGTTCCTATCCCTGAAATGGGAGGTTTATTGAGTCGGCGATACTGAGCCACTCTCACCTATGCAGATCTAAGGATAAGCCCGAATAAACAGGAGTTCATAGTTAGCTCAGGATTAAGATCGAGTTACCTAGGTCATCACATGAAATAGTCAGTCTCGTCAGTAAACGGTGTTATAAAGCGAGAGCGACTTATTTCTCGGTTCTGGTCTTATGCAAACTCATTGCATAGGACGCCCCCACTCGCATGTCTCTACATGAACGATTTAGGATCACATCGTCTACACCAACTATAAAGTGGGTCGCGTCTCATAGTGTCCCCAGAATAAGGTACCCAACCCTATTCTTATACTATAGACCATTTTGGCTATTACTCAAACTTGATCCACTTTTATGTCTTTACATAAAGCTCAAGTCTTCATCCTATAGCCATGGATCTTAGTTTATTGGATTTGGGTAATTATATGTGCAATTTACTTTATTCAGTAATAACTTTACTGAATTAGTCTCGATAACGCCTTTATCGAATAAGTATATAATTCGTTTAACATTCACTATCTACGAGTTTTAGGACACCAATCCCAACACCAAGGACCTGTTCGAGCACGAAGACAAGAAAGATGATGAGAAGCAACAGACTTCTGTTGATGAAGATGAAGTCCTGGGAATCACTAAGGACCAAATGCCCAAGAAAAGGGGTAGAGAAGAAGATGATGAGGTCGGGGGGAAGCATTACAACTTCCCTAACGAGGCCAAGCACATGGGGAGCGAATTCTGTACTACCCCGTGCCAAGACACCACCACCACTGCCGCTTGCAAAGGGATAATCCTCCACTCATTGGGTAAAGAAAACGCCAACAAAGAAATCGAGGGTGGAACGACAGGTGGAGCCCCATGCTGACTCGCAGGCCCGCCAAGCCATCATGAAAAAGAAGGCCTTAATGTGTGAGAAGACCTTCTCTACCAAAACAGGTCCACTCTCTGCTTTTATTGATAACATCTTACGCATGTATGATTGGGACTGGTTTTACAAGGAACCTAAGGCTGCCTATGTCCCCTTGGTTCAAGAGTTCTACGCATAGATAAGGGATGAGCACCAAACATTGATGTTTTTTAGAAGCACCCAGTAGAGTTCTTAGCAAATTAGATCAATCGAATTTTTCGATTGCCATCCCTCCATTGTTCAGTAGGAAACACGACCATAGAGAAGCCAACAGACGAACAGCTAACAGAGTTAAATGGAAATAGTCCAAGACAGGGATCAGAACTCTCTTATCTGGAAACTTGAAGCCGAAAACATCAGTATGGTTGTATGTGATCAAGAATAGGATCATGCCTACAACGCATGACACAACCACCTCACACGCGCGTGTCATGTTGTTGTACAACATGTAAAAAGGCTTGGATCTCAACCTAGGTCGAATCATATGGAATGAGATCCTTACCTGTGGGACAAGAGCGTGGGAAGACTTTTCTTCCCAAACTTGATCGTGAAGATATGAGGCTATGAGGAGTTGAGCCCGAGGCTCAAAAGGAGAGGGAGGTCGCCAGGACTTCTATAGATTTGAGCTTGATCAAGAAGCTCATCACCAACTCAAGACTGAAGGTGACCTCTTCATAAAAGAAGGCTCAAACTACCCGTGCAGCACCTCAAGCCTCAATACCCCCTTCAGAACAGTCCACAGCGGCAGATGCGACTGCAAACCAACCTCAATCTCTAGCCCTCCAGCACAAGCTTCCCAGCAACAACCTGAAAAGTATCATGGAGCTGAGGAAAGATTTGGAGTACATTAGGTAGTAGTGCAGATTTTACATGGCATATGCCTAGCTTTGAGGTCATGTCATACGAAAGGTGTTCGATGAGCTTGTAGAAGACCTAGATGATTATCTCCCTCCTTTCCTCGAAATAAACATGGACCCACCTAGAGGCGATGCAATCGGCCCTTATAATGCCTAGGGGACTTTTCCTTTCACTTAACCTTTCATTGCTTTATTCTTTTTAAGTGATAGGAATAAGGGTCTAGTTATATTTTACATGTTTTTGTTTGTCTTGTTTTTGATTGTTTTGTTTGTTTATCTTGTTTTGATAAGTTAGGAGTCTTTATTTGTATCTTGAATTTCATTTCATATTCTTAGATAGGTTGTTTGTCTTTGTTTGTTTCTTTTGTTTTAAATTTTGTATGAAAAATTTTGAAAAAAGTTATCTCTTTACAAAAGTATTGAAAAGATTTTTGAAAGTTGAGTGTGCTTTAGTGGTTTTTTTTTTTTTTTTTTTTGAACACCCCTAATGATGATAACTAAAGCTCTCTCGACTCTTTAAATACTTTAGTAACCTCGAGTTTTTCAAAGTATGAAGCCTGAATAAACTTTTCTCTCCATAACACATTCAAGTCCAAACTCACCTTAAGCTTTGACTGCCAAAACCTTTAGGAAGTTTAGACTTGATCTTAGCTTGTCAATCCTTTTTAGTCTCTCCTATTTTGTTCTTCATGTTTAGTCAATGGGGACATTGACTCGTTTAAGTTTGGGGGGATAATTTTGCCTTTTGTACTCTTTGTGTATTATGTATCATGTTGTCTTTTGCTAGTGCTAAAAATATTAGAAAAATCAAGGAGATACTTTTCCTTTTCGAGCAAACAGAGTAACCAGGGGCGGTCATGACACCCATGATTTCCACGGCACGAAAGGTTAGTTTGGGAAGTGAGTATGCGCTACAGTCTCAATAGTGAGTTATGTTTGTAGTCAGCTGCTTTCACCACAAAGTGTTAGTATGCTGGAACGAAGGAATAGATGACTATGAGGCTCTCTTATATAAAAATTTTAGAAAAAGAGAGAAAAAGAAAAAAATAATGTAGCTTAGCAGCAACTTATAATAAGTTTGGGGGAGGGAAGTTCAATTTTCTTTTCCATTTTGAGAGTTAGGATAACTTGTGAGAGAGATAGGCTACTCTAAATAAAGGCTAGATTGAATAACATGTAGTAGAAGTGAGAATGCATGAGAATGTATGTTTTATATTGAGAGAAGTGAGTGAAGGTCTAGTGTTAGAAAAGTCTCGTTGTTAACTTACAGTGTTAGAAGCTGAGATCTTTCCTAAGAGGCGCCCTCACGAACTAAACTTACTTATGAAATGCACATCTTTTCTTTCTTGATTCTATTGTTTTGTTTAAAATTGCTTGAGGACAAGCAATGGTTTAAGTTTGGGGGTGTGATAAGGCTCATTTATGTGTGTTATTTAGCCTTAAAAACTTAGGTTATTGCTAGGAAAACAAGGACTTTGTGCTTAAAATCATATCTTTTAGAGTCAAATTAGCTACAGTCCTAGAATCATGTTGGAAATCTTAGAAATATAGAATTTATGCTTAAAATGTCCAAAAAGAAATTACTTTTGTAAGAGTTTATCCAAGTTAATGTTTTTGTGTAGAGGAAAATTTACGGTGGAATTGTGCTCACAAATGGAGATAAAGAGTTAGCGGAGCAAAAGAGTGAAGTTGAAGATTTGCACCCACATTTGGTCTTGAGAATGTGTTAATTGCATTTGCATTGCGCCCGCAAACTGATAAGGAAAGTAGCCCCAGCTGAAGACAGAATTGTCAAGGTAGTGTATTGAAGACTTGCGCCCGAATTTGCGGCCGCAACTGGCCTTTTCGAAAGAATTTCGAGATTCGCAGGATCTTCACAAAATCTTCTGAAGATCCCAAATCTCGTATCAAAACTCCAAGGATCGTGGATTTTTACCTTCAAGAGTCCTCTCACACTGATCTCGGCAACCAACCCTACCTTCCAAAGTCTATATAAGGTGACCAAGGTGCAACAAGCAAAGAGAGCTCGAATTTTCGTCCTTAGGATAGTTTTCTTGTTCTCCTTTCTTCTCGTCTTGTAACCGCTCCAAGTTTCGGTTCTTCCAGCCTCTGTTGGCTCTTCCATTCAAAAGAAGAATAAGAGAAAGACTTGTTGATAGCACCTAATTTGTGTTATCTTATTGCTACTATCTAAGTTTGTTAGAGGAATTTTATGTTTTAATTGTCTTATTTTCAGGTAATTCGAACACAGGTGAAATTGGGAGCCAACCACACATCTTGGTGTTAATTCGGGCCAATTAGAACATTTTTTAGCCATCTCGAAGTTCATGGACGAAGAGGAGGTGAAAAGACCCAAGTAGACCATGGCGAGCCTGAAAAGAAGTGCCAAGAGGTCAAAGGTTCGAGCCCCAAGTGAAGCAAGCGGAAGAAGACAACATGCTGGAAAAGAGGATAGTGTCAAGACGTTGATCTTAGAGTCTCGACGTTGTCGCAAAAACACGTGGAAGACAATAGCAAAGCGTCAAGATGCTATTTTCCTAACGTCTCGACGCTACGACGATTAGTATAAAAATTAGGTTACGATTTAGTCCGCCGTTAGGTTAGATTTCTGATTACTCTCTGGTTTTCTTTAGTTTTTTCTCGTTCTTTTTTGTTTCCTTAGGTTTCTAGTCCATCGATCATGTATTATCTTCATTCAATTTTGTTGTTTTTCATTGATTATGCATAGCTAAGAACTTTAGTATCGTTGGATCTTGGTGACTGTTGAATTGTTCATGTCTTTTTGCTGAGTTTGATGATTTTTACTGAAGTTTTATGAATTGATAATGAGTTTCTCATGTTTCTTCTTTACACCAATGCATTGTATGTTTCTCATTTGAACTGACACCTCATAGGATTATATATAATGCATTCCATTTGTTATTTTAGATAGCCACTACGTTGAGGCAAGACAAGCGTTAAGCTACCATAAATTTTTAGCATAGATTCTTGATAGGCCTAAGAGCATGAGAAAATTATTGCAATTTATCTTGAATGTATGTTTGAATTAATTGCTTTAATTCTGGGTCCCTATTCTTAATGCGATTAGTTTAGGTGATCAATTGCGAGGGTTATCAGATTGGTTATTCTGAATTGATTAGAAATAATTTGAATGTTAATTTGGATTATGCATGAGAGGCAGCGGACATAAATAAAATTAATTGTTGGGGTTACAGGTTAATTGATTAATTAGACACATGTTAATTAGCAAGGTTATCCAATTAGCCAAGAAGCACTACCGAACTAGAATTCTAATTCATAGAAAGCCAAACCATGAACAGTTTAGTACAAAATGTCAGATCCAACGATCCTATTTCTTATTGATTTTTCATCTCGAATTTCTATTTTTGCTTGTTTTACCAATTTTGCACCTCTATTTTTTCCGCTTTTATTTTCCAAGCTTTTCATCTCTGAAATCTCATATATTTGTGTTTGCACAAGAGCCTAGATTCATTAGAACTCCCTATGTTCGACCCCGGCCACTATTACTACAAAAGTAGTTTGGTGTCATGGATACAAATTTATTTGACGGCCAAACGACTTGTCACTTGTCTCCCCTTGAAAAAGGTTAAGAGCAAGTTAGATAGAGAGGGGAAAGAACCTTTAGTTGAGTCTAGAGTCTTTACTTTTTGTTTATTCTATTTTGTAGTTGTTGTACTTTCAGTTTCAAATCAATTTTCAATTGTAAATTCTTTATTTTATGTACTCTATTCATTTATCAATATGAATTCAAGTTATTCATTTACTTTGTGTGCTTTTTACTTTATGTCTTGCATTTTAATTTCCTCAATGAGTTAAGCTTCTTCTTGAGGGTTCAAATATGTGGATTCCTTAAGTAGAAGAAAGACTCACCAATGCAAAGGCAACATTGCTACCTTTTAGCATTTTTTTTGTTTTTGTTGAAAGTTTAAGTTTCATTGTTAACTTAAACTGATCACTTAAGTTAGCATAGTTTGTGTTCAGCTGGTGGCTGAAAGTTTGGAGTTGAATGCGCGGGTTCGCAAAAATAATAGTGGAAAATATCCTAGAAGTAGGACTTTGTTTTCTTGCATCCTAGAAATAGGACTGGAACCACTAGAGTTTTGGGAGTCGTGAACAATAATTATCTAAGTTTCAGCTAGCCCTAGAAATAGATGTCTAGTTGGCTTAGTCTTCTAAAGGCACCTATAGCGAAGCTGGATAGGAGTATGACTTAACTCACGATCTAGTTGTCAAGGCATTTGCGAGCATAAACTGGAGCAATCTATCTGCACCATGTCTATGTGGGCACTTATAAATAGTATTTTTCAACCGCGTGTGCAGCGCCTGAGTGAGTTGCTTGCACAAAGGTTGGCACAATTTATTGCTTTTGGTTTATGCTTATTGGAATTCCCCGCGTATCTCATATATCTTTAATCGCTTTCATTTACTTGCTTTCTTTTATCTTTTCGTCTTCAATCACAAAAATCCCCATCAAATTATTTTTTTGGTTACCATCCTCGGTTGCAAGCTTAGAGAAGAATTTTGTTTTACAGAATTGAGTGTTTTTCAACTAGTCACCATCTCTCTTGGGCACGATATCCGGAGTATACTCTCCACTTTATTACTTGATAGTGTATACTTGTACTCGAGCAGGTGCACCGCACACACACATCATCGGTGTCCCAAATTTTTGTTGTGAACGTGATTTTGCAGAAGATTCATGATCCTACAAAAAGGAGTTGGTGATTTAATCCAGAGTCGACAACGAAAGTAAGTGTTGAAATCCTTCTCAAATCACTATAGATTAATTAGCATGCTTAACCAATTTAGTTAATTCAGTAGAAAATTGTTTCTTTGTCTTATATTGTTGCCAACGTATTGGTTTCTTGGTTTTAAATTAAAATTCGTTACTGTTCTTGGATGCTTTCGCTGCATTAGGGATTTTTATCCCTACATGGGTAGTGTCGAGATACTGTCCAAGAGTGTCTCAACCGTTGTCAAGTGATCCGTAGTGTTAAATGGTGGATGTTTAATGTTGCGACTTGATCCAACGCTCCATTTTGCATCCGAAGTGTCGAGACACTATGTCCAACGTCTCGACGTTGGAAGCGTGTGCACACGGTTTTCAATCTTTTTTCGTAAGCGTTGAGATGCTCTCTTGCATCATCTCAGCACTGCGACCTCTGCTTATAAAAGTCATGTTTTGTTTCTTTGTCGAATTATGTTATAATTTGGTTTTAATTACGTTTTTGCTTTGTATTTTTACTCTTTCTATATTGTAGCGTAATTTAGGTTAGATTAGGATTGTTTTAGATGTTTGGTTTTGTAATTTCGAGCATGTTTAGTTCCGTTATGCTAGGTTAGTTCGTTTATTCATCGGATTTGGGTATGTAATTGGATTGTTTGGAAATTTTGGTTGAGATTGCTAATATTTACATGGATTTTATTGGATTTTGTGATGCATCTATGATCTCTCATTTAACCTATCGCATATGTTTGTTTTCCTTAATTTGATCGCTCATAGGTTCATATGTATTCGATATATCTGTTATTTCAAATAGCCACTAGATTTGATTCATGTCCTTCGTCTTTTCAAAATAAGAAATTGCGTAGCTTGCTTGATAGGACCTAAAAATCATAAAGAAATTAACTGATTGAATTTGAAATTTTTCCTAATTTAATTAACTAATTTCGGACCACCGCACTTAATGCGGTTAATTTAGTGGGAAATTACGGTGATTATCGGGTTGTCCATTGTTGGGCTCCTAGAGTGAGTGAAAATATGATATAAAAGACTCTAGAATTCCTGTGCAAGTATACACAGTCTGCAGCAAGTAATATTATCAATCCAAGGTCTGAATGAGCTTCCACTTTATCTATTTTGTGTAACTTCCTAATGGTTTCGAGAATAGTAAAATGATTTGGTTTTATCAAAATTATGCTGAAGCAAAATAAATGACAGAACAACGAACGAGTAAACAAATAGATAGACATATTAAAGACAGGCGCTGGTTAGGCTTTAGTGATTGTTCTAAGATATGCTCTAGCAATATTATTGATCATGCATTTCTCGCAGTATTATTAGCGGATTCCTCCCGGAACTCCGGATCTTTTGGGATATGTTTCAAACCCAATGAAGAGTGACTGATCAAGCACTAGGCAACTGGCTATCCCTAGCTCAGTCACTGGTGTTCACCAATACACAATGATCGTAGTGTGGATAATTGTCACACACTCTCTAAATCATCCCTGAAACTAGAGAGAGTTATTCACACCGGCTGGCCAGGCGGGCATAAAATGGACATAAGCACAACAATTAACCAAAATGCGATAGTCAATTTATTACTAGAGATGAAGCACAGTAATCACATTATTCCTAACCAACACCTTAAGCTACTTAGTTCATAATAGGCATAGGAATACGAATTACAATCTGAGTATGCATGTCCATAACCACAAGTTAATAAAGAAAGTAGACTCCCTAATCAGCTTGCGGATGATGGTGTTCTTGATAATCTTCAATCTCCCTAGACTATTCGGCTTCCAAGGGAAAACATGGAATGAGTTTGACTTGGACGGCTACTTCCTTTTATAGAAGGAGAGGAGACTTGAATTAGGTCAACTTGGACACGTGTAGGGCTCTCCTTGCTCCTTTATCCTGAAAATAACTCAACAGAAGTCGGTTCATGAAGTTGGCCAACGAGCTGTGATGTGGCAGTTCTGTTCCCAGTTTTCCCTCCAGCCGCTTGATGACATGCAAAAATGTCATCATTTTCCTATTAATTTTAGCTAGTTTTATGCTTGAATTGTGTACTTTAATGCTATTTTCTGTTTAAATTTCAGAAAACCGAGCCAAAGAAGTAAAATCGGAATTTTGAGAGAATTTAGATGATTTTGGAGGCTTTTGGAGCAATTTGGAGAATTACATTGAAGATCCGAGTCCAAAAAGCCAAGAAGAATGAATTAGAAGCCCAAATTCATGAATTTCAAGTCTTAAAGTATCAATTTGGGTCAAGATAAGTGCCCAAAATCCATTACAAGAAGTATTTGGGCCAAAAGAAAGTTGGAGGCCCAAAAATTGAGTCAAAATCGGGCCATTCTAGAGGATTCAGGGCCTAGCGTCTCGACGCTAAGCCTGGAGCGTCTCGACGCTAGGCAGCTGCGTGGAAAGATCCAAAATCGCGAGAGCGTCGCGACGCTGTCCAAGTAGCGTCTCGACGCTGAGACGTCTTGGAGCCCAAGAAAAGATGACGTCAGAGCGTCTCGACGCTGTCCTTGTAGCGTCTCGACGCTGAGCCTGCTGGGAGCCTATAAAAGGAGCCTTTTGCATCCATATTTTGTGTGCCAATTTGTGGGTTTTCACCCCATTCTAGAATCCACTCTAAAATTGGGGATTTTTGGGAGAGTTTTGGAGCTTTGTTGAAGATCTTTGGAGCTCGGGATCGAAGGAGGTCGGCGCGGGATCGAGGAGATCGACACTTTTATGAGCATTTCTCTTCCCTTTTCCTTTATGTTTTAGTTTCTAGAATTGTTGTGATTAGGAATTATTGAATTTTAGTGATTATGAGTAGCAAATTCCTAAATTCTATGAGATTGATTTAGATGTTGAACCTCTGCTGAATTAATGAATTGATGTGGTTTAATTGTCATTATTGTTCATTTGTGCATTTTGTCTGTAATGCTTTTAATCAACTGATCACTGATTAAATGAATTGTTACTATGTGGAAACTCGACGGAGAGAAGCTTAGACTAGAACTGAATGCATGACTAACGGTTATTTACCCGGGTGACACGGGATAAAATAAATAACGTTAGAGGTTGTATTGAAGGGTCGTAATGCCATACTAAGTAAATAAAGATGAGACCGAAAGGAGATTCTTTATTGAAAGGTATGAGATAGGAGGAGACCGACAGGAGAATCCTTGAAATTAGGCTTCTAGACTTATGAATCAAATGATTTGTTAATCCATATTAGTTCATTGATTAAGCGATTAAAGGTCCAATTGATAAAATCAGCCACTCTAGAATTATCCCATCAAATTGTGTCACCATTTATCTTTTGCTTTCTAGATTAGCTTTTTTTTATTCTTTCCGGCATTAGATTTTGTTCTCTAAATAAAGCTAAGCAAGATTATTCGCGGTACTTAATTGAATAAATCCAATCCCTGTGGAGACGATACTCTATACTCAAAATCACTATATTACTTGTCACGACCCGTGCGCTTGCGGAATTTAAAATCGTGCGAACAAGTTTTTGGCGCCGTTGCCGGGGATTGGCCAATTTCATTCAATTAATATTGTGAAGAAATTGCTTGCTTTAGATTAGAGGTTTTATTTTGCTTTTTTTTATTTTTATCCTGGTCCATTGTTCTTGTTGTGCATTTAATTGGTGTTTGCATCTGACTGAAGGCCTGATTATTATTAATTTAATTATTTTAAATGGCTTTTAATAGTTTTGGGTGGCCCTTTAGGGAATCTGAGCCCGAAGAACCAACACCATCATCCAATTTTTTTTATCCAAATTATCCCCCTTTAGAAGAAAAATCTCCCCTAGAAAGTTTGCTTCAAGATTTTATTGAGGATACTAGAGCCATGAATTTTTCTCTAGAAAAATCCCTAGGGAGATTGCAACCCCAAGAGGATGAGAGTGAAGTGCAATCCGCTTCCATAGAAGAAAAATCTTCTTTAGAGAGCTTGCTTGAAAATTTTATCCAAGAGTCTAGAGCCATGAATTTAGAATTAGAAAAATCTATGGAGAGACTCAATACCCAAAAGGAAGATAGGGAAGTAGGATCCACTTCCATAGAGTGTCTAGTGAGTCATGTGGCCAGTGATTCATTAGCGCCCATTCAAGAGCCTAATCCTTTCGATTTTGCTGAGTTTGAGCATATAGGGGTGAGTTGTTTAGACAGTGAGGAAGAATTGGACAGTTCTAGCACCCATCAAGAACAAGTTTGTGAGGAAGAAAAAGAAAATGAGTCTATAGTGTTTGAGGAGTTTCTAGAGGTAGAGTTTAAGGTTGAAAGGCCTTTGTCTGTTCTATCCCCCCCATCCTCTCTTGATAATGAGTGTTCTTTTTCTTGTTCTCACGAGTCAGTGTCAGAGTCAGAGTCCATTTATTTTGATCTTTCTCCTTTTATGCTTTTATTAAAAGAAAATCCCAAAAATATTTCTGCTTCAGGGTCCCATGAAAAGCTAGTAAGCTTACTAGCAATAGTCTGCTTCATTGATTCAAGGAAGAAGGGCCCGAAGAAATACGAGAATTTTTATGTGCCTTGAAAGCCCGCACAAACTCGTCTAGCTAAGAGACGTTAAACAAGCGCTTCTTGGGAGGCAACCCAAGTTTATTTTTCCGTTAATTTCCTTTTTCTTTGTTTTTCAGTTTTTTGTAGTTAGAGCATGTTGATCTTTCATTCCAGTTGATCAATTTTTGAAGGAGCTCGAGACCACATTTTCTTCCAAAAACAACCCCAATGAATGTTGAAGGCTGACATCCATGGTTTTTCTCACACTTCAGGGCAGTACCGTTCTCCCTTTATTTTTTTTTATTGTCCTTAAGCATGCCTAATTAGTCTGAATAATTGATACATTGAGGGCAATGTATGATTTAAGTTTGGGGGGGAGGCTTTGCTGTTCTGATCTGAGCGAAAATTTTTTCATGATGATTCTATTGCATCTATTTTGATGAGGACGGTCTATGATATGATCTAGATAATGAATTTTGTTCAATTTTTGTGAAATATCAAAGCATGTTCAAGATTCATGTAAATTTAAATTTTTTCTTTGATTTCCTTGCACATGTTGAGCACTTAGCCTACTTATATGGTTTTGAATGCTTAGAACTGGATTATATTATCTAGATGTTTGTTGTCACTCCGATAGGCTTAAGATCTAATTTGAAAGATGAACGACATGAGAGTTTGTAATGTTTTACTCGGGAGAAAAATCATGATTATTAGCCTGCAAAGAAAAGAAAAGAAAAAAAAATGAAAAAAAAAGAGAAAAAAAAAAGATATAAAAAAAAGAATGCTCCACTTTCTTGAGAGCGTTAGTAACCAGGGGCATTCATGACACCCATCGTTTGCCTTTGCATGAAAGCGTTTAAAAGAAATGAGCATGCTTCGGCAACCTGAAAGATGAGGCGCTCGTAGTTGGATGCTTTCATCACCAATGTTGGCAAGCCAGAACGAAGGCGCTACATCTAAAAGGATTCTCAATAAAAAAAAAATGCAAGTTTGGGGGAGGCATACCCCGTTGTTTCAGGCACCTTAGTGGGATATTGCTTTCTTGATTGTGGGGAAGCTGGATAATTAGAGCTTAGGGCCAGTGTAGGGGGAAGATGAACTGAGGATTTTATAAACCTTTTCTAGGCTAGTAAAGACCTAATAAGGAGGCTCGCACACACACACGCAAGGGATGAAGAGTTTAAATTTAAATTTCGTGATGAATGAATACGTTTTAATATTTCCTTTCATTGTTAGAGTTCATTACTTTGATCATTGAGCTTAGAGTCATGCATTTGCAATAGTTGATTCATATATATGGTTTTAGCTTTGCTCGGGACTAGCAAAGGTTTAAGTTTGGGGGTGTGATGACATGCAAAAATGTCATCATTTTCCTATTAATTTTAGCTAGTTTTATGCTTGAATTGTGTACTTTAATGCTATTTTCTGTTTAAATTTCAGAAAACCGAGCCAAAGATGTAAAATCGGAATTTTGAGAGAATTTAGATGATTTTGGAGGCTTTTGGAGCAATTTGGAGAATTACATTGAAGATCCGAGTCCAAAAAGCCAAGAAGAATGAATTAGAAGCCCAAATTCATGAATTTCAAGTCTTAAAGTATCAATTTGGGTCAAGATAAGTGCCCAAAATCCATTACAAGAAGTATTTGGGCCAAAAGAAAGTTGGAGGCCCAAAAATTGAGTCAAAATCGGGCCATTCTAGAGGATTCAGGGCCTAGCGTCTCGACGCTAAGCCTGGAGCGTCTCGACGCTAGGCAGCTGCGTGGAAAGATCCAAAATCGCGAGAGCGTCGCGACGCTGTCCAAGTAGCGTCTCGACGCTGAGACGTCTTGGAGCCCAAGAAAAGATGACGTCAGAGCGTCTCGACGCTGTCCTTGTAGCGTCTCGACGCTGAGCCTGCTGGGAGCCTATAAAAGGAGCCTTTTGCATCCATATTTTGTGTGCCAATTTGTGGGTTTTCACCCCATTCTAGAATCCACTCTAAAATTGGGGATTTTTGGGAGAGTTTTGGAGCTTTGTTGAAGATCTTTGGAGCTCGGGATCGAAGGAGGTCGGCGCGGGATCGAGGAGATCGACACTTTTATGAGCATTTCTCTTCCCTTTTCCTTTATGTTTTAGTTTCTAGAATTGTTGTGATTAGGAATTATTGAATTTTAGTGATTATGAGTAGCAAATTCCTAAATTCTATGAGATTGATTTAGATGTTGAACCTCTGCTGAATTAATGAATTGATGTGGTTTAATTGTCATTATTGTTCATTTGTGCATTTTGTCCGTAATGCTTTTAATCAACTGATCACTGATTAAATGAATTGTTACTATGTGGAAACTCGACGGAGAGAAGCTTAGACTAGAACTGAATGCATGACTAACGGTTATTTACCCGGGTGACACGGGATAAAATAAATAACGTTAGAGGTTGTATTGAAGGGTCGTAATGCCATACTAAGTAAATAAAGATGAGACCGAAAGGAGATTCTTTATTGAAAGGTATGAGATAGGAGGAGACCGACAGGAGAATCCTTGAAATTAGGCTTCTAGACTTATGAATCAAATGATTTGTTAATCCATATTAGTTCATTGATTAAGCGATTAAAGGTCCAATTGATAAAATCAGCCACTCTAGAATTATCCCATCAAATTGTGTCACCATTTATCTTTTGCTTTCTAGATTAGCTTTTTGTTATTCTTTCCGGCATTAGATTTTGTTCTCTAAATAAAGCTAAGCAAGATTATTCGCGGTACTTAATTGAATAAATCCAATCCCTGTGGAGACGATACTCTATACTCAAAATCACTATATTACTTGTCACGACCCGTGCGCTTGCGGAATTTAAAATCGTGCGAACAATCACGGAGCAAAGAAAATTATTTACCGCAAAAACAACTAACTACTTTAATCCTTGGGTTGCCTCCCAAGCAGCGCTTTCTTTAACGTCTTTAGCTAGACTAGGCTCGGCACGCTTACGGAGGCTCAAAATAAAAATTTTCATCATCCTCCGGGCTCTGCAAGAAATCACGCACCGAATTGCAAACCACAAACAGGGGAGAAAAAAAAATTTCCCCTGGCCCATCTTCACTAAAGAGATTCTCATAATAACATTTCAGAAAATAATCAGCCGCATCAAATCTCTTTTCTAAATCTCTATTTTCAAAACAATTGTTAACAGAGTCATCAAGCGTTATATTATCTACTGGTCTAGGATCTAGAGATGGCCTATCAATCATGCCAGTCCATTCATCAGAAAAAATATCTACATGCTCATTAGATCCTTCAGACTCAGAATTAAAAAATGATTCAACTAAGCTATCATATGACTCATCATCAGAAGAATTAAAGAATTCAAGAATTTCAGGATCAGATTCTATACTATTCACATATTCAAGTTCTTCTGGGTCAGACTCTATTCTATACACATCATCAGGACATGAAAAGAAAGTATTCACATTGTCAGGATTCATGCATTCAGGAATGTCAAGATCAGACTCAATAGATTCACTGTAATCATGGTCAGACTCAAAATTATCTATCGAGCAATCTTTTTTCTGCCTTTTATGTTCATGCTCAATGTCAGGCAAATCAATATCATCAACAAAATCATTCATTTCAGGCAATTCTAATTCATTTTCAAAGGAAGGTAAATCATCAACTGCAGATCTTTCATTTTCACAAGCAGGCAAGTCTAATTCATTTTCAAAGTCAGGCAGATCCAAATCATTTTCAAACAGAGGATTATCCTGATCAAAATCCATATTATCAACAAGCATTTCTCCTAAGCCTAGGCCAAGATTATAGTCTACCTCTTCATCGTCATCAGTCAAGTATTCAGGCCCAACAGAAAAACATGTATGCAAACTACAAACAGATTCATCTTGGCCAAAAATACTAAACACGACTTTTTCATCATCAATGTTCAAGGTAAGCTTACCTGTATGCACGCTAATCTCGGCCTTACCAGTGGCTAGGAAAGGTCTGCCTAAGATAATTGGCACTTCTTTGTCCTCCTTCATGTCCAGTACCACGAAATCTACAGGAAAGATGAATTTGTTGACTTTCACCAACACGTCCTCCACAACACCCATCGGGTGGGTAATCGATCTATCGGCAAGCTGGAGAGTGACGTCGGTGTCTGTCATACCTGATAAACCAATCTTCCTGTACACAGAGTAGGGCATCAAATTTATACTTGCTCCTAAATCACACAAAGCCCTATCAAAGGATACTTCTCCTATGGTACAGGGAACAGTAAAACTCCCTGGATCTTTCTGCTTAGAGGGTATCCTACCAGAAATGATGGTACTGCTACTCTCAGATAAATTAAAAACTTCTTTTTTCAGACTTTTCTTTTTAGAAAGCATTTCCTTCATGAATTTTCCATAATTTGGCATATTATACAAAGCTTCTACCAATGGAATATTCACAGTCATCTTTTTAAACATTTCTAAAAATTTTTGAAATTGTTCATCTAATTTGACATTTTTAAATCTCTGAGGAAAAGGTAACTCCCTGTAATCAAAGGTTGGACATTCGCCCCTCCGCTTGGGCGGGCTAATATGCGAACCTCTGTCATGGTGGTTGCATGGAACCACTTCTTCCTCAGTCATCTTTTCTTTGTCATTCTGCTTCTCTTCTTTACCTGCACAGCTGTTAGAAAAATCACATTTTAATTCAATAGAGTTAGGAGGATGTTGGAACCTTTCAGAGGAGGCTTTTTGTGCCTCAGCCCCTTCATCTTCATCCCTTCTCTTTTCTTCTTCCTTTTTCTTCTCTAAACTGTCCTCCAGTCTTCTGCCACTTCTCAGAACCACCATCTTACACTGCTCTTTCGGGTTAGGCTCAGTATCACTTGGAAATTTTCCCTTCTGCAGGGCATTTACTGCTGAAGCAATCTGACCTATCTGCACTTCCATATTCTTTAGAGCTGCGTCGTGGTTGTTCACTGATGTCTGGAGACTCACATTCAGTATTCTCTGTTCCTTGATGAATAAAGCCACCATCTCCTCCAGATTATTTTTCTTCTCAGGAGTACTCGTTGATGCAAAACCTGGGGGTGGCTGCAAAACATTCTTCGTATTCGCATATGAGAAGTTCTCGTGATTGCGCAGACTGGGGTGGTAGAAGTTCGGTACTCCTTGAGTATATGATCTATTTCCTATGTATTGAACTTCTTCCACATCTTGACCTTCTTTCTTCGAATGACCTTCAGCTAAGGTGGAAATGGATTTGACCACCTCAGATGACGTCAATTTGTTTAGAGCATTGGTCAGAGATGCCAGTTGCGCTTTCAGTGAACTTGACTCATCTAATTCATATAATCCAGCCTTTTTTGTAACTGTTCCTCTCTCCGTCGGCCATTGATAACTTGTTGCCGCCATTTCCTCAAGCAGGTCTTTGGCTTCTGTCACTGTTTTTGAAAGAAAACTCCCTCCTGCTGATGTGTCTAGGACTGTCTTCGTGGAGGGGTTTAATCCATTATAAAATAACTGTACCTGAAGCCAATCAGGATATCCGTGTTGGGGGCATCGCCTAAGCATTTCCTTATATCTTTCCCACGCTTCGTATAACTGCTCTTCGTCAAGCTGTCTGAATGTTCCAATTTCAGTCCGGAGCTTGGTAGTTTTAGCTGGTGGAAAAAATTTTGTTAGAAAAGCCTGGGCAAGCTCGTCCCAAGTACTGATGCTGCCCGTCTCGACTGATTCGAGCCAATCTTTTGCTTTATCCTGTAGGGAAAATGGAAATAGCCTTAATCTGATTGCGTCGGCCGGAACTCCGTTCATCTTTACTGTCCCACATATTTCTAGGAATGATCGCAGATGAGAGTGGGGGTCCTCGGAAGGATGTCCCTTGAACGAGTTATCGCGCGCCATCTGAATCAACCCTGTTTTGAGCTCAAAATTTGTAGCTTGGATGGGGGCGTAAACAATTCCAGAATTCTCGGTAGGAAGAACTGGCTGCAGAAAATCTCTAATTGCCTTGGGAGCTTCTTCTTGGTGGGCCATCGTTTCTGTTAATCTGATAGCGAGCAGAAATGTCGCTATTTTCGTCTCAATTTATTAAGCTTTTTGGTGCTTTAATCGTGTTTTTAATGAATATATGTAATGAATTTTGTTATTTTGTCTTTAGGAGCATAAATGAGGATTTTGGGAGAAAAAGAGCCAAAATTGAAGTAATTATAACCCAAATCAAAGGATGAGGCATTTGGAAGCCCAAAGAAGACATCCATGAAGAAAAGACCAAGAGAAATAAAGAAGAAGGCCCAAAAATCAGCCCAAAAAGAAGCTGATTTTTCTGGAAAATCTGGACAGCGTCGAGACGCTTAACAAGGCAGCGTCGCGACGCTGCCCTTTCTTGTTGCCCAAGCCGCGTGCGCAGCAGCGTCGCGACGCTTGGCAAGGCAGCGTCGCGACGCTACCCCTTTTCCAGGCCTATAAATAGGCGCCCTTGGTGCCTCATTTTGAATCATCAATCATTCAATCATCCTTCCAATTCCTTTCTTTCCTTTCTTAAGACTCCTTTTTTGGAGCCCCTCTCAAGGCTTTTGAGCCTTTTTGAGAGGGTTCTTCTAGTGGGAATTTTTGGGGAATTTTGGGAAGCAATTCTAGAGGTCCGAGGAGTAGTTAGCGGAGGCTCCAAGCGTCAGCAAGGGGTTTTTCGACGGTCAATTCCTTTTCCCTTTATGCTTTTTAGTATGCTTTCCCGTGTAATTATTGTGAATATTATGGGTAGCTAAACCCCCAATTTGGGGTCTTGAAATGAAATGTTAGTGGAAATATTGTTATGATTTCTTGTCTCTTGCCCATGTCCTAATTATTTGTATGGATGTGCTTAATGCTTTACTCAATCTGGCCAATTGTGTAATGATTCGATTCTTAATGGAAACTCGACGGAGAGAAATTAGGATAGATCATAATCCATGCAACTAGTTTAATTGCCCGTTGTGACACCGGGATTAGTTGATTAAACATAGATTCCTAAAATGAATCAGAGCGTAATAATTAATGACTTTTAATAGCGCTAAGGACACTTAGGTTGTTAAAATAAATTAATTACAATTAGGGGAAACCGATAGGAGAACCTATGTGATTAACGGAGATTCTAGGTTTATAATTAGTTGGGCAATGAGATAGGATAATTATAGCAATTATTTAGCTAATCATTGATTTTCGAGACCCCTCTTCCCATTTCAAGAAAACTCTTTCTCCACATTTTATTTCTGATTGATCAAATTGTTTTTGTTAATTGTTTTAAATTCAATTCTTTTATTTCATGAACGTTGTCCCTAAATATTATTTCGCCTAAGTATTTTCAGTGCTCAAGAGAATTTTAATTAATTGCTTAAGTTTCGCTTCGCCTCCCTGAGGATTCGATACTCGGAATACTTTCCGTTTTATATTACTTGTGGCCCGTGCGCTTGCGGATATCGTACCAACACCGCTCAGCAGCATAATCTGCACAAAGTGATTTCCAAAGCTTCCATTCTTCCAAATGGGTTAAATCATGTAATATCTCTCTAAAACCAACCCTATTAAGCATTAAAGACACGCAAATCCTTATATAAATGAGGCCTAAATAACTACCTTTTGGGCAGTTATCATACCCCCGAACTAGAACTATTGCGCATCCCGAGCAATACTAACCAACCTTCCTTCAAGAATTTCAAAACATTAGACAAAGAATTAGCTTAATCAAACCAGACAGTCCAACACTACCTTTAACCTTTACCTGAGCACTCTGCAAAACCAAGCTCTGCTGCAGCAAAATGATTCCTCCGGCATGGACAAATAATCACCACTTTTCAACTTAATTCTAAGGACTCACCACAGCCTAGCTCTATTATCAGACATTTGAAAACATATTTTTACAGGGGTTTATTCCATTATTTATCAGACTTAAAGCAGCCTTACAGTCATAAGCTCTTAAGCACGGGATGACCCACTTTATGGTGCAGTATACCCTTGCCTCAAGCTTATCACCAACTAGGCTCAATACTCATTATAAAGCTCAAAAATCCTTAGTTATTCTATCTCTTGCCCCTCAGAATGGCGACATTTTATGATGAAGCGCACCTAAGTTCTGGGAGAAAAAAAAACTGTTGGATCATCATTCATCCCTCAAAACTCTTGCTTCGTCAATTATTTCAGCAAAATCTTCAACAAATAATTTTTCAGCAAATAATATTTCTCATCATTTTTTCACATTTCCTAGGTCATCTTTTGACGCGAAGACAAACTGTGGGTATCACAAATGTCCCTGGCTACTCAATAACCTAGAAAATTTAATTTGAAGGAGATGAATGCTCGAGCAAAATAATTGGAGTAGCAAAAAGTCCCCCAAACTTGAATTATTCATTGTCCCCAATGAATCATTAATTAAGCAATTGTACCCCCAAACTTAATTTTTTCTATCTGAATTTTTAAACTAAACATGGGATTCAGATTAAGCTTAAAGTGGATCGTATAAGTCAATACTACTTCGAAAATCTTCTTTGCCGCAGCAACAGTCCAGGCTAGAAGAAATGCTCAAGCAAAAGATTTCTGGAGATCAGAATACCTTGATCTAATTAAGCGTAATCAGTCCAAGCTTCAAAAATTCAGAGGAAAATTAATTAAGTTAGAGTTGTTTAGTGCTAATGGAATGGAACATCAAGAAATTTCATTAAAAATAAGAAAAGAAATTACACATCAGATATATTTTTTCAAGCAGCAGAAAAGTAAAAAGAAAAGCAAACATAACAGTAATAGAAAAGGAGGTTAGAAAATGCACGAGCAATCAAAAATTTAAGAACAAAAATTATGCTCGCCCAGGGCCACTTCATCCTTCAGTCCTCTTGGCCCGGTTCATTTTCATCATCCTCTTCTCCTCTTTCAACAGGTGGGGGCGGAATCTAGGGGTTCAACAGATCGTCAAGGAATGCTGGAAGGGCTGGATAAGGTTTTGAAAAATTCTCTTGCAGCGCCTTCTTCAAGCTGGCATCCCGATTCTTAACATATTTCCAGAAGGTTAAAGTTTGCCTTTCAGCAAACTCCTGCCTACTGGCCGAAAGTGCCAGCTGTTCTAGAATCGAGTTGATGTCATGGATAAGCCCACCTTGACGTACCTCCTGCACACGCTGGAGCCGTGTCAAATTGGGCGTGTCTATGATCCCCTTATCAAACAGGATCACATCTCCATCATCCACTGGAACCCCTGCTCTTCTGCACAGCATCGTGATTGTGTTCGGAAAGAATAGTTTCCCCACCTTCTTTTTCCAACATCCAGAAATCTCATTCGCAATGATCCTCTCTACATTAATACTGAGAGGCCGTAAGATGGCAAAAGCTAGGAGAACCCGTTCCCTGGAGATTGTCGAGTCATGTGTTGTTGGAAGAATCTTCTGTCTAATAAATCTCATCCATGTGTTCGCATCCCTTTTCAAATAAGCCGACTGGAATGTCCTCTTCTAAGTCTTGGATAACTACCACTGTGCCCCTTCAATTCCTACCTCCTTTACAGCCTCACTTAGTTGCTCATCAGATGGCGCCACAGCCATCTCATTATATGCCGCATGGGGGAAGTTTTGAACGTTGTACAGTGCATTGATAGCACTTGGACTCCAATCCACCTCGACTCCTCGGATAATTACCTGGAAACCATCCTTCTTGACAATGTTAGCATAAAATTCACGCACCACCTGTGCGTTTACAGATTCAGGCTTCGCACAAAACAGCTCCTAGCCGTGGTCTGCAATACCGGTCCTCAGAAACTGTGGAAGATCACCACTGAAACCGCGCTCGAACAAGAAATCCCTTTTCAGAAGCTCAGCGTATTTTGCTCTGGCAAAATTGTTGACGAAGCGATCAAATGGAACCTGCTGTTCTTCTATCGCCTCGTGTTCTTCCGATGCTTCAGCAATATTTTTGCCCTTCTCTGCCCTGCGTTTGAGAAACTGCTCTTCCTCAGTCTTCTTCTCTGTTTCTTCTCTTTCTTAGTCCTCAGCTTCTTTCTTCTCTCTTTCCTCTCGCTCTGCCTTTTCTCTCTCAGAATCTAATGATGGTGGTGATGGGGTATCAGTCTGAATCACCTGAATACGGCCGACCTTTCTTTTTATGCGGCGGCGTTTCGGTGGTTCGGGCATGATTACCTCAACACGAGCTTCTTGGTCCTGCTCGTTTCCTCTTTCAGACACTGCGTTTACCTGCTCGTCTCTCACCATCTCAGCTTGTTGTTCTTGATTCTCCTCAACATTTTCCTCTCGAGTCGTATCTGTATCTGCAAGTCTCTGATCAACCTCTCCTGGGGTCTGTTCTTGCGGTTCTTCCAGGTTTTCTTCAACCACTACAGCAGCCTCATCCTCTGTCACTTTTTCCTGTTCTTTCGCCCTCTGTTGTCGCCTTCTTCTTTTAGCTTCTTTCTCCTCCGGTGTTCTTTTCTTCTTAGTTTTTACTTTCGGAACTTCGGGGGTAATGGGTATTTCCTCTTCACTCTTTCTCTCTCTTTCTTTCATCGCTCTTGTTTTGACCATGGATAACTCAAAGGGTTTTGCAGAGAATGAAAAGGAGAAAGAAAGAATGCAGATGGCAAGATAGAATCAAGAAGACGAAGTGAGGAAAAACGTACCAATGTCTGCAAATAAATAAGGCTCCAACAATTTGAAATCCTAACCGAAAGGATTTGCTCCGTAATAAATGGTTTTACCGTTCACAATTAAGTTGCAATTCAAATCCCTACCGGTAAAATTGTGGAACTCCAATCATCTATGGGAAATAACGGCATGTTGTCAACGGCTAAACCGTTGGATTGTCCCTACACGACATGTGGCAGCATCCCTGCAATTCATGTGGCAGCATCCCTGCAATTCACCTGCCATAGAAATTCAAAAATCCCAACGGTAAAAATAATTACTCACATTAAAATCCTTCCTATTCGTGCGGAACATTTGCTCCAGCATTATCTTTGTTGCAACAATCTTCTTAATCTTTTATATTTAACTTAACCGATCAAATCAAACTTAATCTTTTATTCTCAAAAGAAGTTGAATAAACTATGAAAAATCTTTATTAATTCAAATTAAACTGAATTCAAATAACTGAAAGTAAAATCTAAATAAAATCAAACCAATAAAAAGATAATATAAAGATACTCTAAATAAATAACCCGAAAATAAAATCAAACTAAATTTAAAAATAGATAAAATCTAAACTACCAAAAATACCAGAATATATATATATATATATATAAAGATAAAATCTAATAAATCATACAAAATCAAATCTAACCTAACCGAAATTAAAAACAAATCAGGGAAAAATAAAATCAATGCAAAGTCTGGGAGCTCAAAATTTTGCTCTGTGAAATGCTCCCGCAAAAGTCATGCTCTCTCAATCATCAACCAACCTTAGGGAAGGATATTTCGACTGAAATTCCTCTCCCCAATAATGCTTCACACGCTGTCCATTCACCTTGAACACTCTCTCATCTTTTTCATCCTGCAAAGTAATTGCTCCATTGGGAAAAACCTCAACCACAATAAATGGTCCTGACCATTTAGATTTCAATTTTCCAGGAAATAGTTTTAATCTAGAATTATAAAGCAAAACTTTCTGACCCTTGACAAATTCTTTGGACTTTATTTTCTTGTCATGCCACAACTTAGTCTTTTCCTTATACATTTTCGCATTTTCGTAAGAAAATTGACGAAATTCTTCCAACTCATTAAGCTGCAGCATTCTTATTGCTCCTGCACGACTTAGATCAAAATTTAACTTTTTCAAAGCCCAAAATGTTTTATGCTCAAGCTCTAATGGTAAATGGCAAGCTTTCCCATATACTAACCTATAGGGAGACATACCTAGAGGAGTCTTATAAGTTGTCCTATAAGCCCAAAGAGCCTCATCCAACCTAAAGGACCAATCCTTTCTAGATGGATGGACCACTTTCTCTAAGATAGCTTTAATTTCCCTATTACTAATTTCAGCTTGACCATTTGCTTGTGGGTGATAAGGGGTAGTTATCCTATGCTTAATCTCATACTTAGCTAAAAGCTTAGTTAAGATATTATTAACAAAATGTGTACCTTCATCACTCACTAGAGCCCTAGGTGTCCCAAACCGCGCAAAGATGTGCGATTGAAGAAACCTTGCAACTGTCTTGGCATCACTCTGATGGCATGCGATGGCCTCCACCCACTTGGACACATAATCAACTGCCAATAAGATTTACATTGTCATTAGAAGGGGAAATGGCCCCATAAAATCAATACCCCATACATCGAATAATTCAACTTCTAAAATATAAGTAAGAGGCATTTCATCTCTAGGCTCCAAATTTCCTCTCCTTTGGCAAGCATCACATTGCTTGTAGAACCAATGGGCATCCTTGAATAATGTAGGCCAGAAAAATCCGCAATGTAAAATCCTCATAGTTGTCCTCTGACGGCTGAAATGACCTCCATACGGCGAAGAGTGACATTACTCCAGGATTTCCTTTGCTTCAGTACCTGAAACACACCT
The DNA here is from genome assembly GCA_036850905.1 of Luffa acutangula. Classification (NCBI taxonomy): domain Eukaryota; kingdom Viridiplantae; phylum Streptophyta; class Magnoliopsida; order Cucurbitales; family Cucurbitaceae; genus Luffa; species Luffa acutangula. Next base: position 38,050,848 of record CM072094.1, on the reverse strand, counting down.
ACGAATAATACCGTCAGAGCATTGCTTATACATAAACGGCTCATCCCAATAGAAAATTTTCGCATCATACTTAAACTTTTTCTTCTGCCTTCAATCCATGTCAATAGGGGTGACTCCCTTTACCAAAAAGTTGGCAATATCAGCATACCAAGGGACATCCCTAACTACCTTTACTTCAACAGCAAAAAACTGCTCATCTGGAAAAGAATCGAAAATGGCAGATTACTCCAGCAAAGATGATGATGGATCAAGACGAGATAAATGATCTGCAATGACATTCTCTGATCCCTTCTTGTCCTTTATCTCCAAGTCAAATTCCTGCAATAGTAAAATCCAACGAATTAGTCTAGGCTTTGCATCCTTCTTAGTCATTAAATACCTTATTGCTGCATGATCCGTGAAAACCGTGACTTTGGATCCAACCAAATATGGCCGGAACTTCTCAAAAGCGAACACCACAGCTAACAACTCCTTTTCAGTAGTTGTATAGTTGACTTGTGCCTCATTTAAAACCTTGCTTGCATAATATATGGGATGGATAAATTTGCCTTGCTTTTGCCCCAGCATCGCACCTACCGCAGCATCACTCGCATCACACATTACCTCGAATGGTAAATTCCAATTAGGTGCGCACAGAATGGGTGCTGAGATTAAAGCAGCCTTCAAAGTCTCAAAAGCCTTCCTACAATCTGCATCAAAGTCAAAAATGTGATCAGTGCACAATAAGTTAAAAAGAGGTTTACTGATTTTGGAAAAATCCTTTATGAACCTCCTATAAAATCCAGCAGGTCCTAAAAAACTCTGAATTCCCTTCACTGAATTCGGTGGCTCTAGTCTTTCAATGACCTCAACTTTTGCTCTATCAACTTGTAGACCATTTTTAGAAATTTTATGACCTAACACTATGCCCTCCTTCACCATGAAGTGGCACTTTTCCCAATTAAGAACTAGATGGGTATCCTCACATCTTTTCAATACTTTTCCTAAATTATCTAAACAATTCTGAAATGACCCTCCAAAAAACTGAAAAATCATCCATAAATACCTCAATAGTGGACTCAATCATATCAGAAAAAATTGCTAACATACACCGCTGAAATGCTGCTGGAGCATTGCAGAGGCCGAAAGGCATTCTCCTAAAAGCAAATGTCCCATAAGGACAGGTGAAAGTGGTTTTTTCCTGATCTTCAGGAGCAATAGTAATCTGGTTATACCCAGAATAACCATCCAAAAAACAGTAATAGGCCTGACTAGCCAATCGATCCAACATCTGGTCGATAAATGGTAGAGGGAAATGATCCTTTCGGGTGGCTTTATTAAGCCTTCTGTAATCCATGCAAACCCTTCAGCCAGTTACTGTCCTTGTGGGGATCAACTCATTATCTTTATTGCTCACCACAGTGACACCTCCTTTCTTAGGAACACATTGGACAGGGCTTACCCAATTGCTGTCGGCAATTGGATAGATGATCCCAGCATCCAACCATTTAATCACCTCCTTTTTAACAACCTCTTTCATTGCAGGGTTAAGCCTTCTTTGTTGCTCAATACTCCTAAAGGATCCCTCCTCTAGAGTGATTTTGTGCATACAAAAAGATGGGCTAATTCCCTGAATATCAGCCAATGTCCAACCTATAGCTTTGCGGTATTGCTGTAGCAATTTTATTAAGGCCTCCTCATGCTCCGGCATTAAATCTGATGCAACAATAATGGGCAACGTCTCACTTTCCCCGAGATACACATACTTTAGATGATCCGGTAAAGGTTTCAAATCTAAAGTGGGTGCCTCAATTAGGGATTGCTTAATTGGGGGAGCCTTTCTTTGATCTAAATCTAAAGACTCAAAAACATCCTCACACCTAAACAATTCTTTTTCATTTTTTCTGTCTAAAGAACAAAATTCAAAATCTCCTACACTAACCTCTCCATGCTTCTCTGAATGCTCATCAGTCGAATCCTGTATTGTTGTCTCAATAACTGTGTTCTCCAGAATCCTGATGAAGGAGCAATCCTCCATTTCGTCTGGATATTTCATGGCTTTAAACACATTAAATTTTACTTCCTCGTTACAGACTCTCATTGTTAATTCTCCTTTTTGAACATCTATTAATGCCCTACCAGTAGCCAAAAATGGACGACCTAGAATAATTGGGACATCTTTATCAGCCTCATAGTCTAAAATAATAAAATCAACAGGAAATATGAACTTATCAACTTTTACTAAGACATCCTCAATTTTACCCTCTGGATATATGTGATAGACCTATCAGCTAATTGGAGTGTAATTGTGGTAGGTCTAGCTTCACCAATACCAAGCTTGCGATAGACCGAAAGAGGCATAAGGTTAATGCTTGCACCTAAATCACAGAGTGCTCTACTTAATTCCTTTCCACCTATAGACACATGTATGGTAAATGACCATGGATCCTTAGCCTTGGGGGGTAGACCATTCTTGAGAATAGCACTACACTCCTCAGTAAGAGATACAGTTTCAAACTCACCTAACCTTTTCTTTTTAGTCAAAATATCCTTAAGAAATTTAGCATAATTAGGCATTTGCTCTATAGCTTCTACTAAAGGGATATTTATATGCAACTGCTTAAGAATCTCTAAAAACTTTTTAAATTGACCATCCTGATTCTTAGGCTTTTGCCTTTGTGGAAAAGGTAGAGGTGGTACATAAGGTGGGGGCGGCACATATGGTGGTTCTACATCTGGCACAGAACCAGATGCTCCAGCATTCTCTTTGCTGCCTCCAGCACCCTGACTAGACTTCAACTCTTTCTCAACAACAATATTTTTATCACTATTACTATTTAAATCCTGGGTCTTTCTAGACTCTTCTAGTGGCTTACCACTCTTAAGAGTTACTGCCTTTACCTGCTCCTTACCTTCCCTTCTAGGGTGTTCAGTATCCGAAGGAAGTTTCCCTTGAGGCCTTGCCTTTAGCTCATTAGCCAGCTGACCCACTTGCAATTCCAAGGCTCTCATCGAAGCTTGATTACTTTGAATTGCAGCATCTGTGCGAGCCATAAATTCTTTCATCATCGCCTCAAGAGAATTTCTCGAATTTTGCTGGGGCAAAGCCGGCTTATTTTGCTGGGGCATTACCTGCATTTTAGCAAATCCTGGCTGGTTCATCTTCTGTTGCGTCTGCATGTTATTTCCTTCACCTCCCCATGAGAAATTGGAGTGGTTGCGCCAACTTGGATTATAGAAGTTAGAATAAGGGTTGTTCCTCTGATTACCTACAAAAAACACAGAAGCTGGATTGTTGGGGCAAAACTCGTAGTTGTGGTCTTCACCACAATAGACACATGCTTCGTCCGTGACTTGGTTCACCACTGCAGTAGGCTCCATAGCTGGTGGCTGCTGATGACTAATCACTGTCACATTCTTAAGAGCATTAGCAATCATAGCAAGATCAGCCCTAATGGTAGACACACCATCAACCTCTAATACGCTCTTAACTTTTTTATTCGTGCCTCTAACATCCGACCACTGACAACTATTAATAGATATTCTCTCTAAAATTTCATAAGCTTCATCAAAAGTTTTTGCCAAAAGGGCCCCTCCAGCCGAATCATCGACCATACCTTGGGTTACTCCATTTAAACCATTGTAAAATGTTTCCATTTGAATACAATGAGGTAGACCATGATGGGGACACTTTCGCAAAAGCTCCTTAAACCTTTCCCAAGCCTCACTAAAAGTCTCATCCTCAAGTTGCCTAAACTCTACTATTTCACTCCTTAATTTAGCATTTCTATTAGGTGGGAAATATTTACTCAAAAAAATTTCAGCTAACTCATCCCACGTCCTAATTGATCCTGGAGCAAAAGAGTTTAACCATGACTTTGCTCAATCTCTAAGAGAATACGGGAACAAAGTTAAGCTGAGAGCATCTCTAGGCACTCCTTGAATTACAAAAGAATCACTAACTCCTAGAAAAGACTTAAGATGTAAATGAGGGTCTTCAGATGACAAACCATGGAATTGCCCCACGGTTTGCAACATCTGAAACATTACCGGTTTCATTTCAAAATTTGCCGCTTGGATTTGGGGACGTGCAATCCCTGGATTCAACTCATTAAACATCGGGACAGCATACGCTCGAATGGCTCTGGTCCTATCATTCGCTATCAAGATAGGATTCTCAGCCTGATTATTTCACTGCTCATTTTGCTCAAACAGTGGGTTTTGCTGCAGCAACGGATTCTGCTGGGGGTTTGCTGCTGCTGGACCTTCAGGAACCTGCAGAAGTTGCGGCACGTTCTCCATCTGGTTTCTGCGCTGCTCTCTCCTTTTTAACCTGAATGTCCTTTCAATTTCTGGATCAAGCTCAAACCGTACCCCAGGCTGATCGCTCATACACCAAAATCACACCTGCAAAAACAAAAGAAACAATCAAAAAGTTCTAGCACCAAACCACTAAAACACATACACAAAAATAAATCAGATAAAAACTTATTCACTTCCCCGACAACGGCACCAAAAACTTGTTGGGCTCCTAGAGTGAGTGAAAATATGATATAAAAGACTCTAGAATTCCTGTGCAAGTATACACAGTCTGCAGTAAGTAATATTATCAATCCAAGGTCTGAATGAGCTTCCACTTTATCTATTTTGTGTAACTTCCTAATGGTTTCGAGAATAGTAAAATGATTTGGTTTTATCGAAATTATGCTGAAGCAAAATAAATGACAGAACAACGAACGAGTAAACAAATAGATAGACAGATTAAAGACAGGCGCTGGTTAGGCTTTAGTGATTGTTCTAAGATATGCTCTAGCAATATTATTGATCATGCATTTCTCGCAGTATTATTAGCGGATTCCTCCCGGAACTCCCGATCTTTTGGGATATTTTTCAAACCCAATGAAGAGTAACCGATCAAGCACTAGGCAACTGGCTATCCCTAGCTCAGTCACTGGCGTTCACCAATACACAATGATCATAGTGTGGATAATTGCCACACACTCTCTAAATCATCCCTGAAACTAGATAGAGCTATTCACACCGGCTGGCCAGGCGGGCATAAAATGGAAATAAGCACAACAATTAACCAAAATGCGATAGTCAATTTATTACTAGAGATGAAGTACAGTAATCACATTATTCCTAACCAACACCTTAAGCTACTTAGTTCATAATAGGCATAGGAATACGAATTACAATCTGAGTATGCATGTCCATAACCACAAGTTAATAAAGAAAGTAGACTCCCTAATCAGCTTGCGGATGATGGTGTTCTTGATAATCTTCAATCTCCCTAGACTATTCGGCTTCTAAGGGAAAACATGGAATGAGTTTGACTTGGACGGCTACTTCCTTTTATAGAAGGAGAGGAGACTTGAATTAGGTCAACTTGGACATGTGTAGGGCTCTCCTTACTCCTTTATCCCGAAAATAACTCAACAGAAGTCGGTTCATGAAGTTGGCTAACGAGCTGTGATGTGGCAGTTCTGTTCCCAGTTTTGCTGCAGCACAGAATTTTCTCCCTCCAGCCGCTCAGCAGCATAATCTGCACAAAGTGATTTCCAAAGCTTCCATTCTTCCAAATGGGTTAAATCATGTAATATCTCTCTAAAACCAACCATATTAAGCATTAAAGACACGCAAATCCTTATATAAATGAGGCCTAAATAACTACATTTTGGGCAGTTATCATCCATCTAGGTTGATTAGAATTAGTCTAGATGATGATCGAGCTAATGCATGAGGGGTAGTGGGCGTAAGTTCCAATTAATCACTTAATTAATTGTGTGTTATTGGGTTAATTAGTTGGTTAAATCTAGGCTAGGTAGGATGATATTCTGAGTAGCCAAGAAGCACTGTCGGACTCATTAAATACTAAAAAAAACAATCTTTAGAGTAATCGATGAAACCAAATGAACAAACAATCCAATGAAATCCCTAATCCAACGATCTTACAAAATTGATTGTCTAATTCTTGCTTTTTATTCCTTCATTTACTTTTATGTGATTTTCTATTATCGAAATTTTTATTTCCCTTACATGTCTATCGCTTTCTCTAAAACCCCCCTGTTTTGGTTACTTTCATAGAAACTTGATCTAAAAAGGAATCTCTCTTCCCTACAAATGACTCGACCACTACCTACTGCAAAGTAGCATAGAGTCGATCGCAAAGATGCTTCAAAGGCAGAGGATCGTGTACCAGAGAGGGACGAACAATCTTGTGATGACGAAAAAATGCTACTAACACTAAAGAACATGTGACAAACGTATTTGAGCAATCACGAGTTGAAGCAAACACGACATTGGACCTTGAAGAAAGTGCGCCTAAACACCAGCACATTATGCTCACACAACCAAGTGTAAGAAGACTAAGGCACCTAAATTTTATTAATTTCACATTCAATTACAAGTTTAGCTCCTCAACTCTTAGGATTGTGTCAATTTGGTCCCCGAACTTTAAAAGGTACGTTCACACGTAACTTCAAAGATGGAGACACATGGAATAAATATATATTTGTATTGATATAATATGTTTATGGGTTTACAATCTCTAACTTTAATCCTCTGATTCTCTCTCTTGCGTGTGATTGTGTTTCACTCGAGGGTTGTACCGCTTGTTCTCGAGTCTGAAGCTTCAATTGATTCTTTGAGCTTTTGAAGTCTTGGAGTCTTGAAGAGTCTTTGGTCTTCAAGGATTGTTGAAGTCTTCTAGTCTTGAAGGGTCTTCAGTCTCCAAAAAGTCTTGGGGTCTTGAAGTCTTGAAGAGTCTTTGGTCTTCAAGGATTGTTGAAGTCTTCTAGTCTTGAAGGGTCTTCAGTCTTCAAGAAGTCTTGGGGTCTTGAAGTCTTGAAAAGTCTTTGGTCTTCAAGGATTGTTGAAGTCTTCTAGTCTTGAAGTCTTGAAGAGTCTTTGGTCTTCAAGGATTGTTGAAGTCTTCTAGTCTTGAAGGGTCTTCAGTCTTCAAGAAGTCTTGGTGGAGTTTCTCTGAACTTTCTGACTCTGGCTGAGAGCTTCCTACTTCTCCTCTGCAGAAGCTTCGATCTTCAACGTCTTGCAGGAGGCTTGGAGCTTCAACCTTCAAGTCTTGTAAGAGGATCAGAGCTTCAATCTTCAGAGCCTTCTGAGAGCTTCAATCTTTCTCTTCTCCCTTTCTTTCTGCTCTCCCCTCAAATGAGCCAAGGCCTCTGTTGCAATTCTGGAGCAGTTAAAAATATGAGATAAATTAACTCCAGAATACTGTGCAAGTATACACAATCTAGCAGCAAGTGATAAGTATTTATCGTATCCACAGGGTCTTGAAACGCCTACCTCTATTGATTTAATTTGCCTTTTTAGTGATTTCAAAAGGTTGGTTAAATTGATTTGGGTTTTTAAAATGCTGAAGCAAAAGAAATACAAAAGCAATAAATGATTACGATAGAGAAAACGGAATGGAAACAGACACAGGTTAAGACTTTTGTAATTGTTTATAAAGATGCTCCAGCAATTGTTTATAAAGATGCTCCAGCAATTCTTTTGAGAGCTTCCTAATTGTTTATAAAAATCCGGATCCTCTCGGAACTCCGGATTTTTTGGAATATGTTTCAAAACCAATGAAGCTCTACCGATCAAGCACTAGGCAACTGGCTATCCCTAACTCAGTCACTGGCGTTCACCAATACACAATGATCTAGCGTGAATTATTTTCACACAACTCCGAAATCATCCCTGAAACTAGGAGAAGCTATACATACCGACTAGCTAGGCAGGCACATAATGAAATTAAAGATCAACAATAATTCAAGATGATCATGATCAAATAGAATTTCTAGATTTATAAATATAACAATCACATAATTCTTAACCTATGCCTACAAAGCAATTAGTTCATGATTGAAAACATAAAATACGTTACAATCTCGATAAGCACATCCATATTACGAAATACACAAGAAATACTAATCCTTGTTCAGCAAATGGGGATGAAACGGTTGCTCCAAACCACCAAGAACATGGAAGAACTTCGTCTCCTTGAGTGGAATCGCAAATGGTCTTCTTAAATCTCCATTTCGTCGTCAATTCGGTCTCTGGCCGATTGATTCGGTCTCCAAATCGTGAATGAATTTATCTTTGACGGCTCCTTTTATAAGATGAGAATTAGGTTAAATTGGACACATGACAGGCTCTTCTCACTCCTTTATCCCGAAAATAACTCAACAGAAGTCGATTTATCAACTTGGCTAACGAGCTGTGACGTGGCAGTTTTTGCTCCCAGTTTTGCTGCAGCACAGATTTTGCTCCCTCACGTCGCTCAGCAGTATTTTCTGCACAAAATAACTTTCAAAGTCTCCATTCTTCCAAATGGGTTAAAACATATAATATATATCTAAAACCAACCCTATTAAGCACAAAAGACACACAAATCCCTATAGAATTAAGGCCTAAATAACTACCTTTCGGACAGTTATCAGCCTCCTATTTATAGAGTTTTCCAAAGGTCTTTGCAGGCTTGGGCTCAAATTGGACTTGGACCCAATTATTTAGTCTTGGGTTTGGTTTATATTTGACCAAAAACCATATGACCCAAATATTTAAAAGACCCAAATTTGATCTAATTAATTATTTTCTTTAATTAATTGGTCAAATTAATTAATTTGATCAAAATAATTTATTTTAAATTAATTGATCAAACAGAAATTTGGCTCTATAAACCTATAATTGGCTAACTTTGTCTTCAAATTGAATTTGGGACACATGTCAATTTATAATTGGTCACAAATTTAATTATTTGTAATTTCATCATTAATTTTAAATAATGACGTGGCAATTTGTGATTTGTCAAAATATCTCCTTCAACAGTGTCAAATAGGTTCTCAAACTTTAAATTTTATAACCAATAGGTCCACAAACTTTAAAATATATATCTAGTAAGTCCTTAAGCTTTCCCTCAACTTTCAATTTTGTACCTATTCAATCTCTTTTTAAAATTCACTAGCCAATTAGATGCAACATTGAAAGATTAGGATCTCAATAGGCATAAAGTTCAACTTAAAACTAATAGATTAGTTGATTTTTAAGAATCTCGAATATGTGCTAAGTACATATTAGGCACAAAATTGAAAATTTGGTGAATCTATTAGACATTTTTAAATTTCAATGACATGTTAGACATAAAATGATAAAATTGAAACTTTGAGAACTTATTAAACACTTTTTAAACTTCATGGACCCAATCGACACAATCCCGAGAGTTAGTACTAAACTTGTAATTTAACCTTAATTTTATATTTTCTCTCTCCTCCTTCTCCTTCCCATCACTTTTTCTTGGGGTGCCAAAATTCAGAATATGACATAATAGGTTCATACTAGCACTTTTCCAAGCCTGAGGACCAAAAAGAAAAACTCATTCTCCCCACCACGGTGATTGGAACCATTCATTGCCACTACCAAACGTTCCCATGTATGTCAGAGAGAGATTATAGCATACGTGCAGTTGCAGATCACCAATCGTGAGGATCAACCACGTGGAGCTCAGTGACTCGGCCTTCAGTCGCCACCGGGTCACAGTCAGGTATCCGGGAATGGATATACCTGATGCCCAGACTCCCCACTTTCACAACGCGCCGCGTGAAAGAGAGTGATAAGTATATTTCAAAATATATAAAAATTATTTCAAAAATAAATTATTTCAATATATATAAATAATAATAATAAAAAAAAAACCACCAATCAGATGCAAGTTCAAGTTTTATCTTTTGTTTTATCTTTTTTGAAGATAAAGGTTTAATTTTACTCCTCTAATTTGTTTACACGTATGAGTTATTTTTCCAAAAAAGAAAAATTAAAAGTGACCAAACTAATCACCTTTAAGTATCACGTGGACTTATTTCAAAAAAAAAATAAAAAAATAAAAATAAAGTATCACGTGGACTAAAATGAACTTTTTGAACTTACCTAGATCAAAATGAACTTTTTGAACTTACCTAGATCAAAATGAACCAAAGTATTATTCCAAAAAAAAAAAAAAAAAAAAAAATGAACCAAAGTAAAAAATACACATACTAAAATAAAGGGATATATTTAATCTAAGAATGAAAGATGAGCAAAAGTAAAAAAAAAATAATACATGGATCAAAATAGTATTTAAACCTTGTTTTTATGCTTTTTTTTTTTTTAATTTAATTGGTATGAAATCAAAATTATGTCTATTATGTTTTTAGATTCATGGAGTCAAATGGATCGGTGAATATCCGATTCACTTTTTTCTGTTTGATTTGTTTTGAATTTTGTGATCTAAGTAATGGGAATTCTATAAACAATTTTTTTTTTAAAATGTTTTATTCAAAAATTTAATTTGAAATTTAAAAATGCATAATTACATTAAAAGAGATAAAAACTTTGATATATTATTTCATGTATAAACTCATTTCTTTTTTATGAAAATTAAAATACGTTTAACAATGTAATAGTCTTTAAATTTATTTGATATTATAAAATAATAATTATAAAAAATTTATAACAAAAACATATTCGTAAGTTATTTAATAATAGTTGATATTCAACCATATATTTAGTCGGTAATTACAAATATTTTTGTTTATAAATATATTAGAAAAACACATTTTAAAGATCTAGTTTTTGAATTTCCAAATACATATTCAAAAACACTAAAAAAATATATAAAAATACAGGCATGTTTCACATTGTATCTCTTGTTTTCAAATTTATGTTTTGAGATTGTTAACCAAATGTATCCTTTATATTTTATAGATTCCAAAATTATTTATTTTTAGAAAATATAAGAAATTGAAACTAATTCTTATTTAATTTTGAGGAAGTATTAATGTAACCATCAACTCATTTTAGGAGAAGTTATTCGACGAGGTTGTCACAATAATGAAGCCAACAACTTTACATCGTTGGATGTATGAGAGAAAAATTATAAAAGTATACATCTACGATTGTTATGAAGTGGCCATAATGAATAATGTTTCCATTATTACGATTTAATTTGATTGAAATAATAATTAAAAAAAAAGATTAAGTCAAAGTTGATTGACCTTTTTTTTTTTTTGAGTACATCAACATTTGGGGATGTGATATTCAAACCTATGACCTCATGGTCGAGGGTACATGCCAATTACCGCTGAGCTAAGCTCGCTTTGGCAAAATTAATTGACCTTGATAAGGATTATATATTTATTTATATATTAGTTTAGAGCAGGATAAGAATTGAGATAAAATTAAAAATTTTCTTTTATGGAATCAATAACTTTAATTAAATTTTCATTTTAATGGAAATGTTGCAATTTCCCCTCTCAAAATGAAAATAAACTGCAAGAATGTAATACCTAACAAATGCTATACTTTATTGAGAACAAATGAATGCTATCAGATTTGGGGGCAGACAAAATTAGAAATGGAATAATTGTAACACCCGAGTTAGGAGGGGTACATGAATGAACCGAGATCACATCCGAATGAGAGGGATCTTGAGGACATGAAAGTATGTTCAAGATAAGCTTAAAAGAATTGATAGATACTACCTATACCAACAAGGTGCACCTTCCTTTTCGGTGACCTCTTGGGAATTTTCCTAGGAAGCATGTGAGTGAGGATAAAGCATGCTAAAAGGACCTCGTGTTGGTTTGTGGGGATAGTCTTCACTCTTGAAAGCACTTTAAAACGAGTATGGTGGCGTGGCCAGGTCGCAGGGGAATGTCTGGGGCCTTAGGTGCCGAAGCCGAATTCTGAATCCTGGGCCTGGGGCGTTACAGATGGTATCAGAACGGAACCTCTCCCAGTAGGATGTGGTTCGGGGACGAACCAAGGCGGAAGCTGGTGGGCATGTAACACCCGAGTTAGGAGGGGTACATGAATGAACCGAGGCCACATCCGAATGAGAGGGATCTTGAGGACATGAAAGTATGTTCAAGATAAGCTTAAAAAAATTGATAGATACTACCTATACCAACAAGGTGCACCTTCCTTTTCGGTGGTTCAATCATAGGAACTTTGAAATTAAGCGTGCTTGGCTTGGAGAAGTTCTATGTTGGGTGACCTCCTGGGAATTTTCCTATGAAGCATGTGAGTGAAGACAAAACATGCTAAAAGGACCCCGTGTTAGTTTGTGAGGATAGTCTTCACTCTTAAGACAAGTATGGTAACGTAGCCAGGTCGTAGGGGAATGTCGGGACCTTAGGTGCCAAAGCCGAATTCTGAATCCTGGGCCTGGGGCGTTACAATAATACTCTTGTAGAATAGAGGAGAGGATTTTTTTTTATTTTTTTTTAGTTCAACAAATATAGAAACGAAAGGTAATTAGTGTTTTATTCGCCTCTGGTATATTATATGAAATATTATGTATTAACGTTTATCATTTAAACTATTTTGACTTGATTAAATAAAATTTAATATTTTAAGACACTTAAGAAAGAAACATAATTCAACCTAACTAATTTCTACTCACTCTAGTCCAACTACTCTACTTTACTTTAAAAGAGTTGAAGAAAGCAATCTTAATAAATAAATAAAGGGGCGGCAAAAATAAGTAGATTAGGTTTTTTTTTTTTTTTTTTTTTTTTTCTATTTGACAATATGTGGGGTGAGAATTCAAATCTATAACATTTCAATTAATGATATAATGTTTAACATAGTTGAGTTATACTTTGGTCAATATTTTTTTTTTTTTTTGACAATGTGTGGGAATGAAGATTTGAACCACAAACTTTGTGGATCAGTACAACTTTATGTCAGTTGAGCTAAGCTCTTGTTGGCTATTTTAGTCAATATTTACTCTTTCTTGTATTATAGACAACATATATGAAGTTAAAGATAAGCCAAAATTCAAAATTAATACATGAATTGAAATTCTAACTTTTTTTTTTCCTCTTGAAGTCTTATAGATCTAAACATTCTAACACATAATTTTGAGATGGATGGTTGTTCTTGCAAACTAATTTTAGTCTTTAAATAATAATAAAAAAAATTAAAAATAATCTAAAGATACCACCTACCCTAGAAAAATTTCCTAATTCCATTTTGGGTAGGATTTTTCTCTATTCCAATTTAAAATTTATATTAATAAATGAGATGAGCGACTTTTAGTTTTTTCTTTCTCTGAAGTGACAAGATACTTTGAGACTTTGATATATATATATATACACGCATTAAGTATAGAAAAGTCTATTTGGTGTTTGAAAATCCCCACATATAGCTATGTTTCATTATATTATATTTTCAAAATCTACTTAGGGTGTTAGTAGTATAATTCAATCATGGATGTAGAACATCAATTGACTCTAGTCCCTAAAACACTTTCAAAATAAGTTGATAATAAAAATTGGATTTTGTAGAAGAGTTATATATCAATATCTCAAAATTTCTTAAAATGTTAACCACCTAAAATCATTCCGGCACACATATAACCATAAAGTTACTATGGAATGTGTTACCAAACAAAAAGATGTATTGAACTGTTATAGGTGATATCTATCAATTATTTTAAATTTTCTCAACTATACTACATCATATACTTGCACATGCTAGTCAGATATTCGCGGCGTTGAATTTAAATTTCTAATAATTTTTCGAAATAATCGAGTTTGTACAAACAAATCTTTGATGCGTTGAATTTAAATTTCAAATCTTTATCTAAATTCAGAAACTGAGTCAGATGTCGCATGAGTTATCGAATAGAATATAGATATATAAAAGGGGACAGATAAGAATATTCCGATAAGTTTTGAGAAACAAGGAGGATAATAATAATAATAAATACAAACCAAATAAAAAAGGGAAATTATTGTGTATTTATTATATTTTAATTGATTTTGTTGAGGGTAAAGAAAGAAAATGGTTGGGAGTGGCCTTGGGAGAGCATGAAAGGTCACAATTAGGAAAAGTTGGACAAAGGGCCAAAATGAATGATTATGTGTTGGTGGGTGTGCACGACCGTACCCGATCAGAGCCCAAGATTCCTCTATCCTTGTTGGAATCTTCTGGTATATTCTGTGGAAAAAAGTCTATATAATTTTATTTTTTTTTAAATAAGGACAAAATAATGAAATAGAGAGAGAGAAGGTATTGAGGCAGATGGCAGTAATGTTTTTAAGTGATAAAAAAGAGGAATGGTGTGAAAGCGCTAACGTCACCGACAGCACATAGATTGGTGACGAAAATGGAATCCCGTCGAATATTCACTCCCTTTGTTTCCTTTTTTATTAATTATTTAAATTTATTCACTTTTTCTAAAGATTTTTTTTTTTTTTAGAAAAAGCGAAATATTTCTTTTTTTTTTTTTATTTTTTAGAAAAGGTTTTTATTTGACACTTGTAATTTTATAATTTTGAAATTTTCGTTTATAAATGGTATGTTTGTCCACTTGAAAACCCATCTATTTGCTTTTATATTTTACTCAACTCTAAACTCTAATACAATTAATTTGTCCAAATAAAAAAATGAAAAAAAAATTACTCACATGAAAATAATTGTCAATATGATAGTAAGAGGATGATATCGTGTGAATTTGTTTGAATAAACTAAAGGGGGTGAATTCAAAATTTTGAAATCGGACAAACTTGAAACTAAATACAAATTTAATTGTAACTAAATAAGGATGTAATATTAAAATATATTTGAAAAAAAAACCATCGTTTATAGTTTAGAGTGATGGATCATTTTCAAAAAATTGAAAGTTCAAGAAAGTCGGATTATAATATTTTTATATAGTATACATATATTTCAATTTTTTCAATTTATTTTATTAATAAAATCATAGACAATTTAGATTTTCACCTAGATATACATGCACCTATAAAAATTAATTTTTTTTTAAAAAAAAAACCTACCTTTTTTTTTCGAGGAATGAGAAAGAAAAAAAAAAAGTACCGTTTTTTGAAAAGACCCACCTTGATTGTTGGACTGGTAGTAATTTGATTAAGAATAACCCCTGTTTGGAACCCATGGATTTGTGAGGATTTGAAATCAGTTAGGATTTCAAATCATTTCACTCGTTTGGAAGAAACAAAAAAGCAACAAATCTTGTTTTTTTTAAATAAATTTTCCATTCCAAATAGCTCGGATTTGGCAGGATTTCAAACTTTAAAAAAATAATTCCAATTTTAACCCTTGACCCCTTTCTTTTATTCGATAAGTTTTTCATTATATCGACATCATATCGACTCTTCCCATCTTTTCCCAAACTCAAGACGTTATTCAAAAGGTTAGATATTTTTTTCTTTTTGAAACTAGAAATTTCTATTTTATTTATTCTTGTACTTTTTTTAAAACTGATAATAATTTTTTTTAAAAGAAAAACTGATAATAATTATAATATTTTCAATGTAGCTTTTCGATTCCTACAAACATTTGTAGCCTAGCATACTAAATGTAAGTTTTTTTTTTCCCTTTATGTGTTCATCTTCTTAAACTTTTTTTTTTCGTTTTAGTTACTTTATTCAACTTCTTAAACCACTTTTTATTGATTTCGAGGAGAATAATATATTTTTTCTTGATCCTTTTAATAAATAGCATAATTTGTATGTATACATGTTTTTATACATTAATTGAAGAAGAAATTATTAAAAAAAATACATGTTTTCATAGTTATATGTGCTTAACATTGTTATTTGATATTAAAATATTTTACAATCGATTAAAATTATTTCCTGCAACTTTATAAGGGCATAACAGTAAAATGTTATACTTTCTTTTCATTTCTTGTGAGCATCCAAACAAGAGATTCTAATTTTAATGATTTCAAATCAATTTGGTTCCAAACGCAAATAAGAATTTGAAATCATTTCCATCTTTTAAAATCCTGGAATTTAAAATCATTTCTTTCTAATTCCATACGCCAAACGGAGCAAGTGATGAATGACTAACATGATTCCTGTCTCTTTTTATAATTTCTAATATCACAGTAAAAAATTTCATTTTAAAATCTTAATATATAGATTTTGATAAAATTTATACTTTTTAAGAACTCATAGATAAAATTTATTACATGAAGATGAATTATATGTTTGACCTTTTCTAAAAGATTAATTTTATTCTCATGAAATTAAGCATTGTGCTCAAAACTTGGATTGTAGTTGGAAAGATGAGTTTAAACTCTTAATTAATCTTATCTAAAAAAAAAAAAATCAATTTTAATTCTTCGAAATGAAACACTAAACTATTTTTTTCTCTTTGGAATCTCTCTAAATTCAAATAAATTGTTTGTATAAACCGCTTATCTGCCATAAAACTTGTATTAATATTCAGGAGGTTTATGATTCAAATCACCTTACCTTAAAAAAAAAATAAATAAACTATATATTGCTATGAAGATTAAATTAAAATATTATTTTGAAATTGATCAACAAAACACAGAAAAAAAACTTGTAGAGTTTCGTTTTTTTTTTCTCAATAAAAAAAAGATATGGTATTTTAAAAAAATTAATTTACTATTCCCATCCAAAATAAATAAAATATACAACGTGTAGCATGTGAGACCATACAAAATATAATTAAACACTTAAAAGAAAAAAAATCTAACCTTTATGTTGTCAAAATTTTTAGATGGGTGTCTATTTGGTTTTTTACTTTAAAAATGCCTAATAAAATTTAAAGTGTAATTTTGATTTAATAGGTTTTTGAATTTTCAAATTTGTATTTAATAGATGATTGACCTATTTGACGTTTTTTAAAATTTACGAATCCAGTTGACACAAATATGAAAGTTTAGAGTTCAAGACATAAAATTTCAATATATTACGGATCTATTAGACACAAAATTACGTATTTGACACTTTTAACGTTATGTGACCTTTTAAATAAAAACGTGAAATCAATAGAAACTTCAAAGTTTAAGGATTGAACTTGTAATTTAACCTACAAAATTAATATAATAATGTGCTATTTATAAAATAGACAATTAATTAACATGTCTAGGAAAATAACTTTTGAAAACAATTTGGTTAAATACATCATTTAGTTCATGGAAATTTACATCACTTACCATCTCGGTTCCTAATATTGATTTATTTTTTATTACTATATATATATTTGGTATGAACTAACTAGTTCACTTGATTAGAAAATCCAACCAGGTCTTATCCAACCCGCTTTAATATGGTGAATATTTAATATTAAAAATTACATCTCATAAACAAAAATATATTTACTAAAAAGTAAACTAGAAAAAGGAAAAAAAAAAAAAAAAAAAAAAACATGTACTCCCGGACAAATTTATATTTCAAAATATTAATAATCAATTTAGTTTCTTAGATTTATTTAAAAGTTTTATTCAAACATCTTAGTTGAAAGTTAATGTCAATTATCACTCAAAATACTTACTGGTTACTATGACACACTTATTTCGAAATTGATTTTATAATTGATTTAAATCTTATAAATCATTATTTTCCAAATTCAATCACCCTTTTTTCTATCTAACTTTAAAAGTTTAATATAGTCAACTAACATAATTCATTGACACGTAAATACAAGGACAATCAAGGGTTAAAATATCGATGTGTCGAGGGAAATGTCGAGGTCTCAATTTTATGGAAATGTCGAGGTCTCAATTTTATGGAAATGTCAATAGAAATATCGACAAAATGTTGATGTCGATGGAAATTTCTAAAAAAATGTCTAAAATTAAAAATTAAAAAAATTAACAAATAAATGTTTTACATTTTACAAATAAGTTAAAATACTTATTATAAATATTATCTCTACATTAGTTACATTTTGTTATTATTTTGTTTATATTTTATCAATTTCTTTACGATACAATGAAAATATCGATTCACCACGCATGTCGATGTTAAACCCATGGACATATGGAAATGTCAATGGAAATGTCGACACGTCGATGAAAATTTAATACATTGAGGAAAAATAATTAAAAACTTAAAAATCATATATTACCAAATTTAAATTAACATGAAAAAAAAAATCAAAGAAGCGAAATTCGTAAATTTAGGTTCTGTTTGATAACATTTCTTCTCTCAATCTTCCGTTTTCATTTTTGTTAAGCAGACATTTTAGTTCATAGTCAAATTCTAAACACAAAAACAAATTTTTAAAAACTATTTTATTTTTTTTTCAAAATTTGATTTGATTGTTGAAAACATGGAAAAGGAATAGATAAAAAATAAAGAAGCTTGTGGCTAAAAATAGGACTTATTTCAAAAATAAAAAACAAAAAACGAAATAGCTATTATACGAGACCTTAATTATTTTATTTTATTCCATAAGCAGATAAGTATTGTCGCAAGAATCAGACTCTAAAAAGAATAAGAAAAAAAAAAAAAACTTGACTTATTCAAAGGCTGGAAGAAGAAAGAATAGAGAGAGGTTACACTACGCGACGGCCCGACCTCGATATTTTACTCTCAGCCCCTTCTCCAATTCGCCTGCCATAAATTCTCCCTTCAATTTCACAATTCTCTCTCAACCTTTCTCTCTCCTCTGGTTTTTCTTTTGTTTGTTACTTAGGACGATCATGGAGCTTCCACACCAAGTTTATTCCTCCCAATGATTCGTTTCTAGATCCCATATTCCCACTTTATTCCACTCTCCTTCCCCTTTCTCTCTCCCGTTTTCACCAGAAACAGAGCTTCGGCGCCCATCATGATTTCCTCCCACAAAATGCAAGAAATTGCATCCAAAATGGGCTTCTCTCTCTCCGATTTCGCCCACTCTCTCGAGCAAGAACGCCGCAAAGTCCTCATGTTTCAGCGCGAGCTCCCTCTCTGTTTGGAGCTCGTAACCCACGGTAAAAACCCGACCCGACCCGACTCCATGAACCCCCCCCCCCTTTTGTTCTTGTTCTCATTTGGGTTTTGGGTTTGCCAGCCATTGATTGTTGCAGGCATCAGCCGTCGGAGACGACGACGGAGAATCGTCACTCGGAGTGTTCGGAGCAGACTTCCAGCGACATGGGTCCGGTTCTTGAGGAGTTCATTCCGATTATCAGAAATGGGGTCTCTGATTTTGAACGCCGACAGTCTCCTCAGACTCAAGAGGAGGAGGAGGAGGAGAAGAATAGCGACTCTGATCCAAACGATTTGAATTTGGGTCCGGCCGATTGGCTCAGATCTGCTCAGCTTTGGAATCAGACCTCAGATCCTCCCTCCCTGAATCAGGTAAAGGATTTTCCCCCAGTTGCAACCATTTTGAGAAATTAGTCTCGTCGGGAGTTTAGGGGTTATTGGGTTTTGCTGCAGGACCCGCCGGAGAAGTCCGCCGTTGTTGAGGTCAAGAGAAATGGCGGTGCTTTCCGGCCGTTTCAGAAGGAGAAATCCGGTGGCGGAGGTGGAGGGACGTCGTCGTCTTCCGCTCCGCCCCCGGCTCCGGCGACGGCCACGAGCTCGACGGCGGAGACGGGGTCTGGCGGAAGCGGCCGACGGGAAGAGAAGGACGCGCAAAATCAGAGGAAACAGAGACGGTGCTGGTCGCCGGAGCTGCACCGGCGGTTCCTTCATGCGCTTCAGCAGCTCGGCGGTTCCCATGGTAGGGAAGAAGATGAAAATCGACTTTTTTTTTTTAAATAATTTATTTATTTATTTATTTTGGAAATAAGGAAGAATTGGTTTGATTATTTATTTATTTATTTTGAATTGAAATGCAGTGGCGACGCCGAAGCAAATTAGAGAATTAATGAAGGTGGATGGTCTAACCAACGACGAAGTGAAAAGTCATTTACAGGTTTGTGTGTATTTTTGTTTTTTCCTTACAAAATGGAAATCTAGAATTTTCTCTTTTGTCCAAATTTATCACCAAATTTAAGAATTTTTTTTATTAACATTTTTTTTGGGTGAATTTTCTTTTTATTTATAGGATTTTTTTTTTTAAAAAAAATGTGTTTTTTAATAGATTTTTATTTTCATTTATTTGGTAGGTTTGGTTAGTGGCTTTTTTTACTTTTATATTTAGGTTAAGATAAGATATCATAAAAGTTTGTCTATGTACTTCGACTTTCATGACGTGTTAGTCATCATTGCAATTATTCATTCCTATATTTTCATAAAGATAACAATTAAGTATTTGAATTAAACTTTTAATTACAGGTTTGATTAAAAAAAATCAATAAAATTTAACCATCTAAAAATTGTTATTTTCCACTCATTTGTCATAAATAGTAAAAATTACCATTTGAATATAGAGAATTCATTCCTTATATTATTTGAGGTACAAGACTAAATTATTATAGAAATACTCAAAAAGCTATATAAGAAATAAAGAACAATAATTTGAATGAATTTTAATTTCAATCTAACTAGTAAAAATATGGTTAAATTATAAAAAATACACCTAAACTATGGAGTTTGTTTAAAAAATGGTCCTGAACTTTGAAAAATTTCAAAAATATTTCTGAACTTTGAAAAATGTTTCAAAAATATCTTTGCCGTTAATTTTTGGATGAAAACCGTTAGAATTTATGGTAAGAGGAGGAAAAAAGAAGAAGCATTTTTCAATAAGGGTATTTTTTAAATTTTTTTGAAAGTTCAAGGGTATTTTTGAAACTGAAACTTTAACGATTTCCATCTAAAAATTAACGACAAGGGTATATTTGAAACATTTTTCAAAGTTTAGGGGTATTTTTGAAACTTTTCAAAGTTCAGGGGCATTTTTGAAACAAATCTCATAGTTTAGAGGTACTATTTTTTATAATTTAGCCTAAAAATATTATACTTCATAGAAATAGAGGAATTCGAAGTAATATGTCAATTATTGAGCTATGTTGATTTTCAATCACCCTAAACTTTGTTTTACTAGAAACAAAGTCTTGTTATCATTTATTAAAAAAACAAAAGTTGTTAGTAGTTAAGTATATTATTTAGTTTAAAGCTAATAAATATTCAACCATATCATGAATCTGAATTGAAAATCCTTTTTTATTCTTCTTCAAGGGCTTTCTCTTGACTTTTTCTTCAATCCTAAGTTTTTTCTTTTCCTTTTTTAACAAAGAAACGCAATACCAAATTTATATCTGATTTTTTTTTCTTTTAAATCAAAAACAATAATTTGCTTGAGGTTTAATTTAATTTTGTAAAAATTATTCAGAAGTATCGTCTGCACACGAGACGCCCAAGTCCCACGATCCACAACAACGACAGCGCCCAGCCGCCGCAGTTCCTGGTGGTCGGCGGCATATGGGTACCGGCGGCCGAGTACGCAGCCGTGGCCGCCACCACTTCCTCGGGAGAAGCAGTCAGCGCCGCCACCACCAACGGAATCTATGCACCGGTGGTTACAGCAGCGCCGCCGCAGCCATTACCCAGTACAGTCCAAAAGCCCAAACCCAGGCCTAAGGTTGCTTCCGCCGCCGCCGCCGAATGTAATTCTCCGACTACGTCTTCGTCCACTCATACGTCTTCAGTTTCACCTGCTTCTTGAGGCTCTATTTGGAGTTGGAATTTTGTTTTTTGTTTTTTGTTTTTGGTACACTTTTGATGTGTGAATTATATATATGTAAAAGTTTTGTTACAGAGAACCTCCATAGAAATAAGAACATGCTGAGATTAATTCAGACACTTTTTGAATTGTGTTGGTTTTCATATCTTTTCTTCTTTTTCTAAAAAAATTAAGGAATATATATTGAATTAAACAACAGAATTAATTGTTACTCAACTAAGCAACAAAAATACCATTTCATTGGCCACACCATTGTCCCAATATCGAATATTCCATCAACAAAATAAGTTCCATTTTTTCAATAAATTATCGCTAACCTAAAGGAAAAATTATTCGATGAGTATATATCTCGCTTTGGTTGTCTTTAGTTCAACTGACATAAAGTTGTACATGAGGTCTGTCGTTTGAATCCCCCACCTCACATATTGTCAAAAAAAAAAAAAAATTAATAATGGCTGAATATAAATAATATATATATTTGTATGTTTTTTTTGGTAACCACTAGATATGGATGTAAATTATTATAATTTTTCTCAAACTTCATCAGAGCCTAAATACATTAGGATTTTTTTTTTTTTAAAAAATGTCCACATTATCTAAAATGTTTTAATTTAATCTCTTCTTATGAATATTTTTTTAATTAAGTATTTCATTGTTGGTGAATGTTAGGAATATAGTTGATTAAATACTTACATGGCAAACTTAGGGAAATGGTGAAATTTTAGAGAAAGAAAAAGTTACCTGAGAGAGGAAAGTTTCTAATTCATCGTTTAAATTTGTAAGAAATTGGTAAAAATTTTGAGTTTTCTTCACTTCAATAGCATTTTTTTCCCTTTTAATTCAGTATTTGTTTTTTTGTTTTTTTGTTTTTTTTTTTTTAAAGAAATTCAGTATTCACTGTTGGTGAAAGTAGTAATTGATATACATGATATATACTTTGTGAATTGGTGAAAACTTAGAGAAAGAAAAAGAAAAGTCATCTAATAGACAAAAAGTTTCTAATTCAAATTTCTAAGTTCACTCAAATAACATTTTTTTCCATTAAATTTCGGTCAATTTACTAAGTATTATGTCAGGTAAGTTTATTATCAACTAATTTTAATATTCACTATTAGTAAATGGCTAAATTGAAAAATATTAAAAAAAATAAAGGCCATGTATAAATTAAAACTTCTAAACAATAGGGATTAAATTGAAAAATATCTAAATATTAGAGACCAAAATATATGGTTATATTAGTTTTACCTATAGGCCATATTTCATACTATAGTTGTTCATATGCATAAAAAGGCTAAATTATAAAAAATGCCCCTAAACTATGGAATTTGTTTAAAAAATGCCCCTAAACTTTGAAAAGTTTCAAAAATACCCCTGAACTTTAAAAAATATTTCAAAAATACCCTTACCGTTAATTTTTGGATGGAAACCGTTAAAGTTTCAGTTTCAAAAATACCCTTGAACTTTAAAAAAAAATTAGAAAATACCCTTATTGAAAAATGTTTCTTCTTTTTTCCTCCTCTTACCATAAAATCTAACGGTTTCCATCAAAAAATTAATGGCAATGGTATTTTTGAAACATTATTCAAAGTTCAAGGGTATTTTTGAAACTTTTCAAAGTTCAGGGCAATTTTGAAACAAATCCCATAGTTCAAGGGTATTTTTTTTATAATTTAGCCGCATAAAAACATATAGGTTAAATTTTCAATTTTATGTCTAATAGATAGATAAAATTATTTTTTTTTATAAGTTAATTGATCTATTGATATAAATTTGAATTAAATCAAAATTTTGAAAGTTGAGGAACCAAATATACATAAATGACATAAATTGGAAAAAGAAATAAGGGAAAATTACCTTTTTGGTCCCTGAGTTTTGAGGGATAGGTGCGTTTGGTCCCTGAGTTTTCAAAATAGACCTTTTTAGTCCGTGGGTTTTGAGAAATAGGTTTAAAAGGTCCCTAAGTTTTCAAAATGGACCTTTTTAGTCCCTAAGTTTTGAGAAATAGGTTTTAAAAGTCCTTGATTTTATTTTTTCAACTTTTTTAAACTAATAAGTTTTATTATATTTTAATATTGAATGATTTTTTAAATTAACAAAATTAAAAAGTATTAATTTATAAAAATTTTAAAAATAATATAAGGGACTTTTTAAACATATTTCTCAAAACTCAAGGACTAAAAATGTCCATTTTGAAAACTTAGGGACCTTTAAACCTATTTCTCAAAGCCAAGGGACTAAAAAGGTCTATTTTGAAAACTCAGGGACCAAACGCACCTATCCCTCAAAACTCAGGGACCAAAAAGGTAATTTTCCCAAGAAATAAAAAGCAGAAAAAGATAATGGTACAAATATATTCTTTTTAACTATTACAACCACCGTAATTTTTTTTTCAAAGCTTTATCCAACTTCAATCTCATTGTTAGTTGACATGATTAATATAAATCTATACTTAAAAAGAATTGATTAATCCAATAATAAAATAAAGGTTTAAATATAAAACCATTACAAAAATCAAACAATAATTAAAACTTTGGTCTATAAAAATAAGGTTGTCATACTTTGTTTGATGATAGATATGACTTCTCAAGAGGAAAACATAAGTCATCAACAGCTAAGAATAAACAATAAAGAAGAACAAAGAATAAAGAGAAAAGTAGACTCAACACTCTTCAAAAAAAAAAAAAAATGGTATGTTTTGTAGCAGAATTCAATGATTAGACAAAGTTAGAGGGGTCCATAAGATAAATATGTTAGTTGTTGAGCAATTTTATTGTAATCTTTAAAGAATTTTGCTATCTTTAAAAATTAAGAAATAAACCAACACAAGTATAACTCAAATCACAATGGATATGTATTATTTCCTTTAGGTTATACCCTATATTTGTTTTAAAAAGAAAATCTAGAAATTAACTATTCACACCACTAATAATTAAACCATTGATCCATTCAATTACTTGAGTATCATGGAGTATTTTTTTAATTTTTTTTAAAAAGTGAAATACTAAAACTCCATTTGATAAGCATTTTGTTGTTTGTTTTTGGCTTTTGAAAATTATGTTTGTTTTCTCCCAATTTTCTTACAATAGTTTCATTTTTTATGAGGAGATATTTGAATATTTTTAGTCAAATTCCAGAAACAAGAAAAACAAGTTTTTTAAAACTATATTTTAGTTTTCAAAACTTGACTTAATTTTTGAAAATATGGGAAGAAATTAAATAAAAAAACAAAGAAACTTGTGAAAGTAGTGTTTATAATCTCTTCGAAAAGAAAAAAAAGTTGTGTTTATAAGTTTAATTTTAAAAAACAATAAACAAATAACAAAATGGTTATCAAACAGGACCTAAGTTATTAAGAATTTGATATACAATTAGGATGATTAAACATATTATGACCTTTTAATAATTTAAAGGCTTCAAGATTTCTTGGTGGTTTAACTTGGTATTAGACTATGAGAGGTTGTTAATCCGAGCATAATTCCCGTGGATAACCCTTTACTATTCTAAGGGTCGATGGTTCGATCTCCTTACCCCACAATTGAACTATAAGGTTTTATGTCAACTTGAGCATAGCTCGATGGTTTAGACATTATATATATAATATTTCTTACCAAAAGATCAAAAGTTCAAATTCTCATCTCACATATTATTGAACTAAAAAAATGATCCTAAAGTTTTTATATATTCAAACTTCCAATACCATTTTTTAAATATTAATCTTGCAGTAATGATTTTGTTACCATTGACTTAACCATGATATGGATGTGTGTATATATGTATCAAGTTTAATTTGATTTTGCCAACATAAACATAACTCAATTGGTATAAAGTTTGTACTCTTTATCATAAGGTCAAAGATTCGAATCTGTCATTCTCGCGTTGTGTTTAACTCAAAAAAAAGTTTTCAATTTGATTTTGCTTCTACTCTATAGAATATACCATTTGTATCTATTATTGTCAATAAGTAACTTAAGTAGAGATAGTACTTTATTGAATGTGATTTTCTTTGTGATGGTTTAAGTATTTTCAGGATTCAATTAATTGGAAGATAATTGGCCAAGGTAAAAATTAAGGGATGAACTAAAACAAAGAGGTACAAGGAAAGGAGAGATTTATAATTTTATTGATGTCATATTAATTTAAAGGTAGATTTATGGTTTTTGGAATTAAGAAAGTAGTTTTTTTTTTTAGCTCAACCTATGGGGATGAGAATTAGAGGTTATAATATCCTTTGATTGAAGTGATGAACTATTATTATTATTTTTTGGTACATAGAAAAACTTGTTTAACAATTTTTTTTTTTTTTTAAACAAGATAATATAAGAACAAAAACAGTTTTTTTTTTTTTTTTTTTTTTTTTTTTTTGTTTTTTCATGTGTCTTTCTCTCATATTCATGGATAACCATCAATTACTTTTTTGAAAGTATATTGATTTAAATAGGTTGTATTCTCAAATTATAATATAGATCTACAAACAATTGAAAACCATTTTAAAAAACTCAACCCACAAAACAACTTTATAGAAAAATGCACCTAAAGAAAGTTTTGAAATATAGGAACTTCTATTTAGGTCTTCTCATTTATATAACATAAAATATTAGTAAATTTTCCCCTTTTTAGACCTTGATTTTTGAAAGATTACCTACATCTTTCTTCTTTAGGAAAAATTAATAAAAATCCTTGTTAGGTTGATGTCTTACTAAGCAATGCAAATTCTTTTCTTGGAATTAATAATAGTCTTCACTCTTCTCTCATCCTTTTTTATTTGATTTATTCAAATATAGGGCCCCTTTATCTACAAAAGAAATGAAAATGTTAGGTTCTCAAGCAAAACATATATCTCAAGAAAACTAATTAATGAATTTGTGTTTGATTGAAAATAAAGCAATCCATACCCTTTTGAAATATTAATGCATATGACTTAAAAATTATATTTATTGCATGAGAGAGGGAGAATGGTTCATGAATTAATTTAAATTATCCCCTTTCTATGTGATTGGAATATTTTAATGTATCTAATTAAAAATTATTTAAATTGTCATGATAAAAAAATTTGAATGAAATTGGATAAACTTGGAAGATTATCAACTCAGTTATGAACTTTGTGAATCTGAAAAAAAATCTCTGAAAAAGATCTCAATACATCACCAAAAAAAAAAGATTATTTTGAACAAGTTATTGGTAATTTATTGTAATTTTCGCATGATGGTCCATGTATATCAATGAATGAATAATATATATATATTTTACGGGGACGAGAGATCGAAATTATTAACCATTAGAATGATAATTGATGTCTTATTCAATCTAACCCTGCTTGAATGGACATGAATAAATCAAAATAGAGATTCATATGAATTTATAAATATGTAGTTGTATTTTTTAAAAAAAAAATATAATCAACAAATTGGTAATGTATAGTAATTTAAAATTTATAACTTATTTAAATATTACTATGTGTGACAAAGTTACTAAGACACTGTTTGAGATAACTATTTGTTTTTTGGTTTTTAGTTTAAAAAATTAAGCCTTCTAAACACAACTTCCACAGGTTTCCTTGTTTGTTATCTATCTTCTTCCCACATTTTCAAAACAAGTCAAGTTTTGAAAACCAAGAAAAGTAGGCCTCGTTTGATAACCATATTTGATTTTTGGTTTTTGAAAATTAAGTCCTATAAATACTACACCACCCATAGTTCATTTGTTTTATACTCTCTTCCTATGTTTCAAAAGTTAAGTCAAGTTTTAAAAACTAAAAAATGACGGCATCGTTTGATAATCATTTGTTTTTTGGTTTTTAGTTTTTGAAAATTAAGCTTGTTTTCTTCCAATTTCATAATAACGGTTTTCATCTTTGTTAAAGACACATTAGAATTGCAAGCCAAATTCCAAAAACAAAAACAAAATTTGTGTTGATGGTCAAATTTGGTCGGGAGGACTCACCTGACCTTCACGTGCCACCAATGGTAAATTTGTTTGTGAGGGGGGAAGACATGGTCAGCAAGACAGTAAACCTGCACACCGTTGTGGTGCTAGCCACACCGCCTCCAATGCTTAAGTCAGAAAACGGATGGAAGAGCTAGAGAGCAAGAGAAGAATCAGAGAATAGAGTTCGGGATTCGAGTTCGGATCCCTTCTTCAGTGGCGAAGAGGAATATAAATACCTGCTCATGCTCCTAGGGTTTTTAGGAATTCGGAAGCGTTTCGGGACGAACCAGGCGGAACCGGGGCGACTAGAGGCAGTAGGGAGCGAGCGGAGGCAAACGAACTCGGCCCGTGCAAGCGGGCCGAGTGGTCGACCTCGACCTTGGGCCGAGGTCGACCATATGGGTCGGGCCAAGTTGGCCCGACCCGTTTGTCTGGTCTTCCTTTGGGTCGTTTCCTGGTCCTATCTCCGCCCGGTTGTCCTCGTCAGCTCCTTGCACATCATGGTGGTCCAAAATTACCCCTAACAATTTGAAAACTACATTTTTTAGTTTTCAAAACTTGACTTGGGTTTTTGAAAACATGGGAAGAAGGTAGATAGTAAAACCAAGAAACTTTATAGGTGGAAGTTGTGTTTTTAAGCTTAATTTTCAAAAACAAAAAATTAAAAACCAAATGATTTTCAAACAAGGTCGTAGTTTTCAAAAACTTGTTTTTTTTATTTTGGATTTGGCCAAAGATTCAAATGTGTGCTTAACAAAGATGAAAAATCATGGTAAAGAAATTAGAAGAAAACAAACATAATTTTCAAAAACCAAAAACAAAAAACCAAGACCCCGTTTAATTTGATAACTATTTCGTTTTTTGTTTTTGATTTTTGAAAATTAAGCTTACGAACACTACTATCATCCATATCTTTCTTTGTTTTGTCATCTAAAACCTTCCTATGTTTTCAAAAACCAAGTCAAATTTTGAAAGAAAAAAAAGTAGTTTTCAAAAACTTGTTTTTTTTTTTTTTTTTGGAATTTGGCTAAGAACTCAAATGTCCGCTTAACAAAAATGAAAACCATGGTAAGAAAATTGAGAGAAAATCAAGCATAATTTTTAAAAACCAAAAACCAAAAACCAAAAACCAAGGCCCCGCTTGATAACCATTTGGTTTTTGGTTTTTGGTTTTTGAAAATTAGACTTATTTTCTTCCAATTTTCCTACCATGGTTTTCATGCTTGTCAAAGATACATTTGAATTCCTAGCCAAATTCCAAAAACAAAAACAAGTTTTTGAAAACTACTTTTTTTGGTTTTCAAAAATTGGCTTGGTTTTTAAAAACATGGAAAGAAAGGTATTAGAAAAACAAAGAAACTTGTATGTGAAAGTAGTGTTTATAAATTTAATTTTCAAAAACCAAAAACCAAAAACCAAATGGTTATCAAACGTGGCCCAAATTATTGTCAAACGAGACTGTAGTTTTCAAAATCTTGTTTTTGTTTTTGAATTTTGGCTAAGAATTCAATTGTCCTTCACAAAGTTGAAAACTATTGTAAGAAAATGGAGAAAAACCAAATATAATTTTCAAACCCAAAAACCAAAAATCAAATAGTTATCAAACACGGAGTAAATCATCCACTTATAATTTGAAATAAGAAATATTGAAGTCACATCCTATGCGAAAGTGGTTAATAAAATGTGGTTTTTTTTTTTGAAAAGAATAAAATGTGGTTTAGAAAGTTTATATCATTAACTTATTAATCATAATATATGATTTTTTTTCCATTTATAAGCAAAATTTTCAATTCGGATATTAATATGAGTATTCTGTTTTATATAAAAGGATATGGAAAATAAATAGTTTATTAAGGGGTCGTTTGATAACCATTTCGTTTTCTGTTTTCTGTTTTTGTTTTTCATTTTTTAAAAACAGGAGTGTTTGATAACCATTTCTGTTTTTTAAAAACGTTTTTGAAATTTTAAGTAAATTTCAAAAACAAAAAAAAGTAGTTTTTAAAAACAGATTTATGTTTTTCAAAAATTCATTTTTCTTCTAATGCTTACTTTTCTTCTCTTAACTTTATTATCTCTCTAAATTTTCTTTTTTTCTTATTTATTTTTTTAATATAAAATTTATCGCTTTTACTCTTACTTGTTTTCTATTTTTTCTCTAACTAATATCTTTTCTCGAGTCTAACTAATATTCTTACTCTAAATATTTTCTTTCATCTCTCTAAATTTTCTATGTTTAACTTTTCTCGTCTTTAAAAAAAAAAAAAACTTATCTTGAAAACATTTATATTTGTGTCTATAAATTTTTGTTTCAACGTCTCTACACATTTTTCTCTCTCTAAAACATCTTTTCATCTTTCTAATTTTTAAAAAACTGAAAACCAAAAACAGTTATCAAACAAGGTTGGTTTTTTGTTTTTTAAAAACAGAAAACAAAAAACAGTTATCAAACATATATGGTTTTTGTTTTTAAAAAACAGAAAACCAAAAACCAAAAACAGAAAAACCAAAAACCAAAAATTGAAATGGTTATCAAACGGGGCCTAAAAAACTACTCTTTTTAGTTTCTATATTATTTAAACCTTAGTTTCATTTTTTTTACAACATGGGGCTATTTTATTAAGGACATTGGAAAATAAACAGATTTTTTTTCCTTCTTCTTGTTTCTTTTAGACAATATCTCGGGTGGGGGATTCGAACCACAGACCTTCCGGTCACTAGTACAAACCTTATGCCAATCATTAGTGCAAGCCTTATTAAAACTACTATTTTTACTTTCTATATTATTTAAACCTTAAGTTTCAATTTTTTTTTTTTTGACAACATGTGGGGTGGAAGATTCGAACCACATATTTCTTAGTCATTAGTACAAACTTTATGTCAGTTGAACTATGTTTATGTTGACAACTTTAGTTTCAATTTGGTTATATTGCTTTTAGAAGTTTCGTTAGTGTACTCTTATTTTCGACCTTACCAATGTCCATCTAATAATTTTAAAGAGTAGCACCTAAAAATATCTTATGTGATAATTTATAATTTGTAGTCACAATCAAGATGAACAAGAATAGTCAATTGGCATACTTGATTATACTCTAAAATAGGTGTAAAGCCATATATCCCAATTCTACTTTTCAACTAATTTTATTGTTTTAAAATTGAATTCAAATTTACGTTTTTTTGATCTAAATCTCCATATATTCAAATGCAAAAGCGTATCAAGAAGGGATTTATCTATTTTTAGGGTCAAATCTATAAATAACTTCAAATTCAATTTCTATTACCCTAATGGATATACAAGAAGATATTCTACTAAGTTTTGATAATGATAGATAAAATAATAAAATTTTTAAAAAATATGAGGACCAAAATAAATATAAAACCTAGGAACAATTTTATATAATTCCTAAAAGAAGCAATATCCTTGTGGTTTGAAACTTGCAACTTGGTCTTCTATTCTTTAGAAAATGAACAAGTATACATGCATTCTCTTTAAAATAAATTTGATTTGAATTTGGGTGGGCTCATTGTATTTAATTTCTCCATTAATAATAGATAATGAAAGCTAAAGGCATGAAACTCACATGTGATGATATATGACCTCTATTGGATTAAAATAATTTTTTTTTAAAAAAATATTGTCCTCCAAGACTCAAAATCTATATTCTCAAAAATAAATTAGACATAATTATTTGTTTAAAAGGTATAGATAATCAAAGTTATTTACGTTTAAAATATAACATTAGCGTTATTCATATTTGTCTGAAAAACAGTGATGTTCTTTTTATTTATTTATTTAAAATATTATAAATCCAAAGTCACGTGAATCTTTTCAATGAGTGATAATTGAAATATATATCACTTTTGTATGTGTATCCATATTAAGAGAAAAATGGAATGACTTTTAGGTCTTTAAACATTTTATACCACAAAATGTGATGGTTGTGCATCATTGAATACCTAATATTGATGTTAAAAAAAAAAAAAAAAACCTAATATTGGTATATACAAGTGGGAAATCTTCTCAAATTAGACTTTTTGAGTCTTTACATAAAAGCCACTAAATTTGGTCACCTCCAAAAGGCCAAACCCCCAACAATATCAATTAAGTTAATTTCAACCTAGCCATTTTTTGTGGGTCTATGGTAGCATATTTGAGGAGAAAATTTCCAATACCAAAATAATTTTATGAATAAATTTTAGGTCGTTTAATATAATTTATAATAGAGAAAAATTATAATGAGTAGTTTTTTTTTAAAAAATTATAATTATTAGATTTTAGATAATATATGATCTTCTTTAGTTGATATTTTAATAGATAAATTAGATTAACTAAATCACTTGTTAACTATTCTAAAAAAAAAAAAAAAAAATCACTTGTTAACCCAGGGTCCATTTGATAACCATTTGATTTTTGATTTTTGGTTTTTAAAAATTATGCTTGTCTTTTTCCAATTTCTTATAATGATTTTTTTTAAAGACAATTGAATTCCTAGCCAAATTCCAAAAAAAAAAAAAAAAAAAAAAAATTGAAAACTATTTTTTCTTAATTATTTTTTTAAGTTTCAAGACTTAACTTGGTTTTTGAAAACATGAAAGGAAGGTAGATAATAAAGCAAAGAAACTTATAGATGTAAGTAGTGCTTACAAAGTTAATTTTCAAAAACAAAAAATCAAAGGGTTATCAAACGGGATCTAATATGTTTGATGTTCAATTATTGTTTTGCTACATCTTATACATTAAAGTTCAAATCGACCCGCCAACATGAATATAGCTCAACTGGCATAAGACGTGTACTATTGATCGAAAGGTCTATTGTTCGAATCCCCCACCCCACATGTTGTCAACAAAAAAAAAAAAAAAAAAAAATTCAAATCGACCATTTTTGCAATTCCATAATTAGGTCTACTAATTTTTTGATAAGGTCATTCCTGCATTCCATCCGTTATATCTATTTGTCCATATTAGATATTTGAGATAAGTTCATAAAATAATAAATTAAGTTGATTATTATGTTAGTTGCAATAATATATAGTATTTGCTTTAGTGGCAAAAGGTTAATTCTTGAATCTAAAGCGTCTTCTTTGCCATTATCCTATCCTCCTTTTTGGTGTTTAAAATAAAATTCTTAGGTGATGTTTAGTAATTATAAATGGTTTGAGATGCAAATCAAAATATAATTTTAATGAAGAATAGAAATTATATTCTACACTCTTCAAGGAAGATTAACAAGAAATTCTTTTGGGTATTTATATATAGTAATATTAAACTATTTTAAATTATTGAAATTTACCCATTTGACATTGTGTTTTAATTATTCAACTCATTAGAATGACAAAAAAAAAAAAAAAAAGTTTCTTTTCTTCTTGTTAACAAATGGACAGATTTTGAGATAGGAATGACAAATTTTACTAGATTTGTTATGTCTAAAACATAAGAGTTTCCGTCCACATAGACATTATGTTTACCAATAGAGAACATTAAGAATTATATTCAATATCGAAGCTATCTTTTGAAATAGAAAAATAAGGTGACATGTTCCACGAAATTAAACGTACCACTTCAAAAGAATCTTCTTAGAATATTCCAATATTTTTGGGCAAAGATGAAGACATTATTTTAAGTCATAGGAAAATGAAGCACAATATAGAAGTTTATCCTTACAAAGGGCCAATTAAAATCACTCCTAATTTTTAAAAGTATATCCCTTGGAAGAAGACTTGCAAGAAAAAGAATAACAAATTAATTCTCATGTCTTAGAATCTTTCATTGTCAAAGATACCCATTGGCCACTTGGATCTAATGGTCTCAAAAATATATTATTTTTTTTTAAATGACCAAAAACAATACATTGACTAAATTAAATTTTATGAGAGAGAGAAAGAGAAAAGGAAAATGGTCCCTTGAGACAATGAGAAGCCAATTGGCCAATTGGCTCTTTTTGTTCATAATAAATTATAATTGTCTTTTGGGTTGATTTAATGATGAAGGCAAATCTATATGGATATGTCATCATAATTGGAATAATTAAATTCTTGAAATACTTGAATAGTATTCCTTGTATCCCCTTTTTGAGAACGTGCATAGGAAGACGATCAACTATATGAAAAAATATTGCCAGTTCTGTTTCTTTCCTTTTTTGGACAAGAAAAAGCATTGCCAGTTAAGTACATATCATTTTATTAATGGGATGGAATTATAGAAACCCTAAGGTCATATGACCCATGAATATTGTGGAGTCATGGTCCTTATTATATTATACATTTTCGATCTCTTTCTTTTGGTTTTTCTTTTCTTCATCAAATAGTTAGAGTTGAGGTCGATTGAGAAGCATAATTGAAGAAAACCTTTTCGCTCTTTACTTGCACTTTATATATTGATGTGGAATTTTCCTACCGCAAACGCACGGGTCAAGTTTTAATATAGAGATTTTCGTGTTAACGAGTGTCGTTCTTTGGATTGGGTTTTTAACCAAATTGGATTACCGCGAATACTCTTGTCCAATTTTATTTAGGGATTTAAACTTAGTGATAATGAAAAAATCAAGACACAAAAGCAAACAATTATGGAATTCAAACGATGAAAAACTCTTGGGGCATAGATTTCACCTATTGGGGTTGTGAATTAATTAATGGATGTGTGGACATGCAAAGACTCATAAATCTAGGATTTTCTATTCTCATATTTATCTCTCCCGAGCATAAATAATTCTCACACATATGATCAACCCGATATCCCTATCTAGATTCATTCACATGCATGATTTAAACTGAATCTTATTAATGATTTCTACAACTATCCTAAATCTCATGATCTTAGGATTATTATAACTATGCAATTTATTTATCTAAACTAAGTCTCATCTCTTAAGCAAGAATTAGAGAAAACATCATTTAACTCATGGCCAGTGAATTAAAAGCGTTAAAAGCATAAATTTCATAAATAAGTTCAAGACATTAAACATCCATCAATTAATCCAACAATGCCCAAAGGGTTACATCAATCCCTAAGAAAACAAACCTAGCTACTCATACATGGTGTTACGATGTAAGCTAAATCTGAAAAAGCCATTAAAAACAACTAAAGAAAGGAGATAAACACTATTGTCGTCGAAACCGCACGTCCTCGCACGATCTCCATGAGCTAAGCCTTGAGTCCTACTCCTCCACTTTGTTTCAGCTCTCACAGAAGGTCTCCAGTCAATTTTAGGGCTAAAATTGCATCAAGTGGACTCCCTTTTTGCGGCTGAATCACTTTCCTTTTATATGGAATCCGTTGACAGCGTTGAGACACTAAGAGCAACGTCTCGACGCGCGCTGTCCTTTTTTCGCTCTAATTAAAATTGGAAAAATCACAACGCCTCGACGCTGTGCTCTCGGGAAAAAGGTTGAGGTTGGTGTCTGCAGTAGTGTTGAGACGCCAAAAGAGAGTGTCTCGATGCTACCCTCTTGGGGTCTTCAACTTTGAGCAAGTTCAACTTTGATTATTTCTTTATTCCTTAGCCACTTTTTAGGTCCCGAACACTCGATTAACTTTCAATTCTTCAATTTATCCCAAATATTCAATTCCTACAAAAGAAACACAAAAGTGTATGAAAATGGCCAATTTAATCTCAAAGACTAACTAAAATGTACCGGGAAAATAACTCGCTATGCACGCTGTCAAATATCCCCAAACATAAGCTTTTGCTAGTTCTCGAGCAAACCTAAAAAATAGGAATAGGTTGTAGATGGATGCAATAATAACACAACTCAATCCTCAAGGCTCAAAAGTCAATAAACAAGCAATTAAGAGACATGCACACAAGGCCCAATGAAGGAGACAAATCGAAATTTTTCCAAAATTAACTTGCATAAGAGAGATCTAACCTACTTAGATTGGACTCTACTAGCTCGGGATTGGATTATAAAACTGTCAACTCATCTTTCCTCTACATTGGCACTAAGGACTTACTAATGAGCCACTAGCACAAATTAGATTGTTTTATCCATACTTAGGTGCTTTAAATGTCAAAATTGATTTAACATTTATATGTGGTACTAGCTTTCACACACCTATTGTAGGGACCCATAACCCGAGTTTAACTCTTGGTTGGCCTAACTGAACACAACAGGGGTAGCTATTTTTGCCAAAAACATTATTAAACATTGCAAATTTGTGTACACAAGCCGACATAATTTTTTTTCTTTTCGAGTATAACTACAAGAATGATGTTTCATTGAAGCTTAGTAAGCATATATTCTTTTCTTTCCTCTTAAGCAAGATTAAACATGCTAATTTGCTACACAAAGACTTTTTAGCTCTTCCCTACACCTATCGAGTTGACAACAAGCATATGAACCTAATAATTCGCTCCTAAGCATTCGACTCCAACTCTAAAGAAAGAAAAATACTCCACTAATGCAAGACATCTCCTAAATTTTTTTTTAAAAGTCTCCCTTTTGGGGCACTCATGCTTACAACTCATCAAAAGCTTAAAAATGACAAGAAAGCCTATCCTAGGAAGTCATAATCATGCAACAATACATCCATAAACAACCACAAGCCAAAATCATCAAGGGCTCAACAAACAAAGCAATCCACCCCTAAACTTAAAACATGCATTGTCCTCAATGTATAAAAGAACTAAAGCCTAAACAAGCATGGGAACAATAAAGAGAAATAGAGGGTGAACAATACTGTCCTAGAATGATGACCCCCTCATGAATGCTAACAAAGCCAAGAGCACGGGAATACCTACAAAACAAAAACAAAAAGACATCATGAAAGGGATAAAAACCCTATGCAGCAGAAAGAATTACCGAACCTACTCAAAGTCTTAGATTCTAATTGAAATACCAATACAATTTGCAAAATATTACAACAATAAATCTATATTTAATGGGTTGTACGTAGGCTATAAACATGCTAAATGATTAACTAGATCGATCCTAGTGATCAAGGATTTCATAGAAAACTTACTTTTGTAGAAAGCCTTGATCGATTCGCCTTTTCTTGCTAATAAGATCGAAAACGCAGAAACCTTTTTGTGCGAACACCACCAATCGGCTACACCGGTATATCTCTAAGACTTCTTGAAGCAGGAGACTTGTGGGAGTCTTTTGGGAGAGATCTCTAAGAGAATGAGAGTTAATGGGATGCCTTTCACCCCACTCCAGAGGTCCTATATATAGGTAAAGGCCAAGACCTTTTCCGAATAGGAAAAGGAAGGCCTTTTCCTATAGGAAAAGGTCTATGAATAAGTTCAAATCTATTATCTGAACAATATCTAATTTTAATAAATAATTAATTAATTCCACAATTAATTAATTATCCAATTAAATATCATATATTTAATCTTAGGGGTTTTATTAAAATTAAAATTAATATGAATCCAATTCATATTAAATTTATTTGAACTCTTTCAAATATTTTCTCTCAAGAATTAATTTTTGAAATTAATTCAAAAATTATATTATAAAGTTTCATAAACTTTATATTATAATGTATCAATATACATTATACGATTCCCCAAATAAATTGAACACTTTCAATTTACAATTTATACTTAATTGTTTCAAGTCTCTTTACGAGCTACCAGTGGGACCTAATGGACCTACAAATCAGAAGCTCCAACGATACGAGACTAATTGACTAAACTCATTAATCAAGTTAGTCAACATTCGTTAATTGTGGGTCACTCCACTAAAGACCCATAGCTGCACTATTCTCACTGCAGAATATTTTTGTGTCCATGGATATCGACCAATAACGGCAAGTGAGTCCTTCACGAGTGTTCGTAACTCCAGCTGGGTCAAATCACCGTTTTACCTCTGAGTTACATCTACCTTCTTAAGTACCAGTGCTCCTCTAATGAACAACCTGTTTGTGGTCCAACCATCAAACAGAAACTCCTCTTGAGCCAGTGAGAGGGTAGGGCCCTTTGTTCAAGACCCAGAGACACCACTTAAGGGAACACTCATCTACGTCTTAAAAAGTCAAGAAAGAGTGAATTCCATCTTGTGTGATTATGTTCCCACCTCCCCACTCGGTCTTGTCCCCAAAATGGTAGACTTATTGAGTCGGCGTACTGGCCACTCTCACCCATATAAATTAAAGGACAATCCCTCGTGAACAGGAGTCCATAATCCACTCAGGATTCAGACTAAGTTGCCTAGGTCATCCTAGTGAAATAGAAACCTAACTAGTTAACGGTGTTACAACTAGAGATTAATATTTTGCGGTCCGGTCTTATGAAAACTCATTGCATAGGATACCCCCACTCGCATGTCTACTACATGGATGCTTTTGAATCAATACGTCTGTATCAAATACAAGGCGGGTCGTATCACATAGTGTTACCAGAATAAGGTACCCAACCTTATCCTTGTACTATAGACCTTTTAGGTTGTTACTTGAACATCGATCCCCGTATGTCCCCACATACTAGTTCAAGTTACATACAAACAACCTTGGATCTTAGTTTATTGGATTTGGGTCAAATTGTGCAATATTTAACAATAAAATTTTATTGTAGAAACTTAATGACACTTATTAAGACAAGTATACAATTTGTTTACATTCACTATCTACGAGTTTTAGGGCATAAAACCCAACACATCAAAAACACAAAAACAAAACAAACTAACCTGGGTTGCCTCCCAAAATTGCTTGTTTAATGTCTTTAGCTTGACGTGTCAATCGTGTATGCATCAAGGAGGTCGACTGTCCTGAGATCCACCAGTGGTGCTCTTGCTTGCACCTTTTATGTATCCCTTCACGAGCGCCTCTGAATGATACTTAGAGTCCTCAAAAGCTCTAAATACTTCTTTTTCGTGTTGGACTCTAATAGTAAGCTCCCTGCGCTCAATGACTATGATCACTCGCCCAATAGCGAGGAATGGTCTCCCTAGGATGACAAACACTGAAGGATTCTCCTTGACATCCATGATAAAGAAATCAACAGGAAGGAGAAATTTGCCTACTTTGACTAAAATATTTTCAACAATCCCAAATGGACTAACTACAGACTGGTCAGCCAACTGGAGTTTAACACAAGTAGGTTTAATATCTCCTATGTTTAATCTCC
This sequence comes from Luffa acutangula, assembly GCA_036850905.1. Taxonomy (NCBI): domain Eukaryota; kingdom Viridiplantae; phylum Streptophyta; class Magnoliopsida; order Cucurbitales; family Cucurbitaceae; genus Luffa; species Luffa acutangula. The sequence continues at coordinate 38,012,494 of CM072094.1, read as the reverse complement.
TACACAAGGATAAATGAGTAATATTAATACTAGCCCCTAAATCACATAAAACACGAAAAAAATGAGTACCAAAACTACAAGGAACAGAAAAACTCCCGGGTCAGTCAGTTTATCAGGTACCCTCTACTGAAGTCTAGTGTTGTAGGTAGAAGTGAGGTATACCGTTTCCATTCTTTTCTTTTTCTTTTTCTTGGAGAGCCACTCCTTCATAAACTTGACATAGCTGGGCATCTACTTTAAAGCCTCTGCAAACGGTAGATTAATATTAAGACTCATAAAGATATCAAGAAACTTTTTAAATTAAGCTATACGATTCTTTTTTTTCTTCTTCTTTGGCTTAGGAACCATCACAGTAGGAGAAGGGATAGGGGCTCAGGATTAAGCTTTTCAGCTTCGTTTGAGGATGTGTCCTCTTCAACTTCTCCATAAGTGACTGCTGGCTCATTAATCTCTGGTTCTTCAGCTTTTTGAACCTCCTCCACTTGATGCACAGTGATTGCCTTGCAGTACTCCATCTTGGACCTTTCCTGCTCAACTATGGCCTTTCCTTTCTACATAGTGTTAACAATTGCCACCAATTGTCCCACTTGAGTCTCTATATTCTTTATTGTTGTTCCATGACCCTGTATTGTGGAGTTTAAGGCAACTACTGCCTCCTCAAGCTTGCCTATTTTGTTTCTGAAGGATTGGAATTCCGTAATTTCGTAAAGCAGAAGCGTGATTGAGACCGATTCGTAATTAATTTTGTTTAATCTAAAATACCAATACATTGGCAATAAACTTAGAACTATTCTAGATTTATATTAAGGCTAAACATACAAAAATATTAGATCAAAATCTAATTTATATAGTAACTGTAGGATCGTATGGCAACACTAGAGGGGGGGTGAATATAGTTGCTTAATAAAATTTAAAACTTTTTGCTGAATTAAAATGAATTGATTTAATTTAAACTAAATAAATTTAATAAGCACTATAAAGCATAAAGTATGCTAGAACTATTTGACAATTTTTCTAGGCAAGCAATCTACTCATAAAAATGAAATAGCGGAAATTAAAAGAGTAGAGAGAAAGAGATAACACCAGGAAATTTTATAGTGGTTCGGAAATCCCTACTCCACTCCCCAAGACTCCTTCTTGGGTATTTTACTGCAACGACTCTCTTACGAGTGAGAACCAAACCGACTCTTTTTCCAGGTTCAAGAGTAAACCTTTACCGATCCTTTTACAGGTTCAGGACCCAACCTATACCGATCTTTTTAAACGGGTTCAAGATCAAACCACTGTGATCCTTTTAACCGGGTTCAGGATCAAACCACTACAAATCCTTTTTCGGGTTCAGGATCAAACCACTCACTCAATTCCCAAGGTGCACCCACACCTTATTACAAGTTCCCAACAATGAGTAGAAGAAGAAAAGAAGCTCACAAAATAAAATACCTCTTGAAGGCTAATTACACAATGTTGTGCACTCACAATAATAAAACCTCACAATAACACTAGGCCAATTTAGGAGCAAGGGAGGATTTTTAAACAAGAATTGAAGAGTAGGGAGACTTGAGAGCTTACGACTTTGATGTCTTTTTTTGGTGTGTTTATAAAGAGTAAAATCAAGTCGAATTTATAGGAGAGGGAGATAAATATTGGCCGTTAGATCAAATTAAAAATGAAGGGTGGAAATTGAATTTAAATAGAAAAGGAAAGGATTTCAACATTAAGGTTGAATTTTGAAAGATTGGAATTTTTGAGATTTGAGAATAAATCAAGGATTTTAAGAATATGAATTTTGGAAAGAATTCAAATTTGAATGATATGTAATTGATAAATTTTGGATAAATTTGGATTAAGGAAAATGAAAAAATGAAGCTACAAAAATTCAAAAAATGGTTGAAATGCTCCCCAAGATGAGTAGAATTTTTTAGAATTTTTTTCCCAATTTTTTTCAGAATTTTTTCGAGCCTTAAAAAGACCAAAAATGGCTAAACTAGCCGTTGGCTGCCACGTGTCGCTCTCTGATTGGCTACAATAAAAGAAAATCAAAATTAATAATAAATTAATATTATATTCAAAAGTTGACCGTTTGACTTTCTTTATTATTAAAGAAATTCGACTGCCACGTGTCACAATATCATTGGGACACGTCATCGCCACGTCACTGCCATGTCATCACCACGTCAGCAAAATTTGGCCGTTTGAGATGCCACGTCATAAAAGTTGACCGTTGACCGTCCTTGTCAGCCGCCACGTCGGATGCCACGTCAACGTAGTGCCACGTGTCACTGCCACGTTGGATTTTCTTCTCCAATCTTCTTTTGCTTATAACTTTCTCGTTTGAACTCCGATTTGAGCGATTCAAGTTGCGTTGGAATTGTCTTTCTGAGTTCTACATTATGAACACTTTAAAACACTAAAATAATTTGTAAATTAAAGTTTTTTATCATCAAAACATATATTATGATTGAAGCTCGTAAAGCTAACAGTAACAAATTATTTACTCTCGTTGACGACTCAGATTAAATTCACCAACTGCTTGTGAATTAATCATGAACTAGTGCAAACACCACCACTATGACTACACCGGTATGACTCCGAGACTTCTAGAGGTAGGAAACTGGTGGAAGTCTAGAGGAAGCCTTGAGGGGAACTCTCTGAGAGTAGGAGAATGAATGAGATGCCTTTCACCTCACCCCAGGGGTCCTATATATATATATAGTAAAGACCAAGACCTTTTTTCTAATAGGAAAAGGAAAAGGTCTCTAATTTTAATAAATAATTAATTAATTCAATAATTAATTAATTTCCCAATTAAATATCATATATTTAATCTAAGGGATTTTATTAAAATTAAAATTAATATGAATCCAATTCATATTAAATTTATTTGAACTCTTTCAAATATTTTCTTCCTTAATAGGAAAAAGATCTCTAATTTTAATAAATAAATAAATAATTCCATAGTTAATTAATTGTCCAATTAAATATCATATATTTAATCTTAGGGATTTTATTAAAATTAATATGAATCCAATTCACATTAAAATTATTTGAACTCTTTCAAATATTTTCTCTCAAGAATTAATTTTTGAAATTAATTAAAAAATTACATTATAAAGTTTCATAAACTTTATATTATAATGCATCAATATACATTATACGATTCCCAAAATAAATTGAACACTTTCAATTTACTTAATTGCCTCAAATCTCTTTACGAGCTACCAGTGGGACCTAATGGACCTACAGATTAGAAGCTCCAACGATACGAGACCAATTGGCCAAACTCATTAACCAAGTTAGTCAACATTCGTTAACTGTGGGTCACTCCATTGAAGACCCACAGTTGCACTCTTCTCATTGTAGAATATTTCTGTGTCCACGGATATCGACCAATGCAGTAAGTCAATCCTTCACGTGTGTTCGTAACACCAGCTGGGTCAAATTATCGTTTTACCCATGGGTTACCTCTCGTTCCTTAAGTATCGCTGATCCCTCTAATGAACAAGTTGTTTAGGGTCCAACCACTAAACAGAAGTTCCTCTCGGGCCAGGGGAGGACGATGCGCCTTTGTTCAAGCCCCGGAATCAGCCCTTAAGGGAACACATATCTACCTACCCCAATAGGGGAAGGAGTGAATTTCATCTTGTACTGTTATGTTCCCAGCCCCCATTCGGTCTTGCCCCTGAAATGGTAGGATTATTGAGTCGGCGAACTGGCCACTCTCGCCCATACAAATCTAAGGACAATCCCTCCTGAAAAGGGTTCATAACAGACTCAGGATTGAGATTGAGTTACCTAGGTCATCCTATTGAAATAGAAACCTAAGCTAGTTAACGACGTTACATCTAGTGGTTACTATTTCGCAGTCCGGTCTTATGCAAACTCATTGCATAGGATACCCCCACCCGCATGTCTCCTACATGGATGTTTTGGATCATTGCATTTGTATCGAATACAAGGTGGGCCATATCACATAGTGTCACCAGGATAAGATACCCAACCTTATCCCTATACTATAGACCTTTTAGGTTGTTACTTGGACACTAATCCCCGTATGTCCCCACATACTAGTCCAAGTTTCATTTAAACAACCTTTGATCTTAGTTTATTGGATTTAGGGTTTATTAATGCAAACTTGATAGCACAATTTATTGTGCTATGTTTTTATATGATTTTATTGTTAGTCTTGGGTACTTTTTGGCCAATTTTATGTCTATTTGGTTTTGTTTTGCAGGAATCAATCATTTCAATGGAAATCGATGTTTTTGAACATTACCGGTGATTTAAGAGCTAAAGAATAAGTTCGAGCCAAGAAAACAGCAAAGGAAGAACAATTTTGGGCCTAGCGTCTCAACGCTAGCAAATAATCAGGAGAGGCGCGAGATCGAGGCAGCGTCTCGACGCTACCTCCACAGCGTCTCGACGCTGCAAAATTTCCAGAATTAATTAGGGCACGCGCGCGACAACGTCACGACGCTGGGTCCTCCGCGTCTCGACGATGTTGCATAGATTGGACACTATATATGGTTTGCGATGCTGCTGATTCAGGGGGGCTGTTTGGGGGAGAAAAATACGAATTTTGAGAGCACAATCTGGACAGAAGAGGGCAGAAAAACATAGAGGAGCTTAATTTCGGAGCTTAGATCGGGAGGATCGTGACGGGAACGTGCGGGAATCACGGCTAGCGAGTTTTAATCTTTCTCCCTTATTTCTTGTACTGATTTATATGATGTTTGGGACTGATTTCGCTTGTATTTTAGAGACCATGTGTAGCTAAATTTCGTTTCTTAGGGGCTTGATGTAGCCATTAGCTTGTATGGATTAATTTACGAATTTTTTAGGACGTTTCGTAACGTGGTTTATTTATGCAATTGTATGCTTAGTGCTTATAATCCCTTGATCACTGATTGTATGATTTTCGTTTCTGAACTAATTGCTCGGGAGAGGGTAGTTTAGATTAGACCATCAATTGCATAACTTAGGTAATTCTTTAATCGGGAGATTTGGGATTGCTTGAGAAACCGTTATAAGGATTGTTCTTATTGCTTATGCTTGTTGTTGAGATTAGATAGGGATATCAATTTCTTAATTTGCATAAAGAATTAATTGTACTCGGGAGAGGCTTTTAATTATCGATAATCCTTGGTTTATGATTTTGTTATGTATTCGTTCATAATTATTCTTTGAATTAATTCATGCATCTAATAGGTGAAATCAATTCCCTAAGGTCTTTCTCCATTGAGTTTCCATATTTTATTGCTTTGATTAGTTTTTGATTGATTTGCATATTTCTCGTTTATTTTCTCTAAATAAAATTGGGCGAATATACCTTTAATAATTAGGGGAACTAGAAAACCAATCCAGAGGACGACATTCGATTTCTAATCACTATATTATAACTTGGGCCCGTACACTTGCGGTTAGCAATTTGCGTATCAAAACTCGATTATTCAATAACCAAATTACTGAGTTACTCAAATAACGCTTTATTGAGATCGATTAATTTGTTTCATTTACTATCTACGAGTTTTAGGACATAAAACCCAACAGTTTCTTGATTTAACGATGAATGACCCAACCAAATCCTCTAGAGAATGTTTGTTTTTTCCTTATGTTGTGGAGTAAAGCTTGGAGGGGGGTTCAACACATTTTTGTTGGCATAAGAGAAGTTTTCCTGATTCCTAACCCCAGGGTGGTAGTGAGTGGGTAAGGAATTTTGATTTCCCCTATATTCTGAATTAAGAGCACTAAAAGCATAAATTTCATAAATAAGTTCAAGGCATTAAACATCCATCAATTAATCCAACAACGCCCGAAGGGCTACATCAATCCCTAATAAAACAAATCTGACTACTCATACATGGCGTTACGATGTAAGCTAAATCTGAAACAGTCATTAAAAACAACTAAAGAAAGGAGAGAAGATAAAACACTATTGTTGCCGAAACCGCATGTCCCCGTCACGATCTCCACGAGCTAAGCCTTGAATCACACTCCTCCACTTTGCTTCAGCTCTCACAGAAGGTCTCCAGTCGATTTTAGGGCTAAAATTGCATCAAGTGGACTCCCTTTTTGTGGCTAAATCACTTTCCTTTTATACAAAATCTGTCGACAGCGTCTCGACACTATCCTTTTTCGCCCTAATTAAAATTGGAAAAATCATAGCGTCTCGACGCTGTGCTCTTGGGAAAAAGGTTGAGGTTGATGTCTGTAGTAGCGTCGAGACGCCAAAAGAGAGTGTCTCGAACGCTACCCTTTCGGGTTTTCAAGTTTGAGCAAGTTCAACTTTGATTATTTCTTTATTCCTTAGCCACTTTTTAGGTCCCGAACGCTCGATTAACTTCCAATTCTTCAATTTATCCCAAATATTCAATTCCTACGAAAAAAACACAAACGTGTATGAAAATGGCCAATTTAATCTCAAAGACTAACTAAAATGTACCGAAAAAATACCTCGCTATGCGCGCTATCATGAACTAGGTATACCAAACAAATCAAATAAACTAAAAACTTGTAAACATATACTCTAAAAAATTGATAACTTATAATTGATAATAACTACTAAAACAATCTAAACTTTTATTAGATTATAGGGTTCTATCTCAAAACCAATTAGCAATGAGAGGAGTAGCCCATGTATCTTATAAATTGGAAAGTCTCAACTTATCTTTCCAATGTGGGATCCTCAACAACTTTATAAGCACACTACAACAAATATTACTTTTAATAGACATTTCATTATAGTATCAAGGTTAATCAAGCTTGGCACTTAAAAAAAATTTGTGATTGAAAAATTAAGGCTAAATTATAAAAAATACCCCTGAACTATGGGGTTTATTGTTTCAAAAATGCCTCTGAGCTTTAACAAGTTTCAAAAATATCCCTGAACTTTGAAAAATGTTTAAAAAAATACCCTTGTCGTTAAGTTTGGATGGAAACCGTTAAAGTTTCAGTTTCAAAAATACCCTTGAACTTTAAAAAAAAAATAAGAAGTATTTTTCAATAAAGGGTATTTTTGAATTTTTTTTTAACGTTCAAGGGTATTTTTGAAACTTAAACTTTAACGGTTTCCATCCAAACTTAACGGCAAGGATATTTTTTGAAACATTTTTCAAAGTTCAGAGATATTTTTGAAACTTGTTAAAGCTCAGAGGCATTTTTGAAACAAATCCCATAGTTTAGAGTACTTTTTATGATTTAGCCAAAAATTAACTTGGCACTAACAAAAAGCCCACAATCACAAAACTTCTTCCCAAATTTCAATTGTTTCCTCCCAAAATCGCACGAATCAATTTCATCTTCCTCCCAAAACAGTCTCTCAAATATACTTCCAAAATTTCGAACAATTCTTCCCCACACAATTACAAACTCGAAAATCATAAAATGGTATTTGAAGACTTGGAATTGCAATAAGGGAAACTCTGGTCTACCATTGTTTTTAGAGAAATTATGAGAATTATACCATTTCGGAACCAATATTTCACAAATGTCCAGTTATGAAAAAAATTACAGCTTTGTCTTGGCTCAAGATTTTCCAACCAAATCTTCTCTATTTTACCCCTTAAAAATTCTGTACATTCAAATTTGGTTTGTATTGATTCTTCCCATAATAAAAACTTCTAATTAATGCAAATTAATAAATAATTAATTTACCAATACTCAACCCTAATCCTAAATATAATTTTTTAAAAAATAATCAACCAATTGCCGTCTACTCCATTTTCGCTGCCTTCGGTAAAAAAAAATTGTTGGTTGCAATATGAGTATTGTGTCTCTTTTTTTTTTCTTTGTTTTAGTTTTTTTGTTTTATTTGATCAAGCAAGAGCTTTTTTTTTCCTTTATGAATCTGGTGTAGAATAGAAATCTTTTACTTTAATTAAATATGTTTATATTTTTTCGTTCATTTTTGTTTTATTTTGTGAAAAAAAAAATTGGCATTAGATCACCCAAGTATATGGTGTGCATTTTTATTTTTTAAAAAAATGTTGTTATTAATATCTAATAACATAAGATGTTTCTAATTATCTACTGGTTCACATTAACCCTTATTTATATCTAATTACTCAATTGATTATAGAGTGTGATATTTATTCAAACGATACATATATACCGTGCATTATAATATATAATCAATGTATCGAACCCATTATATAATATATATTCGTCATTTTTTTATTCAGTTCATAAGTAAAACATCATAATGATAAATATATACTAGGTTGTATATTGTATCATAAATATAAACTTCTTTATATAGTATATATATGACATGGTTTATAAAGTTCATAAGTGAATTTTTAGAATTATAAATATAGGTCATGTAGTATATTTAACTTTATCTATAAATATATACTTGGATGTATAATATATAAACCTTATTAAATATTTGTCATATATTTAATAATCTCATTCACATAGGTTTTTGTAGGTAATAATCTCATTCACATATGGAGGTACTAATCTCATTCACATACGAATGGTGTATTGGCGGTCGTTGGAATGAGATTAATAACTATAATGATTATTGTCGTTCAAATTATTACAAAAATGCACAACTCTGTATAGCCATTACTATAGACCATAAATATATTTTTTAGTTTGTGATTATTAATAAGACATGAAAGTCATACATTCGAATATAACAAACCTATAAAATATAATCTCTTAATTTGTGTAATTGAAATACAACCATCTCAATTCATTGAATTTAAACCATCTAATATATTATACAAACCCCAACAACCCCCAATTAAGAGAAAAATAACCCAATAATGCAACTAAATCAACAACTCAATATTATATATAAACATTGATGGTTATATATAAATCATATTATATATTATATAAACTCAATGACACAACTCCTCAAAAAAAAAAAAAAAAAAAAAAAAAAACTCAATGACACAACTAAATAAACAATAACCCTTAGTTCATTATATATAAGCCATTGGAGTACAAACGCAATATGATTTTTATAGACCAACGGTAAACAATGACCCAATAAACCACATAACAAACCCCAAATATACCTTCTGTGAACGAAGTCCAACAAAAAACAACCAAGACAATGTACGGACTGAAGACGAAATGTCGATGGATTGACGTACAAAAATCGCTCGAATGTTTATAGTTAACAAAACCTTTGCTCAACGTCAATGGTGCTCGAATTGTGATTTGAGGAGGATGAGACGTGAACCGATTGAAGCGTCGATGTCAACAGCATTGGGAGGATGAGACGAACAACGTCGACGACGTGAGCTTGAACTTACCGGTGTGGACGTGAATGGGCAGAAGCGAGAAAGCTTGAAAGATTTTTGACTGGCGTGAGATTGGTTTTGACGATTTGTAAGGGAATTTTTGAGAGAATCAAAGAGTTATTTTGGGGGAGAGAATGTGAAAATATTTTAAATTTTTATGGGAAGATATTTTAAGAAAATATATGGATTATTTTAACTAACCAAGTATATTTTTATTTAAATATAATACAATGGGCATTGATGTAAATTAACCTCTATTTTGGCTTGACTTAGGACAAAGTTGATTTTTTTTTTCAAAATTAGACATTTGTGAAATTTCGGTTCCAATTTGGACTATCTATGTAGCTAACCCTTGTTTTTACTCGAACCAGTAAATCAAAGTTACAAGGTTAGTACAATACTTTTGGTTGTTGATTCTTAAAATCTCATAATTTGAGTCTACCATTGTTTCGTGTTTACTTTCTTTTCTCTATTTTTGGTAGTTGTTCTCTCTCTCATACAGTCGCCTAACTTCTTCTTGTTAGCCGGAAAGGAGGGTAAAATAGGAATTGAAAGGCAAAATCGTTGTGCCGTGGAAAGAACCACTGCCTTGAAAGCAAAACTCGGCACGACCTCGGTGCTAAATCATTTAACTGCCAGAATGCTCCCTAAGGTTAACACAACCTCTGAAACAGACGTGCACTCGTCGGGACGGAGTGGAATCAATCTCGTGCTCAGGAAAGGAAAATGAAAGCAGAGAGGAAAAGAAGACAGAATGAGATAGGATGATTAGGAAGGTAGGGGAAGGACTCTATTTATAGTGTAGAAGTGGCCAAAATTAGAATTGGAATATTTAAAATTAAAAAATCCAAAAAAACAGCAAAGACTTAGCCAAAGTATGAGTCTTTCACTTCCTCCGAGCCTGCCACGTGGATTTGACTAAGTAATAAGAAGAAGAAAGTCCCAAAAATAAGCGCAAGCCTGAGCCCGAGCCGGACGACGGCGACACGCATATGGGCCTTGGTCTTGGCTTACCTCACATCAATTTTATAAGCCTAATACACAACAAGTGCTTTTAAATTAGCTTTCCAAGAGCTACACTTCCGATGTGGGACAAAACTATTTGTCATTCCCAACAATCCCCCACGAATGACAAAATAGTAAAGTAAAGAAAAGAAAGTTTTCCTGAGCAAGGATAATAAACTTAAGCATTAATATATTTCGATTTGAATTAATGCAGAGTGAAGTAGGGCAACAACCTAAAGGGTGGAAGTGAGTTCTCTTGAACTTCCAGTGTTTATAGTTGAGACCCCAACAACACGTTTGAATCCTCGATTTCGATTCCGCGATAATTATCAAGTGCTTTTAATGACCATGCACAAAACCTTGGGTCGTCGTGAAAGCTCTAGAAAGAAGCTCCTCAGCTCTTTCATAGAAGGCGGTCCCACCTTCACAATCACGTTGCTGCTTCATCTAGTCTATCATGGATAAACCACTCAGACTGAGCTAAAAAGACTTTAAATACTATCCATCAAGTCCACACGTGGACCACCCCAAAAAGGGCTATGGATTCACAAGCTTCACTATATCCATCAAGTCCAAGCATATGGACCACCCAAAAAGGGCTATGGATTCTCACAAGCTTCACTATATCCATCAAGTCCACGCATGGACCATCCAAAAAAAGGCTATGGATTCATGCTAGTGAGAAGCATCATGGCTTGAGTCCCATACATCCTAATGACTCTAAAATTACTCTCCTTGTTTATCCTTTGGTGAGAGGATCTGCCAAGTTCCTCTCGGACCTCACATATTCCAAGGAGATAACTCCATCTTTCATCAACTGCTTTACGGCTCCATGTCTCAGACGTATGTGGCATCTCTTGCCATTGTACACGCTGTCTTTTGCAATCCTTATGGCAGCCTATGAGTCACAATGTAGGGACACAGGGTACAGTCTTTCCTCACAATGGCACGTCTCCAAGAAGACTTCTTAACCATTCGACATCTTGACCTGCAAGTTCAAGTGCTATGAACTCAGATTTCATAGTAGAACGAGCAATGCAGGTCTGTTTTGCTGATTTCCACGAGATAACTCCTCCACCAAAGGTAAAAACATACCTGCTAGTAGAGCTTACCTCATCATTATCTGTTACCCAATTTGCATCACAATATCCTTCATGCACAACAGGAAATTTGTTAAAATGCAAACAGTAATACATTGTACCTCTAAGACACCTTAACAAGCGAAGTAGAGCAATCCAATGTTCTTTACTAGGGTTATGTGTAAATCTACTCAGTCTATTAACAGACTATGCAATATCAAGTCTATTGTAATTCATCAAAAACATGAAACTACCTATGATTTATGCAAATTCAGATTTAGATACACTATCGCCCTGGTTCCTTTTAAGACTAATGCTTGCATGATAAGGGGTTCTTATAGGTGATTTATCAAAGTGATCAAATTTCTTCAGCATTTTCTCAATGTAATGTGATTGTCATAAGGAATACCCATTGTCATTTTCCTTATTTTTATACCAGTATTACATCAGCCTCTCCTAAGTCTTTCATGCGAAGAAATGAGTAACTTGGTCTCATTAATGATATCTAATTAAGTTCGAACCAAATATAAGCATGTCATCAACATACAAGCTTATATTTGTGATGCACAAACAATTTTGAGTATACACAAGTATCATAACAATTTACTTTATAACCATTAGTTATTAAAGTGTTATCAAACTTTTCATACTATTATTTGGGAGCTTGTTTTAGACCAGAGAGACCTTTTAAGCTTGCATTGCATGCTTGTTTTGATATCCCACTAGATTCATTATCAGTTTTAATCATAGGGAAGATATTTTCAAAAAACTCAGCATCTCTATACTCGCCAATTGATTTATCATTTAAGCACATAAACCTATCATAATTTTTACTAGCCGGAAATCATTTATACACTCCTCCATTCATCTTCCCCCTAAACTAGCACTAAAGCTCGCTTTTTAGCCTTCTCACTTATCTAGCAAACACTACTTCACTGAGGTGCCCATAAATCATGGGGCGTCCCCTAAACTTGCATTTTTTTAAAGGTACTAACTTTCACACATTTGCTGCAAGGACCCATATCCGAGTTTAACCCTTGATGGCCTAACTGATCACAACAAAGGTAGCTCTTTTTACCTTAGACTTTTAAGCATATTGCAAGCTGAAATACGATTTTCTTTCCAAGTAACAACCTAGAAGGTCTATAGTATAAGGATAAGGCTGGGTACCTTATCCTGGTGACACTATGTGATACGGCCCACTTTGTATTCGATACAGATGCATTGATCCAAAGCATCCATGTAAGAGACATGCGAGTGGGAGTATCCTATGCAATGAATTTGCATAAGACCAGACCGTGAAATAGTAACCGCTAGATGTAACGCCGTTAACTAGTATAGGTTTCTATTTCAATAGGATGACCTAGGTAACTCAATCTCAATCCTGAGTCTATTATGAACTCCTTTTCAGGAGGGATTGTCCTTAGATTTGTATGGGTGAGAGTGACCAGTTCGCCGACTCAATAATCCTACCATTTCAGGGCCAAGACCAAATGGGGGTTGGGAACATAACAGTACAAGATGGAATTCACTCCTTCCCCTATTGGGGTAAGTAGATGTGTGTTCCCTTAAGCGTTGATTATGGGGATTGAACAAAGGTGCGTCGTCCTCTCCTGGATCGAGAGGGACTCTTGTTTAGTGGTTGGACCCTAAACAACTTGTTCATTAGAGGGATCAGTGGTACTTAAGGATTCAGAGGTAACCTAGGGGTAAAACGGTAATTTGACCCAGCTGGTGTTACGAACACTCGTGAAGGATTGACTTACTGTATTGGTCCATATCTGTGGACACAAAAATATTCTACAGTGAGAAGAGTGCAGCTGTGGGTCTTTAGTGGAGTGACCCACAGTTAACGAATGTTGATTAACTTGGTTAATGAGTTTAACCAGTTAATCTCGTATCGTTGAAGCTTCTGATCTGTAGGTCCATTAGGTCCCACCAGTAGCTCATTTAGGGTGTTGAGGTAAAAATGCTAAGGGAAATCATATTATGCATGTAGATGGATTCTAGGTGTTCATTTCACAACACATGCAACCAGTGCATGGATATGTTGTTTTCCACTTTGTATCAACATGCAAGAGTGAGAATCCAACTAAATCCACTAACTTAAGTTTGAAATCAGATTTCATGCTTGCAAATTAACTCTAATTTCAATTCTAAATTGAAATCGAATTCTTGGTAATTAATTTCAAACATTTTAAATTAATTTGATATGATTAATCCAATTAATCATTGTCACCTTGTGCAATCTATTATATATGATTCCTAATTCATATATATAGTATTTAAAACACTTTTAAATACTTTATCTCTCATTTTCTAATTTAATTCATAAATAAATTATTGTGTCAAGCACAACTTACGATAATACCCTTTTTCCCGATTTTGAACGATTCAAAGAATCCTATCCTTTTGTTTTAGGCTTTATTCCGATATGAGCTAGTATGGGGGACCTAATGGACCTATAGATCATGGGCTCCAATGGTTCGAGGCTAACCGACTAATCTCATTAACCAAGTGATAGCGAGCATAGCTAGCTAGTTTTCCCTAATTAATTTAGCTAGTCTTTTATGATTTATTGGCCATTTTATTGCACTTAAATGTTTATTTTGTAGGAAATTGTTGATTAGAGTTAAAAAGTGATCTTGGAGTTAATCGGGTGTTCGGGACATGAAAAGATGCCAAAGAACCGAAAAGAAACAAAGCTGGAAGAGTACAAAAGAGGCCTGACCGAGAGCTAGTGTCGAGACGCTAGCCTTGTGGCGTCCTGACGCTAGCATATTCCTTAAGTGTTTTGGGCAGCATAGGTCACAGCGTCGAGACGCTGTGACAAGAGCGTCGCGACGCTCTCGATTTATTCCATATCCAGAATGTGCGGCATAGGACAGCGTCGCGACGCTATGTCCACAGCGTCGCGACGCTATCGGCATATTTCCTATAAAATCTTCTTTTTCAGCTACGGATTGGTGGAGTCCAATTTGAGAGATTTTAGCCCTAATTTCGACTAGAGAGCTTCTGTGGGAGCTGAAGCAAGGACAAGGAGCGGGAATCTAACTTGGAGGCGTGGAGATCGTGACGGGGACGTGCCGGTTTCGACGACTTTGAGTGTTTCCTTTCCTTTTCCTTTTCTTTAGTTAGATTTAATGGCTTTTTCATGCTTAGTTGATCTTGTAACGCCATGTTTGAGTAGCTAAGCTTGTTACTTAAGGATTGATGTAGTCTTTTTAGTTTATGGATTGATTTATGGGATGATTTGTGCAATGGTTATTATGTTTGCAATCTTAATTTAATATTTTCAATTAATTGGCCACTAGTTGAATGATCTAAGTGTTGAGCCTTGCTCGGGAGAGGGGATTTAGCGTAGACTTTATTAAGATTGCATGACTAAAGTTTATGTTCTAAGCTCGTGACGGAAATTAGAGTAACTTTAGATTTGGTCAAAAATAACTAATTGCCTTGCTTGTTAATAAACTTAGATAGGGATATCAAGTTGGTTAATTTGCATGAGAATCAACTATACTCGGGAGAGGTAGTTGTGATTAAACGTTCTTAGGCTCATAAATCCATTGTGCGTATAACTCATTCCATAGAATCAATCCTAGACTAAATTGACCAAATCAATTCCCTAAGTGTTCTTTCAATTGAATCTCCATTGTTTGTTTGCATTAATCTAGTTTTCTATCATTCACTACTTTTCGATCCCTAAATAAGATTGAGCAAGATTATTCATGGTAATTGATTTAACTTAAAAATCCAATTTAGAGGATGACACTCGATTTTACCATCACTTTATTATTACTTGACTCGTGCGCTTGCGGTAAGAAAATTCCACATCACCAAGCTAACCAACATTTGTTAACTACCGGGACACTCCACTATAGCCCAGTAGTTGCACCCCCTCACCATAGATATATTTTCGTCCACTTGATTTAACCATGTTCAGTAAGTCGATCCTTCACAGGTTGTTCGTAGCTATAGCTAGGTCAAAAGACCGTTTTACCCCTATAGTACTTCTTGTTCCTTAAGTTCCACTAATCCTCTAATGAACAATCGGTTTGTGGTTCAACCATCAAACCTAAGTCCCTCTCGTGCCATCGAGAGGGTGGGGCTCCTTGTTCAAGTCCTGGAGTTAGTACTTAAGGGAACAACCTCTCTATTATCCCTGAAATGGGTAGGAGCGAATTCCGTTTTGCGAGACTATCCCCAGCTATCTATCCGATCTTATCCCCAAAATGGTAGACTTATTGAGTCGGTGAAGTCTGACCACTCTCACCCATGCAGATCAAAGGATAATCTCGTATAAACAAGAGTTCATAGTTAGCTTAGGATTAAGATCGAGTTACCTAGGTCATCTTGTGAAATAGTCAGTTTCTACAGTAAACGACGTTAGAAAGAGAAAGTGACTTATTTCGTGGTCCAGTCTTATGCAAACTCATTGCATAGGACGCCCCCACTCGCATGTCTCTACATGAACGATTTAGGATCTCATCGTTTGTACTTAATATAAAGTAGGCTGCATCCTTAGTGTCCCCAGGATAAGGCACCCAACCCTATCCTTATACTATAGACTATTTTGACTATAAACTTGAATTTGATCTTATGATATGTCTCTACATATAGTTCAAGTATTCATATTATAGCCAAGGATCTTAGTTTATTGGATTTAGGTTAATCATTCGCAATTTACATATTCAATAACATCTTTTACTGAATAACCTCAATAACGTCTTTATTGGAAATAAAATATGTTTAATGATTTACAAACTACGAGTTTATAGGACATTAAACCTAACATTTTGCAGCTTTTTCTAGGAACTTGAAAATTTGATCTCTGGACATTTGAATTCTGGCGGACACTTCACATGACTAAGGACCCAAATGTACAATAATGGTGCATACCCTATAAATCTTCCTATTCCTTTTGTTCTGCAATAATTTAATGAGCGAAAAGTTTCTGCCAATACAAGAATAATGGGATCGACTCCTATTTCTATCTTAGCAAAAAACTTGATCACGCATTCCTCAATATATCCACACACTTTAGGAAACAAAACAACATTAAAGATACACAGCGCCAGTAAATTTAGTTCCTTGTCTTCATTTGCAAATTTTTGTCGAATAGTAAGGATGTAGTCCACAGGTAGGCATGTGTTCTCTCCCTTTATCTTTACTTGTTTCTTAATTTCGCTTGTACGAATCTTGCCCAGAAGAGTAGATAATGCTCTTTTCATTGTAAGCTTTTTATCGTAACAGTAAGCTTCAACCTCTGTTCGTGCTGGCATATGCAGAAAGGATTGATATTCCTCTATTGTAGGAGTCATGTCGATTAAGCCAAATGTGAAACATCTGTGGGCTGGATCCTAGTGTCGAACCAAAGCTTTTAACACAGAATAATTGACTTGTACATACATGAGCTGAGCTAGATGGCCATATTTGCTTGTAAATTTAGTCTTCCTATCTACAATTAAATTTTCCCAAGCCTGTTTCACTGTTTCTAATTGACTTTCTGGAAAACTGACATCCTTAAATTGAGAAATAACATTTTTCTACTAAAGAATCTCCATGGATTTGTTGTACATTTTCTGACCATTGACGTACTGTTGTTTGATCTTCTATACCCATTTCTTGTATTGGAGGGGTGATTTTATTTTACTCATACTTTAGTTTCTGCCAATGTAAATAATCGAAAATTCTGTTAATTTAATTTGCACAATTTTCTTAACTACATTAAAAGAGATTTTAAAAGATATTTTCAATGAGCGAAAATTGAAAACTGATATAAGATACAAGGGAAAGAAAAATAAATAAATAAACTTTGGCAATAATGCATGCAATAAGTCAAATCCTAGTACTATATGAGTGGAGTTTAACTCTAAGGCATCCTAGGAAAGGTCCCCAAGCTTACCCACCGATTTAACGATGTAGTAGGCTTGAGTGGAGAATTTCATGCGCTTGCACGGGAATCGAAATTCCATGAAGGTCACACTACTCAATCTCCGAGTCTAGTCCTAAGGTAGAGCCCGGGTAAGAGGCTAGTGAAAGTGTGTGAAATGCATGATTAATAAGATGACATGCAAATGAATGACATAACTAAGATAAAGTACAATTACAACATAAAAAGATGGTAATAGACAAGGGAATAACAATATGCCAAACAAATCATATTATAAAGTAAGAAAAAAAATAAATAACAAAAATAACAAAAATAATAACGAATGGACCTAAAGAAAAATTCAATTTAAAGGAAAATAAAGATATTCATGGCTTGACCCTAAAAAAAGTCACCAGCGGAGTCGCCAAGTTGTCGCAACGTCATCGCGACGCGGAGCAGCCGACATTCTTTCTTGGGTTTTTTAAGAAGAAAATCGGAGTGCCACCAATCATTGAATGTGTGATTGGTCACCTTTAAAATAAAATAAAATAAAATTCCAGTCTTAGAAAACCATAAATTAGGTTCGGGAGTCGTTTGAGTGTAGGGAAGGTATTAGCACTCTACAACACCCGTTTTAAAAACTATTACCACATTATCTTATATTGTCCAATTACATGAGCAAAAACGGTCCTTCATTTTTACTTTTCTTTTTAAAAAAATGATGAATATGAGAATAAAACCAAAATAAAAACAAGATGTCTCAATTGTTTTTATAACTTTAGAAATAAAGTAAGGATAAGACATTACGAGTTGGATTATCCAATTTAATATAAATCATGCTTGATTTCCCCTTTAAGTAGAGAAAATTTGTTCATCAAGAATTGAATTTAACTCCATCATAGACAATGCATGATTATGTTTATTAAAAATAATAAAATAAATATTTAAAAAAAACAAATAGATGTAAAAGAATAAAATTATTCAAAGAGTAAATTCTTTTTTAAAAGGGAAAATGAGAAATTTCATACGCCTGCATGGGAGTTGTACTCCACGAAGGCACATTACTCAGTTTCGATAATCCCTTTGGAAAGAAAATTAATTTCAAAACAATTATGATAACAATCATTGACATTGACCAAGAAAAATTAAAGATTGGATTAAAGGAAATTGGGGAATGAAAGAAGAAAAAGAAATTAGAAAGTTAAAAAAAAATGAAGTTGGTAAAGTGCAAATGTGAATAAAATGAGAGAGAAATTAATAATAATAATAATAGTAAAATAAAGATTTAATTAAAAATAAGAAAGTAAAAGAAAATGGAATGATGTTGGTAAAGTGCAAATGAAATAAAATGGGGGAGGATTAATAATAATAATAATAATAATAATAATAATAATAATAATAATAATAACAACAACAGTAAAATAAAGATTTAATTTAAAAATAAAAAAGAAAAAAAATGGAATGGGGTTGGTAAAGTGCAAATGAAATAAAATTGGGGGAGATTAATAATAATAATAATAATAATAATAATAATAATAATAATAATAATAGTAAAATAAAGATTTAATTTAAAAATAAAAAAGAAAAAAAAGTGGAGCCCACCTTTTTTACTTTCCTCTTTCTCCTTCTTTCCTTCCTCCTTCCCCAATTCTTTTCTACGCTAGCTCCTTCCTCCCCCTCTATTTTTCTCTTTTCCTCTTCCACTTTCTTTCCTCCCTTTTTCTCTTTGCTTTTTTCCTTCTTTAATCTCCCTTCCTTTCTCTAAAAATTTCTTCTTAAGACTCTCTAAGTCACTCTTGCAAGCTCTCTAAACTCACTTCTTTTTTTTTTTTTCTCCTCTTCTCCATCTTGCTTCCTCTTATTTATACTTGAAAATATGCTAACTTGGGAAGGGATTATGGGTGAGAAATTAGTGGGCAGCCATGAAAGAGCTCCCTTTGAATAGGATGAGGAGAAAGAATAGGAGAAGAATGAGAGTGGGGTGGAGGGAAAAAATAATAATAAATCAAACTAAAAACTAAATAAATAAATAAATAATCAAAATTAAAATTAAAACTAAACTTTAGAATTAAAAGTAGAATGGAATTAAGACCTTTATACTATGGTTTCATTTTAAAAGAGAAACATTTCATATTAAAGGGACTCAAACAATATTAAAAGCTCGTCGGACCAAGTACGGTGTCTACAATGGTCAATAGGTCAACATGATTTAAGCTATCAAATTTTACAATCTCCACCTTGATAGCTTCAATCCCTGCAAGGTTATTACAGTAACAACTGGAAATGACTATTATTCATTCTTCAATTAGCAAGCACACACATTGAGGGCTTTCATACAACCCTCAAACTTACTCTGTGACAGAGGTTTTGTAAAAGCATCAACCACATTATCAATGGTGTTAATTTTCTCTAACTTGAACTGCCCATCACTCAACGCATCCCAGGGAAAATGATACCGCACATCAATGTGCTTTTTTTTTTTTTTTTATCATGATAAGTCTGATTCTTTGACAAATAAACGACACTTTGGCTATCACAATATATAGTAACAGGTTGATCATATTCAGACAATTCATTAGTGAGTTCCCTCAACCATATAGCCTCTTTCATTGCCTCAGTTTCAGCTATATGTTCTGATTTGGTTGTTGATAATGCAACAACGGACTGTAAAGAAGCTCTCCAACTCACTAAATTTCCATGATAAATAAACACAAAGCCTGTAAAAGACCTCCTCCTATCACAATCAGCAGCATAATCTATATCCACATACCCAAGTAATTGACTATTACTTATCCCAACATGAGTATACAATAAGCCATGCTTAATAGTGCCTCTTACATACCGAAATATCCATTTTACAGCATGCCAGTGTTGTTTTCCAGGGTTAGACACAAACCTACTAACAAGACTCATTTCATGTGCCAAGTCTGGACGCGTGCATACCATTAAATACATTAGACTACCAACTGCACTAGCATAAGGTATTTGGGACATTTCAAGTTTATCATCCTCTGTTTGAGGTGAGTTCATCGAGGACAACCTAAAGTGTTTTGCAAATGGAACAGCAACAGTTTTACACTTCTCCATTTTAAACTTCACTAACATTTTCATAGCATAAGCTTCTTGAGTTAGTGTCAAATGTCCCAATTTTCTATCCCTTTTTATATCTATTCCCAAAATCCTTTTGGCCTCCCCTACGTCTTTCATATCAAACTTACCCTTAAGTTGCTTTTTCAGATTTTCAATCTCTTGAATGTCTTTACTTGCAAGCAACATATCATCTACATATAAAAGCAAGTAGATTGGAGGCTTTCTATCATGAATCTTAAAGTATACGCAATGGTCCAGCTTACTCCTAACAAACCCACATGAAGTTATAAATGAGTCAAACTTAAGACACCACTGTCTAGGGGATTGTTTAAGGCCATACAAGGATTTATTTAACCAACATGCCTTATTTTCAGTCACTTTTGCTGTAAACTCGGGAGGTTACTACATATATATTGTCTCATTGAGGTCTCCATGTAAAAACGTTGTTTTTATATCTAGTTGTTGCAGTTCAAGGTCTTGGGCTGCTGTAAGAGATAACAAAATTCTGATTGAGCTATGTCTTACTATCGGTGAGAAGATCTCTCATCATAATCTATCCCTTCGGTCTGTGTAAACCCCTTTGCAACCAATCTTGCCTTGTACTTCAGTGGTTCATGTGGATTTAGTGTCTCTTTAATATTGTAAATCCACTTGAACCCCACTAGTTTTTTATTGATAGGTCTATCAACCAATGTCCATGTGTTGTTCTTGTTCATTTATTCTTCCATGGCTCTAATCCATTTATCACTATCCACATACTTCATTGCTTCTGAATATGAAATTGGTTCCTCATCAACTTGTTCAATTTCTGTGTTCGAAGCATAATACACTAAGTCAGCATTTCCAAACCTTGAAGGTCTTCTGATCTATCTTCTTTGCTTGTCCCTTGCAAGCTGGTACCCTTCAAGATTTTCTTGGGACTGGACATTAGAGCCTTCACTTGAAGAAATATGAGGTTGTTCATGTGATGTATTGGCACCATGCTGTTCATTCTCTTGAGTTGGTGACTGATTTTCCAAACTGACTCCACCTTGATTTAAACTCTCGCCTGGATCAGTTTCTGAATTTTCAAGCTCCATCTCAAAAACTCGTATGTCTGTCCCATTCTTTGATGTTTGATCACCTCTGTCTTTCATTGCTATTTTTGCCTCATCAAAGATGACATCCCGACTTATGAGGATCTTTTGTTCACCTTTCTCCAAGCACCAAAGTCAACCTTTCACACCATGAGGATAACCTAGAAACACACACTTCTTTGCTTGGTGATCTAGTTTTCCTTCCCTTGAATGTGCATATGCCACACATCCAAAAACCCTAAGGTTTGATAGATTTGGTGTTTGCCCCGACCACATTTCCATTGGTGTTTTGAAATTGATTGTTGAAGATGGGCATCGATTAATTAGATAAGTCGTTGTTACAACAGCTTATGCCCAAAAGTGTTTATCCAAATTTTCATTTGACAATAGGCTTCTCACCCTTTCCAAGAGTGTTCGGTTCATCCTCTCTGCAAGCCCGTTTTGCTGTGGAGTTCCCCTTACTGTCAAGTGCCTTTCAATCCCTTCCTTCACGCACATGGATTTAAATTGTCCACTTAGAAACTCCAGACCATTGTCTGTCTATAGGCACTTCACTTTCTTCCCTGTTTTATTCTCAACTAAGGTCTTCCATTCTACAAATTTCTTGTAAGTTTCATCCTTAGTTCTTAAAGGATATACCCATACCCTTTTTGAATAGCCATCCACAATGGATAAAAAATATCTGGCTCCCCCCAAAGAAGGCGTTTTTTCTAGTCCCCACAGGTCGGAATGGGCATAGTCCAATACATCTTTTGAGGTATGTTTACCTTTTGCAAAAGATACCCTTGTTGCCTTCCCATAAATGCAATGTTCACAAGGACCTAATGAACCAAGTGGTGATGAACCTAGCAGACCTTGTTTACTGAGTTCAATCAGCCCTTTTTCACTGACATGTCCAAGCCTAACATGCCATAATCTTGAATTTTCTTGCTCTACAGAGGAAGTTACTGCTACAGTGCCTACTATAGTTGATCCTTCAAGAACATACAAGCCATTCTTCAACTTTCCTCTAAGCTTTACCATGGCCCCCTTGATGATCTTCATTGTTCATTTTCTGTTTTACAAGTAAATCCAACTTTGTCAAAAACACCCAGAGACAAAAGACTTCTCTTCAATTCAGGTACATATCTCACATTAGTTACCAAACTGGTTTGGTTGTCAACATCTTAATCTGAATTGAGCCAACCCCTTTTACACCACATTCATGATGATTTCCAAGGAGAACTTTTCCTTCTTCCAATGGTTCAAAATTTTGAAACCATTCTCGATTAGGTGTCATGTGAAATGAACACCTCGAGTCCAAAATCCAATCAGTATCTACTGGATTTTCAGCTACCATAAGTACCTCTGTCGAATCATAGCCTTCAGTAACGTTAGCAATACTGTTTTCTTCAGTTTTCTTATTCTCATTTATTTTCTTGTTCTTAAACTCAATACAGTTTCTTCTAAAATGTCCCTCTTTGTGACAAAAGTAACATTTCTTTCCTTTTCCAACAAATTTAGACCTACCTCTGTTGTTTTCTGATTTTCCCTTATTGCCATTAGGTTTGTCATTCTTCTTTTCAAGTCTACCTCGTGATAAATGAGTCTCTCCTTCTTTCATATCGGCTTTTCTAGCCTCTAATTCTTTAGCCCTTAAAGCATTTGTAACAATCTCTAAAGTAAGACTATCACGCCCATATTTGATAGCATTCTTAACGTCATTATATGACTCAGGTAAAGAATTCAGAAGGATCACAACCTTGTTTTCATCATCCAATTTTTCACCTATGTTTGTCATTTCAATAGTTATCTTGTTAAACTCATTCAAATTCTGTTCCAAGTCTTTAGAGGTGTCCATCTTAAAGCCAAAAAACCTTTCCTTAAGACACAAATTATTTGATAATGATTTCAACACCTTCTGTTATACGAGTAAGGCTCTCATCTTCTTCAGGTTTATCTATGGCCTTTCATCAGGTTTATCTATGGCCTTCGACACCTTCTGTTGTACGAGTAAGGCTCTCATCTTCTTCTTCCACAGCGAGAAGTCTCCTTTTCCATCAAATCGTTCAACCTCAAATTTAGACGTCATACTTTCTGCAGAATCAGGATAATCGAACTAATCAAGGGAAGAAACGATAAGCCAATTGGCTCTGATACCAATTGTTGATAACTATCCTCTTAATTACAGCAAACCAGTAACCAATAACAAGAATATTAAACTTCCTTAAGAATGCCCAATTCAATCGACTAACAACAATAAATCAGAACACACAAAGAAATGTTGTAGCAAAGAAAAGAAAGGAAGAAAACAACCCGGATGATAGTGGTTCGACCCCAAAAAGGTGGTCTACATCCACTTAGCCACTTCCATTAGTGTATCGTTTAGTAGGGATTACAAATCAACAAGTGAGATTACAATATCACCACTCTCACTCGCTCTTCCCGAAATCTCAGGCAACACAAAGCAAAAACTAGCTTTATTAGAGAAACCTCTCTCACACTGAGTACAGAGAAAATCCCAACCCTTACCCTCACTCACACTCGAATTACAGTGTTGATACAAGGACTCTCACTCTCTGATTTTCTCTCCAACCTCACTCAGTCTTTCACACAGCTGCAACAATAGAGAATAACCCATACTTCAAGCCCGCTGCTTCTTTTTCCCACAAAAATAACATTGAGACCGTTATTTTCACATGCTCCTCACGTGACTCCATTTTAGCTCCAACAGCAATGCTGATTCAACTCCAATCAGCCTGCTCAACTGGGAAGCAATGCCATGTCACGGTCAATAGGTCAATATGATTTAAGCTATCAAATTTTACAGATACTCTTGTACCCTACTGAAATCTAGTTCTCCAAACTGTTGCAACTCGGAGTGTTGGCTAACACTTCAAAGTCTCTAGTTGAATCTCTATGACTCCTTTTTCTGGAAGCTTTTGGTCTCCTTTTATAGGCCTCTAGGGCTAGGTTTGCTGTCGAGTTTAGTGTGAGCATCTAGATCCAAAATCAACTTCAGAAATTAAGGAATCATCCTGAAATTTCAATCGGTTTCCAAAATTGCGTTGAGCTGTCTGCAGCTTCCCTGTTGTCACAAGGCCAGGCTATGCAGCCTCAAATTAAGAAATTCAAGATTCTGCCCAAAAACACTTATTTACTAAGATTCTTGCCAAAATTGATTCTAATCACCCCTTTACTTGTGGAAATCAAAATATTTCCCTAAAATCATGTTTTTAATTTATTTTACCTAAATATACTTAAATATATTTTATTATACATAAGTTCCTTTTCAAATAAACAATAAACTAATGTTTTAAATGCCAAATAACCCTCGTAAATGAGTGTTATCAACGAAACCAACAACACTCAACCCATGCCATTACTTTGAAATAAAATCATGAGATTTGAAAATTGATAGATTCAAAGATTAAGGGGAATCCAATCAAGAGGAAAAGTGAGCTAAATTCGGTGAGAGGTAGTTGAGAATTTTGTTTTCTTTTTTTTTAAAAAAAAATTCTAGGTTAAAATGCACATTTGGTCCTTGAACTTTCATAAAAGTAACGATTCAGTTCCTGAACTATAGTTTGTAACGATTTAGTCCTTGTAATTTCAATTTTGTAACAATTTAGTCTCTGAACTTTAATATGTAACAATTTAGTCCTTGAACTTTCAAAATTGAAACGATTTAGTTCTTCTCATGAAAATTGTTATTAAAATTTAGTGAAATTTCTTACCTATAATGATCGATAACTTGATTACAACCATGTGTATTTATAAACTACGTACAAAGATTAAACCATTACACAATAAAAATTGACACTTAAATTTCAATGAAAATTTTCACGACAAGGACTAAATTGTTACAAATTTTAAAGTATAGGACGACTAAATTTGTATCATATTAAAATTTAGAAACTAAATCGTTACAAACTAAAGTTCAGGGACTAAATTGTTACTTTTATGAAAGTTTAGGGAAGCGTTTTTTAACCAAAAAATCTACTAGCGATTGGAAGTTGACTGTGAATATCAGTATATATAGCCAGGGTATGAAAGGAAAGAAAAAATATTCACTATCTTCTCCGAAAAAAGCTGGTAGCGATTGATAAATAACAAAACTTTTTAGCTATTATTCATTTTGGTTATTTTTTCTTAGTTATCAGTCACAATTCCCCTAAAATTTTCCTTCTTCAATTTGGTGAACACTTTCAGGCGTGGTAGATTCAGAATCTTTGTTTAGGGAGCCTTACTGAAATTTTAGCAAAAATATGATTTTAAGGCTGGTAAGGCCCTTTTTGTAAATGTACTATGCGAACTTGGTGTTAAGGCAGCCCACTGATTCTTTATTATTTTCAGCTCTTTTGTGTATTCGTTGGCCCATTTTGTTTGTGACCCATTTATGTTTTCAGCCCACTTGTATTAGGGCATCTCTCTGCTTCTGGTATATATCTTGCTGATGTATTTTAGGGTTGGTTATGAAAAGAAGATTCCAGAGAGAAGAAAATTAGCATGAGAGAGCTGTGATTTTTGCAAGAGTTTTTATCCCCAGGCCTCTATATATGGCTGATGGTTTGATCAATAAAATATATAGAAGCATAGGGTTTTCTCTTGCAATTCTTGTGTTCTTCTTCCCTTCTTTATTTTAAAATGGTATCAGAGCCACAAGTCTACCGACTAAATCCTGGTTCGCGATTTTTTTTTTCGGTTAATCCATGTGTACCGAAAGCTCCATGAGTGCTACTATGGAGGATTCTGCTTTCGCATTGCCAACCCTTCAGTCGTTCAGTCCTGGTAACAAAATATCTATTGTTAAGCTTACTGACGATAATTTTCTCTTATGGAAGTTTCAGATTCTTACTGCCCTAGAGGGCTATGGTTTAGAAAATCATCTTGAAGATGACCCTCCATCTGAGACTATTCAACAATCAGTGCTCTCCACTGTCGAGGGTACCTCCACGGCTGCGACTATTTCTCAAATTGTCCCAAACCCTGCCTTCATGCAGTGGAAGAGGCAGGACAAAATTATTGCCTCTTGGCTCATCGGCTCCATGTCCGAAGATATTTTGCATCAGATGATTCACTGTACAACGGCCAAGCAGATTTGGGTAAGTCTTCAACAGATTTTTACCACTCGAAATCTTGCTCAGATGATGAAAATCAAAACTAAGCTTCAAACCATCTAGAAGGGAGGTATGTCCCTCAAAGAATATTTCTCTAAAATACAACAGTATATTGATGCTCTTGCTGCTGTTGGTAAGCCGGTTGAGGTTGAGGATCATATCCTATTTATTTTATCTGGGCTTGGTACTGAATATGAATCGATGGTCTCTGTCATATCAGCTAAAGCTGGTCCTCAATCTCTGCACGAAGTTATGTCTCTTCTTTTAACTCAAGAAAATAGAATTGAAACCAAGTTGTCTGCTACTGATGGGTCTCTGCCTTCTGTTAATCTGATGGTTCAATCTAAGCCAAATGATTCTGATATTCAAAAGCCTGCTACTAATCAGTTTTCTTCTCCTAATGGTAGTGGTAATAGAGGACGAGGAGGAGGCCGAGGTGGTTCTAATCGGGGTGGTCGAGGTGGTCCTTGGACCAATCGTAATCGCCCTCAATGTCAACTCTGTGGGAAATTTAATCACACTGCCCCGAAGTGCTTCTTTCGTTATGCTCCGTCTAACTCCTCTAATGGCCCAGGTTCGTTTTATCCTAATTTCAACCAATTTAATCGGTCTCCTTCATTTCCTCAGATGCAAGCTATGGTAGCCTCACCTGATTTGAATCAAGATACCAATTGGTATCCAGACTCTGGAGCTACAAATCATTTAACCCACTCCTTCAACAATCTCTCGGTTGGAACTTATTATGGTGGCAGCAACCAAGTGCACGTAGGAAATGGAGCAGGTTTGCCCATTCTTAACTATGGTTTTTCTTCCTTCGCTTCTCCTGTTTGTGCTTCTCGTATTTTTCATCTTAATAATCTGCTTCATGTTCCTACCATAACCAAAAATTTGATTAGTGTGAGTCAGTTTGCAAAGGATAATGGTGTATTTTTTGAGTTTCACCCCACTCTTTGTTATGTGAAGGATCAAGTCTCTGGTCAGGTGCTACTCCAAGGGACTCTCCATGATGGCTTATATAAATTTACTCTGTCTCCTGTGAAGCAATCTAAAGATAAATCAGCAGTGCAATATGCTTCATCTCAATCTCCTCTTCTCATGGTTACCGTTACTACATAAGCTTTATTGATGTTTATAGTCGATTCACATGGGTTTATTTTTTAAAATCTAAGGCTGATGCTCTTTCTGCTTTTATAAAGTTCAAAACCCTTATGGAAAAACTTCTAGGTACCCCTATATTGCGTCTACAATCTGACAATGGTGGTGAATTCCAGTCTTTCAAATCTTATTTAGACTCCATTGGTATCTCTCATAGGTTTACGTGTCCTCATACTTCTCAACAAAATGACATTGTTGAGAGGAAACATCGTCATATTGTTGACACAGGTCTTGCTTTACTTTCTCACTCAAATATGCCTCTAAAATATTGGGATGAAGCGTTTGCTACTGCTGTTTATCTTATAAATAGATTGCCAACTCCCACATTAGATCTTGTTAGCCCTATGGAGATATTGTTTCAAACAAAACCAGACTACTCCTTTCTGAAAGTATTTGGATGTGAATGTTATCCATGTCTTCGCCCATACAATTCTCATAAACTCTCATATCGGTCTCAACCTTGTACTTTCCTTGGTTACAACCCATCTCACAAAGGTTACAAATGTTTATCCACCGACGGTCGTATCTTTATATCTAGAAATGTCTTGTTCAATGAGAATAAATTCCCCTTTTCTTGTACCCCTATGGTCAAATCTATTAAATCCTCATTCACCTCTTTGCCCACCTTTTCTTCCAGTTTACCTAATATTACCAAATCTTCTTCTACCATTACTAATGCCTCTCCAGATCAACCATCACATTCTTCTACAGATTTACCTCAGTTAAGTGAGTTGCTTGCTCCAATTCCTACAACACCTGGATCTCCATCTGCAGGTCCTTCCATAGAGGACAACCCATCCCCTGTTTCAACAGCTTCTGATGCTCCCACTGTTCCTTCAAGGATTACAAATGATCATCCTATGGTCACTAGAGGTAAACACGGTATATTCAAACCCAAGGCCTACATTACTGATACTTCATTACTTTATCTTGATTATGAACCTCCTAATGTTCGAGAAGCTTTAAAGGCACCTCATTGGCATAAAGCTATGAAAGAAGAATATGGTGCCCTTTTAAGTAATAACACTTGGACCCTCGTTCCTCAACCCCGTGATACGAAACTTGTTGGGTGCAAATGGGTTTTTCGTATTAAAAGAAACTCAGATGGTTATGTTTCTCGTTACAAAGCAAGATTAGTTGCTAAAGGCTTTCATTAGACCACCGATATTGATTACACTGAAACGTTTAGTCCTGTTGTTAAATCTGTCACTATTCGTGTTTTGTTAACTCTTGCTCTATATTATGGCTGGACTATACGGCAAATTGATGTTAACAATGCTTTCCTTCATGGTCAACTAACTGAGCATCTGTTTATGGAGCAGCCCTCAGGTCTCAAAATTGCAGGTTCGAAGAGTCTTGTTTGCAAATTAAACAAGGCTTTGTATGGCCTTAAACAGGCTCCAAGGGCGTGGTATGATCGCTTGAGCTTATCTCTTAAGTCTCTTGGATTCTCTACTTCTAAAGCTGATTCATCTTTAATGATGCGCCACTATGGTAACACATGCTGCTATGTTTTAATATATGTTGATGACATCTTAATTATAGGAAATTCCTCCACAATGGTGGCTGATCTGATTAAAACCTTAAACTCTCAGTTTACTTTAAAGGACTTGGGTAAGTTGAACTACTTTCTGGGTATTGAGGTTTCTTATCCATCTAACGGTGGTAATTTCTTATCCCAATCTAAATATATATCAGATAATTTGTCTCGGGCTAACATGACTGATGCAAAGGCCTTCGCTACTCCTATGGTGAGTGGATCTCTGGTTTCAGCTTATCAAGGTGAGTCCTTTAACGATACTTATCTTTATAGAAGCATTGTTGGGGCCCTTCAGTATGTTACTCTCACTCGGCCAGAAATCTCTTTTAGTGTTAACAAGGCTTGCCAATTTATGCATAATCCTAAACTCATACATTGGCAACTTGTTAAACGAATATTGCGATATTTAAAGGGCACTCTCTCTACTGGGCTCCTGCTTTCACGTCCTACTTCTTTATCTCTGATGGTTTTGCTGATGTCGATTGGGCATCGGATCCAGATGATAGAAAATCCACGTCTGGCTTTTGTGCCTTCTTTGGTGGGAATTTGATAACATGGGGCTCTAAAAAGCAGAGCATTATTTCTCGTTCCAGCACTGAGGCTGAATAACGTAGCTTGGCTACCATTGCTACAGAACTGGTTTGGCTTAAATCTCTATTCTCTGACTTGCATATTACCTTATCTTGGCCTCCAATTGTTTGGTGCGATAATTTAAGTGTTGTTCATCTTAGTGTTAATCCTATTCTCCACTCCAAAACTAAACATGTTGAGCTTGACATATATTTTGTTAGGGATTTAGTTCTCAACAAGAAAATTATTATTCAACATCTTCCAGCTTGTGAACAGGTGGCTGACATTTTCAAGAAACTGTTATCTGCTGCTTCTTTCAATCAATTAAAGTTCAAGCTCAATGTTCGGGATGCTCCCTCCATTGGCTTGCGGGGGGTGTTAAGGCAGCCCACTGATTCCTTATTATTTTCAGCTCTTTTGTGTATTCGTTGGCCCATTTTGTTTGTGGCCCTTTTATGTTTTCAGCCCACTTGTATTAGGGCATCTCTCTGCTTCTGGTATATATCTTGTTGATGTATTTTAGGGTTGGTTATGAAAAGAAGATTCCAGAGAAAAGAAAATTAGCATGAGAGAGCGGTGATTTTTGCAAGAGTTTTTATCCCCAGGCCTCTATATATGGCTGATGGTTTGATCAATAAAATATATAGAAGCATGCATTGTCGTAATGGTCCCTTAAAGGCTTATTAAGAAGTCGGGTCGTTACACAGACACTCACGAATATCAAAAAAAAAAAATTGTTGAGTTTGAAAACTCAGGGACCAAAGTGTAATTTAACCCAAACCTTAGAGACCAACAGTGTATTTTAAAAGTCAAATTTCATTTTATCTTACTTTTTCAATATTTGTCCAATATTTTATATCTAGTGAGTTTTTACTCTTATGCATCTACTAAAATGATTTCTTTTTAGTTATTCTATGATTTCTCTTAAAATTAATACTAATTGTACATTTCAAAACACACAAAATTCATTACAAACAAATAGTATTCTCTAAAAAATTCTAATGTGATAATTTGATCAATATAATTAATCCACTGAAAACACCATGAATTATATTAATGGTTCTATTTTGGAAAAACAAAATAATTGAAATCAATTTTTAATAGTAAATATTTTATAAAAACCTTGGGCTAATATAAATAAATTTGTTCCACAAAATAACCAATAAAACTAGTATAAATTAAATTGATATAAAAATAAAACATTAAGTTAATAAAATTAATAAAGACAAAAGACGTTATATATATTAAATTTATATTAAACTAATAGGCAAATTAGCTAAAAATTAGTAAGGGTATTATTGTACAATACATAATCTAAAGACATCCCCACACAAAAGTCCGGCAAAACAAACATAGTTATCAGAATATTCTCAGACATCCTTATAAATTATTCCTTCAAAACAAACACGGTTATCTAAAATGTCGGATACCTATATTTTTGGACATGTATAATTTCAGACATCTAAATATTTTGGCTATGTGGATTCCTGACAAACAAACAACCCTTACAGAATTGGTGGAAATTTAAAGGAGAAAAAGTGTCTAAGACAGGAATTTTCTAAATTCAAATCTAATTTTTTTTTTTTTATGAAATTGATACAAGTTTTCTTCTCATAGTTTGCGGCTGAGATAATTGTAAAATTTGGAGAATTTAAAATCCAATTCAAATGCAAATGATTTTTAATCCTAAAAATTAAAATATTTCTTAAGTGTAAATTTGGACTTTCATTCTATATCTTTCTTTTTAAAATCTTTTTTCTTACGCTTTTAGTTCTTGAGGTTTGGGTAACGTTTCATTTTGGTTCATGAGTTTTCAAACTCAATAATTTAGGCCCCGTTTGATAACCATTTCGTTTTTTTGTTTTTGGTTTTCTAAAATTAAGCTTATACACACCTAATTTCATAAGTTTCTTTGTTTTAGTATCAACATTCTTCTTTGTTTTCAAAAACTGAGTCCAATTTTGAAAACAAAAAAAAATAGTTTTCAAAAACTTGTTTTTGTTTTTAAAATTTTGTTAGGAATTCAAATTGATCATTAACAATGATGAAAGTCATGATAGGAAATTTAGGAGAAAACAAACATAATTTTCAAAAACCAAAAACAAAAAATGAAATGGTTATCAAACGGGGGCCTTAGTCTCTGAAGTTTGGTTTTAGTTTCATTTTAGTCTTTTCATCCATTTTTCCGTTAAAAACTAACGATTTGCTGACGTGACACTATTTTTTTATTAAAAAAATTATTTTTGATTTTTTTTTAAAATATATTAAAATAACATTATTTTATATTTTTATTTCGTTCTCTCTCCCCCTTCTTCTCCTCCTCCTTCTTCTTCAACACCTTCTTCTTCATCAACATCGGCCTTTTTTCTCTCTCTTTTCTTTCTCTTTCTCTACATTTTCTTCTTTTTAATAAAAAAGAGGGAGAGGGAGGAGGGAACTTCCTCCTCCCTTTTCGATGTTGGCGACGGGAGGAGGGAGGGCACTCCTCCCATCCTCCCTCCTCCTGTTTCGCACCGGCGACTGGAGGGAGGAGGCCTCCCGTCGCTGGTGCCAAAAAGGGAGGAGGAAGTTCCTCCTCCCTCTCCCTAAAAAAAAAAAAAGAAAATGTAGAGAAAGAGAAAGAAAAGAGAAGAAAAAAGAGAGAAAAAAAATCGCCGACAGCCGATGTTGATGAAGAAGAAGGTGTTGAAGAAGGAGAAGGAGGGGGATAGAGAGAAATAAAAATTAAAAAAAACAATAATATTTTATTATTTTAATATATTTTTAAAAAAATCAAAAATAATTTTTTAATAAAAAAATAAGTGTCACGTCAGCAAAACATTAGTTTTTAACGGAAAAATGGATGGAGGGACTAAAATGAAACTAAAACCAAACCTGCTAAATTGTTAAGCTTAAAATAGGGACCAAAATGAAACTTAACCCAATCCTCAGGAACTAAAATTGTATTTTCCCCTAATTATTATATTTAAAAGATAAATGATTTGAAAATATAATTAGATCTCACTCTTTTTATTATCAAAAAAAAAAAAATTAGATCTCACTCTTTTATCTAAATTAAATTTTAGTTTTTGCATAAAACAATTGAGTTTAGATTTTGTTATAGGTGATTTTGGACCACACAAGGAGCTGACGAGGACAAACGGGCAGAGGTAGGACCAAAAGACCGACCCAGAGGAAGACCGGGCCAAAGGGTCGGGCCAACATGGCCCGACCCATATGGTCGGCCTCGGCAAAAGGCCGAGGCCGACCATTCGGCCCGGTTGCACGGGCCGAGTCCGTTCGATGTCGTTTGGTCCCCACCGCCTTTGGCCGCCTCGGTTTCGCCTGGTTTGACCTAAAACGCCTCTGAATCCCTAAAAATCCTAGGAGGATGAACAAGAATTTATATCCCTCTTCGTCACTGAAGAGGAGATCCCAATTTCTATCCCTAAACTCTACTCTCTATTCTCTGCTTTCTCCTCTTGCTCTTACTTTTCCACGCCCTACCGTTCTGCTTGCTGACTTAAGCATCGGAGCCGGTGTGGCGAGCACCACACCGGTGTGCAGGTTTACTGTCTTGCAGGCCACGTCTTCCCCCCTCAACTACAAATTTACCGTTGGTGGCACGTGAAGGTCAGGTGAGATCCTCTGGCCAAAATCGACCATCAACAGTTGGCGCCGTCTATGGGGAAGAAAGCTTGCAAAATCTGTACACCGATCATTCCATGAGTAAGGGGATGGAGAAGAAAGACCAGGACACAAACGCAGATAATTCGGATGGTGACCGCCACCAGCGGAGGTCACGAGAAGACTGACAGCATGACCAATAAGATCAGGGGGCTCAAACCTACAGATCACATAATTCCGAGGAGCCCAAAACCAAGCATGCTAAAGGGTCATGACCACACAGTTTCAACACCAATCTACGGTCATACCAAGATAGACCAGAGGAATCTGATCGAGGATAAACGCAGAAGTGCCAAAACTGTTGAAGCGGAAGCCAGGGCTGCCAAGCCCGTGACCAGCGCAGGCCGAGGCCGAGGCCGAGGCCGAGGCCAGAAAATATGATCTCCCTATGACGACCGAGCTTCTGGACACCCAAAAAGAACTCGGAAATCATCAAGGAGACCTGCAAAAGCTAAATGACTCCAAGCCAAACAACGACTACCAGACGAACCATGCCGAGGCCGACCATGCCGAGGCCAACCGAAGGTGTTCATCCAAACCGATTAGGAGGAAACCCCACAAGAGATCAGAACCCCCTTTGGAGGACAAATCAACAACAAACAGAGACTTTGACAAGATTGAAGACACCAGGAAAAAAATGTCGTCATCCTGAACTACGGTCATCCTTTGGCCGAGTTCGAGGCCGACCCACAACTATGGTCATCTCAAGGCCGAGGCCGACCCTAGGCCAAAGCCAACTCTAAGCTACGGTCATCCTTTGGCCGAGGGCGAGACCAACTCACAGCTATGGTCATCCCGAGGCCGAGGCCGACCCTAGGCCAAAGCCAACTCTAAGCTACGGTCATCCTTTGGCCGAGGCCGAGGGCGACCCACAGCTATGGTCATCCCAAGGCCAAGGCCGACCCTAGGCCAAAGCCGAAGCCGACTATCCAATACTTCAAAAGTGACCCGAAGATCACATAATCAAGACAAATCAGATTGTCAATGTCGTTGAACAGAAGACAAGATCCAGATCGAAGCGAAGGAACCAGATACGAGAGACAACCGATTGTACGAGGCTAAGGCCTAGGCCAACCCTAGATATGGCTGAGGCCGAAGCCGACCCCAGATATGATCGAGGCCAAGACCGAGGCCGACCATGACCATGGTTGTGACTGAGACCAATTCTCTTATTTCAAGCGAGATCGAACACATGCGAGAACCTATAGAGCCCACGCTCATACATGTGAGCCTATAGTGCCCACGCTTATACATGCGAGCCTATAGAGCCCACGCTTCAGCGAGCCTATAGTGCCCACGCCTACATGCGAGCCTATAGTGCCCACGCTTCACATGCGAGCCTATAGTGCCCACGCCTACAGGCGAGCCTGGACTGCCGAAGTCTACCTCGCCTCAGCCAGATTGAGATTACGTGAGCCTGGACCAACGAGTCTACCTCACCTCCTCTGGCCTGAGCATCTTTACACCAGGCGAGCCTGGACTGCCGAAGTCTACCTCGCCTCATCCAGAGTGAGACCATGTGAGCCTGGACCAACGAGTCTACCTCACCTCCTCTGGCCTGAGCATCTTTACACCAGGCGAGCCTGGACTGCCGAAGTCTACCTTGCCTCATCCAGAGTGAGACCATGTGAGCCTGGACCAACGAGTCTACCTCAGATCCTCTGGCTTGAGCATCTTTACACTAGGCGAGCCTGGACTGCCGAAGTCTACCTCGCCTCATCCAGAGTGAGACCATGTGAGCCTGGACCAACGAGTCTACCTCACCTCCTCTGGCCTGAGCATCTTTACACCGGGCGAGCCTGGACTGCCGAAGTCTACCTCGCCTCATCCAGAGTGAGACCATGTGAGCCTGGACCAACGAGTCTACCTCACCTCCTCTGGCCTGAGCATCTTTACACCGGGCGAGCCTGGACTGCCGAAGTCTACCTCGCCTCATCCAGAGTGAGACCATGTGAGCCTGGACCAACGAGTCTACCTCACCTCCTCTGGCCTGAGCATCTTTACATCAGGCGAGCCGGGACTGCCGAGTCTACCTCGCCTCATCCAGAGTGAGACCATGTGAGCCTGGACCAACAAGTCTACCTCACCTCATCTGGCATGAGTCCATACACTTCATCTAAGTCAAGCTCGCCCTGCAGGAGCCGGGACCGAGCACCTCTTGCCAAGGCCGAGCACCTATTGCCGAGGCCGAGCACGAACTTTAAAGGTATTCCCCTATTTTATACTTTATGTTTTAATGAAGCTTTACTTAAGATTGGGGGCTACAAAGGGGATATGCACTCCCTATTAAACAAAAAGCACACTAGTTTGGCATGTCTAACCAATAGTTACATGTTCTAGCTTATCCACTCATTATTTTCCTACAAGGACTAACGTATGAATGCATGGAGCTAGATTTTGAGCTAACAGAGGTCCGAGGCCGAGGCCGACCCTAGCCTCTTCCCTCATTCTTCTTTTGCAGAGATTAACTTTTCAATGCAGGATTGTGAAATCTTTTGCTTCTCCTATTTTTTACTTGTGGATAAGCCCCGGATCTGGAATGAAGCGTTCCGAATGACCAAGTTCAGGGGTCTAGCTGTTGTGCTCGGCCTTTTCCCAAGGCCGACCAGATAACCCAAAATGGGAAGGTGCTTTGCTCGGCCTCTTCCCGAGGCCGAGACTGACCAGACAAGCTAAAACGGGAAACTACTGTGCTCGACCTCTTCCCGAGGCCGAGGCCGACCAGATAAGCTAAAGGGGGAGATTGTTGTGCTCGGCCTCTTCCCGAGGCCGACCAGAGCCATTGTTGTAATCTCTCAACTTTTCTCATTTCCATTTCATCTAACCCCTATTTAGGGAGTGTCTACTTTGTCCAGTTTGTCCTATCTTGCAGGATAACAAGGAATCATACATAAGTCGGCATGGAAGGAGAGTTATACTCTTAAATCAGGCTTAAGGAGCTCAACCGATAGCACTAAAGTCGCACCTGAATCCCAATTCAAGAGTGGGGGCTTAATGTTATAGGTGATTTTGGACCACACAAGGAGCTGACGAGGACAAACGGGCAGAGGTAGGACCAAAAGACCGACCCAGAGGAAGATCGGGCCAAAGGGTCGGGCCAACATGGCCCGACCCATATGGTCGGCCTCGGCAAAAGGCTGAGGCCGACCATTCGGCCCGGTTGCGCGGGCCGAGTCCGTTCGATGCCGTTTGGTCCCCACCGCCTTTGGCCGCCTCGGTTTCGCCTGGTTTGACCTAAAACGCCTCCGAATCTCTAAAAACCCTAGGAGGATGAACAAGAATTTATATCCCTCTTCGTCACTGAAGAGGAGATCCCAATTTCTATCCCTAAACTCTACTCTCTATTCTCTGCTTTCTCCTCTTGCTCTTACTTTTCCACGCCCTACCGTTCTGCTTGCTGACTTAAGCATCGGAGCCGGTGTGGCGAGCACCACACCGGTGTGCAGGTTTACTGTCTTGCAGGCCACGTCTTCCCCCCTCAACTACAAATTTACCGTTGGTGGCACGTGAAGGTCAGGTGAGATCCTCTGGCCAAAATCGACCATCAACAGATTTATCGTTCTTCCTCTATTTGATTGCTACCCAATTTAGTATAAACTATTATTGATTTTCTTTTAAGCGAATATAGGTTTATTGTTATTTATCTATTGTAGGTTACTTACGAATGAATTCTTATGAAGTACTTGGTTGCGTTCATGACATCCATGATCGAGTAAAGTTTTGATTATGTTATCTTGTCGATGTTTTGTGTGACTTTTCAAGTGTGGAGCTACTTATAAAGTATTCACTTACTCATCCAATTTTGCAAGTGATAACTGTTCCTACAAGGCTCGAAAATGGAGGAGAGAAGACATAATTTGGGAAGACCCATGTTAGCTCTATAGATAGATAGAGAGAAGTAATTTTGATTGAGACATTGGCTAGATGACTTTGCTTGCTTTCCATTCTAGGATTGGTTTTTGTTATAAAGTAAGTTATTTTTTGAATTTCCTTCTTATTCTGTTGGATCAGATGGCTTGATATTGGGAGTTGGAACTTTATTAAGTATCAATAAAAATCTAGTACTTTATAAAGTACCAATAAAAGTCTAGTTTGAATTGTCTAATTATACTAGGAGATTATTTAGATATATTGTGTAAATCTTATGGTAAAATAATGAGAGGAGATTAGTATTGTTCCCTTTAGTTACATCATAAAATTTAGAGCATTACACTTGAAAATTCCAGAATTTACTAGACACAGTCCTAAAGTTTTGGAACTATACGGAAAACAAATTTGCCCACACAGATCCTGATTTTTAGTGGATGGGTTCGTTCAATTAGAAAACTTCAATTTATAAATTTTACCTATCTTGACTTATTAATATAAAGTGTTCATCTTTGGATGTGAAAAGACAAAAAGAATATATTGTAATGAAGTCGACAATCAAACAACTAATAAAATTTTAATAAATCTAGAATTGTATGAAACAGAACAAATTGATTTTGGTAAAAACAAAATACAAAAATAATAATAATAATTTGACTAACAAAACCTAAAGACTAAGAACTCAATAACCCAATTCTAAACAAAGAATAATATTGTACTCTTTTAGACTTGGGATCGTCCTTTCAAGTTGGAGAGCTGAAGGGTAGTAGGTTCCTTCTCTTTAGTTTCGTCATCTTTTGAACCCATCACTGAGTAATTTGCAAACAATATCAGTTGGAGAAGTCCTGAAATTGCTCCAACACCATTGCTAATCTGCAAAATTTATAATCAACATTAATCAAATTTAAAAGAAAAAAAATCTAATGAAGAATTTATAAATGTCCATAGAAATATGAAACTTCAAATTTTTAATAGAAATGAAGAGAGTACATACCAACATATAGAGATCGAATTTGATGAGGGCATAAGCAGTCCAGATGCAACTGTTGAGGATGTTGGTCAACGAAAGAGTAAATGGCATATACTTGACACTCTTTGTTGTGATCACCTTTTTCTGTTGAAATTAAACAATAGATTTAATGTTTATTTGTATTCATACAAAGGGATAAATTTAATTGATCGAGTAGATTGGAAGACTTTACTTACCATGATGGTTAGAGGAGAAATATACATCATGATGTTGAAGATGTCACAAATTATTCCAACCATCAATGATCTATTTTTTTGGTCCATGCAAAACTAGCATTGTTATCACCACAATGACGGCCACAAATATCACTTCAATCAAGAGGCAAACACCCACTTTTTTCTGAAATAAGAGAAAACCAACCATGAACAATTCATATGAGAAATTTGAGAGTGTTTTCAAAATAATAGAATATTAATTTTTCCAACAAATTCTAGAAGAAAAAAGAAAAAGGAAAAACTTACTCGTCCTTTGTTGTCAGCAAAGAAGACGAAGATGGCCAAATAAACAAGTTCAATAACAAGGCCAATGCCATTAATGGTGACGACCAAAACGCTATCGGGATGAACAAAGGGCATTCCATAGAAGACCCAAAACATGCGGATCAGGCTTGAACTCCTCCACAGACTTGTTCTTAATGATTGTACAAAACGTTGGCCTGCATTACATTGTATTACATAAATACTTAAAAATGATTGAAAACAACATTGGATCGAGGATGAAAAACAAAATATGTAAAAGAGAGCTTACAATGGGGAGAAAAAGAGGCCGAAGGAGATGACATTACCTGCAATCACATATATTCAAAATAGAGAATTTAGAGAGCAAATTATGATTAAGTAATCACATAAAACAAATTTCTTGATATTGAAAGTGAGAAGTTACCAATAATGCCAACGATATTCCGAGCAACGGTGGCGCTCACCATCTTTAATTTCAGAATCGATGGAATTCAACAAAAGAAAGAGAGAAAACGTAGGAGAAGAAGAGAGTTGTGTTGTGTGAGAGTGAATTAGCATTGGTGAGGAATGCCTTATTTATAAGCATTATCATTATTGGTGGTACCTTTTCCTCTTCCTAATGGGATTTTATTATTATTATTATTATTAATTTGGATTTCTAATCGGAATTGGAGAAGCAATTATAGGTTGGCTCTCTCTCTAACTTTCCGGGAAATTCAGAATTCAAATTGCATGAAAGGATTAATTACGAAATTAAGGTTCATTATATTTGCTTTTCTACTTTTTCTGTTCTTTTTTTTTTCCTAGTCAATTTCCAAATTTAAAACCCCAACCTTAATCAGGATTATTTTATCAGTTAATTACGGTTGGGTTGATATATTAACAAATAACAAAGGTTATTCTTCTCAAAAAAAAAAAAAAAAAAAACAAATAACAAAGGTTATTTGGATTTTATAGAAAGGTTTAAAGAAAAAAATTAATTTTGACTACTTCTCAAAAAAAAAAAAAAAAATCAATTTTGACTCCTGAACTTAGCAGGTTGTATCAATTTTAACCTTAAATTTTCAATTTCATCAAATTGAACCCTAAAGTTAACAAATTGTTTCAATTTGAACCTCAGACTTGCATAAATGTTGCAATGTAGACATTTGGTCAACTTTTCATTTGAATTGCTATTAAAACATGTAATTTATACAATTTCCTTTTCTTTTTTTAATTCACATGGCACCTGAGTTAGTGTTTTGTAAGAAAAGTTTTTGGAAAAACCAGAAAAAAATCAAATATCTCAGACTATTCTTCTCATTATTATCCAAAAAAGAATCACAAAGTTATTGACAACAAGAAAAACCTAGCAAATATGAGAAATAAAAAACTCAAAATTTCTTTATTTTCGTTTACATTTGTACATCCTTCTAATTAGCCAGAAAAAAAAATAGTAAAAGAAGAAAAAAAATCCCACAAAATTCTTAGCAACAATAAAAAACTAGCAAATATTTGAAGATAAAAAACCTTCAAAGTTTCTTTGCTTTTGTAATTTTAAATAGTAGCGAAAAAGCGCTCACAATTAAATTTCTCAACAACAAGAAAAAATCATTTAAAATCAAGTTTCTCCAATATTTTATGGGAAAAAATCAATTTTGACCCTTGAACTTTGCAGGTTGTATCAATTTTAATCCTAAACTTTCAATTTTATCCAATTGAACCCCAAACTTAACAAACTGTATCAATTTAAACCTCCAACTTGCATAATTGTTGCAATGTAAACCTTTGGTATACTTTTCATTTGAATTGCTATTAAAACACATAATTGACAATTTCTTTTTTTTTTTAATTCACATTGCATCTGAGTTAGTGTTTTGTTAGAAATTTGTTGGAAAAACTCTTTAAGAAATCAAATATCTCAAACTATTCTTCTCATTATTAAAAAAAAAAAAAAATCATAGAGTTATTGGCAACAAGAAAAATTCAGCAAATATGAAAAATAAAAAACTCGAAATTTATTTATTTTTGTTTCCTAGATTTTTACATTCTTCTAATTAGTAAGAAAAAAACATTAAAAGAAGGGGAAAAATCCCAAAAAGTTCTTAGCAACAAAAAAAACGAGCGAATATTTGTAGATAAAATTAAAAAACTTCAAAATTTCTTTGCTTTCATAATCTTAAATAGAAGCAAAAAAAAAAAAACCCTCACAAAATTCTCAACAACAAGTAAAAGTCCTCTAAAATAAAGTTTCTTCAATATTTTATTTATAAGAAATCAATTCAAGTGCAATGTGAATTAAGAAAAAAAAGAAGAAATAATCAGTTATGTATGGTGGTTCAAATGGAAAGTTAACTAAAGGTATACATTGTAACACTTATGCAAGTTTAAGGTTAAAATCGATACGATTTGATAAGTTTGAGGTTCAATTTGATGAAATTGAAAGTTTAGAGTTAAAATTGATATAACTTGTTAAGTTTAGGGTTCAATTTGATGAAATTGAAAGTTTAGGGTTAAAATTGATACAACCCCCAAAGTTTAGGGTTAAAAATGATTTTTTCTCATATTTTATTTATAAGAAACCAATTCATGTGCAATGTGAATTAAGAAAAAAAAAAGAAAAATAATCAATTACTTACGGTGGTTCAAACGAAGAGTTAATCAAAGGTATACATTATATCACTTACACAAATTTGAGGTTAAAATCGATACGATCTGATAAGTTTGAGGTTTAATTTGATGAAATTGAAAGTTCATGATTAAAATCGATACAACTTGTTAAATTTAGGGTTCAATTTGATGAAATTAAAAGTTTTGGGTTAAAATTGATACAATCCCCAAAGTTTAGGGTTAAAAATGATTTTTTTCCCAACGTTTAACTATTGTAGATTTTGATAAACGTCTGAAAGAATATGAAATTTTAAATATGGTTATTTTTTATTTTTTAATATTTATATATATTTTTTATATGACAGATTTACTCTTTTAACAATATTCTACCTCCTTACTCTAAAATTTGAAATAGATTTGTATAGGAACTTGATGGCTAAAAAAGAGAATGTCAACAAAACCTAGAATAACATTTACATTTTTAAATCTAGAACAATTATATAGAAAATAGTGAAACATTTAGGGCCCGTTTGATAACCATTTCGTTTTCTGTTTTCTGTTTTTGTTTTTCATTTTTAAAAAACAGGAGTGTTTGATAACCATTTCTGTTTTCTGCTTTCTGTTTTTTTAAAACGTTTTTGAAATTATAAGTAAATTTCAAAAACCAAAAAAAGTAGTTTTTAAAAACAGATCTCTGTTTTTCAAAAACTCATTTTTCTTCTAATGCTTACTTTTCTCCTCTTTTACCTCTTTCTCCAAAAAATTTCTTTCTCTATTTTTTTCTCTCTCTAAAATTTATTTTTCTCTCTCTAAAATTTTCTCTCAAAACTTTTTTTTTCTTTATAACTTGTCTATTTCTAAAAACTTGTCAATACCTTTTCTCTCCTCAACAAACATGTTCTAATTTTTCTATATTGCTACAACTTTTCTTTATTTTTCTAATTTATCGTTAGTTCTTTAGTATATCTTTTACTCTTAACTTTACTATCTCTCTAAATTTTCTTTTTTTATTTAATTTTTTAATCTAAAATTTATCGTTTTTACTCTAACTTGTTTTCTATTTTTTCTCTAACTAATATCTTTTCTCGAGTCTAACTAATATTTTTTCTCTAAACATTTTCTTTCATCTCTCTAAATTTTCTATGTTTAACTTTTTCTCGTCTTTTAAAAAAAAATCTCTTGAAAACATTTATATTTGTGTCTCTAAATTTTTGTTTCAACGTCTTTACACATTTTTTTTCTCTAAAATATCTTTTCATCTTTCTAATTTTTTAAAAACTGAAAACCAAAAACATGTATCAAACAAGATTGGATTTCTGTTTTTTAAAAACAGAAAAAGAAAATAGTTATCAAACATATGTGGTTTTTGTTTTTAAAAAACAGGAACCAAAAACCAAACAAAAAACTGAAATGGTTATCAAACAAGCCCTTAAATTTAAGTTTCTCCTTATCAAAAGATTTAAAAGTTTCGAGATAAGAAAACGTTCATGAAT
Organism: Luffa acutangula; assembly: GCA_036850905.1. Taxonomy (NCBI): domain Eukaryota; kingdom Viridiplantae; phylum Streptophyta; class Magnoliopsida; order Cucurbitales; family Cucurbitaceae; genus Luffa; species Luffa acutangula. Next base: position 37,969,651 of record CM072094.1, on the reverse strand, counting down.
ATTTCTTTCAATGGTTGTAGAAGTTCAAAATTATTCACATTTGCAAACTTTTAAATTTCTATTATATGGTTAAAGATAAATTTCACGTTTTTATAATTCATTTTCATGAATAAATTGACAAAACTTATACAGTCCCGTTTGATAACCATTTGATTTTTGGTTTTTGGTTTTTGAAAATTAAGCTTATACACACATACTTCCACCTATAAGTTTCTTGGTTTTAGTATCAATCTTCTATCTTGTTTTCAAAAACCAAGTCCAATTTTGGAAACAAAAAAAAAAATAGTTTCAAAAACTTGTTTTTATTTTTAAAAGTTGGCTAGGAATTCAAATGCAACCTTAACTAGGATGAAAGCCATGATAGGGAATTTAGGAGAAAACAAGCATAATTTTCAAAAACCAAAAACCAAATGATTATCAAACGGGGCTATCAAATTTGGTGAATTTAATGAGATATAATATATATTAAAAATTTTGTATTAATTGTTAGTTTTATCGATTATACTAAATAAAAATCTTATTTATTTTAAGAAAATATTTTTAATATTTTATTTTTAGTTATTTTTTATTTAATACTTAAAAAAAACACATATAATGTTTATTAAAAAAAGATATTGTGATTTTGGGGAGGAAATCAATGAATATAATCATGTACTACAAATTAAGTTTAAGAAATCATAGAATATATATAAAAAAAAAAAAATTCATAACAATTATTATTATTATTTTAAAGCTGCTCAATAAATTTATAAAAGAGAGAATAGTTGTGCAGTTAACCTAAAAACATTATTAGGTTTGACCTTAATTGACATTATATCATTTTCAAGCTCCCTTATTTGCATATCTTCAAAGTCTTCCCTTAAATTACAAAATATTAGCATTGCAACACAAAAGTAAAGCTAAAGAAAAAGGTTAGACATTAAGGTTAGAAAAAGCTAAAGAATATAATCATACCTCCGTCGACCGACCACCATTGTCGACCTCCGACTACCGGTTGTGGTCGTCCGCTACCGTCAACCTTCGACTATCAGCCTTCGCTGACAGACCATCATCGTCGACCTCCGAATACCGCCCGCGACCGATCGCTACCGTCGACCTCTGACAACCGACCGCCTCGACCTCTACCGACCAACCGCCACTGTCCACCTCCGACTACCTGTCGCGGCCAACCACAACCGTCAACCTCCGACGATCGACCGCCATCAACCTCCACTAACCGAGCGCCACCATCCACCTCCGACTACTGGTCGTCGTCGACCTCCGTCCACGGGCCACCATTGTCGACCTTCGACTACTGGCCGCTGTTGACCTCCGCTGACCGACCATCACTATCGACCTTTGACTACTGGTTGTTGTCGACATCCCTCAACCGACCGCCACCGTCCACCTCAAACTACCGATCATCGCCGACCTCCGTCGACCGACCGCCGTCGTCAACCTCCCACTACCGACCACAACCAACTGCAACCGTCGATCGGTCGCCGTCGACTTCTGCCGACTGACTGCCACCGTGCACCTCTGACTACCGATTGTCGTTGACCTCTAACTACCGATCGCGGTCGGTTGCTACTGTCAACCTCCGACAACCGGCCGCTATCAAACTCCACTGATCAGCCTCCGTCGACTGACCGCTACCGTCGACCTCAAACTACCAGACGCTGCCGACTTGCCACTACCTTCGACCTCTGACTATCGACAACCGACGACCACCACCGAACGACTGTCACCAGGCGCCGCCAACCTCTTATTACCGTCGACCAACCACCGCCGATTGGCCGCAGTCGTCGACCTCCGACTATCGGCCACCATTGATCGGCGATTCTGCCGACCCCCGCTCTATTAACCAACGTCCAGCGACAGACCGTTACCGTCAACCTCCGACTACCTGGCGCCGTCGACCAACCACCATCGTCGACCTCTAACTACCGAGCGTCGTTGACCTCTAACTATCGAGCGACGTTGACCTCTATTGACCAGCCTCCGCCGACTGACCGCTACCGTCGACCTCAGACTATTGGGCGCCGCCGATCATCCACTACCGTCGACCTCTAACTACTGACAGTCGCCGACCTCCATTGAACGATTGCCACCGTCAACCTTTGACTACCGGGCATTGTCGACCTCTACTGACTGCCGATCGATCGCCATCGTTGACCTTCGACTACCGGCCACCACCGACCAACCGCGACCGTCGACCTTTTACTACCGACCTTCGTCGACCGACTGCCACCGTCGATCTCGGACTACTGTCAACCTCCGACCAGCCGCTACCGTCGACCTCTAACTATCGGGTGCCACCGACCTCTGCTGAACGACAGCTATCGTCGACCTCTGACTACTGGGCACCATCGACCTCCGACTACCAGTCGTGGTCGACCTTCCGCTGATCGGCCTTCGCCGATTGACCCCCACCGACCTTTGTCGACCAGTTGCTACAGTCGACCTGTGGCTACCAGATGCCACCGTCGACCTCCGACTATCAAAACTTGTTCCTTTTTTCTTATTTTCGACAACCGCCACCACGCGCCGACGACTTTTCCAACATTCGTCGCTGACTGTCTGCATTCGCTCAGTGGTCGAAAGTCGGTAGCGATGGCTGATGATTAACGATGGTGGGTGATCGGTAACAATGGTGGTAGTGATGAGGAAGAAGAAGGAGAAATAAATAAATAATCGTTGAAAATTAATATAGTTTTATATTATATGTACTAAATTTTATTTTAACTAAAAAAACAAGAAACAAGAATCGATTATCAAACATATTTTGTGTTTCTGTTTCTTTTTTCAGAGAAACAAGGAACATGAATAGTTATCAAACATGTTTCTGTTTCTACTTCTTAAAAAACAAGAAACAAGAAACAGGAAACAAGAAACGAGAAACGAGAAACAGGAAACGAGAACGTTATCAAATGGGGCCTAAGGGGTCATTTGGTGCATAGTTTTGGAGATAGGAATAAGCAAGAGTATCTGATATACCCTTGTTTATTATTACGTTTCTATGGTAGGTCATGAGAATAAAACATTCACATACATCATTTATACACATAGAAGGGTTTTCCATGTCCTTGCAAAAGTATGGGTTTTCTTTTTGCCCATCAATTCTTTTTTATTTTTATATGCAATTTTATTTTGAATATAATTAACTAATTAACTAAATGATACTAAATTAAAAAGGAAGATCACTGAAGCGACCCCGAGCTGAGGAGAATGACTCGTCCAATGCAAATGAACCAACGGTGGGGGTTGTAAATCAGCCTCGCCGAGAGCCATGAAAACTCTATGTTGGAATGTTCGTGGTCTGGGGAATCCAAGGACATTCCGAGCTGTTCGTAATGGTTTACAACAATATGATCCTCATTTATTTTTTTTTATGGAAACGAAATGTAGGGCGAATGCTAAAAATCTCAATAAAATAAAGCTATCTTTAAATTACTCAGGTTGTTTCTTTGTGGACTGTGTGGGTCGAAGTGGCGGTCTTTGCTTGTTTTGGAAAGAGGAGGTTGATGTGATTATAAGATCATATTCAAAGTTTCATATAGATGCATCGATTAATTGGAATTCTAAAGTGTGGCGCTTTTAAGGTATATATGGTAATCCAAATGCTAGCTAAAGGAGTCATACTTGGGAATTACTTCAGCGCTTGCATAACCATGATGACTCCGCTTGGGTTGTTGGTGGAGATTTTAATGTGACCCTTCTTCATGAGGAAAAGGAAGGTGGTGTTCCGGTACGAGAATCCCAACTCCAGATGTTTTGTAATGCTATGGATGAATGTGGGTTACAAGACTTGGATTTTGAAGGGGACATGTTCACGTGGTCGAATAGACAAGATTGGGAGACTTAGATAAATGAGCGGCTTGACAAGTTTGTAGGGAATGAGGCTTTTCTCCAATCTTTTTTGAATGTTTCAATTGTGCATTTAAATAGGGCTCAATCTTCTGATCATCGACCGATTCTTCTTAATGGCAACATTGACATCAATAACCAAGACAAGTCCCATAGAAAGTGTAAGTTTCGGTTTGAGGAAGTATGGACTCAACATCCAGATTGCAAACGTATTATCTTAGAGACTGGGTGCTGGGGCAGTCAGGGGACATGTAGGCCACGACTGGAATCGTGCCTTCAGTAGTGCTAGCTTGGACTACAGCAGTGGGGTAAAGACACTTCAATGTCCATTCGCTAAAGTGTTGTGGCTAATCAACGAATCAATTATGTTTAGAAATCCTATTGCTCCTTCGATGACAAGTCAACATCATGAGGTTTGTTAAAATTAGTGCAAACTTGGTAGGAAAGTAGTTTGATTTAGTTAATTTACTTGTGTAGAAAGTAATGGTTAGTGGCATTTATTTAGGATAGTGGCTTCTAATTTGGAGAGATGTGACTTAGTAAGGTTAATTGAAGAGATTTTCAAGGTTAGTGGGTGTTCATTTTACTTTCCTATAAATTCGTGTAATTTTTTCATTTCAATGCATCACAACTCAATTTGATTCACTTCCTTCTTGCAATCTCTATCTCGTTTCCACTATTTGTTCTTTTTGTTTTCATGGTATCAGAGCATCCAGGTTCTTTATTTCATGTTTGAGTCTTATACTTAGTGAAAATGAATGGTGGAAACAATATTTGTGTGGACAAGCTTACCAGTGATAAATTATAGCTATTGGAAGTTATGTATGGAAGCTTTTCTACAAAGACAAGATTTGTGGGATCTTGTTTCCGATGATGATACTGAAATTCCAAGAGATACTTTGGAGAAGGTTGAGGCACGGAGGAAGTGGAAGGTCAAATGTGGCAAAGCTTTATTTGTTTTGCGAACTTCTATTGGCAAGGAGTATATTGAGCATGTTCGTGATGTGAATTCTCCAAAGCAAGTGTGGGAAACACTTGAAAGATTGTTAGCTCAAAAGAACACGACAAGGTTGTAGTATTTGGAGAATGAACTATTCGAGGTAACTTGTTGGTTTCAGAATATTTTCTAAAAGTTAAGACTTTGTGTTATGAAATTACAGAATTGGACAAGACGGAGCCTATTAGTAATGCTCGGTTGCGTCGGTATCTTATTTGTGGACTGCGAAAGGAGTTTATACCATTTATTTCTTCGATACAAGGTTGGGTAAATCAACCTTCTATCATTGATCTGGAAAACTTGCTCTCAAATCAGGAAGCGTTGATGAAACAAATGCTTGGCAACAACAAGAAAATTCACTATGAGGTGGAAGCTGCTGTTTATGCAAAAGATAAAGGAAAAGTTAATTCTTTTGCCAAACTTCTTCAAATGATAGCAAGGATTCCAAGGTTGAAGGGCAATCCAAGGGCAATTTAAAAGGATGTTTTAGGTGCGGCAAGCCAGGACACATCAAACGTGATTCTCGAGCGAAGGTGGTGTGTCATCGTTGTGGGAAGTCGAGTCATATTAGGCCAAATTGCCGGGTGAATCTCAAAGAAGCAAAAGCAAATGTTGTACAGGAAAATAACAAACCTGAACAACTTACTTGGGAACAATGCTTGTCAATTGAACCTTTTGATCAACCCATTAATCTGCATGTTAATGCTTCTATAGATTATGATGAGGTTTGGATTATTGATTCTGGTTGTTCTCATCATGTTACAGGAAATGTTTCTCTTCTCTCCGATGTCCATACCCATCAGGGAAAAAGAGTTATTGCAACGGCCGATAATTCCTTACATCCTGTTGTTGAAGAATGACGTGTTAATGTTAAGGATGATGCACCAAATGTTGTTGGTGTTTCTTTTGAAGATGTTTATCATGTTCCAGGTCTAAAAAAGAATTTGGTTTCAGTCTCTCAGATTGCTGATTCTGGGAGGTATGTTCTCTTTGGTCCAAATGATGTGAAAATTGTTTCTAATATTAAGCAATTTGAAGCTGATGTTTTATTAACTGGAAAAAGGGAAGATTCTCTCTATGTTTTGTTTGCAAGTGATGCTTATGTTGAAAAGACAGGTCAGAATGATAGTGCAACACTTTGACATGCTCGACTGGGCCATGTTGGTTATCAGTTACTACAAAGAATTTCTATGAAAAAGCTTCTTGACGGTGTTCCTCTTTTTAAGGAAATTCATCACGATGTGGTTTGTCCTGATTGTCAATTTGGGAAATCGCATCATCTTCCTTTCCCAAATTCAAGTAACAGGCCTACTGTTGCATTGCATTTGGTTCATTCAGATTTGATGGGGCCAACTAGAACACCCAGTTATTCTGGTTGTCGTTATGTGATGGTTTTTTTGGACAATTTTTCTCGGTTCACGTGGGTGTATTTCTTGAAGGCTAAAAGTGAGACTTTCTCCAAGTTTGTCCAGTTCAAGGAGCAAGTGGAAAATGAATTTATGTTGCCAATAAAATGTCTTCGCACAAATAATGTGGGAGAATACATGTCTGATCAATTTCAGAATTACTGTAAAGAGCATGGAATTCAACGCCAAATGACATGTCCTGACACTCCACAACATAATGGAGTTGCTAAACGTAAATTAGCACATCTTACATCTATGTGCTTGTGTTGGTTGCATGAAAAGAACCTTCCAAGGGAGCTTTGGGCCGCAGCTATTCAGTCAGCTTGTCACGTCATAAACCGTCTACCTCCATGGACGGGATCAAATATGTCTCCTTTTGAGGTATTATATCGTCATAAACGTAATGTGAGTTATCTTGAAGTTTTTGGGTCAATTTGTTATGTTCATGTTTCAAATAAGCGTACTAAACTTGACCCAAAGGCAAGACGTTGTATTTTTGTTGGATATGATACTCACAGGAAAGGATGGAAATGTATGGATCCAAGTACAAGAGAAGTTGTTGTTTCTCGAGATGTGGTATTTGATGAAGTTTCGTCACATCAAATGGATACAAGTTCAAAGAAAGGTGTTGTTGATTTATCGTCTTTCTTTACTGATGATGCCTAAGATGAAAAGGAGATCAATAACAGTATTGGAGAATATGATCAAACAGATGAAGATGCAGAGACTGTTGTTCGAAGATCTTCTAGGCAAAGAACACGACCTAGTTATTTATCTGATTATGAGGTACAGTTAAATAACTGTTCAATTGTATCTTGTTTTTTGATGGGTGATATTTGTGAAGGTGAACCCAAGTCTTATAATGAAGCTAGAGATGTTCTTGAATGGGAAGAAGCAATGAAGGAGGAAATCTTGGCTCTAAACAAGAATGACACTTGGGAACTTGTTCCAAAGCCGAAGAATGTTGAGTTAGTTACTTGTAAATGGGTTTACAAGTTAAAGAAAAAGTCGGATGATACTATTGTGAGGTATAAAGCTCGTCTTGTTGCTCGTGGTTTTTCACAACAATATGGTCTAGATTATGAAGAGACATTCAATCCTGTTGCTAAAATGGTAACTATTCGAACAATTATTTCATTAGCTGGTTACAAATATTGGAAATTATGGCAGCTAGATGTGAAAAATGTTTTCCTTTATGGAGAGTTAGATCGAGACATTTTTATGGAACAACCTCAAGGTTTTGTTTCCAAGGAGTCTCCAAATTATGTGTGTCAACTCAAGAAGGCTTTATATGGTCTTTAGCAAGCTCCTCGTGCTTGGTATGGTAAAATTGCTCAATATCTTGAGTATTGTGGGTTCAGGTCTTCAAGTGCAGATTCGAGTCTATTTGTTAAAAAGACAACTTCAGTATGTACAATGCTTCTACTATATGTTGATGACATGATCATAATAGGTGATGATGAAGTTGAAATTAATAGTCTTCGAGATGCGTTGTCAATTCGTTTTGAAATGAAGAGTTTGGGTGAAGCAAGATGTTTTCTTGGCTTAGAGGTTGAAAGGTCATATGGATACTTTGTCTCACAAAAAGGATATGCGGCAAGTTTATTAGATCGTTTTGACATGAATGAGTCAAAACCAATGACTACTCCTATGGAGCCATCTTTGAAGTTGACTAAAGAAGAAGGAAAAAGCGATTGGCAAATGCAACACTTTTCCAACAACTTGTTGGTAGTCTAATTTATTTAACTATCACAAGACCTGACATTTCTTATTTTGTAGGTGTTGTTGCTCAATTTATGGATAAGCCATGTGAAGCTCATTTAGTTGCTGCAAAAAGGATTCTTCGATATGTTAAGAATACCTTATGTTTTGGCTTGTTGTATAAATGAGCTAAATCTTTCGTGTTAAGTGGTTTTGTTGATGCAGACTGGGCTGGTGATGTAAATGACAGACGTTCCACAATTGGATACTGCTTTAATACAGGCTCAGGGGCTATTTCATGGTGCAGTAAGAAACAAGCTTATGTTGCTCTTTCAAGTTGTGAAGCAGAATATGTAGCAGCTACTATGGCTACTCAAGAATGCATTTGGCTAAAAAGACTCATGGCAGAATTTTTTTCCAATTTGGACTATTCAGTTTGTATTTTTTGTGACAACGAAAGTGCAATCAAGCTTGCAGGGAATCCAGTGTTTCATGCTCGTACAAAGCACATTGAAACTCATTTTCATTTTGTTCGAGAGAAAGTTTTGACGCAAGACATCAAATTACAGAAGATACATTCCAAGGAGCAAGTTGTTGATATATTTGCCAAGGCTCTTGGTAAATCTAAGTTTGAAGAACTCAGGAGTGCACTCGATGTTGTTGATCGTATGTTTGCACTAAGGGGGAGTGTTAAAATTAGTGCAAACTTGGTAGGCAAGTAGTTTGATTTAGTTAATTTACTTGTGTAGATAGTAATGGTTAGTGGCATTTATTTAGGATAATGGCTTCTAATTTGGAGGGATGTGACTTAGTAAGGTTAATTGAAGAGATTTTCAAGGTTAGTGGGTTAGTGAGTGTTCATTTTACTTTCATATAAATTCGTGTAATTTTTTCATTTCAATGCATCACAACTCAATTTGATTCACTTCCTTCTTGCAATCTCTATCTTGTTTCCACTATTTTTTCTTTTTGTTTACACATTTGGCTTCGTTCATAAAGCCGCCACATGAGTTACACTCGACATGATTTTTTCACTTTTGAAATTCGATTCTTTAAACTGTTTTGATACTTCTATGAATCATCGCCTTCTTCATTATTAATTTTTTTCTTCTTTATTTATTAAAAGAGATAAACAAGTAGAAAAAACAAGGGAAAAATACACTTTTGGTCCCTGAGGTTTGGTTTAGGTTTCGTTTTGGTCCCTGAGGTTTCAAACTCAACATTTTAGTCCCTGAGGTTTGCATTTAGTAGCATTGTGGTTCCTCCATCCATTTTTCCGTTAAAAACTAACGGTTTGCTGACGTGGCACCTATTTTTTTATTAAAAATTTATTTTTTAAATTTTAATAATAAAATAATAATTAAAAAAATTATTTTTTTAAACTTTTCATTTTCCCTCTTCTTTTTCCCCTCCTTTCTTCTTCTTCTCAACCCAACTATCATCATCTTCCTCTCAACCACCATATTTCTTCCTTAACTCCCGGGGTCGGCGACGGTTGCCGACGGTACTGTTTTTTTTTCTTTTTTTTCTCCTCATATTCTCTTTTTTTTCTCTCTTCTCCCACTTCTTCTTCATCTAACTTTCTTGTAACTCCACAGAGAGACACAAACACACAAACGAGGACTGTTACTGATCTCTGCAAAAATTAGGAAGAAAGCTCTGTCACATTGATATGATAGCTACTTGCGAAAAGGGCTTTATAGCAAATTTGTTTGGAAACCCCTGATATAGTTGATTGATCAGTTATGTATGTTTGTGGGTGCAAGCTCGACCTTCAACCAAGGTCCACGCGACCCCAGACGGTGGATCTTCTCTGGATTATCTGTTTGGTGGTGCTGGTGGAAAATGAAAGCTTTGCCAAATAAAAAAAAAAAAAAAAACTAAAATAGGGTCGTATTTGACTATCCATCTTATGTGTTTTATATCATGTTGAAGAAGAAGGGGCAATGTTTTTCCATCTGAAAATGATACTGTGGGGGGACGGTACGCTTTACAATGTGTAGATGTTATGGTTTCTGCTGTGTTGTTGGGTTTTATTCAATCAATTTTTATTTTGGACGGGGAGGGAGGAGGGAGGGTCCTCCTCCCTCCCTTCTTTGTTGTATTAAAAAAAAGTGGGAGAAAGAGAAGAAGACAGGAAAAAAAAAGCACTGCCGGCAATCGGCGACCGGAGACCGCTGTCGGTCGCCGGCATCGGTCGTCGGTCGTCGGACTTGAAAAAGGAGGATGTTGGTTGAAGGAAGAAGATGATGGTTAGGTTGAAAAGAAGAAGAAATGAGGGGGAAAAAGAAGAAGAAATGAGGGGGAAAAAGAAGAAGAAATGAGGGGGAAAAAGAAGAGGGAAAATGAAATTTTTTTAAAATTATTTTTTAATTATTATTTTATTTTTAAAATTTTAAAAATAATTTTTTAATAAAAAAAAATAGGTGCCACGTCAGCAAACCGTTAGTTTTTAATGGAAAAATGGATGGAGGGACCAAAATGCTACTAAATGCAAACCTCATGAACTAAAATGTTGAGTTTGAAACCTTAGAGACCAAAACGAAATCTAAACCAAACCTCAGAGACCAAAAATGTATTTTTCCCAAAAACAATATGCATTTGGCCTTTGCTTTTCTACTCTTATATTATATAAAAAATATAAAATGACACTTCGTACGCCCAATTCTCCAATTTAACTCACAAAAGTTTAACGAGAGTATAAATCAAATAAATTTAAGATTTTAATTGACTCAAACTAAAAAAGTTTAGGTCTCGTTTGATAACCATTTGGTTTTTGGTTTTTGGTTTTTGAAAATTAAGCCTTGTTTTCTCCCAATTTCCGTACAATGGTATGCATCTTTGTCAATGACACATTTGAATTGCTATCCAAATTCTAAAACACAAAAACAAGTTTTTGAAAACTAGTTTTTAATTTTCAAAAAAAAAAAAAAATCATAAATTCTAAAAATTGTCAAATAGGTCAATGACTTACTAACACGAAATTGAAAACGTAGAGATTTATTAGAAACATAATAAAAAGTTTACGAGTTTATTAGAGACTTTTTAAAATTCAAGAACCTATTGTATATTAGACACCAAATATGAAAAAACAAAAATTTAATAGACTAAACTTATAATTTAACAAAAATGAAAATTTTAAACAACTGGAATATTTGAATTTTTCAACTGCTTGACAATTCCTTTTAAGTAATACTATGTAATATTGGAGTATTTAACTACTTATATTTATTATTTAATCAAATTTTTTCACGACTATTTGATTTAATCAAATATGACATATACTCCTAAAGAGAAAAAAAAATATAAATTAGACATAAAAGTTATTAATTACATTTAGTTTATTGGTGTAAAATTAATATAATATATTAGAAAATAGAAATATCAAACAAAAGTATTTCAAAAAAGAAAAAGAAATATCAAACAAAAGTCATATTGTAATATGAAAATAAATTAAAGGAACTCAAAAGTTTTTAATTACATTCCGTATTTAATTGAAGAACACTTCCCCGGGAGCCCCTCATCATCCCCACCACAAACACATTCATTCGGTATTTAAAAAACGAAATTTTGATAATCATTTGGGTCCGTTTGATAACCATTTGATTTTTTGTTTTTGGTTTTTGATTTTTAAACTTATAAACATCACTTTCAACTCTAAGTTTCTTTAGTTTTTCACTTACCTTATTCCCATGTTTTCAAAAATCAAGCCAATTTTTTTAAACTAAAAAAATTAGGGGTCGTTTGATAACCATTTCGTTTTTTATTTTCTGTTTTTGTTTTTCATTTTTAAAAAACAGGAGTGTTTGATAACCATTTCTGTTTTTTGTTTTCTGTTTTTTAAAAACGTTTTTGAAATTATAAGCAAATTTCAAAAACAAAAAAAAAAGTAGTTTTTAAAACTAGATTTCTGTTTTTCAAAAACTCATTTTTCTTCTGAACCTTATTTTTCTCCTCTTTTACCTATCTCTCTCCAACAAATTCCTTTTTCTATTTTTTTTTCTCTCTAAAACGTTTTTCTCTCTATAAAATTTATTTTTCTCCCTCCAAAATTTTCTCTTTCAAAACTTTTTTTTTCTCTATAACTTATCTATTTCTAAAAACTTATAAATAACTTTTCTCTCCTTAATTAACATATTTCAATTTTTCTTTTGAAAAAAAAAAATTTCCAAAATTTTCTATCGCTACAACTTTTCTTTATTTTTCTAATTTATCGTTATTTCTTCAGCATATCTTTTACTCTTAACCTTACTATCTCTTTAAATTTTCTCTTTTTATTTAATCTTTTTTTTATCTAAAATTTATCGCTTTTACTCTAACTTTTTTTTTTTCTATTTTTTCTCTAACTAATATCTTTTTCTCGAGTCTAACTAATATTCTCTCTCAACATTTTCTTTCACCTCTCTAAATTTTTTATGTTTAACTTTTCTCTCGTCTTTTCATAAAATAAAAAAAAAAATCTCTTGAAAACATTTATATTTATGTCTCTAAATTTTTGTTTTTAACGTCTCTACACATTTTTCTCTCTCTAAAACATCTTTTCATCTTTCTAATTTTTAAAAAACTAGAAACCAAAAACAGTTATCAAACAAGTTTGGTTTTCTGTTTTTTTAAAAACAGAAAACAACAAACAGTTTTCAAACATATATGGTTTTTGTTTTTAAAAAACAAAAAACCAAAAACAAAAAACCAAAAACAGAAAAACCAAAAACCCAAAACTGAAATGGTTATCAAACGGGGCCTTAGTTTTCAAAAACTTGTTTTTGTTTTTAGAATTTGGTTAGAAATTCAAGTGTGTCTTTAACAAAAATGAAAACCATGGTGAGGAAATTTAAAGGAAACAAGTCTAATTTTGAAAAACCAAAAACCAAAAACCAAATGGTTATCAAACGGGGCCTTGATTTTTGGTTTTTTGTTTTTGAAAATTAGACCTATAAACTTTTCCTAATACATTCTTTCCATGTTTTCAAAAACCAAGTCAATTTTTGAAAACTAAAAAAAAGTATTTTTCAAAAACTTGGTTTTGCTTTTGGAATTTGGCTAGGAATTCAAATGTGTCGACACATGTCCTTGACACATATAAAAACTATGGTAGGAAAATCGGGAGAAAACAAACATAAATTTCAAAAACCAAATGGTTATCCAACGGGACCTAAAAAATTCCGTTTTCAACTTTTCTTAATAGATTTTAAAAACGTTTTTTTTTTAATTTTCAAAATCAAGAAAATGAATTAGTTATCAAACACTCCTAATTTTTTTAAAACAAAAAACAAAAAACCAAATAATTATCAAACGGTCTCCTAGTTTTCAAATTTTGACTTGTTTTTAAAAACATGGAGGAACGTAGATAACAAAACCAAGAAATTTAAAAGGTGGAAGTAGTGTTTATAAACTTAATTTTCAAAAACCAAAAAACCAAATAACTATCAAAGAAGACCTTAAATTTTGAAATTGACTCAACCTGTCCTACTATATACAATTAAATAGTATAATATAAATTATTTTTTTTAAAAAAAGTATAATATAAATTGATTTTTTTCAATAAAAAAAAAATTGCATGGGAAATTGGGAATACGGTAATTGGAGGACATTTTTTATTAATATTACAATTTTTAAAACTTATTATTAAAATATAATTAGTTTGAAACTTATTATTTAAATATTGTAGTTTTAAATTTCCGGTCAAAGGTCGTCTCTTCAAGAGACGACCTTGAAACACGTGTCACACATTACCTGATGTGATAATAAATTTAAAAAAAAAAACAAAATTTGCGGAGGTCGTCTCGTCAAGAGACGACCTCTGCACATTTAACTAACAAAAATTCTTCTGGCAAAGTGGTAAACGTGGCACTTATCTTTCTCTCCTTCCCTTGTTCGAGTCTTAGCGATTGCACTTTTACGTTTTCTTTATATTTTTATTTTGAATTAATTTAATATATAAAATAAACATTTTCTTTTTTCACTATTCATTGAAACCATTGTTATTGGTATAAAAATAACAACAATTTGATTATTTGTCATATTTCTATATATTAAATTAATTCAAAATAAAAATATATTAAATTAATTCAAAATAAAAATATAAAGAAAATGGTATAAAATTTTTTATTTTTATTTCAGACTTCAAATTTCATTTTTTTTTTAAATAAAAAACTTCAAATTTCTAAGAAAAGTGAAACAAGAGAAAAAAAACTACTGATATTTTTAAAAATAAAAAACTATAAACGAAAAAAAAGAAAAAAGAAAGAAAACGAAAAAAAAGAAAAACGAAAAGAAAAAACGGAAAAAAGAAAAGAAAACGAAAAGAAAAAAACGAAAAAAAAAAAAAAAAAAGAAAACGTTAAGAAAGAAACGAAAAGAAAAAACGAAAAAAAAAGAAAAGAAAACGAAAAAAAAAAAAAAAAAAGAAAACGTAAAAGTGCAGTACTGAGACTCGAACAAGGGAAGGGGAGAAAGATAAGTGCCACGTTTACCACTTTGCCAAAAGTGTTTTTGTTTGGTAAATGTGCAGAGGTCGTCTCTTGAAGAGACGACCTCCGCAAATTTTGTTTTTTTTTTAAATTTATTATCACATCAGGTAATGTGTGACACGTGTTTCAAGGTCGTCTCTTGAAGAGACGACCTTTGACCGGAAATTTAAAACTACAATATTTAAATAATAAGTTTCAAACTAATTATATTTTAATAATAAGTTTTAAAAATTGTAATATTAATAAAAAATGTCCGTAATTGGACCATGTCGATAAAACGGCTGCGTTAAAGATCACACAATCTTGGTATTGGAGATGTCCAAGAAAAGTCAAGGTCAAGTATCCAAAAAAAAAAAAAAAAAGTACAACTTTTGATTTTTATAATTAATAATTTTTTAAATTTGGAGTTCAGCATGCGAAGGGAAGGTTTTTGGGGGTTTCTTAACAATGAAGTTTAGAACTTAGAAATATTGTTATTTTACTATAATTAATTTTTTTTTAAAAAAAAATCTGAATTATGTCATCATAATAAACACAGAAAAGTAAAAATATAAATCCATACTTTCAGAGGAGTTGGATAAAAAGTAGCATGTAAAGGAATATAAAAAAATCATGAGATTTTTTTTAATTAATATTTGAATTTGAAAGTCGGTAAAATTTAAAAAAATTGACAAGTAAGTTCATTCAAT
Organism: Luffa acutangula; assembly: GCA_036850905.1. Lineage (NCBI taxonomy): Eukaryota > Viridiplantae > Streptophyta > Magnoliopsida > Cucurbitales > Cucurbitaceae > Luffa > Luffa acutangula. Next base: position 37,954,542 of record CM072094.1, on the reverse strand, counting down.
TGAGATTTAGGATCATTTTTTATTTAGTGTATGTTTGAGACTCCAAAATGTGCCTTTAATAATTTAAAATCATTTTTGACCGTATGAAAATCACATTTAAAAGTATAAAATCAAACATGAAATTGATTTTGAATAATTAAATGTATGTTTCGGGATGATTTCGAACATGACAAAACTGATTTTAGTCATTTTGAAACCACTCCCAAATATGCACCGGTGTTAGAAAATGTTTTTGGATACTTAGAAAGTCATTTTCAACTGATCCTTATATTTTACAAAAATTGTTTAAGGGTTTGTTTGAGAGCACTTTTAAAATGGTTAAAAACACTTCTAACCTATCATATGTTTTCATTTGATACAATTTAAGAATATTTATTTAGAAAAATCAAAATAATTTGTAAGTACTTTCCAAATAAGCAATTGGAGGTACTTTATCAAATAATTTTTGTTTAAACATTTTATCTTGTATCAGTCTCATTTTACACAACTTTATTTATCTAATAATTTTGTGTAGATGTCGACCCGAACAAACTCAGATTAAGGCAGTAGCAATATTTCTTAAAAGTTATAAGCTCCTACATTTTGTTTTAACTATTTTTTAAAAATATAAAATATTTTTTTTTTAAAAAAAAAAAACTCTATGTTCCATTCCTAATTAACTTATCACGTTTCGTAGTTTCTTTGTCTAATTTCTTTCTATATTGTCAATTCGAGTATAGTTCCGTAGATAAACATACTTATTATTACCTTTTCTTAAAGTTAAATGTTTAAATCTCTAGGACCTTAAGCACATTTATCGAACTAAAAAAAAAAATAAAAAATACATGTCAATTCGAGTCTAACTGAACATTTGTAAAGAAAAAAAAAATTATCTTCATACATATTTTCTCTCACCAACTTTTCAATACATATATATATATATTTTTTCTCTCTCACACTCAAATAAAGTCTTGAAAGAGAAATGGTGTAAAGAACTAAACAAGAGTCCAAGTGCCAAAAATTAGAGGTATAATATGTTGAATGAGGACTTGATTTTTTTGACATTTTGGTCGAAGTTATAATATTTTAACTAATTGAACTATGTTCAAGTTGACATTTAACTACATACTTACAATTAGAGGTATTTAATTAATTAAATATTATATACTAAAAAGATCATTTTCACCTCAAACATTATAAAAATTGCAAGTTATACAAATATTGATTCATTTGTTGAGGCTATTTTTTGGGTTAATTTATTGAGTGTTTTTAGAACTAGGGTCCCATTTGAAAACCATTTGGTTTTTGGTTTTTGGACATAAACTAATCTATTGAGGTTGTTAGTTTTTTTTTTTTTTTTTTTTTTTTTTTGACAATATGGGAGGTGGGAGATTCGAATCACAAACCTCGTGGTTATCAGTACATCTTTATGCCAGTTGAGCTATGCTCTTATTAACACATTTAAGTTATTATGATTTGGAGTTAGTTTCAATTTATTTAAAATTCTTAATTTGAATTCTATTGTATGCATAAAATAAAATAAAATATTCAGAGAAGTTATATTTAAAAACAAAAAAAAAAAATCAAACAATTTGATTTTTTTTTTTTTTTTTATAAATAACAGTTAATAGAAAAAAAGACGAAGAAAACAAATTTTCTTTTCATCATGGAATTTTGATTATTCTTGAATGGACAAGCATGTAGACACTTCTTTTGAAGAAAAAGAAATGTGAAAAACACATTTTATCACCCTTAAATATTTGATGGAATTAAATTTATGAGAATTAAATATTTGGAAAATTTTTAAAACGAATATATTTTTTTTTTTAGAAGAAAATAAAAACAAAGAAACTACAACGAATCAAAAGAAATGGCTAGGGCGTCCATGTGACGCAGATCATGAGCTAAACTGCTTTGAGCCCACATAGGACATTCTTCAAGCCAAACTTCAGAGTGTTTTGTTGTGCGAGCATGAGTAACTAACTGGTGTGCTACTTTGTTGCCTTCCCTTGGAATTAGGAGAAACCCACTTATAAGATGCTTTGTGGCCGAAAAATGGAGTTGGTGGATTAGGGGGGCAATCTCATTTAAATGTTGTTCGCGATCGTGGAGTAAATTCCACACAATTTTGGAATCTATCTCTGCCCAAACTGGTGATAAGCCCGAATCCAAAGCTAGTTGCACACCCTCCACCAGTGCCTTTGCTTCTGCCCACTCTACAGAGCAACTCGTTCTCCTGAAACTTTCTGCGGCTGCCATCGTTTGACCCTTTGAGTTTCTGATAATCATGCCTGTTCCCATCTCACCATTTGCTAAGGATGCATCCACGTTTAGCTTGAAATGGTTGGGAGGCGGCGGTGTCCACTCCGTTGGGTGGGAGTTCCTAGTATCTCTTGATCGATCACAGTCTCCTTGGTGCTTTGCTTGAGCCTCCATGAACTCTGTTATATAAGTTGATGCCCGTTCTATAGGATCATATTCCTGTTGGTGACAGATTCGGTTGCCCTGGAAAACAGTTTCATTTCTAGTGTTCCATAACGACCATAGAATGGCCACAAAGATTGCCAAATCATCGGACCTTAATTTCTCCTGAAACCTACAAAAAAGATCAAGAGTATCATCACAATGGGTATTGAGGAAAGATTGCACTGGGCACCAACGGGCCCAGTGCTTTTTTACCTTCTTACAATCCCACAAAGCATGAAGAGTTGTTTCATTCGCTTTCCCACACTTTGGACAACGGGGGTCGCATTGGACTTTACGGTTGAAAAGATTCATTCCGGTCGGGAGTATATTCAGGCTCGCCCGCCAAGCGAAGATCTTAAGTTTGTTTGGGATGTTTAACAGCCATAGTGTTTTCCACCAAAAACAGCTATTGGAATCTGCTGAAGAGGACGCCTCATGAAGTTCATCCATTGCAAGTTTGTAACCGCTTCGTACTGAATACTTCCCTGTTTTGTCATAATGCCAAAAGAAAGTGTCCGGAAGGCTATCACCTGCAATTGGAATGTCCTGAATTTTTTCCACGTCATCCTGCACAAAAAGATTTGTTAGTAGCGAAATATTCCATGATTGACTACCTGAGAAGAGGCTGTTAACTTTTCGATTAGTTAACGGTCGTTGAGGAGAAAACAGCTTGAAGGTTGTCGGTCTTGGAATCCACTGATCGTCATAGATGTCAATAGATTCTCCGTTTCCAACTCTCCAGCGTCCTCCCTTCATGGCTAGTTCTCGTCCCCATATGATCCCCCTCCAGACATATGATGGTCTGCTTCCCAGGTTTGCTTTAAGGAAATCTCCTTGTGGGTAATATTTGGCTTTTAGGATTTGAGCCATCAGAGATTGAGGTCTATATAAGAGCCTCCAGGTATGTTTTGCCAACAAAGCTTGGTTAAACAGTCTTATGTATCTGAACCCCATCCCTCCTCTATCCTTCGGTTTTGTCATTGACTCCCATTTCAGCCAGTGAATTTTCCTCCCTTGTTCTGAGCTGCCCCACCAAAAATTAGCCATCAGCCTGTTCAGATCATGGCAACACCCCTGTGGAAGTTTGAAACATGTGAGAGTATAAGTGGGGATTGCTTGGGCCACTGCCTTTATCATCACCTCTTTTCTAGCTATGGAAAATAACTTTCCTCTCCATCCCCGCAACACCTTTTGAACTTTAGATGTGATGTAGTTCAAGGAAGCTTTCTTGTTTCTGGTTAGGGAGGATGGGCATCCAAGGTATTTTCCATGGTCTTGGACTATTTTGACTTTCAAAATGTGGGCTAAACAATCTTTTGTCTCATTGTCCACTCCTGCCCCAAATGCTATCTCCGATTTTTCAAAGTTGATGATCTGCCCAGTGGCTGCTTCATATACTTTCAGGATTCGTTGTATCTCATCAAATTCCTCCTTTCGCGCTTTGAGAAAAAGTAAGCTATCATCTGCAAAAAAGAGGTGAGAGATAGGTGGTGCTGTTCTAGCAATTCGAAGCCCTGAAATTTTATGAGACGCCTCAGCCTGTTTTAAGAGGCTGGATAAGCCCTCAACACACAAGAGAAATAAATATGGAGATAAGGGGTCACCCTGTCTAAGTCCCCGCGTAGGTTTAAAAGATTCAGAGCATATGCCATTAATGAGAATGGAAAAAGATACAGACTCCACACACATACCAATCCTCTTGATCCATGACGAACTAAAACCCATTTTTGCCATTATGCTTCTAATAAAGGTCCACTTCACTCTATCATAAGCTTTACTCATGTCCAATTTTATAGATGCAAAACAATTTTTCTTGGATTTAGATCCTTTAATGTAATGCAAACATTCATAACCGACAATAACATTATCAGTTATTAATCTACTAGGGACAAATGCACTCTGATTTTCAGAGATAACAGCATGGAGAATTATTTTCAATCTGTTGGCAAGCACTTTAGCAATAATTTTATAGCACACATTGCATAAACTAATAGGGCGATAATCGTTCACCGTGCTCGGGTTTTTCCTTTTTGGAATGAGGACAATTGTTGTTTCATTGAGTTTATCTGGCATTTCCCCCTCATTGAGGCACCGAAGGCAAGTGTTGATCACTGCCTCCCCTACTATATTCCAGTATCTTTGATAGAAAAGGGATGGTAATCCATCTGGCCCAGGGGCTTTGGTTGGATGCATCTGCTTTAACGCTTCCTCCACCTCCGTGGCCACAGAATCACGATCTAGATGAAAATTCATCTCGTCAGTAACTCTGGCGGGGGTAGCTTGAATAATTTCATCCATCGCCTGCACATTAAAAGGAGAAGAATTAAAAAGTTCAGTATAATAATGGAGGAAATTTCGCTCAATATCTTCCCTGTTTTCAAAGCAGTGCCCCTCAGCATCAATTATTTTCTGGATTTTGTTTTTATGACGTCTGAGAGTGGCTTTAGAATGGAACCATCTTGTATTTCGGTCCCCCCATTTGAGCCAGTCTTCTCTTGAGCGTTGTTTCCAGTAAATTTCTTCCTCCATAAGAATATTATCTAGTCTTTTCTCTTCTATCTTTAACATTGCTTGAGTGCTCCCTTCCAGCCGACCCTCATTTAAAGCTTCAATTCTCCTTTTAATCTCGGCAATTCTCGTTTTGAATCTTCCTGATTTGTTTCTTCCCCACCGCTTTAGCTCCTCGGATACACTCCGAATTCGGGTGAGCAGATTGCTGGGCGATTCATCTCCTCTACCCTTTTCCCACCCAACCTGTATTGTTGAGCCACAATCTTCATAGAGAGTCCATGTTTCTTCAAATTTGAAATGGGTTGTTTTAATCCTTGCATGATAATGATCTCTGGAGTCTTGTAAAACAACCTCGATAACTCTGTGATCTGAAGACAAAAAACCCAAATGATTAATAGTAACAGAATGATAAAGGTTCAAAAGATCAACATTACCGACACACCGGTCTAGCCGTTTTCTAATAAAAGCTGCTCCAGGTTGGTTATTCTGCCATGTGAATCGGTTGCCCTTAAAACCAAGATCTCGAAGAGCGCAATCATTTAAGGCATTTAAAAAATGTTGGCTATGTAGTCTCTCAAATTTTCCTCCTCCATCCTTTTCATTTACTTGGGTTATTGCATTTAGATCTCCTGCCACCAACCAAGCCATATGGGGCATGTCAGAAAGACGTCGTAATAATGTCCATGATAAGTGGTGATTTTCTTGCTTTGGTTCGCCATACATTCCTGTGAATCTAAAATTTTTCCCCTGAAATTCAATATTAGTATCAATATGCACTTTAGAATAAGAAATGATATTTAGATTAACAGAATCATGCCAGAATAAAGCTAGTCCACCACTTAGTCCAGTACAATTCACTACAAATACATTTTGAAACATAAGGGTCTCTTTCAAAGAATTCATACGACTTTGTTTAGACTTTGTCTCCATCAAAAACACAACATGAGGATTTTTTTCTCGCAACTAAACGAATATTTGGGATTTGAATATATGAGATATTAAAAATCTTTATGTGGATATGTTAAAAAAATTGATGTCTAGCAACTAAATATATGCGTTTATTTATTAGGTTTTGTCTAAGAAAATTGCAATATTTAATTATGTATAAAATATTGCAATAGTATTAATCAAATATTTAATATTTATTCATTAATTTAATTTATATTATTTAATAGAATAAATTTATTAATTGATTGATTAATTTGAATTTATAAAAATATTTGAATTTGGTGATAAAAAAATGAATTGAAAATAATATTAAATTCTAAATTATTAAGTTTTAATTTACAAAAATAAATTTAATTAATGGAAATATTTGATTTTGGTTAATTAGCTAATAAAATTTCGTATAAGTAATTATATTAACTAAGATATTAATTATGAGTTAGTAAATTAGTTAAATAGTCAACCAAACTAAGCCATAATTATACTTAACTAAGATGAATTAGAGCTTGGTAAAAAAATTCTAGTAAATATATACACCTTATTTCAATGCTTGCCCTTACAACTATTTCATTCATTTTTACGAAATCTCTATGATGCACGATGGTTTAATTTGTATTGTCAATTCTCGTATAGTTCCATAATAAAACATCACTTGTCATCTTATAAATTGATGATCTGATCTCTAAATTCTCCAATTGTTGAACTATTTTTTAAAAATTTAGATGGGTGACTTTTTATGGTATTAGTATTGCTTAGGTTATTATTATTATTATTTAAAAAAAAATCAACTAAATCCAACTAAATTCGCACGTTTACCATCAACACTTTTTAGTTGTGTTCACCAAAATCATTCTTGATTTATATGATGTGAGAGCATATTTGGAAGTGATTATGAAATGATTAAAATAATCATTTTTGTCATGTTGTTTGAGATATCTCTTTCATATTTAGAAATTTAGGACCCATTTAAAAAGACTTTTTAAATATTTAAAAAAGTGTTTAAGTGGAAAAGAATTGTTTTTAAACACTTTGTCAAAAGTCATTGCAAACAAGTATTTAGACACTCCAAGATTATGTGGATATTCTTTTTATTTTTATTATTTTTTGAACTTTTTTTTAGACGATTATTTTTTGAACTCACAAAAGGGATTTTTTTTTTTTTTTTTTTTTGACAACACGTAGGGTTGGGATTTGAACCCCTGACCTCTTGGTCGAAGATACACGTTTTACTAGTTGTGATGAAAAAGCTATTAAATACAGTCATTCAACTTTCTCTATAACAAAAAGAAGTGAGTGAATTTTGGGAGGCTACAACTCAAAATAGATCAGAGAGGAGGAGAAGGGCTGAAGTGGAGGAGGGGCTTGCTGCTAATGCATGTGCAGAAGCTATTATGTGGACAGATGCTGCGTGGATGGTTGGGACGTTAGCCACGGGTTACGGGTGGCATATGGAGGAACATGGTGGAGGTGGTGTCAGTGAAGGAGCACAGCCAGGTGGCAAATGCCTCAGCAGTCTTCATGCTGAGGGTGGTGCACTGTTATGGGGATTAAAATGTGCAAAGAGGAAAAATATGAGAAGGCTTGTGGCCAAGTCTGATTGTTTGAGATTGATCCAAATTTTGGGGAAGAAGGAATTATGTCCAGTGGATTTTGAGCCTATTTTTGACCAAATAATGGAGATGTATGGCTTTTTTAGTTCTTGTCAATTCATGTTTGTGAGACGAGATGATAATGTAAAGGCGCATTGCCTAGCCAAACATGGCCTTTATTTACTGAGTTGCTCTGAATAAAGTATCACGTTGTTTCGTCTTGGGAAAAAAAAAACTTTCTCTATAACAAAAAATATAATTCTTTATTATTATTATATTTTAAAGTAAGGCCAATCAAAATAACCAACATTAATTTAGGGCCCGTTTGGTAACGTTCTCGTTTCTTGTTTCTTGTTTCTAATTTTATTAAGAAATCTAAGCATTTAAGAACTATGTATGTTTCTTGTTTCTCATTTTTTAGAAACGCTCCCAAAATTTGTTTAGAACTTTTGGGAACAACTAAAACTAGTTTCTCCTTTTTTGTTCTTGTTTCCAATTTTTTTCAAACATAAATAAGAATATAGGTTTATTATTATTGAATGTATAGGTGTTAGGGTCATGAAATTCTATTTTTCTTTATTAAAAATGAAGAAACGGAAATAAGAAACGAGAACGTTATCAAACGGGAACTTATTTTTCACGTTTTTCAATATATATATATATACAACACGTCTTTCAATATTTCATGAGGAAAGAATAATTATATATATATATATATATTTATTGAGGGGGAAGAAACATATATTTTGAGCTCCAATCACTCCATATTAATTAATCAACCTCTTGAGTTGATTGATTCTAATTATTAACCTAAGATTATTCTAATACAAGTCTATGGTTGCTCACTTATGTGCTATTAATGATTTATGTCTACTTATATAATTATTAGTTACAAATTGACCATCCACAATTGATTCATGTATAATTGACAATCGTATATAGGTTAAAATATCATTTTTCGTCCATATGCTTTGGATTTCATTCTATTTTAGTCCCTATATTTTCAAATGTCTAATTTTAGTCTATGTACTTTAAATTAATCTTTACAGTCAGTTTAAAGTTATTTTTTTTTTCGAATTTGGTTAAATAATCATAATAATTTTAATGAAAGATAAGACACAATATGAACATGTTCCCAAAATTTAGAGAGAAGAGTAATAGAAACTAAACTTTTGAAGAAAAGTTAACAATAAACTAGCAGTAGGGATCAATTTTTAGCTTTATTCAAAATACATTGACTAAAATTAAACATTTGTCGTATATAAACGGAAATGGAAGGAAACCAAAGTATATGGACTATATTTTAGTCGTGTATATATATAATGCAACTAAAATTACCATTTTATCTTTTATCTCATTGAGTAATTTTTACTTATAATCTGTTTGGTGCAAGGGTTTTGGAGATGAGAATGAACAAGAGTTTCTGATGCCCTTGTTTGTTTCAAGGTTTCTGTAGTGGGCCCAAGAAATAACGCATTCCTAGACATCATTTATTCTCATAAGCAAGGGTTTTGTATGCCCTTGCAAAAGCATGAGTTTTCTCTTTGTCCATCTTTTCTTTTTTATTTTTATATACAATTTTATTTTGAATATAGTTAATTAATTAACTAATGGATACTAAATTAAAAATAATATAATAAATTATTTAATTAGATTAAATAATAATTTGTCAAGAATTTCAATTTCTTTTAAACAATTACTTAGTTCAAGTTTATTAAAGAGATGTAATTACATATTTACTAAAATTATAATTAATTAGTTAACATTATCGAAAATATATTTTATTATTGAATTAAAATTATTTAAATGAATTTAGTATAAAAATTATTTTTTCAATAATTATAATTAATTACTTATTGATTATTTATAATCAATTAATTATTTTTTGGATTTCCTTATAATAAATAAATAATCATATTATTATTAAAATATTTATCTAATTAATTTTTATGGATACAAATATATTAAATTATGTTAAAGATATTTATTAAAAAATTAATTAAATAATTTTAATTAGTTAAATTAACATAGTTTATCCCATTAAAATGATTTCATGATTATTAATTCATTAATTTTTATTAATAAAAATACATACAGATGTTGATGTAATTTTAATTAGTTAAATTAACATACTTTGAATTAGTTTTGATTATTTTATTGATTAATTTATTAAAATTACATAAAGTTTACCTAATTAATTCTAAAAAATAAATACAGATGTTGATGGTCGATTTTGGTTAGAGGGAACTCACCTGACCTTCACGTGCCACCAACGGTAAAATTTGTAGAAGAGGGGGAAGACGTGGCCTGCAAGACGGAAAACCTGCACACCGGTGTGGTGCTCGCCACACCGGCTCCGATGCTTAAGTCAGCAAGCAGAACGGTGGGGAGTGGAAAAGTAAGAGAAAGAGGAGAGAGTAGAGAATATAGAATGAGTTTCGGGATTAGAGTTTGAGTCCCATTCTTCAGTGGTGAAGAGGGATATAAATACATGCTCATCCTCCTAGGGTTTTTAGGGATTCGGAGGCGTGTCGGGCTAAACCAGGCAAAACCGAGACAGACGGAGGCAGTAGGGACCGATAGGAGGCTAGCGAACTCGGCCCGCGCAAGCGGGCCGAGTGGGCGGGGGCGGCCCGGGGCCGAGGCCGACCATGTGGGTTGGGCCCAATTGGCCCGACCCATTTGGTCTGGTCTTCCTCTGAGTCGATCCCTAGTCTTGCCTCCACCCGGTTGTCCTCGTCAGCTCCTTGTACGTCATGGTGGTCCAAAATTACCTATAAAATTAAGCCCCCACTCTTGAATTGGGATTCGGGGTGACTTATTGCTATAAGTTGAACTCCTTAAGCCCGATTTAAGAGTAATAATCTTTGCCTTATGCTGACCTATGTGCAGCTTTATCGTCATCCTGCAAAATAGGATAGAAATACACAAAGTAGACACTCCTGAATAGGGGTTAGGTGAAATGGAAATGAGAAAGGTGAGAGATTACAAAAGTGGTGCTGGTCGGCCACGAGGCCGAGCATAACAGCCTCATTTTAGCTCGCCTGGTCGGCCTCGGCCTCGGGAAGAGGTCAAGCACAACAGTTTTCCATTTTAGCTTGTTTGGTCGGCTTCAGCCTCGACGAGGCCGAGCACAACAGTTCCAGATCCTAGGCTTAGGGCTTATCCAAAAGTAGAAGATTTCACAATCCTGCATTGAAAGGTTAGTTTCTGCAAAAGAAGAATGAGGGAAGAGGCTAGGGTCGGTCTCGACCTCATGCCCCTGTTAGCTTGAAACTTAGCTCTTTGCATCCATATATTAGTCCTTGTAGGAAAATAATATAAGAATAGGTAGGCTAGGACATGTAATTTTTAATAGAACATGCTAAACCTGTGTGCTTTTTGTTTAATAGGGAGTGCATATCCCATGTTACTTGCTTTTTGTTTAATAGGGAGTGCATATCCTCTTTGTAGCCCCCAATCTCAAGTAGAACTTCACTGAAACATAAAGTATAGTTGAGTAAATAGGAGAATACCTTTAAAGTTTGTGGTCAGCCTTGACAAGAGGTGCTCGGTCTCGGCCTCCGTCGGGTGAGCTTGACTTAGATGAAGTGCATTGACTCGAGCTAGATGGGGTGAGGTAGACTTGGCAGTCCAGGCTCATGTAATCCCATATTTGGATGAGGCGAGGTAGACTTGGTTAGTCCAGGCTCGCATGATGGGCTCACATCAGTTGAGGCGAGGTAGAGTCAGTAGTCCAGGCTCGCTTTTTGTGAAGACGCTCAAGCCAGATGAGGTGAGGTAGACTCGTTGGTCCAGGCTCACGTAATCTCAATCTGGATGAGGCGAGGTAGACTCGGTAGTCCAGGCTCGCCTGATGTAAAGATGCTCAAGCCAGATGAGGTGAGGTAGACTCGTTGGTTCAGGCTCACGTAATCTCAATCTGGATGAGGTGAGGTAGACTCGGTAGTCCAGGCTCGCATGATGTGAAAATGCTCAAGCCAGATGACGTGAGGTAGACTCGTTGGTCCAGGCTCACGTAATCTCAATCTAGATGAGGCGAGATAGACTCGTTAGTCCAGGCTCGCAAGCAGGCGTGGGCACTAAGCTGAAGAGCTTAGGCTCGCAAGGTAGGCGTGGGCACCATAGGCTCGCTGAAGCGTGGGCTCTATAGGCTCGCATGTAGGCGTGGGCACTATAGGCTCGCTGAAGCGTGGACATTATAGGCTCGCATGTAGGCGTGGGCACTATAGGCTCGCTGAAGCGTGGGCTCTATAGGCTCGCATGTAGGCGTGGACACTATAGGCTCGCTAAAGCGTGGGCTCTATAGGCTCGCATGTCGGCGTGGGCACAAAGCTGAAAAGCTTTGGCTCGCATGTAATCATGGATTCAACTAGATGAGGCGAGGTAGACCCGGGGGCCCAGACTCGCGTGATATCAAATCTAGATGAGGCGAGGTAGACCCGTTGGTCCAGACTCGCATGGTGTCGATCTTCGCTTGAATCAATAGGGTTGGCCTTGGTCACAACCATGGCTATGGTCGGCCTTGCCCTCAAGCGTGGCTCGGGTTGGCCTTGGCCCCAGCTTCAATCATATCTGGGGTCGGCTTCGGCCTCAGTCATATCTGGGGTTGGCTTAGCCCTTGGCCTCGAACAATATGTCGTCTTTCGTATCTGGCTCCTTCGCTTCGATCTGGATCTTGCCTTGTGTTCAACTGCATTGACAATCTGATTTGTCTTGATTATGTGATCTTCGGGTCACTTCTGAGGTCTGGGATACCCAACTTCGGCTTTGGTCTAGGGTCGACCTCAGCCTCGGGATGACCATAGCTTTGGGTCGGCCTCGGCCTCGGCCTAAGGATGACCATAGCTTAGGGATGGCCTCAGCTTGACAGCTTCTTCCGCTTAGCCCCCGGCTTTGTTCTGGTACTCGTTGCCTTAGTCCTGGATGTAGATGAGATGGCTTCCAACTCCTTGACGACATTCTTTTCCTGGTGTCTTCAATCTTGTCAAAGTTTGTGTTTGTTGTTGATTTGTCCTCCAAAGGTGGTTCTGATCTCTTGTGGGGTTTCCTCCTAATCGGTCTGGATGAACATCTTTGGTCGGCCTCAGCCTGGTCAGCCTCGGCCTCGGCCTCAGCCTTCGCACTGTTCATCTGGTAGTCGCTGTTTGGCTTGGAGTCATTTAGCTTCTGCAGGTCTCCCTCAGGATTTTCGAGCTCTTTTAGTGTGTTCGGAAGCCCGATTTTCCTAGGGAGATTGTCCTTCTTGGGTTCAGCTTCGACAGTTTTGGCCTTGGCCTCGGCAGCCTTGGCACCTTTGCGCTTCTCCTCGATCAGTTTTCTCAGGTCTGTTCTACGGCTGGTACTTGGTTATGGGCTCCTTAGAATTGCTCGATCTGTAGGTCTGAGCCCCCTGACCTTGCTGCTCATGCTGTCAGTCTTTTTTCGGAAGAGTTTGGATTTTGGTTTCCCTTTTCCATCCTCTTATTCATTGAATCACCGATGTGCAGACTTAGCAAGCTTTCTTCCCCCACAGACGGCGCCAACTGTTGATGGTCGATTTAGGTCAGAGGGAACTCACATGACCTTCACGTGCCACCAACGATAAAATTTTTAAAAGAGGGGGAAGACGTGACCTGCAAGACGGAAAACCTGCACACCAGTGTGGTGCTCGCCACACCGACTCCGATGCTTAAGTCAGCAAGCAGAACGGTGGGGAGTGGAAAAGTAAGAGCAAGAGGAGAGAGTAGAGAATATAGAATGAGTTTCGGGATTAGAGTTTGAGTCTCCTTCTTCAGTGGCGAAGAAGGATATAAATACCTGCTCATCCTCCTAGGGTTTTTAGGGATTCGGAGGCGTTTCAGGCTAAACCAGGCAAAACTGGGACAGACGGAGGCAGTAGGGACCGATAGGAGGCTAGCGAACTCAGCCCGCGCAAGCGGGCCGAGTGGTCGGGCCCAATTGGCCCGACTCATTTGGTTCGGTCTTCCTCTGAGTCGATCCCTGGTCCTACCTCCACCCGGTTGTCCTCGTCAGCTCCTTGTACATCATGGTGGTCCAAAATTACCTATAACAACAGACATAATTTGTTCTCGTAAAATCCTGATGACATTCTCATGCACAACCAAACACAGTTATTTTTTATTCCCAACAATTTTATTCACAGGCATAGTATTTCCAAGCATCTTTTATTCCCAGACATTTATAAAACCTTAAACCAAACGACCCCTAATGGACAGCCTTCAAGGACTGCATCATAAATTAAAAATTTCTTAGGGAAGACAGTGGGTAACTTGTTGTATATGACTCGAACCAACATTCAAATGAACAAAACTTATATATAGATGTTCATAAGATGGAAGAATATCACACTTAAAATTTTTGTAATTAGCTAGAAAGTTGTGAGTTCCATCTTATGTATGAATAAATGTTCCCAACTTGTTGCTCGTTATTTATAAAATTATATATAAATATGAGATTAAGAGGAGAGACTCTTTGTCTTTCTATTTTGTCCTTAAATTTTTAATAAATTCCTATTTTGTCTTTCCCTTCGAATAGGTGCAACAGTTAGAGATGTTCGTTGTGAGAGTTTAATCCATTGGAATTGGTTACACAATGAAACAATAATGTACTCTTTCATATATGGATATATATCATGTTGTAGATGTGAAACATCACGATTTAATGGTAGGTGCTGGAGAAATTTTAATCCAATGGAAGTAGTTATACAGTAAAGCGGTCTTTCCTGTATGGTTGTGATGTAGACTACAGATGTGAAATATCGTGGTCTAATGGTGGGGCTATGAAGCATAATATTTGTCTTCCTATGTTGCCCTTCAAATTTTTATAAAATCATATATATATATATATATATATATATATATATATATATATATATATTTTGGAATAGTTGTAATTGTTTCTGTTGAGGTGTCCATCGCGAGATTTTAATCTAGTGGAAGTGGTTACACAACAAAGGAGAGTATTCTTTCATGTATGGTTGTAATCTAGACTGTATATGTCAAACATCATGATCTAACGGTGAGTTTTAGAGTAGAATGTTTGTTTTCCTATTTTTCCCTTAATTTTTTATATAATTTTTTTCTTTTGTCATTCTCCAAGGTGTCTATTGAGAGAATTTAATCAAAGGGAAGTCGTTTATTTAAAAAAAATAAATAAATAAATAAACAAACAAATGGAAGCAATTACATGACAGTGCATTCTTTTGTGTATATGAATGTTATCTAAATCGTTAATTTAAAACATCATGATCTAATAATGGTAGAGATGTGCCTACAGTTCCATAAAAATCCTAATCTTGTGTGATACAATTGTGTTTCAAATGATTCAACATTTGAAAATGTTTAGTTCACATTTGTCCCTTTAGGGACATTCATTAAAATTGGAATGACGTAGAGAAGATTAGCATGACCCCTGAATAAGAATAACACACAAATTGATAAATAGTCCAAAAAAAAAAAAAAAGGTTGAATTCACATTTATTGTTATAAAAAATAACTTTAGTATTCAATCTTAAAGTAGACACGTATGAAGGTAAGTTTTGAAAATGCAAAATCTAAACTAAATATAAACAAGAGATACATGAGACTTCATTATTCACTTTTTAATGTTGTTTTCTTCCAACGTTATATGTATATCTTAGTTTTTTTTAAATTTATTACTTGTGATCCTTCAATTATATAAAGGATAATTGTAATGGGTGGCAACATGAAGGTAAATAATTACAAATATAGCAATTTTTAAAAATATTTGCAAATATGGCAAAATTTTTTAATTAATTTTTTATATTCCTAAATTGCCCCTGTGTGCCCATCTTCTTCTTCCTCGTCAGTTTTTTTTTTTTTTTTTTTTTTTTTATTGATAGAAAGTCTTTTTATTACTGATAGATTCTATCAGTGGTAGAAAAATTTTCTATCAGTAATAGAAAGTTTCTATCACTGATAGAATAAAGTTTCTATCAATGATATTTCTATCACTGATAGATTCTATCAGTGGTAGAAAAATTTTCTATCGGCGATAGAAAATTTCTATCACTAATATTTCTATGACTGATAGATTCTATCAGTGGTAGAAAAATTTTCTATCAGTGATAGAAAGTTTCTATAGCTGATAGAATAGAAGATTTCTATCACTAATAGAAACTTTTTCTATCAGTGATAAAAGATTTCTATCACTGAGATAGGTTCTATCAGTGATAAAATTTTTTTTTATAGAAAATTATAGAAAAACTTTTGATAAAATATCTTTCAATCTCTGACCACCCATAAAAATCTTTCTATCACCGATATAATCTATAAGTGATAGAAAAACTTTCTATCACCGATAGAAAAGCTTTCTATCAGTGATAAAAGATTTCTATCGCTGATAGAAATTTTTACTATTCTATCAGTGATAGAAAGATATTCTATCAATGATAGAAAACTCTTGATAGAAAATCTTTCAATCCCTGATAGAACCTATCAGTGATAGAAATCTTCTATCACTTATAGAAATTTTTTCTATGAGTGATAGAAAAAATTTCTATCATTCATAGAAAATATTTCTATGAGTGATAGAAAAACTTTCTATCTATATCACTGAGACTGATAGAAAAACTTTTCGTGAGTTATAGAAAATCTTTCTATCACTGATACTTTTCTATCCGTGATAGAAGATCTTTTGTTTCTATCAGCGATGGTGATACATGGTGAAATCGAGCATTGAAAAATAAAGCAAAAACGAACGATTATAGAAATCAAACACTGAAAAGCAAAAATCAAACACTGATAGAAAACCAAATAACAACAACCAAACACTGATAGAACACCGAACAAGTGATAGAAAAATATCTATCGCCGATAGAATCTATCAGTGAAAGAAAATTTCTATCACTGATAGAAAATCTTTCTATCACTGATAGAATCTATCAGTATAGAAAAACTTTCTATCAGTGAAAGAAAATCTGGAGGGGTATTTTAGTAAATGCAACACACAAACTATTAGATTTTGCCATTTTTGCAATTTTTTTTTGTGGGTTGCTAGATTTGCAATTATTTTGGTTCATATTGCTATTCTTGCAACCGGCCCTTATATAAATATTAATATTTTATAGGTAAAATAGTCACAAATATGCAACAAACTACTGTTTTTCCTTTTAAATATGTAGTATTCTAATAATTTGTTTGAATTTAATTATTAATGATTAGTTTAAAACAATATTATAATTAATTATTTTATTAGTTATATATTAAAAATACATATATTATTAATAAATTATTAGCATTATATAAAAGACATGACTATGTAAACAATTCTAACTTATATTTTTTACTTTGTAATATATACAAAATTTTCATGAAAAATATGAAAATATGAAAACATTAAAATAATATATATATATATATATATTTGCCATATATGTTTTACAATATCAAAATATTAACATATTCATTTAACAAATTAATTATTTGCATAAAATTTCACTTGGTACTAATATGAGAATTTTTATGAAAAAGCACTAATATGAACTCAATGTGTAACTTTTAAAGATTTATGAAAACAAAATATATAATATTTATTTTAATTTAAAACTACAATAGTTCACGTGCATTGCATGTGTTTCTCTAGTATCCTAAAAAGAGGAAAAAAAAAGTTGAAATTTTTGTCAATTTCTTAAAAATTTGAAGAAGAAATTAAAGGTGCGTTTAATTCATGATTTGAAAACATAAATTTGAAAATAAGAGATTCAATAAAAATTAGGATTTTTTTTAGTGTAAAAACATTTGGGAGTGGGGGATTCAAACCTCTGACATTCTCAGTAAAAAATACATTCCAATTACAACTGAGCTATACTCACTTTAGCATAAAAAGTATGGTTGTATTTCATTGTTTTTAAGGTTCTTTTGACATGTACTAGGTGTAGCAAATTTAGAATTTGGATTCTAATTTAACCATTATTCAAATTGCGATTCATAATAACGTACAAAACATAAAAAGAGTTCTAGTTACCAATTATTTAGGTTGGATTCTCAACTATAATATTAATGGTTAAAAATCACTTTTGGTCCCTAAACTTTCATAAAAGTAAAAATTTAGTCTCTGAACTTTCATTTGTAACGATTTAGTCCCAGTACTTTCAATTTTGTAACAATTTAGTCCCTTAACTTTAATAAGTAACAATTTAGTCCCTATACTTTTAAATTTGTATCAATTTAGTCCATATTCTTTTAAATTTGTAACAATTTAATCCTTGTCGCAAAAAAATCCATCAAATTAAATGTCAATTTTTTATTTATTTATTTAGTGATTAAACTTTGTAACTTATAAACATATTGGGTCCCAAATTAGTTAATTAATCTATCCATGTACGGAATTTCATTAAATGTTTACATTTATTTTTCACAATAGGGATCAAATCGTTACAAATTTGAAAGTACATGGACTAAACTGTTACTTATTAAGGTTTAGGGACTAAATTGTTATAAAACTGAAAGTACAAGGATTAAATCGTTACAAAATTAAAAGTACAAAGATTGAATCGTTACAAATGAAAGTTCAGGGACTAAATTGTTACTTTTATGAAAGTTGAGGGACTAAAGTGAATTTAAACCTTAATTAATTTATCAACATATTTTATGTTATAAATTTAGTATAATGATTATTTTACAATATCATATAATTTATAATATATTATATCATATATATTTTTAATTTAACAAAAATGAAATGACTTTATAACACGAATTACTATATGCCAACATAAGGAAAACTCAAGCAACATAAAAATGAAAGTACATGGACTAAACTGTTACTTATTAAGGTTCAGGGACTAAATTGTTATAAAATTGAAAGTACAAGGACTAAATCGTTACAAAATTAAAAGTACAAAGATTGAATCGTTACAAATGAAAGTTCAGGGACTAAATTGTTACTTTTATGAAAGTTGAGGGACTAAAAGTGAATTTAAACCTTAATTAATTTATCAACATATTTTATGTTATAAATTTAGTATAATGATTATTTTACAATATCATATAATTTATAATATATTATATCATATATATTTTTAACTTAACAAAAATGAAATGACTTTATAACATGAATTACTATATGCCAATGATAGCGAGCATAGCTAGCTATCTTTACTTATTTAATTTAGCTAGTCTTTTATGATTTTTGGGCCATTTTATTGTGCTTTAATGTTTATGTTGTAGGAAATGGTTGATTAGAGCTAAAACGCAATAGTGGAGTCAATCGGGTGCTCGGGACGCGAAAAGATGCAAAGGAATGAAAAAGAGTCAAAGAGAAAAAAAGTCAAAATTCGGTCAAATGCAGACTAACGTCTCGACGCTAGCCCTTGAGCGTCTCGACGCTCGCATTCCTTATCTGAATATGCGCGAAACGGTCACAGCGTCTCGGCGCTGCGACCTTAGCATCTCGACGCTGTGTAATTTCCTTTCCAGAACACGCGTGTTTAGAGGCAGCGTCGAGACGCTGTCTGACAGCGTCTCGACGCTATGACGAAAAAAACAGAATATAAGCTTCTTTTTGGCTAGGTTTTTGGGGGATTCGATTTGGGACTTTTTGGATCCGTAAACAAAACCAAAACAGAGCATATTGGAGCTGAAGCAAAGGGAGCAAGTTGGAAATCAACTCATTGTTCGTGGGGATCGTGACGGGGACGTTCGGTCTCGACCTACAACGAGTTTAATTCTTCTTTCTCTCACTTTAGTTAGATTTTATGGCTTATTCATGTTTAGTTGAGCTTGTAATACCAATCATGAGTAGCTAAACTTGTAGCTTAGGGATTGATGTAGTCAATTGAATTTATGGATTGATTTATGGTCTAAGTTATGCAATGGTTATTATGTTTGTAATCTTGATTTAATGCTTTCAATTAATTGGCCATTAGTTGAATGATTTAAGTTTTGAATCTAGCTCGGGAGAGGGGATTTGATTTAGACTTACTCAAGGTTGCATGACTAAAGTTTACTTTCTAATTTCGTGACGGTTTTTAGATTAACTTTGGAATTGGTCAAAAGATCTCATTGCCTTGCTTGTTAATAAACTTAGATAGGGATATCAAGTTGGTTAATTTGCATGAGAATCAATTATACTCGGGAGAGGTAGTTGTGATTAAAGGGTCTTAGGCTCATAATTCCATTGTGCATAATAACTTATTCCTTAAAATCAGTTCTAGACTAAATTGGTGAAATCAATTCCCTAAGTGTTCTACCATTTGAATTTCTACTCTTTATTTGTTTTGATTTAGTTTTCATATCATTCACTCACTACATTGTGTTCCCTAAATAAAATTGAGGAAGATAATTCATAGTACTTGATTTAGCTTAAAAATCCAATCCAGAGGACGACACTCGTTTATACGAACACTTTATTATTACTTGACCCGTGCGCTTCCGGTAAGCAAATTGCGCATCAAGCTTTTGGCGCTGTTGCCGGGGATTGACACATTTAGCTAGATTGATATTGTGAAAAAATTGTTTGATCTTAATTTAGGGTGTATTTTTACTTTTGTAGGCTGATTGCATTTTTTCCTTATTTGCTTTCTTTTCATATTTTTTTTCTAGTTTAGTTTTTCTTTACTTGTTAGTTTCCTTATTTGTGTTTGCCATATTTATTTTTGCATTTCATATTAGGTTAATTTGTTTCCTTGTCTAGATTATATTTTCCATATTTAGATTAGTTGTTTTCTTTTCTTTGTTTCTTTCCATAATTGTTTTCTTTCCTTTTCATGGTAGTTTTGTTTTTGTATGCGTAGTAGTAGAGAATTGATATCGTTGGATCCTGAGATCGAAAAAACAATTCATAGGATTCGAAGAGAAAATAGAGAAATTATTCAAATGGCTGACCAAAATCCACCTGAGGAGCCTAGACCTATTAGAGATTACTTTCAGCCCGTGTTTCAGGGGCAACAATCGGGGATTGTCTATGCCCTGATCAATGCCAACAACTTTGAGCTGAAGACCGGTCTCATTCAGATGGCTAGAGATTGTGCATATAGAGGATCGTCCACCGAGGACCCAAATTCTCATATAAAATCATTTTTAGACATTTGTGGGACGGTAAAAATTAATGGAGTTTCTGAGGATGCTGTTCGCTTACACTTATTTCCTTTTTCTTTGCAGGATAAAACACGAGATTGGTTGCAGTCCATTCCCCCTAGGAGCATCACCACCTGGGATGCTTTGGTCCAGGCCTTTTTAAAGAAATTTTTCCCTCATGCAAAGACGGTCAAGCTGAGGACTGAGATTGGGACATTCCAACAACAATATGATGAGC
Organism: Luffa acutangula; assembly: GCA_036850905.1. Classification (NCBI taxonomy): domain Eukaryota; kingdom Viridiplantae; phylum Streptophyta; class Magnoliopsida; order Cucurbitales; family Cucurbitaceae; genus Luffa; species Luffa acutangula. Next base: position 37,933,774 of record CM072094.1, on the reverse strand, counting down.
AGTTGTTCGAAGCTTGGGAGCGATTTAAAGAGTTACTGAGGAAGTGCCCTCAGCATGGATACCCCGACTGGCTTCAGGTTCAATTGTTTTATACTGGTTTAACTCCTAGTACAAAAACGATTGTTGATGCAGCTGCAGGTGGGACTCTGTTGTCCAAGACCGTGGAAAATGCTCGCACGCTTTTAGAGGATATGGCCACCAACGGCTATCAGTGGCCATCGGAGCGGTCTGCACCTAAGAAGATTGTTGCTGGAGTGTTTGAGGTTGATAAAGTAAGTGCACTCCAGGCCCAGATGACCTCCCTTGCTAATGCTTTTATGAAATTTTCAGGTACAGGGAGTGCACAGTCAATTGAATCAGTTGCTGCTTTAGCATCTAGACCTCAGGAGGAGACCATTGAACATGTTCAGTATGTATCAAATTCTAATTTTAGGGGATATAATAATAATTCTACACCTACATATTATCACCCTAACAATAGGAACCATGAAAATTTCTCTTATGCCAATACTAAGAACGTTCTTAATCCACCTGGTTTTGCCCCTCAAACTCAAGAAAATAAAAAGTTAGAAGATCTTGTTGGAGATTTCATTGCAGAGTCTAGTAACAGGACAACCAAGTTAGAGGAGACAGTCATTGCCATAAACTCAACAGTGAATGGCCACAGTGCTGCCATCAAGAACATTGAGACTCAGCTGGGATAGTTGGTAAATGTTGTAAGCACCATGAATAAAGGTAAGGCCCCAGCTGAGCAGGAGAAAACCCAGATGGAATAGTGTAAAGAATCACTGTGCACCAGGAGGAAGCTGAAGAGGAGCCTGAGTCTGAGGATTATGACACACCTACAGGGGAAGTTGAGGAGGACACATCATCAGATGAGGCTGAAAAGCCTGAACCTGAACCTCCTATTCATTCTCCCACACTGATGGTTCCCAAAGAAAAGAAAAAGAAAAAGAAGAAAAAGAACAATGAGGTTCAGTTTGACAAGTTTATGAATGATTTTATGAATCTGAACATTAATATTCCTTTTGCAGAGGCGTTAGAGATGCCCCAGTATAACAGGTTCATGAAGGAGTGGTTAGCAAAGAAGCGAAAGGAAAAGAAGGTTGACACTGTATATCTTGCTTCCACATGCAGCACCAGAGTACAGCAGAAGGCACCTGAAAAAGTAGCAGATCCAGGGAGTTTTTCTGTTCCTTGTAGTTTTGATACTTATTCTTTCAAAGCATTATGTGATTTAGGTGCTAGCATTAATATTATTCCTCTATCTTTGTGCAAAAAGTTAGACATAGGTGAGATTAAATCTACTCCTGTAAAGCTCCAATTGGCTTATCAGTCTGTGGTTAGACCAGTTGGCATTGTAGAAAATGTTTTAATCAGAATAGGTAGATTTTTCCTCCCTATTGATTTATATGTTATGGACATGATAGAAAATCCTTCAATGCCTGTCATATTAGGAAGACCATTCCTTGCTACTGGGCGAGTGATTATTGATATTGAGCGCAGAGAGCTCACTGTAAGAGTCAGGAATGACAAAGAAATATTTAAAGCAGTTGAAGACTCTAAGGGACACTCGGACTTGTTTTTCATGGGCTACAAGAAAGGTGCAAGAAAGAGCACCTCTGTTGGATTCACAGAAAAGAAGCCTCCTTGAAGCACGATCAACACGTCGAGCTAATGACGTTAACAAGAGCTTATGAGAGGCAACCCAAGTAATTGTAGTTGGGCTTTTCTGTTTGCTTTTGATTTATTGTTTGTTTTTGTGTGGTAGGTCTTGTTTTCTGTCTCTCCTTTGCTTTCAAGCTTTCAAGATTTCAAGCAAGAAGTCATCATCATTCCAGGCCAGTATTATTCACTCCTCTCATTCTTTTATTATTCTCATGCTTGCTTATGCCTTATTTTCTTTATACATTGAGGACAATGCATGTTTTCAGTTTGGGGGTGGATTAGCATGTTTGTGGAGCCCTTGAGCATCTGAGTTCGGACTATAGTTTTGAGCTTTCTTTGATTTAAGCATATGGTTGTTTTCTGGATGCTATTTTTGCATGACTATGATGTCCTAGGATAGACTTTCTTGTCAATTTTTAAGCTTGCGATGAGTTGTAAGCATGAGTGCCAAAAAAGGGAGATTTTTAAACTTTTTCTAGGAGATGGCTTGCATGAGTAGAGTATTTGTCTTGGCTAGATTTGGATTTGAATGCTTAGGAGCGAATTATTGGGTTCATATGCTTGTTGTCACCTCGATAGGTGTTGGGTAGAGCTAAAGAGTTAATTTTTTGCAAATTAGCATGTTTGATCTTGCTTAGGAGGAAAGAAAAGAATAATTGCTTATCATGCTCATATAGAAAAATCAATTTTATTGTTACAATTTGAAAAAGAGAAAGTCATGACTTGTGCGCACAAAGCAATGAGTAATAAAGATTTAGGCAGAAAGAGCTACCCCTGTTGTGATCAGTTAGGCCAACCAGAGAAATCTCAGGTTAAGGGTCCCTGCAATAGGTGTGTGAAAGCTAGTGCCACATATAAATGCTTAATTTAATTGTCAATTTTAAGCACCTAAGTATGGAGGAAAACAAACTAATTTGTTCCATTAACTCGTTAGTGAAACCTTAGTGCCAGTGTAGAGGGAAGATGAGCTGAGAGTTTAATAATCCAATCCCAGACTAGTAGAGTCTGATCTTGTTGAGTTAGATCTCGCTTGTGCAAGTTAATTTTGGAAAAATTTTAATTTGTCTCCCTCATTGGTCCTTGTGTGCATGTCTCTTGCTTGCTTGACTATTGACTTTTGAGCCTTGAGGATTGAGTTATGATTATTGCATCCATTCTTCTACTGTATGTTTGATTTGTAGTTTGCTCGAGGACTAGCAAAAGCTTAAGTTTGGGGGTATTTGATAGCGAGCATAGCTAGCTATCTTTACTTATTTAATTTAGCTAGTCTTTTATGACTTTTGGGCCATTTTATTGTGCTTTAATGTTTATGTTGTAGGAAATGGTTGATTAGAGCTAAAACGCAATAGTGGAGTCAATCGGGTGCTCGAGACGCGAAAAGATGCAAAGGAATGAAAAAGAGTCAAAGAGGAAAAAAGTCAAAATTCGGTCAAATGCAGATTAGCGTCGAGACGCTAGCCCTTGAGCGTCTCGACGCTTGCATTCCTTATCTGAATAGGCGCGAAACGGTCACAGCGTCTCGACGCTGCGACCTTAGCATCTCGACGCTGTGTAATTTCCTTTCCAGAACAAGCGTGTTTAGAGGCAGCGTCGAGACGCTATGACGAAAAAAACAGAATATAAGCTTCTTTTCGGCTAGGTTTTTTGGGGATTCGATTTGGGACTTTTTGGAGCCGTAAACAGAACCAAAAACAGAGCATATTGGAGCTGAAGCAAAGGGAGCAAGTTGGAAATCAACCCATTGTTCGTGGGGATTGTGACGGGGACGTTCGGTCTCGATCTACAACGAGTTTAATTCTTCTTTCCCTCACTTTAGTTAGATTTTATGGCTTATTCATGTTTAGTTGAGCTTGTAATACCAATCATGAGTAGCTAAACTTGTAGCTTAGGGATTGATGTAGTCAATTGAATTTATGGATTGATTTATGGTTTAAGTTATGCAATGGTTATTATGTTTGTAATCTTGATTTAATGCTTTCAATTAATTAGCCATTAGTTGAATGATTTAAGTTTTGAATCTAGCTCGGGAGAGGGGATTTGATTTAGAATTACTCAAGGTTGCATGACTAAAGTTTACTTTCTAATTTCGTGACAGTTTTTAGATTAACTTTGGAATTGGTCAAAAGATCTCATTGCTTGTTAATAAACTTAGATAGGGATATCAAGTTGGTTAATTTGCATGAGAATCAATTATACTCGGGAGAGATAGTTGTGATTAAAGGGTCTTAGGCTCATAATTCCATTGTGCATAATAACTTATTCCTTAAAATCAATTCTAGACTAAATTGGTGAAATCAATTCCAAGTGTTCTTCCAATTGAATTTCCACTCTTTATTTGTTTTGATTTAGTTTTCATATCATTCACTCACTACATTGTGTTCCCTAAATAAAATTGAGCAAAATAATTCATAGTTCTTGATTTAGCTTAAAAATCCAATCCAAAGGACGACACTCGTTTATACGAACACTTTATTATTACTTGACCCGTGCGCTTGCGGTACGCAAATTGCGCATCAGCCAACATAAGGAAAACTCAAGCAACATAAAAATGTTGTTTTCCTGTTGGATTACAGAATCCAAAAACAGTTTTCAAAAACAAAATTTGAGTTGAATCCAAGTGAATCTAAAAACGTAAAATAGGATCTGAATTGCAAACGAAATAGCCACTAAAAATTTAAGTCAATTCTAACGTTGACGAAAAAAATATATAATATTCTTTAAAACAAAATTTACAAAAACACTCACAACATTAGATACTCTTATTGAGTCTTTCAACTATTTGGAATAATCTTTATTAGGTTAGTTGAACTTTTTGTTCAATTTCTTTTTATATTAAAATAAAAGTTTTAAATCTTAGACAGCCTTAATTCACCTCATGGTACAAGTAAAGTTACCTTTTATCCTAAAAAAACATGCTATTTTTAGTTTTAAAAATTATTTATGGCAAACAAATTTTTGTGAAGTAAAAAGATGTATTAGTTTTTTAATAACAAGAAAACAAATACTTTTATAAACATGTGTTCCAAGGTCTAAGCCAAGATTCATTGCATCCCAAGAAAAGTTTCTTATACATGGGGAAAACTTTTTTTTTTCACCTCATTCTCTTCACAAGAAAGTTAGAAGAAAGAAAGAGAGTAAAAAAAGGTAAAAATAAAAGGCAATTATTCCTTTCTTGTTATTTAATTCATACTTTGCACCTCCCATTTGATTTTAAAAAGAAAAGAAAAAAACTGTAGCTTTTTGGCTTTAAAATGGAGATCACACCCTATTCACCTGTTGCTAGCTGCTAAGTATTGAAACAAATAGATTTTTCTACAAATAGGATCTTCTGCATTAAAATATCTACCTTTTGTTTTTTGTTTTTTATTTTAACATTTGATAAAATTGAGAGAATCTAGCTTCAAGATAACCACTATAAGTCTCTCACAAGATTTCTCCTGTTTGCCTTTTCATTTATTAAGAACTTTAGGCTATATGTGTGTGTTTTAATTTAGTCCCAAATGTTCCAAATGTTTAGGTATCTATTTAGTCTCTAATGTGATAATTTTAAATTTTAGTTTCTCAATATTGGTGAATGTTAAAATTGGCTAACCATAAAGTTATATGTTGATGTCAATTCGAATATGGACTATGTGGTTGCAAAAATCCAGATAGGGAAAAAAACTCACATGACAACAATGGTAAAATTTGTTTGATGGGAGAAGACATAGCCTGAAAGAGATACACACCAATGTGGTGTTTGTCACATAGGCTCCGATGCTTAAGTTAGACTATAGACGAATTTGTATATAGCACGGGTTTTTAGAATGAAAAAGAGTTTAATTGGACTGAACAGAGATATCACGAACTGAGGGGCATGCCATTTACACGTCCCCCTTGGAGGTTGAGGAGGGGAACTAGACTAGTCCAGTTCCTTTCCTCTTCTTTTACTTTTGGACTTTTCTTTCTGTGTTTTTTTTTTCTAGTCTGTTCCACATTAAGTCTGATTCTTCCCTTATTTATTGGACTTATGCTCTAAGTACAAAATTACCCATATCATTAGTCCCCGCTACCTAATTGAGATTCGTGGTTTGACTTATTATTATAGGTCAAATATATGAAGCTAAATTTAAGAGTATAACCTTTATCTAATTGATCTCTTTTGAGGTATTTTCTTTTAGGCCCTAATGGGCTACTTTCCTTAGGTTTGAGTGCTTTGGAGAAATTTCATAATCTACCTTAGAATAACTTATCATGCCTCGAATTTGGGTAGAGTTGTGAGCTTCTTTAGGTATCAGTGCTCCAAGGTGGACTTTGATTATTGATAATGTTCATTTATGAGTGTTATTTAGTTTTTAAAACCTAAGTTTATTGTTTAAAATCTCATAATTAATGATGTATTCTTGAATAAATTCAACTAAATTATGTAAAATTGAGTCAGTTACATGTTTTTAGCTAAGTTTTTTTTTTTAAATATATGTTATTAGGAGTAAAAAGACTATTTTTGGTAAAAAAAATTAACTTAATTCCTTGATTTTGTGCAGAATCGAGAATTTTCCCACATTGCGGCCGCATACCCTGACCTTACGCACGCATAGTGTCAGCAGACAGATTGAGCATGATTTAAGGAGCTGATTGGATTCACGATTTGATTACTTGATTTGTGGCTCTGATGGTGGATTTGGATTATCACCCTGATCTCGACAGCCACCCTTGTCCTAGAGGCTTATAAAAGGCGACTTATGCTTCAAGAATGAGGAGAGCCGATTTGGAGAAACACTTTAGACGTTTCCTTAGAGATTTTTTTATATGCATTTAATTAACTTAATTTGGGATAATAACTCATAAAACATAATTTCTTTAAAACTAAAAACTCATCTTCTATTTAAATAGGTCTTAACCAACATAAATAAAACTTAAAACTAATCTTTAGCCGCAAAAATTACAAAATAAATAAATAAAAAAACATGTCTTTAGTATCAAATAAACATAAATTAAATATGTGGCTATAAAACTTAAGAATGAAGGCTATTGGAATATGAAACAATCACTCATTTTCCCCTCCTCTTTGCATGCACGACCAAAATTAGGGTGCTTAAATGAGGTTTTTTGCTATTCAAACCACCCACCTGAACTCTTAATGGCCCTTGGTGAATTCCCAAAAGGTTGGGTTTGTTGATGGTCAAATTTGGTCAGAGGAACTCACCTGACCCTCACGTGCCACCAACGGTAAAATTTGTAGAAGAGGGGAAAGACGTGACCTGCAAGACAGTAAACCTGCACACAGGTGTGGTGCTCGCCACACCGGCTCCAATGCTTAAGTCAGCAAGCAGAACGGTGGGGAGTGGAAAAGTAAGAGCAAGAGGAGAGAGTAGAGAATACAGAATGAGTTTCGAGATTAGAGTTTGAGTCCCCTTCTTTAGTGGCGAAGAGTGATATAAATACCTGCTCATCCTCATAGGGTTTTTAGGGATTCGGAGGCGTTTCGGGACAAACCAGGCTGAACCGAGGGGGTGGGGACCAAGCGGAGCCGGATAAGCCCGGTCCGCACAAGCGGGCCGAGGCCGAGCACGGGGTCGGGCCAAAAGCCAGACCCCTTCGGTCTTGGCCCGTCCCACTTGCCGGTTTTGCTCCTTGGATCCATTCCTCAACTCTTTTTCTGCCCAGTTGTCCTCGTCAGCTTCTTATACCTCAGGGTGGTCCAAAATTACCTATAACATTAAGCCCACACTCTTGAATTGGGATTCGAGATGACTTATTGCTATAAGTTGAGCTCCTTAAGCCCGATTTAAGAGTAATAATCTTTGCCTTGTGTTGACCTATGTGCAGCTTTATCGTCATCCTGCAAAATAGGATATGAATACACAAAGTAGACACTCCCTGAATAGGGGTTAGGTGAAATGGAAATGAGAAAGGTGAGATATTACAAAAGTGGTGTTGGTCGGCCTCGGCCTCGGGAAGAGGCCGAGCATAACAGCCCTCGGTCAGCGAGACCCTCGTACTTGGTCATTCGGAGTGCTTCATTCCAGGTTCAAGTCATATCCCCACATGGGATTTGAAGATTTTGTGTTTCTGCATTGAAAAATTAATTTCTGCAAGAGAAAAGTTAGGGAAGCGGCTAGGGTTGGCCTCGGCCTCATGCCCCTGTTAGCTTGAAACTTAGCTTCTTGCAACCATATATTAGTCCTTGTAAGAATAGGCTATGACATGTAATTTTTAGTAGAACATGCTAAACCTGTGTGCTTTTTGTTTAATAGGGAGTGCATATCCCCTGTTACTTGCTTTTTGTTTAATAAGGAGTGCATATCCCCTTTGTAGCCCCCAATCTCAAGTAGAACTTCACTGAAACAAAAATTATAGTTGAGTAAATAGGAGAATACCTTTAAAGTTTGTGGTCGGCCTCGCCAAGAGGTGCTCGGCATTGGCAAGAGGTGCTCGGTCCCGGCTTCTGCAGGGCGAGCTTGACTTATATCAAGCGTTTGAGCTCTGAGGTGAGGTAGACTTGGTTAGTCCAAGCTTCCACGTTGGGCTCACGTCAGTTGAGGCGAGGTAGACTCGGTAGTCCAGGCTCGCCTGTTGTGAAGACGCTCAGGCCAGATGAGGTGAGGTAGACTCGTTGGTCCAGACTCACGTAATCTCAATCTGGATGAGGCGAGGTAGACTCGGTAGTCCAGGCTCGCCTGTTGTGAAGACGCTCAGGCCAGATGAGGTAAGGTAGACTCGTTGGTCCAGGCTCACGTAATCTCAATCTGGATGAGGTGAGGTAGACTCGATAGTCCAGGCTCGCGTGATGTAAAAATGCTCAAGCCAAATGAGGTGCGGTAGACTCGTTGGTCCAGGCTCACGTAATCTCAATCTGGATGAGGCGAGGTAGACTCGGTAGTCCAGGCTCGCCTTATGTAAAGATGCTCAAGCCAGATGAGGTGAGGTAGACTCGTTGGTCCAAGCTCACGTAATCTTAATCTGGATGAGACGAGGTAGACTCGTTAGTCCAGGCTCGCATGCAGGCATGGGCACTAAGCTGAAGAGCTTAGGCTCGCAAGGTAGGCGTGGGCACCATAGGCTCGCTGAAGCGTGGGCTCTATAGGCTCGCATGTAGGCGTGGGCACTATAGGCTCGCTGAAGCATAGGCTCGCATGTAGGCGTGGGCACTATAGGCTCGCTGAAGCGTGGGCACTATAGGCTCGCTGAAGCGTGGGCTCTATAGGCTCGCATGTAGGCGTGGGCACTATAGGCTCGCTAAAGCGTGGGCTCTATAGGCTCGCATGTGGGCGTGGGCACAAAGCTGAAAAGCTTTGGCTCGCATGTAGGCGTGGGCACCAAGCTGAAAAGCTCTGGCTCGCATGTACGTGTGGGCACTAAGCTCGAGGACTTAGGCTCGCAAGGTAGGCGTGGGCACTAAGCTGAAAAACTTAGGCTCGCATGTAGGCGTGTGTGTTGGGTTTTATGCCCTAAAACTCGTAGATAGTGAATGTAACCGTTGACCGGATATTAATGAAATAATATTGATATATTTTTCCATTAATTGTTATTAGTTATTTTATATTTGTCTTTGCCTAATAATAACCCTAATCCAATAAACTAGACATCCAAGGCTGTAATATGAGTCTTGAACTATATGTAGCGACATATGGGATCATTGTTCAAGAAACAGCCTAAAGGGTCTATAGTATAGGGATAAGACTGGGTGCCTTATCCTGGTGACACTATGGATACGGCCCACTTTGTATTTGATACAAACGCTGCGATCCAACGCGTTCGTGTAGGAGACATGCGAGTGGGGGTATCCTATGCAATGAGTTTGCATAAGACCGGACCGCGAAATAGTAACCACTGGTTATAACACCGTTAACTAGTTGGTTTTCTATTTCACTAGGAAGACCTAGACAACTTAGTCTTAATCCTGAGTTGATTATGGACTCCTGCTCATGAGAGATTGTCCTTTGATTTGTATGGGTGAGAGTGGCCAATACGCCGACTCAATAAGCCTACCACTTTGGGGACAAGACCGAATGGGGAGCTGGGAACATAATCGTACAAGATGGAATTCACTCCTTCCCGACTTTAGGGAAGCAGATGAGTGTTCCCTTAAGTGGTTACTCCGAGTCTTGAACAAAGGGCCCTACCCTCTCATTGGCACGAGAGGGTTTTCTGTTTGATGGTTGGACCACAAACAGGTTGTTCATTAGAGGAGAATTGGTACTTAAGGAAATAGAGGTAACCCAGGGGTAAAACGGTAATTTGACCCAGCTGGTGTTACGGACACTCGTGGAGGACTAACTAGTCGATATTGGTCTATGTTCCGTGGACACAGAAAATATGTCTGCAGTGAGAAGAGTGCAACTGTGAGTCTATAGTGGAATGTACACACAGTTAACGAATATTGATTAATGTGGTTAATGAGTTTAACCAATTAATCTCACATCGTTGGAGCTTCTGATCTGCAGGTCCATTAGGTCCCACTGGTAGCTCGTAAAGTAATTTGAGGCAACTAAGTAATTAAATGTAAATTGAAAATGTTCAATTTACTAAGGGAAATAAATATAATATATATTGATATATTATTATGAGAGAAATTAATATTTGAAGAAGTTCAAATATAAATTTATGGAAGATTGAAAGAGTTCAAATAATGAATTAATTAATTTAAGTCCTAAAAGTGTTTGGGCAAAATTAATTAATTCAAGGCCGGAAATTAAATATGTGATATTTAATTGGTGGTTAATTAATTAAAGAATTCATTAACCATGAATTAATCAATTATGTAAATAATTAATCACTTAAGGAAGTGATTAATCATTTATGGGAATGATCTAATTACTTATGGAAGTAATTAGTCATTTATGGAAAAGATTAATCAATTGGGGAATTGATTGATCATGATTGATTAATTAAGGAATAAGATTGAATCAATTTTGGAAAAGATTGATTTAATTGAATATTTTATTCATGGCCTCTCTTCTATAAATAGAACATTAGACCTAATTGGTCATGACACTTTTGACACTTTTGACACTTGACACTCTTGAAAGACAAGACCTAGAATTCTCTCTAGCCTCCCTCTTAGAGAAAGACTCCCACAAGTCTTTGGCCTCCTAGACTTAGAGACATACCGGTGTAACCTCTGTGGTTATTGTGTCATTCAAAGAAGAAAAATCCAGCGATCAAGAGGCGAGAAGGCTGCTGCGTTTTCGTTCGTTGGAGCGTTGTTGGCGAAGAACGGTCAAGTCTACAACAGAGGTTTGTAATGGTTCTTCCTCTTTTCGTTAGAAAAGTTTTTAAAATAAATTTAGATTTATTTTAGCATGTTTAAACCGATTTTACAGCAACTTTAAAGCATGTTTAAAGTTTTGTTTGAGTTATCGTAACGGTATTTTAATGTTAATTAATATACGGCGTAAGGTCCAATCAATGTGCTTCCGCTGCGTGGGGACTTTTATTCCCTTCAGTGTGCACTATAGGCTCGCATGAAGTGTGGGCACTATAGGCTCGTATGGTGTCGATCTTCGCTTGAATCAATAGGGTTGGCCTTGGTCACAACCATGGCTATGGTCGGCCTCGGCCTCAAGCGTATATGGGGTCGGCCTCAACCTCAGCCATATCTGGGGTTGGCTTAGGCCTTGGCCTCGAACAATCTGTCGTCTTTCGTATCCGGCTCCTTCGCTTCAATCTGGATCTTGCCTTGTGTTCAACTGCATTGACAATCTGATTTGTCTTGATTATGTGATCTTCGGGTCACTTTTGAGGTCTTGGATAGTCGGCTTCGACTTTGGCCTAGGGTCGGCCTCGGCCTCGGGAAGACCATAGCTTTGGGTCGGCCTCGGCCTCGGCCTAAGGATGATCATAGCTTAGGGTTGGCCTCAGCCTGACAGCTTCTTCCTCTTAGCCCCCGACTTTGTTCTGGTATTCGTTGCCTTAGTCCTGGATGTAGATGGGGTGGCTTCCAACTCCTTGACGACATTCTTTTCCTAGTGTCTTCAATCTTGTCAAAGTTTGTGTTTGTTGTGGGGTTTCCTCCTAATCGGTCTGAATGAACATCTTTGGTCAGCCTCGGCTAGGTCAGCCTCGGCCTCAGCCTTCGCACTGTTCGTCCTGTAGTCGCTGTTCGTCTTGGAGTCATTTAGCTTCTGCAGGTCTCCCTAAGGATTTCTGAGCTATTTTAGTGTGTTTGGAAGCCCAGTTTTCCTAGGGAGATTGTCCTTCTGGGCCTCGGCCTCGGCTGCTCTGGCCACGACCTCGGCAGCCCTGGGTTCAGCTTCGGCAGTTTTGGCCTCGGCCTCGGCAGCCTTGGCACTTATGTGCTTCTCCTCGATCAGTTTCCTCAGGTCTGTCCTACGACTGGTACTTGTTCTGGGCTCCTCAGAATTGCTCGGTCTGTAGGTCTGATCCCCCTGACCTTGCTGCTCATTCTGCCAGTCTTCTTTCAATTTCTGCGGTTGATAGTTATTTTCGGAAGGGTTTGGATTTTGGTTTCCCTTTTCCATCCTCTTACTCATTGAATCACCGATGTGCAGACTTAGCAACCTTTCTTCCCCACAGACGGCGCCAACTTAAAATTTGTAGAAGAGGGGGAAGACGTGGCCTGCAAGACAGTAAACCTGCACACTGGTGTGGTGCTAGCCACACCGGCTCCGATGCTTAAGTCAACAAGCAGAATGGTGGGGAGTGGAAAAGTAAGAGCAAGAGGAGAGAGTAGAGAATATAGAATGAGTTTCGAGATTAGAGTTTGAGTCCCCTTCTTTAGTGGCGAAGAGAGATATAAATACCTGCTCATCCTCATAGGGTTTGTAGGGATTCGTAGGTGTTTCGGGACAAACCAGGCTGAACCGAGGCGACCAGAGGCGGTGGGGACCAAGTAGAGCCGGACAAGCTCGGCCCGCACAAGCGGGCCGAGGGTCAGCCTAGGCCCAGCACGGGGTCGGGCCAAAAGCCAGACCCCTTCGGTCTTGGCCCGTCCCACTTGCCGGTTTTGCCCCTTGGATCCATTCCTCAGCTCTTTTTCTTCCCAGTTGTCTTCGTCAGCTTCTTATACCTCGGGGTGGTCCAAAATTACCTATAACAGGGTTTATTAAACCTATAACTATGATTTAAGAAACTTAATGAGTAAGTAAACACTCTTCCTATTCTCTATTTACCTTGTTTGACCAAGATATATAAAATAAATGAAGGTAAACTCTTAGATTTTTACTTTCTTATTTACCTTGTAATGTCTACTCCCTCTCTCTAGGTATAACCCTTTGCCACAAGCCTAGTCTTAAAGGTTTGAACCTTTCCATCTACATCTCTTTTTCTCTCGTAGATCCATTTGCAACCTATAGGTTTTACCCCATCAGGTTGATTTGCAAGATCCCATACGGAATTGAACCTCTATGGAAATTCTTAGAGGTGGCAACATTTGTCTCCCCTTCCTGTTCCTTATTCTTCAAAAGAGTAGTGTAAGTTTGTCGCTCGTTTAAGAGGGTGGTTAGGGTGTAGTCAATCTTGTTCATAACAACATTGATACAAAACTGAAGGTAACTCTTCGGTAGATATTCCAAAATAAAGTTGGTCTGGCTTTCCTCGTCTATGGTAGATCCATTCATCTCTGCCACATCGAAGTGGACCATCATGTTAAGAATGTGTTCCCGAACATATGTTCTCTCTTTCATCTGTGTTCTGAAGATGAATTTGAGAGCATCATGTCTGACCTGTGTTGACGGTTGCCCAAACATTCCATACAATGACTCCATGTTCTCCTTAGTGGTGACCATGCTCTCATGCTACTTAGCTAAAACATCATATATGCTAGCCAAGATGTAGACTTTGGTCTTGTCGTTGGCCTTAGTCCATTTTTCGTATGCATCACGAATGGTTCATGACACATTAGATGTTGGGACCTAAGGACATTCCTCAAAACAAATCTTAGACCGTCAACCACCAGAATAGTGTTTAAATTTGTTTTTCACGTCGTGTAGTTTTCAACATTAAGTTTTTCAGCGACAAGCAAACAATCATAGAACTTGACAACTGAAAACAAACAAATTTATTTATATTAAAAATTTGCATAACTCATTCTAAATCTAATCACTTTTTAGCAAAAGTAATAATGCACCCTATCAAACATTTTATTTTTGCAATGATGCTTCAATGATTTAGAATAACAACCACCATGGGGTAATCAATTACTCCTTCACTGAATTAAGGCATTTTCAACCAAGGATTACACTAGAATAACTTTTATTCTTATAATGACTAGTCACCATTTATTCGGTCAAGAAATTATTAACTTACTTAACAATTTTCCGTAAGTGTTACCTTCCATTTTCAGATCTCAGGGTTTCACCCCAACAAACTTGCCGTAGGGAAGAACAATATTGGTGAAAAAACCAAGAAACTCTAATCATTTCTGTACTTTGCTCTGATAATTCCATGCTACAAACATTCCGTAGGGAGGCTGTGCCAAGGGTGGCACGAGGCGGAGCATGAAAGTCTCACATTTTGCAAACTAATGGAAGAGACCGTAGGATATGTTGACACATGTCCTTCTCCCACTTACTATAAATATTTTCTCCATTCACCCTGGTATTGACCCATACAAACACCTACCATAGGGAGGTTGAGCATGGATCTCACGGTGTGAACTTATACGAAGAGCATGAGAGAGAAATGATATATCATATATACAATTGTCACAACATAATTAGTATTAAAACTAATAGTGGTTTAAGTCCCCTGAACGTTTCAAATGTATTAAATTAGTATTATATATCACAACATTTTAACCACATAATTGTTTGCTTTAGTGGTTTAAGCCCCTTCTTACACTTCACTTTTGCTTGGGATCAACTCTCTGTACGCGTTTACAAACTTTCTTTCTTACCTTTTTTCCTTTTTTTTTCCGTTTTGTTGATTCAGTTCCGCTTTTTTAACTCCTTTTTTGCTTCTTTCATTTTAACCACATAATTGTATATCACAACATTTTAACCACATAATTGTTTCTCTTTAAATTTAGATTGATTTTGTCTTTTTAAAAACAAATAGTGTTCTTTTTCATTATTTTTTTCTTATTTTTTAAATTCAACTTCATTTTTTTATTCAATGGTAACTTTCATTTTAAAAAAAAATGTAATATTTTTTATTTATTTGTAAAAATATATGAACTTTTTAATCTAAATAATTTAGGTTTTTATGTCTTCTATGTTATTGTAGGTCATATTTTTTTTTTAATTTAGACTTTATTTTTAAAAATAATTTAAAATTGTTCGAACAAAGTTCAAAGACTTATGAAACTTTTTAAGTCAATGACCTATTTAATACAATATTGAAAATTGAAGATCAAACTTATAATTTACCAATTTAATATGAAAATATATAAACTAATATCAATATATATAATGCGTTGAAAATTATTTTAATCTAGCCCCCCGACACTAAGTTCTAGATTTGCCACCAGATTTGCCACTGCTTATACTTGATAGTTTTACACTGATGTCTAAGTTCATTAAACTCTTTAATAGACTAATGACATTATTGCACGCTTATAAAACGTTGGATAATTTAACTCAGGTGTCGAGTCAGTTCCTAGGTAGGGGTGTTCCCTTACGGTCAACTTAAATAGCACAGCCTTAAACAGAACTTCACTGCTAAAGTTCCCTTATAACCAAAGTTTTATAATTAAATCTTTCCCTATCATATTTTAAACCTATTTAAAATATAATATAAGATTAATTCCTAATCATATTAGAAAATTTTAACATAAAGTCTAATTAATCATTTTTAAACCCTTTAAAATTAATTTAATTATAATCTTATGTTTGCATGCAATTCTTTATCATAATGAAATTAAACCTATAATCATGCCTCTTATGACATTCATAAATATAACATTGGAAAAAATACACTTTTGGTCCTTGAGGTTTGGGATAGGTTTCATTTTGGTCCCTGAGTTTTCAAACTTGATAATTTAGTCCTTGAGGTATGAATTTTGTTCCATTTTGGTCACTCCATCCATTTTTATGTTAATATAGCTAACAGAAGCCGGTGAGAGATTTATATATATATATATATAATTTTTCATTATTTTTCATTATTTTAATTTAAAAAACCATTTTTTAATTCTTTTCCTTTTTTTCTTCTCTCCCTTCTTTCTCATCTGTCATCTCTTTCTCCTCCACGCCAAAAAACCCCTACGTTTTTCTCCTTTCCCGTGAACCAACTGACGCAAAGCCCCCTTGATGACAAGCGTTGATGACCAACGTTAATCATCAACGATGCAACAAAGCATCGGCAAAGCGTCTCGGATCTGGAACAGTCTTCTCCTTCTTCGACGACGCTTGATGGGCTAACTTATTCTCCGGCGACAGACATCGACGATGCATACAGATTGAAAAAGCAAAAAACGGAAAGGCAGAGAGCAATTCAGGCAAGAGACTGAGAGAGAAATCTTCTCTATATTTTCAATGATTGAATACAGGCTAGAGGCAGACAATAAATAGAGCAGGGGCTCCTAACGGAAAAATATTTCGCCCCTAAGAATGCGACACGTATACAGATTAATAACAAATAATGAGGGAACGAACGACATCGTTTAATATACAAGAAGGATAATGTAAAAATATCACCCAAACGACGTCGTGTAAACCTGTGTTCTAACATCCCCCCTCAAACAAGAGGGTGAAAGTAAAACCTCGAGTTTGTGTCTGATAGAAGAGAATTAAGCTTCAGTTAACGGCTTTGTAAGGGCATCTGCGAGCTGATCGGCTGAGGGAACATAACGAACATCAATCTTCTTGGCTAGAACTTTATCACGAACAAAGTGCACATCCAATTCAACGTGTTTACTGCGGGAGTGGAAGACTGGATTTTGAGCGAGGGACAGGGCACTCAAGTTATCGCACCAGATAATGGGAGGATCCTTCGGACATAGTTGGAGCTGTTTGAGCAAGGGAACGATATTCGGATTCGGTGCTAGATCTTGCAACAACACTCTGCTTCTTGGACGACCAAGAAATTAGCGAATGACCCAAGAAGATGCAGTGTGCTGCGATTGACCGTCGATCATCGAGGTTGCACACCCAGTCAGCATCAGTGTAGGCAACAAGAGAGCTGACTTGGGACTGTGGTAAGAAAAGGCCATACTCCTTAGAGCCTTGCAAGTAGCGAAGAACACGCTTGAATGCATTCTAGTGAATGATCGTTGGTTGTTGGAGGAACTGGTTGAGCTTGTTAACGATGTAGGAGATATTCGGACGAGTGTGAGATAGATACTGAAGAGCACCGAGAACGCTGCGATATAACTTGGGGTAACTCATGGGTTCACCATCAAAGGCTGAAAGGTGCTTCCTAGTGGCAGCAGGTGTTGGACATGGTCGAAGATGGGACATTCCTACACGGTCCAGAAGTTTAGATATGTACTTAGATTGAAGAAGGTACATACCAGAAGGAGTTCGATGGACTTCTACCCCAAGATAGTAGCTGAGGGAGCCAATGTCCTTGAGAGCGAAGACAGAGTGAAGATGCCCAATGAACTGCTCAATAAAGGAGGGGCAGTCACCAGTGACAAGGATATCGTCCACATAAATTAAAATGATGATTATCATTTGTGAGCTCCTGAAATAAAACAGAGAGTTATCAGCCCCAGAGTTATTAAAACCCCAACCTAGTAGAGTGGAACGCAAGCGATCAAACCACGCCCGTGGTGCCTGCCGAAGACCATACAAGGCTTTCTCAAGTTTGCAAACATAGACAGGATGAGTAGAGTCCTCAAAACCAGGGGGTTGTGTCATGAAAACATCCTCTACCAAGTGACCGTTTAGAAAGGCATTGTTGATATCCAACTGACGGATATCCCAACTTCGAGCCACAGCAATAGCAAGAACAATTCTGATGGTCGGAGCCTTTACAACAGGGCTAAAGGTCTCCTTAAAATCAATGTCAGGGATCTGGTGGAACCCTTTGGCAACTGATAATTGTCCAAAAGGTAGTTATTGAGGCTTCATTTCTATAGGGATTTGTGTGTCTTTTGTGCTTAATAGGGTTGGTTTTAGATATATATTAAATGTTTTAACCCATTTGGAAGAATGGAAGCTTTGGAAGTTATCTTGTGCATAATGCATTGCTGAGCGACTGGAGGAAGCAAATTCTGGGCTGCAGCAAAGATGGGAGCAAAACTGCCACGTCACAGTTCATTAGCCAAGTTGACAAATCGAATTCTGGAGAGCCGTCCACGTGTCTAGGTCAACCTAATTCGAGCCTCCTATCCTTCTATAAAAGGAAGCAGCCGCCCAAGTCAAAGTCATTTCACTCTTGAGGAAGAGACCACTCTCATTTCCATCTTGGGAGCCAAATAGAGGAAAGATTGGAGACCATCTAAAAAACCATCGATTGCAAGTTGTTCGAGGGAATTAATCCTTTCTTGTTTTATCTTGTAGTCATGGACATGCCTACTCAGATTGTAACTTGTGTCTCTATGCATTTTATGAACTAAGTAGCTTTAGGCGTTAGTTAGGAACAATGTGATTGCCGAGCTTAATTCTAGTAATAAATATTGATTAATGCATCTTGATTAATTGTTGAGTTCATTTCTATTTTATGCCCGCCTGGCCAGCCGGTATGAATACCTCTCTCTAGTTTCAGGGATGATTTAGGGAGTGTGTGACGATTAATCACACTAGATCATTGTGTATTGGTGAACACCAGTGACTGAGCTAGGGATAGCCAGTTGCCTAGTGCTTGATCGGTAGTACTTCATTGG
Organism: Luffa acutangula; assembly: GCA_036850905.1. Classification (NCBI taxonomy): domain Eukaryota; kingdom Viridiplantae; phylum Streptophyta; class Magnoliopsida; order Cucurbitales; family Cucurbitaceae; genus Luffa; species Luffa acutangula. The sequence continues at coordinate 37,915,395 of CM072094.1, read as the reverse complement.
GGTTGAAACACATTTCAAAAGATCCGGAGTTCCGGGAGGAATCTGCTTATAAGACTGATCAATAATATGGTATAAACAATTACTAAATCCTGACCAACGCATGTTCCTAATCTGTCTGCCTATTTGTTTATTTTCTGTTTTGTCATTTCTTTTGCTTCAACATTACTCTTATAAAAACCAATTATTTTTACTATCTTTGAAACTATTAAAAAGTTATATAAAATAGATAAAGTGGAAGCTAGTTCAGGCCTTGGATTGATAATACTTATTACTTGTTGCGGACTGTGTATACTTGCACAGAGTTCTGGAGTCTTTTTATACCATATTTTTACTCACTCTAGGAACCCAACAAGTTTTTGGCGCCGTTGCTGGGGACTTGAATAAGTTTTTATCTGATCTGTTTTGTGTATGTGTTTTAGTGGTTTGGTGCTAGAACTTTTTGATTGTTTCTTTTGTTTTTGCAGGTGTGAGTTTGGTGCATGAGCGATCCGACTGGGGTAAGGTTCAAGCTTGATCCAGAAATCGAGAGGACATTCAGGAGAAGAAGGAGAGAGCAGCGCAGAAACCAGAACCAAATGGATAACGTGCTGCGTCTCCCGCAGGTTTCTGAAGATCCAGCAGACCCCCATAATCGTTTGCTGCAGCAAAATCTGCCGCTGGAGCAAAATGAGCAGCAGAATAATCAGACTGAGAATCCTATCTTGGTAGCGAACGATAGGACCAAAGCCATTCGAGCATACGCTTTTCCAATGTTTGATGAATTAAATCCAGGGATTGCACGTCCTCAAATACAAACATCAAATTTTGAAATGAAACCGGTAATGTTTCAGATTTTGCAAACCGTGGGGCAATTCCATGGTTTGTCATCTGAAGACCGTCATTTACATCTTAAGTCTTTTCTAGGAGTTAGTGATTCTTTTGTAATTCAAGGAGTGCCTAGGGATGCCCTTAGATTAACTTTGTTCCCGTATTCTCTTAGGGATGGAGCAAAGGCGTGGTTAAATTATTTTGCTCCAGGATCAATTAGGACATGGGATGAGTTAGCTGAAAATTTTTTTAGTAAATATTTCCCACCTAATAGAAATGTTAAATTAAGGAGTGAAATAGTAGGGTTTAGGCAACTTGAAGATAAAACTTTTAGTGAGGCTTGGGAGAGGTTTAAGGAGCTTTTGCGAAAGTGTCCCCACCATGGTTTACCTCATTGTATTCAAATGAAAACATTTTACAATGGGTTAAACGAAGCAACCTAGGGTATGGTTGATGCTTCGGTTGGAGGGGTCCTTTTGGCAAAAACTTTTAATGAAGCCCACAAAATTTTAGAAAGAATATCTACTAATAGTTGTCAGTGGTCAGATGTTAGAGGCACAAATAAAAAGGTTAAGAGTGTGTTAGAAGTTGATGGTGTGTCCACCATTAGGGTTGATCTTGCAATGATTGCTAACGCTCTTAAGAATGTGACAGTGATTAGTCATCAGCAGCCACCAGCTGTGGAGCCTGCTGCATTGGTGAACCAAGTCACAGAGGAAGCATGTGTCTATTGTGGTGAAGATCACAATTACGAGTTTTGCCCCAACAATCCAACTTCTGTGTTTTTTGTAGGTAATCAGACGAATAACCCTTATTCTAACTTTTATAATCCAGGTTGGCGCAACCACCCCAACTTTGCATGGGGAGGACAAGGAAGTAATGTGCAAACACAACAAAAGGTGAACCAGTTGGGATTTGCAAAAGCGCAGGTATTGCCCCAACAAAATAAGCAGGCTTTGCCCCAGCAAAATTCGGGGAGTTCTCTTGAGGCAATGATGAAAGAATTTATGGCTCGTACAGATGCCGCAATTCAAAGTAACCAAGCTTCAATGAGAGCCTTGGAATTGCAAGGGGTTAGCTAGCTAATGAGCTGAAGGAAGAGCTGCTAAGGAAGTGCCCTCAGCACGGCTACCCCGACTGGCTATAGGTTCAATTATTTTATAATGGCTTAACTCCTAGCACAAAAACTATCGTTGATGCAGCTGCATGTGGGACTTTGTTGTCCATGACTGTTGAGAGTGCTAGGACTTTGTTAGAGGATATGGCCACCAACAGCTATCAGTGGCCATCTGAGCAGTCGGGACCCAAAAAGATTGCTGATGGAGTGTTCGAGGTTGACAACGTAAGTGCACTTCAGGCTCAGATGTCTTCCTTGGCTAATGCGTTTTTAAAGTTTTCAGGTACAGGGAGTGCTCAATCGATAGAATCTGCAGCTGCCCTCGCATCCCAAACTCAGGAGGAAAATCTCAAGCAGGTTCAATATGTCTCTAATTTTAATTCTAGGGGGTACAATAATAATTCTACACCTACACATTATCACCCTAGCAATAGAAACCATGAGAATTTTTCCTATGCTAATAATAAGAATGTGTTGAATCCTCCTGGCTTCACTCATAAACAAGAAAGTAAATCATCTTTAGAAGACCTTGTTGGAGCTTTTATTGCAGAATCAAGTAACAGGTCAAATAAGCTTGAGGAAGCCGTGATTGCCATAAACAACACTCTCAATGGCCATTCTGCAGCCATCAAGAACATAGAGACTCAGCTGGGACAATTGGTAAGTGTTGTCAACACCATGAATAAAGGTAAAACCCCAGCTGAACAGGAGAAATCTTCTTTGGATTACTCCAAGGCCATATCTGTGCATTATGAGGAGGAGACTAAATTAGCTGTGGAAGAGGAGACTACTGAACCAGAGGAACTCAATGGAGAAGTTGAAGAAGGCACCACCTCAAACGAAGCTGAAAAGCTTAATCCTGAGCCTTCTATCCCTTCTCCTACTGTTTTAGTTCCTAAATCAAAGAAAAAGAAAAATTCTAAGGTTAAGTTTGACAAGTTTTTAGATGCTTTTATGGGTTTGCATGTTAATATTCCTTTTTCAGATGCTTTGGAGAAGATGCCTCACTACAGAAAATTCATGAAAGAATGGCTCAACAAGAAGAAAAAGGAGAATCAGATGGAGACTGTATATTTAGCATCAACATGCAGTGCTCGTGTTCAGCAGACAGTGCCAGAGAAATTGATTGATCCAGGGAGTTTCACTATTCCTTGTAACTTTGGTACTTTGGTACTTATTCTTGTTGAGCATTATGTGACTTAGGGGCTAGCATAAACATAATTCCTCTATCTCTGTGCAAAAAGCTTAATATAGGAGAAATAAAATCTACTTCTGTTAGACTTCAGTTGGCTGACAGTCTGTGGTTAGTCCATGTGGGATTGTTGAGAATATTCTGATCAAAGTAGGTAGATTTTTTCTTCCTATTGATTTTTTTGTGTTGGATATTAAAGAGAATCCTGCCATGCCTATTATATTAGGGAGACCATTCCTTGCTACAGGGAGGGTTATCATTGATATTGAACGCAAGAAGCTAATCATCAGAGTCCAACAGGAAAAAGAGATCTTAAAAGCTTTTGAGGACCCCAAGAACACATCAGATACCATGTCGGTGGGCTATAGGAGAGGTGCTAGGAAGAGCACCAGTGATGGAACATCTGACAGGAGACCACCTTGATGCCTATTCGGTCAACACGTCTTGCTAAAGACGTTAAACAAGCGCTTATGGGAGGCAACCCAAGTCAGTTTAGTTGTGTCTTTCTTTTGAGTTTTATTTATTGGTTGTGTCTGTTTTGTAGGTCTTGTTTTCTGTCTCTCCTTTGCTTTCAAGCTTTCAAGCTTTCAATCAAGAAATCATCATCATTCCAGGCCAGTATTGTTCACTCCTTTTATTCTTTTATTGTTCTCATGCTTGTTTATGCCTTATTTTCTTTATACATTGAGGACAATGCATGTTTTAAGTTTGGGGGTGGACTAGCATGTTTGTGGAGCCCTTGAGCATCTGAGTTCGGGCTATAGTTTTGAGCTTTCTTTGAATTAAGCATATGGTTGTTTTCTAGATAATATTTTTGCATGACTATGATGTCCTAGGATAGGCTTTCTTGTCAATTGTCAAGCTTGCGATGAGTTGTAAGCATGAGTGCCCAAAAAGGGAGATTTTATAAACTTTTTCCAGGAGATGGGCTTGCTTGAGTAGAGTATTTGTCTTGGCTAGATTTGGATTTGAATGCTTAGGAGCGAATTATTGGGTTCATATGCTTGTTGTCACCTCGATAGGTGTAGGGTAGAGCTAAAGAGTTAATTTTTTGCAAATTAGCATGTTTGATCTTGCTTAGGAGAAAAGAAAAGAATACTTGCTTATCATGTTCATAAAGAAAAATCACTCTTGTTGTTACTGTTGAGAAAAAAAATTATGCCATGGCCTGTGCACAGTTTGCAATGTTTAATAAAGTTTAGGCAAAAAGAGCTACCCTTGTTGTGATCAGTTAGGCCAACCAGAGAAAACTCCGGTTAAGGGTCCCTGCAACAGGTGTGTGAAAGCTAGTGCCACATATAAATGCTTAATTTCATTATCAATTATAAGCACCTAAGTATGGAGGAAAACAAACTAATTTGTTCCATTAACTCATTAGTGAAACCTTAGTGCCAATGTAGAGGGAAGATGAGCTGAGAGTTTAATAATCCAATCCCGAGCTAGTAGAGTCTGATCTCGTTGAGTTAGATCTCGCTTATGCAAGTTAATTTTGGAAAAATTTTAATTTTTCTCCCTCATTGGTCCTTGTGTGCATGTCTCTTGCTTGCTTGACTATTGACTTTTGAGACTTGAGGATTGAGTCATGTTTGTTGCATCCATTCTTCTACTATATGCTTGATTTTTAGTTTGCTCGAGGACTAGCAAAAGCTTAAGTTTGGGGGTGTTTGATAGTGAGCAGAGCTAGCTAGTTTTCCCTAATCTATTTAGCTAGTCTTTTATGATTTATTGGCCATATTTTATGCATTTTCATGTGATATTTGTAGGAAATTAATATTGGAGTCAATTGGATGTTCGGGGGTGAAAAGAGATCAAGGAATGAAAAAAGAATCAAAGAAGGAAAAGTCAAAGTAGGATCAACCGCAGGCTAGCTTCGAGACGCTAGCATTCCATATCTGATCAGGCGCTAAAAGGTCACAGCGTCGAGACGCTGCGACCTTAGCATCTCGACGTTGTGTAATTTCCATTCCAGAAACGCGCGTTTTAAAGGCAGCGTCTCGACGCTACGACGAAAAAATCAGAATATATATATTAGTTGCGGCTAGGTTTTTTGGGGGATCTTTTTGGGACGTCTTGGAGCCATAAACAGGGCAGAAACAGATGCTTTTGGGGCTGAAGCAAAGGGAGCAAGTTGGAAATCAACCCATTGTTCGTGGGGATCGTGCTGGGGACGCTTGGTCTCGGCCTACATTGAGTTTACTTCTTCTTTCCCTCAACTTAGTTAGTGTTTATGGCTGTTTTAGACTATTGCTATATCGTAACGTGTTGTATGAGTAGCTAGGCGTTAATTCTTAGGGATTGATGTAGTCGTTGGGCATGTTATGGATTGATTTACGGTTTTTATGCTATTGATGTCATTTATGCATATTTTGTGTCCTTAATGCTTTCAATTTACCGGCCATAAATTGATTGATTTTTATGCTTGAATCTAACTCGGGAGAGAGGATTTAAACTAGAAATCAATATGCATAACTAGAATTTAGCTAAAAATCGGGAGACTAAGGTTAATTCTATAAATTGTTAAAAAGGTTACCCTTATTGCCTTGTATGTTTTTTGGATTTAGATAGGGATATTGGTTTCAATTGCATATGGGAGAATCATGTATGCTCGGGAGAGTTATGTGTGATTTTAGTTTACCAAGATTTATGAGTCATAGCATGTGTTAATCCGTTTATTAATCCATAATTCCAATTGGTGAAATCAAATCCCTAAGACCATTACTTCCCATTAGATTGTCACTTTTTGCATTAGTTTTGTGTTTGATTTAATTAAATTCTCACTCAATTCGGTTCCCTAAATAAAATTGGTCAAAAGTATTTCCGGTAATTAAAATTGGCTAGACACCAATCCAGAGGACGACATTCGAATTTTGCATTCACTATATTATAACTTGACCCGTACACTTGCGGTTAGCAATTTTCCCATCACTATTGCTCCTGAGGATCAGGAAAAAACCACTTTCACCTACCCTTATGGGACGTAGGCGAATGCCTTTTGGCCTTTGCAATGCCCCAGCAACATTTCAGCGATGTATGTTAGCAATTTTTTCTGATATGATTGAGTCCACTGTTGAGGTATTCATGGACGATTTTTCAGTTTTTGGAGGGTCTTTTCAGAGTTGTTTAGATAATTTAGGTAAGGTGTTAAAGAGATGTTAGCATACCCATCTAGTTCTCAATTGGGAGAAATGTCACTTCATGGTGAAGGAGGGCATAGTGTTAGGTCATAGGATTTCTAAGAATGGTCTAGAAGTTGATAGAGCGAAAATTAAGGTTATTGAGAGACTAGAACCACCGAATTCAGTGAAAGGAATTCGGAGTTTTTTAGGTCACGCTGGATTTTATAGAAGGTTCATTAAGGATTTTTCCAAAATCAATAAACCTCTTTGTAACTTATTGTGTACTGATCATGTTTTTGACTTTAATGCAGATTGTAGGAAGGCTTTTGAAACTTTAAAGGCTGCTTTAGTCTCAACACCCATTCTTTGTGCACCTAATTGGAACTTACCATTTAAGGTAATGTGTGATGCAAGTGATGCTGCGGTAGGTGTTATACTGGGGCAAAAGCAGGGCAAATTTATCCATCCTATATATTATGCAAGCAGGGTTTTAATGAGGCACAAGTCAACTACACAACTATTGAAAAAGAGTTGTTAGCTGTTGTATTTGCTTTTGAGAAATTTCGGCCATATTTGGTTGGATCCAAAGTCACGGTGTTCACGGATCATGCAGCAATAAAGTATTTAATGTCTAAAAAAGATGCAAAGCCTAGACTAATTCGTTGGGTTTTATTGTTACAGGAATTCGACTTGGAGATAAAGGACAAGAAGGGATCAGAAAATGTCATTGTAGATCATTTATCTCGTCTTGATCCATCATCATCTTTGCTGAAGCAATCTGCCATTTCAGATTCTTTTCCAGATGAACAACTTTTTGCTGTTGAGGTAAAGGTAATTAGGGATGTCCCTTGGTATGCTGACATTGCCAACTTCTTGGTCAAGGGAGTAACTCCTGTTGACATGGATTGGAGGTAGAAGAAAAAGTTTAAGCATGATGCAAAGTTTTTCTATTGATGAGTCTTTTATGTATAAGCAATGCTCTGACGGTATTATTCGTAGGTGTGTTTCAGGTGATGAAGCAAAGGAAATCCTGGAGCAATGTCACTCTTCGCCGTATGGAGGTCATTTCAGCGGTCAGAGGACAACTATGAGGATTTTGCATTGTGGATTTTTCTAGCCTACCTTATTTAAGGATGCACATTGGTTCTACAAGCAATGTGATGCTTGCCAAAGGAGAGGAAACTTAGGGCCTAGAGATGAAATGCCTCTTATTTACATCTTAGAAGTTGAATTATTCGATGTATCGGGTATTGATTTTATGGGGTCATTTCCCCCTTCTAATGGCAATGTTTTTATCTTATTGGCAGTTGATTATGTGTCCAAGTGGGTTGAGGCCATCACATGCCATCAGAGTAATGCCAAGAAAGTAGCAAGGTTTCTTCAATCGCACATCTTTGCGCGGTTTGGGACACCTAGAGCACTAGTGAGTGATGAGGGTACACATTTTGTTAATAATATCTTAACTAAGTTGTTAGCTAAGTATGAGATTAAGCATAGGATAGCTACCCCTTATCACCCACAAGCAAATGGTCAAGCTGAAATTAGTAACAGGGAAATTAAATCTATTCTAGAGAAAGTAGTCAATCCATCTAGAAAGGATTGGTCTTTTAGGTTGGATGAGGCTCTGTGAGCTTATAGGACATCCTATAAGACTCCTCTAGGTATGTCTCCCTATAGGTTAGTATATGGGAAAGCTTGTCATTTACCATTAGAGCTTGAGCATAAAACGTTTTGGGCTTTGAAAAAATTAAATTTTGATATGAGTCGTGCAGGAGCAATAAGAATGTTGCAGCTTAATGAATTAGAGGAATTTCGCCAATTTTCTTATGAAAATTCGAAAATGTATAAAGAAAAGACTAAGTTGTGGCATGACAAGAAAATTAAATCTAAAGAGTTTGTCAAGGGTCAGAAGGTGTTGCTTTATAATTCGAGATTAAAATTGTTCCCTGGGAAACTAAAATCTAAATGGTCAGGGTCATTTATTGTGATTGAGGTTTTGCCCCATGGAGCAATTACTTTGCAGGATGAAAAAGATGGGAGAGTGTTCAAAGTGAATGGACAGCGTGTGAAGCATTATTGGGGTGAGGAGTTTCAGATGAAATCTCCTTCCCTAAGGTTGATTGATGATTGAAAGAGCAAGATGTTTGCAGGAGCATTTTGCAGAACATTATTTTGAGCTCCCAGTATTCGTTGTACTTTTGTTTTTTTTTAGCTGATTTGATTTAATTTTAGTTTGAATTCGTGTAGATTTAGGTTGTTTAAATTTTGTATGATTTATTTTAAGTCCGTTGTTCTTTTTAATTCAACGAAATTTATTTTTGGATTTTATCTATTTCGCTTTGAATTTTATTTGACTTTGTTGGATTTTATTTTAATGGTATTATCTTTATTTATTTATCTATTTATCTTTTAATTAGTTTAAATTAGATTTTATTAGATTAGATTATTTTCGGTTATTTAAATTTTCTAATTTGATTTGAATAACATTTCTCTTGATATATTCGGTTTTGAAATACAGATTTTATTTGCGTAGTTAGTATTTAAATTTCTTGATTTGATTTGTTTTAAATTTGAATATTCCATATCCATGGTTCTTCAGGATTTGTTTTTCTCAAACGGTTGTTGAGGCAAAATTATGGCTGAAGCAAATCTCTCGTCCGAATAGGAAGGGTTTTGTTGAGAATTAATTACTTTTATCGTTTGGATTTTGTATTTTCTGTGGGCAGGTAAAATTGCATGTGTCATCTGATGAAGCCATGCGTCACACAGAGAGGATCCAAGGGTTTTTGCAGTGGACAGCGCATAATTATTTACTGCGGGCGATTTGAATCCACAATTTACCGTTTGATGGATTTCGAATTTTCAGTTTGCATGCTATTAAATGGTAATATAATTTAATGTAGAGCAAATCTTTTCAGTTAGGATTTGATTTTTGCTGAAGCCTTATTTATGTGAAGATGGTGGTAAGTTTCTTTTCACTTCACCTCCGCATTTAGTAATTACTTTACTGTTCGTGTTTCTTCTTCTTCTTTCTTTGTGTTATTCTCTGCAAAACTCCCTTGAGTATCTAAATGGCGAAAACGAGAGCGAGGAAAGAAAGAGAGAATGAGGAGGACGAGATATCGATTACCCTTGAGGTACAGAAAGTAAAGGCGAAGAAGAAAAAGACACTGGAGGAGAAAGAAGCCAAAAGAAGAAGAAGGCAGCAACGGGCTGAGGAACAAGAGGCGTTCCAAGAGGCGACAGTCGATGTTGTCACTACAGTGAAGGAAGGAAATCCAAAAGAATCGGAAGTGCAGAACCCAGAGAAGGTCTAACAGATAGTAGCGGATACAGAAGGAAATCAAGAAGAGAATCCTGAGGGGAATCAAGAAAAGCAGGCTGAGGAGGTGCGAGAAGGACAAACAGAGGTTGTGCCTGAAAAAGAGAATGAACAGGAGCAAGAGGCTCGGTGTTAAGGTCATCATGCCAGAAGCACCGAAGCGATGCCGCATAAAGCGAAAGGCTGGACGCGTCCAGGTGATTCGAACTGATACCCCATCACCACCGTCGTCGGACTCTGAGAAAGAGAAGGCAGAGTGAGAGGAACGAGAGAAAAAAGAAGCTGAGGATAGAGAGAGAGAAGAGGCAGCAGAAGAGACTTTGAGGAAGCTTAGAGAAGAAAGGGGCAAAGGAATTGTCGAAGCATCGGATGAACCTGTCGAGGAAGCAAGAGAAGAACCTTTCATCCGCTTCATCAATGAGCTTACTCGAGCAAAATATCAAGAGATGCTACGAAGGGATTTCTTATTCGAAAGAGGGTTCGGTGACGATCTCCCCCATTTCTTACGAGCAGGAATAACAAATCTTGGGTGGAGTCAGTTCTGTGCGAAACCGGACCTAGTGAATTCGAATATTGTTCGAGAATTCTATGCGAATATTGATAATGCAGAGGAATTTCAGGCCATAGTTCGAGGAGTATCTGTTGGCTGGAGCCCAGGGGCTATCAACTCGTTATTCAACCTTCAAGACTTCCCACACACGGGCTTTAATGAGATGGTCATAGCACCATCGAGTGATCAATTAAATGCGGCGGTCCGAGAGGTTGGAATTGAAGGGGCTCAATGGAGGCTATCCAAGACGGAGAAACGCATGTTTCAGGCTGCCTATCTAAAGAGTGAGGCCAATACTTGGTTGGGTTTCATCAAGTTGCGTTTGCTGCCGACTACGCATGATTCAACAATGTCTCATGAACGAGTGCTTCTGATATTCGCTATTCTTCGATCCCTGAGTATTGATGTTGGAAAAATTATTTCGAAGGAGATTTTAAGTTGCTGGGGCAAGAAGGTGGGGAAAATGTTTTTTCTGAACACGATAACAATGTTATGCAGTAGGGCAGGAGTGCCCACGGTTCCAGAGGATGTGATTCTGCTTGACAAGGGAATCATCGATACGCCCAATCTGGTACGACTTCAGCGTACGCAAGAGGCTCGTCAGGGTGGGCTTGTGTGTGGTATTCATCAGATCCTAGAGCAACTGACATTGTCGGCCAGTAGGCAAGAGTTTGCTGAAAGACAAGCTCAAACCTATTGGACCTATACTAAAAGGAGAGATGACACACTTAGGAGGGCCTTGCAATCAAATTTTTCCAAACCATATCAGGCCTTCCCGGTGTTTCCCGATGATTTATTTAACCCCTGGATTCTGCCCCCACCTGTTGAACGAGAAGAAGATGATGATGAAGAGCAGGGTCAGGAAGATTGATGGATGAGATGATCTTCAGCGAGCATTTCTTTTGTTCCTATATTTTTGTTTGCTCGCGCATATTTGGCCCCGCTTGCTGTTTTGTTTGCTTGTTTCTTTTTAATTTTTCTGCTTCTAAAAAATATATCTCTACTTATGTAATTTATTTTTCATGTTTTTTATGAAATTTCCCAAGTTTTTTTTATTCTATAGCACTAAGTAACTCTAACTTAACTGATTTCTTCTGAATTTTTTAAGCTTGGACTGGTTAAGCTTAATTAGATCAAGGTATTCTGATCTCCAGAAACCTTTTGCTTGAGCATTTCTTCTAACCTGGTCTGTTGCTGCGGCAAAGAAGATTCTGGAGATTGAAAATTCAGATAGAAATATTTAAGTTTGGGGGTATAATTTCTAAATTGATGATTCATTGGGGACAATGAATAATTCAAGTTTGGGGGACTTTTTGCTACTCCAATTGTTTTGCTCGAGCATTCCTCTCCTTCATTTAAAAATTTGTTAGGTTGTTGAGTAACCGAGGACATTTGTGATACCCACAGTTTGTCTTCGCGTCAAAAGATGACCTAGGAAATGTGAAAAAATGAATTATTTGCTGAAAATTTTGTTTGTTGAAAATTTTGCTGAGAAAATTCATGGAGCAAAAGTTTTGAAGGAGGAATGGTGATCCAGAAGTTTTTCTGTCTCCCAAAACTTAGGTGAGCTTCATCATAAAATGTTGCCATTCTGAGAGGCAAGAGATAGAATAACTAAGGATTTTTTAGCTTTACAAAGAGTATTTAGTCTAGTTGGTGATGAGTTTGAGGTAAGGGTATACTGCACCATAAAGTGGGTCATCCCATGCTTAAGAGCTTATGATTGTAGGGCTGCTTTAAGTCTGAAAAACAAAAATAAAAACCCCTTGAAAATGTGTTTTGAATATAGAGCTAGGTTGTGGCAAGTTCTTAGAATTGAGTTAAAAAGTGGTGATTATTTGTCCATGCCGAAAGAATTATTTTGTTGCACCAGAGGTTGGTTTTGTAGAGTGCTCAGGTAAAGGTTGAAGGTAGTGTTGGACTGTCTGGTTTGATTAAGCTATTCTTTGTCTAATGTTTTGAATTCCTAAGGGAAAGTTGGTTAGTATTGCTCGGGACGCGCAATAGTTCAAGTTTGGGGGTGTGATAACTGTCCAAAAGGTATTTATTTAGGTCTCATTTCTATAGGGATTTGTGTGTCTTTTGTGCTTAATAGGGTTGGTTTTAGATATATATTAAATGTTTTAACCCATTTGGAAGAATGGAAACTTTGGAAGTTATCTTGTGCAGAATGCATTGCTGAGCGACTGGAGGGAGCAAATTCTTGGTTGCAGCAAAGCTGGGAGCAAAACTGCCACGTCACAGTTCGTTAGCCAAGTTGACAAACCGAATTCTGTTGAGTTATTCTCGTGATAAAGGAGCAAGGAGAGTCGTCCACGTGTCTAGGTCAACCTAATTCGAGCCTCTTATCCTTCTATAAAAGGAAGCAGTCGTCCAAGTCAAAGTCATTCCACTCTTGGGGAAGAGACCACTCTCATTTCCATCTTGGGAGCCGAATAGAGGAAAGATTGGAGACCATCTAAAAGACCATCGATTGCAAGCTGTTCGAGGGAATTAATCCTTTCTTGTTTTATCTTGTACTCATGGACATGCCTACTCAGATTGTAACTTGTGTCTCTATGCATTTTATGAACTAAGTAGCTTTAGGCGTTGGTTAGGAACAATGTGATTGCCGAGCTTAATTCTAGTAATAAATATTGATTAATGCATCTTGATTAATTGTTGAGTTCATTTCTATTTTATGCCCGCCTGGCCAGCCGGTATGAATACCTCTCTCTAGTTTCAGGGATGATTTAGGGAGTGTGTGGCGATTAATCACACTAGATCATTGTGTATTGGTGAACGCCAGTGACTGAGCTAGGGATAGCCAGTTGCCTAGTGCTTGATCGGTAGTACTTCATTGGGGTTGAAACACATTCCAAAAGATCCGGAGTTCCGGGAGGAATATGCTAATAAGACTGTGAGAGTTTTGCATGATCAATAATATTGCTAGAGCATCTTTTAAACAATTACTAAATTCTGACCAACGCATGTTCCTAATCTGTCTGCCTATTTGTTTATTTTATGTTCTGTCATTTCTTTTGCTTCAGCATTACTCTTATAAAAACCAATTATTTTTACTATCTTTGAAACCATTATAAATTTATATAAAATAGATAAAGTGGAAGCTAGTTCAGGCCTTGGATTGATAATACTTATTACTTGCTACGGACTGTGTATACTTGCACAGAGTTCTGGAGTCTTTTTATACCATATTTTTACTCACTCTAGGAACCCAACAACAACCAGCCTGGCCTTACATCGGTCAAAGGAGCCATCACACTTGCGCTTGATCTTAAACACCCATTTGTTGCCAACTAAGTTGATATTCGGAGGAGGTGGAACGAGTGACCATGTCTTGTTCCATATGAGAGCATCCATTTCACACTCCATTGCTTTCTTCCAGTGAGTCGAAGACAAAGCTTCCTTAACAAATACTGGTTCAAACATAGAGTGCTCAGAAGAGCATGAAGCAACAAAGGATCCCCAATTTTTTGGTTTAAACACACCACACTTGGCCCGAGTCTGCATATGATGTTGATTGACCTGCAAAGCAGAAGAGGAGTCGGGAGATGGCTCGACGACAACCACAGGTATATCAGCAACAGTAGGCTCATTGATAGCACGAGATTGAGAAGAGGAACTTTGCACCTGTGAAAGAGAAGGAGAAGCAGGAGGAGATGCTGACGAGGGCTCCTGAGATGGGCTGTGAGTAGTAGGAGGAGTCAAAGGTTCAAGGGAAGAGATCACAGGCAGTAGTTGAGAAGAGGGGGCCGAAATGGTAGGGGATGGGAAAGGATACCAGGTGGGAGACACATCAGAATCAACCGAATTTGAGAGAAAAGATGTTGGGTTTTATGTCCTAAAACTCGTAGATAATGAATGTTAACGAATTATATACTTGTATCAATAAAGTGTTATTGAGGTTTATGCAATAAAGTGTTATTGTCATTTTAAGTCTAAAATTGCACAATATAACCCAAATCTAATAAACTAAGATCCAAGGTTGTTTACATGTAACTTGAACTAGTATGTGGGGACATACGGGGATCGGTGTTCAAGTACCAACCTAAAAGGTCTATAGTACAGGGATAAGGTTGGGTACCTTATCCTGGTAACACTATGTGATACGGCCCGCTTTATATTCGATACAGACGTATTGATCCAAGGCGTCCATGTAGGAGACATGCGAGCGGGGGTATCCTATGCAATGAGTTTGCATAAGACCGGACCACGAAATAGTAAACCACTAGATGTAACACCGTTAACTAGTTAGGTTACTGTTTCAATAGGATGACCAAGGTAACTCAATCTTAATCCTGAGTGTGTCATAAACTCCTTCTCACAAGGGATTGTCCTTTGATTAGTACGGGTGAGAGTGGCCTGCACGCCGACTCAATATGTCTACCTTCTTGGGGACAAGACCGAGTGGGGGGTTGGGGACATGACAACACAAGATGGAATTCACTCCTTCCCACTTCTAGGAGAAGTAGATGAGTGTTCCCTTAAGTGGTGACTCCGGGTCTTGAACAAAGGGATCCCACCCTCTCACTGGCCCGAGAGGGACTTTCTGTTTACTGGTTGGACCATAAACAGATTGTTCATTAGAGGAGCACTGGTACTTAAGGAGCCAGAGGTAACTCAGGGGTAAAACGGTAATTTGATCCAGTTGAAGTTACGAACACTTGTGAAGGATTGACTTACCGTTATTGGTCAATATTCATGGACACAGAAATATTCTACAGTGAGAATAGTGCAACTTTGGGTCTTTACTGGTGTGACCCACAGTTAATGAATATTGGTTAACTCGATTAATGAGTTTAGTCAGTTAACCTCATATCATTGGAGCTTCTGATCTATAGGTCCATTAGGTCCCCCTGCTAGCTCGTAAAGAGTAATTGGGAACAAATTATCTTGAAAAGAATTTGAATAGTTCAAATTCAATTTGGGATTAAACTTTATTAAATTGAGAGAATTATATATTTGAAAGAGTTCAAATATAACTAATTAAATATGAGTGAATAAATTAATTAATTGTGAATTAATTAATTATTCAATTAGTCTAATTAAATGTGATTTAATAAAACTATAATATATATATGAGAGATATATTAGAATATGATTCTAATATGTAATTAATTAAATATGGGTGATATATAATTAATTATAAAATTAATTAATTTTTGAATTTATTAATTGTTCAATTTAATTTAGTTAAATGTGATTTAATTAAATTAAAACTATAGATTAATTTTAATCTGAATTTTGATTCATATCAAAACTAGGGAAAAATACACTTTTAGTCCCTGAGGTTTGGGTTAAGTGACACTTTAGTCCCTGAGTTTTCAAACTCAACAAAAATACCCTTGAGGTTTGAGATAATGAACACTTTGGTCCCTGCCGTCAACTTTTCTGTTAAATTTTAACGGTTGCTGACGTGGCACTATTATTTTAATAAAAAAATTGTTTTTAAAATTTTTTAAATAAAAAAAATTAAAAAATTAAAAAATTATTATTATTTTTAATTATTTAATTATTTCTTCTTCTCTCTACTTTCCTTCTTCTTCTCCATCTTCTTCCTCTTCATCCTTTCATTCCTCTTCTTCTTCATATCTCCGGTGGCCGACGGCCACCACTCGCCGCCGCCGTCGGCGGCCGGCCGCCGACAATTTTTTTTTTTTTTTTTTGAGTAAGGTATAAATGACTATAATTATTGAGTAAGGTATAAATGAATTAGAGATAATTCTTTCTTTTTATTAAAAGAGAGATAATTATTTAAACATTCTCCATATTGGGCCAATGATCTCACAGTACGACGAAAATTTTAGGCTCCAAGTTTCCTCACCACAAAAGCTACACCAGAAGAACCCACCAATGCAATTTGACAGTGTCACTGTATTCTGCAACAGACCAAGAATAATAATCCATGGCTTCAGTTCTCTCAGCCGCCCTCCTCCACCGTTTTCGGCGCGAACAGATCTGGAAATACTATCCCGCTAGCAACTGCGAACAGATCTGAAACACAACATTCGGCGGTGACCCACGAACAGATCTGGAACTCGTTGCGCCGCCGCAGTGCTGCTCGACGGAAAAGACGCCGGGAACGAGAGGAACAGCCGTCGATCTGCTCAGATCTGCCGTCGATCTACCCAGATCTATCGGACCGCCACCGTCAGAAACTAGATCTGTCGGACCGCCGCATCGATACGCAGAAGAGAGAGAGAGATGAGCTGGGCGATGGAAACGAGAGAGGGGAGGATGAGCTTGTCGTCGATATGCACAAGAGAGAGAGACGAGCTTGGTGCCGGCGAAGTGGGTATTTTACCCTAAGTTTTCTTCTTTTTTTTGTTGAAAAAACAGTTAAGAAAGGGAAGAGAGGAAGAGGGAAGAAGAAGAAAAAGGGAGGAGAGAAAAGAAGGAAAAAAAGATGAAAAAAAGGGGAAATGAATGTTTCCGACGACGGCGGTGCCGGCGACGGTCCGGTGGCAGTGACGGAGATGGTGGTGACTGGCGGCGGAGCTTGAAGTTGAAGAAGAAGATAGGGAGGAATAAGATGGAGGGAGAGAGATTGAGAGAAGGAAGAGAAAAAAAAAAATGCCGGCGGGCAGCGACAGCCGGCGAGCGGTAGCCGACGGCGGTCGGCCGCCGGAGCTATGAAGAAGAAGAGGGAAGATGATGAAGTGGAGAAGAGGAGGAAGAGTAAGAGGGGGAAGAATAAATAATTAAAAAAAAGAATAAAATAATAATATTGGTTATATTTTAATATATTTGTATTTAGAAAATTAAAATAAATATTTTTTATTAAAATAATGGTGCCAAGTCAGCAATTCGTTAGGGCTCAACGGCAAAATTGACGGCAGGGACCAAATTGCTCCTTATCTCAAACCTCAGGGGTATTTTTGTTGAGTTTGAAAACTCAAGGACCAAAGTGTAACTTAACCCAAACCTCAGGGACTAAAAGTGTATTTTTCCCTTAAAACTATAAGTTATAAGAGAGATGCACATTTTGAATATGATTCAAATGATAGATTAATTAAATATGTGATATTTAGTTAATCATTGAATTAATTAATTATTAATTAATTAATTAGTTGGTTAATATTAATTTGGTTAAATGAGATTTAATTAAATTAGTTGAAATTATATGTTATGTGAGAGCAATGCATTTAAATATGATTTAAATGCACATAAGATTAATTGATTAATGTGATTAATTAATTAATATTTAATTAATTAAATTTATTTATTTTTTATTTAATTAATTTAAAAAATCAAATATTTTCTCTCACTTAATACGCAGGAGGGGGCTTTTGGTCTGATGATTCATTCTGCAGAATCTCTCCCAATATAATCTCTCTCTATCTCATTCTCTCTCAACAAGAAAACAGAGAGAAATTCTTCTCTGTTTTTCCCATCCCAAATTTGAGATTCAGAGATCCCACAATCTCGTTCCCAAACTCAGAGGATAACAGGGTAATCTTGTGGTGGTGTCCCAAGATTTCATTTTTGGTCCCCGACATTCAAGAAGGCGTTCTTGAAGAATTCAGAGTCGTCAGACGACGGTGAGTTTGCTTAACCTTGAATTGTAGAATTATGAATTCTTTTTTGCCAATGTATGAGTATTTTGCGAAACAAAATTAAATTGCATACAGTCCAATTGCTTCCACTGTAACGGAATTGGGAATTTCAATCCTTTAGAAGAGCCAAAATCAAGCATAAATGGGAACTCACTCTCATTGAAAGTAACATATCACGAGAGACATAGATTCGTCCACTGGAATGTAAACATTTATACCCCTTATGGTTAGCACTATACCCCAGAAACACACATTTTGAGCTGCGGAATTGAAATTTATGGGAGTTGTAAGGGCGGAGGCATGGGAAGCAAGAACATCCAAAAGTTCTAAAGAAAGTGTAGTCGGGGACCTGGTTAAACGCCTTTTCCCAAGGGGATTTGAAATCAAGAACAGGGGTGGGCAGGCGGTTGATGACAAACACAACAGATTGAAAGGCCTCCCACCAAAAATGAAGGGGCATATGAGATTGAGCAAGAAAGGCAAGTCCCATCTCAACGATGTGACGATGTTTCCGCTCCACAATACCATTTTGTTTACTGGTGTGTGGGCAGGAGTGTCGAAATTCAATACCCGAGGCCTTTAAGAACGGAGAGAACGAGCGAAATTCACCCCCCCCCCAAATCAGTTTGAAGAACCTTTATTTTCTTATCAAATCTATTTTCAACCAACGACTTGTATTGATGAAAGGAAGACAAAGCAGCCCTTGGTTTTAAGAGGAAAAATGTGTGTTAGACGAGTAAAATCATCAACGAAACTTATATAAAATTTATAGCCAGACAAAGATGGTACAGGAGAAGGCCCCCACAAGTCACATTGTATAATTTCAAGAGGTTGAGTGGTGTGTGAAACAGAGTTGGGAAAAGGATGGCGATGAGATTTGCCATATTGGCATGCATCACAAAAGCTTGAAACATTTTCATTGATAGGAACTTTCAGATTACAGGACTTAAAAGAGCAAGACTCAGCACTCTAGAGGCATGACCTAGACGCTGGTGCCACAACATGCGAGACACCATACAAGACTTAGACTCAACATTAGAAGCAGAATAGGCGCAAACATTAGGTTTGGACACAGCAGACTCAGACTTCAACAACTTATTTGAGGAAACAGAAACAGCAGCAAAAAGAGAGTTTGGACTGACTGTAGATGACGACTTTTGAATTGAAGGAAGCTCAAGTTGATACAACTCATCTTTAAGAACTCCTTGCATCACCCTCATTGTATCCTTGTCCTTCACAAAGCAAAAATTCGAGTTAAACTCAACAACAACATTGTTATCAGCTGTTAACTTAGCAATGCTCATTAGATTACGCCTTATATACGGGACATGAAACATATTTTTCAACATAATAGAAGAATTATCTGAGGTATGCACAACACTATCACCAACATGAGCTATCTGTAACTTATTACTGTTACCCACAGTGAGCTTTTCTTTACCATTATACTCATTTTTTTGTGGCAATATTCCCCAGATCAGCAGTGACATGGTTTGTGGCTCCATTGTCTGCTAGCCACTTCGGATCGTTGAGGATTTCAGGAGAGGTAATGTATGCTGCTGAGGAGCTTCTGGCAGAGTTACCTTGGGTGTTGTTGTTTGCAGAGTAAGGATTGTTGAATTCTTCCTCAAAGCGAGAATAGCAGTATGGTGCTAAGTGGCCGTATTTTCCACATAACTGGCATGTTGGCTTGGGTCCACCTCCTCGCTGGTTGTTCCTTCCTCTACCACGGCCCCGATTGTTGTTGTTACCACCTCGAAAGCCAGAGTTATTATTAAAGTTAGATGGGCCATTACCCTGGCTGTTGCTGCCTCTGTTCGGACTAAATTGCTTATGTCCAGAGTATTGTCTCTGTCTATTTGATGCAAAATGAGCTGCTAAATCAGATGAATCATTAGAGTTATTAGTGATTCCATATCGAGCTAGGGTTCCTTCGAAGTTGATTAGGATAGAGGCTAGTTCTTGCCAAGTATGGATGTCTGTCTTCGATTGTGCACAAAATCGGTACATATTCGGAATCTAAACCCGCCAAGACATACGAAATCAGATCACCTAAGGAAACAGGATTACCTGCCAACTGGAGATTTTCGGATGCCTGCTTCATTATCGCGAGGTACTCGATCATTTTCATTGAGCCATTTTTGGTATTTTTAAGAATCCCACGGAGGTGATTCACTCTTGCCTTATTGGTTGCTCCATAAACTTCCACTAAAGCCTTCCACACCTCTCTTGAGGTTCTGAAGTTAACCACATCGGCAGCTACTGCTGGTGTCATTGAACCGAACAGCCAACCGGAAAGAGCTTGATCTACAGTAACCCATTCATCAAACAATGGATTGTGCTCAAGCTTCTTAGTTCCAGACTCAATAGAGACCTCCACGAGTTCAGATGGCTGGGCTTTTTTCCTGAGAACATAACCATCTACTTTCTGCCCTTTGAGAATAGCTAGCACCATTCCTCTCCAGAGAAGATAGTTCTTCTCATCAAGCTTGACCATCAGGACTGTGCTAAACGGATGACCGAATGATGAGCTGATGATATTAGGGGTTGAGGAAACAACAGGGGCTAATGCTAAAGAAACTACAGCAGCGGTGGAGGATGATGAGCTATCGTCTGCCATGATGTTAGCCTAAACCTAGGCTCTGATACCAAGATTGACAAAGCAAAAAACGGAAAGGCAGAGAGCAATTCAGGCAAGAGACCGAGAGAGAAATCTTCTCTATATTTTCAATGATTGAATACAGGCCAGAGGCAGACAATAAATAGAGCAGGGGCTCCTAACGGAAAAAATATTTCGCCCCTAAGAATGCAACACGTATACAGATTAATAACAAATAATGAGGGAACGAACGACATCGTTTAATATACAAGAAGGACAATGTAAAAATATCACTCAAACGACGTCGTGTAAACATGTGTTCTAACACATACCCATGGTGGCACGAGTTTTCTTTGAAACGAAGGAGAAACTCATTCGTTTTAGATATGAAATGAAGGAGAAACTCATTTGTTTCAGATATGAAACAAACCTAGTTCTAATTTGTTTCCCTTCGTCTGGCTTCAAGTTGCGAGTCATGGGTCTAGTGGCAGAGCAACGTGACAATGCTTACGTGAGTAGTATGAGAGAGATTTTGAGGGGGAAAGGGATTTTCAGATGAGGCTAAAAAATGAAAAGAAAAAAGAGGGAGAAGAAAGGAGAAAAAAAATTTCTAGCGATGGTGACAGCGATTGGCAACGGCTAGTGGCCGACAACGGTGAAGGTAGGCTGAAATTAGGGGTTTAGAAGAAGAAAATGAAAAATGTGGAGAAGATGGGAAAATGGAACAAGAAATGAAAAAGGAAAATTTTAAAAATATATTTAAATTAAAAAATGAAATAATAAAAAAATTCTTTAAATAAAAAAATAAAAAAAATATTTTTTTAATAAAAAACAAAAGCCACGTGAGTTTTTTTTTTTTTTTTTGTTAAGAGTTAACAACAAAATGGATGAAGGGACTAAAATGAAACAAAATTCAAACCTCAGGAGTTAAATTGTCGAGTTTGAAAACTCAGGGATCAAAATGAAACCTAACCTAAACCTCAGGGACCAAAAGTGTATTTTTCCTATAACACTTATATTTAACTAAACTAATGTCATGCTTCATGTCTCATAATTTTTATCAATCAATATAACAACTTTATATTAATACTCATGAAAATTAAAGCATGCAACTCAATTTTCATTAATTAACATAACAATTACATTAATACTAATGAAAATTATCAACATCATGCTATCATATTATATAACAATTATATCACATATGATGCATGACCATGCTTAACCTATGGTGAGATTTTAAACTATAATTTTATGCAACATACACTTAATTAAACATACATTCATAATGCACATAAAATTAAATATTGAAAATAGACCGACTTTTGACATCCTAATGAAAAATAATTAAATTAACATAATCAAATTATATTAATTTAATTAATAAAAATTAAAATTACATTTAATAATGAAAAATCCGACCAACAATCAGCTCCCACGATCAACATCATGCAATTCTTAGTGGAAAACTCGGTTTGCATGATCCAGGGGGTTGCAGCGTTGAGAAGCTAGGAAGGCAGCTTCTCAACGCTGTGGCATTGAGGGGCTTCGCCGAGACGCTCCAATACACTGGTCACAGGCTTCACAGTGTCAAGACACTCTAGGGCAACTTCAAGACGTTGTCCTCTCGGCTAGACTGCTCTATTTTGATTTTAGCGCCAATTCTTCATGGAATTTGCTCATTCTTCCGGTCCTCCTTCACAGCAACTCTTTGCCATGAAACACATTGTAATAGCGTCTCGACGCTACTCGATTTTCTTCATTTTCTTTAGGGCATCTGAGGGTAACGTTGAGACATTGTCCATAGCGCCTTGACGTTGCCGCTATTTTCTATAAATAAGAAGCGTTTTCCAGCCATGAAAGGGGAGTTGATTTGGAGAGAAAATACCTTATTTTTGAAGCAAGCCTAATTGGAAGTGTTAGAGGAAGAACCGAAATGGAATTCCAAGGAGAAGCTCATGGATATCGTGACGGGGACGTGTGATTGACGCAAAACTCGAGTTTTTGTTCTTCTTTCCTTTAATCTTGTACCTTTTTCATGGACTTTTATTTGAATTTTTGTTTTGAGTTTGTGAACATGTGTAGCTAAGTTTGTTTCTTAGGGATTGATGTAGCCATTTGTTTATGGATTAATTGACATAATGTTTTTATGCTTAAATTCCATTCATGTATTTATTCGCTTAATATTTTGATCTACTAGTCATAGATTGATTGTTGATTGTTCTGAATCTTAGGTTGGAGAGAGGAGATTTAGATTAGCTCTTAAATGCAAGACTAAGGTAGTACTAAGAAGATTTAGGACCACTTTAAAAAGATTTAGGACCACTTTAAAAGTTGTAAAAATGATTAGACTTAAGGCCTTGCATATTAATGAATCTAGATAGGAATATTAGATTCTTATTTTGCGTGAGAGTTAATTATGCTCAGAAGAGATAGTTATTATCATAGGATCCTTGACTTATGGAATATTGCAAGTTGTCGAATACATTCAATTTAATTAATCTATAATTCCAATTGGTGAAATTAATTCCCTAAGATTTGTGTCTCCATTGAATTTCCCACTTTTAAGTTTTTGTTATTTGAATTCATTCTTTCATCATGTTTTGATCTCTAAATAAAATTGAATGATAATATTTGTGGTGCGTGAGTGGCTAAAAACCCAATCCAAAGGACGACATCCATATTTAATTACACACTATATATATTAAAACTTGACTCGTACACTTGCGGTAGGGTTTTTTAGCACATCAATTTTTTTTCTATTTTCAAGTGTTTCAATGCTATAATGGCGTCTTAGCGCTGTTTCCTCGGGCTTGACACTTGATTTTCTTCTTTCTCACTTGATTTCTTCTATTTGAGTTCATTTTCTCCGTAGTCTCTTTAAATTCTTCATTTTACTTCAAATGCTCGAATCCTACCAAATATACAAAGATATACGTGAAAATAGTCATTTAAGCCTCAAAACTACCACTAAATAAGCTCTAAACATAACTCACTACACGTTCTATCATAATTACTACAATTGATCTAACATTTTACAATATTTGTTATATATACACAGTGTCTGCATTGTTATTTACATTGTAATTGTTAGTATCCAGTTAAGGTGTAATTAGTTTTTTGTACTCAATTCTTATATATGACATATTTCCAACCACTAGAAATTATAATAGATAAAATTTTCTAATTCATCTTCTAAATGTCAATGCTCCATTTGATAATGATTTGATTTTTTTGAAGTTATGCTTGTTTTCTCTCCATTTTCTTACCATGGTTTTCATCTTTGTCGAATACAGCGGCAGACCTACGTAGGGCCCAGGGGGGCTCGAGCCCCCCCTCAACTTACAGACGAAATATAATGTATATTAAACGCCACAACAATTGACAAACATATGTATATAGCCCAGTGGTTCAAGCCTCCCCAATGCTTGTTTTCGCGCATGAGTTCGACCCTTTGTGTGCGTGTTTTCCTTTCTTTTCCCCTTAAATTTAGATTCCTTTTTTCTTGTGTCAAACTAAAAATGGTATACAACTATTTTAAATTTTAGTAAATTATTTTTAAAAATTAATAGAATGAAACGAAGGTATAATTCTTGTGAAAGAGAAAAAAAAAATCTATCTCACATTAAAAAATATTAATTGATTAAATTATAAGTCTGGTATATAAACTTTGAAAGTTGCTTTGTGTAATTCTTCTAAAAGGATCTTGAATTTAAAAATGTATTTAATTGGTTTTGAAATTTTCAATTTTGTATATAATAGACTTTCAACTTTTCAACCTGTTGCCTAATTGATCTTTAAGATATTATAACTTTTTTTTTTATAAAAAATGAATCTATTAGAAACAGAATTAATAACTATGTATGTTTTTTGTTTCTCATTTTTTAGAAACACTCCCAAAATTTGTATAGAACTTTTGGGAACAACTAAAACTAGTTTCTCCTTTTTTTGTTCTTGTTTCCAATTTTTTCCAAACATAAATAAGAATATAGGTTTATTATTATTGAATGTATAGGTGTTAGGGTCATGAAATTCTATTTTTCATTATTAAAAATGAAGAAACGGAAACAAGAAACGAGAACGTTACCAAACGGGCCCGTTGTTTCTCAAATTCTGTTTCTGTTTTTTTTTCTCTATCTTACATGCATGATTCATCTCTCTCTCCCATTCCTACACCAATCTCTTCTCTTTCTCTATTTTTGTAACCACTTCCTCGTCTTTTTTTTTAATCTTTTTTCCGTTATTTTGTTCTTTTCCCTTTTTTTTAGTTTTTTTTTCTTTTTTCGTTATTTCTTTCTCTTTCATTTTTTTATTATTTATGTTATTTCTTTCATTTTTTCCTTTTATTATCACTTCCACGACCTCAGACTAGCGATCACCATCGTTGACATCTGACTATCGATCTCCGCCGACTAGCCGCCACTGTCAACCTCCGACTATCAGCTGTCGCCAACCGACCGCCTCTGTCGACCTCCGACTGCCTGTCGCAACCAACCATAATCGTCGACCTCCGACAACCAGCTACTGTTGACCTCCGCTGACCGACCGCCACCATCCACCTCCGACTACTGGTCATTGTCGACCTCCATCGACCGGCCACTATTGACGACCTCCGACTATCGCCAGTTATCGACCTCCGCTGACCGACCACCACTGTCGACCTTCGACTACTGGTTATCGTCGACCTCCACCGACCGACCGCCACCGTCCACCTCCAACTACCGGTCATCGTCGACCTGCGTCGACGAACCGCCATCGTCAACCTTTGACTATCGATCTCTGTTGACTTCTGCCACTGTGCACCTCCGACTACCGGCAACAGTCGACAGCTACTGTCGACCTCCGACAATCGCTGCTATCAACCTCCACTAATCGCCCTCCGCCAACTGACCGCCACTGTCCTCCTCTGGCTACCGGTCTTTGTCGACCTCTAATACTAGTCGCAGTCGACTGCTACCGTTGAGCTCCGACTACTGGCGTCGTCGACTAACCACCATCATCGACCTCCGAATACCAGGCATCGTCGACCCCTGCTGACCAGCCTCCACCGACTGACCGCAACCGTCGACCTCAGACTACGGGGAGTCGCCGACCAGCCACTACCGTCGACCTCTGACTACCGGCAGCCGCCGACCTCCACCGAACGACCGCCACCGTCGACCTCTGACTACTGACCTTCGTTGGTCGACTGCCACCGTTGATCTCAGACTACTGTCAACCTCCGACTACCGGGCGCCGTCGACCAGCCACTATCGTCGACCTCTGACTACCGGGCGCCGCCGACCTCTACTAACTGACCGCCATCGTCGACCTCTGACTACTGGGCACCGTCGATCTCCGTTGACCTCTGACTACAGGTCGTCGTCGACCTCCGCTGATCGGCCTTCGCCGACAGACCGCCACCGACCTCCGTCGACCAGTTGCTACAGTCGACCGAAACGTTTTCCTTTTTTTCTTATTTTCGACAACTGCCGCCACCCGCCGACGACTTTTCCAGCATTCGCCGCTGACTGTCAGAATTGCTCAGTGGTCGGAGGTCGGTAGCGATGGTCGATGATCAACGACGGTGGGTGATCGGTAACAATGGTGGTAGTGATGAGGAAGAAGAAGGAGAAATAAAAAAAAATGTACTAAATTTTATTTTAACTAAAAAAACAAGAAACAAGAACCGATTATCAAACACATTTGTGTTACTGTTTCTTTTTTCAAAGAAACAAGGAACAGAAATAGTTATCAAACATGTTTCTGTTTCTAGTTCTTAAAAAACAAGAAACAAGAAACAGGAAACAAGAAACGAGAAACGAGAAACAGGAAATGAGAACGTTATCAAACGGGCCCTTATGGGCTTATTAGACACAAAACTGAAAGTTGAGACTTATTAGAAACTTTTTAAAGTTAAAGGCTTACTAAACATAATCTTGAAATTTTAATAACCAAAATTATAATTTAACTAATTTAATGTCAAAGTATATAAACTAATATCAATATGTTCAAAATTATTTTTAGGAAAAACATTAACTATAATGTCATTTTTATCATAATCCTATCAATGTGATATCAAATACATGTTTTATAATTGATTGGACACACATGATAATACTTTTTCAACAATAATTTTAACGAAAATCTAGGTAAAAATTACAACACTATTTAAAGTTAAGGTAAAAGTTGTAACACTTGTGTAAATTTAATGTGCAATTTCATGAAGTTGAAAGTTAAGGTAAAAATTGAAACACCTTACAATTTCATGGTAAAAGTTGATATTTTTCCTTATTTATATTTAGCCCCCCCTCACATGAAATTCTAGATCCGCCACTGGTCGAATACATATTTGAATTCTTAGCCAAATTCCAAAAACCAAAGCAAGTCTTTGAAAACTACTTTTTTTTTATTCTTTTTATTTTTTTTTAGTTTTTAGTTTTTAAAACTTGACTTGGTTTTTTAAAACATGAGAAGAGTGTAGATGACAAAACAAATAAACTTATGAGTAGTAGTACTGTTTATATGCTTAATTTTTTTTAAAAAAAAAACCAAATGGTTATCAAATAGAGATTAAGCAATTAGAAAGATTGTTAATTTATCTTGTTTTAGGTTGCTAAGTTTATTCTCTAAAAAGCATGTTTACGAAATATTATGTTGTTATGCCAATTTATCATCACTTAATTTTAAAAATCAATAATGAAGGTCGTGTTTGATAATTATTTGATTGTTGGTTTGGTTTTTGAAAAATAATCTTATAAACACTACTTTCACTTATAAGTTTCTTTGTTTTTTTAATATCTTCTTCCACTTTTTCAAAAACCAAGCCAATTTTTTAAAACAAAAAAAAGGCTAAATTATAAATAAATATATATATATATATATATATATATATATATATATATATATATATATATATATCCCTAAGCTATGGGGTTTGTTTAAAAAATGCCCCTGAACTTTAAAAAGTTAAAAAAAAGTCTATGAACTTTGGAAAAAATGTTAAAAAATACCCTTGTCGTTAATTTTTTGATGGAAACCGTTAAAGTTTCAGTTTCATTAATACCCTTGAACTTTAAAAAATAAAAATAAAAATAACCCTATTGGAAAATGCTTCTCTTTTTTTCTTCCTCTTACCATAAATTATTCCTCCATGAAAATTAATACAAAACTTTGCTTATAAAGGTTGTATGCAACACAACACCAGATGAAAACAAAGTTTGACATTGAGGGGCCGTTTGATAACCATTTCGTTTTCTGTTTTCTGTTTTTGTTTTTCATTTTTTAAAAACAGGGGTGTTTGATAACCATTTCTGTTTTTTGTTTTCTGTTTTTTAAAAACGTTTTTGAAATTATAAGTAAATTTCAAAAACAAAAAAAAAAATAGTTTTTAAAAACAGATTTCTGTTTTTCAAAAACTCATTTTTCTTTTAATGCTTACTTTTCTTCTCTTTTACCTATCTTTCTCCAACAAATTCCTTTCTCTATTTTTTTTTCTCTAAAACCTTTTTTACTCTATAAAATTTATTTTTCTCTATCTAAAATTTTCTCTCTCAAAACTTTTTTTTTTCTCTAGCTATTTCTAAAAACTTATCAATAATTTTTCTCTCCTTAATTAACATGTTCTAATTTTTCTTTTGAAAAAGAAAGTCACAAAAATTTTCTATCGCTACAACTTTTCTTTATTTTTCTCATTTTTCGTTATTTCTTTAGCATATATTTTACTCTTAACCTCATTTATTATCTCTTTAAATTTTCTTTTTTTTAATTTAATTTTTTTAATATAAATTTTATCGCTTTTACTCTTGTTTTCTACTTTTCCTCTAACTAATATCTTTTCTCGAGTCTAATAACTAATATTCTTTCTCTAAATATTTTATTTCATCTCTCTAAATTTTCTATGTTTAATTTTTCTCGTCTTTCCAAATAAAACAAAAAAAAAAAAAAAACTTATCTTGAAAACATTTATATTTGTGTCTCTAAATTTTTGTTTCAACGTCTCTACACATTTTTCTCTCTCTAAAACATCTTTTCATCTTTCTAATTTTTAAAAAAACTGAAAACCAAAAACAGTTATCAAACAATGTTGGTTTTCTGTTTTTTAAAAACAGAAAACAAAAAACAGTTATCAAACATATATGGTTTTTGTTTTTAAAAAACAGAAAACCAAAAACCAAAAACCAAAAACAGAAAAACCAAAAACCAAAAAATAAAATGGTTATCAAACGGAGCCTGAGTATTTCAATTTCAAAAAGTGTAAAGAAGATAAGTGGGAGAAAACACACACACACATGTATGTATGTATGCATTCTTTCCTTTTTGCTCTTTGTGTATGTTAGTGATAAGAAAAAGAAGTGTCTATAAGATAACGGGTTTGGTCCAGTTTACAAGATTAATTAATCAAAAGTTTTATATATGATTTTGTTGTTATTAATATTTAGGGAAAATTACCTTTTTGGTCCCTCAGTTTTGAAGGATAGGTGCGTTTGGTCCCTGAGTTTTCAAAATAGACCTTTTTAGTCCCTGAGTTTTGAGAAATAGGTTTAAAAGGTCCCTAAGTTTTCAAAATAGACCTTTTTAGTCCTTGAGTTTTGAGAAATATGTTTAAAAAGTCCCTTATATTATTTTTTAAATTTTTATAAATTAATACTTTTTAATTTTGTTAATTTAAAAAATCATTCAATATTAAAATATAATAAAAATTATTAGTTTAAAAAAGTTGAAAAAATAAAACTAGGGACTTTTAAAACCTATTTCTCAAAACTTAGGGACTAAAAAGATCTATTTTGAAAACTTAAGGACCTTTTAAACCTATTTCTCAAAATCCAGGGACTAAAAAGGTCTATTTTGAAAACTCAGGGACCAAACGCACCTATCCCTCAAAACTCAGGGACCAAAAAGGTAATTTTCCCTAATATTTAAGAAGTGTTAAAACCACTATACAACAATAGTTTCATTTATTTTTTTTTGCCAAAGCGAGCTTATCTCAGCGGTAATTGGCATGTACCATCGACCATGAGGTCAGAGGTTTGAATCCCCCCACTCCTAAACATTGATGTACTAAAAAAAATAGTTTGATTTATTTTTCGTAAAATGAATATAGAGCAAACTAATGGGTACTGGTTGGCGAGGAAATTATATTGAAAAGACTATCAACACAATGAAGTCCATCTTGAAGTTACGGTGAGAGAAAAAAAAACCTATAAGGTTTTTTTTTTTTTTTTTTTTTTTTTTTTTTTTTTTTTTAAAGTTCAAGGGTATTAATGTAATTGAAATTTCAATGATTTCCATCCAAAAATTAACCGCAATAGTATTTTTGAACATTTTTATAGTTCAGAAACATTCTTGAAACTTTTTAAATTTCAAGGGCATTTTTTTAAACAAACCTCATAGTTCACATGAATATTTTTTTTTAATATAATTTAGCAAAAAAAAAAAAAGTTTTAAAAAACTTGTATTTTGTCTTTGAATTTGGTTAGGAATTCAAATGTGTCCTCAACAAAGAAACAAAGATGAAATCCATGTGTTCATACGTAACTTCGAAGATGAGACACGTGGAATAAATATGTATTCGTATTTATGTTGTATGCGTATGTGTGTACAATCTCTAACTTTAATCATCTGGTTCTCTCTCTGTGTGAGTGTGTTTCACTCGAAGGTTGGAACACTTGATCTCAAGTTTGAAACTTCAATCGATTGCTTGGAGTCTTGAAGAGTCTTTGGTCTTCAAAGGTTGTTGAAGTCTTCTAGTCTTGAAGGGTCTTCAGTCTTCAAAAGTGTTTAGTCTTCGGGGAGTGTTCAGGTCCCGAAGAGTCTTTGTTTTTCAAGGAGTGTTGAAGTCTTGAAAAATGTTTAGTCTTCAAGGAGTGTTGAAGTCTTGAAGAGTGTTTGGTCTTCAAAAGGAGTGTTCAACACTTGGAAACTTATTGCAGAGAGTCTTTAGTCTTCAGACTTGGTGGAGTCTGGTGAGAGTGTAAAATTTTTTAACATCTTGTCTTTGTGAGAGTGTAAAATTTCTAATCTCTTCCCTTTGTGAGGTCTAGCATTTTTTTAATCTCTAAAATGAAGGAGAACCCATCTATTTATAGAGTTTTTCATGGATGGGCTCTAGTGACTATTGGGCTTAACAACCTGGACTTGAGTTTTATTAGTATTGAGTTCAAGTATTTGGTCTTGGGTTTGGTTTATATTTGACCCAAAAACCATTTGACCCAAACATTAAAAGACCCAAATTTTTGTTCAAATTAATTTTATAATTAATTGATCAAATTAATTCTTTTAATTAATTAATCAAATGAACATTTGACCTTAAAATTTTATAATTGTCCAATCTTCAAATTAAATTTGGGACATATGTCAATTTATAATTGGTCCCAAATTTAATTATTTTTTTGTAATTTCGTTATTATTTTTAAATAATGACGTGAGAATTTGTGGCCAACATTTCTCTTTCAACACCAAAGAAATTGAGAGAAAATAAGTATAATTTTCAAAAACCAAAAATAAAAAATCACATCATGGAGGGGACAAAAAAAATGTCAACCCACGATCCTAAATTGAAACTATTTAAACAATATATAAACTAAATTAAAAAAAAAAAAAAAACATCATATCAATAGATAGTATATCATATATAAAGCTTCTTACAAAAAAAAAAAAAAATCATATATAAAGCCTAAACTAAAAAAGAATAAAAAGAGTTTTTTTTTTTTTTTTTTTTTCTAGAAAGAAAAAAGAAAAAAAGGCAAGTTCGACACGTCGTTTGGCAAATATTGGCTGAAACGACAATTTGGGTTGGCCTTATTTCATTCTCTTTACCCTTAAACCTCTGAGATGAAAATCCCCCGGAAGGCTCAGCGATGAATACACCTCGCCCTCTTTGGGCTTTCACGCGGCTGCTTTGCTTCATCAGAACGGCCGCCTATTCCTCCGCCGCCGTTAATGCTCCGGCCACCGCCTCTAACTCCACTTTTCCCCTCAAGAATGTGACCAAGTCGAACTTCGAAGCTGCGCTATCGGAGCTTCGGACCCATGTCCGAGCTGCGGATTTCGTTGCCATCGACCTCGAGATGACCGGCATCACCAGCGCACCTTGGCGAGAATCGTTCGAGTTCGATCGCTTTGATGTTCGCTACCTTAAAGTCAAGGACTCCGCCGAGAAGTTCGCTGTTGTTCAATTCGGCGTCTGCCCGTTCCGTTGGGACTCTGCCAAGAACTCATTCATCGCTCATCCGTAATTGATTTTCTTCTTTGTTTGATTTGGATTTCCTTTGGGTACTGCGTAATTTCGTTCCAACTTAGCTGTATAGCGAGCTTACACTGATGGAGAAATGATTTCTTTTCGTGGAATTTGACATTGTGCCGCTCTTTGAGTTGCAGGCATAATTTCTTTGTCTTCCCGCGCCGAGAAATTCAAGTTGATGGCACTTCTTCCGAGTTCCTGTGCCAGACAACCTCCATCGAATTCTTGGTTAAATACCAGTTTGATTTCAACGCTTGTATATATGAAGGTAGTTTGTTTTCATGTTTCTCCTTGACTCTATGGATAGAAAATTAATCTTCAAGATACGAAGACTGCATCGAATTCAGTTTATACGATTTTTCAGTCTGATTGCCAAGCATAATCGTAAACTTTTTAGTCATTTCATTGCCTGGCTCTTTTGGTCGTCTCGGATTTTGAGAACTTGAATTGTAATTAATCTCAGGAATATCTTATTTGTCCAGAGCACATGAAGATGCGGCACGCAAAAGCCTGGATTTTGCATATGGGGATGAAATGTCAGATGAATCTTCTAATGTGACTAATATTAGGGATAAGAAGAGGATCGGCATTGCTGATGTTTTATTCAAGAAAAGAATGAAAAACAGATTGCATGAATGGCGGGACAGATTACTATCTGAGAGAAACATGGAGTTCCAGGGCCAGGAATGCTCGAATAATTACCAACGACAATTTGAAACAATTTTCTTCAAGATGCGCCCTGCTCTTAGTTTGAGCGATTTCACCTCTCATCAGACAAGGTTGATTCAGCTGGTAAGATAGATTTTTTCCCTCGATAAATGGAGGTTTAAGCGTTCAGATAGTGATAAAGTTGTTCTTTCATATTTGATATGAATTTAAACATTAATGCCCAAGTTTGTGTGCGTAGTTAATATGGGACATGAAATAGGATGGAAATTAGAGTAGTGGGAAATGTGATTTTAGTATTCTAGGAAGTTGGTTATTTTTTGAAGTTGCTAGATGCATTGTAGTTGTATCTTTTGTTTGTTCTGTGAAGAAACTAACTCTCTGTGACAAAATATTTTTCTAATCCAATATTTGGCTAGTTATTCATCAAGTCTGTTTATGCTTGGTAGCATGTTAGTTAGTTTAACTATCTGAAGAATATTAATCATTCAATGTCCTTTCTGTGAGATAACTTGATGCTATTTCTTTAAGTGATGTTCATGTGGAGGAGAACACATGCAGGTAATTAAGAAGCATTTTGAGGATCTTTGTTTTGTTGTCGTGGATAGTGGCGATGCTGATCTACAACTATTAGTCGTGTACGTGGATTCTAAAGATGATAAAGAGCTGCTCATGGTTAGACACTTTCCTTTTATCAGTTTCGTATGAAAAGAAAGACACTTTCCTTTTATGTCATCGCAGAACTTTGACTAGAAACTAGGAAATGAGATAGTTGAAATGAACACAAATATCTTGACTTGGTTACTTTTCTTTTTAACCTTTTAATTTACATTTAAATATGTACTTATTGGGTCAGCAGTAGTGGAAAACAATATGTGAGGTCTACAGCCTTGCTTGTTGTACTTCATGCTTTTGGAAGAGAAAGATATGTATGTAAAAAGCATTAAAAAAATTTAGAGCCCCTAAAAGCAAATACTAAATATCATAATTAATGCAGAAAGAGGTAAACAGTGATAGGCAGAAAGCAGCTGAAATGAAGATCCAATCTGCAATTGGGTTTCGTCATGTTATCGATCTCCTTTCATTGGAAAAGAAGTTAATTATCGGTCATAATTGCTTCCTTGGTAAGGCATTCATCCTTAGTTTCGTAGTCGATAATTAATTACAAATTCCATTCTCAGCTGATACATCTGTTTTCTGGACCAGATATTGCTCACATACACAGCAAATTTATAGGTTCTCTTCCTTCAACTGCTGAAGAATTCGTCTCTTCTATTGGAAAACACTTTCCATACATCATGGACACCAAAATTCTATTAAATAGCAATATCATTCTTCAGCAACGGATGAAGAAGTCTAGCACATCTCTATCCTCTGCATTTGGCTTATTATGCCCACATATTGCTTTTAGCTCTGCCTTCAACTCTGGTGTGCAACTGGAGGTTCAAGTAGATGATTTAAGGTAGGTTTTTCCTGTCATATGTGGATGGGTAGTCTTTTCAATATTGAACTGCGTCATAACTCATTGGTGAAATTCTAACTCGCAGACATGAACAATGAATTTTCTGACCATTTGTATGAATTTGCATGTGTGTTTTCCATTGATGTATTGATTATAAGTGTGTTGTTTTCTTGAAGAATTCGAAGATTAATCAAGTGACATCCTGAAATTATTTTGAAACTGAAGGTATTTAACAGTGATTAAAATTTATTATTAAATTCTTATTGCATCTGTGTTTCATTTCAATCTCTGTGCAGATCCTCCAACTGGAATTCTGGAGATAAGCATGAAGCTGGGTACGATGCTTTTATGACAGGATGTGTATTTGCTCAAGCATGTAATCTCATTGGAATCGATTTCGTACTTCGTTCACCTTCTGAAAATTTAGCTGACAATGAGAAATTGCAGAAGCATGTAAACCATATGTATTTGAGTTGGGCCAGTGGAGATATTATCGATCTGAGCACCGGTAATAGAATGACCGAGTCTTTGAGGTCTAACAGATCTAAAAAGCATCAAGCAAAAATATCGTTCGAGAACATTGTTTTAATATGGGGATTTCCCGCCAACCTCAATGCAAGGAAGATCAAAGAGTGCATCTCTAAAGTCTTTGGCGTGTCCAATGTCATTAGCGTCTACCATTTAGATGAAAGTGCTGTGTTTGTGCAGTTCGCGAAGCCAGAAATGGTTTCTGAATTTCTTGACCTAAAGGAAAACTTGGAGAGGCATGATAATCCGATATCAGTTTTGCATCCTTTGGCTGAACTTTTTGGAGCTAGAAATACTCATGCTGCAGGCTATGAAGCATACATGAAAATTTGCAGCTCGCCCATTTCTAAACTCTTGTTTTCTGATCAAGCTGAGGCAGTTGGGGTTAATCGAAAGACGAAGTCGACAAAATTTGAGGCAGTAAAGAGCCAAATGCATGAAGCTGCACACAGATTAACTATTGAGACATTAGATGAAAACACTGAAATACAGGAGACCGAGATCGGGGCAAATGATATTAGCAGCACTAACTACAGTATTTTACGATCTTCTTCGATGTAAACTCACTCTGAACACTGAAAATGCATTGATTTTTTCTTTTTTTTGCAAATTGGCATTGTACATTGCAATATTAATGGAGAATGCTGTAATAGTTATTAGTTAAGGAAATGGAAGCCTAAGTTATGGCAGTAGAGAATTGGATTCTTTGTATGTGCTGCAATTAAGCAGAAACCACATATAGAGTTCAAATAGATTGTATTGAACTCCCCTTCAGTTTCTAGACACTTGCAAAGTACATGAGGGCAACACCAGTCGATAAACCAATAAAAGAATTTAACAAAATCAGGCACAAGAACAAGAACACAAAAGTTACTTTCAGTCTATTTGGACAACGGTCGTCTTTGAAGATTCCCATTCTCCTCCTTCCTCTACTATAATGTCATCCACAGTCAGTGAAAAGCCACAAGAAAATGTTAGACTAGGCTTCATTTTCGGTACGAACACCGGCTCTGCCTCATTGTTGAGAATCTGTAGGACCTTCCTCATCGAAGGCCTCACCGAGCTATCTGGGTTTGCACAGCTCAATCCGACGAGTAACAGCTTCCTCATTTCTTCTTCCCTGAACTCCCCGTTCAACCTTTTATCGGCTGCTTCGATGATCTTGCCATGAGAATGCAAACCCCAAACCCAATCTACCAGATTGACCATCTTTTGAGTACCTGCTTCTCTTTCGATCGGCCTCCTCCCACAGGCCACTTCGAGGATAACCACACCGTAGCTGAAGACGTCGGTTTTCTCAGTCGCTTTCCCATATTGAAGGTACTCAGGTGCAAGGTATCCCATTGTTCCTGCAGTTAGAGTCGAAACCGGGCTCTTGTCGTGATCCATGAGCTTCGCCAATCCAAAATCGCCCAATCTCGCATTGAAGTTCCCATCCAGCAGTACATTACCAGTCTTTATATCTCTGTGGATGACCTGCTGCTCACATTCCTGATGTAGATATGTCAACAGAGAGGCCAACCCAACAGCAACGTTGAATCTGTGAGACCAGTTTAACAAGCTAGCTTCTCCTGATTCCTGGTAAAGCAGCCTATCAAGGCTTCCATTCGGCATAAAGTCGTAAACAAGCAACAGTTCGTCCTTCTCGACACACCAACCTTGGAGCTGAGCCAAATTCTTGTGCCTCAACCGAGCTATGATCGATAACTCAGCCAGGAACTCGGTCTTCCCTTCGTGGGAATGCTTCGATCTTTTGACCGCCGAAATAGTTCCGGATGAGATGAAAAAAGCTTTATAGACAGTCCCAAAAGCTCCATTGCCAATGATCCTACTGGAGTGA
Organism: Luffa acutangula; assembly: GCA_036850905.1. Classification (NCBI taxonomy): domain Eukaryota; kingdom Viridiplantae; phylum Streptophyta; class Magnoliopsida; order Cucurbitales; family Cucurbitaceae; genus Luffa; species Luffa acutangula. The sequence continues at coordinate 37,879,419 of CM072094.1, read as the reverse complement.
AACCCTTTTGTGGCTGTCTTAAGTTCTTTATATCTAAACTCTCTAGGACCTGTCAAAAGCTCCGCCTTGAAGCTCTTCTGAGTCCTAATCTTCCTCCATTTCCTAAGCGAAAAGAAACCAAACACAGCAATCACATCACAGAAGAAGGCCGGTCCAGCGATGCCGAGACCCAACCCGAGCCTACTACGATGTCCATTGCCAGAATCAGATATAGAAATATTAGGAGAAACAATCACAGAGCTATCAGAAACATTATGAGGATTAAATTTAGGCCTAGCAGGAACAAACCCAGAAGTATAAAAGCTCCAACTCTGAATCAAATGAAGCTCAGTACTCCCTTCAGTCGAACCCGAAAACCCGACATACATAACCTCCTTGAGATAGCTCGAAAGATCGACATCGACTTCGAGAAGCGCTTTGGGAGGCTTCAAAGCAGAATGACTCAAGAAGACCCTCAACCTACCCTCCTCATTCTTGTACTCAATCCAAGCCGTAATCAACTTGCCACACTTGAGATTGACCCCCTGAGAAACAGGGTTGGCCGTCTTGATCATAATCAAGCTCTCGATGTCCAAACCAACATGATGGTCATTGGGATCACCGAAGTAAGAATCGAGGCGCGTATCAAACTCAACGGCCACAAACTTGTTCTTGGTCAATTGGGAGGAATTGACGAGCCCCAAATACCCACCTGGACTGCCGAGGGTCTGATTATCAGGCGAGAGGAAGAAGGAAAGGCCATCGCCGAAGGAAGTGGGGTTGATGTTGGTGATGGAGAAGGAGAATCTTGTGGAGAAAGAGGCGGTGATGTTGGAATCGGCGTCGTAAAATCCGATGGGTTTGTTGTAAATAACGGCGCCGGCGCTCGAGGAAGGGACGCCGAGCTCCTTGGTGAGGCCGATTACGCCGTCGCGGAGGTGGGAATCGCCGAGGAGAGTGAGGTTTCTGATGTTGAAAGAAGTGAAATCGAAGCCGATGCTCTGTACTTTCAGTGGGGGGAAGAGAACGAGGAAAAGGGCGAAAACGAGAAGGTTTCTTGGGGGCATTGGCGATGGAAATGGGGAATTTAGCATCGATCTGGAAATGGGTTTTCAAGAACTGAGAGGATTGAATTCAATCCAGTTCTTGAGAGAGAGATGTGTTAGTGCTTAGTGGGAATGAAAATGGAGTTTAAACGGTTAGAAATCGGGCAGTGTGGGGTATGAGGTTTGAAAATAATGCAGAAAACAGAGTTTCGCAACGGTACTGAAAGAGTGTGGAAAACGACGACGTTTTTTCGGTCAAAATAATGATTTAATAATTGATAGTAAAGTGTTTTTTTTTAATAAGTTTCTGTGTCAGTTTTAATTATTCTCGTTTGACGAATGGTAAGGGAAACACCATCTGGTGTATAGATACTCTGCAGTTTAATAATTTAATTTTGATTACAATCATTTAAATTTTATTTTGAAAAAAGAATAAATATGCCCAATAGTTTTTAATTGTTTGGGTAATGGTTAGCAAGGATGCAAATATAAATATCCGTAGCAATACCGGTAACTCAGATTTATGGATATATCGACAGATATTTGGATATCGATCGATATTCAGAGAAAAATCACGGATATTATGGAAACTTCTAAAAATATTGTGAATTTTTTTTGTGAAACTTTAGAGAATAAGTTTGTTTAAGTAATAAACTACTACTTAACCAACGAGGCTGAAAGAGATTTATGATAACTTTTGGCGATATTTTAGTTATGTTTCAAATATATTTCGGCGATTTCTGTGCTTTTTTTTTTGCGTTTTTTTCCTTCCGTTGGATGATAAATTGGTAAAAACGATGTTAACCCCCATATCTCTATCGGACCCGCGAAAAATTCGATATTTCGGCAATATTTCATGATATTTTCATCTTTGATTGTTAGTTTGATCCTTAATCTTCGAAAGTTCTTAATTAAATTATTTTTTTTAAAAAATAAATTTTGTTGAAAATGGTTGATGTGTTCTTAATTATTAAATTTATTTTTTATGCATTTAGTTATTAAGACTCGTTTGATAACCATTTCGTTTTTTGTTTTTTGTTTTTTTTAAAATAAGCTTATAAACACTTCTTTCATCCCAAAATTATTTGTTTTTGATATCTACATCATTTCCCTATTTTAAAAAACCATGGCAAATTTTGAAAAAAAAAAGTTGTAATGACCCGAAAAAAAATAATTTTTATATATTAAATCTTTCTTTACTTTATTTAATTGGTTTCTAAAGATCTTTTGAATTTGAATTTATTCTTTTTCAAATTAGAAAATAAATCTGATTTATCTTTTTTTTTTTTTAAAAAAAATAATCTTTTAGGTTTTAGGCTTAATTTGGGATTGTTGTAGCTTTCAAAATAATTGCCCGTAACTTTGCTTTTAGAAAAATCAGCTTTGAAATGAAGTAAAATAGTGTTTGGTAAATTTCAATTTTAAATTAGAAAAAAACTAGTTTCCGTGTTTGGTAAATTAATACTAAATTGTTGGGATTTAATTATAAGGATCACAGTAGACTTATTATTTCAAATATTTTGTTTATTAATACTTAATTTATAATTTATTATAAGATAATTATTTAAAATTTTGTATAATTTAAATTGTATCTAATTATGTTTAATTAATCTAAAATATTTGATAAAAATGTAAGAAAAAAAATTATTATAAAAATTGAATTAATCAAATTTTTATTCATATGAAAGAGAGCATATGTAAAAAAATATATAAGAAGGATAAATTTGAAATTTAAAAACAGTTAGAAAATGTGATAGATTTTTAGAAAAACTAAATCTAAAAGCTGGTATCTAAGAGCTTTTGCACAGTAGAATAAATTAAAAAGTGATTCTCGATAGATTAATTAATAATCTGTTTTACCAAACAATTTAGGCGGTTAAGATTCTCTGATAATAGCTTTTTACGCTAGCAAACGCAACTCCAAACGGGGCCTTAATCCGAATTCTTTGTAAAAGAGCTTCTAATTCTTTTTATGTTTAGGGTATAAGGTTTAAGAAGAACCTTTTGCACTTTCCTAGGAAGGCCTTCCTACTCCTTGAGAAAAAGTTTTCTTCCCTTGTTTTTCTTTTGTTTTCTTTTATTTTTGATTAATTGAATTTTGTTCTTCAAAAGTTTTTTTGTCTGAATTTTTTAATTGTCCTCCCCTTGAATGGATTGTGGTGAAATTAGTTTTCAAACCTTTTCACTTAAAACTTGTTTTGTTTTGACCTAAATTGTTTTATCAAAGTTTTTAGAGCTTTTGGTTTAACTTTAAGATTTGATGAAAATGAATTTTTCTAGAATTTTCAAGTCTTAAATTTCTTTAATGTTTGGGTTTTTTTTTTTTTTTTTTTTGTTTAAAGTGGATTCTTTTTGTTAAAAAAAGTTTGTATTTCGTTTGGGTGGCTTGGATAATTTGACTGTTAAGAGTTAGTTTAGGTTAGTTTGTGAGATTTGAAATGTGTTTGAGTTAGTTTATTGGATGTGGATTGAGTATGAGTAAATTAGAAACTTTTGGATGAGTTTGTGGGATTTTAAAGTACACTTGTTTGTTTGCCTTGGAGAGTGATGCCAATTGAGGTTTTGATTCAAGTTTCGTTCTTTTTTCTTCTATATATTTATACTCGAAAGTTTCTTTGGAAGAGTTTTATTCTACAGACGGAGAGGGGGGGGGGGGGGGGGGGGGGGGGGGGGGGGGAGGGTCTCCTTGTAATTGGCTTTATTGAATGACGGGAAAAACATTCTCTTCAATCATCTCTTTGTGACTTCATTGCTTTAGCAAATGTTTTGTTTTCCATGGACACCTCAACCTTCCGACCATCCATTTCTTAAAGAATTAGTTTATGAAATTTATATTAAGTTTTAGTTATTTTGTCGTATCAATTGAGATTTTGTTAGATTTAGTTAGTTTTCTATATTAGTTTTTATGTTCTATTATAGTCATAATTGGGCTTAGAAAGGATTTTCCTCTAATGTCATAGTTACTTGGTTGTATGGATATCCTACCGTTACGATAGCCATATAAATCGACGAGTTTGTATGATTTGAAGTGTGTTTAGATGAGTTTATGAGATGTGGACTGAGTGAGTGAATTAGGCACAATTTTCGGCTTGTAATGAGTGAGAATTAGTTACGCTAGGCATGTGTTCCGCTTTTAAGAGTCAATTTAGGTGATATTGTAAGCTTTGAAGTGAGTTTGTTGAATTTATAGAGTTTGGACACTTTTAAATCACTTAGAATGTTTAACTATAATTTTCTAGTGTTATGTGATAGAGAATTTTAGGAAGTATTTAAAACATTGTGGTCAAGGAGGATACTTTGTGGCTTGGACACATGTTTGACTTTTAAGGGTGAGTTTAGGTGAGTTTGTGAGGTTTGAAGTATGTTTAGGTGGGATTTGGAGTAAGTTAGACACATTTGTTTTGGCTAAGGTTAGTTTGGTGAGTTTGTGGGACGTGGAGTGAGTTTGAGTGAGTTAAGATGTATTTGTTTGCTTTAAAGTAGTTTGGATGAGTTTATGATATTTGGAGTATGTTTTGGTGAGTTTTAGACAAAGTTTTTACGTTTAAGTAGTTTGAGAGTAAGTTTGTAAGATTTTGAAATGTGTTTAAATGTGGTTTGGATTTGAGAGTAAGTTTTTAAGATTTTGAAGTGTGTTTAAATGTGGTTTGGATTTGAGAGTATGCTTGGGTGAGATTGTTGGATTTGAAGTGAGCTTAATTTGAGCAAGTTATCTGTGTTAGGTTGAACATAGACACTTTCTAAGTTTGTATGAGAGTCAAAATGTCACTTAGGGACTTTTAGCCCACTTAAGTACCTTTAAGTTAGTTTTATTAATTATGCAAGTCGGACAAGTTGTTATGTGCTTTAGGTTTACTTTAAATGTGTTTTTGTTCATTTTTCCTTTCATTGTGATGTTCTCTTGTGTTCTTTTTTGTAGCAACTACAATGATATAGAGCTTATGAATGTAAAGACTAAGGATCTTGAAGAAACAACATAGATTACATTGATATAGAACTTATTAGACAACATTTAATGTATTAGTTTGACCAAATTCTATATCATGGTGTACAAATGTTCCCTTATAGTTGAAGTCTAGTGTGGAATTGATGTGGTGTACAAATTCTACACACTTAGTTTGTATGTAAAAATTTGACCAAATTGGGTCCAATGATGTATAAAAATGATTATATATGTATTTATATATTTTGTGTAAACAATTGGAGTGATTTATTTTGAAAACATGTGTATTGACAGGTAACAAACAATATAATTGTTGTGGATTGATAGGATATATAGAAGTTATTAGAAGTATTTTTATGATGTTCAAAATTGTCATGAACAAGTTTTTTGTTACAATAGATAACTATCAAAGAAAATATTTGTTTGACACTAATGTTATAGATAATTTTGGACCACTCTGATGCACAAGGAGTAGACGAGGACAACCGGGCAGAAATAGGACCAGGAAACCGACCCAGAGGAAGACCAGACCAGAGGGTCGGGCCAACATTCGGCCCGTTTGTGCGGGCCAAACTTGTTCGCCTCCTCTCGGTCCCTGCTGCCTCTGGCTGCCTCGGTTCCGCCTGGTTTGTCTCGAAACGCCTCCGAATTCCTAAAAACCCTAAGAGCATGAGTAGGTATTTAAACTCCTCTTCGTCACTGAAGAAGGGCATGAGTTTGATATCTTTTTATTTTTTGAAACAAGTTTGATATCTGTTGGGTTCCTCAAGTTTTAAAATAGATATTTTATCCCAACCCTAAAACTTAGTTGAATAAGATAAGAAGACTTGGAAAGAGGGACAGAGAAGTTTGGTAGGGAGGAGAAGGAAATAAAGAAAAATAAGAGAGGACAAAAGAGAAAGGGATGCCAACTCACAATAGTATTTACAAGGTCAAGAAGCCCACATAGCAATTACTATTAGCTATCAATTCATATGTTAGTCAACTAATGATGAAATGAAGTTTAGGAACTATTTATAACCATTTTCTAAACATCAATTACCAAACTCCCGTTTGATAGTCATTTTGTTTTTTATTTTTAAAAATTGAGTTTCTTTGTTTCGTTATCTATCTTCGTTTTATGTTTTCAAAAATCAAGTCAAGTTTTAAAATAATAATAATAATAATAATGATGATAATTTTTAAAAACTTGTTTTTATTTTTGGAATTTGACTAAGAATTCAAATGTGAAGTAACAAAGATCAAAACCATTGTAATGAAATGGAGGGAAAACAAGCATAATTTTCAAAACCCAAAAACCAAATAGTTATCGGACGAGACTGATGGAGAGCTTGTCGAGGCCTCCCAACCAAATAAAATTTATAAAATTCCGACTCCCAACTACTCTACAGTAGTAGTGGTCGGGTTGTCGACAGGGAAGGGTGTTCTCTAACGTGATTTAGGTTTCTATGCAAAGTCACAAACAGGGGAGAATTTGAAACGATTTTTGTAAAATAAAAGACAGGGATGTAAAATAGTGCCAGAGTAAAAATAACATGCAACAAAGAAGAAAACGGGTTAGAAAATCTATGAATAAATGGGATTGCTGGATTAGGATTTAACTGCTTGAATGATTGCAACTTGACTTCCTAGTTTTCTAAAAAAAAAATCAATTTCGTGCAATTCAAATTGAGCCCGGTAGTGCTTCTTGGCTACTCGGAAGATCCTCCTAACTAGCCTATGTTTAATTAATTAATTAACCTGGGATCCCACATGCAACTAATCTAATTAATTAATTTATATTATGTTTGCTACCTCGCATGCATAGTCCAATGATCACCAAGTTATTTTTAATTAATCTTAAACTAGTAATCCGAGATCTCGCAATTACTTACAAAAATTAGTTGCTTTACGCACAAGCGTCCGAAATTGAATTAATCGAACAAAACAAGAATTCAAATTCAATCCAGAAAATTTTATCATGCATCTTAGGTCTATCAAAAGTATACACTAATCATGTGAGATTTAGCGATGAACTTGCTTTAGCCTAGTGACTATCCCAAATAACTAATAGAATGCATACAACCATATTCAAAGAGGCGTCAATTCAAAGAATCCAATCATACACATTGGTTTAAACGAGATGACTTGAAAAGCAACAATCAAATCACATAAAATTCATGTAAAATCCAATCATACACATTGGTTTAAACGAGATGACTTGAAAAGCAACAATCAAATCACATAAAATTCATGTAAAATTCTTGAAAACTCAGCCAAAGTCTACAATCATTCAAAACAATTCCCACTCCAACAATTCAATGAAAATTACCTACTCATAATCAATGGAAACAACAAATAAATTCAATACAATGCATATAAGAATCAACCTAAAAAGGTGAAAACTTAAAGAAAGCGTAAGGAATCGAAAAAAGTGCGAAGACGTTAGGGCCAGCGTCTCGACGTTGTCCTGTTTTCCAGCATACTGCCTTCCTTTTCCAGCTTTATCTCGACTTGCTTCCTTTGGGACTCGAACCTTTGACTCCTTGGCACTAGTCTTCAGGTTTGCCACATTCCGCTCGAGTCTTCTCACTTCTTTGTCATCCGTGAACTTCGAGATGACTCAAAAATGCTCCAAATAGCCCAAATTAGCACCAATTTGTGTGGTTCATTTCCAATGCTCGAATTATAAGTGGACAAACAAACCGTAAAATACATTCTAACAAATCTAGATTAGCAGTAATAAGATAACACGAATTAGGTGCTACGAGGGACCTTATTTATTTATTTTTAGATATAGAAATAAATAAATAAGGCCGTGTAAAACCATTTTAAGTTGTTTCTAAATTTGGAAAGAACATTATTTTGTTTAAATCTATTAAAATATATTTCGATATTATATTTGTATGCAGTTAAAGTTATAAAGTCCAGTAATTTCTCCAACCCAAAGATCATTTTAATTAATTAAAATTTTTAGAAAAAAAATCATTAAAATAAAATAAAGCTTTGATTAAGTTATAAATATAGTCTCTAAACTTTGATGATTCGATCTACCTAGATCCAAACTTAAAAAACTTTTAATTTTCTGAACTTTTTTTTTAAATTTAATTTTGTGGATCTTTTATCAATAAAACAATTATAAGAAAAAGTTGAAAATTAGACAAAATAAGGTATTATGTAGGACAAACATTCTTCTTTAATCAACAAATCAAATCACTTTTATACACCATACCATTTTGTTTATATTTTGTCCAGTTATTCATTTCCTTCTCCTATTTGTCTTCCGAGTTGTGTCATATTACCTAACATTTAACCAATATGCATTCATTTGGTTCGGCTTTTTTTTTTTTTTTTTTTTTTGAAAAATCATTTGGTTGGTCTTTAGAGATTATACATAATCACCAAAGTGAACATAGTTTAATAGTCATTAGCTTGTATTCCTTCTTTTAAGGTCAGAGATTCGAGTCTTATTCCCTCATTTATGGTAGAGACCGAATATAATCATGATTTTAAGTTTAAGTAATTGGAGTTTTTGTAAATTATAAACCAAAATAAACATAAGCCAGCCTAAATTGGTAAGTTTATTCTTAAAAAAGAGTATTTTAAAATTATTTATTTAATATAAATTAGAAAGTTCTCTTTTATATATTTATTTACTTTTTTTTTTTTTTTTTTTTTTTGATGTGTTGTGAGTCCCGAAGAATAATGGGAAATTGTAGGTGCAAAAAGGATGATGGGTTGGAAACGAAAATCAGAATACCAAAATATTCTTAGTGGGAAATCTTTCTTGAGAATGTGAGTGCTTTCTGCATTGGCACTTTCATAAAATTACAAAAGCATCCCCATGTGACCCCCGGGGACCAAAATGCAAATCCAACTGATCATATAGCCGTTGTAATTGTAAAACAAAAATGATGGGAAATGGCCCAACCTCCTATTTTTCCACTTTCAATGCCTTCATTTGCTTACTAAATCCAATAATCTACACCCCATTTAATTACTCTATGTTTTTGTTTTAGAAAATTGAACTTTTCTTCGAATTTCTTTACCATAGTTTTCGTCCTTGTGAATGACACGTTTGAATTTATAGTCAAATTTTAAAAAACCAAAGACAAGTTTTTGAAAACTACGTCCCTGTTTGATAACCATTTGATTTTTCGTTTTTGGTTTTTGAAAATCATGCTTAAAAACACTACTTTCACCTACAAGTTTCTTGATTTTGTTATCCACCTTCTTCCCTTGTTTCTAAACACCAAGTCAAGTTTTAAAATCGAAAATGAAAACCATGGTACAAAAATTGGGAGAAAACAAACTTTATTTTAAAAAAACCAAAAACTAAATGGTTATCAAACGGAGTTATACTATTTAAACATATCAAACTTCTCACGAAGAGCACTCAAATAAAGAAAACTAAATAAAACTAAATGTCCTATAATCGTGAGATTTTTTTTTTAACTAACAAAATATTTTAAAATAAATACTAATTAAAAAATTCAATAAAGTAATACTAATTAAGAAGGGTAAAAAGAAAAAAAAAACTATATTATTTATGGTGGTAACATGGGAGATGGGAAGAGAAAGAGAGAAAATGTGTGGGATAAAGGAGAGAGAATAAGTTCTGTTTTTTTTAGAGCAAAGGCATGCATATCATTAAGAGGAAAAATCACGACAAAGTACATCAGAAGCCTAAACAGGCCAATCTTCAAGCCATACAAAAATTAGCATAACGAAAAGTTAAAGAAGCCATGGTATGTGCTACCAAGTTGCCTTGCCTAGGCGTGAATAGCACCTTACATGCAGAATCTTGTCGAAGTACGCCTCGAATCTTATCCATAATCACTTCTACTTTTGAGATATCATCCACATCATCTGCCAAAACTTTTGATAGTCTCATCGAGTCGGTCTCAACATGAAAACTAAAAAAACCCATTTGTCGAGCAATTAGAACACCCTTCAGCATGGCCCATCCCTCCGCCAGATCCACACTCCAACAATTGGGCAAAATTTCGCAACCCGACAGCAGAACCTCCCCTCTCTCATTCCGCAAAACAAACCTGCCACAAGCTGCCCCCGTCTCAGGCCTCACTACAGCGTCCACATTCAATTTTAATTCGTTCATAGGAGGCGGAACCCACCCGACACCAGCTCTACCCGACGAAACCTGCTGCAGACCAACCAACGGACCCTACTGCAGATCACCCGACGCCCTCTGCTGCAAACCAACCGAGGCTGCTGAATCCCTTCCCAACACCTGTTGAAAGGAAAATAAATAATCCTCAGCCCACTACAACAAGTTTCTATCATCAGGATTCCCATTCCACAATAAAGAATTACGGAAATTCCACACTGCCCACCAGAAAACAATCAACAACTCAAAATCCAGCCCATTAACTTTTTCCTTTAAGGCCCACAACAGTGAATCAAACCTCAAACCAGACAAAGATTTGTATAAGGATGCAAACTTTGAACAACACCACAAGGATTTAATCATAGAACATTCCCAAAAGACATGAAAACAGTCCTCAGGACAAGCATGACAAATCACACACAAGTTAGAAATATCCATACCTCTTTTAAGAAGGTTATCCTTGGTGGGCAAACGATTGAGAGATAGTCTCCAAAAAAAGAATTTAATCTTGCTAGGAACATTCATTTTCCAAAGACTAGACCACCAACCTTGCCATAGGGCCGAGTTTGACGAAGAAGCCTGATCTTGGACATTCAAACTATGAGTCAACCGGTAGCCACTTTTAACAGAGTAAAGGTCGTTCTTCTCAAAATTCCATATCCGTTGATCCTCTAATGACAAATTCCCAAGCGGAATCCTCAAAATGGCTTCACAGTCTGCCGTGGTAAAGTGGGTCCAAATTTTCTCCTCATCCCAATGACCTGAACCAGTGAACAAGTCCCGAACACAACTAGTCAACGGTAAATAAGGGAAAGAGTGAACCTGGAGAGAAAACTCATTTGGGAGCCAATTCGAAAAGTAAATAGGAACAGAAGAGCCATTACCTATTCGCCAACGACATCCTCTTGCCAATAACTCACGCCCCCATAGTAAACTCCTCCAAACAAAAGAAGGTCGATGACCCAAATTCAACTCGTTACCCGCTCTTGCTATTCGTTTCCACGTCTTAAAATTGTTTCTGTGGACTTTCCCTTGTCTATTTGGACTTATGCTTCCAGGTTTGGGTGCTGGCTCTTTTTTTTCCTCAGATGTCGATTTAGGTGGGCTGGAGAAATTACTTTGTTTGCTTTTTTCCTTGTTTGAGACTTTTGGTGGATCTTTAATAGACCTTGAAAGCATAGTCATATTGTCTTTTTTTTTCCCATCCAGGTTTTTGTCTTTTCTTTCTTTTTTCCCTTCTTTCAATTCAATATCCTTGCCATACATTGAATCCTTTTCCTGACAAGATTTTGGTATAAGCTCCTCCTTGTCTTCTTTTCTGTCGGTTACTTTTTCTTTTCCTTTTGGCCCACTTGCTGAAAATTTTGGGTTGTTTTGAATAATTAAATTCCCCTGGCCCATATCTTGCTTTTCTATTTTGTCTTTATCTAATCCCAACAGTCCTCTAATCTCTGATAATTTCTCTTTTTCCCCCATAGCCTCTGTAGCCTTTTCTGACGAACCAGATGTCATGTCAGTCTGTCCACTATTCACTTTCCGTACCGGTTCTGCCCTTCTCATCCCCGCCGTGTCGATCATGCTCAAGCCGGCCGTCGCTGGTCGTCTCCAACTCCTATTGTCGTCATTTTCGTCCTTCCATCGATTCTCTGGCTTGCTGAACTTATTCTGATTTTTGGAGTTTGTATTTTCTCCTTCATCAAATCTCCTGTTATCACGCATTCCACCTCTCATGAATCTTCCAGCTCTTCCACTGCCTCTCCCCCATAGGTTTGTCTCCCTGTTTTCAGTTTTCCATGACCTATACACTCATTTGCTTCCCTTTGTTTCTCGCATCTCCGTCCCAAACAATCTTTCTTTACTGCTAGTCGCTCCCTCGAACGCACATTCGTGGACTACATGGCCAAGCTTTCCACAGAAATAACAAAAGTCTGGCAATTTTTCGTATGTAATAGGTGTTATAGGCAATTTTAGACCACCCCGATATACAAGGAGTTGACGAGGACAACCGGGGAGGAATCGGGCTGAAAGATGGACCAAGGAGGCAAAACCGGCGAGTGAGACGGGCCAAGACCGAAGGGGTCGGGTTTTAGGCCCGACCCCCTGCTCGGCCTCGACCATGAGCCGAGGCCGACCCTCGGCTCGCTCGAGCGGGCCGAGCCCGTTCGGTCTCGTCTGGTCCCCGCCGCCTCTGGATGCCCCGGTTTCGCCTGGTTTGACCTAAAACGCCTCCGAAACCCTAAAAAGGCTAGGAGGATGAACATGTATTTATATCCCTCTTCGCCACTGAAAAGGGGATCGGAATTCTAACCCTAAATACACTCTACTTGTTCTTCGGCCAAGAGCTAACTTAAGCATCGGAGCGCGTGTGGTCTACACCACACCGGTGTGCAGCGTTTGTTTGTCTTGCAGGTCACGCTCTTCCCGCATCCTTACAAATTCACTGTTGATCGTTGCGTGGGGCGAGGGGCAATTCCCTAAGCAAAATTTGACCATCAACAGTTGGCGCCGTCTGTGGGGAAGAGTTGACAAGCAAACGTTGTAGGCAACAAGTAAGTACAATGGAGAACGAGAATCAACTGACCACGGGTGAGCCGAATCCTCTAATCCGGCTCCAGGCCCAAGAAACTGAGATCGCGGAGATGAAGGGGAGGATGAACGAGATGGGGCAGAACTTGACTGAAATCCTCACTCTGCTGAAAAAGCCTGATCTTGCCAGGCATTAGGAAGAGCATCCACGCAGAGACCCAAAAAAGGGTAAGGGCATAGCCAACGAGGAGGTGGGAGATTCAGAAAGCGTGACCAGTCGGATGCCACCTCCCGGGGATGACCGGGTTCAGAAGGAGGCCGGGCCGAGCCGCAAGAAGGTCCGCAGGAGTTCTCCGCTAACCCAGGCACCAGGTATGTATACAGGAAACAATGGCAGGTTTGAGCCTCGGCCAAAGTCCGAGGCCGAGCAGGGTCGAAAGGAGCGAGAGGTGGATCCGGCTGGCCACAAGGGGAGGTTAGTCACCAAACCTCCCAAAAGAAGGCAGAGAACGAGGATATAGAAGGTTTGATTGGACAGGAAGGGCCAGTCTTCACTGATGAGATAATGAAAGGGGAGGTGCCGCACAAATTCAGAGTGCCGAACTTCCCACAGTACGATGGGAAAAAGGATCCGAAACAACACCTAGATGCATACCAAACTTGGATGGACTTTCATGGGGCAAACGAAGCAACAAGGTGCCGAGCCTTTGCACTCACACTCACAGGTTTAGCGAGACAGTGGTTTGGGAAGGTCCCGCGAAGGTCAATAGGCTCGTTCAGAGAGTTGGCCCGAGTGTTTGTCACGCAGTTCCTGGGAGCCCGTAGTCGACAGAAGCCCCAAATCAACTTGTTAACAGTAAAACAGGGACCCCGGGAGAGCCTAAGGGATTATATTAACAGATTTAGTAACGAGGTTTTGCAGGTGGAACGTTACGATGATGGAGTTGCCTTAACTGCTATAATTTCAGGGTTGCAGGACGAAAGGCTACTCAATTCAATTGGGGAAAGCCAGCCACGAACGTACGTTGAGTTCATGACTCGGGCTCAGAGATATATAAGCGCCGAGGAGCTGTTGAAATCTAAGCAGGAAGAAAGAGAGAGTCGGGGGATATCAATGTCGGACCGACGCCGCGAAGACAAAGGAAAGAGGCACCAGGCCGAGGGAAGGGGCCGAGGCCGACCAGAGCACTCCTCGGCCAATGGCCGAGGCCGACCAGAAGCCAAGGAGCTGCAAAGTCGAGCAGAGCCTAAATCCAGGTACGACAGGTACACGCCACTGACAGCTTCACTTGAACAGGTCTTAGCTGCAATACAGGACACAAGTCTGCTGAAACGACCGGAGAAGTTGAGATTGGATCCCAACAGGAGAAACCGAAACAAATATTGCATGTTCCACGGAGATCACGGCCACACAACCCGAGAGTGCATCCAGTTGCGAGATGAGATAGAAACCCTGATTAGAGAAGGTTACCTCAAGGAGTTCGTGGGAAACGATAGAAGCAAAAGGCCGCTACCAGCAGACCAAGGCAAGGGTGGTGCCAACCCACCGCTTGAGATTCGGACCATTTTAGGGGGACCCTCAGGAGGAGAGTCAGGTAGGAAGCGAAAGGCTGCCATTCGGGAGGCGCAACACGAGCCCGATGGGCGAGGTATGTACTCACTCCATCTTGATGAAAACTCACCCAAGTTGGAGTTTACAAAGAAGGAGGCCACAGGAGTGCGTCACCCGCACAATGATGCACTGGTAGTCGCTCTAACGATCGCCAACGCAAAGGTTCACCGAATCCTCATTGATGGGGGAAGTTCCGCTGATGTACTCTCGACTACTGCGTTCGACGCCATGAGACTGGGGAGTGAACACCTAAAGCCGAGCCTTACGCCGCTGGTGGGTTTTGGCAGAGAAAAAGTCAGCCCGAGAGGGAGCGTCGAATTACCGGTAACGTTTGGAGAGGGATTGTATGCCATAACGAGGATGATCAATTTCTTGGTGGTTGATTGCGTCCCGACGTATAACGCCATCTTGGGACGACCCACCCTGCACGGGCTCAAGGCTGTAGCTTCAACCTACCACCAAGTCTTGAAGTTCCCAACAGAAGAAGGCGTTGGAGCAGTGTATGGCGAGCAGAAAATGTCCAGAGAATGCTACTTCATGGCCCTCAAAAATGCCGACAGAAGGATTCAGGCAACGCCAGCCTCGGGATATGGCCGAGGCCGAGCAGATGAAGGGGCAAGTTTTCCCCTCCCAATGGAGCATTAGTTTAGTATTTACTATGTTTTCAGTCCTCCGGGACCACTTTCAGCTTTCGTTATTTTTTGTAATCAATTTGCTGGTTTGAAATAAAGGATTTCGTTTCATAAAGTTTCCAAGTACCTTTCACCAGAAGAGTGTACGCACCCCTGGGATGAACATTATGCTTGAAGAGAGGCTCGGGAAATTCCTCGGCCTCCCCAAGCACCTTTCCCCAGAAGAGTGTACGCACCCATGGGATGACCATGTAGCTTGAAGAGAGGCTCGGGAAATTCCCAGGCCTCCCCAAGCATTTCCCCCAGAAGAGTGTACGCACCCCTGGGATGACAACGACACTTGAAGAGAGGCCCTGGAAAATTCCCAGGCCTCCCCAAGTTTTTTTCCCCAGAAGAGTGTATGCACCCCTGGGATGACCGTGATGCTTGAAGAGAGGCCCGGGGAAATCCCAAAGCCTCCCCAAGCTTCCCTCAAACTTCTCAAGCCATGCAGGGAAAATGCTCGTCCTCATGCCAAGGCTAAGGCCGACCATTAGACAAGGAATGAGGCTCGACTGAGTCCGGTAGTCACTTCGTAGACAAAGTATCTGCACATGAGTCTAACTATGAGGCAAACAAACAAGTGATGGAAAAGCGAGGCTTGACCTCATGCCAAGGTCAGGGTCGGCTGCCTCAGCTTCAAAGATGAACTTTGTCCTCAAAAGACCAGGTATGACATTATATCTTCTTACTAAAAAAAAAGAGAAATGCAACTCTTTAAATCTGGAATGCATATTTTGAGTGGGGGCTCGGGAAATTCCTCGACCTCCCCAAGTTTTCCCTGACTGGGTGCACGCACCCTTGGAATGGAAAACAAGCAAGCGAACAACACAGAGAAGCTGGTCGGCCTCATGCCAAGGCCGAGGCCGACCATCCAGAGGCCAATGCCGAGCTTCGTCCCTAGAGGCCCAGGTACGAAGTTAGTTTCTCCTTACTCAAAAAATGCACGTCCAAGGTATTGAACGCATATTTTGAGTGGGGGGTTGGGAGTAAGGACAAACCGAGTCCATCATAATCATGGTCATGTTGCGATAATTCTGATTTTCCTTTCTTACTTATTCAAGTTAGGATAACGTTATGAATGTCAGTGGAGCTATTGGGGCAATTACTTATTTTCATTTTGTATAACACATGTTCACAACTTTTCTCCATGGTACAATGTTGACACTTGCAAATTTAATAAAGTTCTTTATACCGTGTTTGTGTAAAGCATTTTTCCATAGGATGTGGTGGCTCTTGCAGAGGCCAAACTTCCGTACTTTCCCTTGGAAAGAGACTAAATTCTTGCAGAGAGGTTGACACATGCCCTCAACCTCCCCAAGTTTTTTTCCCCAAAAGAGTGTACGCACCCCTGGGATGAATCCAATACAGAAGAAATGCTCAGCCTCATGCCAAGGCCGAGGCCGAGCATCCCAGTTCCAAAGCCAACCCTCAGGCGCACATTCGAAGCTGTCAAGCCACAGAGGGCCGAGGCTGACCAGAGAATGAGTCGAGGCCGAGCAGCACAAACTTCCACGAACACTGAATCTGAATTTATGGAGTTTTAGGGTTTTTCGTTTATTGCATTATATCATTATTTAGGAGTGTGCGCAAGGCAACCGACTCAAGCATCAAGACATGCGAGCCTGGACTACTGAGTCTACCTCGCCTCATCCAGAGTGAGACCATGTGAGCCTGGACCAACGAGTCTACCTCACCTCACCTGGCATGAGTCCATACACTTCATCTAAGTCAAGCTCACTCTACGGAAGTCGGGACCGAGCACCTCTTGCCAAGGCCGAGCACCTCTTGCCGAGGCCAAGCACAAACTTTAAAGGTATTCTCCTATTTTCTCAACTATACTTTATGTTTCAGTGAAGTTCTACTTAAGATTGGGGGCTACAAAGGGGATATGCACTCCCTATTAAACAAAAAGCAAGTAACAGGGGATATGCACTCCCTATTAAACAAAAAGCATCCAGGTTTAGCATGTTCTACTAAAATTTACATGTTCAAACCTATTCTCTTATTATTTTCCTACAAGGACTGATATGTGGATGCAGGGAACAAAATTTTAGGCTAACAGGGGCTTGAGGCCGAGGCCGATCCTAGCCTTTTCCCTAACTTTTCTCTTGCAGGCATGAACCTGAAATGAAGCACTCCGAATGACCCAGTACGGGGGTCTCGCAATAAGTCACCCCGAATCCCAATTCAAGAGTGGGGGCTTAATGTTATAGGCAATTTTAGACCACCCCGATATACAAGGAGCTGACGAGGACAACCGGGGAGGAATCGGGCTGAAAGATGGACCAAGGAGGCAAAACCGGCGAGTGAGACGGGCCAAGACCGAAGGGGTCGGGTTTTAGGCCCGACCCCCTGCTTGGCCTCGGCCATGAGCCGAGGCCGACCCTCGGCCCGCTTGAGCGGGCCGAGCCCGTTCGGTCTCGTCTGGTTCCCGCCGCCTCTGGATGCCCCGGTTTCGCCTGGTTTGACCTAAAACGCCTCCGAAACCCTAAAAGGCTAGAAGGATGAACAGGTATTTATATCCCTCTTCGCCACTGAAAAGGGGATCGGAATTCTAACCCTAAATACACTCTACTTGTTCTTCGGCCAAGAGCTAACTTAAGCATCGGAGCGCGTGTGGTCTACACCACACCGGTGTGCAGCGTTTGTTTGTTTTGCAGGTCACGCTCTTCCCGCATCCTTACAAATTCACTGTTGATCGTTGCGTGGGGCGAGGGGCAATTCCATAAGCAAAATTTGACCATCAACAATAGGTATCCATTTCTTGTCTGCCATCGACCCTATCTTGACATTTGTCCCTCGTTTGAGCGGTTCATTGATGTTGATTTTTATCTTCACCCTCAAAGTGTCGCCTTCCATTTTCCCATATTCATCCCACTCTGCATCTTCAAATTCTCCAATGGAGTTTCCCAAAGCTATAGCATATTTCCTGCAGTAGCACACACGAGGGAGATTAAAAAAATGGATCCAAAAGGATACAAATTTAAAGTCTAAGGATTCCACGCAAACACTCCCTTTTGGTTCTTCAAAGATTAAAATAGCATCATCATAACTCCAAGGACCCCTCTAGTGATTCTGATTTTGTCCCTCATTCTCCTGAACTTGCATAAGTACACATTCTTTCCCGCTTTTGTAACTTTTACTGCTCCTTCGATCCCCCATATTCGAGGCATCATCACAGAGAAGACATCCGGGTTGATTAGCGTTGATGTTAGAATTTTGCAAGCTATGGTGTTCCTGAAGTCTCTGTCCATCTCATCTTAGCCTTTCCATTTGCCTGTGGACTTCCTCGGCAAATTCCTCTCCTGCGTCTATGTGATTTTCCTTTTGTGGGGTATTATGGTGATTTTTACCCACTTCCTTATTGCAAACCTGCTCGTTGCCCATTCCTTCCTCAAGGATATCGTCTTCCCCCATCGCTTGGTCTTCCTTGTGATGGTTTTCGTGGGTATTCTCCTGAATGCAAACCTTTGCGTTGCCCGTTCCGTCCATAGCCTCTTCCTCTCTCGAGAGAGAAATATCGCAACGGCTAGGACCCTTTTTCCACCGTCCAAAAAAAAAATTATATTAGAAGTTAGGTTCTAACTTGACTTGAATTTGGATTTTATCAAATTTTGTTTTGATATTTTAGTTTAAAATTTGGATTAGAATTGGATAGTATTTTTAATCTTGAATCATCCAAATGAGTAATGATATAATTTGAATTATACGCAAATTTGGAATAAGATTTGAAGATTGAAACCTTTGGAAAAAGATGTGACGACCAAATTTTGGTTTTGAAATAGAATTTGGAATTTTGGTGGGGATAAAATTTGAATGGATGTGATTATTATTTGGATTCAAATGGTCCAAATTGGTTGTGATTTGATCTTATTCTTCTAAAAATAGAGGAGATGAGTCCTTCAAAACTCACATACTCTGAGGAAGAAAAGAGAATTTGTAGCAATCCAGAAAAGATACAAAAAAAACAAAAAAAAAGTTTGTAAAATTATATATATAATTTTACCAAAATATATATATATATATTGGTAAATTTCTCTCTCCCCATGATGTGAGAGTTTTTTTCTCTTGCAGAGTAATATAGGTGAGGGACAACGTACACGACAAACAGATCTCAAAGTTTTCATGGATTTGCTTTTGGTTCACCAAAAATGTCTCATACCAATGGAGATATTTGTTCTTCCTAGCTGGTCGCCTCCCAACAAATATATATATATATATATATATATATATATATATTTAAATCTTCTTTCTGCTGACTTTCTTCTTCTTCTTTTTCTTTATACTTTCTTTTTCTAAGCATCTTTTCTTTCTTTTTTTTTAACCTTTTCTTTTCAACCACTTTTTCCTTTTATTTAATCTTTATTTTCTAAAAAGAAAATTCCTAATGCTACGACCTTTTTTTTCCTTGAATTCTTTTTTATTTCTTGACTTTGTCAATATAACATATATTTTTTTTTTTCACATGAGATAATATTAGCAACTTTATCTTGCAGCACTGTCATTATTGCAATGGGATGTCAGTGTCACTTATTAAGAGGTAAACTTTTGAGGCTGTAATTTTCTTTTCTTTTTTTTTCCTTCTTTATTTGTAACTACGATGTTCCTAGTATCAGCTTAGGGATGTCACTTGTAGGAGGTTATACCCTCTCAATGTTTTCCTTTGTAACGAAGCCGGACTCCCAAGTGTAGCCAAAATACAACCACCCACTAGTAGGACCTGAAGGGAATAAAAGTCCCCATGCAGCGGAAACACATCGATTGGATCTTACGCCGTATATTAATTAACATTAAAATACCGTTACGATAACTCAAACAAAACTTTAAACAACCTTTAAAGCCGCTGTAAAATTGGTTTAAACATGCTAAAATAAATCTAAATTTATTTTTAATACTTTTCTAAAGAAAAGAGGAAGAACCGTTACAAACCTTCGTTGAAGACTTGACCGTTCTTCGCCAACGACGCTCCACGAACGAAAACGCAGCAGCCGCCTTTGTTTTTCTTCGCTGGAAATTTCTTCTTTGATTGACACAATCACCACAGAGGTTACACCGGTATGTCTCTAAGTCTAGGAGGCAAAAGACTTGTGGGAGTCTTTCTCTAAGAGGGAGGCTAGAGAGAATTCTAGGTCTTGTCTTTCAAGAGTGTCAAGTGTCATGACCAATTAGGTCTAGTGTTCTATTTATAGAAGAGAGGCCATGAATAAAATATTCAATTAAATCAATCTTTTCCATAATTGATTCAATCTTATTCCTTAATTAATCAATCATGATCAATCAATTCCATAATTGATTAATCTTTTCCACAAATGACTAATTACTTCCATAAGTGATTAGATCATTTCCATAAATGATTAATCACTTCCTTAAGTGATTAATTATTTCCATAATTGATTAATTCCCGGTTAATGAATTCTTTAATTAATTAACCACCAATTAAATATCACATATTTAATTCCCGGCCTAGAATTAATTAATTTGCCCAAACACATTTTAGGCCTTAAATTAATTAATTCATTATTTTGAACTCTTTCAAACTTCCATAAATTTATATTTGAACTTTTCAAATATTAATTTCTCTCATAATAATATATCAATATATATTATATTTGTTTCCCTTAATAAATTGAACATTTTCAATTTACTTTTATTACTTAGTTACCTCAAATTACTTTACGAGCTACCAGTGGGACCTAATGGACCTGCAGATCAGAAGCTCCAACGATGTGAGATTAATTGGTCAAACTCATTAACCACATTAATCAATATTCGTTAACTGTGTGTACATTCCACTATAGACTCACAGTTGCACTCTTCTCACTGCAGACATATTTTCTGTGTCCACGGATCTAGACCAATATCGACTAGTTAGTCCTTCACGAGTGTCCGTAACACCAGCTGGGTCAAATTACCATTTTACCCCTGGGTTACCTCTATTTCCTTAAGTATCAATTCTCCTCTAATGAACAACCTGTTTGTGGTCCAACCATCAAACAGAAAACCCTCTCGTGCCATTGAGAGGGTAGGACCCTTTGTTCAAGACTCGGAGTAACCACTTAAGGGAACACTCATCTGCTTCCCTAAAGTCGGGAAGGAGTGAATTCCATCTTGTACGATTATGTTCCCAGCTCCCCATTCGGTCTTGTCCCCAAAGTGGTAGGCTTATTGAGTCGGCGTATTGGCCACTCTCACCCATACAAATCAAAGGACAATCTCTCATGAGCAGGAGTCCATAATCAACTCAGGATTAAGACTAAGTTGTCTAGGTTGTCCTAGTGAAATAGAAAACCAACTAGTTAACGGTGTTATAACCAGTGGTTACTATTTCGCGGTCCGATCTTATGCAAACTCATTGCATAGGATACCCCCACTCGCATGTCTCCTACACGAACGCGTTGGATCGCAGCGTTTGTATCAAATACAAAGTGGGTCGTATCCATAGTGTCACCAGGATAAGGCACCCAGTCTTATCCCTATACTATAGACCCTTTAGGCTGTTTCTTGAACAATGATCCCATATGTCGCTACATATAGTTCAAGACTCATATTACAACCTTGGATGTCTAGTTTATTGGATTAGGGTTATTATTAGGCAAAGACAAATATAAAATAACTAATAACAATTAATGAAAAAATATATCAATATTATTTCATTAATACCCGGTCAACGGTTACATTCACTATCTACGAGTTTTAGGGCATAAAACCCAACAGGACCAACATTTAACTTGGTGATTGGTCGCGGTTGAAATAACTTTTAGGAATAGAAATTTTTGAAATGATCAATGTAAATACATTAGCAAATAAAATATGAAATGAGAAAAGGATGTAATTTCTAGACTGAGGCAAGTTGTCTACAGAGAAGATATGCTCCCCACTAGGCACCCCACTTCGAAGATATAACAATCCTTCAAGAAAACGTTAAATCCCTGACTTCAAAAGAAAAATATTCAATTACAAAAGCATTTTGGGTTTCAGAAAAGTTACAATCAAAAGATCAACCATCACTAAGGACACTCTCAAAGTTCCCATTTATAATAGGGAGACTTGTTAGCCAAGTTGGTTAAACCACGGGCTATTCCACTTTCTATTTAATAGGGATAGTGTGACTAGTTAAAAATTGAAAAGTGAATTGACTGGTTTAAAATTGTAAAGTGAAAATAATAAAAAAAGTAATAAAATAAAGTATGTTTAAAATATCCAATATTTCTGATTAAAAAAAATATATATCCAATATTTCAATTCCTCTATATGGCAAAGGCATCATAGGGATGCACCTGTATATGGTAAAAGCAACATGCAACTTCAAAGCGAAGCCTGTACACGGATGCCCACTCGTAGGATCAATGTCTAATTTAAAGTGTGTTTGGTTTAACTTTTCACGTGTTTAATTTTTTTAAAAAAAATTCATTTTGAAAAAATTTCTAGTGTTTGGCAACCACTAAAAATATGAGTTATTAGAAAATGATATTGAAAAATAAACTATTTTGAAAGAAACACTTGAAACCATTTTTTTTTAAAGACTTTTTAAGTATACAATAACTTGTGTATAAAAACACTCATGAGAAAATGTAACCAATTTAAATTCTAAACCATTTTTATACAAAATGTTTTTTTCTTTTTAAAAAAAAAAACATTCTTGAAAAACATAAAAAAAAAAAAAGATGAATTATTCATGCCCTCCCACTGCTTTAATATATTGAACCTCAAGGATCCAAATGTACAAGCTCCAAGGGCTCTTTGGCTCTTAAATCTTTTCCAGTAAAAGACCTATCAGTCATATTGCCCATAAGGCATGACTTACAAGGTAGTAGAGAGTCATCTTCTAACTTGCTTAGAAGTTCACTCTTGACCAATCTCCCAATCAAATTGAGATTAATATGGTCTACCTTAAAACCAAAAAAATGTATTTTCCTTTTGGAGAAATCCTTTGCCTCTTTTCACATTGAGTAGTAGCAGTCTTAAACAACTCAGTGTTCATGACTGCTTTACTCTTGATTAGTCTTAAAACATTTAGGTTACTTTCCAGTAAAAGCTAAACAAGTGTCAACTCCCTTTCTTGAAATAAAACTGCGTTCGCAGAGAAAGGTAAAGAGTAACATTGTTCCAGCAAATAAGACACAGAAATCAAATTTCTTTTGATCTTAGGAATTACATACACATTATCTAATAATATGTATTTTATCCCACTGAGAAAAATAACTTAATGTTCCCCACTACTATAACCAATATAACCTCTCTAATTCTAACTTTGAGAGTTATTACACAAGCAACAAGCTGTTTCCAGGAGCTTATTCCTTTAAAATAAGAACACACGTGATTTGTGGCTCCTGAATCAAGTATTCAGGGGGAATCACGTTTTCAAGACAAGTAAATGAAAATTACGATCTTGAACAAGTTCTCTTTTTGCTAAGTAGGGTTCTATGTCATATTCATCAAGAACAATTCTTAATGATTTAAACATATGGGGCATGAGGACATTCCTCAGTTAATAATAATCCTAGACTTATTTACCACAATTTGTCGTTTAAGCTTACTGTATTACCGTTATTTATAAAATGACGTAAGACAGTACACATAAAATTATTATATAATTGCTGAAGTAACAAATTACTTGTATTATTAATAACACTAACCCATTACAAATAATCCAATCAAATTCTACAAAAACAAATAAGCAATCAAAGAAACCCTATAAAACTATTGATTTGGTTTTTGCAACGATACTTCAAAGGTTTAGAACAACAGCCACCGAAGGGTGGTCAGCTACTCCTCCTCTGAATTGAGACAATCTCAACCAAACTCTAACACCAGAATAACTCATATTCCGTTAGCGTTTAGTTACCGTTGTTCGGTCAAGGGTTAGTTAACACACTTAACTCATCCCCGTAAGTGTAACCCTCCCACTTTCAGATCTCAGAGGCACGCACCAACAGGCTACCGAAGGGAAAGACAACTGTTGGTAATTAGCCTAAGAGTTCCTATCCCATTCAGGAGCTCACGATGTTCCGAATCCTATGATCAGGCCTTCCGAAGGGATGGTTGCGCCAGGACAACCTGCAAGCGGATCATAGGACTCTCATGGTGTGAACTAGGGGCGGAGACCGAGGGATACGTTGACACCTGTCCCGCTCCCACTTACTCTAGACATTTTTCCCATTCACCTTGTTATTGATTCATGCAAACACTTTCCGAAGGGAGGCCGCTCCTAGGGCGACTCGAAGCCGAGCATGAACCTCACGTTGTGAATATAGGGACGTAGGAGCAAAACTTGATTTAAATCTCATTTTGTAATTTTCCTCCCACTGAAAATGTCCTAAGGTTAATTTAGGGTTGTTTAACTTAGATAAAATTCGGCTAAGTCAATCTATCTAAGTCTGATCCTATTATAACAATTATGGAAAGGATTCAACCACAATGTTTTAGGTGAATTAAACTTCTTTTAATAAACCCAACATTGCAAGTCAACATTACTATGGTTAATTCAACTCAAGTTTCGGGTCAATTCCCAGGTAGGAGGTGTTCCGTAAACCGTCAACTTAAATACCCCCAACCTTAGACAGAACTTCACCGAGAGAGTTCCCATATAACCACAGTAATGTAAGGTCTTTACTCTAAAGATCTAGGTGCATTAAACACTTTTAACAAACCTAGTGACATTGCAAGCTAACATTTAGCTATGATTAATTCAACTCCGGTATTCCAGGTCAGTTCCCAGGTAAGAGGTGTTCCGTAAACCGTCAGCTTAAATACCCCCAGCCTTAGACAGAACTTTACCGGTGGAGTTCCCTTATAATCATAGCAATGTTTTTCCTACTTAGTCAATTAAAACTAATTTTAATTCTAAGTAATAAAAATTCTAATCCTATTAGAAATGTGATCTTAGATTTAATTAATTTTAAACATTTTAAAATTAATTCATTTATCCTAAGATCCTATGTTTGCATGCAATTCTTTGTTATAGGTTAACGGTTTCTATTCATTAATTTTATAACTATTATAAATTTTAATGAATTAACCCTATAACATGCTACTATGGTGAATAAATTAACAATTAAATTCTAATTAATTTATAAAACCATACATTAGCATACATATCATAAATATAACAATTATATTAACCTAAGGTGATGTCATGCTCAATGCAATTTAATTTCCTTTTAATTAACCTAACTCTTAAATTAATTATACAAGAAAATTAAAATTAAGCATTACCATTTTCATACATTTATATTAATAGCTCATGAAAATTAAGCATGTAAATTACTAATATAAATATAACTCTTATATTTTTAAACTAAAGTAATTTCATGCTCAATGCAAATTAATTTTCTTTAATTAATCTAACTCTTAAATTAATTACTCAAGAAAATTAAAATAAGCATTCACATTTTCATACATTAACATAACACTTTATATTAATAGCTCATGAAAATAAATAAGCATATAAATTACTTTCATAAATATAACTTTTTATATTTTTAAACTAAAGTAATTTCATGCTCAATGCAAATTAATTTTCTTCAATTAATCTAACTCTTAAATTAATTACCCAAGAAAATTAAAATAAGCATTCACATTTTCATACATTAACATAACACTTTATATTAATAGCTCATGAAAATAAATAAGCATATAAATTACTTTCATAAATATAACTTTTTATATTTTTACTAAAGTAATTTCATGCTCAATGATTCTCAATTTTCATCCATTTAATCATAACAAATTATATTAAATACCCATGAAAATTAAATTCATGCATAATACTTATATTATAACAATTATAATTAAAAATGCATGAATATGCTTAACCTATGGTGGGATTTAAATACTATATGACATTCATAAAGCAATTAAATAGCTAAGTAGACGGGTTTTGGCATCCTAGGACTCAAAATAATAGGAAAAATTACATTAATCAATCTATTAAGGCCCTATCATGCCGTGAACCAGCCCAAAATAGCCTCAAACCGCATCCAAACCCTTCGAACCGGCACAAAAATGAGTTGAACCGCACTGAACCAACTTCAAAACACCTTGAACCAGCTCAAATTTTGCTTGAACCGAGCTGAACCGGTCAAATTTCGGTCAAAATCTCACAAACCGGGTCGAACCGCGCGTCAACCCACGAATCGGACCAACTCCATCGAACCTTGAATCAATAAAAAGAAAAAAAACTACTCTTAATATTTGTACGGCGTTAATGCTCTGTTGGTAAACTAGTTCAAGTTTTGCACGCCATCAGCCTCCCTCGTTCGTGTTCGAGTTCCAACGGAAGCGCTTTCTCCGAATTTTATTTTTTTTTTATTTTATTGCAGCACGCTCCAGGCTCGTACGTCCAACCTCGAAGCCAAAATAACGCGCACAGGGGAAAAGGAATTTAATACACTCAAACTGCAACAGTCGAGGTTTGAACCCGTGCGCTGACATTTCACAGGCGCTGACATAACCAACCAGCCGAACAAGCTTTTCAAATCTAAATGACCGTTTTTCTATCTTTTATTTTCGTCCGTGTGATTCTGCCTGTTTCTGGGTTTTTCCACTAGCGTCGAGACGCTATTGAGACAGCGTCGAGACGCTGGCTCTCGGATTTCCAAAAACACTTCGATTTCTGGTGCAATTTTCCTCTGATTTTGCCCCAAATTGTACCAAATTTCTCCGAATTTCTTCCTCAATTGATACAAAAACAGCGACACGGACTTACAGACTCGATTGCAATTAAAATACCCAAAACAAAGGGCCCTTACATTGATCAAATCAACTTAAAATTGCAAAAACTAATGCCAAAAACCCAAAACATCTACTAGCAAACCTTTATACATCAAAGGTAGAAAATTCCCACCAAAGAACCAATGAAAATTTTGAGAAACAAAATTAAGATTACGTTCGTCTCTGATACCAATTGAAGGATTGGAATTCCCAATTCCGTTACAGCGGAAGCAATTGGACCGTTCGTAAATTAATTTTGTTTTACAAAATACCAATACATTGGCAAAAGATTAAGCGATGAGAAACATACCTTCGTTGACGACTCTGAATTATTCAAGAACGCCTTTCTTGTTATGGGTGAATTTGGACCTAACTCTAAGAAAGTCAGAATGATAGAAACCTAGAGGAGAAACAAGCCCACAGAGGTCCAATGGGCCTGAATCAATCTCTAGGACTACTCACCCTCCTAAAAGGAAGTGGAAAACTCTAATTTCAGCTATAAATAGGGGAGGTTCACCCCGAGTCAAGGGACTCAACCTGGTATCTATTTTCTTCCTCTATATTATTACTTTACTTGTTTCACTTATGATCTCCCAACTGACTTAAGCATTGGAGTCGGTGTGGCAAGCACCACGTCTTGTTTTGCAGGCCACGTCTTTCTCCATGCAAATAAATTTACATGTCGTCAGATGAGTCCCTTAGCCACATTTTGGCATCAACATTTTATAAACTTTTTAAGATGGTAGGATAAGGTAAGATATCCATTTTAAAAACAATTTTTTTATTAATCATTTGACCAAAAAAATCAGATCACAGATTTTTTTTCGTTTATAAATATATACAAGGGATGAAAAAGAAAAACAAATAAATCTTGCCAAAGCGAGCTTAGCTCAGCGGTAATTAGCATGTATCTTTGATCTTGGTCAGAGGTTCGAATCCCCCCACCCCAAATGTTGATGTATTCAAAAAAAAAAAATTAATCTCTTTCATTCATCAGTCACAACAGCAATCAAATAATTATATAAATCTTTTCTTTTATTTATGACCTTCGTTTACCTTTTTCCTGTTCCTTTATTGATTTATTTTCCTTTCTCCTCTTTCATTCATCAGTCACAGTGGCACCAAGATGAGGAAAATCATGAACATTAATTGGGAAACTCCACCTGATATTATGGAGCTAATTTTCTCAAAACTTGCAATCGTGAATTTTCCTGTTTGTAGGTTGGTCTGTAAGGCTTGGAACCATCTCGTTTTAACTTGTAAGTTTGTTCCAATTCCAAGCTTCTATTCCTTTGCCAATATATCTCCCCATGGCGCCCTCCATTGCATCGATCTCGATCGCAAACATTTGAAAGAGATCAATGTTCTTGCCTCATTTACCTTCCATCCTCGTTTCTCCAACATCAAAATCGTCGGTTCTTACCAAGGTTTAAAATTTCGATGTCGATGGAAATGTCGAGGTCCTGATTTTATGGAAATATCGATGTCGATGGAAATGTCGATGGAAATTCCGGGAAGATTTACGGAAATCATAGAAATTGATGGAAATTGTTTGAATTAGTCCATGAAATTTTGTTTGTGGCTTAATTAGGATATAATTGACAATTTTTTATCATCATATCTAAAAAGTAGAACAATATTTGGATGAAAATGTTGATTAAAATGTCGATACGTGCAGAAAGATTTGTAAATTATTAAATGAGACTTTAATTTGAAAATTAAAATAGATATGAAATATTGATAGATGAAAAATAACTTTGGATTTATGAATATAAAATTTTACAATGACTAATACCAAAAAGATGATCGTGGACATTAAATAATTGATAAACTAATATGTAAAGAAAATAACACTAATAAATTAAAAAAATAACACTAATAAACTAATATGTAAAGAAAGATGTAACCTTTTAAAATTAAACTTCTTAACTTAAGAAAGAAATTAGTAATTGAGACAAGTGAGATAATTTGGAGAATTAGGAGATTTAAGCGAATTTGGAAAAATTGAGAGAATTTGAGAGAATTGAGAGAGTTTGGGAGAGAGTTTGAAAAATTGAGGTGTGAAGAAATTGAGATGAAGTGGGGGTATTTATAGGTGGTAAAAATAATAAAATAATAAAAATGTAAAAAAAAAACATAGACTATAAAAAGCTAAAATACATAAAAAAAAAATAAAAGAAAGCTTGACAAACAAGTGATTCAAGAGCTGGGCTTTTTTGAAAAAAAAAAAAAAAAAAAATGGAAACTGGACGGAAATGTCGACGTGTCGTCGACATGGGGGGAAGATCGAAACTTCCCCCCCACGGAAATGTCGACACTGTCGACATACCGACATTTCCATGGAAATGTCGGTATGTCGATGGAAATTTGATACCTTGGTTCTTACAATGGACTCCTCTGTTTCTCCACGGCTTGCACGAAACGTGCTTACGTTCTAAATCCCATGAAAAATGAGTACATCGAACTTCCACCCAACGTTGCTGTGGATGGAGGTTTTTCTAGATACTTTTATGGATTTGGTTTTAATCCCAAGTCAAAGCAGTACAAAATAGTGAGAATTTCCAAACAACCACTTGACACTGACACAACAGTACAAATTCTTGCATTTGGCACGAGCTTTGACAAATGGGAGAGTATTTCCTCTCTGCCGCTTGAGATCAACAACGATGGTGTTTACTTGAATGGAGCCCTTTATTGGATTGGACGTTACAGATACGAGAATGTCATCGTTCGTTTCGACGTAGAAGATGAGAAATCTGAGGAAATTTATGTTCCCAAAGTTGGGCGAGAGATGAACAAAGATTGTGTGAGCATTTGGGAGTTTAATAGGCATGTCTATCTATCTTTTTTCGAGTTGCAACACTGTTTGGGGTGTTGATGCCAAAATTTGGCCAAACAATCCACCTGCCCTTCACGTGACACCAACAATGAATTTGTAGAAGCTGGGGAAGACGTGACCTGCAAGACCAGCAAGAATCGCTGGACACCGGTGTGGTGTAGGCCACACCGCCTCCGATGCCTAAGTTAGGAAACTGAGCAGCTAGAAAATAGAGAAAGAAGTCAAGAATCGAGTTTTCGGCCCCCTTCTTCGATGGCGAAGAGGGGTATAAATACCTGCTCGGACTCCTAGGGTTTGGAGGCGTTCTGGGACGAAGCAGGCTGGACCGGGGCAGCTGGAAGCAGTAGGGGCCGAGCGGAGGCAAACGGACTCGGCCCGTGCAAACGGGCCGAGTGGTCGGCCTCGGCCCAAGGTCGAGGCCGACCGTACGGGTCGGGCCACGTTGGCCAGGCCCGTCGGTATGGTCTCCCTCTAGGTCCCTTTCCTGGTCCTATCTCCTCCCGGTTGTCCTGTCAGCTCCTCGTACGCTGTGGTGGTCCAAAATTACCTATAACATTAAGCCCCCACTCTTGAACTGGGATTCAGGTGCGGCTTAGCGTTATCGGGTGAGCTCCTTAAGCCCGTTTTAAGAGTAATGACCCTTGTCTTGGATTGGCTTATGTGTAGCTTTTGTTGTCATCCTGCAAAATAGGATAAAAGTAGACGCTCCCTGAATAGGGGTTAGTTGAAATGGAAATGAAAAAAGGGTGAGAGATTACAAAAGTGGTGTTGGTCGGCCTCGGGAAGAGGCCGAGCATCATATTTTGTAATTTCTCTTAGGGGGCGTTGCCCCCGAACCCCCACCGGGCGAGACCCCGTACTAGGTCATTCGGAGTGCTTCATTTCAGGTTCATGTCTGCAAGAGAAAAGTTAGGGAAAAGGCTAGGGTCGACCTCGGCCTCAAGCCCCCGCTAGCCTAAAATTTGACTCCCTGCATCCATACGTTAGTCCTTGTAGGAAAATAATAAGAGAATAGGTTCGAACATGTAAATTTTAGTAGAACATGCTAAACATAGGTGCTTTTTGTTTAATAGGGAGTGCATATCCCTGGTTACTTGCTTTTTGTTTAATAGGGAGTGCATATCCCCTCTGTAGCCCCCAATCTTAAGTAGAACTTCACTGAAACATAAAGTATGGTTGAGGAAATAGGAGAATACCATTAAAGTTTGTGCCTGGCCTCGGCAAGAGGTGCTCGGGCCAGAGGAGGTGGTGAGGTAGACTCGTTGGTCCGGGCTCACATGGTCTCACTCTGGATGAGGCGAGGTAGACTCGGCAGTCCAGGCTCGCCTGATGTAAAGATGCTCAGGCTAGAAGAGGTGAGGTGGACTCGTTGGTGCGGTCTAGTAACACTTGACCTTCTGCAGGGTTGAGCTCCTTAAGCCTGATTTAAGAGTATAACTCTCGTTCCATGCCGACTTATGTATGATTCCTGGTTATCCTGCAAGATAGAATAAACTGGACAAAGTAGAGTTGAGAGATTACAACAATGGCTCTGGTCGGCCTCGGGAAGAGGCCGAGCACATCAATTTCTCTCTTTAGCTTATCTGGTCGGCCTCGGCCTCGGGAAGAGGCCGAGCACAGCAGCTAAACCCCGAAGCTAGGATCGGCCTTGGCCTCTGGCCCCGGTTAGCTCAACACTTAGCCTCCTAACCTTTTGCAGGTGACTGGTCAGCCTCGGCCTTGGCATGAGGCTGACCAACTCCTCCGTGCTGTTTGCTTGCCCGCTCCACGGTTAGGCTTATGTGTGTATTTGTCCGGTCCTACCTTAAGCATATCCCTGCGGTTTTGAGCACTTCGCCCATGTTAAAAAGTGAATGCGTGACTGAGGGTTGGCTTTGGAGCTAGGATGCTCGGCCTCGGCCTTGGCATGAGGCTGAGCATTTCTTCTACTTTGCTTGCTACTTTTCTCTGTTGTATCCATCCCGAGGGTGCGTACACTCTTTTGGGCAAAACTTGGGGAGGTTGAGGGCATGCGTCAACCTCTCTACAAGAGTTTAGTCTCTTTCCACGGGAAAGTGTGGAAGTTTGGCCTCTACAAAAATCATTCCTGTCTAGCCACATGCACCACATCCTATAGAAAAATGCCTTTGCACAAACACAGTATAAAGAACTTTATCTAATTTGCAAGTGTCAACATTGTACCATGGAGAAAAGTTGTGGACATGTGTTATACAAAATGAAAATAAGTAATTGCCCCAATAGCTCCACTGATATTCATAACGTTATCCTAACTTGAATAAGTAAGAAAGGAAAATCAGAATTATCGCAACATGACCATGATTATGATGGACTCGGTTTGTCCTTACTCCCAACCCCCCACTCAAAATATGCGTTCAATACCTTGGGCGTGCATTTTTTGAGTAAGGAGAAACTAACTTCGTACCTGGGCCTCTAGGGGCGGAACTCGACCTTGGCCTCTGGATGGTCGGCCTCGGCCTTGGCATAAGGACGACCAGCTCCTCTGTGTTGTTCGCTTGCTTGTTTTCCATTCCAAGGGTGCGTGCACCCAGTTAGGGAAAACTTGGGGAGGTCGAGGAATTTCCCGAGCCCCCACTCAAAATACGCATTCCAGATTTAATGAGTTGCATTTTTTTTTAGTAAGAAAATATAATGTCATTCCTGGTTTTTTGAGGACAAAGTTCATTCTTGAAGCTGAGGCAGCCGGCCCTGACCTTGGCATGAGGTTGAGCCTCGCTTCTCCATCACTTGTTTGTTTGCCTCATAGTTGGACTCATGTGCAGATACCTGGTCTGCAAAGTGACTACCGGACTCAGTCGAGCCCTATTCCTTGTCTAATGGTCGGCCTTAGCCTTGACATGAGGACGAGCGCTTTTCCTGCATGGTTTGAGAAGTTTGAGGGAAGCTTGGGGAGGCTTTGGGATTTCCCAAGGCCTCTCTTCAAGCGTCGTGGTCATCCCAGGGGTGCGTACACTCTTCTGGGGAAAAGCTTGGGGAGGCCTAGGAAGTTCCCGAGCCTCTCTTCAAGCATCGTCGTCATCCCAGGGGTGCTTACACTCTTCTGGGGAAAAAGCTTGGGGAGGTCTGGGAAGTTCCCGAGCCTCTCTTCAAGCATCGTCGTCATCCCAGGGGTGCGTACACTCTTCTGGGGAAAAAGCTTGGGGAGGCCTAGGAATTTCCTGAGCCTCTCTTCAAGCATCGTCGTCATCCCAGGGGTGCTTACACTCTTCTGGGGAAAAAGCTTGGGGAGGTCTGGGAAGTTCCCGAGCCTCTCTTCAAGCATCGTCGTCATCCCAGGGGTGCGTACACTCTTCTGGGGAAAAAGCTTGGGGAGGCCTAGGAATTTCCCGAGCCTCTCTTCAAGCATCGTCGTCATCCCATGGGTGCGTACACTCTTCTGGGGAAAAAGCTTGGGGAGGCCTAGGAATTTCCCGAGCCTCTCTTCAAGCATCGTCGTCATCCCAGGGGTGCGTACACTCTTCTGGGAAAAAGCTTGGGGAGGCCTGGGAATTTCCCGAGCCTCTCTTCAAGCATCGTCGTCATCCCAGGGGTGCGTACACTCTTCTGGGGAAAAAGCTTGGGGAGGTCTGGGAAGTTCCCGAGCCTCTCTTCAAGCATCGTCGTCATCCCAGGGGTGCGTACACTCTTCTGGGGAAAAAGCTTGGAGAGGCCTAGGAATTTCCCAGGGCCTCTCTTCAAGCGTCGTGGTCATCCCAGGGGTGCGTACACTCTTCTGGGGAAAAAGCTTGGGGAGGCCTGGGAATTTCCCAAGCCTCTCTTCAAGCTGCATAGTCATCCCAGGGGTGCGTACACTCTTCTGGGGAAAAATGTATGCTCAAACTGCCTTTTCGTGACCGAGCTCTTGAAGGTGGTGTTTGGCCTTAGCCTCTAGGTGGTCGGCCTCAGCCTTGGCATGAGGCCGACCAACTCCTCTGTGTCATCTGCGCACTCAGCCCGTGACTCGACTTATGTGCAGAGCATCTCCCTTTCGGCTTGAACCGCTTCGGCTACGATAACAGGTCAAGTGTTGTGGTCTTCCCAGGGGTGCGTACACTCCTCTGGGGAAAAGCTTTGGGAGGCCTGGGAATCTCCCGAGTCTCTCTGCAAGCGCTGTCAAAACTTTTGAAACAAAATTCAGAGTAATTTATTTCAAATGAATCAATTACATTCCTGAGTAATATGCTATTGAAATGAAAGAAAATCGATCAACGTTTCATTGGAAAGGGATAGCTTGACCCCTCAAAGGCTCGGCCTCGGCCATCTCCCAAGGCCGACGTTGCTTGAGCCTTCCTGTCGATGTTCCCGAGCGCCATAAAGTAACATTCCCTCAACATTTTTTGCTCGCCATGCGCAGCTCCACCTTCTTCGGATGATCCTCCTAAAATTGTTTGTATCTCGAATAGCGGGTTGGCACCGCCCTTACCTTGATCTGCCAGCAGTGGCCTCTTGCTTATGTCGTTCCCCACGAACCCCTTGGGGTAACCTTCTCGAATTAGGGCTTCTATCTCGTCCCTCAACTGTATGCATTCCCGGGTTGCATGACCGTGGTCTCCGTGGAACATGCAACATTTGTTTTTGTTCCTCCTATCGGGGTCTGATCTCGACTTTTCTCGACTTTTCTGGGCGTTTCAACAGATTTGTGTCCAAGACCTGTTCAAACGAATCTGTTAGTGGTGTATACCTGTCGAATCTGGCTTTTTGGTTCCGCACAGCCCTGTGGCTCCTTGGCCTCTGGTCGGCCTCGGACTTTACCCGAGCCTCTGACTTTTTCCTAGCATTATTTCCTGTGTATGTACCCGACGCTATCTTTTGCGGCAAACTTCTGCAGGCTTTTTTTGCGATTGGACTTCTGCTCGGCCTCAGCCATTGGCCGAGGAGTGCTCATGTCGGATCTGGCCTACATCTCCTACTCGACATCCTTTTCCTTTGTCTTCTTGATGCTGGTCGGATATAGCAGCTTCCCGGTTCTCTCTCTCCTGCTGGTTGTCCTCTTGGGTTAGGTCTGTAGCATCGTGGGCACACGGATCCTTACAACAGTCTCCGAAGTTAGGGTCGGCCTTTTCCATACCGAGGTCGACCCCAGTCTGGCTCGGCGCTTTCTGCTCATACCCGAGGCTTCCCTCTGGTTTCTGAACCCGATCCATCGTGCAGACCACCACCGATGTGCGATCCGAACTGGCAAGCATTCTTCCCCACAGACGGCGCCAACTGTTGATGCCAAAATTTGGCCAAGCAATCCACCTGCCCTTCACGTGACACCAACAATGAATTTGTAGAAGCTGGGGAAGACGTGACCTGCAAGACCAGCAAGAATCGCTGGACACCCGTGTGGTGTAGGCCACACCGCCTCCGATGCCTAAGTTAGGAAACTGAGCAGCTAGAAAATAGAGAAAGAAGTCAAGAATCGAGTTTTCGGCCCCCTTCTTCGATGGCGAAGAGGGGTATAAATACCTGCTCGAACTCCTAGGGTTTGGAGGCGTTCTGGGACGAAGCAGGCTGGACCGGGGCAGCTGGAAGCAGTAGGGACCGAGCGGAGGCAAACGGACTCGGCCCGTGCAAACGGGCCAAGTGGTCGGCCTCGGCCTTGGGCCGAGGCCGACAGTACGGGTCGGGCCACGTTGTCCTGTCATTATGGTATGGTCTCCCTCTGGGTCCCTTTCCTGGTCCTATCTCCTCCCGGTTGTCCTGTCAGCTCCTCGTACGCTGTGGTGGTCCAAAATTACCTATAACATGGGGTATCATGTGTGGAAGATGGAAAGAGATTATTCATGGATTAAGAAATTTGTTATTGCAATGTCGATCGTTCATCTTTATTATCTGTTTTGGAGACCATATGATATAGAAATCGTCAAAGCTTTGGAAGATGGGAAGTTGTTGTGTGTTGTGTCAAGAATGAGTTTAATCTTGTATGACCCCAAGACTAGGAAGATTGAGACATTGCATGAAGAGTTAGCTGATGACATTTCGAACGAATTATGGATTTATCAAATTCAGTCCTTCAATTTTGCTTCCCTTCAAAACATTTTGGCAGGAGACGTTTGATACTTTATGTCACATATCACACACTCATATAGATCGTTTAGATATTTATGTTCCTAATTTTTATTTTTATTTTGAAGTCAAAGTTTCTACAAATGAATTGTAAGAGGAAAAGTTTATATGACAAAAGCAAGATTTGTCAATGGTTTTTTGCTTTTGTTAGGATTTCTTGTGGCTGAACTACTCCATATATAGGCTAAAAACTGATCTCTGATTTAAACCTTCAATTTGATTTTAACCCAAAATCAAATATTAATTCTAAAAATGAAATTCAAATTTCAAATTCTAAATCTGTGAAAGTTATTTTCGGTATTTTTTTAGTTTGAATTCCTTAAATCAACCAACAATCAAATTTCTTACAAAAATTTAAAATCAAAGTTTCGATTTTGAGTTTGTAAATTCAACTTCTTTTAAATTTTAGACTTTTATTTGATTTCATGATCAAATCTCAAATTTGTTTCAATAGTTTAAAATTTTGATTTCAACTTCTTTAAATTCAAAACTAATTTCAAATCACAAACCATTGCTGTTCCAAATTTTAATTTAGATTCATCTCAAAATTTATTTTCTTATTAATTCCATTTTTCTCTTTTTGTTTATTTAATTTTATTTTGTATAATTATTTTTTAAAAAGATTTATTATTGAAGAAAATAAAATTGAGTTGGACTAAATTCGATCTATACCAAAAAATCCTTTTTTAGTTGATGAGTTTTCATTCAATTAAAACACTTCAATTTATCTAAAATTTTCATCTCTTATTAACAAAAATTCTCAACTTCGGATGTAAAGAGACAAAAAGAATATACAGAAATTTAATTTATAGACGAATAAAATTTTTAAAAATCTGGGAATGTATGAAATAGAACAAATCCATTTTGGTAAAATAAAATAATAATAATAATAATTTGACTAACAAGCTAAAAACTCAATAACCCAATTCTAAACAAAGAATAATATTTGACTCTTTTAGACTTCCGATGGTTTTTTCAAGTTGGAGAGCTGAATGGTAGTAACTTCATTTTCTTTAATTTCATCATCTTTTGTACCCATCATTGAATAATATGCGTACAATATTAGTTGGACAAGTCCTGAAATTGTCCCAACACCATTGCTAATCTGCAATATTTATAATGAAGTGATAAACGTCCATAGAAACAGGGGCGGATCCACGTTGGGGCCAGGGGCACGTTCCCCCCTCCACGTTGGGGCCAGGAGGGGCACGTGCCCCCAAATTTAATGTTTAATATATTTAAATATTATGATCCATAAAATTTAACATACTGGGTATTTGGTTCAATGGTCAAAGGGGCACGAAATTGCAGTCAGTGTTTATTTAATTTATTTTGCAGCTTTTTTAATAAAATAATATTATTTTCCAGTGTTTCCATTTTCATTTTCTTTAATTTTACAACACTCACACATAAATATTATATATCTTAATTTTGTAATATATATATATTTCTATATTTTTAGAGCACTTAGTTAGAATTTATTTTTTTAAAAAAAAAATCACATAAGTACACACATATGAATATACAACTTAATTCTATTGGTAAAATATTTTATAAATATTTTAAGTCTCTTCTTTAATTATATATTTAGATAAATAATTCTATAATTATTTATTATAAATTTGTAGTTAATATTACTTAATTTAAATACTATATTTATATTAAGGTTAATTCACAAGTTTAGTCTCTGTATTTGTAAATTTTTGTCTAATAAGTCGTCTAAACTGTTAATTTTGAAATAAATAAATCCTCTAAAAATGTCTAATATATCCATGAAATTTCAATTTTGTATTTGGATATTAATTGTTATATTAGGTATAAAATTTAATTTCGTCTCTAATTGAACGTTAAACTTTCAATTTTGCAACTAATAGCTACATTTTTTTTAAAAAAAAATGTTCAATAGAACCTATAAAAAATTCAAGAACCTATTAGACACTTTTTAAAATTTAGAGATCATATAGACACAAATTTGAAAGTTCATGAATTGAACTTGTAATTTAACCTCGTATGAATTTGTGCCCCATATGCTAAAGTTTTGGATCCGTCACTGCATAGAAATATCAAACTTCAAACTTGTAATAGAAATGGAAAGAGTACGTATCAACATATAGAGATTGAATTTGGATGAGGGTGTAAGCTGTCCAAATGCAACATTTGAGGAAGTTGGTCAATGAAAGAGTAAATAACATATACTTGACACTCTTGGATGTGATCACCATTTTCTCTTCAAATTAAACAATAGATTTTAATGTTTATATGTATACATACAAAAAGAAAATTTTGATCATGAAGTTGATTGGAATAATTTACTTACCATGATGGTTAGAGGAGAAATATACATCATGACGTTGAAGATGTCACAAATTATGCCGACCATCAATGATCTATTTTTGGGTCTATGCAAAATTGGCATTGTTGTTGACGGCCACAAATATCACTTCAATTAGGAGGCAAACACCCACTTTCTTCTAAAATAAGAGAAAATCATACACGAACAATTCATATGAGAAATTTGAGCTTGTTTTCAAAATAATAGAATATTGTTTTTTCCAACAAATTTTAGAAGAAAAGAAAAAGGAAAGCTTACCCATCCTTTGTTGTCAACAAAGAAGACGAAGATGGTCAAATAAACAAGTTCAGTAACAAGGCCAATGCCATTAATGGTGACGACCAAAACGCTATCGGGATGAACAAAGGGCCTTTCATATATAGAAGACCAAAAACATGTCGTTGAGAACAGTTGCAATATAAGGATCACACTTGAATTCCTCCACAGACTTGTTCTTAATGATTTTATAAAACGTTGGCCTGCATTACATTGCATCACATAAATACTTAAAAATGATTGAAAACAACATTGGATCGAGGATGAAAAACAAAATATGTAAAAGAAAGCTTAACAGTGGGGAGAAAAAGAGGCCAAAGGAGATGATGTTACCTGCAATACATATATTTAAAATATAGGATTTAGAGAGCAAATTATGATTAAGTGATCATAAAACAAATTTTGTAATATTGAAAATGAGAAATTACCGATAATATGCCAACGATATTTCGAGCAACAGTAGCGCTCACCATCTTTACTCATTTCTATAGAAAAACGATGGAATTCAACCAAGAAAGAGGGAAAACGTAGGAGAAGAGAATAGGAGAAGTTGGGTTGTGTGAGTGAATTAGTTTTTTTTTTTTTTTTTTTTTTTTTTTTTTTTTTTTTTTTTTTTTTTTTGGGGAGTCAATTTGGATTTCAAATCGAAATTGGAGAAGAAATTTTAGGTTGCCTCTCACTCTCTAACTTCTCAGGAAATTCAAAATTCAAATTGGTGGTCGAGAGTACATGTCAATTACCGTTGAGCTATGCTCACTTTGACAACTAGGATTGAGTTGATATGTTAACAAATGCTATTTGGATTTTATAGGAAGTGCTACGGTAGATTTTGATAAACATATGAAAGAATATTAAATTATAAATATGGTTATTTGTGGTATTTAATATTTATATATTTTTTATATGACAAAATTACTCTTTTTTTTTAGAAGAAAGAAAAATATTATAACGCCACAAGGGCAGAAGAAGAGCGGTCAGAAACGATGAATGAAACAATCCAACCTAAGATAAAAATTACTCGAGTCTCATTCAAAACCTAACAATCTAGCTTTCTTAGGAATATCATTAGCCACACTATTTTTCTTCCGAAAAATATAAGAAAAATTAACTTTAGTGAAAAAAGGCAACAACGACCAAATGTTTTGGGCAATTCGACTTTTTGGGCCCATTTGATTTTTGGATGGTAAAAAGGAGTCTTTTTTAAAAACTTGTATTTGAGGACCCTTTGCTTACTAAAATAATGTCATCAAGAAGATTTTAGAGTGTAAAATAACTTTTATACCCCATTAATTTTAAACCAATTAATGCAAAAAACCAACTTCTACCCAATTTTACTATTTAATTCAAAACAATGTTGAAGGATTTTTAAAAGTTATTCAGTTTTTTAAATAGTCAAATTTATCAAAAGAAAATTATTTAAATAATATTTTTTAATATAAAGAAAAATAAAGACACTTTTAAATATTAAAAAAAATAAAAAATAATAAACATGTGAAGCCAGACTATGTACAGACAAAATTTAAATTATTAAAAAAAACAAACAAACATGAAGCTTGGCCAAATTCATGAATCATGAAGCTTCATGATTCCTGACTGGATGGCATGATTCCCGGCCGGGAATTCATGAATCCCGGCCACTTTCGGTCGGGATTCACAAAATTCGGACGGAATTCATTAATTTCAGCTGAATTTAACCCGAGATTGCATGATTCTCAGTCATTTTTTGTTGGAATTTATTAAATTCGGCTATTATTTATTCATTCCGGCCAGATTTTTGTCCGAATTTACTAAATTCGGCTGTTATTTATTTATTCCGGCCAGATTTAGTCCGAATTTGTATGAATCTCGGTTGGGATTCATTAAATCTAGTTGGTAATCTTGTTAAATCTTAATTAAAAAAATCTTTGACCTTTTAATTTAAAGCATACTTCCAAATTTTTTTTTTTTTTTTGAAAGAAACAGTTTTCATTAACATAAACAATTACAGTCCAAATTACATTTGCCTGAAGTTGCCATTCCCATGGATAAAAGCCAAGGTGGGAAATCTGACAACCACAACAAAGACCTACTATTAGCCAAAGCATGCTTTGCTAATGAATCTGCCATTCTATTCCCTTCTATAGGAATACAAGAGAACAAGGAGTTGGACAATTTGGCACTTAGCTCTTGGATTTGAACAATCCAGTGACAGACCTCAGATGAAATTGGCACTTCACCTGATATCAATTGTATCGCAATCAGAGAATCTGAAACAATTTTTACCGTCGTATATTGCAAACGATGCACTAGTCGAATTCCATGTAGAATTGCTTGAACCTCAGCTGCTAACGGAGTAAAACACGTTGAGTCAAACATCTCCATTGCCGCTATTAGTGTACCATGACGACCCAAAATCACCATACCATACCCTGCACCAGTGTTGTGTGGGTTAACCGCCGCATCAGTGAACAACGTGTAACCCTGCTCATGGGAGTTCCGAACAACATCTTGAGACGCTATCTCCTTGACTAAAGATTGTCGCGGCAGACGTGTTTCCTCCCAATATCCACATATCCATTGACAGCGTTGGTCCCAGTCCATTATCTTCATACCTCTAGAATGGTTGTTCCTGTCATTCCATATAGCCCAAAAGGCTATGCAAGCCCGTTCAAAGTCCTCATGTGATAAATGAGTTGCCAAAAGAGCTAAACGATCGGCAAAGTTGTTCGCCTGTCGGATACCCTTATCATATCTTGT
Source organism: Luffa acutangula (assembly GCA_036850905.1). Classification (NCBI taxonomy): domain Eukaryota; kingdom Viridiplantae; phylum Streptophyta; class Magnoliopsida; order Cucurbitales; family Cucurbitaceae; genus Luffa; species Luffa acutangula. The sequence goes on along the minus strand of CM072094.1, from coordinate 37,838,589 downwards.
AAAAATATGACCACAGATTAACTTAGCTCGCGCACAGCCACTAAGAGCATGGTCCACAGTTTCAACTTTGGACAAACACATTCCACATATTGGCGATACATCCATTCCCCTTCTCATCAAACACCAATTTACCGGCAAACATTCATTATATGCTTTCCATATGAAGATCTTAATCTTGGAAGGAATTTTAGCTTTCCAAATAGTGTTCCACCACATCCTGCCAGCATTCTCACTTGAAGATACCTGTTCAGAAGCGAAACGAAGTGCAACTTTATACCCACTTTTAACTCAATATTCTCCATGTGGTGTATAATGCCATATCCATCTATCTTCTGCATCATGGGCGCTAATGGGAATAGTAGCAATTATCTTTGCATCATCTGCATGGGTCACTCGTTGTATTTCATCCATATTCCATCCATTATATGGCGTAATAAAATCTGAAACTTTTGCCTCATGTGGGATTGTCTCCTCCCCAATTGGTAACGGTTTGAAAGTAGTTTCCTTTGGTATCCAAGGATCTAGAAAAAAATTAATAGATTTGCCATTGCCCACCCTCTTGCGTATACCACTACCAATAATATCTCGAGCCCATACAAAACCCCTCCAAAAAATTGAACATTTACTCCTAATAGGAGCAAACAATAATGATTCTTGATGGGCATATCTCCCTTTAATAACTCGTGCCGTCGGTAGATGTGGATTGCAAAACAACCTCCAAACTTGCTTTGCTAACAAAGCCTTATTAAAATGTTCCAAGTTCCTGAAATTTAGTCCCCCAACTCCTTTGGTCGACACAAATCATCCCATTTTTTCCGGTGGATCTTCTGTTTTGAATTCGAAGTACCCCACCAGAAACGGGCCATCATCTGCTGAATATCATAACATAAAGTTTTTGGAATCCGAAAACAGCTCATGATGTATGTAGGTATAGCCTGGGCCACACTTTTAATGAGAGTTTCCTTCCCACCTGTAGAGAAGAAATTCCCTTTCCATGCGTGAAGTGTTTGCTGCATACTTCCAAATTTGAAAATAAACAAGTATTAAAATTTGTGTATTAATTGATAAAAAAAAATTTGAAAACAAATTTGTAAAATGTAGGTCCATAAAAACAAGTTTTTAAAATTTGGGCTCTTTGTGTTCCAATTGTGGTGATTTTCTGTTGAGCGGAGAAGAAAGGAGCAAAGGTAAAGTCGTAAGACAGGGAGGGAGAGAGAAAATTTTTAAGCCAAGGGTATTTTCGTCTTCTCACCATCACAGGGGTCCTCAAATAGAGGTTTTAAAAAAAAGGTCCTTTTTACCATCCAAAAACCAAGGCCTCCACCTCACACCATGGTTCTGATATCTTAGAGACAAAACTTATTACCTGAGCTGAGTCAGATTCAACCACATATCTTTACACATCCAAGTGATCTTGCCAAACAAATGTCCTCGAAAATAGCTTTTAACTCAACAAAAGGGACTTTGAAATCCAAGTCAAAAACAAAGAAGAGGCACCCATGATTTCTGCGCTCGAGTTCCTGCAGACAACTCCAATACCCGTAGATGGAGGAGAAGGTGCTTGCCCAAGCAGCATCTATTCGAATTCATCTATCTATAAATTTTCCATCTTCTCTATTTATCTCCTCCGATTGTTCGTTTCAGGTACCTCCCTTGAATTATTATTACTATTTTAATGTTTTTGTTTGATTTTGTCAATTTAATTAGGAGAAGGTCATTCACAAATGTTATGGCCTGAATTTAATTTCTCCCTCTTAAATTATTTTTTCTTGATTTTTAGGTCTAAATTTAGTTATCTCCTCCGCTTCAGGTATATCTCTCTCTTTTTTTAGTTTTTTATTTTTTATTTTCCTTAGTTTAATTATATTGTATATGGTTTAGGTAAATTATGTGAAATATATATTGTATATAGAGTACAGTTTGTGTACTTCCTTTTCATTTCACAATTTGTGTCTATAGGAATGATTTTGATTTTGTCAATTTGATTTTTTTTTAAAAAAAAACAAGTTTCATTAAAGTTTAATTTTTTCAATTAATTTTTTTTTTCACATTCTGTGTTCACTGGAAAGATTTCGATTTTGTCAATTTTCTTTTTGGGAAAAATAATTTTTTGGTCCATAAGATTTGAGTTAGGTTTCATTTTGGTTCTTGAGTTTTCAAACTAAAAAATTTAGCCATGAGGTTTGGATTTTGTTTCATTTTGGTCCGTCCAGCGAATTTTCCATTAATAATTAACGGATTGCTGACATGACACTAATTTTTTATTAATTTTTTTAAAATAATTAAAATATTATTTTCTTCTTTATCATTTCATTTCTCTCTCCCTCCTCCTGCTCCTTCTCCTTCTTCCTTTATAACCCTAAGTCCTGTCGTCGGCAGCCACCGACCGCCATTGACTGCTGCTCACCGAAGGGCACTGTTTTTTTTCTTCCTCTTCTTTTCTTCTTCTTCTCTTTTCTTCATTTTGCATATTTTCTTTTTTTTTTCGTCAAAACCAGATGGAGGATGAAGCTCCCTCTAACCTTTCTGGCGTCAGATAAATCCCTCCCACCATGTTTTTTCACTTAAAAAAAACGAAGGGCGAAAACCCAGCCCCTTCGAATCCACCTGGTCCCCCTTCGTTCCAAATCTGGAATGAGGGGGGAATCCTTTTTTTAAAAAAAAAGTGAAAGAAATGTGGAGGGATGGAGTTTTCCGATGTCGGAAATGGAGGAGAGAGCTCCCTCCTCCCTCCGGTTTTTGAAGGAAAAGAAAAGAAAATATGGAGAAGGAAGAAATGAGAAGAAGAAGGAAAAAAAAGTGGCCTCTCACTCTTCCTCCTCTTCCATCCTCTCTCTCTTTGACTCTTCCTTCTCACCCTCATTCTTTCTCGATCCACCGTCGCCTTTCCCACTGCCGTCTTTCCTTCCTTCGCGAGCTATTATCCTTGTCGTGAAAGCCCTTCCCCATTGTTGTTGCTAACAAAACTTTTCTTTATTGCCATCACCGTCAAAGGCAATCTCACAAATCGAAGCTCCTTCCCCTCAGATTTGGACTGGAGTCGCCGCTGCCCTTTCACCATAACCTCTACATTTTTCTTCCCTTCATTGTATTGCATCTTCTGAGGGCAAAGAAGAGAATTTTGTTTTTAACAAAAGATGTTAGTATTCTTGGAAAAAAAGAGAAAACTATCAGTTTTAAACCGAATCGAACTGCTCAGAATCAAATCAGTTCAATTTTAAACCAAAATCGAAGAAACTTGGATTTCTTTCGATTTAGAACTTTTAAGAATCGAGTGGTTCGATTCAGTCATTGGTTTGATTCAAAATCGGACCGAACCGAACCATGCTCACCCCTACAATAAGGTATTACACATTTTGTTATTTTCTCCATGTTTAACATGTATAATTGCATTTTTTTAAACAAATATGTTATATACAGGGAGCATGTGTTCATGTCACTTTGTCCAATGAGCTCATTGACAAATTCAGTGAAAAACTTGAAAAGTGAAAATCATATATGATCCATTACGGTAATATAAAACTAGTAGATATTAGGTATCAAAATGTTCATATAAGGATTGAGATCTCATTATCTCAAATCTACAGAACCTATAACCTAGAGCTCTGATACCAACTGTAACGACCCAACTTCTCATGACTAATTTCTAGGGTCGTTACCACATGCATGCCTACTTACTTTTAGGAAAAGGGTTGTTTGGAAAATAAACATTAACGCAAAACATTTGACATTTTAAAGAAAGAAAGCCTTTCGGCCTGGGATCCCAAATAAAACAAGAATCTTCCAAAAATTTCATTAGAGGTTTTGTATATACGAACATATTTAAACCCTTAAGAACCACCATTTACAAATCTGACTAAAAGAAGAAAAAAATGAGGAACTAAACTACGCGAAAGTCATGTTCACATATTTTCCATGGCTCGTCAGCAGCAATCAGCTGTCACACGCTTTGTATGTCCTTGCTCGTAACTCAAATGATTGAGATAGAAGAACTGAAAGTGAGAAGTATACAACACAAAGAATAAAAATCTGGTTGATTTTGAAATCTTGACGAATGATAAACAAGCAGAAACTCAGTAGGTTAGTAGAGATACATTACTTAGGTTAACATTATCCTACTATTTACTAATATTGATTTCATTTTACAGATGTGGTAGGTGGAGTACGTAATTCAAGTTAAACTGATATCTGTAAGAAGAACTAATGTCAATCATTAAAAAAAAAAAAAAAAAGAGAGATTATATTGATGGACAATAAGTATGTATCAAAATGTAAAACTTCCATGATTGTTTAAACTTCTTAGGAGTACAAAACTAATCTTAATTAGTTTTAAATTTCATTTTAGTTCATAATATTTTACTCAAATTCTTACCCGTGGTAGAAAACCTAGTAGCTAAAAAAGAGAAGTTGACAAAATCTAGAATAAAATTTACATTTTAAATCTAGAACAATTAAATAGAAAAAAGTGAAACATTTAAATTTTAGTTTCTCCTTATCAAAAAGTTTAAAATTTTCAAGATAAGAAAATGAGTATGACAGAGAAAATGAAAGAAGTGAGAAAAAAAACATACTGTATCAATTCGTTTTTTATTTTTTTATTTTTTTGTAGTACAACAACATTTGGGGTGGGAGGATTTGAACATTTGGCCTCTTGGTCGAGAATACATGTCAATAACCGCTAAGCTATGTTCGCATTGGCTATCAATTCACCTCTTTAACAAAACTATAGATATATATATATATAAAAGAAATACTAGAGCACAAAGGGGAATAATTGTGCTTGTTATATTTGTTCCAAAAATGGTAAACTATAAGATAAAGGAGAGCTAGTGAGGGTCTCATTAGGCAAGAGTCACTACAAGAAAACGGATCTATAGTAGCGGTTTATTTAGTCTATAGCGGCGGTTTTTAACCGTTGCAACATCTATACCAACGGTTTCATAACCGCTGGCCAAAGCAATGTTGAGAGGTCTATTGCAACGGTTTTTAAAACTACTGGAATCAAAGATGTAAACCGCTACAATATGTCCATCTATAGTAGCGGTTTTTTGGGTTTATAGTAACAAATGTTTCAATCTATAGCTACAATTTACGTGGTTTTATAACAACGATTAAAGGCTACATATTGCAACAATATTTTGAAACTGCTGCTAGCGATTGCAACATTTTTAAAAGTGCTACTACAATTTTGTCAAACAATTCCCAACACTACTAGTGATTGTTATGCATCAATTTAGTAAACAAAATATTAACATTTAACTGTTGGGATATTACATTGCTTTACAACTACAAACTAAAGTACTAAATTAATATGAAAGACGTTTAGTTGACTTCATGAACTTGATGCATCATTTCTTGGTTTGTAATCTTCGTGATCCTGAAAATGAATAATGATAAAACGATAATTATTAATAAACTTACTTGGAAAAGACAAGATTTTAATGTATTAAAAAGATTTATACCTGTCTTAGACATCACTCACGTGTCTAGCTTGTGTGGAACCATTTATTCAAAATCTGAATAAAGAAAACTTGAAGGCATTAGTTTTTCTAACAAGTAAAAATTAGAAGAAAAAAAAAAGTCATTAGTGGAAGAAACAACATACCTCTAATGAAAAAGGAATATCACTGATTTAAATTGACAGTACAGTAGGAGGTATACAAGAAGTTATTTATTATTTACGAAACAATTTTGTTTACCTTTCAAATTTGAAAATATATAATTTTCTTTATTTATATTACCATGAATTTTAATCCATTGAAAACATGTAATTTTCTTTATTTACATTTCATGTTCATGCGCTTGATATGTTTAACAATATTGTCTTAAACGAGTTAGTTCAATTAGACTAATTTGTTATTTACAAACTTTTGTAAATTTTCAGCGATCATTAATTTATTGTACAACATGCTATTGATATATATATTTTTTTGTGTGTTTGTGGTATAAGTGAGACATTTATTTAAGGTTAGACAATCGAGCTTATATACCTACATTTTTTTTTGTGTTTGTGGTAGTGTCACGTCAGCAATCTGTTAATTATTGACGGAAAATTGGACAGCGGGACGAAAATGAAATGAAATCCAAATCTCAGGGGCTAAAATTTCGAATTTGAAAACTCAGGGACCAAAAGTGTATTTTTTCCTCAGAAAAATTAATCGATAGAAAAAAATTAATTAGCTTAATAAAATAAAATAATATTTTGACAATAACATAGGTTTAATTGACATATGCAATATTAAAATTCTAAGAAGATGATTTGTTTAGGCCCTGTTTGATAACCATTTGGTTTTTGGTTTTTGGTTTTTGAAAATTAAGCTTATACATACATACTTCCACCTATAAGTTTCTTGGTTTTAGTATCAATCTTCTACCTTGTTTTCAAAAACCAAGTCCAATTTTGGAAACAAAAAAAAAATAGTTTTCAAAAACTTATTTTTGTTTTTAAAATTTGGCTAGGAATTCAAATGCAACCTTAACTAGGATGAAAGTCATGATAGAGAATTTAGGAGAAAACAAGATTATTTTCAAAAACCAAAAACCAAAAACTCAAATGGTTATCAAACGGGGTCTTAATGATCATTGTCGTTTTATATGTTTCTCTAAGATTTTTGTTAATCTTCCAATGTATATGTTTTTTTAATTAAAATTACTTAACTTTAAAATGTCTTGGGTGAAATATTATTCATTATAATAATTTCATGATTGAAATTGATTATAAATAGTTTTTTTTTTTTTTTTTTGGTTTTTTAAATATTTTTTCTTTGTTGGTTGAATGTTGTTATTTCATCTATTTTGAGAGAAAATAGTTGTATTTAATATATCCTACTTCATACTTGAGAAATTCAAGTAATGAAGCTACACAAATTATTTAGAGTACAAGAGATCTAGATTTCCTTAATTACAAGGAGTAATTTCTTGACATAATTCTCTTCAAAAGGAATGTAATATTGTCTTGATTTCCAACTGGGTGCATATTTGGAAAGAGTTATTTCAGGACCACATTTAATCTGAATTGCTATTGATCTGAGGGGTTGATTTGTCGATCTGTTCGTGACTGATATGAGGCTATTTGTTGATGTTTTTGTTTATCTATTTGTGGCTGATTTGATGCAATTTTTTTTTTTTTTTTGAAGGAATGATTTGATGCAATTGTGCTCATCTGGTGGTGGTTTATCATATCCTACTTCTTTGAATTTAATATTGTTGTATCAATTTTTTGTACTTTTCAGTTACTAATTTTAATACATAGAAATAAATTTATTAATTAGTTTTCAAATAATAATTTGTGTATAATAACACATTTTTGTTCAATTAATTTTTTTCAATTGTACTGTTAAGAAAATTATGCAATATTTTTATTTGTGAATATTAAACAAAATTTTCAACCATTTCTATCTTTTTCTTAAAAAATTAGGTTTATTTTATAAATAACTTTGGTCAACCAACTTTCAAAGTTACTTAGAAATTCTTGTTCTTGTTTTTTAATACAGAGGAGGAAAAAAAAAACATAATTGTCTATTTAATCACTATTGTATTAATATAAATAGTGAGGTATAGGAAGGGTTTAACACAACAATATACTCTCTAGTATCTTCTCTCCCTACATTTGCCCCTCAATTTTTGTTTTATTCTTCCTCACGTTTTGTAACAATAATTATCTATTTTTAACTACCAACAATTTAAAATCCCAATAACATCCTAAACAAAAGATATATTTGGAATTTACTTAAAAGTTAAATGGATAGAATATTTAACTAATAAATAAGATGATTTTGGATAGTATACCTATACGATCGAAACATGTGCAGCAAAATCATATATTATTTAAGGTAAAAAAAAAAAAAAAAACATATATATAAAATATATTAAAAAGAAAAAAGAAAGAAAAGATATAGATGGAAAATTGGAGGAGATGCCTACTTAATAGAGATGAAAAGAATGGAAAGTGTAATTTAATTGCGAAATTTATATTCAAATCCTAATTTGATTTGATTTTGAATCAATCATATGTTCAATTCAATGTTTAATCATTGTCAAAAAAAAAAAAAAAATTCAATGTTTAATCAAATTAATAATTTTGATTCAAATTTATGGATCAAATTCGTGATCAAATATGAGATTTGATGAAATTTAATCGGTATTTTAGCTTTTTTCATAAATCCTTACTTTTTATTTATTTTTTTTATTTTTTTTTTGAGGAGTACTTTTTAATATAGTAATATAGATATCTTCCTAACTTTAATTTTTATATTTTACATTTACCATCCTGACGTTAAATTAATTACTAATAATATTTTATAATTATTTTTGCTTATTTACTTTGTTAGATAAGATAAGATAAGTGGTCTATTTTAATTTTGTTATTAATTATTTGACCAGAAAATCATATCACACATTTTTTTTCGGTTATAAATAGATACGAACGATGAAAAACAAAGAAAAAGAAGATCTCTTCAGTCGACAGCCGCTCTCTGTTTTCAATCCTACTTCTTGTTTTCCTTCTCTGGCGAGCAAGATGAGCAAAATTAGCAACATCAATTGGGAAATTCCATCGCACATTTTTGAGATAATTTTCTCTAAACTTGCGATCGTGAATTTACCGAATTGTAGACTTGTCTGTAAAGCTTGGAACGATCTGATCTTAACTTGTAAGTTTCTTCCAATTTCAAGCTTTTCCTTTGCCCATATTTTTCCCTATGACAACCTTCATTGTGTCGATCTCGATCCCAAACATTGGAAAGACACGAAGGTTGTCGCCTCGTTTACCTTCCATCCTCGATTCTCCAATTTTAAAATCATCGGTTCTTTCAATGGACTCCTTTGTCTGTCCACATCTCACACGAGACATGTTCACATATTAAATCCCATGACAAATGAATCCATCGAACTCCCACCTTTCGCACCCCATCTTTTAAATATACGTTTCATCACTAAATACATTTACGGATTTGGTTTCAATCCCAAGTCAAAGCAGTACAAAATAGTAAGAATTTCAATGCCATTTAACACGATAGTAGAGGAAGTGGAGATTTTTGCATTTGGCCCAAGTTCGAACAAATGGAGGAGTGTTCCCTTCTCGCTGCGTCTCGAGATCAACGATGATGGTGTTTACTTGAATGGAGCCCTTTTCTGGATTGGATGTTATAATGTAGAACTGGAATCCAAGAACGTCCTTGTATGTTTCGACGTGGAAGAGGAGAGATTCAAGGAAATTTCTTTTCCCCAAGCTGGAAGAGATGGGAAGAGAAATTATTTGGCCATTAGGGATTTTGATAGCCATCTCTATCTCTCTATCTTTGAGATGGAATGTTTTGGATACCATGTGTGGAAGATGGAAGAAGGAGATTTGTGGATTAAGAAATTTGTTATTGCAATGCCGATTAGTCGTTATATTGATCTGTATTGGAGGCCTTATGATGTGCAAATCATCGAAGCTTTGGAAGATGGGAAGATGTTGTGTCTGATATCGAGAATGAATTTAATCTTGTACGATCCGAAGACTGCGAGGACAAAGGTATTGTTTGAATTGTCTAATGAAATTAGGGAAGAACTGTGGATTTATCAAATTCAATCCTTCAATTTTGGTCCTCTCTCCAAGATTCTGGCAGGAGCTATTTGATTCACAAACCTGGTTTTTTTTCTATAGTTTTTTTTTTTATTATTTTTTCTAATTGTTTTATACTTTTACCAGAAAATTAATGATGAATTTTATTTTATTTTTCTTTTCTGTGTGAATGTGAATAGTTTTTGCCTTTCTAGTAAAATTTAGTTCCTTTACTTTATGGTTGTTAAATTATAAATTTGTTTTATGGTTTGGATAAAATTTTAATTTGGGTATATCTATGGTTTTAGAAGTTTCCAGGGTTTTAAAAGTTTCTATGATTAACTTTTTTTTTCCAGTTCTCTATTTGAGCAATTGTGCTAATTGAGTGTATTAGGATTTAGAGTTATTTAAAAAAAATAAAGAAAATTATAATATATGGATTTCGTGAGGGGTAAACACAATTTAGGGACAACTTGGGAGCTTTAAATGAGAATCTAAGTTTAAATTAAATTTAAACTTTTAAAAGCATAAAGACCAAATTCAAACCAAGTTAACTCAAAAGGATTAAATAATTTGAAAGTTTTAAAATCACCCAATTGAAACTGTCTAAATCATAAGATCAAATTTGTAATTTAACATAAAAATGCCTACAATTTTGGAACCAGTGCAACCTAGCTACTATAATATATAATATATATGATCATACGGTTATATAAGTTTATTTTTATTTCTAACCCAAATTAATTTTAAATTTGTTTTAAATTGGTATGGATAGTGTAACAAACCATTTATTTGAAAAAAAACCAATTATTTGTTATATATATATAAATATAAAAGAAATGTCAAAGTGGGGAATAAAAGAAGAAAATAAAAGAAAAAAAAAAAAAGAAACAAGATTTCGAAACTCAAACAAAATCATGAAAACTATAAAAATATCTTCAAACATATCTTAACATATTCTAATTTTATAATTCCAAAATATCCACTGTCAAAAAAAAAAAAAAAAAAAAACCAAATACGTGACCCAAATTTTAATTTTATAGAATTTGGAGGATTTTTTAAATTATAAAAAAAAAAAATTATTACTTTTTAATTTTCACTTCCACCCACGAGTACTACCCTACAATTTCTCTCTTTCTCCCTCTCCACACTTCATTTGTTGTGGTTAAACTTTCCTCCTCCATCCTTTTTGGTATGTTTCGTTTAACTTTTCATGTGTTTAATTTTGAAAAAAAAAATCATTTTGAAAAAAATTTAAGTGTTTGACAACCACTAAAAAGACTTATAAAAAATGAGATCGAGCAACAAATTACCATTTTCAGATAAACACTTGAAATCAATTTTTTAAAAAAAAAAAAAATTAAGTACATAATAACTTTGTGTATAAAAATACTTGTGAGGAAATATAACCAAACATATAAGTGTTTAAATTCTAAACAATATTTATTAAAAAAATGTTTAACAGAAAATGCATTCTTGAAGAACACTTAAACTTAAAAAGGTATTTCAAATGGACCATCCCTCTCTCACCTATATATTTCTAGCATGCATTTATGAAAATTTATTTATTTGTTTTTATTAACTCTCCCATGATAACCAAGCTTTTAATTGTTTTAATTTTAAAATAAAATAAGACTTGTCATTTCCTCTTTTACCTTTTTTTTTTTTTCTAATTTATTTAATTCTCAACCTTCTAAATAAATAGACAAACCCCTTTTGTCTACTCTTCACAGTTTTTTATGAAAATTTATCCATTTCTATGTATTAGAATAATAATCACATATCATCTTTGATTTTGAAATGGATGACAAAATTGGTAGCAATGACAGATGACGGCTATAAGATTTAAGTTGACTAACTACAGTGTAACTTTGGAAAGACAACCTTCCAAGAAGTAGAACAAGCACTCATTAACTTCTCTTAAGATGCTTCATGCAGCAAAAAAGAAATAAGAAGTTCGAGTTAAAGCCCATATAGTGATGTAAAGGTCTACCATGATAAATTAAACCTGCATTTAGTTCTTTCTGTTCTAATTTTTTTAGTACCAGTTTGTCTTTATTGTTAATTTTTATTAGTTATATAACAAAAAGTTTTTTAAAAAAAATTGGTACATGTGGTTTTCTAAATAAATAAATAATATATATATTTTAAGGGAGTGGTTTTCTAAATATATGCATCAAATAAATCAACAAAACACATATTTATATTTATGGGTTTTTTTAGCGATGTTTATGGTTTTCTAAAAGCATGAATTATTCAATAAATTTTAAAACTAAAATAAGATATAAACTATTTTAGAATTTAAAAAATATATATATGAAAATATTTACATGTTTGAGAATTTGACCCTACATATATTTTTAACAAAAAAAAAAAAAAAATCATTGGTAAAATTTAAAAAAAAAAACTTAAAAAAAAAAGAAGTAAAATATTTGTACTTAATCTATCAATCATATCCACTTCTAAGTTAAAATTTAAGGGATTGCAAAACAACCTTAAATTAACCTTCATCAAATAGATTTTGAAATTACTCAAAGTTTCTGCTTTAATTTATATTAATTTGTTTTTTTGTAATTTTTGTTCAATTTCATATAATTATTGGTCGACTTTATAATTTAAATATGTTGGAATGCTCGGGGTTTGGGGAACCCGAGAGCATTCCTATCCCTTAGGAACTTAGTAGGAGTAAGAAACCCCCAGATTCTTTTCTTAACAGAGACCAAATGCGATGATAAAATTACTTCCAGAATTAAAAACAAGTTGTAAGTTTGATGGATGTTTCACAGTCAACAGTGTAGGCGCTAGTGGAGGATTGTGCCTTTTATGGAAAGATAAAGATCTTGTGTCCATTAATTCATACTCAAACAACCATATCGACTCTACTATTAAATGGAATGGTAGAATTTGGAGATTTTCAGGAGTCTATGGCTATCCCGAAGCTGGCAATAAACACCAAACGTGGAATCTTATTCGTTGCCTCGACAGACAGTTAAAGCTTCCATGGCTGATAGGAGGTGACTTAAATGAGATTCTAGATAATTCGGAGAAGTTGGGAGGCCCCAGAAGAGATAGAAGATGCTTGGAAGAATTCAAAGAAGTCTTAGATGAATGCAAGCTCAGAGATATTAAGCCTCCTCGAGATCAATTTACATGGCACAGTAACAGAAATGGATGTCATGTTTGGGAGAGGTTAGATCGTTTTTTTATGTAATACTGATTTTGATTTTTTATTTGGTTTTGCAGGGGCATACAATCTTGACTGGCTCTTTTCGGACCACCGCCCTATTGAACTAAGATTGGATACTAGGAAAGTTTGGAAAAAAGGCAACCGAAGGAGACCTACATGTGGGGAGCTGATCTCAAATAATGGCAATTGGAAGGGGAGTAATTCTTTCCTTACCTCTCTTCCTTTGGATTTAAATAATTGTTCTATTGCTCTTTCAAAATGGGGGAGGGGTCTAAACAGTAAAAGGAAAAATGATATTCAAAAATGCAAGATGGCCCTGAAAGATGCTTATAGTAATCCTTCTTCTGTTAATTTTGAGATTATTCATGAAATTGAATTTGAACTAAACAAGCTTTTAGAGGAAGAAGAAATTTACTGGAAACAAAGATCTAGGGATGAGTGGCTTAAATGGGGAGATAAAAATACTAAATGATTCTTCAAAAAAGCGTCCATAAGAAGAAAATCTAATGAGATAAATGGTATTTTAGATAAAAATGGTAGATGGACTGAGGATGAGAGTGAGATTGAAGAGACCTTTAAATCTTATTTTGAAGAATTGTTTAAACCTTCCATTCCAGTTGCTCAAAACATAGAGTCTGCCCTGGAAAATTTAACTCCGAGGATTAGTCCAGAAATGAACAATAAATTGGTTGCCCCTTTTACTAAATCAGAAGTTGTTCAATCTATAAATCAAATGTTCCCTACAAAGGCTCCTGGCTTATCCTGCTATCTTTTACCAGAAATATTGGAATATCGTGGGTGAGAAAACTATGGAGGAATGTTTGGACATATTGAATGGTTCTAAAAGTATTAGGAGCTGGAACAATACTAATATCGTCTTAATTCCTAAGAAATCTGACCCTAAAGATGTTAGTGACTTTAGACCCATTAGCCTATGTAACGTCAATTATAAAATTGTTACTAAAACCATAGCAAATAGGCTAAAATTGGTTCTTAAAGACATAATTTCAGAATCCCAGTCTGCTCTTATTCAAGGGAGATCAATCACGGATAATATTATTATAGGTCACGAGTGCATCAATGCTTTGAGGAATAATAAAGTTTTAAAAGATAACATGGCAGCACTTAAAATTGACCTTAGTAAAGCATATGACCGTGTGGAGTGGCCCTATCTTAAGGAAATAATGCTTAAATTGGGTTTTGATATTAAATTAGTCAATCTTATCATGAACTGTATTTCTTTTCCAAATTTCTCTATCTTAATTAATGGTGAGCAAAGAGGTAGCTTTGTTTCTTATAGGGGTTTACGCCAAGGAGCCCCATTGTCCCCTTATCTTTTCTTAATTGTAGTTGAAGGCCTTTCTCATCTCATAACAGTAGCTAATTCTAGGGCTTTGTTATCGGGTCTTTCAGTTTCGGGTGGCCCTAGGATTTCTCATTTGCTATTTGCGGATGATAGCCTAATTTTCTGTAAGGCAGATGAAAGGGAGCTAGTTAATCTGAAAAACATTCTTAAAATTTATGAATTAGCTTCAGGGGAAAGTATTAACTACACAAAATCAGCTATTCTTTTTTCCACTAAAGTTAATAAGGATAGGGGTGCTTTTTTAAGTAGTATCCTTGGGGTTAAATTGGTAGAGGATTTTGGGAGTTATTTAGGCGTGCCTTCGATTTTTTCTAGGAGTAAGGCAAAAGATTTCAGCTATGTTTTAGACAAAATCTGGAAATCAGTCCAAGGGTGGAAGCGGTCCTTTTTATCTGTGGCTGGTAAGGAATTATTGATTAAGAGCATCGGTCAGGCTATTCCTTCTGATGCTATGAGTGTTTTCCGTTTTCCTAGAGGTTTGTGTGATGAAATAACTAGGAACTTTGCTAGATTTTGGTGGGGTTCTAAGGAAAACAAAAGGAAGCTTCATTGGTGTAGTTGGGACAAGTTGTGCCTTCCAAAGAGTCTAGGGGGCTTGAATTTTCGAGATTTAGAGGGATTTAACAAGGCTCTTATTGCGAAACAAGTATGGAGAATGGTTTCTTCCCCTAATTCTCTTGTGTCTAGATTTATAAAAAGCATCTATTTTAGTAATGGGAACATTTTAGAGGCCGAGGAAGGGAGAAATCCTTCTTTCCATTGTAGTTGGGAAAAGCTTGTTATGGGGTAGGGATCTTTTGGCTAAAGGCATTAGGTTCAGACTTGGAAAGGGCAATAACTTTAATATGTTTAAGGACCCTTGGATTCCAAAAGAATTGTCTTTTAAGCCAGTTTGTATTGATCGGTCGGTCTGGGATGAAAAAGTGTGTGATTTCATTTCTCCTAGTGGAGTCTGGAATATATCGAAACTCAATAACAGTGTTCTTATTGATGACATTGACATTATTAGGAAAATTCATTTTAATCCCAATTTAGATGACAAACTTATTTGGCACTAGGATAAAACTGGCAATTACTCTGTTAAGAGCGGGTACAAGCTCTTCATGAAGTCCAAGATGGATGGGATCTCTTCCAGCTCTAATCCCATGTCTAAAATATGGAATTCCCTTTGGAACCTAAAAAATCCCCCTAAAACTAAACACTTCTGTTGGAAAGCACTAAATAATACCCTCCCAACAAAAGTAAATCTTAAATACAGAGGCATAGATACAAGTTTAGTTTGTCCTTCCTGTTCAAATTATGTGGAAACTACTGACCATATACTTTTTCAGTGCGATCATGCAAAGGAAATTTGGAAAAGGACCTTTGATCGAGTGTACCTGGATACCCATTTTAATGGAAGCTTTGGGGATAGATGGGAGAAGATTTGCTCGAGTTGCTCTCCGTCGGAGTTAGGGCTCGTTGTGGTTGCTTGCTGGGCGATCTGGACCGACAGGAACAAAAGAGTCCATGATGAGTCTATTCCCTCAGTTGAAGTTAGAAGCAAGTGGATAGCTGAGTACCTGGTTAAATATTCAGAAGCAAATCCTAAGATTCCTGTTGCAGTCGCAGCTAATCAGAGATTTGGGCCAAATTCCTCGAATGACTGTTGGTCTCCTCCTCCCGAAGGTGTTTGGAAATTCAATACAGATGCGGCCTGGTCTTCATCTCCCCCTGCAACGGGGATTGGGGTGATAGGAAGGAATTCGGCTGGAAGGATTGTTGGGGCGGCCATGCATGCTTTGGATTTGAATTTGGAAAGGGCTGATGCTGAACTGAGAGGCCATTAAAATGGGAATTGAGCTTGCCATTAATCTGAAATGCAACAATATAATAGTGGAGTCTGAATCAGTGATGGCTGATAAATTTTTAATGAAAGATGCTGACGTGTGGAGTAATCTGGAAGGAATAGTGAACAACAAACATGGTTAGACTAACAATATACTTTCTTTCTAATCACTTGAATGACAATGTCATCCCACCAATTAGTTAATTATTATTATTATTATTATTTTTTTTTTACAATATGTGGGAGTGGAGGATCGAACCATAGACCTTGTGATCACCAATACAATTTTTATGTCAGTTGAGTCAAGCTGTTGTTTGATTAATTTTTATACCAATTACTTAATTATTAATCACGATCAGGTTAATGAAAATTAGATGTTGGCTTCAATGGGCTAGTTGGGTTGACGCTCTGGGGTATCTTGTTTTCAAAAATCAAGGTCCCGTTTGATAACCCTTCTATTTTTTGGCTTTTGGTTTTTGAAAATTAAGAACCCTCCTTCCACCAATACATTTCTTTGCATCATTCTCATGTTTTCAAAAACCAAGCCAAATTTTGAAAATATATATATATATAGTTTTCAATTTTTTTTTTTTTTTAGAATTTAGCTAATAACTCTAAATGTCTCCTTAAGAATGATGAAAACCATGGTAAGACATTTGAGAGAAAACAAGCATAATTTTGAAAAACCAAAAATTAAGGCCTCGTTTGATAACCCTTTCAATTTTTAAGTTTCGTTTGATAACCACTTAGGCACTGTTTGATAACCATTTGGTTATGGTTTTTGGTTTTTTTAAAATTATGTCTGTTCTCATCCAATTTCCTTACAATAGTTTTCATGTCTTTGTTAAGGACACACTAAAGTTCCTAGCCAAATTCAAAAAACAAAAACAAGTTTTTGAAAACTACGGGGTCGTTTGATAACCATTCCGTTTTCTGGTTTTTGTTTTTCATTTTTTAAAAACAAGGTTGTTTGATAACCACTTTTTTTTGTTTTCTGTTTTTTAAAAACGTTTTTGAAATT
Source organism: Luffa acutangula (assembly GCA_036850905.1). Classification (NCBI taxonomy): domain Eukaryota; kingdom Viridiplantae; phylum Streptophyta; class Magnoliopsida; order Cucurbitales; family Cucurbitaceae; genus Luffa; species Luffa acutangula. The sequence goes on along the minus strand of CM072094.1, from coordinate 37,821,640 downwards.
ATAAGCAAATTTAAAAAATAAAACAGATTTATGTTTTTCAAAAACTCATTTTTCTTTTTCTTTTTTTTTTTTTTCTTTTTTACCTATCCCTCCAACAAATTATTTTTTTTTCTAATTTTTTCCTCTATAATATTTTTCCCTGTACAAAATTTCTTTTTCTCTCTATGAAAATCTCTTTTTCCCTCTCAAAACTTTTTCTTCTCTATAACTTATCTCTTTCCAAAAATTTATCCATAACTTTTCTCTCCCTAATAAACATATTCTAACTTTTCTTTTGAAAAAAGAAAAATCTCCTAGAATTTTCTTGCTACAACTTTTCTTTATTTTTTTAATTTATCATTATTTCTTTAGCATATTATTTACTCTTAACCTTACCCATCTCTCTAAAATTTCTCTTTTTATTTAATTTTTCTATCTATAATTTATCTCTTCTACTCTAACTTTGTTCTTTTTGTTTCTTCTCTAACTAATATTCTCTCTCTAAACATTTTAACGTCTCTAAATTTCTTATGTTGAAATTTTCTCTCAAAAACATTTATATTCGTGTCTCTAAATGTTCGTTTCAATGTCTCTCCACATTTTTCTCTCTCTAAAACATCTTTTCATGTCTCTGGTTTTTTAAAAACTAAAAACAAAAAACAGTTATCAAACAAGTTTGGTTTTCTGTTTTTTAAAAACAGAATACAAAAAACAGTTTCTATTTTTCAAAAATTGACTTGGTTTTTGAAAACAAGGGAATGAGTTAGATAACAAAACAAAGAAACTTATAGGCAAAAGTAATGTTTTTAAAACAATAACAAAAAACCAAATGGTTATCAAACGGGACCTTAGGTTCCAGGTTATCAAACGGGACCTTAGGTTCCGTTTGATAACCATTTGGTTTTTGGTTTTTGGTTTTTTGTTTTTGAAAATTATGTTTGTTTTCTCCTAGATTTCCTACCATGGCTTTCATCCTAGTTAGAGTTGCATTTGAATTATTCCTAGCCAAATTTTAAAAACAAAAACAAGTTTTTGAAAACTACTTTTTTCTGTTTCCAAAATTGGACTTGGTTTTTGAAACCAAGGCAGAAGAATGATACTAAAACTAAGAAACTTATAGGTGGAAGTATGTGTGTATAAGCTTAACTTTCAAAAACCAAAAACCAAAAACTAAATGGTTATCAAACGGGGCCTTAGTTTTTGGATTTTGGTTTTCAGTTTTTAGGCCCCGTATGATAACCATTTGGTTTTTGGTTTTTGGTTTTTGAAAATTAAGCTTGTTTTCTCCCAATTTCATTACTATGGTTTGCATCTTTGTTATGGACACATTTGAATTCCTACCCAAATTTCAAAAACAAAAACAAATTTTTGAAAACTACTTTTTTTTTAGTTTCTAATTTTGACTTGATTTTTAAAAACATGAGAAGAAGGTAGATAACAAAACCAAAAACTTAAACATGCAAATAGTGTTTTTAAGCTTAATTTTCAAAAACCAAATGGTTATCAAACGGGGCCGATCATTTTCAAAATTCCTTTATAATTTTGAAAACAATTTTATAATTTAAAAAGCTAAAAATTGAATTGATTACCAAACACATCTGTTTTTCAAAAACCAAAAATTAAAAACCAATGAGTTATCAAACGACTCCAAATGATTATCAAACAAGACATAATTTTTTTATTTTTCAAAACTTGGCTTAGTTTTTGAAAACATGGAAAGAATGTTGATAACTAAAACCAAAAATTTATAGATGAAAGTAAACTTAATTTCTTTAAAATCAAATGGTTATCAAACGACGTCTTAAGATAAAATTTGAAAATATTGTTTCCATGTATAGAACTTGTTGACCTATCCAACAAGGGCAAAAAGGAACAAATTAAAAATAATATCTGAAAAAAATCGAGTGACCATATTCATAAATAAAAAACTTTTGGTCTTGTTTCAAAATGAGGGCATATAAACATGGACACTCACTCTAATTTTCGATCCTTTAACCCAAATAACCTTTGTTAACATATCAACCCATCCCATAAATTAACTCATAAAATGACCCTATACAAGTTTGAGGTTTTAAGTTTGTAATTTGATTTGAAAAAGAAAACCAGGAAAGCAAATATAATGAAAAATTGCGTCCATGCCCTAAACCCTGACCAATCTTATGCACTCACATTCCACAACTTCCTACTGAGTTTCTTCGTACCATAATTAAAGATGGTAAGTACTACCATTGCTTGGAATATCGTCGGCATTATTGGTAACTTCTTCCATTTCTTTCTATTCATTTTGTTGATGGCAAAATCCGGTCAAGCGCTCACCTGACTTTCACGTGACACCAACAATGAATTTATTTGAATACGGGGAAGACGCGACCTGCAAAAAAAAAAAGTGAGCACTGCACACCGGTGTGGTGCTTGCCACACACGCTCCGATGCCTAAGTCAGTGATCGGAGAGCCTTCAACAAGAATAGTAGTGAAGCTGTAAAAGAATAGGATTGTGAGTTCAGATTTTGATGCCCTTACCTGGGTCTTCCTCGGGCCTTTTATATCTCCTCCTCCATTAGGGTTTTTTTCCTCCCCTCGTCGCTGGTTGTCACTCTGCCTTCACTGGGCCCCAGAGGGCTCCCCCAAGCAACCCTGGTGGCCATCGGGCCCAAATTGCTTGGTCGGCCTCGACACTGGGCCGGGGTCGACCAGACCCTCGGCCTCGGCCCAATGTCGAGGCCGAGGAGGTGGCTTCTCCTCTTCAGGTGGACCTTTCCTCGTGGACTGGCTTGGATTAGACCCAAAGTCTCTACCCTCCGAAATACCTGCTAAGCCCAAATTACCAACAACATTAAGCCCCCGCTCTCTTGTTGGGGTTGTGAGCACCTTGCTTTAATCAAAGTAGTTTGCAAACCCAATTAGAGAGTATGATGCTCAATTTCGGTAATTTGCGACCCTAGTTAGTGAAAGTTCAACAAGTTTTAGCCTACTCTCAAAGTTGGCTTGCACGTGGGTTTTTTAGAAACCCCTCTGGTTGGAATTGAACCAAAGAAGTTGGGTTGCAGCTGGGAAAAGTTGTTGGGGCAAAGGAAAATAGAAATGAGGAAAAAGACAAACGGGGAGGGGATCGAGGCCTACCTACCTCGTTCCGGCGTGTACGCCTGGCGCGCCTTCTGCCCAGCAGGCGTGCCTTGGCCTCGGCAAAAAGCCGAGGCCGACGTGACTTGACGGGGCTTTCTAGTCACGTCACATCAACCTTTCTTCTCCACTCTTCAAGAATTCGAAATTTGAATTCAAATTCCTCCCGCCATTTTGCCCAATCTTTGCTTATAAAATCCACCTCTCATCCTCCATTTCTCTCCACCAAATTCACCACTCCTTGTCCGTCTTCTTCTTGACTTTAGCTTGAAAAAGGTAGGCTCCAGCAAGAGCTCTTCTCCTACTCTCCTTTTGTTAATCATATGACTAGTGAAGGTTCTATCACTTCTCCGGATGTGGGGGAATCCTACTCCGACAATGGTCCTTCAAGTTCTAGCTGTTTTCTGGACCCAGAACTCTCTGACAGCAGTGATGGGGAGCCTCCTGCACACTCCTCGGATTTATCATCCTCGCTGACCGCATCTCACCTAGAGTTTTTGCGGCACAAGTATGATATTCCCGACGATGTGCATCTTCGGCTTCCTAATGCTGACGAAAGTCTTGAGAATCCTCCTGATGGGGAGGTTGCTTTTTACCACGATATGTTTAAGTTTGGTGTTCGCTTACCTCTGTCGTTATTTTTGCAAGACTTCTTAGTTTGCACAGGTTTAGCCCCCGCTCAGATTGCCTCAAACGGGTGGTGCCACCTTATCGGTTGCTTCGCTCTTTGGGCAATGCATGGTGGGGGGTCCTTTATGACTGATAACTGTCCAAAAGGTAGTTATTTAGGCATCATTTCTATAAGGATTTGTGTGTCTTTTGTGCATAATAGGGTTTCTTTTAGATAGATATTATATGTTTTAACCCATTTGGAAGAATGGAAGCTTTGGAAATTATTTTATGCAGAATGTGTTGCTGGGCGACTGGAGGGAGCAACTTCGGTGCTGCAGCAAAGCTGGGAGCAAAAACTGCCACGTCACAGATCGTTAGCCAAGTTGAGAAACTGAATTCTGTTGAGTTATTTCCGTGATAGAGGAGCAAGGAGAGTCATACACGTGTCTAGGTCAACCTAATTCAAGCCTCCTATCCTTCTATAAAAGGAAGTAGCCGCCCAAGTCAAAATCACTCCACTTTTGGGAGAAAACACTCCATACTTGGAGAGTTACTTCCACTTTTGGGAGCCGAATATAGGAGAGAGATTGGAGACCATATCAAGAAAACCATCACTTGCAAGCTGATAGAGGAGATTAATATTTTCTTATATTATCTTGTGATTATGGACATGCCTACTCAGATTGTAACGTGTGTTTCCATGCATCTTATGAACTAAGTAGCTTAGGCATTGGTTAGGGAATATGTAGTTGTCGTGTTTAATTCTAGTAATAAATATTGATTAATGCATCTTGATTAATTGTTGAGTACATTTATATTTTATGCCCGCCTGGCCAGCCGGTATGAATACCTTTCTCTAGTTTCAGGGATGATTTAGAGAGTGTGTGGCGGTTAATCACACTAGATCATTGTGTATTGGTGAACGCCAGTGACTGAGCTAGGGATAGCCAGTTGCCTAGTGCTTGATCGGTAGTACTTCATTGGGGTTGAAACACATTCCAAAAGATTCGGAGTTCCGGGAGGAATCTGCTAATAAAACTGCAAGAGTTTTTGCATGATCAATAATATTGCTAGAGCATCTTTTAAAACAATTACTAAATCCTGACCAGCGTCTGTTTCTAATTTGTCTGCCTATTTGATTATTTTTTGTTCTGTCATTTTTTTTGCTTCAGCATTATTCTTATAAAAACCAATCATTTTTACCATCTTTGAAACCATTAAAGAGTTATATAAAATAGATAAAGTGGAAACTAGTTCAGGCCTTAGATTGATAATACTTATTACTTGTTGCGGGCTGTGTATACTTGCACAGAGTTCTAGAGTCTTTTATATCATATTTTTACTCACTCTAGGAACCCAACAATAACTGTTGAAGATTTTCTATCTTTGCACTCTATCAATCATAATCCTACTTTTGGTGATCGTTTTTACTACATAAGTGCTAAAAAAGGCACTTTAATTTGTGGACCCACTTCCGTTAAAAAGTGGAAAAACAATTGGTTTTTTTGTAAGTGGCAATTGGTTGGAAAAAAACAGAGAAGGTTGTTTTTTTGGGGTTCCAATAAGGTTTGGAGAATACGGTAAGTTTTTTATTTTCCTTCCCATTGGAATCCATTTCTCATTATTGCACCCCTTCTTTTCTAACTTTACTTCCTGCTTTTCAGTACCTCGCAACGTCCGACGCTCCCCCACGGCTAAGAAGTTTGCTAGGTACGTCTTGACCCTTGAAAAGATCGGTCGTCACGACCCTTTGCTGGTCGATCAGAGTGTCCTTGAAAAAGTCGGGTTAGCGAGGCGACGCACTATCAGTTCAGAAGGTAAAACCCTTGGTAGGCCTTTACCTGATCGGCCTCATCCTAGTCGGCCCTGGCGCGGTCGGCCTCGACCCGTTTTTTTTATTATTTTTAAACTTGCTCTCTGCACTCTTTACAGAGATGGCCTTCCAAGGAATGTACGACTCTCAGCGGAAAAGGCGTGAATCACGTAACAGAGCTGGAGCTTCCCGAGCGGCTTCCGTGGATCTTACCGAGGATGAGACTCCTCAGGTTGCTGCTGAAACCTCTCGTCGCCCAGCCCCTCCATCCGTAGGACTCGCTATCAAACGCGTTCTACGGTCACTGAGACATACCTTCAAACGGGCATCCCAGTTTTTGCTCTTCCCGAGGACTACGGGAGCGGTGGTAATGAGGTAGAGATCATGACCCAGAACTTCATGTGTTGGCAGGGGTTGCAATCTCGCAGGCCTGAAGGTGAGTTGGGGGTCGAGGATCCTGCCCAAGGCATGCGTGAGTTCCAAAGGCATCTTCAGGATGTAAGCCCCGTTGACTTCTCCCTTCTTGTGCTTTGGCTATTCTTGCTTCTCACTCAGCTTCCTTCCTTTGGTGCAGGCTTTTACATAGGCCACTGCCTCTTCGATTAGCCTTGCGAGCAAAATTAACGAGCTTCAAATGACTAGCATCCCTCGGAGTGAGCTCATTCAGGCCCAGGAAAGACTTAATGAGGCGAATCGCCTGCTGGAGGAAGTACGGGCAAAACTCAAATCTAGGGACTCTGAGTTGGAGGTCACCAAGGCCCAGTTGATGGAAGCCAAGGCACCCTTGGCCAGCGCTGACTATCTGGCTGACGAATTCAAGAAGACCAACGAATTTTGTGCTATGCAGGACGAGATATGGAACAACGACATCAAGTGGGTGCAAAAGAGATATAGCAAGCGCCATCCAACCGTGGATGGCACATTCATACAAGAGGATCTTGTTACTCTCGCTACCAACCCTGACGCCTTCGCTTCATCTGATGAGTCTTCCGATGGTAGAGACCACATGGATCTCTGAAGACCTCGGCTCCGGCCTCCCATGCTATCTCTGTTATGACCAATCTTCGTGTTTGCTTGCTGTTGTTTTTTTAATGCAACTCTGTGTAATCCTTGCTTTGTCGTTTTTAACCAAATCTAATGGAAACATTTTAACTTTTCTTTCATCATTCCACTTTGGCTCCCCTTGTTTGCACTTAACCTAAATGAGATTAAGCCGAAACAAACGTATATGGTCAGCCCTAGGAAAATGTCGAGGCTGACCACAACTTAGTCAACTGGGGCAGAGCACACACCTCCACCAGGATACTACCTAATAGCTGAGTAAATAACTTAACTTTAATACATAGAACTCTGATATCTAAGACGATATAACGATAACGATTAAGTCAAGAATTATTAACTTCACTTCTCAAGCCCGCACATGAACAAGTTTCTATATCTGCAATGAAACTAACATAGAGGCCAACTAGCCATATGCAACAAAAGAAATTAGAAACCATGAATAATTAAACTCGTGTGGTAAGCCAGGTCGGCCTCGGCATGCTCGACCTCGGCATGGTCGGCCTCGGCCTGCTCGGATATTCTTCATAGACAAAACTTTGATTATCAATTACTCGACAATCTCCCTATCCCCAGCCCCCTACTCAAGTGTTATTTAAATTTAACAAATTATACTTGAGTAAAAGATACTTTGAGTATTACTTACCACACCATGAAGCCTTAAAGCCCCCGCTCCTTCTTCTATTGTTACGACACCGTTCCCAAGGGCCCGCTAGCCATTGTTTGCCATGGGGAGTATGGACGTTGTCCTTCCACCGAGCGCCCTAGGAGTATAGGCGTTGCCACTCCTACAAGGACTTTTCACAGATTAATTACCCTGGGGAGTATAGGCATTGCCACTCCCACGAGGAACCTTGGGAGTTTAGTGATGTGGACTTTTCCTTACCGCAAGCGCACGGGTCAAGTAATAATATAGTGAATGTAATTCGAATGTCGTCCTCTGGATTGGATTTTTAAGCAAATCAAGTATTGTGAATTATCTTGCTCAATTGTATTTAGGGAACACAATGTGATGATTGAATGATATGAAAATTAAATCAAAACAAGTAAAAAGTGTGGAAAATCAATTGGGAAAAATACTTAGGGAATTGATTTCGCCGATTAGTCTAAGATTGATTTTAAGGAGTAAATTATTATGCACAATGGAATTATGAGCCAAAGACCCTATAATCACAACTACCTCTCCCGAGTATAATTGATTCTCATGCAAATTAACCAACTTGATATCCCTATCTAAGTCTATTAATATGCAAGGCAATGAGATCTTTTGACCAATTCTAAAGTTAATCTAAAACCGTCATGAATTAGAAAGTAAACTTTAGTCATGCAATCTTGAGTAAGTCTATATTAAATCCCCTCTCCCGAGCTAGATTCAAAACTTAAATCAATCAACTAATGCCCAATTAATTGAAAGCATTAAATCAAGATTACAAACATAATAAACATTGCACAACTTAAACCATAAATCAATCCATAAACAAAATCAACTACATCAATCCCTAAGCTATGAGTTTAGCTACTCATGAATGTAATTACAAGCTCAACTAAACATAATAAAGCCATAAATCTAACTAGAGAAAAGGAAAGGGAAAAGAAAACTCAATGTAGGCCGAGACCGAACGTCTCCGTCACGATCCCCACGAACGATGGGTTGATTTCCGCTTTTCTCCCTCTTGTTCAGCCTCAATCCTCTGTTTTCTCCTCTGTTTTACGGCTCCAAAAGGTCCCAAAATTCCTTTCCCCTAAAACCTAGCCGAAAGGAAGCTTATATTCTGATTTTTCGTCGTAGCGTCGAGACGCTATCAAGACAGCGTCTCGACGCTACCTCTAAAACACGCGCGTCTGGAATGGAAATAACGGTAGCGTCGAGACGCTATTGTCACAGTGTCTTGACGCTGCAACGCTGCCGCCTCTTCTAATTAAGGAAAACCAGCGTCGAGACCCTCCAAGAGTGGCGTCTCGACGCTAATGGGCAGAATGCCCTCTCTTGGCTCCTTGTTGCTTGAACTTTCCGGTTCTTTGGCATATTTTCACGTCCCGAACACCCGATTAACTCCAATCCCACGTTTTAGCTCTAATCATCGCTTTCCTACAAAATAAACAATGAAGCACAATAAAATTGCCCAAAAATCATAAAATACTAGCTAAATTAAATAAGTAAAAGTAGCTAGCTAAGCTCGCTATCATATAGGCATTGCCACTCCCAATGACCTTTTTATAAATTGCTAACCTCGGGGAGTATAGGCATTGCCACTCCCACGAGGAACCTTGAGAGTATAGGCGTTGCCACTCCCAAGGACCTTTTGATAATTTGCTAACCTCGGGGAGTATAGGCATTGCCACTCCCACGAAGAACCTTGAGAGTATAGGCGTTGTCACTCCCAAGGACCTTTTGATAATTTGCTAACCTCGGGGAGTATAGGCATTGCCACTCCCACGAGGAACCTTGAGAGTATAGGCGTTGCCAGTCCCACGAGGAACCTTGAGAGTATAGGCATTGCCACTCCCAAGGACCTTTTTATAAGTTGTCTGCCATAACGAAATCAACTAAAGGACTTTTATTAGTAACAATGCAGAAATTCAATTCTAGTCACAACCATCAACAAATGCAAGTTCAAGGACATAATGGAAAACAAAACTAATCTATTCTAGCACCAAACCACTAAAACATACACAAAAATAAATCAGATAAAAACTTATTCAAGTCCCCGGCAACGGCGCCAAAAACTTGTTGGGCTCCTAGAGTAAGTGAAAATATGATATAAAAGACTCTAGAATTCCTGTGCAAGTATACACAGTCTACAGCAAGTAATATTATCAATCCAAGGTCTGAATGAGCTTCCACTTTATCTATTTTGTGTAACTTCCTAATGGTTTCGAGAATAATAAAATGATTTGGTTTTATCGAAATTATGCTGAAGCAAAATAAATGACAGAACAACGAACGAGTAAACAAATAGATAGACAGATTAAAGACAGGCGCTGGTTAGGCTTTAGTGATTGTTCTAAGATATGCTCTAGCAATATTATTGATCATGCATTTCTCGCAGTATTATTAGCAGATTCCTCCCAGAACTTCGGATATTTTGGGATATGTTTCAAACCCAATGAAGAGTGACCGATCAAGCACTAGGCAACTGGCTATCCCTAGCTCAGTCACTGGCGTTCACCAATACACAATGATCGTAGTGTGGATAATTGCCACACACTCTCTAAATCATCCCTAAAACTAGAGAGAGCTATCCATACCGGCTGGCCAGGCGGGCATAAAATGAGATTAAGCACAACAATTAACCAAAATGCGATAGTCAATTTATTACTAGAGATGAAGCACAGTAATCACATTATTCCTAACCAATACCTTAAGCTACTTAGTTCATAATAGGCATAGGAATACGAATTACAATCTGAGTATGCATGTCCATAACCACAAGTTAGTAAAGAAAGTAGACTCCCTAATCAGCTTGCGGATGATGGTGCTCTTGATAATCTTCAATCTCCCTAGACTATTCGGCTTCCAAGGGAAAACATGGAATGCGTTTGACTTGGACGGCTACTTCCTTTTATAGAATGAGAAGAGACTTGAATTAGGTCAACTTGGACACGTGTAGGGCTTTCCTTGCTCCTTTATCCCGAAAATAACTCAACAGAAGTCGGTTCATGAAGTTGGCAAACGAGCTGTGATGTGGCAGTTCTGTTCCCAGTTTTGCTGCAGCACAGAATTTGCTCCCTCCAGTCGCACAGCAGCATAATCTGCACAAAATAATTTCCAATGCTTCCATTCTTCCAAATGGGTTAAAACATGTAATATCTATCCAAAACCAACCCTAATAAGCATAAAGGACACACAAATCCCTATATAATTGAGGCTTAAATAACTACCTTTTGGGCAGCTATCAGTGACCACTTGGGAAGTCCTCGTGTTGCACCCCTTTTAAACATTTACTGGAGGGTTGCCGAAGGTTGCGGCTAACTTTAGATGAGGAGGAGGTCGCAGTGGATGTGGATAAAGTGGCGATCGAGGACACGTTGGATCGAATGTGTTTTTGCTTGACCAGGAAATTGCTTAGCCCCCGTTTGATCGGTTGCGAAATTCTGCGCAGAACTTTGTCTATTGCATGGCGGGTGGATGGGGGACTACAAGTTGAGCGACTGGGTAAGAACGTGTTTCTCTTTAATTTTGTTAAGTTAGTTGATCGTAATCGTGTTTTTCGCACTGGGCCGTGGTTTTTTGATAAGTTTTTGTTGGTCTTGGAAATTTTGGATGCTCTGGTAAAGCCTTCGGAATTGTTGTTCAATAAAGCTTCTTTCTGGGTCCATTTTTATGATCTTCCGTTGGCTTGTATGAATGCTATTATGGCCAAAAAATTGGGGAATGTTATTGGAGAATTTGAGGAAGTGGACTGTAATGCCAATGGCTGTTGTTGGGGATTCAGTTTGCGTGTTCGGGCTCGGATTGATATTATAAAACTGCTTAGACGGGGTATTAAGATCAATGTTGACAGCCCAATTGGGGGTAGCTGGATCCCTATGAAATATGAGCGATTGCCGGAATTTTGCTCTAGGTTTGGTATTCTGGGTCACGGAATGAAAGACTGTTCTTTGTTGCTTTCTTCGAAAGAAGATGCGGTTCCATCAGCTTGTGAGTATGGGGCATGGTTGCGTTTTGATGGTCCTTCGAAGCCGACTGCAAAGCCTTCACCTGGGTTAAGTTCGTCGGTGTCTTCTGCGGGCAAAAATGTTCATCTTGGTTCTTCAGAGTTGGGTGCGGCGCCGCCGTCAGAGACGGTGGATGTCGGTTGTGCGATGAAAGCGCAAGTTCCGGTACCTATACCAAATGTGGAGACTTTCCAGGTGGATAACGGTCAGCCGATGGTTACTGCGGCAGATAATGTGAAGTCGTTTCCTATTATTTCGGAGAGTGGTTTAGTGGAGAAAGATGGTTCAGTTATTACCCCAGTGCTTAGTGATTTGGGTAAGGATAAGGTGGTTGGTGATGATCTAAATGGGCTAAATTTGGCTGGTGGGTCAAATCCAGTTGGTGGGCCAAATTTGAATGGTGGGCCTAGTGGTAAACGGAAACAAAAAGTGCGTGGGTCAAATTCTTCAAAGGCTTGCCCTGCAAATGAGTCTGCAAAAAGAAAGGAAGCTTCTGACTTATTGGGACCGAATAGTAAGAAGTTGAAGCTAGTGCTGGAGGATAATGTTGGTTTGTCTCATGATGGTACCGATCTTTCTGGTGTATCGGCGGAGGCTGTTGAGCAGCCCCGCCGGGAATTATGAAAATTATATGTTGGAATGTTCGAGGGATGGGGACCCCGAGATCATTCCGTAATGTATGTGACGTGCTAAGTCACCTTAGTCCTCATGTTCTTTTTCTTTGTGAGACGAAATGTAATGACTCTTTAATGAACAAGTTGAAATATCGTTTGAATTATCATGGGTGTTTTCCAGTTAATAGTTGTGGTGCTAGTGGTGGATTATGTTTATTATGGAAAGATGATGTCACGGTTACTATTCGGTCTTTTTCTCAATTCCATATTGATTCGTCAATTTCATGGCAAGGATGTGTGTGGCGTTTTTCCGGAGTGTATGGGCAACCTGAGAGTCATTTGCGTGTGCGTACTTGGAATCTTTTGCATTGACTTTGGAATTATGATGAATCGGTTTGGGTTATTGGTGGTGATTTAAATGAGATTCTGTGGAATTCGGAGAAACAGGGTGGAGCTGACCGTGATGTTAATTTGATGCATGATTTTCGGGATGCGTTGGCTGACTGTAACCTTCGCGATCTGGGTTTTTTTGGGGATGTATTTACGTGGTGTAATCGTCGTCTTCCTTCTGATCGAATTTTTGAAAGGCTCGACCGTTTTATTGGGAATCAAGCTTTTCATGAGTTATTCCCTAATTTTCAGGTTCACAATCTAGCGTGGGAATGCTCTGATCATCGACCCATTTCTCTTATTCTTAGGCCCAATTCTTTACGTCAGGTTGCTGGAAGCAGACGACGTGGTTTTAAGTTTAATGCGAATTGGGTTCGTCATGCGGAATGTCGTTCATTAATTCGTGAAGTGGTTGACTCCTCTAGTGATTTCTCTTTGTCGCAGGGGTTAGAGAGATGCTCGACGGTGCTTCAAAAATGGGGAAGAAATGTTGATATCAATTTGGTGAGGCAAATTAGGAAGCAAAAAGATGCTATTCAGAAGGCATATTCCTCCATGCAACCTATTGATTTTAGCATTATTCATACAATGGAGAATGATTTGGCATGACTTTTGGAGGAGGAGGAAATATATTGGCATCAACGGTCGAGAGAACATTGGCTTCGTTGGGGAGATTCTAATACCCAATGGTTTCATTGTAAAGCGTCGGCTAGAAGGAAGCGAAATGAAATTAGGGGCGTTAATGATGATTCTGGCAATTGGGTTTCGGATCCAGGGGCTGTGGAGCGCATTTTTGTGGATTATTTTGATCAAATTTTTAAAACTACTAGCCCATCTTCAGATTCGATAAATACTGTGCTTTTAGGTATCCAACCGGTTATTTCCTCTTCTATGAACGCTAGACTATTGGCTCCATTTAGCAGGGTTGAGGTTGAGGCGGCAGTGAAGCAAATGTTTCCGACTAAGGCTCCTGGCCCCGATGGTTTTCCTGCCCTGTTTTATCAGACTTATTGGGATATTGTTGGGGGGAAAACAGTGTCCAGTTGCCTAGAGATTCTCAATGGTGGCCAGTCAGTGCATGGTTGGAATAAAACTAATTTAGCTTTGATTCTGAAGGTTCCTTCGCCAGTTTCTGTTTCTGACTATAGGCCTATCAGTTTGTGTAATGTCTCCTACAAAATAGTGTCTAAAGTTCTGGTGAATCGTATGAAATTTATTCTTCGCGGTGTGCTTTTTTAGACTCAGTCAGCTTTTGTTCTTGGTCGAGCGATTACAGATAATATCATTATTGCTCATGAATGTTTACATTATATTTCCAAGAAGAAGCGTGGCAGGGTTGGGTTGGCTACCCTTAAGCTCGATATGAGTAAAGCTTATGATAGAGTGGAATGGGCTTTTCTACAGGAGATTATGAGGCGGTAGGGGTTTGAGGACCGTTGGATCAGGCTAATTATGGATTGTGTGTCTACGCCAGAATTTTCAGTATTGATCAATGGTGTTTCGCATGGACAAATTATTCCTAGCAGAGGTCTTCGGCAAGGTGACCCTTTATCCCCATATCTCTTTATCCTTTGCGCCGAAGGTCTTTCGCACTCTCTTCGGGTTGCCCATGCGGAATCTCATATTTCTGGCGTTTCGGTTAGTGATGGTGGGCCTTCGATATCTCATTTATTTTTTGCAGACGATAGTCTTGTTTTCTTTAAGGCGACTGCGCTTGAGTGTTGGAGAGTAAAAAAGATTTTGCAGGATTATGAGGCTGCTTCTAGTCAGTGTATAAATTTTAATAAGTCGGCTTTGTGTTTTTCTCCAAATGTCCCATCAGATTGTAGAGATTTCTTAGGCGGCTTGCTTGAGGTGCCCGTTGTGGTTGACTTGGGATATTATCTTGGTTTACCCTCTCATTTTTCCCACCGCAAGTCAGCTGATTTTAAGCGTGTTTCAGATCGCTTTTGTAAGGTGTTGCAAGGGTGGAAAAGATCATTCTTTTCGATGGGTGGTAAGGAAGTTCTGCTAAAGAGTGTAGCTCAAGCCATTCCTACGTATTCTATGAGTTGTTTTTGGTTGCCTAGAGGTTTGTGTGGGGAACTAACTCGTTCTATGGCTCGGTTTTGGTGGGGTTCTGATAGAGGACAACGTAAAGTCCATTGGAAGAGTTGGGAGAATTTGTGTGAACCAAAGGAAGGAGGAGGGCTTGGTTTTCGTGACATGGAAGGGTTTAATAAAGCCCTGCTTGCAAAATAGGTTTGGCGAATCTTGCAAAACCCCTCCCTCCTTGTGGCTCGGTTTCTCAAAGGGCGGTACTTCCCCACTGGGTCGGTGCTACAGGCAGTTTGTTCCCGTTCCTCTTCTTTCTTTTGGCGTAGTTTCATTTGGGGTCGGGAACTACTTTTTTCTGGGCTCCGACGAAGGATAGGTGATGGTCTTGCTACAAATTTTTTTCTTGATCCTTGGCTTCCCAAGGAATCTACGTTCAGGCCGATTAATGGGTATGTTGGCTCTAGGTTTGCTAAATCTACCTTAGTCAGTGAGTTTATTACTACTAGCAGAGCATGGGATGTTGCAAAGCTTCGCCAAGTTTTGTCTTCAAATGAGCTGCAGTTGGTCCGTGGCATTCCGCTTGGAAGGGTGGGGGTTGTAGACTCTTGGTTTTGGCATTATGATAGGCATGGTTGTTATAGTGTGCGAAGCGGGTATAAGTTGTACATGAATATAAAATCAGTTGCTTCATCTTCTTGTTTACGTCGAGTGGAAAAGTGGTGGCGGGATCTTTGGAAATTGCGTATACCTTCAAAAATTAAGGTTTTCATGTGGAAGGTTTTTCACTCATGTCTTCCTGTCATGACTTCGTTAATGAAACGTGGTATGGATGTCGCCCCGGTTTGTTTTCAGTGTTCTGAGGCTGCTGAAACGGTTGATCATGCGCTGGTAGGTTGTACTCGGGCTATGATGTTTTGGTTTGTATTGTTGCCTTCGGTACGTTGGGAAACTGATTTTGGCCACAGTTTTGCCGATCGGTGTTTGGCAGTCCACTCCCAGCTCTCGGAAAGGGAGTTTATTCTGTGGTGCGTGGGTTGTTGGGCTTTGTGGAATGACCGGAATGCAGTTCGGATGGGGAGGCAAATTCCGAGTTTGGTCGTGAAGTGTGCTTGGGTGGAAGAGTTTATTGTCTCATTCCTACAAGCTCGTGAATAGCCTGCTTCTTTGTCTACATCTGGAGAGGCACGCTCTTCTGGGATTCGATGGGCTCGACCGCCTGAAGGTTGGAGTAAGTTGAACGTAGATGCTTCTTGTTGATTGCTGCACAGATTACGGGTACTGGGGCAATAATTCGAGATAGCTCTGGTATGGTGTTGGCTGCGATGACAAATTCCGTTGGGGTGTCATATTCTCCATTCATTGCTGAAGCTTTGGCTGTTTTGGAGGGTCTTAAGCTTGCCCTTCGTTTAAATTTCCTCCATAATTGTTGAATCTGATTGTCAAGCTTTGGTTAACATGATAAATGGAGTTTCTTCAACGTTAGCTGTGGATGGCGTTTGGGTTCACGATATCACGGATATGGCGAAGAACTTTGGCAATATTGTGTTTGCTCATGTGGGTCGTGGAAGTAATGTTTCTGCTCACAGTCTTGCAAGGAAAGGTCTTTCTTCTGGATCTTTTTTATGGCTTGATAATTTTCCTGTGTGGCTCTTTTCCTCTCTCAAGGATGAGGATCCTTTTGCTGTACTTGACCCATGTGGCCTTTCTTGAATCAATGAAATGTCTTCTGTCTCAAAAAAAAAAAAGTTATATTTTTCATACATTTGCTGTTTTAATTCTTTCTTTTTCTTTCCTTGTTTTTTTTTTCTATTTTAATATGTCCTTTCTACTCAAATTGTTTTTTTTTTTTTGGCAAAGAAGTCTTCATTCGTATGCTTCGTTAGGTCAAATAGTAGTTATTTCTATAGCTTTTTTATTTTACCAAACTAATTTTTTTTTTCGTTTCATACACTTCGAGATTTTTTTTGAAATTTAATTCTCTAACAAATTTGAGGTGTTAGATAGATTGTCTATACTTCCTTACTATGTTTGTATTTTATTTATTTCCAATATATTATTTTTGACTTCTCCATTCAAAGATGTGATTTTTAGATAAACAAGAAGAGATAGGTAAAACTTTGAAATTTAGATAAATAAGAGCTATTAGAAATAAGAGCTATTGGCTTTCTTTTAGGCTTAAAAACTCTACTCTTTGATGTGTTTGAGCTTTGGTTTGTGCATGAAAATGAGTATTCTTTGATGAACATTTTTACATATCAGTAGGCCAAGCTTGAACTAAATTTGGTGCAGATTTCTTATGTTTTAAGCTGATTTTTCTGGTGTAGGGGCACTCAGGTTGTGCTACAGCAACTGATTTCACAAGCAGAAGGCAGAAAGTCTGGAATTTAAAAGACTGCACGTGCTGAACCCATGGGATCTCTCATTAATTGAGCTGGCAACCATGTGGAGCTGATTTGTACCATCTTAGCCAATTAGGGAAGATCCATGTGGAAGCATATGTCCAATCAGCCCTAAGAGATGATATAAATAGTTATTTGGCCCAAAATGAGAGGGGATTCAGTTGGAGAAGTTGACCTAGAAGTTGCTGCTAACGGTGAAGGGGAAAAGACAAGGAGGCTGCTGTTTTGGAGGATTTCCAGCTTGGGAAAGCTGAAATCTCCCTTGGAAGCTTCTTCTCTTCACTCCTCTTCTTTTATTCTTCTTTCACCTAGTGTTTAGTTGGTATTTAAGGTTGTAATCATGACTGATATGGTAGTTTGCTGCTGTATTTTCATTATTTTCACCTCGAACATGAGCTAAATCCTCTTAGGTGAGGATTAGGGTGCTTAAGCTTGAACTTGTTGTTTGTTTTTGTGGAACTTTATATATTGCAACTTAAAGCAAAGTGTTCTTCATGCTTAAAGCTGGAATTTCGTTTGGCCAACCATTTTCTAGCATTGTTATTTAGTGTTTGGGAAAACAATAGATAACCGACTACTTGCTTTACCTTAGTCTTTAATGATCATGAAAATGAGTGAGTATTTAGGGATAAATAACCACCTAAGGCACTAAATCAGTTGAGCTAAAAAGAAGGGGTTAAATGAAAGTTTAATCACCTTACCTATAGGAGAATTGGAAAATTCCCATAGAAAATACTGGGTGAGTTGTAAATTTAGAGTTCTGTTGCAGCAAACAACTTGTGAGAGTAGACAACCCCTAATCTGAACCTTGCCTTCTCTGTGCTAATTCGCTGTTTTTATTGAATTTTACTTAAGTCCTTATCATTTTAAGCTTGTTTACCATTTTAATCTCTTGCACTTAGTTAAGAAAAAATATTTGGTTCTTGGTTACTTTGAATTTCATTAAAAATAGGCTTAGAAATAGTGATTTTCGTTGCATCAATCCCTGTGGAAACGATATAAAAATACTTATCACTTGCTGCTGATCGTGTGCACTTGCACGTGTGTTTGTGAGTTTTTCTTGCATATTTAGAATCACTTTGCACAAGGCAACAAGTTTTTGACCAGCAAGGTCAGGGGGCTGAAGATTGCAGAACGCACAGCTCTGAAGAGCCTAGAGCCAAGTACCAGTCATAGAACAGACCTGAGGAATCTGATCGAGGGGAAGCGCAGAAGTGCCAAGGCTGTCGAGGCCAAGGCTAGGGCTGCCAAAGCTGAAGCCAAGGTTGCTGAGGCCGAGGCCGAGGCTAGATTGGCCAAGGCCGAGGCCAAGAAAGACAATCTCCCTTGGAAAACTGAGCTTCTGAACACACTAAAGGAGCTCGAAAATCCTCAGGGAGACCTGCAGAAGTCAAAGAACCTGGAGCACAATACTTGGAAGAATTGATCGACCAAGTTGACCCACCCTTCACAGAAGAAGTCATGAAAGCTGAGGTGCCTCTGAAGTTCAAGGTACCTACATTCACACCGTATGATGGCAATAAATACCTCGTGCAACATCTAAACGCCTACAAAAGCTGGATGGACTTCCACAGCGTCTCAGCTGCAATCAGGTGTCGCACATTCTTTTTCACTCTCACAGGATCAGCCAAGCATTAGTTTGAAAGGTTGAAAAGGAGATCCATCAGCTCTTTCAAGGATTTAGCCCAAGCACTCGTTGCACAGTTCATGCGAGCCAGAGAACAGCGCAAGCCTCACATCAACCTTTTAACAGTCAAACAACAGCCAAGTGAGAGCTTGCGTTATTATATAACACGTTTTAATGATGAAGCACTACAAGTTGACAGGTACAGCGAGGGAGTAGCCCTAGTAGCCATAACAGCCGAACTGGAAGACTAAAGACTACTCAATTCAATAGGTAAGAGCCAACTCGAACCTATGTAGAGTTTGTCTCCGGGCACAGAAATACATGAGCGCAGAAGAGTTGCAAAATGGTAAAAGGAATGTGGAAACGATATATCCCCCTCACGATGAACTTATTTTCTGTGAACAGGGGAGATTGGAACCCAGCGGATTATTGGGCATGGATGATGAAGAACTTAAAGGAAGAAGAGTTGGAACAAGCTATGATGATCCTATGGTGCGTTTGGAGCTACAGAAACAAAATTACACAAACATCCAACAGGCCAGACAACACATCCATGATACGATCAATCGAAAGCTAGCAACGAGGAATTCCGCCCGAATTAAAGACCTTCGCGAGTCATGGAAGATGGGTTCCTTTGCCAGCAAATGCATGGAAACTAAATACGGACGTAACCTGGAACGAAAAACTGAAAAAAGGAGGAATTGGATGGATTCTTCGTGACTCTTCAGGGTCTTCAATCAGCCTGGGATTCCATCGGATTAGTAAGAATTGGCCAATTAAATTTTTGGAGATGAAGGCAATTTTAGAAGGCCTGAAGAACATACATTCAATCGAGATCAGAAATGGCAATCAGGTTTCTACCTCTATCTTTGTCGAGTCTGACGCGCTTAATATCATCAAGATCCTTAACGAAGAAGATGAGGACGTCTTAGAAATCTCTTTCCTCACTGAAGAGATAAACCACTTGAAGAAACTCTTTAAAGAGATTCACTTTGATTTTTGCCCAAGAGCTCAAAATTTCGCTGCAGATCGTCTGGCGCGAGCAGCGATTCCCCCCCCCCCCCCCCCCCCCCCCGCCCTTCAATTCCGTTTTGGATACCTTTTCCATGGTGGAAGAATGTGCGGCGTATGGAATGGGCATCCCCCGTTGTAGGTTAGAAACCTTTTAATTGAGGTAGATGTAACTACTTTTTCAGTTCTTTAATGCAGTTTCATTTCGTTTAAAAAAAATTATTGTATACTTAAAAGTTCTTTTTTAAAAAGTTGGTTTCAAGTGTTTTTCTCAACCTGATTTATTTCACAATTTCATTTTCTAATAAGTCATTTTTAGTGGTTGCCAAACACTAGAAAATTTTTCAAAATGATTTTTTTTCAAAATTAAACACTTGAAAGGTTAAACCAAACACACCCTAAGTCTAGTGGATGAACCACCGTCCTGTGACTAGAGCCTGATTAACTACTAACGGAACAGTGAGTTCTACGACTGTAGAGGATCATTCTCCGCTGGCCTTGTCCTGCTGGGATGGTCGAATGGCGGTCTGACAGACTACTAAACATTTTTTTAAAAAAATAAATCTTTCTCAAAAGATAATAACACAAGATAAAAATGAAATAAAATAGAAAAAATAGAAGAAGAAAATTGGGTTAATGAGAAAATAAAGTTTGAGATGGATATAATTTATAATCCAGGAGGGCAATGGTTTGTGTTTGAAATCAATTTTAAATTTCAATTTTGAATTGGACTCTTGATTGATATCATGAATTTAATTATAAAAATAATACTGAAAAGCTATTTCAAAAAGTCAATTTTAAAATTTGAAATTTAAATTACAATTTTAGAATTATAACATTTGATTTTTAGTTAACACAAAGTGAAGCTTTAAATAAAATATTAGTTTTTAACCTACACAACGGGCAAAAAGAAAATATATATATATATATATATATATATATATATATATATATTAGATGAGGCTGTCGCAAGGTAGTTAGTCTCTAATATCTAATGAATTTAGAATCAAAATAACGTATAGGTCCTTTAATAACTATTGCATACATATTTGAAATACTATTTCTAATTTCTCTTTTATATATCTAACTACGTAAAATTATCAATTATATTATTATGGTTGGCTTTCTCCAATAATTTCGTCAATGGTGGAGGACTAAGAGAAAAGTCCACTTGAAGGGAATAAAAAAGGGGCAACCAGCTAAATGGCCATTTTAAAATAGTTGATTTGAAAAAGAGTCATTCGTGTTTTCATTTTGAGATATGGCCAAAAGCTAAATTTAGTAAATTATTTTGGCAACAAAGTGGACGTAAATACCCACCCAAATCTTAATTCAAAAATAAATTAAATTAAAATACACTGGGAGAAAATCTAGGATTGTTACAGATTAATTCAACAACCAAATTAAATCAATAACAACCCTACAAATTAAACAAATAAACCTGGAAAATTAAAATTGAAACAACAGATAATAAAACATGAAAGCAATAACAAATATGTGGAAACAAGTAACAAAATGTATAAGAATGACCCTAACCGAAATCTAAATCCATATTATTTAAATTAAATATACTATAAAAAAAAGGAGAGAATCTAGGATTTACAGGTTAATTTAATGTGAAATTCAATAAAATAATTTCAAAATAAAAAGGATAAGTCTAATATTAATTTATCTTAACAGTATAATTTGAAAACAAAAATTTTAATTAAGAAATTTGTTACTAAATTCAAATCACGATTTATGGAGAAAAAATAGGAGAACATAAAAAAATACAATATATCGATAAAAAAAAAATCATACATGTTACAGCTAGAATTCATCATGCAAATTGAAGAAATTGAAGAAAAATCATTGTAGTTGTGATCTTTGTTTAATCACAATTACAGTGTGTATGAAAACATGAGTTTCTTCTAAAAATTATTTACTTTTGTAGGAGAAGGAAGATTCAAAGGTGATTGAGATTGATGCAGAAGAAAGTTCAAATGAGCTTTCAACAAATGAAAAGAATAACTCAGGTGAACGAAAACATGAAAGCAATAATCAATCTGAACGCTTACTTTTGGAGTAACAGAAAACATGAAAGCAGTAAAAAAATGCTGAAATATACCTTTACAGAAGGAACGACGAAGACCAATAATCAATCAGAATGGTTGGAAAAGATGAAGCAATCTGGTTTGTTGATTACAAAATAAAAGTCTACTCGAAAATACGATGAAGCAATCTGGATTTGAATTTCAAATGATAAGAGATAATATATATGTTGTAACTAACCAGCTTGATTCATGGGATAATTGGTTTTTTTTAAAAAAAAAAATTAAATGGCTTCCTCAAATATAAGGTGGGGCGTGAAAATTAACTTAGGGGTATAATTGGAAGAATAAAACAAGTGAAATTAGGTTAAAAATACGGTTTGACCATTTTTCATTAAAAAATACGGTTTGGCCATTTTTCGAAATTACCCTGTAATTTCTGGCCATTTCTGAGAATTTCCCAATAAAAAATGTTATCACAATGATGTGATATTGTCCAGTTTAGACATAAGGCCTCGTAACTTTGCTTTTGGTTCCATCCAAAAAGGCCTCATAATTACAGAGATAATGGTTTCGTTTATATAACCATAAATCTCTACATTTCCCCGTCAATGAGACTTTGTTTACACTTGAAATTATTCATTTTAAGTAAGAAAAAAAGTTGTGTATATATGCATATGTAAATGTATAGAAATAAACGTGCAATTTTTTTTTTTTAAAGAACTCAAAATTAATATATAGGTTGGCTACATTACTTTTGTAAAAATGAAGATTTATTAAGAAATATCAACCCCATCGTTGTGTATGGTTGTACACCTCTAATTTTTATACGAATAAATGATATTTTTGTTTTTGGAAAAAAAATACACTTTTGATCCGAGGTTTGGGTTAGGTTTCATTTTGATTCCTCAGTTTTCAAACCCGAAAATTTAGTCCCTGAAGTTTGGATTTCATTTAATTTTGGTCCCTCTATCCAATTTTCAGTTAATTACTTAATGATAGTTGACGTGACACAAATTTTTTATCTTAAAATAAAAATATATTAGAATAATAAAAGAAATTATTATTTTATTATTTTTCACTTCATCTCTCCTCCCCTTCTTCTTTTTTTTTTTTTTATTCTTCCAGCATTCTTCTTCTTCCAACCCAACCGCCGGCAGCCGCCGGCTGTTGTCATCGATTTTCTTTCATCTCTTCCTTTCTTCTTATTTTCCCAATCCTTATTTTCTTGTTTTTCATTTTTGTAAGGAGGAGGGGAGGTTCGTTTCCGATGTTGGAATGAAGGAGGGAGGTCCCTCCTCCATTTCTGGCATAAAATAGAGGAATGACCTTCTCATTTCAAATCTGAAATGGGGAGGGAGGATGGACCTTTCTCCTCCATTTCGGGTGAGATCTTAAAGAGAGGGACGGTGAACAGAGAAAGAGAGGGACAATGAGAGAGAGAGAAAGAAAGAAGAAGATGGTGTAGGTAGGTAGGCAAGAAAAATCGGTTTTTGAGGAAAAAAAAAGAAAATAAGGGAAAAGAGGAGAAAGAAAAGAAGAAGAAAGGAAGAGGAAGAAAAAAAAAGAAAAAAGAAAATCTACAGTAGCAGGTGGTAGGACTTGAAGAAGGAGGAGGAGAAAGAAATGAAATAATAAAATAATAATATATTTTTTTATTAATTTAATATTATTTTTTATTTTAAAATTAAAAAATATATATTTTTAAATTAAAAAATAGGTGACATATTTAATTTCTAACATAAAAATGGATGGAGGGACTAAAATGAAATGAAATCCAAACCTTAGAGACTAAATTGTGGAGTTTGAAAATTTAGGGACCAAAATGAAACCAAACCTAATCCTCATGGACCAAAAATGTATTTTTTTTTCTTTTGTTTTTTATGAAATTAATTTTATAAATTTTATATATTTATAATGCATTAATTAATGAACTCCAGAAGAGGCTAAACACACACGCACGCAAGAATATTCTTGGAAAGTTTTGATTTGTTTCATAATTTGCTAGCAGGCGTGTGCTTCTCTTAGGCAAAAGGCTTAGCATATGTAGCGTTGGGACTTGATAAATTTCAACTTTGGAATCTTTGTCGTTCATATTATTTGATTTTTTTAGGCTTGCTCATGGAGTAGCAAGAGTAAGGTTGGGGGTGATTTGATAGAGCAATTGGTCTATGTTTATCTCCCGCCTAATGTGCTTTTCTTCGTTGACTTCCATGTGCTAAATGTTTTTACTTTGACGGTAATATTGTTGCAGGCCTAAACTATGAGCTTGGGGACTGATGCGAGGTGTGAACGAGGCAGTTCGGAGCAAACTAGTAGCTAGCTTGGAGTGCGAGCTGGATATCAGAAAATCAATTGGTTGTCTGCTCTTAGATTTTGAACACTTTTTTCAATTGGATTATGCCAAATCCTTTTGTCTCAAAAAAAAAATAAAAAAATAATGAACTCATATTTCAACAAATAGCTATAAATCAATTGATTTTGAGTGGTAGACGTATAATTTTAATTGAATAAATAATTAGAAAAAAAAAAGTAAAATTTTATACTAAATTAATTAAACATATTTAATAATAGTTTCGATAAACTATTACATTAATTTAGTATATTTTTATGAGAGGAAAAAATCTAAACATGTGATGTTGTATAGATCTTCACTCTAAACTTTTGATTACATCAAATTGGACCCTAGACTTAGTTAAATGTTGTAATTTCTACTCTATATTCACGATAAAAATAACCACAAAATTTGCCTGTCAATAAATCAAGCCTTTGTTGACCGTTAAAGCCCATCAAGAAAGACTTTTTAAGTGATTGGAAAGGTGGCCGCATCTTATCTTTATTCGAGACTGTTATTGCCCATCAATATAGCCCTATTGTAACGTCCTAAGTTTCAGGTAAAGTTCTTTACCGTATTTAAGTTAATTTTAAGTTAATTAATTTCCTATTCGTGATCAAGCATATAAGTTTATAAAGATTCATTTGGCTTCTTGAATTTTTTGTTTGCCTTGAGGGTTCAAAGGAGAGGGTTGGATGTTAGAGTTAATTGGTTTTTTTTTTTTCCATTTTGGGCCTTATTAGTATTAAAAAAAAAAAAAAAAAAAAAAAAAAAAAAAAAAAAAACCTAAGGGGATGTTTGGCCCATGGTTTCGGAATTAGAACCCTGGGAATCAGAACCCTGGGGGGTTTGTTCTGGCGTGTTTGAAAGCCTGGGAATCAGAAAACAGTGTATGGGGTGTTGTGTTCTGAACCCTGGGAATCAGAAAACAGTTTTTGGGTGCTGAGTTCTGAACCCTGGGTTTGGATAGTTTTTTTTTTTTTTTCTTTTTTGGTGAATGTTTTATTAATTGTAAAGCCCCTAACATAGATTAATTTTTAAGAGAATTTTGAATTAAGCATTTAATTTATGATATATACGAAGAATAAGAAAATTGTTTCTAATAATCAAAATACTGATTATCATACAAATTGAAAAACATAACATGAAATTCTTAGGCCCTATTTGAAAATTTAAAAGTTTGAAAACAAAAAAAAAAATAGTTTTCAAAAAATAGTTTTTGTTTTTTGGAATTTGTTTAGGAATTCAAATGTGTCTTTAACAAAGATGAAAATCATCCTAAGAAAATTGAGAGAAAACAAACATGATTTTCAAAAATCAAAAACCAAAAGCCAAATTATTAAATGGGGTTTAAGTTTGGTCATTTTTTCCATGGATCCACATGCAAAATTTAAATTCAAAACAATAGTTCATTAATGTTAAATTAAAGTAGTTATTGAGACAAAAAAAAACATGGTTCATGAGAAAATAAAAATTTGGAACATATAATCACATAATAAATAAAATAGAATCTATAGGCTACTTTAAAATGGCTAAATTAAATATTAAATTATGTATATTTATATTATTTAAATATAAATAAGTTCAAAATAAATATCATATGTTAAAATAAACTTAGCTTAGCAATAATTGATATATGCCCTCGATAAAAAAGTTAGAGATTCGAATATTCCCACATCGAAATGTTGTTGAACTAAAAAAAATTGTACATATAAATTTGTTTTTTTTTTTTTTTTTTGAGATTACATATAAATTTGTTTTTTTTGTTTTTTGTGTATGTAATTTAAAATTAAATATTTTATTTACTATAGCGGATTTAAAATTAAATATTATTCATTTTATTTTAATAAATTCAAAATAACATACTATTTATTTTTGTCATTCGGAATATTGTTAATTTGAAAATAAATACATATTTTTTTAATACGTTAACTCAAAATTATATTTTATTTTTAAAATATTTATATGGGTAAGTTGGCTAAAATATCTTTTCTTATGTTAAAATTATAAAATTATATATATATATATATATATTAAAATATTGTTAATTTAATATAGAGAAATGAAAAGAATTATGAGAAAAATGGAAAGAGAAATGATGGGACCCACCAAATTTATGACAAAAATGGATAAAGTAATAGTGGGTCCCACCAACTTTATGGAAGAAAGAGAAATCATAGGTTTGGAGTGGTTTTGAGGTGAGTTTGGAGAGAAAAACCATGGGGTTGGGTTTGGAACCCATGGTGTTGTGATTACAATGGGACAAACATGGTTTTGGATTTGGAACACAAAACCACCCAAACCCAAAACCATGGGCCAAACACCCCCTAAATTTCTTTTTGCCTTCAGTCGTGCACGCCCCCAGCCCCCTCTCTCTCTCACGTCTCTCTCCATCGACTGTGCACCTCGATTTTTCCCTTCTTCCACACGTCTCTTCCTCCAACCGCGACCAGCTCCTCGCCATGCAGTCAGCGTTTGTCATGGGTCCTTGTCGTCGTTCAGTCGTTGTCTACGCCGCCGCGTGTCCATCGCCACCGCTGGGTTTCGTTCGGTTAGCGACAAGCCCGTTTTCCAGCCGCTCGTCGCGAGTTAGCGCCGCCGCTGCCCGTCTGTGGAGTTTCAGCAGCGAAAAGGGTTGCTCCGGCGTTGTGGATAAGTTTTGGTTGAATTTTCGTGACCAATTTAGATTTAAAACGTGGGTTTATTGGAGATTTAAGTTAACCCACTGTTATGGCATTTTAGTTTCAGTCTTCCTTGCTCGTTTCCGACGTTCAAACTCTGATACTCGCCTATTTGAACCACTGTCCAGCAAAGGAACCTCTAGTTGGGTGAGCTTTCTGATAGCGAGCATAGCTAGCTATTTTTCTCTATTAATTAAGCTAGTTTTTTACAATTATTTGGTCAAATTTATGCATTTATATGTTTTATTTGTAGGAAGTACGTGTTTGAAGCTTAATTGAGAAATTGGAGTCAAATGAAGTTCGCGGGGGCAAAAAAAAAAAAGAAAGTCGAGACGCTATGTGACTAGCGTCGCGACACTCTCGGCAATTTTCCAGAATCTGTGATTTCGCAGTAGCGTTGCGACGCTACCCTCACAGCGTCGCGACGCTACGACCAATTTTTCCTTATTTAAAAAGATTGCGATTAGGGTTGATTGGGGGACTTCTCTTAGACGATTTGGAGCCGTAAAACAGAGAAAAAAAGGGATTTTTGAAGCTGAAACAAGTGGAGGAAAGCGGAAATCAAACGATTGTTCGTGGGGATTGTCATGGGGACGTGCGGTTTCGGCCTACGTAGCGTTCAATTCTCTTTACCCTTGCTTGTTTAGACTTAGTTTATATTGTAATTCGGATTATGTGTAGCTAAGTTTAATTCTTAGGGATTGATGTAGTCGTTGGGCACTTTATGGATTGATTTTATGGTTTTATTGTTATTGATGTCATTTATGCATAATTGTGTTCTCAATGCTTTCAATTTACCGGCCATAAATTGATTGTTTTTTGTGCTTAAATCTAACTCGGGGGAGAGAATTTAGCTTAGAAATCATTATGCATAACTAGGATTTAGCTAGAAATCGGGAGATAATAGTTAATTCTAGAAATCGTTAAAAAGGTTAACCTTAATGTCTCGCATGTTTAATGAATTTAGATAGGGATATCGGGTTCATTGCATGTGGGAGAATCATGTATGCTCGGGAGAGATATGTGTGATTTTAGTTTCCCAAGATTTATGAATCTTAGCATGTCATTAAACCATGAATTAATCCATAATCTCAATTGGTGAACAAGTCCCTAAGACCGTTGTCTCCATTAGATTGTCATACTTTTTCATTGATTTGTGTTTGATTGCATTCATTCTCACTTTGATTTGTTTCCTAAATAAAATTGGGCAAGATTATTTTCGATAATTAAAATTGATTAGAAATCCAATCCAGAGGACGACATCCGAATATCACATTCACTATATTATTACTTGACCCGTGCGCTTGCGGTAGGAAAATTCTACATCACTTTCCTTGTCCATTTGTGTTCTGGTTGAGATTTCGGGTTTATCAGATGTTAACCCATTGTGTTTTGTATCCGTTTTAGCATTATCCACTCAATTTCAGGTTCTTATAGTTGTGAAGTTGTGCTTTGGAAGTGTCGTTGTTGCCTTCTAGAGTGGGTTAAGAATATGATAAAAAAAAATGTCTCCCATTTAGACATCTCACATTACTACAAAACAAACAGGATAATCCAGATGCTCATCCCATGGAAATCTTAGATTACCACAAAACAAATGACTCCTAAAAGGTAGATGGATATTCATAGACAATAATCCAAAGAGAGCTGAACTAATTAACAAGTCAACTCATATTATATAAGATTGCTCATGTATTCCAATGTATGAAAATAGTACTTCCCTAAAAAGCTATCAACCAAAAATTAAAATGGTAGGTTAAAAATCACTTTTGGTCCCTAAACTTTCATGAAAGTAACAATTTGGTCCCTGAACTTTGATTTGTAACGATTTAGTCCTTATACTTTCATTTTTAGAACAATTTAGTCCCTGAACTTTAATAAGTAACAATTTAATCCCTATACTTTCAAATTTGTAACAACTTAGTCCCTATACTTTCAAATTTGTAACAATTTAATCCTTGTCGCAAAAAAAAATCGTCAAAATTAAATGTCTATTTTTTTTATTTAATGATTAAACTGTGTAGCTTATTAACATATTGGATCTCAAATTAGTTTATTAATCTATCTAGGTAAGAAATTTCATTAAATCTTTACATTAATTTTTCACGGTAGGGACTAAATCGTTACAAATTTGAAAGTACAGGGACTAAATTGTTACTTATTAAAGTTCAGGGACTAAATTGTTACAGAACTGAAAGTTTAGGGACTAAATCGTTACAAAGTTGAAAGTACAAGGACTAAATCGTTACAAATGAACATTCAAGGACTAAATTGTTACTTTCATGAAAATTCAGAGACTAAAAGTGATTTTTAACCATAAACACTCAAAACCATGTTGTTTGTTAATTAAAAAACAAAAAGACAAAATAAAGATAATAATCAAAATACATTTTGATCCGTTTAAAGACTATAATAGATTTTTTTAAAAAAAATTAAATATTAAAATTGAATAAACATGAAACCTTAGAGACAAAAAGAACCCAACTTTAGAATTCGTGACCAGAATAGAATTTAAATCAAACTATTTAGATCCTGTTTGATAACTATTTGATTTTTTATTTTTGGTTTTTTAAAATTGTACTTGTTTTTTCACTATTTTTTTAGTATGATTTTCATCTTTCTTATATAAAATATTTAAGTTCTTAGTCAAATTCCAAAAAAAAAAAAAAAAGAAAAAAACACACACACAAATTTAAAAAAACTACTTTCTTAGCTTTTAAAATTTGACTTGATTTGAAAACACGTGTAAAAAGATGAGTAGAAGTCGTGTATATAAAGTTTAATTTTCAAAAATTAAAAACAAAAAAAAACAAACAAAATAGTTATCAGTATGATATTAAGAGTTAAATGGACAAAACCATCCCATTTTAGAAACTAAATTGGTAAGAATAATATACTTGGTTGTAGGTTAAAATCTCCCCACACACTAGGGGTGTTCATCGGTCGGTCGGCATCGGTTTTGAGCTCAAACCGACGCCGAAAATCGACAGGTCGGTTTATGTCGGTCGGTGATACTCGGTTTTGGGTGGGTTTGTAGCGCCGACCGACCGATTAGTCGGACGGTCGGTCGATATTAGTCGGTTTGAGACGCGAGACTGAGGAAGAGTGGTTGGAGAAGAGAGAGAGAAAAAAAGGGAAAAGAATCCATGGTGGAGGTGTGAGAAGAAGAAGAAAGAATGGAAAAAGAGAAGAGAGAAAGGAAGAAATAAAGAAGAAAACAGAAATACAAGGTAGAGAGAAATGAGTGAAAAAAAAAACAGAGGAAATGAAAAAGATGAAGAAATGGAAGACAAAAACGGAAGAATGGAGAAGATGAAGAAATGGAAGAGAGAAGAGTGAAAGAGAGAGAAAGGAAATGAACAAAAAAAGAAAGAAAGAAAGTGGAGAAAAAATTCGGAAGAGAAGATTGAAAGAGAGAGAAAAGGAGTAGAAAAGATGGATTTGACTTGAGGTAATAATTACTTTTTATTTTTTAATAATAAACAAGCCAAAACCACCTTGGAGAAAGTAAATAGTTGCTGGTTTTCCGTGGTTTTACAAATTTAAAATTTCCAGTGGGTTTTTCAAATTTCCAGTGGGCTTTTAAAATTTTCAGCATGCTTTTAAATGAGTTCGGTCGGTCGGTCGGTTTTTGAGTTTTTAAGTTGGACCGACCGACCGACGGTCGGTTTTTTTAAAATATTAAATCGACTCTGACCGAACCATTTATCAAACCGACCGACCGACGTCGGTTCGGTCGGTTTTGGTCGATCGGATCGGTTTTCGGTTTGATTTTGAACACCCCTACCACACACCACCGTTGAACTAAGGGTTGAAAGTGAGATTTTTTTTTTCTCTCTCTTAGTTTTCAAGATTTTAACGGTGTTGTGTTGGAAAATACACAACCTAATAATACTGAAGGGATAATAGCCCTTTTCGCAGCGGAAGACAACAGAGACCTTTTTTATATAAAACGCCGATTGGGATACCAATACGACGGCAAAATAAATAAATTTACAGCAAGCAAAATGATAAGAAATCATGCTGTAAAAACAACCATAAAGCATGCTGAAAAGGGAGAAAAATTCTAGATCTAATCTAGAATTGGATCCTAATGACCCTAATTCAAGAAAAGGGATACGTTGACACGTGTCCCGCTCCCACTTACTATAGTCACTTTCCCCATTCACCTTGGTATTGACCCATGCAAACACTCTCCGAAGGGAGGCCGCGCTAAAACGACACAAAGCTGAGCATGGATCTCACGGTGTGAACATCACAGGGACGCAGGAGCAAAACTCGATTTAAATCAAGTTTTGTAATTTTCCTCCCACTAAAGTAACCTATTATTAATTTTAGGGTTTGATTAAACCTAGATAAATCCGGCTAAGTCATTTATCTAAGTCTAGTCCTATTATAACTATTATAATAAGACCTAATGTCTAGGTGTATTAAACCAATTTAATTTACCTAGTGACATTATTCTAACATTAACCTGTGATTAATTCAACTCCGGTGTTCCAGATCAGTTCCCAGGTAGGAGGTGTTCCGTATACCGTCAACTTAAATACCTCCAAACCTTAGACAGAACTTCACCGGTAGAGTTCCCTTATAATCTCAGGAATGTTTGTCCTACTTAGTTCATTAAAACTATTTTAAAACTAAGTAAGATATTCTAATCCTATTAGAAAGTGATCTTAGGTCTAATTAATTTTAACCCATTAAAATTAATTCAATTTAACCTAAGATCCTATGTGAACATGCATATCTTGATTATAGATTGACGGTTTCTAATCATGAAATTTTAAACTATCTCAAATTTTTAATGATTAGCCCTATAATCATGCATACTATAGTTTTAAAACAATTAACAATCATATTCAAGTTAATGAATTTTAAACTATAGTACTTTGCATTGCATGATAATTAATATAACCCTTATATTAACCTATGGATGTATCATGCTCAATGCAATTTGATTTCCATTTAAATAATAAACAATTTTATTATAGCCAAAAATGGAAAATCAACTTAGCATGCTGCAAACAAATAATTTTTAATATAACTCTTATATTAAAACTATGTAATTGCATACATCATACTCTTCCATGTTCATGAATTTAATATAACTCAACTATATATTAAAAATCTCATGAAAAACCATGCATTATCATCCAAAATTATAATCATATTATAACATCCATAATGCATGAGCATGCTTTATAACCTAAGGTGGGATTAATTTAAATGACATCCACAAAGCATTTAAATAGCGAATAAACCGGTTTAATTGGCCCCTAGGATAATTAAAGCAAAAATTACACTAATTAAAGCTTTAAAACTATCCTATTACATAAGATACAGCTCCACAACTGGTCTAGAATCCACGAACCGACCCGAACCACTTCAAACCGGCCTTGAAAATCCCGAACCGCCCATGAACCGGGTTGAACCAGACCAAAACGGTCCAAATCCAACCCTAACCGCACGAACCAAACTACCCATTAGGGTTTCAGCACACGTTTTCACGTAAAACAACCGCCGCAAGAAATCGCGACAGCGTCGAGACGCTGAAGGCTTAGCGTCCCGATGTTGGCGCGATTTCAACCGTTCGCTGGGTAAAATCGCGACAGCGTCGAGACTCTGTAGGCCAAGCGTCCCGACGCTGTTGCGTCTGGAACTCGATTCTGGGCAAAAAACAGCAGCTGAACAGTTCCAATTGGCCTCGATTGATACCGCGTTCTTCACCGATCTTCAACCTATTCTAGACTCGGACTGTACAGACTCAATTTCATGAATTTATGCCCAAAAACACAGGGGCCTATACAAATAATTGCATCAAAACTCATAAAATCTATGGCCAATTAAAACCCAAACAGTTTATCGCAAAATTTAATACATACATTATGCAAGTCCCACCTTACAGCCAATCACAAATCCCAAAAACAGCGTTTTAAATACGATAAGGCTCCGATACCAATTGAAGGGATAATAGCCCTTTTCGCAGCGGAAGACAACAGAGACCTTTTTCATATAAAACGCCGATTGGGATACCAATACGACGGCAAAATAAATAAATTTACAGCAAGCAAAATGATAAGAAATCATGCTGTAAAAACAACCATAAAGCATGCTGAAAAGGGAGAAAAATTCTAGATCTAATCTAGAATTGGATCCTAATGACCCTAATTCAAGAAAAACCTTACCCTTGAAGAAATCCTTGAATGTTTCGTCAAAATTCTCTGAATAGCTCTCAAAACCAGCAGCAATCTCACCTTGATCTTGCTGAAAAAAAACACCACGAACACCACCACGAAGATTCACCGGTATTCTCGAATAGGATGTGGCGTTGGGAGCTTGTGGGAACCAAAAATCTAAGGAAAAATTTTCTGGAGGAACCACTCTGTATTCTCTGAGAGAGAGCAGAACGAGAGAGAGAATGAGAGGGAGAGTGAGAGGCGTGAGACTAGGGCACTTCTATAACTGAATAAAGACCACGATAATAAAGGTAAGGTTAAGCCACCTCACGCATCATCAGGTAACTGAATAGTCAGTTACCTGACAATAATTAATCACAAATTAAAAATAAATTGTAATTAATTAAATTTAATTAATCAATATTAATTAAATCAATATTAATTTAAATCCCATTTAAACTAATATCCCTCTTTAACCTATAGTTCAATTAAATCAAATTTAATTAAACTAAATCAATTAATTAATTCGAAATTAATTAATAAAAATTAAAATAATAAAATTGAACATCACATATTCAATTATTATTTTCTCTCTCAAAACTATAGTATTAATATACATCCAATGCATATTAATTATAACCTATAGTTTTAATATGAACCAAATTCATATTTTAGTATAATATTCGAACACCTTCGAATATTCAATCCATCCTTAGAATTTTACCTCAACGCCCTAAATGAGCTACTGGTGGGACCTAATGGACCTACAGATCAGAAGCTCCAACGATATGAGATTAGTTGGTTAAACTCATTAACCAAGTTAATCAATATTCGTTAACTGTGGTTCACTCCACTAAAGAACCACAGCTGCACTCTTCTCACTACAGATATATTTCTGTGTCCACGGATATTGACCGTCAACAGCAAGTTAGCCCTTCACGTGTGTTCGTACCCCAGCTAGGTCAAATTACCGTTTTACCCCTGGGCTACCTCTTGATCCTTAAGTATCAGTGCTCCTCTAATGAACAACCTGTTTGTGGTCCAACCAACAAACAGAAATCCCTCTCGTGCCATAAAGAGGGTAGGGCCCATTGTTCAAGACCCGGAGACACCACTTAAGGGAACACACCTCTACTTACCCTCATATCAGGAAGGAGTGAATTCCATCTTGTAAGACTACGTTCCCAGCTCCCCACTCGGTCTTGTCCCCAAAATGGTAGGCTTATTGAGTCGGCGAACATGCCACTCTCACCCGTACAAATCAAAGGACAATCCCTCATGGACAGGAGTCCATAATCCACTCAGGATTAAGGCCAAGTTGCCTAGGTCATCCTAGTGAAATAGAAACCAAGCTAACTAACGGTGTTACAGTTAGTGGTTAACTATTTCGCGGTCCGGTCTTTGTGCAAACTCATTGCACAGGATACCCCCACTCGCATGTCAACCACATGAACGCGTTGGATCAATACGTTTGTATCAATATACAAAGCGGGCCGTATCCATAGTGTCACCAGGATAAGGTACCCAGCCTTATCCCTATACTACAGACCCTTTAGGCTAAAACTTGAACCGCGATCCCCGTATGTCCCTACATACTAGTTCAAGCCTCATTCTATTAGCCATGGATGTTTAGTTTATTGGATTAGGGTTAACAAGACAAGATATAATACAAACATTGAATAATACATTACTTTATTAATGTTCGGTCAAATGTACATTTACTATCTACGAGTTTTAGGGCATAAAACCCAACAAATACTTGGTTGCGATAAGCTCATACACTAGATTTGTTGTCACCCCGATAGGTGTAAGGTTTAACAAGGAAGTCTAAATGTTGCAATCTAGTGTGTGAGCTTTGCCTAGGTAAAAAAGGAAAAAAAGAAAAAGAAATCAAAAGAAAAAGGAAAGAATAGAAAAGAAAAGAAAAGAAAAAGTAAGGTTGCTAAATATGAGTGGTTAAACGAGGTGTGAGCATGTATTGGAAAGCTAAAATATGTTCCTTGCTTTTCCATATAATCAAATCATGCTTGCAAGAGTCATGAATGATATGGGATAAAAAGAGTTGCCTGCAGTGTGATCAGTCAGGCCAACCAAGGGTTAAACTCGGGTTATGGGTCCATGCATTGTAGTGCAAAAGTTAGTACCTAACCTTTAGAGTGTGGTAAAATAAGCAAAAGAGATTATTTCTTGCAGGCTCTAGGTTTGAGATCGCAACCTCTCCTTTGTGTCATTTAGCTTTTAGGCGAGACCTTAGTGCCAGTGTAGGGGGAAGATAAGTGGAGGAGTTTATAAGCCTTTATCGGGCTAGTAGGGGCTGCTCTAGGTGAGGTTTTGCACTTGCGCTCGCAAGAGGTTTCGTGGAGTAATCTTGATATGTCTCTTAATTTGTTAGCATGTTTTAGTTTTTTCTCCCAAGCATAAGTCTTAGCATTTGGAGCGTAGGGACTCAATTGTGATAAATTGCAGCCACTGAGTTTCTGTCATCCATATTAAATATATAGTTCTAGGCTTGATTGAGGTCTATCAGGTTGCAAGTTAATGTGTGGATGGGGTCAGTGTGTTCCCATTTTCTGTGCTAATTTGCTGCAATTTGATTGTTATTTTGCAGGCATAGAATGCGAGGATGGGGCCGACTTGAGGTGAAAATAAGCCAGGCCGGAACATAACTACTTGCAAGTTTGGGTTTAGGATGGTTTTGTGAAATGGGTTTGCTAGCGGTGTAACAGTTTAGTCCATCTGACTGTCTCCTTAGTTTTTGGTCCTATTCTTTTATCGATTGGAATGTATCAAAAAAAAAATAATAATAATACTTGGTTGCATATTGGTGTTTTGAAATCTTCTTACATAATTCATTAAAATCATGACAATGAAGAAAAACGTAGAAAATGAACATTTTTTTTTTATCTCTTTTACTTGTGGATATTTTTAATGGTGATGTGTATGGAAGTATGAGCGAGGTATGTGGACAGAGATGCTTTACAATTATGTTTGCTTTTCCTTTGAAGAAAAATGAATTTTTTTCTTACTTCCATAAAAACCATCCATTAATCATTGTCTGAGGCCATTCTTCTGCAATCTCTCCCATCTCTCTCTGCAATTTCTCTCCAATGTCTCGCACAAAAATGGAGAAGAAGCTTCGTACAAAGAAGATGAGATTGACAAAAATGATGTGATTGGAAAATTTTTTGAATTGGGGATTTGTTGGAAAGTGCTTTTCTACAATGTGGTTTGAATGTATAGTGTATAGAAGATGTTGGAGGGGCTGCTAATTCTGAAGTGATTTTTGTTGGATATTTTACAAATAAAATGTGAAAGAAAGTGATTTAAATTCAATTTTTCAAGAGTTTCAATTTGATGTTTCAATCACAAATTTAACATATGGAAGTTAAATTTGATATTATAACTTAATTGACTTATATTTTTCCTATGTTTCAATTTCATTTAATTTTGTTCTTTGGAGTTACTAAGTTGCTAGCCTATAAATAGCAACTTGTTTCTTCATTTGAATCATCTCATTCCATTTGGAGCATTCTTCCTTCTTTCTTTGTTTCCTTTGATCTTGAGTCAAGTTGAGAGCAAGTATCCAAGAGTTCTGCCAGATCCGAGTAGTTCGAGGTTGTTGTTCTATCGAAATTAGTCGTTGTATCCTGCTGAGACGATCGCTGTAGCCTGCTTGCAACTTGTGCTGAGCGAATAATTGTCTTCAGGACAGCGCTTTGTAAGCGTGCCTCGACTATTTATTGTCAATATATTCGCAACATTTGTCATATATATACAGTGTTTGTATTGTTATTTCCACTGTAATTGTTAGTATCCAGTTAAGGTGTAATCAGTTTGCTAGTGTAACTCAGTTCTTATTTGAGCATATCTCCAACAATTTTCGTTTGCTGAATGTTTTCTAATCTTCTCCCAATTTTGATGGAGATATTCCAATGTATTTTCTGATATGATTTTTAATAAAATTTGATATAACATCGTAAATGTTTCCGTCCAAATTATTTTGGCTAAAAAAATACATTTGTCACCATCTCAAACATGTGAATGAAGCTAGCTAGACCCAATTGATTAAGGTATATGAAGTATTTTAGTTTTAAAAAATGATTTAGCCCCTAAAAATTGTTATTTAATAACTTAGTTTATGTAGTTTATGAAGGGAATGAAAGTCCCCACGCAGCGGAAGCGCATCTATTAGACTTTACGCCGTATATTAATTAACATTAAAATACCGTTACGAAAACTCAAACAAACTTTAAACAAACTTTAAAGCTGCTATAAAATTGGTTTAAACATGCTTAAAAATAAATCTAAATTTATTTTCATGCTTTTCTAAAGAAAAGAGGAAGAACCGTTACAAACCTCCGTTGTAGACTTGACCGTTCTTCGCCAACGACGCTCCACGAACGAAAACGCAGCAGCCGCCTTAGCCTCTTGATCGCTGGAATTTCCTTCTTGATCGACACAATAACCACAGAGGTTACACCGGTATGTCTCTAAGTCTAGGAAGCAAAAGACTTGTGGGAGTCTTTCTCTAAGAGGGAGGCTAGAGAGAATTCTAGGTCTTGTCTTTCAAGAGTGTCAAGTATCATGACCAATTAGGTCTAGTGTTCTATTTATAGAAGAGAGGCCATGAATAAAATATTCAATTAAATCAATCTTTTCCATAATTGATTCAATCTTATTCCTTAATTAATCAATCATGATCAATCAATTCCGTAATTGATTAATCTTTTCCACAAATGACTAATTACTTCCATAAGTGATTAGATCATTTCCATAAATGATTAATCACTTCCTTAAGTGATTAATTATTTCCATAATTGATTAATTCCCGGTTAATGAATTCTTTAATTAATTAACCACCAATTAAATATCACATATTTAATTCCCGGCCTAGAATTAATTAATTTTCCCAAACACATTTTAGGCCTTAAATTAATTCATTATTTTGAACTCTTTCAAACTTCCATAAATTTATATTTGAACTTTTCAAATATTAATTTCTCTCATAATAATATATCAATATATATTATATTTGTTTCCCTTAATAAATTGAACATTTTCGATTTACTTTTATTACTTAGTTGCCTCAAATTACTTTACGAGCTACCAGTGGGACCTAATGGACCTGCAGATCAGAAGCTCCAACGATGTGAGATTAATTGGTCAAACTCATTAACCACATTAATCAATATTCGTTAACTGTGTGTACATTCCACTATAGACTCACAGTTGCACTCTTCTCACTGCAGACATATTTTCTGTGTCCACGAATCTAGACCAATATCGACTAGTTAGTCCTTCACGAGTGTCCGTAACACCAGCTGGGTCAAATTACCGTTTTACCCCTGGGTTACCTCTATTTCCTTAAGTACCAATTCTCCTCTAATGAACAACCTGTTTGTGGTCCAACCATCAAACAGAAAACCTCTCGTGCCATTGAGAGGGTAGGGCCCTTTGTTCAAGACTCGGAGTAACCACTTAAGGGAACACTCATCTGCTTCCCTAAAGTCGGGAAGGAGTGAATTCCATCTTGTACGATTATGTTCCCAGCTCCCCATTCGGTCTTGTCCCCAAAGTGGTAGGCTTATTAAGTCGGCGTATTGGCCACTCTCACCCATACAAATCAAAGGACAATCTCTCATGAGCAGGAGTCCATAATCAACTCAGGATTAAGACTAAGTTGTCTAGGTCGTCCTAGTGAAATAGAAAACCAACTAGTTAACGGTGTTATAACCAGTGGTTACTATTTCGCGGTCCGGTCTTATGCAAACCATTGCATTGGATACCCCCACACGCATGTCTCCTACACGAACGCGTTGGATCGTAGCGTTTGTATCAAATACAAAGTGGGCCGTATCCATAGTGTCACCAGGATAAGGCACCATGTCTTATCCCTATACTATAGACCCTTTAGGTTGTTTCTTGAACAATGATCCCATATGTCGCTACATATAGTTCAAGACTCATATTACAACCTTGGATGTCTAGTTTATTGGATTAGGGTTATTATTTGGCAAAGACAAATATAAAATAACTAATAACAATTAATGGAAAAATATATGAATATTATTTCATTAATATCCGATCAACGGTTACATTCACTATCTACGAGTTTTAGGGCATAAAACCCAACAGTTTAAAATTAGGCTTCAAATTTTTTGTAATGATTAGTGTTGATGTCAAAATCCGGACAGAAAAAACTCATCTAACCCTCACGTGACATCAACGGTAAATTTGTTTAAGGGGAAGACGTGGCCTGCAAAACAAGAGAAAACCAAGCACCGGCGGGGTGCTTGCCACACCGACTCCGATGCTTAAGTCAGTTATCGGCGGGAATATGAACAAAACCTAAGAGCTAGCGGAAAAGAACAGAGAGTTTTCGGCCCCCTTCTTTAGTGACCAAGAAGGGTTTAAATACCTGCTCATGCTCCTATGGTTTTAGGCATTTGGAGGCGATTTGGGCTGAACCCAGGCAACCGGGGGTGTCAGGGACCGAACGAAGGCGGAAGAACTCAGCCCGCGCAAGCGGGCCGAGCAGGGGGTCGGGCCAAATGCCCGATCCCTTCGGCTTTGGCCCGACCCTTTGGCCTGCTCTTCCTCCGGATCTCGTTTCCTGGCTGTCTCCTTGGGCTTGTTTTGCGCTGTCCTCGTTAGCTCCCTGCATATCGGAGTGGTCCAAAATTACCTATAACAATTAGTTTTAAAATCTCTATTATAAGATTTAGTCTCTATTATGAAAAATCTTGTTAAGATATCATAGAGTTATACATATAAATCAACTACTATGAGGCTAGTTACATTTTTGAACTATGTGTACTGTCTTATGTACTAAAAAGATCAATACTTCACATACTAAAAAATTTCACGATAATAATTAAACTGTTTTTTTTTTTTTTTGAGAATAACAGATTTCATTAACAAAAGACAAAACCCCGAGGGGATACAAACATACGCTGCTCATGGAGCGACAAACTAACCATCCATTTTGGATAGTTTCCTAGCCAACAAAATGACATTGAAGAAATACCTACTCTAGCAATCTTATGGGCAAAAACATTGTAGTTATGACTAACAAAATTAAAATCCACCTTCACGAAAGATGCACAAATGTCTTTAATATCCCAAAGTGTCGCAAAAATACTTGAATCTCCTCGGATCTCCCCGTTAATAGATTTAATCAAATTCATGGAGTCCGACAAAACCGATACTCTATTAACATCCAACGATTTCGCCATCCGCAGCCCTTCTAAGACAACCACCGCTTCCGCCCCCAATGGAGAGGAACAAACATAAGAAACTAACGTCTTTGTCGCTTTAAGATTTCCTTCTTTATCCCGCAAAACCATCCCAATTCCACTATTTCGTTCATCCCCCATAAAGGCGACGTCGGTATGCAAAATCAATTCTTCCCCTCTAGATATAATACTAGAAACCTCTGCCTCTGTTTGAACATGAGTCCCTCCCTTTGGGTTAGCCTTCCGGAATTCTTCAAGATAAGCGTTAATCCAGTCACTTCGTAAAGCTACAGTAGGGATAGGACGATTGTGAATGAAGTTATTTCTATCATTCCAAATTTTCCATGCGCCCACACAAATGCGCTCTATATCCGATTCCTGATTACATCCCAGACTTATCCATCTATCTTGAATCTCCATAGGGGACAGCTGATCTGCAAACATATTAGGAAGAAGAATCTCTCAAACCTCTCGAGCTCTCGCACACTGGAATAACGCATGGTCAGAAGTCTTTATATCCTCGTGACACTTTGGACATTTTCCGTGGATCGGAACATGATGATCTCGAAGATTAACCATAGTTGGAATTGAATTATGAAAGGAACTCCAAAGAAATAATTTCACCTTACTCGACACACCTA
Source organism: Luffa acutangula (assembly GCA_036850905.1). Taxonomy (NCBI): domain Eukaryota; kingdom Viridiplantae; phylum Streptophyta; class Magnoliopsida; order Cucurbitales; family Cucurbitaceae; genus Luffa; species Luffa acutangula. The sequence continues at coordinate 37,781,221 of CM072094.1, read as the reverse complement.
GTTTCCAAAGTTTGTTCCACCACCTAGTCTCAATCCCTACATCTGACAAGGATACCTCACTACCACCCCTCATACTGAGTTTATACCGACTCTTCACCGAGTATTCTCCCCCCTATCATAATGCCAAATCCATATATCAGGAGCATGGCTACTTATCGGAAGACATCGAATCACCTCAACATCCTTCCGATGTACACACTGATAGAGTTTCTCCAGATCCCATTGACTTGCTGGTGTTATAAACTCTGCCACAACCGCGTTTTCCATTGAAGGTTTAGGAGATGAGATTACCTTACAGGTTGAGGGTCTCGGAAGCCAGGGGTCTCTAAACATTAGAATGGACTGCCCATTACCCAAATTCTTCCTTATACCTTTTTTAAGCAAATCCATACCCATACAAACCCCTTCCAAAAGAACGACGAGGAAGAGCGTGTAGATGCATTTAATAAAGACGAATGTAGAAAGTATCTCCCCTGCAGAACTTTGGAAATTGTAAGATGCGGATTGCATAAAACCCTCCAAGCAAAATAGGCACGAAAATTTAATCCTCCATCCTCTTTTGGTTTGTATAGCTCCTCCCAACGCTTCCAATGCATCTTTCTCTTATCCAGCTGGGATCCACACCAGAATCTTGCACAAATTGCCAAAATCTTGGATAATATTCCTTTGGGAATCCTAAAACACCCCATCACATAGGTAGGGATTGCCTGACTAATACTTTTAATTAACACCTCCTTTCCTCCTTGGGAGAAAAATTGACTTTTCCATCCTTGAAGCAAAGCCCAAACTTTATCCACTAGGAATTGAAAATCCCTAGACTTACCTCGATGGAATGTCGAAGGAAGACCAAGGTAAGCACCCAACGAATCAGACATCGTCATCGAAAGAATGTTACTTAAGTACTCCCCAGTATCCAACGAAACATTCTCCGAGTAATAAAACCATCGATTTGTTTACATTAACACTCTGACCCGAAACTTTTTCATAGTCCTGCAATATGGATTTAAAAAACTCAAACTCTTCTGCTACAGCTTTAAGGAACACAAGGCTATCATCTGCAAAGAATATATGAGAAATTTTTTGGCAAGACCTCACAATTGAGACCCCAGCCATGTTCCTCCTTCTAGCAGAATATAAAAGGGCAAAAAGACCCTCCGTGCAGATTAAGAATAGGTAAGGAGAAAGAGGATCCCCTTGCCTAATCCCACGAGATGGCTTAATAAGACCAAAAGACTCTCCATTCATGAGAATAGAAAAAGTAGGTGTCGTGATACACTTCATAACCAAATCAATCCACCTGGCATGAAAGCCTAACTTAGCCATAATCTGACTCAGATAAGACCATTCCACCCAGTCATAGGCTTTACTCATATCGATTTTCAAAGCAGCAAACCCGGTTTTTCCCTTCCTCTTATGGAGCAGGAAATGTAACATTTCATGCCCCAAAATCATATTATCAGAAATCGATCGACCAAGAATAAAAGTAGACTGACAATTATTTCATTCAACACTAGCTTAAGTCTATTTGCTATGACCTTAGTGACAATTTTATAGGATACATTGCATAAACTAATCAGTCGATAGTCAGAAACTAACCTTGCCTGACGAGACTTCAGAGTTAGCACCAAATTCGTATGATTCCACGCCTGCACTGACTCGTACGAATTCAAAATTGCCAGGCAGTTCAAAATTATCGTAGGGCCCACGATCTCCCAATATTTTTGATAAAAAAAAGGGCAGGAAAACCATCAGGACCCAGGGCCTTAGTTGGTGGAAAACTTTTAATAGTAGACAACACCTCATCCTTAGAAAAAAGGGATATAAGTATCTGATTCATCTCCTCTATAACACGTCGAGGGACATGATTCATAATCCTTTCCACATCCCCTGGATCTGGGTGATTCGAAGAAAATATATTTGTGAAATATTTCACGAAGGTTTCTTGCATTTCCGCTGTCTCAGATCGCCATATTCCTTCTGCATCCACCACTCCTCGAATCCAATTATTCTGACGACGCATCGAAGCTTTTTGATGGAACCATTTTGTATTACGATATCCCCATTTGAGCCAATTTTCCCTTGATCGCTGCTTCCAGTAAATTTCCTCTTCCAATAACAAAGAATCCAGTTGACGCTCCAACTGATGGACAACGCGAAATTGACAGGCGGGTCACACTCATAGGCCGACCTGATCTTATCTCTCACCACGTTAATATCATTCTTCAATCTTTTATTTTGGCGGGATCCCCATCCTCGTAATTCAACAACACACTTTTGCAACACAAAATGCAATGGGACAACCTGATTGCTATCACCCTTCCATGGTCCAGATCTACTAATAATATTACCACAATCCTCATATCGAGTCCACCAGTCCTCAAATTTGAAAGGCCTAGACCATCTGTTTCTAAATGACCCACAGACTTGGACCTTCAGACTTAGCTCAATTGGACGATGATCCGATTTCACCCAATCCAAATTAAACACTCGATGGTCCTAAAAAAGAGAACAAAAATTAGCATTAGCATGAAAACGATCCAGCCTCAGATGCACCTGAGCTCCCATGTTCCTTCTATTGCACCAAGTAAACTTGTCCCTAGAGAAACCAAGGTCCCTAAGATTACTGTCGTCCAAAACTTCTCGAAACTCCGATATTTGTCGATTATCTATTTTCGGACCGCCCAACTTTTCATTTTGCCAAAGAATTTCATTCATATCCCCACCAATCACCCAGGCAGAGTCATTGTGATCATACAGTCAACGAAGTAAGCTCCAAGACTGATTTCGTAAATTCGGGTCTGGATTTCCATACAATCCAGTAAAACACCAGTGTTTATCATCCCAAACAATATCTGCATCTATATGGTGAATAGAGAAATTTTGAATAGTCACGTCAACGTCATCTTTCCACAACATACACAAACCACCACTGAGACCAATACGAGTGACCACAAAACACCCAGAATAATTCAACCACACTTTCAATTTATTCAAAACGAACGACGAACATTTCGTCTCTGAAAGGAAACATAAGTGAGGATTTAAACAATGAAACTCATCTCTAACACTACGGAATGTCCATGGACTCCCCAAACCACGAACATTCCAACAGATAATTTTCATGGCTCTTGACGAGGTTGCTTAGCAAGCCCCGCCTTATTACAATCAAATTCAAGCTTTGGACGTTTAATGTTAATAGGAGAAAACAAAAAAGGTCCATCCTTCCGTTTCTGGGATTCCTCCAATGCCTCCACTGACATACCCAGCGGCACGAATTCCGCATGTGCTCTCTTTTTCTACGATTGCCCACGACCTGAAGCCAAAGGAAGCAGATGTGGAATCAACGATCTGGCACACTATTCCCCACCATACCATCGGGTCCCTCCTCGGCCAACTTTTCAGCTTTGCCATCCTCCACGGCCCACAGCTCCTTGGGCTCCATTAGACTCGGTGATTCAGTCTGCACGGTAGGTCCAACAACACCTACAACTGAGGTCATCTCATCAAAACCCAAATCCCTGTCTTCCACCACCAGTTCTGGATCACTCTCAATCTCAACCTCATTATCCACAACATTATTAATATCCATATACGACCCACAGAGGAAGAGGATGAAGCAGATTGGAAGATGGACAGAAGAGTCTTCGATAACCGCCTGTTACAAGCCTTCATGGATTCGACATGGTTGCTGGTCTTCTTGTCAACTTCCATGCTCGCCGAAAGTAACGGATCAAACCCATTAAGACCATTTAAGACCAATGGCTGCCTTACAACAGGTCTATTAAAGCCCATCAATGAATTTGACCCACCATTAATAGCTCATCCACTCGTTACAGAAACACGATCCACCACCGCATCCGATCCATCCTCCAGGAGCTTATTCTGGCGAGAACACTCCGGCCGCCACTGAGACTCCACGGCTGGAAACTTGACCCTGTACTTTGCTGCCGTCTCAACTATTTTCTCTTTCTCTTTTCCTTTGTCCGCCGCCGATACACCGCCGGCTAAAGAGTAAAGCACCGACATCAGCTTTTCAGGAGGCACCCTTGAATTCTCCTCCGAAGGCTCAATAATTTTTATTCCTCGTTGATTATGACGAGGTATTTCATCCATCGGAATGGTAGATGCCGATGTCGGAGCTACTGCAATCGCCAGCCTCTGACTCTAAGGATTAACCCGAACAACCTCCCTCTCCAAGTCTCGAGCCGCACCATAGGTCAATGTCATACCTTTCCCTGAGAATTTGAGCCATTCCTCGTATTGCATCGACGAATTCATCCCCTGCTCCGATCGAATTAACCGATCACAATCACGGTAAGCGTGTCCGATTACACCACAGAAAGCACAAAGCTCCGGTAACCGTTCATATCTGAAAGGAACCCACAAACCACTGAGAGGGCTGTATGGATAAATTCGAATACCACGGCGAATGGGGCGAGATAAATCAAGTCGAAATTGGATTCGAAGGCTAGCACCCCAGAAGAGAAACCCACTCCGCGAGTCCACCTCTTCAAAGACGCCCACTGCATTTCCGATACGTTCCGCCATGGTTTGATTAAACCAATCGAGGGGTAAATCAAACACGTGAATCCAAAAGGCACCAAAGGAGAATAGATGATCTGAAGGCTTCAGTCCCCGAATCGGAAGCTCCAATACGAGAAAGAATTTCTCAAAACACTAAGGCCCCTGTCTCAGAACACGAAACCTATCCGCTTCGGTAACAAATCTGAAGATAAAAAGGTTTTTCCCCAACCGATCAACCTGCAAACCATGGTCGAGTTTCCATGCCGTTGAGAAATTCCTCCTTATCACCTCAGCTCCCAGTGGTTGGTGACAAAGAAGCTTCCCCAACAGGCAATTTCTAAGCAGCTGTCCAGATCGATCGACGCCTTCTCTGTCCGCGACCACCAACGTCTCTTCTTCCTTAATCGTCAGGCTCAAACGAGCCCACTCCTCAACCAGATCGGAAGGATCCATACAGCCAGATAAAGAGCAAAAGAGAGAAAAAAAACCAGAGAAAAGGGTTTAGAGTTACCACTGAAGACGATGATGCTCATCGACTCCCCCAATTCCATTGATATAGCAGTTCCATGAATAAAATTTCGCTGGAGAAATCCCTCAGATATGCTAACGGATGAAACGGGGCAATTAAAAATCGCTCCATATCCGCAAAGAGCAGAAAATCCGCCCAACAACGATCTATAGTGATTTCGCCTTATTGACGACCTTCAGACCAAGATACCGCCAGTTACGCCGGGACTCATCCTCAACCTTCACCGGAAATTGCCTCCTCATCGGGAGGATTTAGTTTTTTAGCTTTGGTCCAACAATACTTGATATTGAGTACTTTTCAATCTCACCCTTCAAATTGAATCGATAATAATTGAATTGTTATATATATACATATATATTAAAGTTCATAAATAAAATTATGACAAGATTAAAACTACGTAGACTAAAATTGTAAGGACCAAATAATATCTTAATTTAAACAATCATATAAATTGAGCTATTTTCAATTTAGTTTATATGTAGCTTTAAAATTTCTCATTATGTTATACATGTTGTTATAGATGATTCTTGACGACTCTAAAAATCGAGGAACTGACAAGAGCCAGCGCAGCATCGGCCTGAAACGCGTTTGAGAGCCAAATCACCGGAGAAACAGAGGGCGAGCCCGACCAGGGCGTTGACCCAATCCCACTTATTCTCAGTTCCTAATGTCCTGGGTCAGTTCGATTCGACTTGGTTCAGCCCCAAATAAAGATATTTAAGCCCTTCTTCAAGGTTGAAGAAGGGATCCGAATTCTGATACTTTGGGAACTTTCTGCTCTTCCTCTTGCTCTCTGGCTCATCTTTTTGCTCCTTGCTGACTTAAGCATCGGAGTCGGTGTGACAAGCACCACACTGGTGTGCAGGTTTACCTTGTTTTGCAGGTCACGTCTTCTCCCCTTAAACAAATTTACCGTTGGTGTCACATGAAGATCAGGTGAGATTCGTCTGCTCAGATTTTGGCATCAACACATGTAATTTACTCAAAGCTGATCAAAATCGAAACTCTAATCAACCTATGCATAGTTCAATTATTTAAGACATAAACTCTCAACCAAGAGGTTAGAGGTCATATTGTTGGAACTAAAAAAAATGATTACTTAGCCAATATTTTATGATGAAATTGTAAGACTTTCAAATTGCAAGACTTTCCATTTCCCTAAAATTCCATTAATTTTGGACTATATTTATATTCTATAATTTATTGAATGAACATTAAGATATATATTTTTCTTAACAATTCTTCTAGTTTCAACAATAGTGTTTAAAGATTGCAACAATCAGTTAAGTTTAAGGTAAAAATAACACAACATCTATCAAGATAAAAATGTGAGAGTATAAATCGATACAATTTATTAGATTTCTCATTGTATTGTTTACCAAACACAATGTCAAATTTAGGATATGTTTGGTTTAACTTCTTAAGTGTTTAATTTTGGAAAAAAAAAAACATTTTGAAAAAAATTCTAGTATTTGGCCACCACTAAAAATGACTTATTAAAAATGAGATGGAGAAATAAATCATTTTGAGAGAAACACTTAAAACCAAATTTTTTAAAAAGAGTTTTTAAGTATATAATAACTTGTGTATAAAAACATTTATGAAGAAATGTAACCAAATATGAGTGTTTAAATTCTAAAAAAATTTTATACAAAATGTTTTAAAACAAATGTATTCTTGAAAAACACTTAAAGTAGAAGGTATTTAAAACTGACATTTAGTGAAGTTAATAAAATCTTTAAATAAATGGATTATTTTTATTTATTTATTTTATTTTTAATACTTAAATTTAAATCTTGAAGACCAACCATTGTGAGGAGGATGAGAAATGTTGATGCCAAAATTTGGCCAAGCAATCCACCTGCCCTTCACGTGACATCAACAATGAATTTGTAGAAGCTGGAGAAGACGTGACCTGCAAGACCAGGAAGAATCGCTGGATTGAAAATTAGAATTTAAGCTTAGCCTTAAATCGTTAAATTAAATTTCTATAATTTAGGATTTTTTTTTAATTAAATCTTTAATTTTCTAAAGTTTAGAGGTTTAGTATTAGATATTTATTTTGAATATCAAAAGACCCAAATTCCTTTGGATCAGTTTTAATCCCAAATTTTTTTAGGGTTTCTTAAAGAAAAAAAAAAACCTAACCTAATCTCGGGAAATTGTCAGTTTTAACCCTTTTAAGTTTTTGGGTTTCAAAAATAACCTCATTTTTAAAAACATGTTTTTTTAACCTAGTTGATAAAACCCAATAATGTGAATTTACAACAATAACCTTGAAGGTAAAAGGTCAAAATTGAACTGAAAACATTAACCCCCTTCCCCTTCGTCTTCTCCTCCTTCCCTTCGTCTTCTCCTCCTTCCCTTCGTCTTCTCCTCCTTCGTCTTCTCTTCTCGTGTCCAGCAGCTCCGACGACCCCAACGGCTCCGGCGGTTCCTTCTCTCTCGTTCGACTCCGACGACTCCGGCGTGTCCAGCAACGTAACTCCGCGGCGTCTTCATCCCCGTTCTAGCAGCTCCAACTCCACGCCGTCTTCATCCCACGGATTTTTCAGGCCGTTTCCAGCAGCTCCGAAGACTCCACCAGTCAAGGTACATTTTCTTGTGTCTTATTTCTGCACTTTCTGCTGTTTTTTTTGGCGTGGGGGCGGATAATGAATTGAATCACCATGGAAATGTGTTTGTTAAACCCTAGCATTTTTTTGGAGATTTTTCGAAGAGGGGAGAGGGTTTTTTGAAGAGTTTTCGGAGAGGGAGAGGGTTTTACTGGTTGGTGTATTCGCCGGCGCCGGAGAAGACGAGTTTTCCCGGTAGATTCCCGGTCGGGATCGAAAATCGGGAAATATGGTTCCGTAAGATTTGAACCGATTTCCTACGGGAAAACCGGTTCAACCCTTACGGGATTCCCGGTTTTTTCCTGGTTTAATTCCCGACCGGGAATTTTACCTGGAAAAAAAACAGAACTTTTTTTTTTTTTTTTGCCTTCTTCTTCCTTCTTTGTTTGTTTGTTTCTTTTTTCTCACGTCCTGCCTTCCTTCTTCCTTTTTATTCCCTGTATTTAGAGTTATATATACAGAACTTAGCACGTATTTGCATCACATTGAAGGTTGCTTCGTTGTTCCTTTTTATTCCCTTGTGAAAGTGTTCTGTTGTTTAGAGAATTTAAATTGATTCCAACAATGATTGTGTATATCTTAGAACATTTAGATAGAGATGTTTGTTCGCAAGTATTTGCATCACAATGCTTTTTAAATCCTGGGTTTCATTGGGGTGATTGTTTTGATTAATTTGTTAGTTCCTAATATGAGAACTTATTTGAAGGGCTGAAATAAAATGACTAAATTCAAAATACAGATGAATGTGTGAGAGATTTAGAAAATTGTATTTTGACCGTACCTTAATAAAACAATAAAAAAAAGTCTTTGAAAACTTATTCATAAATCAAGTTAAATTAGTTTATTAGTGATTCTTAAATATTCATTTTACTCTAGATGATGTTTGGGAGTGATTTCAAAATAACTAAAATTACTTTTATTATGTTTGAAGTCACTCAAAAACATGTTTTTAGTCATTTAAAATCAATTTAATGTTTGATTTTAGAAACTCAAACTCAAACTTGTGTGTGTAGGTGTTGTTTTTGTTTTAATTTCAAACTAAATGACATTCCATATGTTTGATATTTCAACTATTTAGGTATTAAAATGGAGATGGTAGCAAAGATTAGGCCCGAAGGTTACTTTCGTGCACAGTTGACTTGTTGTTCACACTTAACGAAAACAATTGAAACTTTGCAGAAGAGATTGACTGAAACCCAATTAGATATGTTTAGGCAAACTATATTTGGCCCTATATTAGACAGCAACATATTGTTTAATGGTCAGTTAATCCACCATCTACTACTTAGGGAGGTTGAGGATCCCAGGAAGGATGTAATTAGTTTCGATATATTTGGAAATAAGGTGTCGTTTGGCAAGGAAGAATTCGATCTAATCACCGGATTTAGACACAATAGGAGGATAGTTGATAGACATGAGTCGGGGGTTAGATTGAGGCGTCTGTACTTTAATGACAGTGTCAAAGATACCGTAATGGATGCTGAAAAAAGATTCTTAGACATACAGTTTCAGTCAGATGAAGATGCGGTGAAGGTAGCGCTCGCATATTTTATCGAGCTAGCAATGTTTGGGCGGGGGAGGAAACAAAAATTCAATTGGTCTTTATTGGGTATCGTGGACGATTGGGAGATATTCTGCAATTATGACTGGAGCAAAGTAATTTTTGAGATGACGATAAGGAGTTTGAAGAAAGCACTCAGTCATGCCACCCAAAGAGACGTTGTGGCCGGAGAGGCTAGTCGATTGGAAAGATATAGTCTTTACGGCTTTCCACATGCTTTTTAGGTTAGTTATTTTTACTCAAAACTTGGAATACTTTAAAAACCTAAAATAGACTAACTTGTTTGATATTCTTCTTGTAGGTATGGGCGTATGAGACTATTTCGTCTCTAACGAACCGTGTTGCGAACCGGATGAACCAGGATGCGATCCCACGGTTTTCTCGGTGGTCATGCTCTCATTCTCCTACGTACACCCAACTTAGCAGTGAGATATTTGGCTTGACGGAGGTAGTAAGTAATTAATATATTATTCGTTGAGTTTTATTTATTCTTGAAGTTATATGTGACCTTATACAATTGACTATTGTAGGCAAGGGTGACAGTGCAATTGGTTCCAAGCGAAGCAGAGCTTGAACATATGCGTCGTATTGTTTTGCCGCCACAACTACAGGCCCCTGTTTTGCCGCCACAACTAGAGGCCCCTGTTTCGTCGCCACATCCAGAGGCCCCTGTTTTGTCGCCACAACCAGATGCAAACCTAGATGATTCTGTGGGGAGTGATAGAGGGTCAGAGGAGGCTGGTTTGGATATGAGTTCACCGAAAAAGGATGTAGAAATGGTTAGGCTCGATGAACAATCGACACACGACGGTCTACCTGAAGGCGTGGGCAAGACCTGCCAATGTGACTGCAAGCAAGCATACGAGTCACTAGACCTACGGATGAAGGTGGTGGAGTCCGATGTAAAAGAGATGAAATCTGACTTAAAGTCGATCAAGAAGTATTTGCGCCGGTTATCTAAGGTACTAACATGTTCAATAGTAAGGTTAGTCTGTTATATATTGTGGTTAATACTTTCAAGTTTACAGGGTCAAATGGTGGTTGATCCTACCAAGTATTTGGGTCCCGACCGTAGTGCAGCTGCATCAGGTGATGAACCATCCGAGAAAGGAAAGAACCATGTCGTGGAGGAGGGGGGTGGTGGGGTTTCAATAGATGCGATGGTAGAGCACCATGATATGGACAAGGTAATTGTGTATTTTTGACATAGTTGAGATACACTATTGGGTTTGATAATTGACCGTGAAGCTTTTGTTGTAGGGTGTTGAATCAGACTCCCATGAGGTTGAAGAGATCCCGAAACCTGGAGAAATGGTGAAGCGTCGGGGAGATCGGAAAAGAACTCTTTCTTGGAAACTTCGAACTCCGTGGAAGGATACGAGGGAAGGGGCCAAAAAACAAAAGGTCATGCCATACAACCCCTTAGTTGAGATTCCTGGGAAGCTTGATAGACGTTTCCAAAAGTGGTTGGACGACACGGAGGTGGACAATGCTCCAAGGAAGACGGCATATGCTTTTAGGGACAAAGTGTGGTTTCAAAACCTTTTGAAACCCTGCTATTGGATGAGCGATGAGGTAAAGTCTAAAGTTCTTAATTTAGTTTCTTTAAGGTCTGGAGTACTTAATTTAGTTTCTTTATTGTAATGTCATCGACTGATGCAGGTCATTGACTCACTTTTTATGTTCGTCCGGAAGAAAATGCAACAGCGGGCAGACTTATGTCGTTAGAAGTTTGTCACTGCAGATATTGTTGTTACCGTAAGTGTCTCTTCACTAGCACATCAACTCAATTTTTAGTTACAAATACTTTATGATTTTCGTAAACAGGATTTTCTGAGGCGTAGCGACGACATAGCTGAAGAGTTGAAGAAGGTGCAAGATCCTTCGTTGATTACGTACGACTGGAGTACGGCCAATACTGTGATAGACTACGTTTTGGGTCGACACTCGGACCACGATACACATTGGAGTACAGTTGATGCGATCTACATGCCATTGAACCTTGGGGGGAACCATTGGGTTATGGTATGTGCTGATCTCCTAGTGGGAAAATTGACTGTCCTCGATTCATTCATAGCGTTGACATCAGATGCAACCTTGAAGAAAGAGTTGAGCACTCTAGCCACAGTATTGCCAGTGCTACTGTTCAAGTGAGATGTCATGAAAGCGAAGCCACATCTCCCAGTTCACGAATGGGAAATACATAGAGATAGTTCAGTGCCTCAACAAACGAACGGTGGGGATTGTGGTATGTTCGCGGTAAAGTTTTTTGAATATGATGTTACTGGAAGTGAAATAAACACTCTGAATCAAGATAGGATTAATTTTTGTAGACGTCAATTTGCTGTTCAAATTTGGGCCAACAGGCCGATATTTTAGTCTGATTTGTATAGTTTTGTAAAATTTGTATAGTTTAGATATTCTTGTATTGTGATGTAAAGTTTGTAAACTGTTTGAATGACAAGGCAATACATCAAATTTTTTGGAGTTGTTGTTTCTGATGTGTTGTGGAGCTTGTGGTGATAAATTTGGGAGTGTATTTTTCGTTTTTCAGGTAAAGAAAAATTTTTGGGTTACTATACCTACGCCGTTATGCTGTCGAATTTTTTGTGACCAAAATTTCATATCGATCAAATGGGACATATTTAAATTAAAGCTAATGATACGTGGCCAGATGAATTTCTTGATAAGTAAAGAAATAAAGAAGTAAAGGGATACTATACCTAAACTTTGAGAAGTATTGTAGTCATTTCTTTATAATAAGTAAAAAAGTAAAGGGAAAGTAAAGGGATAGAGGAAGAAGGGAAGAAAAGGAAAAAGAAAGACAGAGAAAGAGAGAGAGATATTTAATTTTTTTTAAAAAAAAAAAAACAGCAAGCGGTATTGCTTGCTAGTGCTTGCTGTTTTTTTTCCTGGTTTGTTTCCTGACGGGAAACCGACCAGGAAAAAAAACAGCAACTGTTTTAAGCTTGTTCTTTCAAATTTTTTTGTTTGTCCTATACAAATGTGGTCCACACCTAATAACCAATTTCATATGGACATGTTAGTACTCAAGCGGTTCTTAATACTCAATTTCATCCATCCATAATAATAAGTACAAAATCAAGCGGTTCTTAATACTCAATTTCATCCATCCATACACAAGATGCTTATATTTACATATTAAATACAACATACAAAATATGGCATAAAGTAAGAGATCTCATGTCATTGAGAGCGGTTCACGACAAGTTTTGCGGTTATGACCTATGTTACCACATCGACCGCACTTATGAACTTGTTGTACTTGAGGTCTCTCCCCTGCAGATGGTATTCGAACAGTCCGTTGGCGACCAACTCGAGCAACCCTTTTTGGCGGCAATATCTCCATCTCTTGAAATTCAGCGGATCTCTTCCACTCAGACATAGGGCCAACAGGATATATCGGTTCTGCGTATGATAGGATCACGGATTTTGTGTGATATGCCGGGGAACAAAGAGTGGCCACATTAACATTACGGTCTCGGGCTGCGGCGATTGCATGAGAGCATGGAATCTCGTAGTAATCAAACTCTCGACAAGTGCACGTCCTCATGTGCAGGTCGACACGAAAGTCTAGCTGTCCTTCGTCTATTTGATATTGGTAGCAATCAATCGGTTCCAGATTATGCCTTCGAGACTTATTCTCGGCTTCCATCAATAGGTTCTCTGCGTACTCTGATAACGTCGAAGATCGGCTAGAGGCATGTGTCCGACGCTTATAAAACCAACTTTGAAGCATGCCTCGTATATTGTCCAACATCTTCGTCACCGGCAAGGTTCGAGCATGTACCAATGTTGCATTCATACTTTCGGCCACATTAGTTGTCATCTGATTGTATCTTCGTCCACACTGAAAAGCTCGAGCCCAACGTGGGAAACCCAATTCTTCCAAGTACTTAGCAACACCACTAAATGGACGAAGTTTAGCAAACATGTTTTGAAACTCCGACTCTCGACATGCTTTTGCAGCAAGAAAAAAGAAAGGTATTGCACCTTCGCACTTAAAATTCTTCGTGAGGTTCATAGATAAATGGTGTATGCAAAAACAATGAAATGCAGATGGATACACTGTTCTAATTGCCTTGCCAATACTGGACTTTCGATCTGATACTATAACCAATCCAGTGGGATCTCCAATAGAACGTTTAACTCTCTCAAAGAACCACTGCCACGCATCATCTGTCTCACCATCAACAACTCCAAATGCAATGGGGTATATTTGATTGTTTTCATCCACTCCAGCCGCAATTAGAAGCCAACCACCGAACTTTCCCTTTAGGTGCGCGCCATCAACTATAATGACTGGCCTAATGTATTGAATAAACCCCCTAATGCACTGACCTAGTGCCATGAACACATATTTAAAATATTTTCCATCCTCGAGCTTTATATCATATACGGTCCCAGGGTTCATGATCTTCAGCGCTTCACCATATGCATGTAAGTGACCAAATGACTCTTCTGGTGACCCTCTAACAAAAGCTAGTGCCTTCTCTCTAGCCCGCCATGCTTTCTCATAACTAATAGTGACCCCGTAGTCTTTTCGCATGTCCTGTATAATGTCATTCGGCTTGTAAATTCGTCTTACATCCTCAAATTTCGACTTAATCAGATGCCCTACCACCCGACTCTTCGCTTGTCTATGGTGGTGATTTAGTAATTCATGGGAGCATGTATGGACATTATAATATTTCGAAATCTTGAATACGTCATAACCCTTCGGTTTTATAGCTCTAACTTTCCATTTGCAAGATTCAATTATACATTTCACCACAAACAAAGACTTCGTGGATTTCTTAACCCTAAACTCAAAATTTTTCTTCATGGCCATTACAGACAACCTCGTTTTCAATTCTTCTTTACAATCATATAGTTGTCCAAGTTCAACATCACCAGTAGAATATGAACACTGACCTGATGTGATCAATTGCTGGCTACAAGCACCTTCCATTCTAGAAGCAAGAGGAGCAACATCTTCCTCAACTTTGTTGCCTCCATCTGTCCCACCATCTACCTCAATTCCATCCAATGCAACGCAATCATCATAATAACCTACTTCCTCAAATTCATCTGCTTCAGATTCTTCTTCGTATGATTCATCTAATTCTTCATCTTCCTCGTTGTATTCCCAATTTTCATCTTCCTCTTCATCTTCCTCTTCTTCCTCGTAATTAAGTGTATCGTCACCAGTATACAAATTCTCTTCAATCCCAAAATTTGGTGTATTATCATCGGCTAAGTCTAGTGGGACAAAAGTATTACTTATAGGGGTTGGTGATGATACGTTATCATATGCCGGATGATACGAGGGAATGGATGATGGTATGTTTTCGGCCAAATTGTAGGGTACAGTTTGTGCAAATGATGGTGGCGGTTGTGGAAAAGGTTGTGAGAGAGTGTGTGGTATATGGCTATGACTACCTAAGTTACTGCCACTACCATGGACATCTTTCGGAATCATTGATAAGTATAACGACAATTTAGATGCATCCTCTCCACTTAGAAAGAATCTTAATTCTCTATCATTTCTAATCAAATAAGTAGGAACTCTTGATCCAAAATTGTATAGACATCTTATTATAAGGTCAAACTGATCGGGGTTAATGCCACTCACGTTATACAGCTCTCTTAAAAACTCTTCATACCTTATGTCAATATTCACATCCAATCCTGCTAAATAGCCACCTTGATAATCTCTTTCATTCTCTTTCCATACACCACCGTAACACACAAAGATTCGAGGCATTCTGCAAGATATATATATATATACAAGATTCATTAGAAAAAACAACTTTTGTAAAAGAAGGAAAGAAAAATCAAAGGAAAAAAGGAAAAAAAACAAAATCTGGAAAATTTCCTGGTTGATTTCCCGACCAGGAAATCCCGGTCGTTTGACCAAGAAATCCCGGTCGGGATTCATCATTTCCCGGTCAAAATTCAAATTTTTTTTTTCCAGATTTTCGAATAAAACTCTTAAAAAACATACTTATGATTTAAAACAAGTAATCTACATACCTTCTTTAAAAAAAACGTTGACAATACCCGGATTTTGGCTTCACGTGTTTGACTTCTTTCTTTTCTCTAGAGTATGTTGTTGGTCAAATGGTAAATTATGTTTTGATGTTTCAATTTTGTTTTAATTGTTAGAATTAGTTGGTTGAGAGGTTAGTTGACAATTTAATGACCATTATTAATCAAAATTGAAGAAGGGTAATAAAGACTTTTTACCTAGTGGGTCCCACCTAAAAGTATCCAAATTTATATAAAATAGGTTAAAAAAACAAGTTTTTAGAAAGTGGGTTAATTTTGAAAACCCAAAATTTAAAAGGGTCAATTTTGACAATTTCCCCCTAATCTCCCTTCCCTTCTCCCGTGCCCCCCCCCCCCCCCCCCCCCCACCACGTTTTGCGTGTGCAGCTCCGCCAGTGCAGACCCCTCTCCGCGCTTTTCTATTTGATTCAGCTGTCGTTCTTCGGATTCTCTCCCTCTCTCGATCGTTCTTCTCGCTGTCGCCGTCCGGTCAAGCTGTGCCGCCGCTCAATCCATCTCCCTCCGTGTCTTTCCCTCTCCCTTGTTTCCGTTTGTTTTCGGCAATTGGCAAGTTAAAAATCTCTCATCTCTCTCTCTCGTTTCTCGGTTCCTCCGACAGCAAAAAGCCCGTATCCCCGCGTTGCTTCTGCTTCTCGCCGCAGTTCGCACGCCGCTGCAAGTTTCCCTTTCGCGAGCGTCTTCTGTGCAACAAGGTTGGTGTAGTTCCAGCTCTCCAACAGCGTTCTTCGGTGTTTCGGTAAGATTTAGTTTGTACCCATGATTATTTGGACTCAATCTTGGATTAACCATTCAGTTTCAACAACGATATTGCTCTAAATTGTAGCCCGCCGTCTATTGAATTAGAATCTCATTAACCCATTCGTTATCGACTTCTAAATTTTAGGTTTAAGGCTGTTTTACTGCTAATCAGCAAGAATTTGGGATCATTTAGGTGCTGAACGGCAAGTTCTGGTGTCCTTAGATCCTTAGAATTCATCTAGTGTAGTTTGAGAAATAGTCGTTAACTATTGGGCATTCTCTAGGTTCAGCTCAGCATCGACTTGGACCTCAGACAGCACTTATTAAAGGAATTTTGGGTGCTATTCGGTAAACTCCAGCAAACGTTTGGGTGCTTTTGGCAAAGATAAGTAAGTTTAAATGCTCTTTAAGCCATTTGGATCTTGATTATAGTGTTTTAGAATAGTTGATAATCCTTAGAAACTCCTTGTTAAAGTTTCAAGCTAATCCAGAGAGTTCAGGCTAGCTTCTAAGGTTGTGTTTGGGTAAGAGCACTCCTTTTAAGCATCTCTTTAGCGTTGGTTAAGGTTTGGAGTTGAGTTAGCCTTGAAACTTCATCTTTCTTATTTTAGGATCTCGTTAGTTTCGCTTAGGAGTGTTTTCGGTCAATAGGTAAGTGGATTTCTACCTGTTGAGTCTATTTGTTGTGTGCTAGCATGTTGTATGCCTTGTCTATGTTATACTTTCATGATCTATATATATCGCTTTTTGAATTATGTGTTATGTGAGATGTTGGTTGGACGTTTGTTGCGATGTGTTGGGCTGTTGAGACGTTTTGTTTGATAGCTTGATGTTTCGTTATGATGGCCTAAATGAGTATGTTATTTTATGTTGTGAGTGTGTTGCATAGTTATCATCTATGAAGCACGGACACGTCAAAATGGACGAAGGATCTGTGTCGGACACGTGTCGGACACGGATTCGTCCGGACACGCTCCGGACACGTGTCGGACACGCAATTTTGCGTGTCCGAAAATATTTTTTTTTTTTTGAATTTCGGACACGCCGGGACACGTCCCGGACACGCCCTGGACACGCCCACATCAAATTTTTTAATTTTGGGCCGGCTGAATAAAAGCCCAATTCTCTGGGCACTGGGCTGGCAGGCTATATTTAATTTAAAAAAAAAAAAGATAAATAGAATAAGTTGTTTGTAACTTGGTTGAATCAAGAATGTTGGTTAACCTAATGTATTTTGTGTTATTCTCACATCTTAATTGATTTGATATTTGATGTTTCATGTTTTTAGTGGTATACTTTTAGTATTCTTATGTTAAATTTATATATATACTAAAAAAAAAAAAAAAAAAATAGCGTATCCTCAACGTATCCGTATCTTCGTTTTTTAGAAATTGGCGTATCGCCGTGTCCTGTCCTATCCGTGTCCGTGTCCCGTGTCCGTGTCCGTGCTTCTTAGGTTATCATGGTTTACTCGTCCTTAGTTTAGTTCGTGGTAGGTTGTGGCCTAAGATTGCAAAAACCCTCTCTTCTTCCCCAATCTCACGCGTGTGGAGGCTCCACCCTCAGTTTCTCTTTTGTCTCTCCCTCTCTCCTTCATACTTCCTTCTCCGGTGACCTCTTTCCGTCTTCTTCTTCAGTGATTAGCAGTAGCTAGCGACATCACCGCCGGAGCAAGTAACCGCGACTCCTTTTCAGTGATTTCTTCTCTCTCTTGCTCATTTTTCTGTCAGCCAAAGCGTGGGTTTTGAGATTCTTTCCATTCTCGGTTTCCTCCGACGGCGAGCTCGTTGGCGTGAAACCCACGACCATTTGGCAATTTCAGCGGCGTAGTAGAAGCGTTTGCGCGTTTTTCTTTCTCCATTCGACTTCAATTTGTGAGTTTCAGCTGATCCTTCTTCTCTTTAGCGTTTTGGTAAGTTTTTGCTTGAGCCCACACTCTTTAGACCTTGAGTTTGAGTTACCCATAACCCAAATGACCTTGATGGTTTATGCTCATGTAGTTTTAGACTTCGAAATTGTTCTCATTCAAGTCCAACTATACATTTCTCTTTATGTAAATTGAAAAATCTCAGATTATTTGAGATGCCTAGTTTTTTTTTTTTTTTTTTTTTTTTTGGGATAAGAAACGATAATTGGGAATATATGGCCACAAAAAGAAACAGCCTAAGGGTCGGGGGTTGAGAGCATCCCTCCCAAAACTATCTCAAAAGCGCCTGCCAATCGCTAATAATCATAAGCAGACTGTAGTTACAAAAAAAACTTTCTATGCAAAGAGACCACCAAGAGGTCGTATTTTGTACAAGATTACAAAAATTGTCAAACGAGATGGACTTATCAGTGAAAGTTCTGTCATTCCTTTCCTTCCACAAAAGCCACAAAGTCACTCTAAACGCACAACTCACAATAAATTTAGCCTTCTTCTGTAGATTCCAAGCATTTAAGCCCTCAACAAGCCAATCATCCACTTTTTTAGGCAAAAAAAAAGGGAGATACCCAGCAACTTGGCAATGAATGCCCAGGTTTTTCTAGCAAATTCACAATGGATGAAAATGTGATCAATATCCTCACTGTGCTTTAAGCACAATCTACAACCGGAAGGAGATAAAACCCAACTGTTAAACTTTCTTTGCAACAAGTTATCCGTATTTAAGCTACGGTAAGCCACAGACCAAAGAAAAACTTTCACTTTCTTAGGACATTTGTGCTTCCAGATCTAACTGGTAATGGAGAGATTAATTTTGGAAGATTTTCCCACATTTCTACAGAAAAGAGAGCTAGTGGAATAGCAGCCTGACCCTTCAAGGTTCCATATAATTTTATCAATACCTGAGCTCAACTGAACATCATTTAACTTTTTTATTAAGGCCACCCAACTGCTGGTTTCCGGTCAAAAAGGCCTTTTCTCAATCCCAGATTCCAAGATTGAGAATTAGCATCCCAACAGTAAAAAGTTGAGCTGTCTTTCTTTTGAGAAATCAGAAAAATATCAGGGAAAGCTAGGCTTAGAGGCCTGGAATCACACCACACGTCTTTCCAAAACCTGATTTTCTTACCATAGCCAACACAAAAGCTAGTGAACAAGTGAAAAGGAGGGTAAAGTTTGTCTATATCCGACCAAAACCACCTGCCTTTAATCTTAATCGAGCATTCAGCTTTCCATCCCGAAGGTTTACACCATAAATGCTAGTAATCACCCTTCTCCAAAGAGCGTTCTCTTCTTAGGTGAATCTCCAAAGCCATTTAGTAAGGAGCGCCACATTTCGGTGAGCAATGGATCCCTAAGTTGCTCCCCGATTTATAGGATCCACCACTCCAAACAAAGTCCCTAATGATCTTTTCCAGCTTCATAATCACTATTTTTAGGGGCTTTCAACGGGGAGAAATTGTAAATTGGGATGCTATTTAGGATGGATTGAGCCAATGGTACTCTACCACTCTTTGATAACATTAAATGCCTCCACACATCCAACTTGGCATTGAATTTGTCCACCAAAGGATCCTAGAACGCAATCCTCTGATGGTTTCCACCTAATGGGAATCCAAGATAGTTTATTGGGAATTTTTCCGCTTTACAACCCATTTTGGCCGCCCTGTCAATGACTTTCTCCTCATCAAGGTTGATACCAATGATGGATGTTTTGGCAAGATTCAAGGTAAGGCCAACACCACCTAAAATCGCCCTTAGAATCTCCCACCACCTGTCCATGATTTCTTCCTCATTTGGGCAGAAAATCATGGTGTCATCAGCAAATTGAAGCATGGTCACCTCTACTCTGTTTTTTCCCACCGAGAACCCTTTCAAAATATTCCTCTCGACGCAATACTGAATGGATCGACTTAAGGCATCACCCACAATCGTGAAGAGAAAAGGGGATAGGGGGTCCCCTTGTCTAAGCCTTCTAGAAGCTTGAATTTTCCCTCTAGGCTTACCATTGATAATGATGGAGAAGTTTGTATTACAAAGACAACCCCGTATCCACTTTCTCCAAATATTGCCAAAGCCTTTGAGGGCGAGAATGGCATCGAGGAACTCCCAGCTCACCTTATCATAGGTTTTCTCAAGATCAAGTTTCATCAAAAGGCCCCCTTTCTTATTGATCCTATACTCTTCCACTGCTTCATTAGCCACGAGAATCGGATCTAAGATTTGTCTACCATGGACAAAAGCAGCTTGGCAGTCACTAATAGTCTGCGGGAGAACATTCTTCGGTCTTTCAACAAGAACCTTAGCTATGATTTTGTATAAAGAAGTGACGAAACTAATAGGTCTAAAATCCCGCACATTAGAGGCTTTCTTTTTCTTTGGGATTAAGCATATGTACGTCTCATTTGTCTTCTTATTGATGATGCCATTTTTGAAAAACTCGTGGAACGCCTCTACTAAGTTAAGTCAAATTTCAAGATGTTCCAAAAGTTCTTAAAAAACTCACCAGTCATACCATCGGGACTCGGGGCTTTTTGATCCCCCAAACCTCTAATAGCTCTAAAGATCTCTTCCTCACTGAAGGGGATCTCAAGCAAGGTGCTGCTCTGCCCATCAATAGGCTCCCAATTCACACCTTCAATGACAAAACGAGGGCTAACCTCCTGGTGTATAAGTTGGTGTAAAACTGAATGATTTCCTCCTCTATCTCTGCTTATGAGGATAAAAAACTGCCATCATGGCTTTCCAGGACAGCAATATACGCCTTACTTTTCATGGCAGAGGCCCATCGGTGAAAAAAAGAGGAGTTTTTGTCTCCCTCCTTCAACCATTTGATTTTACATTTCTGGTACAATCTTCTCTGATCTGCCATAGTAACATCAATAAGGGATGATCTCAGGGCATCTCTCTCGGTAATATCTTGGGACTGGATGATTCCTTGTTCCTCCAAAGCGTCGAGTTGCTCAATACTCATAAGGATACTACTTTTCTTCTCATTTAGGTGCCCAAAGACATCTTTATTCCACGCCCTTATATGATCTTTAAGACCCTTCAGCTTGGACATAAATCTGAAACCAACCCACCCAGTCGGATTCAACTCATTCCACCAAGTTTCCACATTTCGTTTGAAATTTGGGTTTTCAAGCCACATATTCTCGAATCTAAAAGGGGAGGGCCCCATTTCATGGCTCCTATCGACAAGGAATTGGGGAAATGATCAGAAGTGGGATGTTGTAAACTATCAAGCTTGAATTCCTTGAAGGCCTCCGCCCACCCCTTAGATAGGAGGACTCTATCAAGTCTGGAGGTTGCCCCTCCATTAATTTACATCCTTTACTATATTTATTTTTTTGTTATACTTGGTCTTTGGAGGATATTTCCCAAACCCAAGTTTGGGGCTCAACACATTCAACTTGTACTTTACAAAAGTTAGTACCGAACTTCCATTTGTCGCTTTTCATCTAATTGTCATTTGATGGTTTTTTACTTTAGGTACCTAGCGACGTAGACAAGCTTCTATTAGCTCGATAGACTAGTTTGTTTAGAAATTAGGTTCCTATGCCTTTTTCTCTCTCTTTGACCACATTTTTATTTTGTTGCGAAAAAGAAAAAAATTCTCATTCTATCTATTTCTGTGTTTCAAATATAAAGATATAGTTAATAAGCAATTTTTAGGAAAAAATTATTCAATATGGTTGTCATAATAAAAAGTTATTCGAATTTGTGTCCAATGGTTATTAAGCAGCATGCATATTTTCGAATTCAAATCTAATAGTTATCAAGTAACTATCGCTTTTGAGGGTATTATATTAATTGTTTTTCCCAACTAGGAATCTATCTCATTTACATTCTCTTGAATGAATTATATTGGAAGTTTAAATTTCTGTGGATTGTCTAATTAAATCCGTTGCCACAACTATATCACTGACCTTCATCTTCTTGTCTTCTTTGGTTAGGGTTCATAATAACTTCTGCGTTACTCTTGAACATCCCTTCTGTTTCTGCTGAAGATGGCTACTGCATCAGGTATCATTTCGAATGCAATAATTTTACATAAAAAAGAACTCTTGGTAGAATTATGGATGTAGTCTCACCTTTTTTCTGGTCCGATAATTTTTTTTGAGTTGTGCATTATTGAACCAAAGGCGATTTTACCCTATCAAGTTAGAACAGAAGATTGCTCCCACTTGATTATAAAGACATTGTTTTGATTGTTTTAATTGACTCTTTCATCGGCACTGCAGTTGCTTTCAAATCTAGGGAAGACCATCGCAAACAACTTGAATTAGAGGAAGCGCGTAAGGCCGGGCTTGCGCCAGCTGAGGTCGATGAAGATGGGAAAGAAATCAACCCTCACATTCCTCAATATATGTCCTCTGCACCTTGGTATCTTAATGCTGAGAGACCAGTAAGTTACTCTTCCTCCTCCTCTTTCTAGATTTTAAGTTGGTTGTTCATGATGATTGAATTTCTTTTAATTTTATTCTAGAGTTTGAAACATCAAAGGAAGTGGAAATCAGATCCAAATTATACAAAGTCCTGGTATGACAGAGGTGCAAAAATACATCAGGCAGACAAGTATAGGAAGGGTGCATGTGAAAAGTAAGTCAGATGAATACCTCCTTGTTCACCCTTGTGTATATTCCTCGGCCTATGACTTTGTTCGTATAAAAATATATATACTAGTACAGTAGTGGGACATTGAATCGGGATTTTAATTTGTTTTTCAATATTTTGCGGTGAAAAAAGAGGTATCAATCATATTTGTGGGTTAGTATTGGGGCGATGCTTTTGGATGTAGATGGATATGTTTTCTATAGGGGAAACAAAACTATTGCTTTCTCTCTTGCATCTGTGTATTTACTTAAATAATTTTTATCGATTACAACCACTTTTCTATGCTTTTTTTTTGGGAAGAAAGAATCTTTAAAGTCATCGCCAATGGTTGTGTAATTTTTGCTGGATGTGTATAGTTAATTCATAATCATGGGGTTGTGAGTGCATTAAAAACTCATTACAATTTGAAGGTTTGCAAATAGGATCATATTATGGGCACATGTTTTTTTTTTGTCCACAAATTTTAGATATTTAGAATTTTAGACTGCTCTATTTCTCGAGCCATCTGAAAAAAGAAAGATAATTTAAAATTAAAGATTGAATGTGGATATCCTGCAGTCCACTTGCTAGGATGTTGGTTATGTTGGCTGCCTTCAGGCTCTCTAAATTTCATTATACTGTACAAATAGGTCTAGTCTAAAATATTATAGTTGGGAACTATTTTTTACTAACTTGATTTAGTTGTGATATATGGAAATTCCCTCAGATTAATTTTCTGAGGTAGTTTATGCTATTTTTCCAATATTGTTTAATTTAGTTCCTTATGACTTATGTGTCATATATAATTTATTTGCCTGTCAAGTTGTGGAGCAATGACACATAATGCAAAGTCATGCATGGAAAGGCCCCGAAAGGCAGGAGCAAAATGGACAAACATGCACATAGCGCCAGATGAGAAGATAGAGACATTTGAACTAGATTATGATGGAAAAAGGGATCGTTGGAATGGTTATGATCCTGCAACCTATGCTCGTGTCATTGAGAGGTACGAGGCTAGAGATGAAGCAAGGAGGAAATTTTTGAAAGAACAACAGCTTAAAAAATTGGAAGAGAAAAATAATAAGCAGAATGAGGATGTTGAGGTTAGTGATGAAGATGAGGATGAAGATGATTTGAGGGTTGATGAGGCAAAGGTTGATGAAAGCAAACAAATGGACTTCGCAAAAGTTGAGAAGCGTGTTCGTACGACAGGTGGTGGTAGCACGGGAACTGTAAGGTATGTGTTGTAATATTTTTATGTTTGTATATCCTTTTATGTCTCCCCTGCTTAGCTCTTTTGTAGAGCATCTGAATGTTGTATTAATTATTTCTTCACATTTTAGGAACTTGCGTATTCGGGAGGATACAGCAAAGTATCTTCTAAATCTTGATGTCAATTCTGCTTATTATGATCCGAAGACTCGGTCCATGCGTGAAGATCCTCTTCCTGATGCCGATCCAAATGAGAAATTTTATGAAGTAAGTATCAGAAGTGGGATGGTGGAATTTCTATTTGCTCTCAATTTTAACAAAAGTAATAGTTACAAGTTAGCATGGATCTAATTTGTTGACCATCGTTGTTAAAATAGGGCGATAACCAAAATAGAATCAGTGGGCAAGCTTTGGATTTCAAGCAACTCAATGTGCATGCTTGGGAAGCATTTGACAAAGGTCAAGATATCCATATGCAAGCTGCTCCATCACAAGCTGAACTTCTGTATAAGAACTACAAGGTTATTAAAGAGAAGTTGAAGTCACATACAAAGGATGCTATTATGGAGAAGTATGGGAATGCTGCTGCTGAGGAAAAGCTGCCTCGGGAACTGTTGCTGGGACAGAGCGAGAGGCAAGTTGAATATGACCGCTCTGGCAGAATTGTTAAAGGCCTGGTATTAAATCTATTTGAACACTTCCCCTTTATTTTCCTTGACAGAGGAATACTTAAAGCATATTTAATTGACTTTGAATTATTATCAGGTTTTGTTTTACAATAATATCTTTCCTGTCGCATGTCTACTTTATTACTTTCTGCCGAGATTAATATGACAGTGACTATATTTTATTTCTATGTATTGGGAGGAGTGAGTTAAGTGGATAAGGAAACGACTGTTACTATCTTGAAAATGCATGATTAGTTGTATTATTCCACCAACGAGGGCATTATGGTACTGTTTATATTTGTTCTTCATGTACAATTACAATGGTATCTGCTCGAGAATTTTAGTATCTTTATTTTTAGTCATTATGTTGGGATCCAGTGATCCACTTTTGGAAAAAATATGTTCTTGGTACCCAAGTCTTTGACAATAAATGTTATACCCAAAATGTATCATTCATTAGGTCTATCCAATAATTCTTATTAATTCTGAGTCTCTGATTTAGCAATGTTATCTTTTAGTATCTCTAATTGTTTCACTTGTTTTCTAAAACAGTGAAACAATTAGATTCTGATTACAATGCACAGTCACAAGGTCGTTTACATAACTAACAGAGCCATGCAGCCCAAATTCGGCTGAGCACTTACCCAAAGAATTTTGCCTACTCCAACTCTCCTGATAATATTTGGTTAAAACCCATAAGAACCCATAAAAATATATTTGGTTAAAACCCATAAAAATAAATTATAGACAAATGGTTATAAAGCTAAATCATGACGCTATACTTGTTTCTGTATTTTGTGCATCTCATTAGTTTCATTTTCTTCCTGTTGTCTCTGTTGTTTCTGTGCATGTTTAGACGTGTGAGTGAAGCTTAAGGTTTGTAATTACTGATTGATTGTGAAGTTTGCTTGCTTTCTTATGATTCTTCTTTTTCCCCCTTGAAGGAGATGGCTCTTCCCAAAAGTAAATACGAGGAAGATGTTTTCATTAATAACCACACAAGTGTTTGGGGCTCATGGTGGAAGGATCACCAGTGGGGCTATAAATGTTGTAAGCAAACCATCCGGAACAGTTACTGCACTGGAGCTGCTGGAATTGAAGCTGCTGAGGCAGCAGCAGACTTAATGAAGTCTAATATTGCTCGTAAAGCAACTTCTGAAGGTCAGTACTTGGAACCGGTATTATAGTTGTTTTAAAAATCTAATCTGGAATGGCGTCGTGAATGTGGTAATCCTGTTGTTGTTACAAGTCTTGACTTTCCACTGAATGCACGAATGATGGGAACTTTCTTGTATTGGTATTTTTCTGTTGTCATTAGTGGGCTGATGTTGTGTCCGTTACACTAAATACATGTAATGCTTGCATGGATATAATATCATTTAGAAATATGTAATTTTTTTTCTTTACGTATCATCCATTAGTCATCAAATGTTTGATATCTCATGGTACTAAGGTATGAAATCCTGAATGGTTTTTAAACGTCACTACAGATACACCAGCTCCAGCCGAAGAGAAAAACCTGGCTACTTGGGGAAGTGAAGTACCAGACGATATTGTCCTCGACCAGAAGAAACTTACCGAAGCTCTCAAGAAGGTATGAAATTTAACCGCCCCTTCCAGCAATAATATCTCTTGTTATCATCAAATTTAGTTACGTTGAAATGGTTATAATACTATCCTCTAATTTAGTTAGACTGAAATTAACTGCCCTCCTAGCCTAGCCGCCTCCGAACATATAAATGTTTTTTCTTTGTTGATGATTCTTACTGGAAACTTTCTCTTTCGCTAGGAGGATGAAAGAAGGAAGGAGGAGAAGGATGAAAGGAAGCGTAAATACAATGTGCGATGGAATGATGAGGTATGTGATTTCTTCTTGCTTTAGTTAATAGGTTCCTTTGCAGAGTTTGAACTGCAAGTTAGGTTTATCCTTTGTTGGGCTCAAAACAAAACGTTGTGCCCTTGTGCAGGTAACTGTGGAGGACATGGAGGCATATAGGATGAAAAAGGTACATCATGACGATCCAATGAAGGATTTCCTTAATTAACTTAGCCTATTTGTGTATTGTAAATATTAGTCACAAGAATTCCTTTCAACATCAAACGAACTAGGAATCTGAGCTTTGATATTTGAATGTATTTTGTGATCTGAGGTTGTCCAAGTAATGATCCGATTGTTAATCCAAGCGTAACACCAATTACCAGGTTGATTGTTTAACTAAAAATGAAAAACTTAAGTCATGTTTGATAACCATTTGGTTTTTAATTTTTGACAATTAAGTCTATGAACACTATTTTCATTTACAAGTTTCTTTATTTTGTTCTTCCCATGTTTTCAAAAACCAAATCAAGTTTTGAAAACTAAAAAAAGTAGTTTTCAAAAATTGTTTTTGTTTTTGAAATTTGACTAAGAATTCAAATCTGTTCTTAACAAATATGAAATACATCATAAAGAAATTGGGAGGAAACAAACATAATTTTCAAAAATAAAAAACTAAATAGGAAAATAAAAATGTAACTCTTTAGGAGGGTAAGTTGGAACTCAAAACCTTTTTCTTTAAGAATGGAATTGCCAGATTGACAAACCGATTGAACTGGTTTTTTGTTTTTCTGATCTTACCTTCAAAATGTTGGAAAAGAAAAAACTGATAGATTCTGTACCTTTGCCAATGGTTTGATTAAAAAAATGTGCGTATGGGTGTGATTATTGATTTAAGGGTTAAATATTTCTAGAAAATTTTCTGATTTGAGTTCAATGATTTTACAGATTTGTTTACTAAATATAAAAAATGAATAAAATAAGTTAATTATGTATTTCATAATCGTTTATTGCATTTCAAAATATTTTCAAAATCACTCATAGTTTCCATGGTTTTCCTCAAAAATAAATGAAAAAAGAAACCAAAGAAAGAGAATTCTAACTATATCTCCAGTAAACTGTAACGTTGTTCTCCCTTCTCCACGTTCGATGGCTCCTTTCAACGACAATAGTTTTCACGGTCGATCCACATTCCATAGTAACCAAAACCCAATCGACTCCGAATTTGGATCGAACCAATATGTACATATCTATTGAACTCAGATCTGAACACCCACTTCGTTCCGACTTCATATCTTCAAAGTTAGAACATTTTTTAATACTGACCAAGGACGTTTCGATTCAAAACAGTGACCAACAACGATATATTTCCTTCTGCTGGCAATATATGTTCTTCAATGAGCAGTATATTTCTTTCAAACAATAAACGAAAATTCACTTTTCGATGACTGGCTCCTTATTCCGAAAACGAGACCATCAAAATATATACATGTTTATATTTTATATTTTCTAAATGTACATGTATATTTAATAATATAAGATATACATTTTTTATATAATTCTTTTAAATGGTATATATTTAGTTTTTGAAAGTAAGCATATACACTACTACCTATGAGTTTCTTTGTTTTAAATATTTTTTTACCACCATTTTGTAAATTCAAGCCAAAATTTCAAAACCAAAATAAAGTAGTTTATAATAAAACCAATTTTGAAATTGTTGTAAGCAAACAAACATAAATTCAAAATGAATAAAAAGAAAAATTGTTATCAAATCAGCTTTAGGAATTAAATTTGCTATTCAATTACTCCTATAAAACCAACTTTACTAAAAGAGAGATTCAAGATTTTAAAAAATGAAACTAGTTAGAGTATTTATTAAAGATTTAAAGAGAGGGGGTCAAAATCGAGATTAACTACAACATTATCCAACAATCACCCTTGATTAGTGATTTTTTTTTTCCCTGAAAAAGGATCAAAATCAATATTTATTAAAGATTTAAAGAATAGCACTGAGTTTTTTTCCACTCTATTGAAAGGGTCCAAATTTATGAAGCACTGAAGTGGCAAATGAACGAAGAAAAATGACACCTGTTTATTTTGAATTATTCTAATTAGACGTGATATCTGATAAATTCCCTTAATGTGATTGCTGCAAAGGAATATATATCTGAGACCATTTAAAACAGTTCAAATTTTCTAGGACCCATTCCAATTGGATAATCTACGAACATCTTCTATTTAGGAAATAAGAACTGTTGCAACCCATGTCCATCAAGCTACTACCACTGATACAGTATCTGGTAAAACATGTTATTGGCTCTTTCAATGCTTCTCAAATTCGTTCATTCATGGCCAATACAGAGGAAGGACGTGCTGCAATAATTTAGCCAAGCGCCTCCTATACCTGCAAGCAGAGACAATGACTCAAGATAAAATGTGCCAAAGTTTTGAGGAATCAAAGGCGAGTTAGAAATTACTTGTAAAATATAAAGATATATATGGTACTTTTTAAAATTTTCATTGTTTTTGGTTACTTCAAAGTACGTCAACTAAAAATGCTGCTACTATTATAATTCAATTACAAGCTCATCCTAAGACATCAGCTTCTGCAGGTGGAAGCCCATGTTCAGTCACCAAAGTTTTCATTTTCGTCAGCCTTTGTCTAATAGGGAGACTATAATACACTCATGCCACTGGGAAGTCAGGACTCCGGAGGGCATTCGTTGTTGGGCTCCTATTCCTTCCAAAGGGTCCTCTTGTAGTTTGTTGTTTTAGCCTTTTGAAAGCCCTTGCCCCTCTTCCTCCCCTTTATTCTCCTCACTATGGAAGGTTGGTCTCCCCTTTATTCTCCTCGCTATGGAAGGTAATATTCCCAAGGTGAAATTCTTTGCTTAGCCGGTCTTACATGGGAACACAATGAATTGGATTCAGAGGCACTCTTCTTTGGAGTTGTCAATTTGTTTTCTATGATTTGGTACTTATTCAAAATCAAGGTTTTTGGAGTTTGTTTGGCCTGTTAACAGGGAATATGATTATGATGGAGAAGGTTCTGCTACACCATCCCCTTTAGTGAAGAGCGCAATGTACTACTCTAAAAGCCTGATTCTTTTGAAGTTTTATGGAGCATATGGATTGACAGATATAATAGAGGATGTGAAGAGTTATTGGGAAGAGGTTTAGTCCCTAGATAGGACTAACGCCTCACTTTAGGCATCTTTCTAAAGACTTTTGTAACTATTCGTTGACTCTTATTCTTTTGCATTGGAGCTCTTTCTTGTATCGTTTGGTTAGTTCCTGTTTGGCTCCTTTAGGGGCTGCCAATTTTCGTAAGCCATATTGCTAGCCTCTGTTTGGTCTTCTTGTATTCTTTCATTTTCTCCCAATGAAAGCTCGACTTTTTGATTATTTTCACACAACCGATGCCCCATTTTCAGACGAACAAAAATAGATACACATCAGAGTTTCTTATTGTTTTCCAGACTGAATTTCACATTACTCAGAAAGAACGACCATGACAACGACAACCTTTGCAGCAGGAAGAAATGATCTAAACCCTCTTCTTCTAAGTTAGTTAACCAACTCCATCAGGAAAGGAAACAACTTTTTATGCTAGAACTAAAGCCAGTATCATTACTAACCATAACGAGCTTGTAAAAATTACGGCTCAACAGTTGAGAGGAAGGACTGGATCCCAAAAACAATGAATAGAACCCCACCTGAGAGAGCAACCTGAAAAGGAGAAACGAAATTATGACTTAATTGCGCTGCTTGACAATCATAACAGCACGTAACTACAGCATGAGAAAAGAGCAAATCAAATGTTGAGTACTATTTTCTCAGATATTTGTGATGCCAAGCTCCTTCCTCCAAGGACTGCAGCAGTTGTACACAATGCCTGTCCCCTGAAAGAAAAATTATTAATGACGTGCAAGTAGAAAGATGTGACAAGATAAATGCATTAGGAAGTGGGTGGCTAATTGTGCTTTTGGTCATTTAGATCCAGTAAGATAATCATCACCACAAGATAAAATAGGCTCCCATTGAGACCAATGACTTTCCATAAGTAATAAAACATCCATTCTTGCTTTATAACAAAATTTAAAGTTAACAGCAGAATCGATCAACTTTATAAAAAAATTTCCATTTGACACAAAGTTGAAGATATTCTTGGGAGAGAACAATTATGGAAGCCTTAATATTGAGCTTGGAGCACATTGAGATAACCAAAACAAACAAACTGCCGATTGCTGATTATGAATTAACCATAATTTTCAAATAATTGCTACAGCCCAAACAAGTCCAATGTAATGTCAAAATTTTAGTAAAAGGACAATGTCAATGGACAACTATTAAACCTTTACTTTTGTTGATAAGTAGGGAGGAGTTTGCCATGATTGAATAAATAAAATATGCAATGCAGTTATCCCAGAACCTTGTCTTCCTACGATTGTGCGAACAATCACCCTAATGAGGAAAATTGGCCACGTGTATATTAAATTGTTAAGATACCTAAACTTTCTGAAAGAATCTTGCTCACTACGATGCAAAATACAGATATCTGATATCATGGGCAATGGGACTATCATGCACACAAATGAAATTCTACAGATGAATGCAAAACACGCTTTATGCTCATAGGAAAAAGTGGGGTCTTTGTTGGGAAAAAAATGGAAAGGAAATTTGTCTATTGAAGAAAAGAATATCACTAGGAACAGTCTTATGCAGGAAAATCGGTCTCAAATAGAAGGGATAAGTTTGTAGGCACAACTTACAAAATTCCACCAAGAACGACACCTAGTGGGTCTTCATCTGCAGCTAAACCAATGGTCGCTAGCTGACAAGGGCAGTCAAACCTCAGTATTATAAGAGTAAAACGAAATCTAAAGTTTGAAACGGGCATTCTCATTTTTTATACTAACCTGACTCTTGTCACCCCATTCGCCAAAAAAGGTAATGGAAAATGCCTGCAGAAACTCCAAGGAAAAGTTGGTGAGTTAATTAATCTTAACAACTACATTTGACTGAATTATCATAGGTTACAAAAATATAACCTTTAAATATATTGGTGACAAGAACTGCAGGAGAATTGACCGATTGTGCTTCTTCACATCATCATCAACCTGTCAGGAGAGTGAAATTCTATGATTCCAAATAACCATTTAAGTATCTTACCAATCTGCAATTTCAATATGCCAATCTGCAAATGAAATTAGAAACACTAAAGCTTCTACTTGCGTCTGTAACAAGAACTTCAGCAAGTTTTATCCCGTAACAAAATGATAAGAATAATAATCAATTTAGAGAGAGAGATTTTCATTTCTTTTAGATAAGAAATAATTTTGTTGTGTATGAAATTCACAAAAGAGGGGAAAAGAAGAGGGAGAATCCATGTTCATCTGAAATCAAAACATAAAACGTTATAATAATTCAGAGACGGAGGGAGGCTAGGCAGAACAGAGATTGCCTGTGAGAGAAAGCAAAGGATATGTGTCATATAAGAAAAGTGAATTCCTAAGCAGGCTAACACCATACATCTTAGAAGCCCTCCCAAATCCTTACAAGAATGTTAAGTAGAATTTCTTGAATTCTTTTCATTAACACAATAGAAAACAGTAAGCTTTTTGAAAGGAATAGATTGGGTGACAGTTTAAAAGGGGTATAAGAGGACTTTCTGATAGTACAATATACCTTATTGCCATCTTTGGAACCTTTCTTGTTAGCCTTCATATCAGCATCCTAAGCACAAGAGACAATTGAGTAAAGACATGGAATCCCACCCGAGCGCATGCAGAAGTGATTTAAAAATAATAAAATTAAAAAATTAAAAACAAAATTAAAAACAAAAAAAAACTAACCAATTTAGCTTCAACTTCAGCCAGTTCTTCAGACTCCCTGCCAATAAATTATGAACAAAATAAAGTCAATGGTAGTGTTTATTTGGTTACTTACGCACATAGAAAATTAAATTAATAATTGGAGAAAAAATATGAAATAACAAAGGAACCATTACCCTTCACCATTAAATGCATCCCATAAAGACCACAATCCAAAACCAAGGAACAATAGAGTTGTTACATGATGAGTCCATTTACGTGAGATCTGCATAAAATTAGAGGAGTACATCACATGCAAAGAATAAATGGTGAAGAAAAGGATCAGAGAGGAACCAAAAATGATTGCTTGTTCAAGGCAACCAAAGAAAGGTAAGCATTTTGGCTTAGTAATATGAATGACAGTAGCTAAATTACCTAGGATGATATCAAGAGCTCAACGAAGCACTTCAACATAAACTCTCAAGTTGTTTGTTGAAAAGAAATTCATTCAGATGAAATGCTTTAGCACTCCAACTTACCAACACAAGATAACATATCAAGACCTGATTTCTAATTGCATTCATCTAAGACTACTGCCCACAAGAGAGAGCAACAAAAATGGATCTAAGTGACCTGGTGGTTTCGCAAAGTGCAAGCATGCAGATAAATATTGGTCTGTCTTCAACATAGCAAATCTACTATTCTTGTATCCCAACAATATTTAGCAGACAATCAAAAAAGCATATGCAAAATTTACATTACAACGCATGCATACAAAAGGTGCACTAAAAATTGTCACTTGTCCAAGCCCTAGCAGGTAAAGAAAATAAACGGGCAAGTATAAGGTATTCAATTTGAGCGATCGATTTTCTTACCAAATTTGGTGCAGCCCAGCCAACCAGAGCAGAAAGAATGGTCATCACCTTAAAAACAGGAAAACTACTGAGTAAGTTA
Organism: Luffa acutangula; assembly: GCA_036850905.1. Classification (NCBI taxonomy): domain Eukaryota; kingdom Viridiplantae; phylum Streptophyta; class Magnoliopsida; order Cucurbitales; family Cucurbitaceae; genus Luffa; species Luffa acutangula. Next base: position 37,748,196 of record CM072094.1, on the reverse strand, counting down.
GAGGCATTGATTGACGTAGACTAGGAAGGTGGTAAAGGCACACGCGATGAAGAAACAATGTATGGTAACTTTTGACAAAGATACTTACAATCAAAGCTGACAGACAACCAGACAAGACAAGTCTCCTTGGATGCCGCATTGCCATGATCTTTACACAGTGGATTAAACATGAGAAAGTGAACAGTAAATATATTTTTGCAAGGAAAAAAAGAAAAGAAAGAAAGATAAATCATTGTTTATCCTCTCAGAAAACTATTAGGAAAACAAGATTCATTCGAAGGGTTGAGAGATACATTAAAAAAATAAAAAAGAAATGACAGAGCTTTCTTAGTTGAAGTAGACAGGTTTCGGCAGTTTAATCTTAACACGCCTTAAACGTATAAGGACCCTTCTCTAAAACAAACCATATGGTGCTAAATGTCCTCCATGACGACTTACCAGATAAAACCAAAAAATATATTCCAAATTCATGATTTTTGGCACCACAACAGCAATTGAAACTGCAGTGCTTGCATAAAAAAAAGATCCTTCTAACATATTTTCTTAAGAAATATGTTAAAAACCATTTAAGTATAAGTGCATGAGCGTGCTAAGTACTATTTTGACACCAGTCTGCTACTTCAAGTCATTTAAATTGAAATGCATCAATCCCCACTATGAGTCTCCACTTTCCAATCACATTTGTTGACGATGCATACAACCCATGATGGTCTTAGGTTATGCATCTCTTTTTAAGCGTGGAACATTATTTTGAGTAACAAAACATGTGAAAAGTTCTAAAAAATAAATTGTAAAACAATATCTTATAAAATGCAATATTCTCCTTTGTCCATACCCAATGCATAAACGGATGTATAAAAGAGAAATTTCGACCAACTTGGCGAAAGTAGGGGGAAAACGTGGAGGAGACAGACAGCGACAGGAACTCTGTTTAGCAAATCAACCGAACCCCATTTCCGTCTCCAAGGAAGCAGGGAGGAAAACTCAACCAGACTTAGACCGTAATCGATTAATCTTACCTTTTACTCGTCTTTTATCGGTAAGGTATTTTAAGTAGAGAATTGATGCTTCGGAGAAAAAGAAAAAGGGGAGAAAGTAAGAAAATTCCCCCCTTATGTCGGTCTCAAATAGGTCTGCACTCGCACTGATAGGCGATAAGCCGATAACTACAAAACGTGATCCTCAACCCACTAAGCGAAATGGCACGGCGTATTATTCCATTCCCAAGTCAACTTTAGAATTAAAAACACATAGCGTATAGCAGAAGACAGTAAGAACAGAGATTTATCGAAACAATCAAAAAACAGAAATCCACAATCATGAACTAACCGCAGCAGCGAAGAATGTTTTGTCCCCGATCTCGGAGAGCACAGTCATCGCAAGCGACTTCGTAAAACCCTAGCAAAAGAAACGGAAACGAACAGAACATTCATCAAATAAAAGACAGCAAAATCCGAATAGAATCAACGAAATTTAAAAAACACGGATCAAAGACCTGAATGACGGAGGTGGCCATTGGTGGGAAGAGAAGAGGAATTGAAGAGGCGAGTAAGGAAAAGAAGGGATTGAAGGTTAGAGAGGAGCGTCAGAGTATGGAATCTCCGACTGGCTCCGAGTGGCTGTGACTCAGTGAGTCGCTCGGAAGTTCAGAAGGGGACAGAGAGGAGAAGGAGGGATTGGTGGGGAAGAAGGGCGTGTGGTGCGATTAGAGTTTAATGGTTTTTTTTTTTTATTTATTTTTTTTTTTTTTTTTGAGATTGAAAATCAATTCGAGATTAATGTTGCGTTTGACTTCAGCTTAAATGATTAATATTTTATTTTAAAAAAATGATTAATATTTTATTTTAATGTTGGTCTAAAGTGTAATTATCAACAACTCAGTGAGCGAGTTCATTAGACTCGGGATCCTAAGCTAAGCTGTGCCTTTCTTGTTTGACTTTTTCTCTCCGCCAAACTTTTACTTTTTGGGGCTAAATATATATTTGGTATAATGTCTTGAGAGTATATAACATTTTGGTGGGGAAAAAAGGAATTTTACTCATCAAATTCCAGATTAATTTTAAGCGGAAAGATTTGAACTTTTGACTTTTTGGTCGATGATACATGTTAATTACCATTGAACTATATTCACTTTATCTTAAAACTATGATTTCATCATATTAGACTCTAGATTTAAATATGTGTTACAAATTTTATAATACAATAGATTTTTCGTTTGATAGTTGTGAAAAATATATGTTGACTGATAATAAAGTATATTCCTAGTACAAAATTGATGAGATTAGAAAAACATGAGACTAGAGTTGGATTTTTTTTAAAAAAAAAGTTTTGTAAGCTTTTGGAGGTTTATTCCGTGGTTGATGATGTGGGATGAGAGGTTGGAAGTTAGGGTGTGTTTGGTTTAACTTTTCAAGTGTTTAATTTTGAAAATAAATCATTTTGAAAAAAATTATAGTGTTTGACAACCACTAAAAATGACTTATTAGAAAAGAAGATTGATAAATAAACCATTTTGAGAGAAACACTTGAAACCAACTTTTTAAAAAAGAGTCTCTAACATACAATAACTTGTGTATAAAAACATCCATGACAAAATGTAACCAAACACATAAGTGTTTAAATTCTAAACAATTTTTATACAAAATGTTTTTTTAAAAATGCATTCTTAAAAAAACATTTAAATTAAAATGTATTCCAAACGAACTCTTAATCTAGTTTAGTTAATTTTAATTTAAATGTTAAATTTAGATGGATTAGTGCTTAAATTGTATTTTAGATCTAATTAGTTTGTTTATTTTATTGTAAAGCTCTAAATAACCACTTTTTAGGTTTGTAAGGAATTTTTGGAACATTATTTTGAAATAGAACTTTGTTCCAAAGGTTATCGAGCATAGTTCAACTGGCATAAAATTTGTAAAGGTAAAAGGTTCAAATCTCTCACTCCACATGTTGTTAAAAAAAAACTTTGTTCTAAAGAGTGTTTTCTCAGTCTTTTGAGATGTATTTTCCTTGTGTAGGCTGTGGAATTGGCTTAATCACAAACCTAGCGCGTCAATTGATTTTGTGTCAAATTTGACTTTTATTGAAATTAGTTTTTTTAATTTTAAGATTTATTATGTTTTTTTTTTTTTTTAAAAAAATAGTAGGTGGAAGCATACTTTTTTTTTCTTTGAAAATGATTAAACTTCATTTAAACCATAACATAGTTTGTTACAACCACCTCATCCTTAATTAATAAGGATAGTCATAAAGGGATCGGAACCTCCCTACCAAAAAGTAAATCTTTTGACGTGGAAGAAGGACCTAGCACAAAAGACCTCTCGTCAACATCGGACGACAGGGGAAGATCCGACCAAAATCCGGTCGTTGCTCGCACAAGACGATGTGCGATCTTATTTCCTGCTCGAGGGAATTTTTTGAATGCTATAATTCTAGCTTGCGAAGCTAGGTTTTCGATCTCTTGCAACACCATCTTCGATTCTGAGAGATCTTTGCATTCATGGTTTAGGGCTCTGACTACCTCCTTCGCATCAACCTCAACAATCAACAGTGGGATCATTTCTGACATGTACTACCTTCGTTGAGGTTTGAAGGTTTGAATCTTCATTCCCCAAAACTTGTTGTACTAAAAAAAAGCAAATAATTAGATTAGATTATATATGATAATCTATTTAAATTAAATTACATATTTAAATTTTTATCTATGCTATCCATTTCCAAATCCATCGACACCCAAATCACATTGACATACCTTAAATTGATGTTGGAATAAACGAGATAAAAGAAAGAAAGAAAACATCAACTTAGTTCAATAAAGGAATTAAATTATAGGTAGAAGTGATGTTTATATACTTAAAAATTGAAAAACCAAATGGTTATCAACAAAGCCTAAACTTTTGTCATGACTATTATATTTAGTTATTAACTTTCGAAGTATTTGATATTTTATTTTACTTCATTCATTTTAAATAAAAAAATATATTTTAACTATTACTATTATTTTATATTTGAATTATTACTATTATTTTTTTCATAAACCATTTTTTAAAATTTGAATTATAAGCCTACTACATATTACTATAAGAAAAAACTTAAATAACAAAGTTATCATTTAACAACACCAAATCTGTTTTAGGAGATTTAATCCAACAATGAAACTGAAAAGCGAACTTAAAAGTATAAATCTTATAATAGTAATTTAATTAAAAAAAAGTTTAGTTTAAAAATTAGTTTTTAGAAAACATTCTTGAAAAGTTGCATATTATCCCTTAGCAATAAATATAAAAAATTTCGTTAGATACCATAATTTAGGTCCCGTTGGATAACCATTTGGTTTTTGGTTTTTGGTTTTTGAAAATTATGTTTGTTTTCGTTTTCATTTTTGTTAAAGATACACAAGAATTTTTAGCCAAATTCCAAAAACAAAAACAAGTTTTTTAAAACTTTTTTTTTTTTCGTTTTCAAAACTTGAGTTGGTTTTTGAAAATATGGAAAAAAGGTAAGTACAAAACAAAGAAACTTATGGAAAAAAAAAAATAGTGTTTGTAAGCTTAATTTTTAAAAACCAAAAATAAAAAACAAATGATTATCAAAACGCCTTATTTATTTATTTTGAGTTTCAATTTGTCTGGGAATGTAATACAGACAAAGGGTACGGAGAGTATAACGAGAAAAGTACTTCCCAAATTCTAGAATCTCAATAATATTGGTTTTTTTTTTTTTTTGGAACCACTATTGCAATTATTATTGTTTATAATCTCCTTCAATTAAATAACGAATACTAATCCTCCAAACAAGGCCTTTTTTTATAACCTCCAAACAAGGCCTTGCTTCATGATAATGTAAAGTTATATTAATTGACATAATAAAATAATATATTTTGATAAACATGATATCATTCTTTTATATATATATATATATATATATATATATATATATTTAAAATAATTAGTAGATTGTATAGTATGGTACTATGGTTTTTGAAATATAATCGGTGAGTGTTCATACCTAACTTTGAAGAATGGAGACACGTGGAATAAAATATATATTTGTATTGATGTAATATGCGTGTGGGTGTACAATCTCTAACTTTAATCCTCTAATTCTCTCTTTTGTGTGTGAATGTGTTTCACTCGAGAGCTGAAACGCTTGATCTCAAGTTTGAAGCTTCAATGGATTCTGGGAGCTTGAAGTCTTGGAGTATTGAAGAGTCTTTGGTCTTCAAAGATTGTTGAAGTCTTCTAGTCTTGAAGGGGTTTCAGTCTTCAAAAAGTCTTGGGGTCTTGAAGTCTTGAAGAGTCTTTGGTCTTCAAGGATTATTGAAGTCTTCAGTCTTCAAGAAGTCTTGGGGTCTTGAAGTCTTGAAGAGTCTTTGGTCTTCAAGGATTGTTGAAGTCTTCTGGTCTTGAAGGGTCTTCAGTCTTCTTGCATGAGGAATGAAGCTTCAATCTTCAAGTTTTGTAAGAGGAATGGAGCTTCAATCTTCAAGTCTTGTAGGAGGATCAGAGCTTCAGTCTTCACAGTCTTCTGAGAGCTTCAATCTTTCTCTTTCTTTCTGCTCTCCCCTCTCAAATGAGCCAAGACCTCCTATTTTTAGAGTTTTCCAAAGACCTTTGCGGGCTTGGGCTCAAATTGGGCTTGGGCCCAACTATTTGGTTTTGGGTTTGATTTATATTTGACCCAAAAACAACATGACCCAAATATTTAAGGGGAATTGTGTTAAATGGCTACAAAAAAAAAGCGGTCTTGATTTTTGGCTACGGAAGTTTGGTCTTTGCAGGCGTGGCTACCGGAATAGTAGGAACTGTTTTCTAGATTTTTTTTGACATTTTTACCCCTAGTATATACGACTATAGACAAACGCCGTTAACAGATTTTTTTTGTTTTCATTCAGTTTCTCCCCCTTTTTTCGGGATGGATGAATCCCGATTTATAGGGAGTTCAGTTGGCGGTTTGTGTTCAAGTGTATAAAAAGATCTACCTATTTTTTAGGCTTAGGTTCAGCGTTTCCAACGATAAAAAAAAGATTTTATCCCTCACATTTTGCCCCTCATTATCCATGTTACAAAAGAACAACAATAAAAGTCGTAAGTAGCAGTACATACAGACAGATGACAGTACATATAAACTACAGCGTATATATAACTCATATGGGGGTGGGACTAGGGTAAGTATGCATACACACAGGATGCATGCGGAACACGTATGTATGTAATACTATATACAGATATCAGTTATGGCATTTCATCAGGTATTTGCATTCAGGTGAACATGGTACGGGGGTTATTATGGTTGCATATAGCAACACAGTCAAAGACAAAGTGTATTTTTATTGGGCATTCCAGACATACACGATACAGGGGGTGATTAACTCAAATACAGGGGGGATTAAGTGTATACACACACAAGTAGACACATTAGACCATTCCATGGATGTATATAATAGTACAGACAAATCAAAGCATTTTTTCTATTAGACATGTCAATGTGTACGCACACATACATATGAGTATACCACAAGCACACTTTTTCCAGAGAAGTTGTAATAACGATGAAATGGTATTTATCAGTACATACCACTCGGGGGAATGTAATAACGAAATCCTAAAATCTCGGGGGAACGTATCAGCTTGTTGCTAATATAAGGGAATCAGAATGAAGTTGTTCATGTCTAATAGAAATGGTATTTATCAGTACATACCACTCGGGGGAATGTAATAACGAAATCCCTAAAATCTTTGGGGAATGTATCAGTTTGTTGCTAATATAAGGGAATGAGAATGAAGCTGTTACCTTGGTTTGAATTTCTGAGAAATTGTACAGTCCTCGTGCAGAAGGAGAATCGATGGAGGATGTGGGGCAAGCAAGAGTCTCGACGGCACGGCGGAAGAAGGTCGTCGGCACGGCGGATGTGGGTCACCGGCGCGATGCGAGAGGTAGGGATTGGGATACACTCTGTGTTGGGGGGTGGAAAATGGTGGGAAATGGAGGATTAAGTCTTTCAAGGGGGGACAATGGTGGGAAGGGAGGGTTGTGGAAGATGAAGATGGACGGACGGGCTGGTGCATGAAGGCGGTTCTGGTGGGAGGGTGGGCGGTGTTATGACAACTCATAATTGCAGCAGCTAAGGTATCATAATTACTGTGTTCTTATTTGTTTTTAAAAATTTTCAGGTATTCTTAGTTGCAGGTAGTAAATCTTCCTATTGACAGGACTGTTGTTTCCGATTAATGGAGTTCGAAGGTGTTTCTCTCTACTGAAGGGGGTTGAACTTTGACAAGAAAAATGGCTATAAATAAATAAAGGAGTAAATACCTTTATTGGGGAAGGAGTACAAAGTTCAAGGTTCTTAGGTGCAGGTAGTAAATATGCAGATGGACAGGTTTTAGGTGCAGGTAGTAAATATGCAGATGGACAGGGATGTTGTTCCTGATCAATGGAGTTCAGAGGTGTTTCTCTCTACTGACGGGGTGGTTGAACTTTGTACTCATTGTCCGACAAGGTATTTACTCCTATTCCCGGGGAACAACTAGGGTCTTTGTACTCATTGGTGTGTCATAATTCCGGTTTCTTAATTTTTCAGAGGTTCTCAATGGAGTTCAGAGGTGTTTCTCTCTACTGACGGGGTGGTTGAACTTTGTACTCATTAGGGTCTGGTACATTTGGGTTTCAAAATAGTTGTGTGTCTTTTTTATTTTCGTATTTTTAAACCTCCTAAAATGTCTCCAACTATTTTTAGGGGTGTTTTTTTATCTCTCTTAAATGATTTTGGTTTTAAACGTTAACAACACGTTAGGAAGTTTGTTGAGGGGCATTTTTGTCTTGTATAATTAGGGAATTATTAATTAATAAATGGTTTAGCCATCTATTTAATTTACAAAGTTTGTAGTCATTTTTCAAGCCACCTTTTTATTTGTAGCCATTTTTCTTGTTGCCCCAATATTTAAAAGACCAAATTTGATCCAATTAATTATTTTTTTAATTAATTGGTCAAATTAATTAATTTGATCAAAATAATTTATTTTTAATTAATTGATCAAATGGACATTTGACTCTAAAAATTTATAATCGGCCAACTTTGAGTTCAAATTAAATTTGGGACACATGTCAATTTATAATTGGTCCCAAATTTAATTATTTGTAATTCCGTTTGTGATTGGTCAAAATTTCTCCTTAGTTTCTATTTTATATATATTAAATTTTGTAAAATTTAAATATACGGTGGTATAGATGTAATTATCTTTTTTTATTATTATTATTTTGCTATATATATATAGAAAGATGAATCTTGTGAGCTTGTGACTACTCAACATTTCAACGACTTTCAGACATTTTGATGCATGAAAATTAAGAAAAAGAAAACGGAACATTAGTTTCTTTGTTTGAGTTTTTTTTTTAATATATATTTTTAAAAACCTAGAAAAACTATCATTATAAAATTTTGGAAAAAATCCATTTATACCTCTAAATTATGTGGACTATATCAATCAAAATATCAAACTAATTATTATATCAATTAAAACCCTAAATTTTCATGAGCGAATCAATTTAGATATTTTAGGATTTTATTTTAAAACCTTTAATATATAATTCTTTGACATATATCAAACTTCTTTAAATGCAAGGTGTTGAGTGAGAAATTTCGACCAATCACAAATTGCCACGTCATTAATTTGAATTAATGATAAAATAAATTTGGGACCAATTACAAATTTACATGTATCCCTAAATTAAATTGATAGACATTAAAATTCGGCAAATCAAACAATGTCACTTGTCTATTATTGATCCATCAGATGACATAAGCCGAGTCCAATCAGATTATGCCATGTGGCAATTGGACCCGAGACTAATGTGACCCGAGATCATTGAAGAAATTGAGCTAAATTAAAATAATCCAATTTTATTAAAAATGAGTTGGATTAAAGCCCAAAGGTTGGGCCCAGGCCCAAGCCCATATAAGATCCATCAAACTCTATAAATAGAGGAGACCACCATTCATTTTGGGCATTCACACAGAGTCAGAGAAGCCAGAGCCCAGAGCATTCTCCCAAAGTCTAGAGTCTTCAGAAGTCAGTTAGTCCAGAGAATTCAGAAGATCCAAGATTCAGAATTCGGCCAACTCAAGACTTTGAAGATCCAACGACTAAAAGACTCCAAAGAATCAATCGTCTCTTCATCAAGATACAAGTTGAAGATTCAACCTTCCTCCATCTGAGATCAAGCTCGCCAGCCCTCAGATCAGACTCTACATTTTGAGAGAAAGCATCAGAGGATAAATATTAGAGATTATAACACTTTCTACATCAAATCAATAAAATCAAGTTCATTTCTACGAATTAAATTTCCTTTGTCGAAATCTCGTGTGAGCAAAGTGGCACGTCCAGTGGGACAGTCTCTACCTCTCATCTCTTTTTCTCGCAAAGAAATCATGACTTCTGAAGAAGCTACTTCAAATATCGCTGCTTCAAGCAACTCCTATATGGGGTCAATTACTCGCAGTCGCTCCAAGGAAACCCAACACGAAGACAACCAAACTCCTGTCATTGCAAACAAGATGCTGAGACACATGACAAAATCTGCTCAATTTGAAATCACCATTGCAGAAAATCTGATGCTTGGCAAATTCATCTATTCTTCTCAGCGATCAAACGAAACATCCAGTCCTGATGTGATGTCTGTTATGATGACTGATGCCGGAACTAGTGAAGAACGAATGGCTGAAGTTGAGAAGAAAATCAGCATGTTACTGAAGATGGTCGAAGAGAAAGACCAAGAAATCGCCTCTCTCAGGAATCAGATGGAAAATCGGGATGTTGCTGAATCGAGTTAGACCTCTGCCATCAAAGACAAGGGAAAGATTGTTGCACAAGATCAATCACAACATTCCGCTTCTATTGCTTCACTGTCCGTCCAACAGCTTCAGGATATGATCATGAATTCCATCAGGGCTCAATATGGTGGACCGACTCAGAACTCTCTCTTGTATTCCAAGCCATATACCAAGAGAATCGACAATCTGAGAATGCCTCATGGATACCAACCACCAAAGTTTCAACAATTCGACGGGAAGGGCAACCCCAAGCAGCACGTTGCTCATTTCGTTGAGACATGTGAAAACGCTGGTACTAGAGGAGACCTACTAGTCAGGCAGTTCGTACGAACACTGAAGGGGAATGCTTTCGCCTGGTATACCGACCTTGAGCCTGAGACTATCGATAGTTGGGAACAACATGAGAAGGAGTTTCTCAACCGTTTCTACAGCACAAGACGAACCGTTAGTATGACGGAGCTCACCAGCTCTAAACAATGGAAAGGCAAACCGGTTGTTGACTACATCAACCGTTGGAGAGCTTTGAGTTTAAATTGCAAGGACCGACTCACCGAATTGTCTGCTGTTGAAATGTGCATCCAAGGCATGCATTGAGGACTCCTCTATATCCTGCAAGGAATAAAGCCCCGCACTTTCGAGGAGTTGGAAACCTGCGCTCATGACATGGAATTGAGCATTGCTACTAGAGGGAACAAAGATTCTATTGTCCCCGATGGCAGGAAAGAAAAGAAAGAAGTTAAGAATACTGAGAAAGCTACCAAAAGCACTACGAAAGAATCAATGGTAGTCAATGCAGCTCCTTTCATGTTTTCTTCGAAAGGAAAAGAAAAGAAGATAGAGAAACAACAAGAGGGAGGTGAAAGACGTCGTCTGACCTTGAAAAAAAGACAAGAGAAAGTTTACCCTTTTCCAGATTCTGACATTTCAGATATGTTAGAACAACTCCTGGAAAAACAACTTATTGAACTACCAGAATGCAAGCGACCAGAAGAAATGGGGAGAGTTAATGATCCCAACTACTGCAAATATCACCGAGTCATCGGCCACTCGGTGGAAAAGTGCTTCGTCCTGAAGAAGCTAATTTTGAAGTTAGCTAAAGAAAAGAAGATTGAGTTAGATCTTGATGAGGTAGCTCAATCAAATCATGCAACGATAGCAAAAAATCTGAACAACCGAGTAGCTCCAAGTCCGGTTCATGATTCAGTAGCAAGTTTGATTCAGTTCGGGACATTAGAGCCGATTGTTATTTGGCTTCAACAAGAATCTGCAAGAGACATCTTCTAAGACCAACTTGAGTCTGTTGAACATGAAAACGAATGATGGACTTTGGTAACTCATCGAAAGAAGCAAAAGAAACATTCCGTTCAAAGAGAGCCTCACACGTTCCGAAACTACAGAAGAAAGAACATGTCACGAAAGCTGGAGAGAAAGATAAAATGTTCGAGAAAGCCTAAACTAGTTGTCAAAGAGAATCAAGATTTTGTTTTGTCTCGACATCCGGTAACCCTTAGGGGCTGTTTGGGGCACTAAATAGGTTATAATAACCCCCTTTATTATAACCTATTCAGTGTTTGGGGCACCAACAAAAATAAATGGTGAGGTGGGTTATTTTAACCCCCGATTATTTTATCCATTCTCTACAGTAACCATCATCCAACCCACTCGATTATTCTATCCATTTTCTACAGTAACTCTCTCCTCTCTTCTTCCATGCGACTCCTTGACTTTTCCGACGACTTTTTCGACGACCGTCGACCACTTTTCCGATGACTTTTTCGGCGATCGCCGACGACTTTTTCGGCGATCGTCGACCACTTTTCCGACGACTTTTTCAGTGATCGCCGATGACTTTTCTGGCAACCATTTTTTTTCTTTTCCTTTTTTCATATTTCTTCTCATTTTCATTTTGAAAAATATAAAAAATGAAAATAAAGAAAAAAAGAAGAAAAGAAAGAAAACGAGGAAAAAAAATTGGTCGTCGAAAAATTTGTCGGCAACTGCCGGAAAAGTCATTGATAACGTTGCCGGTATTAGGGTTAGAGGAAGAAGAAAATGACGCAGATGGAGTTTGAGGTTGAGGAAGAAGATGAAGATGGTGATGGAAATGGAGGAAGAAGATGATGAAGATGAAGATGAAAATGGAGGAATAAGATGAAGATGATAGAGATGGAGGAAGAAAATGAAAAAGAAGGAAAAAAGAAAAAGAAAAAAAAGCGATTTTTGGTCATTCCATGTTAGAAATACTTAACAGTTTCTCAGTTGTCTTTCTACATATATAAATATGGAGTTTTATTATATAATTTATTTGTACATAAGCATTTACCATTTTTACGTTGAAAATATATAAATGAAACAAATATGGTTTTCCAATATGAAATCATAAAATAACTTCTTTTGTGAAAAAATCATGACCGTAAAACAAAAAAAATCAACTCTTACCTTAAGTTATTTTTGTTTCCTTTTAAGTTAAACACAACATTTAACCCCTATACTCAATACTTTATTTTTCTTACAACTGAATCCAAGCAATTTTTTATTGATATTTGCAAAATATAATATTTGACCTACAAAGTTGTATGAGGAAAATAAACAAATAAAAAATCAGGAAAAAAATAGTCAATTTGAACATTTGATTAAGAATCTCATGTTAAACATATCAGCAATCCAAACACAGACTATTTTAATCCATACTAAAATAATCTGCATCCCAAACACATATTATTTTATCCTAGACTAAAATAATCTGCACCCCAAACACAGATTATTTTATCCCAGATTATAATAATCTGCACCCCAAACACAGATTATTATAACCCCCAGACTATTATAATCCCCAGATTATTATAACCACCAGATATTATAACCAATTCAGCGCCCCAAACAGCCCCTTAAGGATTTCTTCCCAAAGAACTTTCTTAATGACGATCATGAAGACATCCCTGAGATAGTCGCATGTCATGCTGTCAATGCATTCGAAGAAGGCGACTCTTCCTCAAGTCCATCTGAGGTGATGACAAGGCCAGAAGATTCACCTTCATTTACAATAGATGATTTGTTGTCACTTCCTCAAGCAACCAAAGATGCTATTGTTGAAACATTGAAAAGTTCTAACGTTTCAGACGTTCCAGACTTGCAAGAACACAAATGTGCCTCATGTTATATGTCTATTAGCTTCACAGATGAAGACTTGATGTTGGGATCAAAGCCTCATAATAGGCCCTTATTCGTCTCAGGATATATTCGAGAGCAAAAAGTTGGTTGAATTCTTATCGACGATGGATCTGCTGTGAATATAATGCCTAAGTCAACCATGACAGATAGGAATTTCAATGGATGAACTATCAAACAGTAGGTTGGTTATTCAAGGCTTCAACCAAGGCGACCAACGAGCAATCGGTATGATCCGTTTGGAGCTTGTTATTGGAGATTTGAAGGCCAACACTTTATTCCATATCATAGATTCCAAGACCACTTAGTTGTTATTGTTAGGTCGTCCTTAGATTCATGGAAATGGAGTAATATCTTCTACACTTCATCAGTGTTTCAAGTTCTATAAAGACGGTGTCAAGAAAGTTGAAGCCGACACTAAATCTATTCTCAGAGGCAGAATCCCACTTTGCAGATGCAAAGTTTTATATGCAGAATGATAAAGCAAGAGAGATCATCCCAGGTGAGATTCCTCTGATTGAAAGTCACAAAGTAAAGCATCCAAAGAACACGAAGAAGGAATCGATCGAAGAAGTAGATGCTTGTGAAGTTCAATCAAAGGAAGCAAAGGAAGCATCCGCTCACCTTGCAAAATCGAAAGCTCCAAAGGGAGAGGCATCGTCAAACGTCCCTATATTGCGCTACGTTCCTTTATCTCGTCGCAAGAAAGGGGAATCACCATTCACATAATGTTCAGGAGTTTTGAAGGTTGGTGATATGGAGATTCTAAAAGAAAATTTCACCATGCCTCTGACAGCAATTACCAAGCAAGAGATTCAGGAATCAAAGACAGATCGTACCAAAGTGACTTTGCCAGAAAGACGAACGAAGGCTGGATTTGACCCAAATGCATACAAACTCCTAGAAAAGGCAGGATACTACTTTACAACTCATACTGAGTTTAAAAGTCTAAAAATCTTCGATGGAAGATCTGAGCCTTCTCCGACACAAAAGAAGCTCCAAAAAGAAGGTTATATCATACCATCCTCGAGAGGGGAATCACCATTCACAGAATGTTCAGGAGTTTTGAAGGTTGGTGATATGGAGATTCTAAAAGAAAATTTCACCACGCCTCTGACAGCAATTACCAAGCAAGAGATTCAGGAATCAAAGACAGATCGTACCAAAGTGACTTTGCCAGAAAGACGAACGAAGGCTGGATTTGACCCGAATGCATACAAACTCCTAAAAAAGGCAGGATACTACTTTACAACTCATACTGAGTTTAAAAGTCTAAAAATCTTCGATGGAAGATCTAAGCCTTCTCCGACACAAAAGAAGCTCCAAAAAGAAGGTTATATCATACCATCCTCGAGAGTCAGACTAGGGTAGAATCCTCCAGAGCCAGTTTGTATAACCAGAAAATGGAAAGTTGCAGATGCACATCACATAACGATAGAATAATGAGCGATCCAGAAGATAAAAAGAACGATGATAGCCAAAAAATCTTTGTCTTCGGTCGCATTAAAGCGTCGACTACTCGTCTTTCAGTTCATCAACGGCTGAAATATTCATCTTCAGAAAAGGAAGGTCAGAGCAAAACTTCTGCTCCTACCCGACGTTCAGTGTTTCATCGTTTGAGTGCGTCTACATCGAAAAAAGTAGATGAACCTTCGAGATCCGTGTTCGACCGCCTTCAAGCAATATATGGCCAATGCAAGGGAAAGTTGAAAAGTCTTGAAACAGAAGAATCCGACGAGATGAATGACAACAATGGAATTTCCAGTACTGTTCCTTCACGAATGAAGATAAAACCTTTTGTTCTCATAAATATAGAAGGTGCTTTAAAAGTAAAGAGACAGTTAGTCATTCTAACTAACCCTTTGAAGGTGAACCAAGAGCTTGAAGAAGAGCAGGTCAATTGTTGGCATATTTCTTTCGAAGAAATGCCAGATACTGAAATTTCTGAAGAAGATGCTGAAGAAGCATCCGCATTGTTAGAAGATGGAAATCAATCAACAATTGATGAACTCAAAGAGGTAGACCTGGGTACGACAGAAGAACCACACCCAACATTCATCAGTGTGTCACTCAGTGCTGAAGAGGAACGTGAATACTTGAATTTTCTCGTTACATATAAAGATGTCTTCGCTTGGTCGTACAAAGAGATGACAGGACTCGATCCAAAAATAGCAGTCCACTATCTTGCGATTAAACAAGGATATCGACCTATTAAGCAGGCCCAAAGGCGTTTTCGATCGGAGCTCGTTCCTCAAATTGAAATTGAAGTCAACAAGTTGATAGAAACGGGGTTCATTCAGGAAGTGAAATATCCAACATGGATAGCAAACATTGTGCCAGTAAAAAAGAAGAATGGACAATTGCGGGTATGCGTAGACTTCCATGACTTGAATAATGCATGTCCCAAAGATGATTTTTCATGGATTGATAGACTTTCGTAGACTTCCATCACTGAACTTATGGTCGACGCCACTACAGGACATGAAGCCTTAATTTTTCATGGATGGATCATCAGGGTATAATCAAATTCGAATGGTCCTTGAAGATGAAGAGATGACAACATTTCGAACTCCAAAAGGAATATATGTTACAAGGTGATGCCTTTTGAATTAAAGAAAGTCGGGGCAACTTACCAACGAGCCATGCAGAAGATCTTCGACGATATGCTCCACAAACGTGTTGAGTGCTATGTTGATGATCTCGTGGTTAAATCCAAGAAACGAGAGGACCACTTGCAAGATTTGAAGATAGTTTTTGACTGTTTGAGAAAGTACCAGTTGAAAATGAATCCTCTTAAATGCGCCTTCGGTATGACATCAGGAAAGTTTCTTGGTTTCGTAGTAAGGCATCGAGGAATTGAAATCGACCAATCAAAGATTGACGCTATTCAGAAAATGCTAGAACCACGAAACTTGCGAGAATTAAGAAGTCTCTAAGGGCGTTTGGCCTATATCAGAAGGTTCATCTCCAATCTAGCAGGTCGATGTCAGCCATTTCAAAGACTGAAGAGAAAAGACACAACCTTTGAATGGGATAAAGCTTGTCAAAATGCTTTTGATAGCATTAAAAAGTATTTGCTTAATCCTCCCGTCTTAAGCGCTCCAATTGTAAGAAAACCGTTGATATTGTACATTGCTGCACAAAAAAGATCACTGGGGCATTGCTCACTAAAGAGGGAGAGAAAAGAAAAAAAAAATGTGCTCTGTATTATCTAAGTAGAACTTTGAATTGGGCAGAACTAAATTATTCACCCATCGAGAAGATGTGCCTTTCACTTTTCTTTGCCATTGACAAACTGAGACATTACATGCAAGCCTTCACGGTGCACTTGGTGGCAAGGGCTGATCCAATCAAGTATGTCTTGTCTAGACCAATTATCTCAGGGAGGTTGGCTAAGTGGGCGATCTTACTTCAACAATACGACATTGTCTATGTTCCGCAAAAGGCGGTGAAGGGGCAAGCCTTTGCAGACTTCTTAGCCGACCACCTGGTACCGTCAGACTGGAAATTATTCGAAGCCTTGCCTGACGAGGAGATATTCTACATTGAATTGGCTGAGCCTTGGACTATGTATTTTGACGGAGCAGCTCGAAGGAATGGCGCAGGGGCAGGAGTAGTATTCATTTCGCCTGAAAAACATATGTTGCCATATAGCTTCACATTTGGAGAGGTGTGCTCGAACTACGTCGTTGAATATCAAGCGCTCATCATTGGTCTTCAAATAGCCAAAAAGATCGGAGTGATGTACATTGAAATTTTTGGAGATTCAAAATTGATAGTCAATCAATTGTTACTCCAATATGAGGCAAAACATGAAGATTTGATACCTTACTTCAATTACGCCAGACAATTAATGGAAAACTTCGAGAGTGTGACGATAGAACATGTTCTAAGATCTGAAAATACAAAGGTTGACGCATTGGCAAATTTAGCCACTGCTCTGACGATTTCAGAAGGTGAAGTTCTAAACGTTCCACTCTGCCAAAAATGGGTTGTGCCTCCAACTGAAAAGGAAAGTCAAGAAACGAATGCAATATCTGTCTATGTGATTGAAGAAGAAGATTGGCGACAACCGATTATAGATTACCTACAACATGGAAAGCTTCCTGTTGAGACGCAATAGCATCTCGATTTATCTACTACAAAGATACTCTATATCGTCGCTCATATGAAGGCCTTTATCTTCGATGTTTGGGAAAAGAGGAATCAATGCAAGCGTTAGAGGAAGGACATTCAGGTGTTTGTGCAGCTCATCAATCTGGGCCAAAGCTTCATTTTCAACTAAAGAGAATGGGTTACTACTAGCCTACGATGTTTCAAGATTCGATGCAATATGCAAAGAGATGTGAAGCTTGTCAATTTCATGCCAACTTCATACATCAGTTGCCAGAGCCACTTCACCCAACTGTAGCTTCATGGCCATTTGAAGTTTGGGGACTTGACCTTGTTGGTCCTATAACACCCAAATCATCGGCAGGACACTCTTATATCCTTGCAGGAACTGATTATTTTTCAAGATGGGCTGAAGTTGTTGCATTAAAAGAAGAAAAGAAAGAAAATGTAGCAGATTTTGTTCGTAATCATCTTATTTATCGATATGGCATTCCTCATCACATCGTGACAGATAATGGAAGACAGTTCTCTAACAGTTTGATGGACAAGTTATGCGAAAAGTTTGGCTTCAAACAATATAATTCGTCTATGTACAATGCTGCTGCGAATGGGTTGGCTGAAGCATTCAATAAGACATTATGCAACTTGTTGAAGAAAGTAGTCTCCAAGACGAAGAGAGACGGACAAGAAAGAATTGGTGAAGCGTTATGGGCGTACCGGATCACTTATCGTACTCCAACATGAGCCACACCCTACTCTCTTGTTTATGGAGTAGAAGTTGTTCTCCCTCTAGAAAGAGAGATCCCATCGTGGCAAATGGCGGTGCAAGAAGGTTTGACTGTGGAAGACAATGCTAAGTTACACCTTCCAGAGTTAGAAGCATTAAATGAGAAAAGATTGGATGCTCAACAAGCTTTGGAATGCTATCAAGTGCGCATGTCTAAAGCTTTTAACAAAAAGGTACGACCTCGTTCATTTCAAGTTGGTGAGCTCGTACTCGCAGTTCGAAGACCTATCATCACAACTCGGCATATAGGACACAAGTTTACACCTAAATGGGACGGACCCTATGTTGTGAAAGAAGTCTATACGAATGGAGCATACATGATAGTTGACAAAGACGAGCTCAAAATTGGCCCAATCAACGGCAAGTTTCTCAAGAAATATTATGCTTAAAATGTAATACTCCTTATCGTAAGAGCAAAAACTACATGATACTCCTTGCCCGCATGAGTTAAAAAGGTGAATGACCCCAAAAAAAAAAACAAATGTGTACCCTGAACTACGTTATGAGTTGATCCCATATATTAATGGGTACGTAGGCAACTTAAAGGAAACTTTATAAGCTCAGTCCATAAAATTTAAAAAATCATTATCCCATGTTGGTAAAAAGGAAATGCATTCTTGAATAATACAAAAAAAAAATTGTAAGTGAATTATGATGAGAAACAAGTCTGATATTGAATGACAAAGTTTGCCTATTACAACAAAAAAAGGGATACATCTTCGATATCAAAAAAAAAAAAAAAAAAGAAAAAAAAAGTTGCTACAAAAAAAATTGAAGTCTGATCACGACATCCACTTGTAGTTCTTCAGCTCTTCTCGTGCATCTTCCAACATTCCACGAAGTATCGTCAACATTTTAGCATCAACATCAGTAAGTACATGGGCATCTTCAATACTACTTATAGTTCCTCGTAGTTTGGAAGCCTCGAGTTGATGTTGTTTTAAAAGATCCTCTTTCTCGACAATCGACTAAGAAATCTCATCTCGCCTAGCTTTCACAGCTTCAATCTTAGCTTCCAATTCTTCTTCTTCTCGCAATGCTTGCAAATGTTGTTGCTAAAGTATACCCTTCGCTGTGAGTAGTTCACTTTCACTGTATAGTATCTTCTCCAAACTAAACTTAGTCTCTTCCAATTGGCTATTCTTACTCTCCGAAGTTAATTGAGAAGAAAATGACAACTGCAGCTGGTTATACTTCTCTACCTTTTTAAAATACGCACTTACAATTTCTTTAAGAGGATCCAAGCCGGGTGCACGAGTCTCAGAAATTGCATGAAGTATTTTGATTGTCTCTTGTTCAAGACGAGGTATTTTGTCGAAGGGGGTGTGATAACTCTCCAAAAGGTAGTTATTTAGGCCTCATTTCTATAGGGATTTGTGTGTCTTTTGTGCTTGATAGGGTTGATTTTAGATATATATTATATGTTTTAACCTATTTGGAAGAATGAAAGCTTTGAAAATTATTTTGTGCAGAATATGGTGTTGGGCGACTTGAGGGAGCAAATTCTGTGCTGGAGCAAAGCCGGGAGCAAAACTGCCACGTCACAACTCGTTAGCCAATTTAACAAACCGAATTCTGTTAAGTTATTCTCGGGATAAAGGAGCAAGGAGAGCCATCCACGTGTCTAGGTCAACCTAATTCAAGCCTTCCTCAACTCTATAAAAGGAGATAGTTGCCCAAGTCAAAGACATTCCATCCTTGGGAGAAAACATTCCATTCTTGGAAAGTTACTTCCACCTTTGGGAGCCGAATAGAGGAAGATTGGAGACCACCAAGAAGACCATCAATTACAAGCTGTCCAAGGGAATTAATCTTTTCTTGTATTACCTTGTAGTTATGGACATGCTTACTCAGATTGTAACGTGTGTTTCCATGCATTTTATGAACTAAGTAGCTTTAGACGTTGGTTAGGAAACAATGTGATTATCGTGCTTAATTTCTAGTAATAAATATTGATTCTATGCATCTTGGTTAATTGTTGTGCTTATTTCTATTTTATGCTCGCCTGGCCAGCTGGTATGAATATCTCTCTCTAGTTTCAGGGATGATTTAGGGAGTGTGTGGCGATTAATCACACTAGATCATTGTGTATTGGTGAACGCCAGTGACTGAGTTAGGGATAGCCAGTTGCCTAGTGTTTGATCGGTAGTACGTCATTGGAGTTGAAACACATTCCAAAAGATCTGGAGTTCCAGGAGGAATCTGCTAATAAGACTGCGAGAGTTTTGCATGATCAATAATATTGCTAGAGCATCTTTTAAAACAGTTACTAAATCCTAACCAGCGCATGTTTCTAATCTGTCTGCCTATTTGTTTACTTTCTGTTCTGTCATTTCTTTTGCTTCAGCATTATTCCTATAAAAACCAATCATTTTTACCATCTTTGAAATCATTGAAAAATTATACAAAATAGATAAAGTGAAAGCTAGTTCAGGCCTTGGATTGATAAATACTTATTATTTGCTGCGGACTGTGTATACTTGCACAGAGTTCTAGAGTCTTTTTATATCATATTTTTACTCACTCTAGGAACCCAACAGGGTGCGTACGATCTTCTGGTGTATGCTCTCCCATAGGGTAAGGGCAGCCTGTTTTCTATAGTTGGAAATCACATCGTCAGCACAATAATCAGAGATCTCAAACGCAACTGCATGGGTTGTGGTCTTCATTTGTCCAACAATTTCATCACTTACAGGATGACAAGAATGAGTCACAACTCTATCCATCGGCGTTTTGAAATTGCCCACACGCGCAGCTACAGAATAAAAAACGTCTGGACTCACAAAAGAAGGGGGACTATGATGCCCCTCGGCTTCTATAAGAGGATCATTTAAAGGTGACTGCAAAAAAAAAAATACACAATAATGATAATAATAATAATAAAATATTATAATGGAGAATGAATAAAAAAAACACTTACCAGTGGTGCAGGGAGTTTAGGAAATTGTGATGCGCTGGAAACCCCATCAAAAAGTTCATCTACGCATACTGATGGTTGATTGGACTTTTTAGGCCTTTTCCAATGATGATCGCCGCTACTGCTCTGACTACCATCATTATCATCCCTAGAACAAAATTCACCAGGCTCAAATATGCTAATCCTTTTGCCTCTGTTGTCATCACCAACCTTTTTGGGAAATTTCAGCTTGGGAGGAAGAGGAATAGCACTAGCCACCAACTTTTCTATGCCTTCTTCAAGATAATTTCCATTTTTTGTCAACCACCAACTCCGGTAGCATTGGGTAATTTGGATGTGTGGCTTCATCGCGTGTGCAGGGAGATAAACTTGAGATAATGTTTTTGCTCGAACACATATCATCCAAAGGCGCAATACATTATATAAGTTGGCTTCAGGAACTTCTTCACTTAGATTGTTTGGCACGTCTTGGTAAAATCCAAATTGTCGGCTAAATCGACAAGGATTATAAGATTCAATGACCATTGAAGACCCACACCGCGAAGATAAGAAGCATGATCGAATGCTTATAAAGAATGAGGAATGCCAAAATGATAGCTTGTCATCATCTGTCAGAACCATGCCTTTATTGCGGGGAGGAAAATTTGCATACCACGATACATACTTACCTTTATGGATATGTACACGAGCCTCAAAATCGTTAAAGTATTTAGCTCCACCCTCTCCGGAAAACTCAACCATCATTGGGCCCCTAACTTTTTCTAGAATTGCATATTGCGTGTTAAAGTAATAAGCAAGCCAAGCATAAACATAATGTACTGGAAAACAAGCCTCTGAACGTCCTGCTGAAGGAGACGCTTTATAAATCTGGCCCAACTCATTGTAGATATTAGCCAAAACTGGGACAGCAAGACTAAAAGCATAACCTTCTGCCATAAGGCTTGCAACTTTGAAGACCTCTAGATGAAGAGAAACCTGCTTGTTGGGAAACACAAATACACATAACCAACAAGAAAGAAAAGCAACCAAGTAAGTCTTTTCTATCAAATCATCTTCTACACCCAACTCATGAAAGAACTCGAGTTCTGTCTCAGACCAGTCAGAACATTTGATAGGAACTCCATTTGGATTATGAGTCGAATGAGGACGACTAGCTTTCTTCGCTTTTCGAGGAGGAGGCTTCTCATACCTCAAATCACTCTTAAACCAAAAAGAAATCCATGAACTAATGGAAATCTGGAAATGATCACGATTCTGAGAGGCTATATGATAATAAGCAGCAAAAAGATACTCACAACTTTTTGGGAGGCCTTCGTTGTTCTGGTCCGATGACGCTAACAATTCCTTGCAGCAAGGAATAACTGCATCATAGAACTTCCCTTTAATGGAAAAACCCCCTAATCTCCACATGTCCCATAAGGACATAGACAATTTGCCAGATGACGTATGAAGAGTATTTTTTGAAGGACACCACGCCTCACAAAAGGCTCGAATTATATCGGTGTTACGATCATAGGTGTATAAGGAAGCCATCACAGCATCAAACAGACGAGCCTTCTTAAGGGTCGGCTCATTGCGAGCAACCACAATTTCCAACCATTCCCAATAATGGCGAGTGTAACTGAATTCTCCATCGATTTTAAACGACGAACTCCAGCGAGCTTTACCCTCAATAATTTGACGACCTAGTGTTGACTCTGGATTCTGACTTGGTGTTTTATTATGTATTGGAGATTCTAAAAACCACACTTTCATGGATGATTCTTGATTTAAGGGCCTTCCCTCAGACCATCTAGAGAGGACTCTAGAACTATCTAAGGAAGGCTGCAATGTCCTAAAGTTTCCATGCACCGCCTCTCCTACATGAAGAATGACTTCATTTTCAACAGGTTGATCTCTATCCTTCAAGATGACTAAGCAGTTTTTCTCAGGATCAGGATGCTTAGTGAAATACACCATGATGGAGATAAGTTTTTTTTCTTCACAAGAAAAAAAATGATGTCAATCTTGTCCAAGAAGCTATGAAAGCAAAAAAAAAAAAAAACAAATAATAATAATAATAATAATGCATAAATAGTCAAAGAGTCCAAAAAAAAAGATAGTCAACCCAATAAGAACTACAGTCATCAAAGTGACTGGTCTAGACAGGCGGTGAAATCACTGCAAGTGAAGTTGATGACAACCGTGGTGACCATGAAGGGAATAAAAGTCCCCACTGTTGTGCAATTTGCTTACCGCAAGTGTACGGGTCAAGTAATAATATAGTGTTTTCGTATAAAACGAGTGTCGTCCTCTGGATTGGTTTTCTCGCAAATTAAGTATCGTTAATACTTTTGTTCAATTTTATTTAGGGAACAAAACTTAATGATAAAAGATAAATCTAAAGACAAAAAGCATAAAATAAAAGTGGAGACTCAAATGGAAAGATTCTTAGGGAATTGATTTCATTGATTAAGAATGATGATTGATTAATAGGAATGAATTGACCGTGCAATTATTCTACAAGCCAAAGAAACTTTTATCACGATTACCTCTCCCGAGTATAATTGATTCTCATGCATATAAACTAACTTGATATCCCTATCTAAGTTCATTAACATGCAAGGCATTATTCGGTTCGGTCCTTGTTATGCTTCTAAAGATATTCCAAATCCCGTCACAAACTTAGAATTTCTACTCTAGTCATGCAATTAAACAAGGTAAGTCTTAGGCCAAATCCTCTCTCCCGAGTTATATTCAACACTTAAATCATTCAATTAGTGATCAAGTAATTGAAAGCATTAAACACAAAATTGCATGCATAGAATAAAAGCACATTCATACCAAAAATTAATCCAACAAACTTAAACAATTACATCAATCCCTAAGACAAACAACTAGCAATTCATAGTCTTTAAACCATAAACACTAATTCAAAGAAAAACCATAAAAACTACAAGAGTTAAGGGAAAGAAAAGGGAAAACTCGAATCCGTCGAAACCGGCACGTCCCCGTCACGATCTCTCCGTCTTCTCGCTCGATTCCCGCTCCTTGGCCTTGCTTTAGCTCCCACCAAAGGTCTCTAGTCGAAATTAGGGCTAAAATCTAACCAATTGGGCTCCCCAAATCCGTAGCTGAAAAGAGGAATTTATAGAAAATCTGCGGGTAGTGTCGCGACGCTGTGTACATAGCGTCGCGAAGCTGTCACAGCGTCTCGACGCTAAGGAGATAGCGTCTCGACGCTGTCTCTGTTTCTGCCCAATTCAGAAAAGGAAAGGCAGCGTCGAGACGCTCCAAGAGCAGCGTCCCGACGCTGGCCTACGGATGGCTCTCTTTTGACTTCTTCTTGGTTGAATCTTTTCCGTTCTTTAGCCAATTTTCATGTCCCGAACACGTATTTAGCTCCAATTTCTCGATTTTACTCCGAAACATGATTCCTACAAAAAGAACATAAAATGCATAATTTTTGCCAATTAAATATAAAAGACTAGCTTAATTAATTAGGGAAACATAGCTAGCTATGCTCGCTATCACCCACGCAGCGGAAGCGCATCTATCACCCACCCCTGCAAGAAACTACAATCATCAAAGTGACTGGTCTAGACAGGTGGTGAAATCACTGCAAGTGAAGTTGATGACGACCGTGGTGACCACCCCTACAAGAAACTACAGTCATCAAAGTGACTGGTCTAGACAAGCGGTGAAATCACTACAAGTGAAGTTGATGACGACTGTGGTGACCAGCGGAAACTACAGTCATCAAAGTGACTGATCTAGACAGGTGGTGAAATCACTGCAAGTGAAGTTGATGATGACCGTGATGACCACCCCTGCAAGAAACTACAGTCATCAAAGTGACTGGTCTAGACAGACGGTGAAATAACTGCAAGTAAAGTTGATGACGACCGTGGTGACCACCCTTGCAGGAAACTACAGTCATCAAAGTGAGTCTAGACAGGTGGTGAAATCACTGCAACTGGAGTTGATGACGGCCGTGGTGACCACCCCTTCAGGAAACTACAGTCATCAAAGTGACTGGTCTAGACAGGCGGTGAAATCACTGCAAGTGAAGTTGATGACGACCGTGGTGACCACCCCTGCAGGAAACTACAGTCATCAAAGTGACTGGTCTAGACAGGTGGTGAAATCACTGCAAGTGAATTTGGTGACGACTGTTGCACGGTGCTTACACAGTCAAGCAAGAAAGAAACAAATTGCAATAATATGTGTGCAAAAAAAATAGGAGAAAAGAGAAGCTATGACACAATCTAAGCAGTTCATATGTACACATCCAACAAGGACACCAATGGAATATATACACATATTCAAAAAGATTGGCAAAAACAAAAAGTTTGAATATGAATATACCTTCCAAATGGTGGACAAAGATTAAGATCGACCCAAAGAGATTGTCAAATAAGCTTGTTAATTACAAATCCTAAACCCTAAACCTTACAAATCCTATAAAAAAAATGAAAAAAAGGTCAGTTTTCGGCCAAAGTAAAAAAAAATGTATACGATATCATATGCATGTATGCATCAACAAGAAAAAGAAAGGAAAGAAAAAAAATGGTTGCATGCAAGTGGTTGAAGCTTACGTTACCGACAAAGGTTAAAATAAAAAGGGGAAATCAAATCAAAATTGGATGGTCTTCATATGCAAGTGGTGGCAGCAAATTGAATTAAAAAAAAATGTGTTTTTGCAACATCAGAAGCAAACATATTTTGTTTATGTGTTTTGGTTAATTTTGGAGCAGTAAA
The DNA here is from genome assembly GCA_036850905.1 of Luffa acutangula. Lineage (NCBI taxonomy): Eukaryota > Viridiplantae > Streptophyta > Magnoliopsida > Cucurbitales > Cucurbitaceae > Luffa > Luffa acutangula. The sequence continues at coordinate 37,722,639 of CM072094.1, read as the reverse complement.
TTGACAAAAAAACAAATGTGGCTATAACCCGAAAACAACAAACATGAAAAAAAAAAAGAAAAAAAATCAAATGTTGAAGCAACAAAGGCAATGTAAAAAAAAGGGGGGGCAAACACTTGTGAATTTTTCGCATACTGAAACATGTTTTTCTTTTTAAGAAAAAAAAAATATAGATATATACGGAAGGTAGTCGGCAACTTTAACCTAGGCTAAAACACACATGTAGCAGCAACTTTTTTTTTTAAAAAATCAATAAGAAAAAAAAGATATGTTGCGGCAATATTAGAAAAAAACAAGCAGTCACGCAACCTTTGGTGTATATATATGTTTAGTATACTGACAACATTGTTAAAGAAAATATATTCCTTGAGGTCTTGGGGCATGTGTGTTTATATATATACATATGAAAAGATTGAAAAAAAAAAAGAAATTAGCAAATGTCAGCAACTAATGTGCAAACATATATGTGGGAAAGTCAGAACAACCATAAAGCGACGTTGATAAAAAAAGGGGGGGGGGTTGAGCCGACAAATCAAACCTACATATATATACATAATACAGAAGCTTGCGGCAATAAAGAATAAAAAAAATTTCTCTTACCGGCAACGCGAAAGAAGTACAAAAGAAGATTGTTGCTCGAGTTCAAGGCCTACACAAAGAAGAAAATACATGAGCATTTGAAGTCAAATAAAAGAGAGAAAAGAGAAATTGAAGTGGGGAATTTTTCTTACTTAGACTTCTTGCTTGAGTGGCTTTGTGTCTTGGCCTATGCAACTTATTCAATTTATAAGGGAGAAATTAGGTCAAACACATAAGGAAAAGTCTTGGTAATGGCTAGGGAAATTTTGGCCCAATCAAATATGGCAATGAATTTCCTACAATTGTCATTTAGGTAAAAAAAAATTTCCTCCAAATTATATGAGTCAAGAGGGAAATTTTTTGCCTAATAAAATTGGCAAGCCAAGAGACCTCTAATCTTTGTTCCAAGTACCTATCTACCTCTGAACTCATGTCCAATGTAGAGAAAAAAAAATTGTCACGATTTTGGCTAAAATTAATTTTCAATTTAAAAAAAATGGAAATCAAAATTTAAAATTTGGTCAATATTAATGTTGGTAGCAAAAACGAAATTATTCGGAATTATAAGTTAATATTCTGATTAATTTCGCCTATCGACACAAATTAAAGTTATGACTAAACGTCATATATTTTTCCTCACAAATCATGCTTTTCAAAATCCATGCATGCATATAGGTGCATAAATTTCGAAAAGGGGGCATTTGTTGAGTGTGAAATTTCAGCCAATCACAAATTGTCACGTCATTAATTTGAATTAATGATAAAATAAATTTGGGACCAATTACAAATTTACATGTGTCCCTAAATTAAATTGATAGACATTAAAATTCGGCAAATCAAACAATGCCACTTGTCTATTATTGATCCATCAGATGACATAAGCCGAGTCCAATCAGATTATGCCATGTGGCAATTAGACCCGAGACTAATGTGACCCGAGAGCATTGAAGAAATTGAGCTAAATTAAAATAATCCAATTTTATTAAAAATGAGTTGGATTAAAGCCCAAATAGAGCCAAAGCCCAAAGGTTGGGCCCAGGCCTAAGCCCATATGAGGTCCATCAAACTCTATAAATAGAGGAGGCCACCATTCATTTTGGGCATTCATACAGAGTCAGAGAAGCCAGAGCCTAGAGTATTCTCCCAAAGTCTAGAGTCTTCAAAAGTCAGATAGTCTAGAGATTTCAGAAGATCCAAGATTCAAAAATTTGGCCAACAGACTTCGAAGATCCAACGACTAGAAGACTCCAAAGAATCAATCGTCTCTTCATCAAGATACAAGTTGAAGATTCAACCTTCCTCCATCTGAGATCAAGCTCGCCAGCCCTCAGATCAGACTCTACATTTTGAGAGAAAGCATCAGAGGATAAATATTAGAGATTGTAACACTTTCTACATCAAATCAATAAAATCAAGTTCATTTCCACGAATTAAATTTCCTTTGTCAAAATCTCGTGTGAACACAAGGATTATCAAAATAGTTAAGAAAAATGTTAGAATCAAAGGTTGATAGTAGTAGCTTTCATTAATATGAGTGGTTTTTCATATTTTCTTCCTCATCTATTTTTCCCTACTTATTTAGAAATATATACATGATAATTATATATATATATATATATATATATTGAGAAGAGAGAAATATTATTAAGCCACAAGGGCAGAAGAAACTGAAGGAATGAAAATCCTCGCAGTGGAAGCGTCGTTCTTAATTAAGTTTCACAGAAACCACCAATACATTGGCAACCAATTTACATAATCTTTTCTATAATTGAAATAGATTAAGCATGTTTTCTACTAACTCTAAACTATTTAGAGATTCAGGACTTACTGGTGAAGACCGAAATTCAGCACAATGCTCCCTTCAACTATTTCACGTACAGAACAAGATTATCAACGAATCTCCCAAGACGCTACCACTATGGAGTCCTTGCTACTCTTGAGACTTTGAGATTGTACTGATGGTGGGATCACCAGTCTTGGAAAGGGAAGAACTAATACACAGTACAACAATATGTGTTTCTTTTTTAGAGAGATCATAGATATTTTGGTAGAAAGGAATGTTACTGAGAGAGAGAGTGAGAGAACAACCCAGAAGATCTTGCCTTTCACGATTAGGGAAGGGAGGAAGTTACGTAATCTGTTTTTTTTTTTTTTTTGATATCTGTGAGTGTCCGGGCCAGCTTACGCGCACCTCGACTAATCTCACGGGACAATCGTCTGACCCTACTATATTTGGTTGCCAAGGAAACTTGTAGGATATTACATCCTAGGTAGGTAATCTGTAACTTCCCACTTGGCTATTAAATTATTATCAAATAATAATTAACAATTAAAATAAGTATATATTATGAATTTAATTAATTTAACTAAAACAAGTTTAATTAAATTAATTATAATATATAGTTTTAATTCGATTAAATCATATTCAATCGAATTAATTAAGCCAACCAATTAATTCAATAATTAATTGTTCCCACCATTAATTAAATATCATATATTTAATTAATTTCACAATTGAATCACATTCAAATGTGCCTCTTTCTTTTAACCTATAGTTTTAATGTGCAATCTAATGTACATTAATTATAAACTATAATATTAATTTAATTAAATCATATTTAATCAAATTAAATCAATTAATTAATTAATTCCTAAGTTAATTAAATATCACATATTTAATTAATCTCTCATTTGAATCATATTCAAATGCACATTTATCTCATAACCTATAGTTTTAATATGAATCTCATACTCCGTACATTATATTAATTACATCACATACAATTAACTAAAATTCCCTTAATGAATTTGAGCACTTCAAATTCTATTCAAGACTACTTAACCTTAAAACCCTTAACGAGCTAGCAGGGGGACCTAATGGACTTACAGATCAGAAGCTCTAACGATACGAGATTAATTTGGCTAAACTCATTAATCAAGTTAATCAACATTCGTTAATTGTGGGTCACTCCACAAAGATCCACAACTGCACTCTTCTCACTGTAGAATATTTTTGTGTCCACGGATATCGACCAATACTGGTAAGTCAATCCTTCACGAGTGTTTGTAACGCCAGTTGGGTCAAATTACCATTTTACCCCTAGGTTACCTCTGGATCCTTAAGTACCACTAATTCCTCTAATGAACAACGTTTAAGGCCCGAAATCAACCCTTAAGGGAACACTCATCTACTTGCCCTAAGAAGGGAATGAGTGAATTCAATCTTGTTCCTAGCCCCCACTCAGTTTTGCCTCTGAAATGGTAGGCTTATTGAGTCGGCGAACTGACCACTCTCACCCATACAAATCTAAGAACAATCCCTCATGAAAAGGAATTCATAACACACTTAGGATTTAGATTGAGTTACTTAGGTCATCCTATTGAAATAGAAATCTAACTAGTCAACAGTGTTACATCTAGTGGTTACTATTTCGTGGTTCGGTCTTATGCAAACTCATTGCATAGGATACCCCTACTCGCATGTCTACTACATGGACGCTTTGGATCAATGCATCTGTATCGAATACAAAGCGGGTCGTATCACATAGTGTCACCAGGATAAGATACCCAGCCTTATCCCTATACTATAGACCTTTTAGGTTGTTCCTTGAACATTGATCCATGTATGTCCCCACATACTTGTTCAAGTTTCATTTAATCAACCTTGGATCTTAGTTTATTCGATTTAGGGTTAATTAATGCAAAACTTAAGACAACAAATTCAATAACACTTTACTGAATAATACCAATAACACTTTATTGATTATCCATGTCCTGCTCTTTTTGTATAATATAATATAATATAATATAACATAACATAATTTATATTATTATATTATTATGGTGTAATTTGCAAGTATAAATAGTAAAACCTTAGCTTTGTTGTTGTTATTGTAATTTTTAATTTTAGACTTGTTATTTTATTGTTGTTATTATTTTAAGATTTGTTATATTTGAGACTATGTTGTAATTGTGTAATATTTAAGTTGAAAACCATATTGTAATAAAAATTGGGTTTTATGCCCTAAAACTCGTAGATAGCGAATGTAACGTTTGACCGAAGATTAATGAAATAATATTGATGTATTTTTCAATTAAGTGTTATTAGTTATATTATGTTTGTATTTGCCTAAATAACACTAATCCAATAAACTAGACATCTTAGGTTCTAGTATGAGTCTTGAACTGTATGCGGAGACATACGGGGATCACTGTTCAAGATACAGCCTAAAGGGTCTATAGTATAGGGATAAGACTGGGCGCCTTACCCTGATGACTCTATGAATACGACCCACTTTGTATTTGATACAAATGCCATGATCCAACGCGTTCGTGTAGGAGACATGCAAGTGGGAGTATCCTATGCAATGAGTTTGCATAAGACATGACTGCAAAATAGTAACCACTGGTTATAACACCGTTAACTAGTTAGGTTTTTATTTCACTAGGACGACCTAGACAACTTAGTCTTAATCTTGAGTTGGTTATGGACTCTTGCTCATGAGAGATTGTCCTTTGATTTGTATGAGTGAGAGTGGCCAATACGCTGACTCAATAAGCCTACCATTTTGGGGACAAGATCGAGTGGGGAGCTGGTAACATAATCACACAAGATGGAATTTACTCCTTCCTGACTTTAGGGAAGCAGATGAGTGTTCCCTTAAGTAGTGTCTCTAAGTCTTGAACAAAGAGCCCTACCCTCTCAATGGCACGAGAAGGTTTTCTGTTTGATCGTTGGACCACAAACAGGTTGTTCATTAGAGGAGAACTGGTACTTAAGGACATAGAAGTAACCCAAAGGGTAAAACAGTAATTTGACCCGACTGGTGTTATGGACACTCGTGAATGACTAACTTGTCGTTATTGGTCTATATCCGTGGACACAAAAATATATTTGCATGCAGTGCGAAGAGTGCAACTGTGAGTCTATAGTGGAATGCACACACAGTTAACGAATAATGATTAATTTGGTTAATGAGTTTAACATATTAATCTCATATTGCAGCTTCTGATCTGCAGGTCCATTAGGTCCCACTGGTAGCTCGTAAAGTATTTTGAGGCAACTAAGTAATAAATGTAAATTGAAAGTGTTCAATTTGCTAAGGGAAACAATATAATGTATGTTGATACATTATTATGAGAGAAATAAATATTTGAAGAAATTCAAATATTAATATGAATTTAATTCATATTAAATTTATAGGATATAATAGAATTTGAAAGAGTTCAAATATGAATTAATTAATTTAAGACCTAAAATTAAATTGGGCAATTAATTAATTCAATGCCGGAAATTAAATATATGATATTTAATTAGTGATTAATTAATTCAGGGCCGGAAATTAAATATATGATATTTAATTAGTGATTAATTAATTAAAGAATTAATTAATTGGATATTAATTAATTATGGAAATGATTAATCACTTGTGGAAGTAATTAATCATTTATGGAAATGATTTAATCACTTATGGAAGTAATTAATCATTTATGGAAATGATTTAATCACTTATGGAAGTAATTAATCATTTATGGAAAAAATTAATCAATTATGGAATTGATTGGTCATGGAATTGATTAATTATGGAAAAGATTAAATCAGTTATGGAAATAATTGATTTTATGTGAATATTTTATTCATGACATTTCTCCTATAAATAGAACACTAGACCTAAAGGTTTGGGTGCCCAATACTCATATTCACAATACAAGACCAAAGACTGCCTCTTGTATTCTCTCAAGCCTCCCTCTTAGCGAAAGACTCCCACCAGTCCATTGCCTCCTAGACTTAGAGACATACCGGTGTAACCTCATTGGTAGTGTGTTTTGGAGAAGAAAATTCCAGCGATGGATTCTTGGAGTTGCTGTGTTTTCTACGTAAGAACGAGGTTGGCGAGAATCAGTCAAGTTCACAATGAAGGTTTGTATCGATTCTTTCTTTTTCCTTTGAAAAACATGAAAGTAAAAGTAATTTTATTCTTCTTGTTTTTCAGCATGTTTATAAGAGATTTACAACAATTTTAATGCATGATTAAAATAGCGTTTTGCCTTTTCGTATTGGTATTTTAATGTTAATTAATATACAATGTGAGATCCTCTCGATGCGCTTCCGCTACGTTGGGGCCTTCGTCCCCACATCCATATCTCTAAAATTTAATCCCCCAGGAATTTTAGGAAGACAAAATTTATCCCACTTACACCAATGCATTTTCTTCTCTTCTTATTATTATTAGAACCCCACCAAAATCTAACAAAGCTCCTAGAAATTTCCTCGCTGAGCCTCTTTGGAAATTTTAAAATGGTCATCACATAAGAGGGGATGGCTTGCCCTACACTTTTAATTAAAATTTCTTTCCTAGCCATAGAAAAAAAGGAACTCTTCCATCCTTGGACAAATTTCCAAATCTTATCCATCACATAGCCAAAGTCTCTTGACTTATTTTTAGTAAAAACAGAGGAAACCCCGAGATATTTTCCAAAGTCTTCCATATTATTTACTTCCAAAATACTACTTAGGAATAACCTGTTGGGATTGGTGCCCTAAAACTCGTAGATAGTGAATGTTAAACAACATTATATACTTGTTCGATAAAGTCGTTATCGAGATTAATTCAGTAAAGTCATTACTCAATAAGTAAATTGCACATTAGATAACCCAAGTCCAATAAACTAAGATCCATGGCTACAGGATGAACACTTGAGCTTTATGTAGAGACATAAAAGTGGATCAAGCTCGAGTAATAGCCAAAACGATCTATAGTATAGGGATAGGGCTGGGTACCTTATTCTGGGGACACTATGAGACGCAACCCACTTTATAGATAATATAGACGATGTGATCCTAAATCGTCCATGTAGAGACATGCGAGTGGGGGCGTCCTATGCAATGAGTTTGCATAAGACCAGGACCGAGAAATAAATCGCTCTCGCTTTATAGCACCATTTACTAACGAGACTGACTATTTCATGTGATGACCTAGGTAACTCGATCTTAATCCTGAGCTAACTATGAACTCCTGTTTATTCGGGCTTATCCTTCGATCTACATAGGTGAGAGTGGCTCAGTATCGCCGACTCAATAAGCCTCCCATTTTAGGGATAGGAACAGGTAGATAGCTGGAGACATAGTCGTGCGAGAAGGAATTCACTCCTACCCAAATTAGGGATAATAGAGAGGTTGTTCCTTTAAGTGCTGACTTCGGGGCTTGAACAAAGGGATCTCGCCCTCTCATTGGCCCAAGAGGGACTCGGTTTATTGGTTGGACCATAAACCAATTGTTCATTAGATGATCAGTTGGACTTAAGGAACTAGAAGTAGTATAGGGGTAAAACGATCATTTAACCTATCTATAGCTACGAACAACCTGTGAAGGATCGACTTACTGAACATGGTTAAATCAAGTGGACGAAAATATATCTATAGTGAGGGGAGTGCAACTACTGGGCTATAGTGGAGTGTCCCGGTAGTTAACGAATGTTGGTTAAGCTTGGTTAATGAGATTAGTCGGTTAGCCTCGAATCATTGGAGCCCATGATCTATAGGTTCATTAGGTCCCCCAACTAGCTCATATCGGAATAAAGCCTAGAACAATAAAGATAGGATTCTTTGAATTGTTCAAAATCGAGAAAAAGGTATTTTCGTAAATTGTGTTTGACACAATATTAAATTATTAATTGAATTAGAAAATGAGAGATTATGTATTTAAAAGTGTTTTAAATACTATATATGAATTAGGAATCATATATAATTAGATTGTACAAGGTGACAATGATTAATTGGATTATTCATATCAAATTAATTAGGAAATGTTTCTGATTAATTACCAAGAAATTAATTTCAATTTAGAATTGAAATTGGGGTTAATTTGCAAGCTTGAAATCAGATTTCAAATTGAAGTTAGTGGATTTAGTTGGATTCCCACTCTTGCATGAAGATACAAAGTGGAATACAACACATCCATGCACTAGTTGCATGTCTTGTGACTTCAACACCTAGAATCCACTTTGGCTTGCATTACCACCATGTGTCCTTCATCTTAAGACTCCAAGGTGCATGGATTTTCTCTATAAGTAGATGCAAAATCAGATTAAGAGTTAAGAGAGCCCTTTCCATATTGTTATGCTGCTGGATTTTGGTCTCAAATTCACCCATCTCCATATATATCTCTAGTGCTTGAACCTTCAAGCATTCCCTTCCCACTCCCTATCTCTATAGACTCCCACTAGTCGTTCTTGGCCCGAATAATAGTAGGGAAGACACTAGAGGTGGTCCACACACCGTTCGTGATCAAAGGAATCAAAGGGAGTTGTTAAATCGGTCTCCAAAAAGGTTGGTACAAATTCTGCTATCTGTTTATGGTATTTGGACAACATGTTTTCATTTTCTAAAATTGATGTAGTTAAGTGCCTCCGATCCTAAAATTGCTTCCGCGTGTGTTATATGAACACCTTCATAACCTTTTATCTCTATTGACTCTCTGTGAAAAAAAGAATGGTTGATTTTGAGAAATTAATACATTTCCCTGAAGCCATCTCATAATTTTTTTAAAAGGTTTTTCAAATAGACTAGTTCCTATTCATCCACTTTACAAAAAATGAGTTGTAATCTGCAAAGAGTAAGTGGGAAACTGAAACACCATTAGAACAACTCACACCTGATAGATTACCTTTATTATTAACATCTAATATAAGATGAGATAAACCCTCAACAACTAGAAAATACAAATACGGAGATAAAAGGTCTCATTGACGAAAGACTCTATTAGACACAAAACTACTTTTTGTTATCCATTAATTAAGACTGAGAAACTAGCTGATAGATTTGTTGGGTTTTATGCCCTAAAACTCGTAGATAGTGAATGTAAACAAATTGTATACTTGTTTCAATAAAGTGTTATTGAGTTTCTACAATAAAGTGTTATTGTTAAATATTACACAATTTGACCCAAATCCAATAAACTAAGATCCAAGGTTGTTTGTATGTAACTTGAACTAATATGTGGGGACATACGAGGATCGATGTTCAAGTAACAACCTAAAAGGTCTATAGTACAAGGATAAGGTTGGGTACCTTATCCTGATAACACTATGAGATACGGCCCGCTTTGTATTTGATACAGACGTATTGATCCAAAACGTCCATGTAGTAGACATGCAAGTGAGGGTATCCTATGCAATGAGTTTGCATGAGACCGGACCACGAAATAGTCAACCATTAGTTATAACACCGTTAACTAATTAGGTTGTTGTTTCAATAGGATGACCTAGGTAACTCAGTCTTAATCCTGAGTGTGTCATGAACTCCTTCTCATGAGAGATAGTCCTTTGATTAGCATGGGTGAGAGTGGCCAATACGCCGACTCAATATGCCTTCCTTTTTGGGGACAAGATCAAGTGGGAGGCTAGAGACATGACAATACAAGAAGGAATTCACTCCTTCCCGCTTCTAGGTGAAGTAGATGAGTGTTCCCTTAAGTGGTGACTCCGGGACTTGAACAAAGGGATCTCACCCTCTCACTGGCCCGAGAGGGACTTTCTGTTTAATGGTTGGACCATAAACAAGTTGTTCATTAGAGGAGCGCTGGTACTTAAGGAGACAGATGTAACACATGGGTAAAACGGTAATTTGACCCAGCTATGATTACAGACACTCGTGAAGGATTGACTTACCGGCATAGGTCTACATCCATGGACACAGAAATGTTCTACAGTGAGAAGAGTTCAGCTATGAGTCTTTAGTGGAATGACCCATAGTTAATGAATATTGGTTAACCTGATTAATGAGTTTAATCTATTAACCTCATATCATTGGAGCTTCTGATCTGTAGGTCCATTAGGTCCCCCTGCTAGCTCGTAAAGAGTAATTAGGAACAAATATATCTTGAGAGAATTTGAATAGTTCAAATTCATATTGGGAATTAAGTTAATTGTACGAGATACAAATTAATATAATGTATAGTGATGCATTAAAATATAAAGTCTAATTTTAGATTAAACTTTATTATATTGAGAGATTGATATAGTTGAAAGAGTTCAAATATATGTCTAATTAAATATATGGTATTTAATTAGAAGATAAATTAATTAATTATGAATTAATTAATTATTCAATTTAGTTTAAATTAAATGAGATTTAATTAAACTATAGTCGATGAGAGAAATAAATATTTGAAGAAGTTCAAATATTAATATGAATTTGATTCATATTAAATTTATAGGATATAGGAGAATTTGAAGGAGTTCAAATTTTAATATGAATTTGATTCATATTATAGAATTAATTAATTGAAAGTCTCAAATTAAATATATGATATTTAATTGGTTAATTAATTAATTAACTACTAGAAGGTCTGAAATTAAATATATGATATTTAATTGGTGATTAATTAATTAAAGAATTAATTAATTGGAAATTAATCAATTATGAAAATGATTAATCACTTATGGAAGTAATTAATCATTCATGGAAATAATTTAATCACTTATGGAAGTGATCAATCATTTATGGAAAAGATTAATCAATTATGGAATTGATTGGTAATGGAATTAGTTGGTCATTATGGAATTGATTGGTCATGGAATTCGTTGGTCATGAAATTGATTAATTATGGAAAAGATTAAATCAGTTATGGAAATAATTGATTTTAAATGAATATTTTATTCATGGCCTTTCTCCTATAAATAGAACACTAAACCTAGGGTTTAGGTACAACAACATAAGGCCACAAGAATGCACTCTTGCATTCTCTCTAGTCTCCCTCTCATATTCTCTCAACTCAAGAACCCTAGGGAGAATTTTCTCTCTAGAGTTTTTTCCCATTCAAGATTAGGTAGTCCCACAACTACGTTCCTAATCTCAGAGTCATAGCGGGGAAGATCAAATGGTGGTGTCCTTCGTTGTTGCAGAGCAATCAAGAATCATTCTTGAAGTATTCAGAGTCGTCAACGACGGTATGTTTGCTTCTCCCCTTTAGATTTAGATCTAATAAATTTTGTATGCTTAGCCTTAAGTTTGTATAGAATTTGTTCTATGTTTTAACCAATGCAATAGTATTTTTGGATAAACAAAATTAACAACGAATCGATCCCAATTATGCTTCCGCTTTAACGGAATTGGAGAATTCCAAATCCTTACAAGATTAACTTTTTGTTCTCCATTTTTCGGTCATCAGTCTTGCTAAGGTCAATTTTAAATGCAGCCATATCGTTCCCAATATTTTTCTGATTTTTTATAGCATTTATACACTCGTATCCAACTAGAATATTATATGTTATTAACCTTCCCTGTATAAAGCCTGATTGATTTTCAGAAATTATGTCTTTTAATACCCAATTCAATTGATTGGGAATAAATTTAGTCATTATTTTGTAGTTCACATTACATAAGCTAATAGGCCTACAATCCTCAACTTCCCTAGGATTTGAATTCTTAGGAACTAAGACAATATTCATGTTATTCCAGTCCCTAATACTTTTATTATTGTTTAAGATTTCCAAGCATTCTTCAACCGTTTTTTGACCTACTATATACCAATATTTTTGGTAAAAAAGTGCAGGGAACCCATCTGGCCCAGGGGCTTTAGTTGGGAACATTTGGCTGATAGCTTTCTCAACTTCAACCTTTGAAAACGGGGCTAATAATCTATTATTCATAGATTGGAAAATTTTTGGTTGCATACCTCTCAAGACAGATTCAATATTAGAGATCTCAGGATTAGACGATTCGAAAAGATTTTTAAAATAGGTTATAAAAGTGTGTTCAATAACGTCAAACTCTTTAGACCATTGCCAATTAGCATCAACTATCCTTGTTATTTCATTAATTTTCCTTTGGATAGTAGCCTTTTTATGGAACCATTTGGAGTTTTTATCACCCTATTTTAACCACTCTTATCCCTAGACCTTTGTTTCCAGTAAATCTCCTCTTCTTCCAAGAGCTTATTTGATTCGAATTCTAATCCATGAATAGTATCAAAGTTAACATTAGGAATATTATCATAAACTACTTTTAATGCCTTTTTACATTCCATAATCCTATTTTTTAAATTGATAAAGCTTTAGAGCAATCATTCAAGTTACTGGATAAAAAAGGCCAAACAGAAACATTGCCTGACCAAGAACCATTTTTAATAATCAAATCAACGTAGGTTTCATATTTGGTCCAATACTCCTTGAACCTGAAAGGCTTTTTATGCCTCCTTGCTTGCTTCAAATGGTCAAATTCCAATCCAACTTCAATAGGGTGGTGATCCGAAAACACCCAATCAAGATTAGTAGCACCTACAAAATTAAATAGAGAATCAAATGGTTGAGTTACACAAAAATCTATCGAGCCTTTCTCAAAGTTGAATGCCTCTTCTAGTGCTATGCCATGCATGTAAATAGTTCTCCAGTAGGCTTAATATCTCTGAGTTTGTAATCATCTAAAGTTTGTCTACATTCCTCCAAGCATTTCCTATTTCTCTGAGGCTCTCCAAACTTCTCCACATCACTCATTACTTCGATGAAGTCTCCTCCCAATAACCATGGCACATTATTTGAACCTTGAAGTCTTCGAATGAAATCCCAAGTGAGATGTTTTTGGCTAAACTCTGGGAATCCATATAAACCAGTGAATCTCCATAGTCTTCCTCTCCAATTTATATAACAGTCAATATGGTTTTGGGAATAGGAATGCACCCATTTTTGGTCCTTCCATAATAGGCAAAGACCACCCTTAGCTCCTATATTTTTAACCGTTAAGCATCCATCGAATTTTCATACAAGTTTGATTCTATTTGTTGTATCTTCCTCACACTTAGTTTCCAATATGAAGAGAATTTGGGGATTTCTTGTCAGGACAAAGTTACGAAGAGCTCAGAACGCTCTCGGGTTCTCCAACGCCCAAACATTCCAACAGAGGATTTTCATAATCCTTGGCAGGGCTACTTAATAACCTCTGCCAAAGATTCATACCCAGAAATGATATCCTTTTCCACAACATCACCAACATTAGCTTCTTTTTCTCTTATGTGACTCCGAATTTTCCATTCTTAGGTTGTCCGTAGAACCTAGTTTGGCACGCCTTTTCCAATTAAGATTTTTCCTTGATGAAATTTCATAGCCAACTGGATTAGTGGATTAGTAATCGAATCAAAGTTATTTATTTTTGGCTTCTTTGATATTTCATTTGTTTCGCCAGTCTTGTTTAATTCTACTACATTACCCAATTTAACAGATCTTGTTTGAAGGTCCAAGCTTTCCATGACTTCACTTTCTTTCCCAGAAGGTTACAAGGTTCTTAATTCAGGATTTACACTATTAAATTTATTTAGATCTTGGATGGGATCATCTCCTGCCTTTTCCTTATTTTGAAAACCTAGTATGCTAGATTGAAACTATGGACCTAGAAACGGATTCCCTTTATAGGAATAATACTTGGAAACTTGTCAATAAACCTGAAAACAAGAAACTAGTAGACTGCAAGTGGATTTTTACAATAAATCCAAGGGTTGTTGGTTTTGAAAAACCTCATTTTAAGACTAGATTAGTAGCCAAAGGTTTCACACAGAAGGAGGGCATTGATTATGATGAAGTATTTTCTCCTGTTGTGAGACATACATCCATTCATATCCTTTTAGCTATTGTAGCTCATTTTGATCTTGAACTCGAGCAAATGGATGTAACAATGGCTTTCTTGTATGGAACCTTGGATGAAGACATTTATATGAAACAACCATTCATTTATGTAGTCATTGAAAAAGAAAAGAATGGTTTTTCGCCAACAAAAATCCATTTACGGCTTAAACAATCATCTAGACAATGGAATAAGTGTTTTGACAGCTTCATCACATCTAAAGGCTGCAGTAAGAATTCATTTGACAACTGTGTGTATAAAAAGGAAATTGATGTAAACACTTCAATACCGCTTCTTCTATATGTAGATGACATTTTGATTTCCTCTAGCAATGTCGATGAAATTAAGAGACTAAAATATTAGCTTAGTAATTGGTTTGAAATAAAATATTTGAGGAGTGAAAAACGAATTCTCATAATGGAATTGTGTAGAGACAAGGGGAATACATTCGTTATTCCTATATCAAAATGACTATTTGAATAAAGTAGTGAAAAGGTTTCATATGGAAATTTTAAAATCAATAAAGACTTCCTTAGCACCTCATTTTAAATTCTCTGCAAATCAGTCCCCATAAGAGAGACTTGTACATGAGGATGTCTGTGATTGCAATGAGAAGGAACTTCCAGTTTAGGGTAAAAAAGTCAAAGAAGAACATATGGGTAGCTGAGTGTGTAATTGAAGAATGCAAATGGAGGGTTCGAGCTATGACTATTACTAAGGGGTGTGAAATATTTAAGATCACGAAGTACTGTAATATCCATACCTGTGTACGTGAAATGTTAACCCATGATCATAGGCAGACCAAGAGTTGGGTTATTGGAAATTTGATCAAGTCGAGGTTCCAAGACGTCGGTCGTACTTATAGGCCAAAGGATATTGTGAACGAAATTAGACAAGATTTTGGTGTGAATTTAAGCTACAACAAGGCTTGGCGAGCTAGAGAAGAAGCTTTTATTCTTGCTAGAGGATCTCCAGAAGAATCTTACAGATTGTTACCAAGATTTGGTGAAGCATTAAAAATTGAAAATCCTGGTACAGTGTTCGACTTAGAACTTGAAGACAATGGAGGGTTCAAGAGCTCTATTCATCCAGTTCTAGTGGTTGATGGAACACACCTACGGGGAAAATTATGTGGGAAGCTCCTTCTTGCGACCGGTGTAGATGGTAACAACCAGTTATATCCTGTAGGGTGGGCTTTGGCTGGGGGAGAAACTGATCAGTCATGAACGTACTTTTTTCGACAGATGGAACGTGCAGTTGGACAAGTTTCTGGTCTGGTCATTGTGTCTAACAAACATGCCAGCATTGGTAAGGCAGCCAACACTGTATTTCCTAATGCATTTCATTGCGTGTGTATCCGGCACTTAGGGGAGAACCTGAAGATGCATTTTAAGACCGGGAACTTCATGAAACTATTTGACGAAGCTGCGAGGGTATTTCGCGTGGTTGAATTCAATGAGTACTGGCAGCATCTCCCAGAAAATGTCAGGACATACCTACAAGGGGTCGGAGTTGAGAGGTGGGCTCGAGCATACCAGTGTGGTCGTCGGTATAACCAAATGACCACCAATCTTGTGGAGTGCACTAACTCAGTGTTGAAAGATGCACGAGAGCCCCCAATCACCGCATTCATGAATCATATCAGAGGGTGGCTCCAAGCAAAATACTACAAACGCATGAATAAGCACTCTAGTAACCCGAGCCAGTGATCGAAGTTTGTAATGGAAATTTTGGAAAAAGCAGAGGAGAAGTCACGGGGGCACGTGGTCAAACCTATTGCTCGATATGAGTTTGATGTCGAGGACAGACATTTGGGTGGACGTGTCAACCTTCACGCTAGAACATGCACCTGTCGTGAATTTGAGTATTACGAACTTCCATGCTCCCATGCGATCGCTGCATGCACTTATCGACATATAGACTATCATACACTTTGTTCCAGAGTCTACCATGTGGACTCTTTGATAGATGCATATGCACAACCCATACAACCCCTTGGGCATGAGTCGGAGTGGAAGAGGTCACCTCAATTCGTCGATGTGGAAGTCTTGCCTCCTCGAAGAGTGCCTAGAGTTGGTCGTCCTCAGACGTTGAGAATACCGTCTACAGGAGAAGTGCGGCATGTCTGCAAATGCAGTCGATGTGGGAATAGGGGTCATAACAGAAAAACATGCAGACAACCACTGAACAATACTTGATGTTTTTTAGTACATTTCTCTATTTTGACATGGATTTTTGTATCTTTGATGTTTAAGACATGAATGTTATTACATTTCTCTATTTTGAAGTATCTATTTTATTCGTTCATCATCTATTTTATATAGTCAACGTGGTCTAAAAAAATAGAAGAAAAAAAAAGAGGCATAATACTCACTGCCATTTTTCTCGGTCCAACGAGACCGAGAACGGGACCGGGAAAAATGACAGTGGAGCTTACTTGTTATATGTCGTGGGACTCTCTCTGTCAATTTTCCAGATCGAAATCGGGACCTGGAAGACCGGGAAAATTGTCAGTGAGCGATAGTTAGGAAAAATGACAATGATAGTTACTTGCATGGCACGAAATTTACGTTGCATGGCTTGAAATTTACGTTGCATGGTATGAAATTTATGTATATTCACCAGAAAAGTAAGTTGCAGCATTAGAAACGTAAGTTTAATCATATAAGTAACTTGCATGATTTGAAATTTACTAAAAGAACGACCTATTGGCCCACAGTTGTACATCAAATTGACGCCTACAAAACTCCATTTTCTCTTGACTAAGACTACCTAAATCTGATCTAGTTACATCATATTCCAAAAAAATTATAGTGAAAACCCCACAATCCCCACTATCTTGTTGTTGTGGCATTTGGGTCTTCCTTCTGAATCGTCGTGGATGTGTTGGAAGAGACGGCTTCTCCTTCATAACGTCGCACCTCAGTAGCAACCTTGGGAAAATGGTGCATACCGTATTCATCTACTTTGCTATGTCTGCATCTGAATTCAGTGCCGTTAGGGAGTCTGTCAACACAAATTCGCCCGTTTCAAAGTCAGCGCACAGTAGAAGCCAATGGTTTCTACCTAAGTTGAAGGGCATGTAGACAACATCAACTGAACTCCAATGAACATTTTAATCTGTGTGTTCTCCCATTACGTAGTTAGTGACCATCTTGAATCTACTCCAATCGAACGTGTCGTTCCCATGGTCACTACGAAGGAGTTCTTCGTACACATCCCCGCGCCTCAAAAATTCCTGCACAACATCCAATATTAGTACAATTCAGATTAAGTGAAATTCTATAAGATGAAAATATGTACTGTTACAAATACATCCGCCGTGACAAACTTTCTATGGCATAAGTCAGGACGGATATCCATCTTCTTTTGAACAAAGAGGAAGAGAGAGTCAATCACCTATAGTATCAGAAGAAACTCTAAGTCCTCTTTAACTATAAACCCTATGTCTAAAACCATAAGATTTACAAATCAACAGCAGTGATAAAATAGGTTGTACCTCATCACTCATCCAATGAGACGATGTGAGTAACGTCTTGAACCATTGTTTGCTTCTGTATGCATATACTGTCTTGCGCTCTGATCCATCAGACAATGGGTCATCCAACCATTTCTGAAACGTGGTCTCGTACTCCTTAGGAATGGCACGCATGGGATCGTATTGCTTAACTTTCCTCCTTTTGTCGTCCGGCCTGGTGTCAGCCCATGGAGACCGAAGCTTCCAAGAAATTTGTCGGGTCCGCTTTCCCCGTCTTTTCACCAATTCCTGCGGCCCGATTACTTTAACCTCCTCAACCTGCTCATCACTTAACTCAACAGGCTACAAACATACATTTTATACATTAGTGAGATTTATATAATATTGTTTTCATTAAGACAAATAATTACCTCAACCTTAGGTACAATGAACTCGACTGGGTCTGTAATTGGTTGAGACTTCACGTTAGTAATGGAGTGAGACTTTACGTCAGTGGTTGGTTGAGACTCCACGTCAGTAATGGAGTGAGACTCTACATCAGTGGTTGGTTGAGACTTCAACTGCTGTATATCAAATTACACTTATATATGGAAATGTTAAATTTAAAATATGATAGGGTAAGAAATATTATTTCCGTAATATGCTCTATGTCGTGCGTCTCACCAACGTCCTTCTCCTTCTCGTCCTCTCCTCTGCCGCTTCCTCCTCCTTCATGTCTTTCTTCCTTATTGTCATCCGATCTACCCTTTTCATCCGGTCCTTTCGATGGACCACCCTTGTCATCGGGTCCTTTCGATGGACCACCCACGTCATCTGGTCCTTTTGATGGACCACCCTCACCATCCAGACCATCTTTTGGTCCAAAGTACTTCTCAGGGTCCACGAATTTACCCTGAAAGTTTACAAATGTTAGAAGAAATAAAACCAACCAATACAATAACAATGTTCAACTACCAAAATACTTTAGAGAGACGACGTAGGAACTTGGTAATAGACTTGAGGCATGTCTCCATATCAGACATGTGAGCATCCATTCTCTCCATCTGGCTATCCATAAGTTGTAGCCACTGGCTACATTCACAAGTCTGTTTTGTTTTCGTCTTTTTCTTCTTTGTCTTCTACTTCGTGCTATCATCCTCTTTTTCTACTTCCTTCTCTTTCTCTTTCCCTTTGTCTTTGTCCTCTTTTTCCCTTCCTCTCTTATTTGAAACTTCTGGAGAAGCTTTAGTCACATCCAACTTCTCAGTATCGGCTACAGTAGCCTCCTCTACAACAGGGAGTATAGCCTCAGATACAGTAGCTAGACTCTCTGGTTCTTGATCTGGTTCTTGCCTTGGCTCTAGTACTTGTTCAAGCACGGGCTCCGGGGCACGTGGAGGCTCCATCACTCGATTCATGAATTGACTCTCCTCTGTAAAAGGAACAAGACTCAACCTAACTCTGGCCTGAAAAAAAATGAAATAGTTACAATCAGAAGTTTACAGATAATAATTAAGACAAAACATTTAAAAAATTATCATAACTAACCGCTCGGGATCCAAAAACCTCATCAGCAATGATTATGTATGATGGGGAGTGGGAGCAAGACCGTCGACGAATGCGTGGGATGGTCGTCTCACTTATACGATTGGCAACACGTCCACTGAGAGATGAAACAGTCTCGTATGTCCATATCTGTGTAAAGAAACAATAAAAGAAAAAAATGAGAAACCGTACAAACTATATGAAGATTACATTTCAAAAGTTTAATTATCTACTAACCTGAAAAGCAAACGGGAAACCGTACAGACTGTATGTCTCCTGCTTCTTTGGACCACCGTCCTTGCGCTTGTACGACTCAACCTTCCCCTTCAGTGCCTTTTTTAGACTTTTGATCGTCTTGTCAAACACGTTGGTACTCCAGTCCTCATTGCAGAATGCAACCCAGTCATCCATCAAGTTTAGAGTGCTGACATCTACTTGTTGTTTGTGTCCCCTCCCCATCAAAGCCAACTCAAAAAAATAAAACGTTGCGATCTTAACTGCATCTTCGTCGTTCTCAAACTGAAGGGTTGGAAACGACTTATCTAACTCCTCCACCTTTATACCTACATTCTCCCTAAAATATAATCTTAGGAGTCTATTGGGAGGGCTGATAGCGAGCATAGCTAGCTATGTTTCCCTAATTAATTAAGCTAGTCTTTTATATTTAATTGGCCAAAATTATGCATTTTTATGTTCTTTTTGTAGGAATCATGTTTCGGAGTTAAATCGAGAATTTGGAGCTAAATACATGTTCGGGACATGAAAAATGGCTAAAGAATGGAAAAGATTCAACCAAGAAGAAGTCAAAAGAGAGCCATCCGTAGGCCAGCGTCGGGACGCTGCTCTTGGAGCGTCTCGACGCTGCCTTTCCTTTTCTGAATTGGGCGGCAACAGAGACAGCGTCGAGACGCTATCTCCTTAGCGTCGAGACGCTGTGACAGCGTCGCGACACTACCCGCAGATTTTCTATAAATTCCTCTTTTCAGCTACGGATTTGGGGAGTCCAATTGGTTAGATTTTAGCCCTAATTTCGACTAGAGACCTTTTGTGGGAGCTAAAGGCAAGGCTAAGGAGCGGGAATCAAGCGAGAAGACGTGGAGATCGTGACGGGGACGTGCCGGTTTCGACGGATTCTCTTTATTTTGATATTTCTCCTTTTATGCTTCTTTTATTCAAAAATACCAAAAATAATTCTGTTTTAGGGGCCCATGAGAAACTAGTAAGCTTACTAGCGATCGTTGGTTATGTTGATTCAAGAAAGAAGGGTCCAAAGAAATACGAGAATTTTTATGTGCCTTGACAGACTGCACGAGCACGTCGAGCTAAAGACGTTAAACAAGCGCTTATGGGAGACAACCCAAGTTAGTCTGTTTTTTTTCTCTTTTATGTGTTTGATCTTTTTGTTATTTTTGTTTTGTAGGAGTTCCCATGTTCTTGCCTTTGCCAAGCATTCATGAAAAGGTCATCATTCCAGGGCAGTATCGTTCACCCCTTCCATTCTTTATTTGTTCTCATGCTTGACTATGCTTTATTGATATATACATTGAGGACAATGCATATTTTAAGTTTGGGGGTGGATTAGCATGTTTGTGGAGCCCTTGAGCATCTGAGTTCGGGCTATAGTTTTGAGCTTTCTTTGAATTATGCATATGGTTGTTTTCTGGATGTGTTTGTGGAGCCCTTGAGCATCTGAGTTCGGGCTATAGTTTTGAGCTTTCTTTGAATTATGTATATGGTTGTTTTCTGGATGCTACTTTTGCATGATTATGATGTCCTAGGATAAGCTTTCTTGTCAATTTTCAAGCTTGTGATGAGTTGTAAGCATGAGTGCCCAAAAAGGGAGACTTTTTTAAAATTTTTCTAGGAGATGGCTTGCATGAGTAGAGTATTTGTCTTGGCTAGATTTGGATTTGAATGCTTAGGAGCGAATTATTGGGGTCATATGCTTGTTGTCACCTCGATAGGTGTAGGGTAGAGCTAAAGAGTTAATTTTTTGCAAATTAGCATGTTTGATCTTGCTTAGGAGAAAAGAAAAGAATATCTGCTTATCATGTTCATAACGAAAAATCATTCTTGTTGTTATCATTGAAAAAGAAAAAAAAAGTCATGACTTATGCGCGCAATATGCAATGTTTAATAAAGATTAAGGCAAAAAGAGCTACCCTTGTTGTGATCAGTTAGGCCAACCAGAGAAAACTCAGGTTAAGGGTCCCTGCAATAGGTGTGTGAAAGCTAGTGCCACATATACATGCTTAATTTAATTGTTAATTAAAAGCACCTAAGTATGGAGATAAACAAACTAATTTGTTGCATTAACTCATTAGTGAAGCCTTAGTGCCAGTGTAGAGGGAAGATGAGCTGAGGGTTTAATAATCCAATCCCGAGCTAGTAGAGTCTGATCTTGTTGAGTTAGATCTCGCTTGTGCAAGTTAATTTTGGAAAAAATTTAATTTGTCTCCCTCATTGGTCCTTATGTGCATGTCTCTTGCTTGCTTGGTTATTGACTTTTGAGCCTTGAGGATTGAGTTATGATTGTTGCATCCATTTTTCTTCTGTATGTTTGATTTTTAGTTTGCTCAAGGACTAGCAAAAGCTTAAGTTTGAGGGTATTTGATAGCGAGCATAGCTAGCTATGTTTCCCTAATTAATTAAGCTAGTCTTTTATATTTAATTGGCCAAAATTATGCATTTTTATGTTCTTTTTGTAGGAATCATGTTTCGGAGTTAAATCGAGAATTTGGAGCTAAATACATGTTCGGGACATGAAAATTGGCTAAAGAACGGAAAAGATTCAACCAAGAAGAAGTCAAAAGAGAGCCATCCGTAGGCCAGCGTCGGGACGCTGCTCTTGGAGCGTCTCGACGCTGCCTTTCCTTTTCTGAATTGGGCGGCAACAGAGACAGCGTTGAGACGCTATCTCCTTAGCGTCGAGACGCTGTGACAGCGTCGCGACGCTACCCGCAGATTTTCTATAAATTCCTCTTTTCAGCTACGGATTTGGGGAGTCCAATTGGTTAGATTTTAGCCCTAATTTCGACTAGAGACCTTTTGTGGGAGCTAAAGGCAAGGCTAAGGAGCGGGAATCAAGCGAGAAGACGTGGAGATCGTGACGGGGACGTGCCGGTTTCGACGGATTCGAGTTTTTTCTTTTCTTTCCCTTAACTCTTGTAGTTTTTATGGCTTTTCTTTCAATTAGTGTTTATGGTTTAAAGACTATGAATTGCTAGTTGTTTGTCTTAGGGATTGATGTAATTGTTTAAGTTTGTTGGATTAATTTTTGGTATGAATGTGCTTTTATTCTATGCATGCAATTTTGTGTTTAATGCTTTCAATTACTTGATCACTAAGTGAATGATTTAAGTGTTGAATCTAACTCGGGAGAGAGGATTTGGCCTAAGACTTACCTTGTTTAATTGCATGACTAGAGTAGAAATTCTAAGTTTGTGACGGGATTTGGAATATCTTTAGAAGCATAACAAGGACCAAACCGAATAATGCCTTGCATGTTAATGAACTTAGATAGGGATATCAAGTTAGTTTATATGCATGAGAATCAATTATACTCGGGAGAGGTAATCGTGATAAAAGTTTCCTTGGCTTGTAGAATAATTGCATGGTCAATTCATTCCTATTAATCAATCCTCATTCTTAATCAATGAAATCAATTCCCTAAGAATCTTTCCAATTGAGTCTCCACTTTTATTTTATGTTTTTTGTCTTTAGATTTATCTTTTATCATTGAGTTTTGCTCCCTAAATAAAATTGAACAAAAGTATTTACGATACTTAATTTGCTAGAAAACCAATCCAGAGGACGACACTCGTTTTACACGAAAACACTATATTATTACTTGACTCGTACACTTGCGGTAAGCAAATTGCACATCAAGTCCTCATTGGTCTAAATGAATGGCGAAGGCCGGTTATGAGGTCAAAATCTCTCTTACCAAAGGAGACCTTCTGACCTAACAATTTAAAACTCATCACATTTGCCCTATTCTCCTCTACTTCCCTAAGGAGGATGTAGTGTACTAATTGGCCATTAAAAATAACATTCACATCTATTAAAGGCCCGAAACATGTTTGCCTAAAGAGGTGTAATTGGGCAGGACTTAGGGTTGACTTAATATTGCTAATGGTTTTGTTTAGGTGTGAGCAACATGTCAACGCAGCCGGAAAATGGTCAGCGAGGGGGATTTTCTCGATGATGTCCATACTAGACCTAGCAAATTACAACAATTCATAATCAACATTTTAAAATATACAAAGTAAAAAAAATGAACTAAAAACAAACCCTCTGCCATAATTCCCGGTCGAAATCGAGAGGGGGATTGGTCTGTGTAATTTCTCGGTCAACTGAGAAAAGGCTTCGAGTTCTACCAGATTTCCCGGTTGACCGAGAAATTACAGAAGATGAATCCCGGCCAGGATGCATCTCGATTCCACGAACCTTGGTCTTATACACCACAAAATCATGTTCTTCTTCCCTCCACCCTCCTCAGAAACCGCCAACGAACTTAAATAAACCCTAAAACCTAATCAGAAACCAGTGAATATAACAAAACCCTAGATTTCTAACAAAACCCAAAAATGACATTGCCGAAGGATAAAATCGCGCGATTAAAACCCAAAAATGATAGTAGTTACTTACCTCGTGTTGATGTAAGCTTGATTTCCACGAAAGATTTGCAAGGAAACAGGAGTCGAGCATGAGGAAGAAAGGGCGCAATCGTGAGAGAAGGGAGCACGAGAGTGAGGAAGAAGAAGGAAGCCAACGGTCGAGAGAGGGAGAATTTTTTAGGGCAAGGATAGTTTAGTATTTTCACATAATGAGGGGTCCCCAAATAAGTGAATTCAAAATTGGGCCCATTTTTACAAAACAACATTTAAATGGACCCATAATTCTCAATTGCCCAAGAAACCAGAGAAGATCGTGGATGGGGGAGAGAGGAGAGAGAGAGAAGAACTACTATTGCAGCGATTTTATCAAGCTATCGCAACGGATAATAACCGCTGCAACACTTTTTGCATCGGTTGAAGAACCGCTGGCAGAAGCGGTGTTACAAGGGATCTAGCAACATTTTTAAAAATTGTTGGAATGATTTCTCACAAACGCTGCAATAGTTATTCTCTATTGCAACATTTACGTTTCTCATAATGCAACAATTTTTAGTATTGATAACCGTTGCAATTGTTGATACCATAACTACAATTTTGAAATATATAGCAACACTTTTTAAACTATATAGTGATAGTTGACATCTTTTAATACAACAGTTTTGAAAGCGTTGCAATTGTTGATCCTATATATTGCAACGAATTTTGTCACTAATAACAACAATTTGTTGACCTCTACGATTTTGCAACAATACCTATAAATGTCATAAGATTTAAATAACCGCTGCAATAGTGACTATATAGCAACACTTGCATTCCTTATACTGCAACAGTTTTGTTCATTATATCATAACAATTTTTATCCCATTTTGTGCAAATTTTATATTTAGCTTTAATTTATATCAAATTTATTGATTGTTATGCTTCTTGTTTAGTCCATTTTAAAAATTATACAACTAAAATTAATTGTATTGTGGTTCCTAAAACTGAAATTCAACCATAAAAATTGAAATAAAATGATAACTAGCTCTTGAAGAACTAAAGCATTCTTAAAATTTGGTTTATACAAAATGATAACTTGAAAGTTCAACTCAACATTAGGAGAAAGAATAAACAAATTGAAACAACACCCAACATAATCCTCCATGAATTGTTGGAAGGCTCGCTAAAATCAACAAATGGAGATCAAAGAAGCAACCAAAATCCAACTGGAGAGCCTACAAATATCAGTGATAATCAATATTAGAAATAGAACAAAATGCAACTACGATCAAATAATCATACTTATAAGATTTCAACACAAAGTTAATATTCCAATAAACATACTTGATATCGTGCAAGAAAAGTATATTATAAACAAAATATCAACCAATGTAAAGGAACACAGAAAATAGGAATTAAACAAAGCAAACAGATAATAAAAATCAGAACAACGTGAAATAAAAAAATAACTAAGTAGTGAAAAGAAAACTCAAATCACTTACTCTTGTGCAAGTCGTTTACACATCCACTTTTGATTAGCTACATTCAAATATATTTTCCTACTCAAACATTCCAACCAAACAAAAGCAGAAGAATAGACATTTAAATAAAAGAAACACAAGTTTTACCTACACAAAAATGGTTTTAATTGTCTTGTATCACCACAAAGTAGATTACAATAACATGTTAGCAATGATCACACCATAGTTTTGAATCACATAATCCAAAAACTTACCAAGGTCCAATCAACCAATTATAAGATGACAAAATGTTTTAAAGCTAGCTACAAAGTTATCAAATAAAGTTGTAGTCATACAAGTACTTACCATTTTCCTCCATGAAATGAACACAAAGGAACTGCCTCAATAACGTTTGTTCTCGTTGATCACTTATCTCCCTATCAAATGAGATAAAAAAAAAAAAAAACACAAAGTTTAGAAAATAAGATGAATTTCCCGTTGATATGCTCTTCCTCTCCACAATGATTTTATAGGTGATTAGTCTTCAAATAGAAAATAATCTTCAACACAAAAGTTAATATTCCAATAAGACATATCTAATATCGTGCTAGAAAAGTATACTATAAACAAAATATCAACCAAGGTAAAGGAACACAAAAATTAAGAATTAAACATAATCCAAAAACTTATCGAGGTCCCATAATCCACAAATTATAAGATGACAAAATGCAGGGAAGTAATTCCTACCAAGTATCCACCAAACAAAGAAATGGATGCTAAAAATCGTGAAGATGCACGAAGGTATACCTTTAACCATCTCCAAAATCATTAAGTTTTGGCTCCAAACTCCAAAATCTTCCATGTATGCTGAAGAAGAGCTACACCTATCAAATACTTGCAGGAAAAGAGCTAATGCAAGAGCAATTTGCAAGACTTCAACAACCATAAAGTGCCAAATAAAGAGTTTCTCCTTCTGAACTATTCTCTCCCTCCCACATTACTCTTAATTCTAAAACTAGTCACTAACCTACGGAGATTTTCTCCCAAAAAGCAGAAGAAAATATTCAACCTTCTCGACGGAACGGAACAATGGCGGAGGCGAGACGATGTAGGAAAGTGGAACTCTCTCGTGGGCGGAGGCGAGACGATGAAGCAGCGGAGGCAAGAAGTTGAAGCGTTGATGGAGGCGAGGGTTTGAGGGAATTTGAGGGAAAACTATTTTCCCTCTCTCGTGGGTTTGAAAGCATCGTTTAATGGAAAATAAGAGAGGGAAAACTATTTGGAAAAAATATTGAGGGAATTTTTTTTTCCTTTTCACCGCTTAGAAAAGGAGAGAGTGGCCTTGGGAAAACAAAAAGGATGTGAGGTGTTTTTTTTTTTTTCTTTTTACGTTTTTTTTTTCGTTTAAAGGTGTTTTTTTTTTTTTTTTTTTGACAATATGAGGATGGGGATTCGAACCACAGAACTCGTGATTATCAATACATCTTTATGTCAGTTTAAAGGTGTTTTTCAGTTTTCACACTCTCAGAAAATGTGAAATTAACATTTTTTTATTTTAATTAAATAACATATGCTTTATGTTGTTAAAAAAAATTAAAAAAAATAACATATGCTTTAAATTATAATTTATATCCATTATAATCCATGTTTGAATTTTCAAACTTATTTTTATTATATTGTTTTAGTTATTCAACTTTCAAATATTTTATTTTATTTGCTTATCTTTTAATGTCTCATTTAAGTTCATAAACTTTTCATGGAAAAACTATCTAGTTTATAATATTAATTCTTTTTATGGTTTTATTATAAGTTAGTCCCGAAACTTTCAATGTTGTATCAATTAGGTCCCTAACTTTAAAAAGAATTTAATATGTTCTTGAACTTTCAATTTTATATCGCCTCTAAATTTTAAAAATGACTAATAAGTTCTTAAACATTCAATTTTATGTCTAATAGGTCCCTAACACATTCAATATTTTTAAAAATTAACCAATCTATTAGATATAAAATTGAATTTTATGTCTATTGTGACATTAATCAACTTCCAATTTTGTATCGAGTATGCCTATTTAGTTTAAGAAATGTTGAATGTGTCAAAGACTTATTAGACACAAAGTTGAAAGTTGAAAGACTTATTAGACACAAAAAATGAAAGTTTAAGGGCTTATTAGATACTTTTTTAAGTTTAGTAACCTATACAAGACACGAAAAGAACTATATTGTTGAGTTAATCATTATTTTTACATTTAAAATATATATAAAAGCCCGTTTTTTAAATTTAAGTAAATATTTTAAATTTTCCTTAGATTGTTGTTTAAATTTCATTTTAATCAAATATAAATGAAAATGAATATAAAAAATTTCAAATTTTTGGTAAATAATTAAAATTTTAAGTTTCATTTCCTTTATGGTATATTTATTTTTCAAGTTTTTTAATTGATTACTTGTAAATTATTTTTACAAAATTTCAAGTGGAGTCCTCTAACAAAAATTTTGAATTAACTACTAACGACAACAACTACATATATATTGATTTGCAATAGTTTAAAAAATGCTACCATAAAATTGCTTCAATCTCAATATTTGCCGCAGTTGTTTTTTTTAAAAAAAATAAAAATTGCAGCAATTTTCTTTGTGTTGCTACTAAAATGTTACAATTACATTAGTCTATCACGACAATGTTTTAAATGTTGCAACATAACTGTTGCAATTGACTCTATTGCAACAGTTTCTAAAATTGTTGCATTTTAACCGTTGCAATAGACATATTTGCAACAGTTTGTAAATTCGTCGTAAGCAAACTATTGCAATTGAGTATATATTGCAACAATTTAAAAAGCGTTGTGAACAAATTGTTGCAATGTGTATCAATAGTAGCGGTTTTGTTATGTGTTGTTAGAAACCGCTGCAAGTTTATAAATCCTTGCAGCATTTTCCAAACTGTTGTAAAAAAACCGCTGCAATAAACCTATTTTCTTGTAGTGTGTCGATGGTGGTGGAAGTGGCGACACCGTCGCCGGAGAAGAAGAATAAGAAAGAAAGGCAGCGGAAGAGGCGGCACTGTCGCCGAAGAAGAAGAATAAGAAAAAAAAATAAAGAAGGAAAGAAAGGAGAGAATTTCGAGGGTGGGGAGAGAGAGGAGAAAGAGATCAGAGATTGAAGTTTTTTTTTTTTAATAATGATAATAAAATAATATTTTATTATTTTAATTAAAAAATAATATTTTATTTTTTAAACGTGCCACGTCAGCATCGTTAAAAAAATTAACGGTGGAGGGACTCAATAGAAACATTTCCGAAACAGTAGGGACTTGATTGTCTGATTTTGAAACCTAGGGACCTATTGGAAACAAACCTGAAACATGATGGACCAAAATGGTATTTTACCAAAAAAAAAAAGTTACGGATTCAACTTTTAACCCGCCTTGGTTTTGTGGGTTGTACTCACGGAACCTATTAAGGACAAAAAAAAAAGTTTGATTTTCCTATTTTTTTTTCTAAAATGCTCTGTTCTTCAGAAAAAAAAAACAAATTAATGTATTTTTTAACTAATTTACCTGAGTTTTGCTAAGAGTGCATTTGGTGTTGATTTTGGAGGAAGTTGAAATGATTAAAAAATAATCTTAACTGTTTTTAGCATTTAGTAAAACAGATTATAAATTAATTTTTATAAAAGTACTTTTTTTTTTACAATATATGTGGGTGGAGATTCGAACCACAGACCTCGTAGATATCAATACAACTTTATGTTAGTTGAGCTATACTCTTGTTGGCTATAAAAGTACTTTTTCAACTATGTTGATTTGCAAAATCTAATAATCATAGTTTTTTCCGTTTAGCTTCCCTAAAAATCTAATTTGTAACCTACTGTTTATCTTCTCTACACCTTGTTGAGACGTGATTCATATTAATTATTATTTTGTAATTTAAGTCAAATATTTTTATTCTAGGAAAAATACACTTTTAGTCCCTAAGGTTTGAGTTAGGTTTCATTTTGGTCCCCGAGGTTTCAAATTCAACAATTTAGTCCCTGAGGTTTAAGATAAGTAACAATTTGGTCCCTACCATCCAGTTTTCTGTTAAATTTAATAGATTGGTGACGTGACACTATTATTTTAATTAAAAAAAATTAATTTTTTATTTTTTAAATTAAAAATATATTAACATAATAAAAATATTATTTTTTTAATTCTTTCTCTCCGTGCCTCTTCTCCTTCTTCTTTCCCATCCTCCTCCTTCCTTCTTCTTCCTCTCCCACCTTCTTCTCATCCATGGCCGACCAAAAAATCAGAATTGCTTTTTTTTTTTTTTTAAATTTGTGAATTTTGACAAAGTTATTTGATTGTTACATGGTCAAACTTATTTATGTGCAAAGCTCAAATTTTATTGAAATTAATAAGTTTATGGAGATTTGTATTTTTTTTTTTTTTTTTTTTTTTTTTTTTTTGAAGTCAATGGACATAACAAAAATTGAATGAAAGGTAAAAGTTGCAACACATATTTAATTTTAGAGTGCAATTTGATAAAATTGAAAGTTTATAGTGAAAATTGATATAACCAATTTTAGGAGTAAAAATTGAAGTTTTTTCCCTGTTTAAAATTATATATATTCAAAATATTTACATGTACGTTATTGATTCTCAAAGACTTTCAATGATATTATTCTATTATTTTTATTTATTTTTCTTATTTTTTCTTTTTCCTATATGTCCTCGATTGAAACGTGATTTTTGAAAAATATAATATTGTTGAAATAAATTTAATTTTATTGATTTTTAACAGGTACAATATCTAATGAAAATGTTCCTTCAATTTTTTTCTCTTCAACGTATTTTAGTTTGATGGTAGATCTGCTTGAAAAATCTTTTAGTTTAAATGTTTTTTTAGAATAAGTTTAAATGTTTTTCAACCATGCATTTTTTAAAAACTATTTTCTAAAAACCGTTTTGTTGATAACCAACACCTTTTAACATTCTAAATTTTAATATCCACCTCAATCAACCTCTGTAACTTTGTCAGTTAACTTAAACATAATTGAACTAGTAAAAAGGTACGTATCATTGATTCATCAACCAAAAAATCAAAAGTTCGAATTTCCGATCTCATCTACATTTTAAATTACCATTTTACTCTCTAGTCTAACTTGCTCTCTCTCTACTCTAGTTCTAACTTTTTACTCTCTCTCCAATTTCTTTCTCCAATCTCTCACTCTCTCTCCAATCTCTTGCTCTCTCCAGTATCGCTCTCGCCCTCTCTCTCCAATTTCTCCCTCCAATCTCTTACTCTCTCTCTAATTTCTCTCTCCAATCTCTTGCTCCCTCTCCAATTTCGCCCTCACTCCAACCTCTCGCACTTAAATGCTATAATACGCGTTTTCATATATAGAGTAAAATAAGAATTTTGTTAGGATGATGACGTAAGCAAGAGGACATATATCCTTATTTAAAAAATATTAGACATTTTTCATTTTGACTTGTCAAAATGGATCATCCACGCAATTGTTTCACAATTTAACTCGCAAACACACTCAATGTTACTTGATCCCTTCAAACAGCAGATAACCAAACAACGACAAGAATAGATAGATCGAAAGAATCCGAAGAGCGAAAAAGACAACATTAACAGAGAATAGAGAAAGAAGAGTAAAGAAAAAAAAGAAAAAAGAAAGTAGAGTCCTTGAAAACCTCCACTTTAAATAATTAATAACCAAATAATCGTAAAGAGATGAGAAACAAGGGGAAGGAGGCGTCAGGGCTCGGCAGGGGGGAGCGTACGGGTGGCGTGATGGAAGAAACAACGTCATAACTTTTGGAGCCGACGTCTGTGGTTGGGGCTCTGCCACACGCTGCTGCGTCGCTTCTCATTCAAATTAAATACAAAACAAAACAACACAATGCCTTCACTTACAATATTGTATTGTAATTACAGCTTGCTTTCAAGCAATGCCTTCCTCCATGGTGGATCGATTCTCGTGCCTAATTGTCAACAAAACGACTCCACTGCATTTTTCATTACGTGGATTGCAATTTTTTTCTGCCACCTTTATCTTATTTGCCCTTAATAATCCACTTTCATGTTATTGTTGCCCTTCTTAAAATGGGTGTTTTTGGAGTTTCATATATATACAAAATTATTATCGATATATTTGGATATGAGATATGTCATTTGAATGCTACTTGACACATCAAAGTCATATTGTCAATCAACAAAATTTATCTTGTTTATCCGTGAAATTGATTTCTTCCCTGTGGCTTTGTTCCAGTGGCATAGCCATGTGTCGAAATACGTTGATGAATAATAGGACAATACTTTAGCTACATGTCGGTGTCTAGTTATCTTTTTACATGTTGACATTAGAACGTCAACCAAGAGAGATAAAATAAAAATTCTCATTTTCTACCTTTATCTCTCTTAGTTGTCAAGATTTTAACTCCTTGCCCACATTGTTACGAAACCAAGTATTTTGTTCAAAATTTAATAATATGTTTATTTTTCATTAATAAATTTTAACATTTTTTTAAAGTACTGAGAAAATTCGACCAATCACAAATTGCCACGTCATTATTTAAAATTAATGACGAAATTACAAATAATTAAATTTGGGACCAATTATAAATTGTCATGTGTCTCAAATTTAATTTGGAGACAAAGTTGGTCAATTATAAGTTTATAGAGCCAAATTTCTATTTGATCAATTAATTAAAATTAAATTAGTTTGATCAAATTAATTAATTTGACCAATTAATTAAAAATAATAATTATTTGGATCAAATTTGTGTCTTTTGAATAGTTGGGTCATATGGTTTTGGGTCAAATATGAACCAGACCCAAGACTAAATAGTTGAGCCCAAAACCAATAAAGCCTAAACCCAAGTTGTTGCCCAAAAGTCACCCGGACCCATCCAGCGAGAACTCTATAAATAGAGGGGTTCTCTTTCATTTTCTGGTGGGGAGAATTTTAAAGCTCTCAGCCAGAGTCAGAGAATTCAGAGAAACTCCATCAAGACTTCCCTTCAAGACCTAGAAGACTTCAACAATCCTTGAAGACCAAAGATTTTTCAAGACTTCTAGAAGACTGAAGACTCTTCGAGACTAGAAGACTTCAACAATCCTTGAAGATCAAACACGTACTCTTCAAAACTTCAAGACCCCAAGACTTCTTGAAGACTGAAGACCCTTCAAGACTAGAAGACTTCAACAATCCTTGAAGACCAAAGACTCTTCAAGACTTCAAGACCCCAAGACTTCTTGAAGACTGAAGACCCTTCAAGGCTAGAAGACTTCAACAATCATTAAAGACCAAAGACTTTTCAAGACTTCTTGAAGACTAAAGACCCTTCAAGACTAGAAGCCTTCGACAATCCTTGAAGACTAAAGACTCTTCAAGATTCCAAGACTTCAAAAGCTCAAAGAATCAATTGAAGCTTCAGACTCGAGAACAAGCGCTACAACCCTCGAGTAAAACACAATCACACACAAGAGAGAAAATCAGAGGATTAAAGTTAAAGATTGTACACCCACACGCATATTACATCAATACAAATATATTGTTTATTCCACGTGTCTCCATCTCCGAAGTTACGTGTGAACAGTACCTAAATAAGAAATTTTAATACATTAACGGTAAAATTAGAGAATTTCAAAATATTAAGAACAAGTTGATAAATCACTTTAAAGAATAGAAATAATTCGATATATTTAGCTTTTAGAATATTATGTGACAAGTGAAAGAAGAGAATCTAAACTTGCAATCATAAGAGAGACATTGATACTTAACCAATTAGTATATTTGTAGAAGAGATTTACTTAAGATTAAATGTATATAGTTTGTTTCTTGAAGTAGGTTTAATATTTACATTATATTATAGATAAGGGTAGCACACTTTCATGGACTCCCTTGAAGCCAATCTCAACGTCACGCATCAAGTCGTGTGGTAATAAAACTTCTCAACCTGACTCATGGACCTCAAAAGCTAAGGAATCATTCGACCTATCGAGCTTGGTCCTACTCCGAGGTGACCACTTCTATTTCGAAATTTTCACTGTCATGTCAAGTATGGATATATATGCCAGCAGACATTAAGGAACTCTATAAATATTGGAACACATTCCCTACCAAAATATGAAACCATATCTTAGTTCAACTCAACACCACTTCAATCTAAACACTTACTTGAACATCAAAGAGTGTATGGGGTAAAACACCCAGTGTGAGTTTCTTTGTTTCAGGTTAGCTCGACTCTTCATCTTGTCACCTTATATTCTTCTACCTACATTGGACATGTGATCAAATTCTTGCATCAACACATTCTATTATGAATATTTAGAAATATTTAATTTTATCTTTTATATGTCATTTGTTTTATTTTGGGAAAACTATACTTTTGATCCTTAAGATTTGATTTAGGTTTCATTTTGGTCTCTAAGTTTGAAAACGCGACATTTTGGTCCCTAAGGTTTGGATTTTGTTTCATTTTGGTCCCTCCGTCCAATTTTCTGTTAATTACTATCGGATTGTTGACATGACACTATTTTTTTAATTAAAAATTTGTTTTTTTTTTTATTTTTAAATATTTTTTTCTTTATCTTCTTTCTTCTTCTTCATAGTCTTCTTCTTTTAACCCTAATGATCGATCTCCTCCATTGTCACTGGTGACTGATAGCACGCATAGCGAGCTATTTTTCCCGGGTAATTTTAGTTAGTCTTTGAGTATTATTTGTTCAAATTATGCACTTTAATGTTTATTTTGTACAAAATTGAGTTTTGACATGAAATTGAGAAATTGGAGTTGATTGTAAAAGGGTTTCAAGAGATTGACCCTAAAAGAAATTCTCAAACCTCAATGACAAAGTGAAAGAATTGGGCAGTATCTATTTTCTGTACTCTGAATGTTTACAAAACTGAATTTAAATACAAATTGGGAGCTTGACTTGAGAAGTAAAAAATTTAAATATAAATGGAAATATACAAGAGAATAAATAAGGTATGAATAGTATCATGCAATCAATCTTCTCCAACGGTAGGGAGAAGATTATGGATATGGAAGACTTACTGAATTGGGTGTAATTTGATGTAATCCACGACAGTTTTGAATAGAGTATATTTGGTTGGGATTTTCCTTAATTCATGGAGGATTGGGTGCAATTGAGCTAGATGGATTGAGGTGTAATTCCTCAATTGTCCTTTCAGATTGAGTGTTCGGGACCTAAAGGAGAGCAAAAGAAATGAAAAAAAAAATCAAAGTTGAAGCTTAACAAAAGTGGCAAACCCGAGAGGTAGCATCAAGGCACTGCCTCCTTAGCGTCTCGACGCGACACAACTTCCTTTCTTTGATTAGGGCAGTAAACAGGATAGCGTCGCGATGCTGTCCCATAGCGTCTCGACACTGTCGGCAGATTATCTATAAATACATCCTTATCCTCCACGACCAAGGGGAGTTGAATTTGGGAGTTTTTAGACCTAAAATCGATTGGATACCTACTGTTATAGGTGATTTTGGACCATTCGGATGTACAAGGAGCTAACGAGGACAACCGGGCAGAAATAGGACTGGGAGATGGACCCCAGAGGTGAAACCGGCAAGTGGAACAGGCCAAGACCGAAGGGGTCGAGCTTTTGGCCCAACCCTCGGCCCGCTTGCGCGGGCCGAGTCCCTCTGACTCCGTTTGGTCCCTGCAGCCTTTAGCCAGCCCGGTTCCGCCTGGTTTGTCCCGAAACGCCTCCGAAATCCTAAAAACCCTAGGAGCATAAGCAAGTATTTATACCCCCTCTTTGCCACTGAAGAAGGGGACCCGAACTCTATTCTCTACTGACTCACTCTTGCTCTCTAGCCCTCCTACTTTCATTTTCTGACTTAAGCATCGGAGGCGGTGTGGCTAGCACCACACCAGTGTGCAGGTTTTCCGTTTTGCAGGCCACGTCTTCCCCCTCATCTACAAATTTACCGTTGGTGGCACGTGAAGGTCAGGTGAGTTCCCTCTGACCAAATTTGACCATCAACAGTTGTCGCCATCTGTGGGGAAGAAAGCTTGCTAAATCTGCACATCGGTCGTTTAATGAGTAAGAGGATGGAAAAAGGGACACGAGAATCCAAACCTAAAACCTTCTGAAAATAACCATCAACCGTAGAAATCGAAAGAAGAGTTATGCGCAAAGGACTCCAAGACGAACAACGACTACCAGATGAACAGTGCGAAGGCTGAGGCCGAGGCCGACCAGGTAGAGGCCGACCAGAGATGTTCATCCAGTCAGATTAAGAGGAAACCCCACAAAAGATCATAACCATCTTTGGAGGTCAAATCAAAAGCAAATACAAGTCTTAACAAGATCGAAGGCACCAGGAAAAGAAGCTAGTCGAAGAGTTTGAAGCCACTCCATCAACATCCAAAACTAGGCCAACGAATGCGGGAACAAGACTGGGGGCTAAGAGGAAGAAGCTATCAGGCTGAGGCCAACCCTAAGCTAAGGTCATCCTTGGGCCGAGGTCGAGGCCGACCTTTCAAAGCCTCAAAAGTGTCCCCACGATCACGTAATCAATGCAAATTTGATTACCAACGCAAGCACACAAGATGAGATCAAGATTGAAGCAAAAGGAGCCAGATATGGAAGACGACAGATCGCTCGAGGCCAATGTTGAAATCAACCCCAGATATGACTGAGGCCGAGGCCGACCCCAGATATGACTGAGGCCGAGGCCGACCATAGCCATCCTGTTATTGCAAACGAGATTGAACACCTGCGAGCCTATAGAGCCCACGCATACATGCGAGCCTATGGAGTCCACGCTTACATGCGAGCCCACAGAGCCCACGCCTACATACGAGCCTAAGCTTTTCAGCTTAGTGTCCACGCCTACATGCAAGCCTAGGCTTTTCAGCTTAGCGCCCACGCCTACATGCGAGCCTATGGAGCCCACGCTTACATGCGAGCCCATAGAGCCCATGCCTACATGCGAGCCTAAGCTTTTCAGCTTAGTGTCCACGCTCAACATGCGAGCCTAAGCTTACTGCTTAGAGCCCACGCCTATATGCGAGCTTGGGCCCCTGGGTATACCTCGCCTCATCTAGATTCGAGATCATGCGAGCCTGGACTATCGAGTCTACCTCGTCTCATCTAGCTTGAGCCCATCACCTTTGTGAGCCTGGACCACCGAGTCTACCTCGCCTCACCCAGATTCGAGATTACGTGGGCCTAGACCAACGAGTCTACCTCACCTCATCTGGCTTGAGCATCTTCACACCAGGCGAGTCTGGACTACCGAGTCTACCTCGCCTCATCCAGATTGAGACTATGTGAGCCTGGACCACCGAGTCTACCTCACCTCATATGGCTTGAGCCCATCACTTATTGCGAGCCTAGACCCACAGGTCTACCTCGCCTCATCCAGACATGAGATTATGTGAGCCTGGACCACGGGTCTACCACACCTCATCTAGTTTGAGCCCGTCACGCGAGCCTGGACTACCAAGTCTACCTCGCATCATCTGGATATGGGGATTGCACGAGCGTGGACCACCAAGCTCACCTTGCCAACCAGGTCGAGGCCGACCAAGTCGAGGTCGACCCTAAACTTTAAAAGGTATTCTCCTCTACTTAACTATGTTTTATGTTTAAATGAAGCTTTACTTTAGATAGGGGGCTACAAAGGGGATATGCACTCCCTATTAAACAAAAAGCAAGTAACAGGGGATATGCACTCCCTATTAAACAAAAGGCACACTGGCTTAACATGTTTAACTAAAACTTACATGTTCTAGGCTTATTTCATCATTATTTTCCTATAAGGACTAACTAATGAATGCAAGGAGCAAAGTTTTAGGCTCACAGGGGCATGAGGCCGAGGCCGACCCTAGCCTCTTCCTTCATTATTCTTTTGCAGAAATTAACCTTTCAATGTAGGATTATGAAATCTTCTGTTTTTTACTCGTGGATAAGCCCTAAACCCTGGATCTGTTGTGCTCGACCTTTTCCCGAGGTCGAGGCCGACCAGAGCCATTTTTGTAATCTCTCACTCTTCTCATTTCCATCTCACCTAACCCCTATCAGAGAGTTTTCTATTTTTTTCTATTTCTATCCCATCATGCAGGATAACAACGAATCCACACATAGGTCAGCACAAGACAAAGATCATTACTCTTAAATCGGGCTTAAGGAGCTCAACCTATAGCAATAAGTCACCCTGAATCCCAATTCAAGAGTGGGGGCTTAATGTTATTGGTGATTTTGGACCACTCCGATGCACAAGGAGCTGACGAGGACAACCAGACAGAAATAGGGCTGGGAGATGGACCCCAGAGGTGAAACCGACAAGTGGAACGGGCCAAGACCGAAGGGGTCGAGCTTTTGGCCCGATCCCCTACTCGGCCTGGGCAGAGGCCGAGTCCTTCTGACTCCGTTCGGTCCCTGCAGCCTCTAGTCGCCCCGGTTCTGCCTGGTTTGTCTCGAAACGCCTCTAAAATCCTAAAAATCCTAGGAGCATGATCAAGTATGTATACCTCTCTTCGTCACTGAAGAAGGGGACCCGAACTCTATTCTCTACTGACTTCACTCTTGCTCTCTAGCCCTCCTACTTTCGTTTTCTGACTTAAGCATCGGAGGCGGTGTGGCTAGCACCACACCGGTGCGCAAGTTTTCCGTTTTGTAGACCACGTCTTTCCCCTCATCTACAAATTTACCGTTGGTGGCACGAGAATGTCAGGTGAGTTCCCTCTGACCAAATTTAACCATCAACACCTACTATGGGAGCTGAAGCAAGGCCAAGGAGCGGGAATCACTCAAGAACGTGTGGAGATCGTGACGGGGACGTGCGGTTTTTGGCGGAATTGAGTTTTTCCTTAACTTTACCTTATCTCTAGTTAGTTTTTTTTTTTTTTATAGTTTTTTCATATCTAACTTATATCGTAAAGCAATGTATGAGTAGCTAGACGTGTTTCTTAGGGATTGATGTAGCCCTTTGGGCGTTGTTGAATTATTTTATGGATGTTTATTGCTTTGAACTCATTTATATGCAATTTATGATTTTAATGCTTTTAATTCACTAGTCATGAGTTAAATGATGTTTTCTCTAATTCTTTCTTGGGAGAGGGGATTTAGTTTAGATAATAAATTGCAAAAACTAGAATAATCCTAAGATTGAGAGATTTAGGATAGTTATAGAAATCGTTAAAAGGATTAGATTTAAACCATGCATGTGAATGAATCTAGATAATGATATTGGGTTGATCATATATGTGAGAATTATTTATGCTCAGGAGAGAGATAAATATGAGAGTAAATAATCCTAGATTTATAAGTTGTTGCATGTTTATACATCCATATAATTAATTCACAACCCCAATAGGTGAAATTAATTCCCTAAGGGGCCGTTCGGTTTAAGGTTTTATAGATGCCTGAGAATAAAGGATGCATGGGAATACTAGGCCTGGGAATAAGATTGCTGGGAATCAAAGATATTTGTGTGTTTGGTTGTGCATGAGAATGTCATCAGAATTTTATGAGAACGAATTATGTCTGTATTTATTTTTTAGAATCAATCATGTAAATTTTATGTAATTATAATACATTAATCAATAAAATAATCAAAATTAATTCAAAGTATTAATAAAAATTAATGAATTGATAATCATGAAATAATTTTAATTGGATAAACTATGTTAATTTAATTAACTAAAATTATTTAATTAATTTTTTTAATAAATATCCTTAACTACAATGATTTAATATATTTGTATCCATAAAATTAATTAGATAAATATTTTAATAATAATATGATTATTTATTTATTTTAAAGAAATAAAAAATAATAATTAATTGATTATAAATAATCAATAAGTAATTAATTATAATTATTGAAAAATGAATTTTTATACTAAATTAATTTAAATAATTTTAATTCAATAATTAAATATATTTTCAATAGTGTTAACTAATTAATTATAATTTTAGTAAATATGTAATTGCATCCATTTTATAAACTTGGACTAAGTATTTGTTTAAAAAAACTTGAAATTCTTGACAAATTATTATTTATTTAATCTAATTAAATAATTTATTATATTATTTTTTAATTTAGCATCCATTAATTAATTAAATATATTCAAAATAAAATTGCATATAAAAATAAAAAAGATGAGATGGGTAAAGAGAAAACTCATGCTTTTGCAAGGGCATAGAAAGCCCTTGCCTATGGGCATAAATGATGTCTGGGAATGTTTTATTCCCAGGGGCCCACGATAGAAACATTGAAACAAACAAGGGTATCAGAAACTCTTACCCATTTCCATCTCCAAAACCCTACACCAAACGACCCCTAAGAGTTTTCTCCATTTGAATTTCATATTTTTTAGCTTTTGTATCTTGATCTTTCATTATCACTAAGTTTAGATCTCTAAATAAAATTGGACAAAAATATTCGCGGTAATTAATTTGGCTAGAAACCCAATCCAGAGAACGACACTCGTTTAATCACGAAAACACTGTATTATTAAAACTTGACTCGTACGCTTGTGGTAGGAAAAAATTCCACATCAATGACAACCTTCGGCGGTCACCGCCGCCGCCAAGCAACCACTTCTGACGATCGTCACCGATGTTGATGGCAGATCTGATGAAAATTTCGATGACCACCACTAGAAAACCGCCAGTGAACAAACTTTTTTTCATTTTTTTCTTCTTTCTTCTTATTTTCATTTCCAAAAAAAAAAAAAAAGAAATAGAAGAAAAGAAAGAAAAAAGAGGTGAAAAAATTTCGGTTGCCAAAATTTTCGCTAGAATTGTCGCCAGCGATGACAACGATCATCGAAGGTGGTCACAACGGCAATGGAGGTGGCTGACCATTAGGGCTAGAAGAAGAAGATCAGGAAAAAGAACAAAGAAGATGATGATGAAAAAGAGGAAAGAAGAAAAAAAAATATAAAGAATAAAATATTATTTAAAATATAATTTTATTTTAAAATAAATTTTTTAATAAAGAAAAATAGTGCCACACGTCGGCAATTCATTAGT
The DNA here is from genome assembly GCA_036850905.1 of Luffa acutangula. NCBI lineage: Eukaryota > Viridiplantae > Streptophyta > Magnoliopsida > Cucurbitales > Cucurbitaceae > Luffa > Luffa acutangula. The sequence continues at coordinate 37,682,382 of CM072094.1, read as the reverse complement.
AATTAATGGAAAATTAGACGGAGGGATCAAAATGAAATGAAATCCAAACCTCAAGGATCAAAATGTCGAGTTTTCAAACTTAGGGTCCAAAATGAAACCTAATCCAAATCTCAGGGACCAAAAGTGTATTTTCCCCAAAAAAAAAAAAACAAATGACATATAAAAGGTAAAATTAATTATTTCTAAATATTCATAAATAGAATGTGTTGATGCAAGAATTTGATCACATGTCCATGTAGGTAGAAGAATATAAGATGACGAGACGAAGAGTCAAGCTAACCTAAAACAAAGAAACTCACCCGGGGTGAATTACCCCTTACACACTTTGTTAAGCATTAATGTCTCCTCCTATGACATTTTTTATTATTATTTTTTTGAAATAAAACTTCATTAATACGAAAAGGAAACAGGTACAATGATATCATCCCCAATTAATGAGGCAAACCACTCAGGGATAAATGAATCCCTGCCCCAAAAAAAGCCTTCCAGAGAAGAAGACGCACAAAAAAAAGACGGCCAACACAGACCACCTTCGACATCGGACGGCAAAAGGAACTGCGGCGCAAAACCTACCGCTGACCGCATAAGAAGATACACGATTTGATTACCCTTTCTAGGGCATTTAGCAAACGAAACCACCCCAGATTGATTCGCCAGGGAGACCACCTCATTCACGATCAGAGCTGTGTTTGAGATGTCGATCGATTCGAAATTGAGAAGCTTGATTACCTCCGTTGCATCTGACTCAACAAGCAAAGGTAACCTGCTACTGCTATTAGAAACATTGAACATTTTGAGACCTTCCTTGATGGTCAGGGCTTCGAGAGACTTAATTAGCCATTTTCGCCCAATTTGCTTGCAGCCCGCCTCCACCAGAGACCCTGAGGAATCACGCACAATCCACCTGATTCCTCCAATGCCCCTATCTTCGTTCCAAGAGGCATCGACATTCAACTTCAAGCAATTGACGGGAGGGGGGGTCCAGACTTTGTGATTACTGAGGCTCTCTGCTCTGGAAATCAGTAGGTTAGACACTCTTCTCTTATGCTCTTCCAGATTCCTTTTGATCCACCATTCTAGCTTGATAGAGTTGAATTTCTCCTTCGAGATTGAAGTTTTGTTTCTGAAGTTCCAAATTGACCAAAGAGCTATTGCTACCCGTTCCAACTCTTCTCTGTCAATCCTGCTAGCCATCTCGTCCCAACAGTCCAACATATCCGCTCGCCTCCTTTAAATTTCCAAAGAAGCCATAAGATTAGGGAAGATCTTTTGCCAAACTCTCCTAACCTGCTTGCATCTCCAGAATAAATGGATGGCATCTGCCCTCGAGCACCTGCAAAAAGCACACACCGGATCAATGTCTACTCCTTTGTTAAGAAGGTTAATTTTAGTGGGAATTAGGTTTTTTGTAATTCTCCAGACACCAATCTTGGTCTTTGGGAGGATATTGAGATTCCAAAAGCCTTTCCATCTCGCTGATAGAGCCTGATCGTTGGATACAGAGCAATCTTTCTCACTTAGAATGTTAGTAGCCAAATGGTACGCGCTTTTCACGCTAAAAACACCTTTAGCCTCTTCATTCCAGATGATTTCATCCAAATTAACATTGTTTCGCCCTAAAGGAATAGTTAGGATATCCTCTGCATCCAAAGGAGAGAAAAGGCTTTTGATGATATGCTCGTTCCAATCCCCTGAAGGCTGAATCATGATGTGGAATTTTCCTACCACAAGCGCACGGGTCAAGTAATAATATAGTGAATGTAATTCGAATGTCGTCCTCTGGATTGGATTTTTAAGCAAATCAAGTATTGTGAATTATCTTGCTCAATTTTATTTAGGGAACACAATGTGATGATTGAATGATATGAAAACTAAATCAAAACAAGTAAAAAGTGGAAATTCAATTGGGAAAAATACTTAGGGAATTGATTTCGCCGATTTAGTCTAGGATTGATTTTAAGGAGTAAGTTATTATGCACAATGGAATTATGAGCCAAAGACCCTTTAATCACAACTACCTCTCCCGAGTATAATTGATTCTCATGCAAATTAACCAACTTGATATCCCTATCTAAGTTTATTAATATGCAAGGAAATGAGATCTTTTGACCAATTCTAAAATTAATCTAAAACCGTCACGAATTAGAAAATAAACTTTAGTCATGCAATCTTGAGTAAGTCTATATTAAATCCCCTCTCCCGAGCTAGATTCAAAACTTAAATCATTCAACTAATGGCCAATTAATTGAAAGCATTACATCAAGATTACAAACATAATAAACATTGCACAACTTAAACCATAAATCAATTCATACATAAAATCAACTACATCAATCCCTAAGCTATGAGTTTAGCTACTCATGAATGGAATTACAAGCTCGACTAAACATAATAAAGCCATAAAATCTAACTAAAGAAAAGGAAAGGGAAAAGAAAACTCAATGTAGGCCGAGACCGAACGTCCCCGTCACGATCCCCACGAATAATGGGTTGATTTCCACTTTTCTCCCTTTGTTTCAGCCTCCAAAGTCTTAATTTTGTCCTCTTTTACGGCTCCAAAAAGTCCCAAAACGAATTTCCCCAAAACCTAGCGGCAAATATGCTTTTATTCTGTTTTTTCGTCATAGCGTCGAGACGCTACAGACAATGTCGCGACGCTGTCGCGATCCGCAATTTTGGAAAATTTGTCTATAGTGTCGCGATGCTATGAATTTTTTTTTTTAGGTAGAAAACTCCATTTGACTCCAATTGCTGAATTAAGCTTCAAACACGTACTTCCTACAGATAAAACATAAAATGCATAAATTTGGGCAAATAATTATAAAAGGCTAGCTTAATTAATCAGAGAAAAATAGCTAGCTATGCTCGCTATCAAATCAAAACCTCAACTTTCCTCCCCTTCAAATCAGGGGGAACAAACAAAGGATATCTCTGTCCTGCTCTAGGCAGCCAAGGATCATTATCAATGTAAACGTGTTTTCCATTCCCTACTCGCCATCTCAACTGGAGTCTTCTATTATAAAAAAGAAGTGTTAAAATTTCGTAATTTCAATTACCAATGTAGCCCTTAACTTTCTGTGTGTGTCAATTTGGTCCTTAAACATTAATAAATGTTAAATAGGTACTCGAACTTTCAATTTTGTGTCTAATAATTTCTTAAACTCTAAAATGTATCCAACAGGCCCTCAAACTTTCGTTTTTGTGTCCAATAGGTCCTTCAAATCTCAATTTTGTGTCTAACAAGTCTTTGACCTATTCGACATTTTTCAAAATTCACAAGCCTATTAGATACAAAATTGAAAGTTTAGGATCTCAATTAGGCATAAAACTCAATCTTATATAAAATAGATTGGTTAATTTTTAAAAATCTCAAATATATCGGGAACCTAACTAGACATAAAATTGAAAGCTCAATGACCTATTAGACATTTTTAAAGTTCATGGACCAATTAGACACAAATTTCAAAGTTTAGAAACATATTAGACACTTCTTAAAGTTGCCCCAAATTAATACAATTCGAAAAGTTGAAGGACTAAACTTGTAATTTAACCAATTTGGTAACAAAAAGTTGACCGGACATCTGAAACAATTATTTTATTAACCCACATGGAAATATAGATTCCATGAATCAATAGACCAGAAAGATTTTAGGTAGCAACATTAAGAAAACAATAATTTTATTTTGAAAGGAATAAAACAATAATTTTTTTTTGAAATTAGGAATAAAACAATAATTTAATAAAACATTGATTCGGTGTTAAGAAAATGTGTAGAGAAGAACTTGATTTTGAAAGAGAAGAACCAAATAGAAAATTAGCTAAGAAATCAGATACTACATTTTAGTAATCAACTTATTAAAAATTTGGTTGTAATAAATGAGAAAATGATAAAAAGAAGAAAAAAGGAAAAAGAGATAGTTGCATGAGTATGAAGTTTAGCAGACATCAGCATCCCATAATTTATCGAGCAGCAGCAGCGGCAGCTTTGGGCATACATACATATTAGTTATTACATACATAGCACTCTTCCCCGTAAGCCCTACTTTTCTCTGCCATTTTTATTCCACACACACATATCTCCCTTTTTCACATTATATATATATATAGATATTAATTTCCTTTTAAGAGTGAGAAACGGATAATTCTTCTAGAAAGGGAGAGAGAGAGAAAAAAAAAAAAAGTTAAAAGTGTGGGCATGGGATAAGAAATCTCGACCATTGAAAATGTGCACGTTTATTTAGGTCTATTCGATAAATATTTGGTTTTTGGTATTTAAAAATTATGTTTATTTTAATGATAATGTTTATATTTTGTTAAGGTTTAAGAACACGCACGAACAAGTTTTTGAAAACTTTTTTTTTTTAATTTATAAAATTTGACTTGTTGTTTTTGAGAACATATAGGTGTAAGTATTTAAAAAACAAATAGTTTGTTTGGTAGGCAATTCGAGGATTCTATTTTATGTATTCAGATTCACTAAATTCAGTGAATGTGCAATTAGCATATGTATTTTTTAAAATTTTTTAAAATTGTTTTTGGATTTTGTAATTCAAATAGTTTGAAATTCTGGAAACAATTTTTTTTTTTTTTTTTTTTATGTTTTCAGTGTATTGAGATTTTAAATTTGAAATTTTAAAATGCATAATTCAATAAAAAAAAAAAAGACAAAAAAAAAACTTTAATAAACATGGTATTTCATGTTACAAACTCAACTTATTTTTGTTAAATTAAAATACATATAATATAATATATTATAAATTATATGATATTGTAAACTAATAATTATACATATAACATGTTTATAAATTAATTAATAATAGTTTATATTTACCAAAGCGAGCTTAGCTTAGCGGTAATTGACATATACTCTCGATCAAGAGGTCAGAGGTTTGAATTCCCCCATCCCAAATGTTGAGGATAACTATAACTAGTTTATGGTTTATAAATATGTAAATATATTTGAAAACACATTTTAAACCTTTGTTAAATTGAGATTAAATTTCTAAATCTGCTGCCAAACACATATTTGGAAACGTGAAAAACAACCATATTTTCATTCAATCCATTGTTTTCAAATTTCTGTTTTCAGATCACCAACTAAAGATTTTCATTTTTGTTCTAGTTTATTATATTTCATTTGTTGTTTATTTTTTTCTTTGTAAAGAAAAACATATATATGTTTCTAAAAAAAAAAAAAAACATATATCTGTGTTTGAAAAAAGAAATCGAAACGAATTTGTTAACTACTTCTTTTCCTTTTTTCTTATTCTCATTATTATTTTGAATTATAAAAGTAAAATTTTTATATGAAAAAATTATTTATGTTATATTTATTTTTTAATATCTGTTATGCATTTTATTGACAAATTATGCAAAGATGTCTTCATTATATAGAACTCAATCATGACCGTCTTTACCACTAATATGATCACAGATAAATTGAATATAGAATAATGATTACGACAGAAATAATTTCAAGAATGATAAAATAATATTTTATATATTTTTTGGAAAAATTTAGAAACGAAATTAAAAAACAACAAACTTGATTTTGTCAAGAAACAAGTTTGAAGAAATTGTAGATAAAAGAAATAGATGTGAAGTGAAGTGAAGTTGTTGTGTGTTGGGGACTGCATTTTGATTTATCATTTGTACTGCACATTCTGTACGCTACCTACCCCTGCTTTTCCCCCAACACTCCAAGCCACAATATAATATTCCATTACAATTTTTGTCCTTACTTTGTTTTTTTTTTTTTCTAGTTCAACAACATTTTGAGGATGGGGAGGTTCCAACCTTTATTTCTCTTAGTTGATAGTACATGCTAATTACTACTGAGCTATATTCGTTTTGACAATTATAACTCTAGTCATGAACTTCGAAGATTGTATCAATTTGATCTCTGAACTTAAAAGATGTAATAGGTTCTCGAACTTTTAATTTTGTGTCCAATAGGTTGAAACAATTGCGTGGATGACCCATTTTGAGAGGCCAAAATGAAAAATGTCCTGCCTTTTCAGAATAAGGATATATGCCCTTTTGCTTACGTCATCATCCTAGCAAAATTATCATTTTACTCTCTATATGAAAACACACATTTAAGACATTTAAGAGCGAGATCGAGAGCGAAATTGGAGAGAGAAATTAGAGGGAGAGTAAGAGATTGGAGGGAGAAATTGGAGAGAGAGAGCGAGAAGCGAGAGCGTGAGAGTGAGAGTGAGAGCGAGAGCGAGATTGGAGAGGGAGCAAGAGATTGGAGAGAGAAATTGGAGAAAGAGTGAGAGATTGGAGAGAGAAATTGGAGAGAGAGCGAGAGTAGTGAAAGGGAGCGAGATTAGATTAGAGAGTAAAATGGTAATTTTACTAGGATGCTAACACAAGCAAAATGACATATATCCTTATTTTGAAAATGTGAGACATTTATCATTTTTGCCTATTTTAGAAGGTCATCCGTACAAAAATCCCCAATAGGTTCTTGAACTTTAAAAAATGTCATAGGTCCTTAACCTTTCACTTTTGTATTCAATAGGTCTCTCAATTTAAATGAGATTTTTGTACGGATGACCCTCTAAAATAAGCAGAAATGATAAATGTCTCACCTTTTCAAAACAAGGATATATGCTTTTTTGCTTGCGTCAGCATCCTAGTAAAATTACCATTTTACTATATACTCTAACCTCATTCTCTCTCGCTACTCTCTCTAGCTTCTCGCTCTCTCTCCAATTTCTCTCTCTCTCCCCAATCTCGCTCTTGCTTCTTGCTTCTCGCTCTCACTCTCACTCTCACTCTCTCTCTCCAATTTCTTCCTCCAATCTCTTACTCTCTCTCTAATTTCTCTATCCAATCTCTTGCTCCATCGCCAATCTCGCTCTTGCTCCAACATCTCGCTCTTAAATGCCTTAAATGTCCATTTTCATATAGAGAGAGAGTAAAATGGTAATTTTGTTAGGATGCATGATGACGTAAGCAAAATGACATATATCCTTATTTGGAAAAGGTAGAACATTTTTCATTTTGGCATCTCAAAATGGGTCATCCACGCAATTATCTCAATTTAAATTTCGTGTCTAATAAATCTTTCACCCATTCAACATTATATTTTTTAAAATTTACAAGCCTATTATATACAAAATTGGAAGTTTAGAGTCCCAATAGACATAAACTCAATTTTCATATCTAATAGATTGTTTAATTTTTAAAAATCTCAAATGTGTCATAAACTTATTAGACCCAAAATTAAAAGTTCAGTGATCTATTAGATATCTTTTAAAGTTCAGGGACCAAATTGATACAACTCTCAACGTTCAGGGACTAAACTTGTAATTTAACCTAATCTCTCCCACCACTTTCATTTTCCCTTCCCCTCAATCATTTTTATTCTTTTATTATTTACCTTTCTCAGTTTTATTTCATATATGTAAAATGATTTAAATCCATGAACTTTTTCCATGCTTTGTCTTGGGGTTTTAATTAACCCTGGATTTTATTGGAAGAAAAACAAAGTGATGCATAATCCATATATGACATGGGTTTATGTATGACACATGTGATTAAATAGTCATATTATGAGATAAACAAATTCAAATTAGAAGGAAAAGAAGTCACTTAACGAACTAGGTTACACAAGTCTAATGCCACATGCATATTGGAGCATGTTTTTCATGGGAAAATTTATGGTACCATAGAGGTATAAAGAGTTTTTATATAACTTTAATTCATTGGAAGTCATAGTTAGTACCATTTAAGAATTGTGTGGAGTTAGGAAAGCACAAAGAACGAAAACAATGCTTAAGAGAGCTTTCTCAGTATTATTATCTTGCTCAATGAATTACACCTTCTTAGGACAAACAATAAATAGAAGAGAAGGCTAACAAATAAAGATTCTCTACCAATATACAGAGGCCACGTATATACAAGACAAAATAGAAATAACAGAAGAGGACTGCTATGAAACGGTGACGTATTGGGCTTGGGATAAACCATCAGAATTACCACAGTGAATATTTGTCCTAACATCCCCCCTCAAACGAGAGGGTGAAAGAGTCACACCGAGTTTGGACCGAAGAGCAGTAAACGAGGCCTCAGACAATGGTTTAGTAAGAGCATCTGCCAGTTGATCCGAGGAAGGAACGTACCGAACGTCTATAGCCTTGGAGAGTACCTTCTCACGAACAAAATGAACATCTAATTCAACATGCTTGCTGCGGGAGTGAAAAACTGGGTTCTGAGCTAATGATATAGCACTTGTACTGTCGCACCATACAATAGGTGTATCAATTGAGCAGAGACGGAATTCCTGAAGAAGGGATTGAAGCCATGAGACCTCAGCAGTGGTCTGTGCAAGGGCCCGATACTCAGACTCCGCTTTGGACCTTGCCACAACACTTTGCTTCTTTGAGGACCAGGATACAAGAGAGCCTCCCAAGAGATATGCAGTGAGCAGCGATTGACCGTCGATCATCCACACAGCATGCCCAATCAGCATCTGTATATGCTACCAAGGACAGATCATGAGACGTTTTGGGTAAAAACAGGCCATAATCCAAAGTACCTTTTAAATATCGAAGTACACGTTTGACACCCTGCCAATGGACATCAGTCGGGCGTTGAATGAACTGACTCAACTTATTAACAATAAAGGAGATATCTGGACGTGTGTTTGAAAGGTACTGAAGTGCCCCGAGCACACTGCGGTATAAAGAAGGGTCGGACATAGGAGCACCATCAAAGGCAGAGAACTTTCTGCTCGAAACCGCTGGAGTAGAACATGGCTTGAGATGCAACATACCAGTCCTGGATAGCAAATCATTGATATATTTTGTTTGGAGTAAAAACATACCAGCAGTTGTACGAACAACTTCAACACTAAGATAATAGCTTAGAGGGCCTAAGTCCTTGAGAGAGAAAACATCATTCAACCGTTTGACAAATGCAGCAATAAATTCCTCACAATCACCTGTTACTAGTATATCATCAACGTAGATCAGTAGTAATATTACCATGTTTGAGTTGGAGAAGAAAAATACCGAATTATCCGCTCGAGAATTAAGGAAACCCCACTCAAGCAAAGTAGTACGAAGACGGTCATATCATGCCCTTGGTGCCTGCCTTAGACCATACAAGGCTTTATCCAACTTACACACATGAGACGGATAGGCCGGATTTACAAAACCCTCAGGTTGCTTCATGAAAACATCCTCAGAAAGCCTACCATTGAGGAAGGCATTATTAACATCCAATTGTCGAATGGGCCATCCTTTTGCAACAGCCATAACCAAAATAACTCGGATTGTAGGGGCTTTAACCACCGGACTGAAGGTCTCATGAAAATCAATTCCAGGAACTTGGTGAAATCCCTTGGCCACCAACCGGGCCTTGCATCTGTCAAGAGATCCATCCGAGTGGCGTTTGACTTTGAAGACCCACTTGCTGCCAACCAAATTAACATTCGGAGGTTGAGGAACCAAGTGCCATGTATTGTTTCGGCAAAGAGCATCCATCTCAGCCTCCATAGCTGTTTTCCAGAGAGGGGACACAAGAGCTTCCTTCACAGAAATAGGTTCACAAACAATGTTGGATTCAGTAGAAGAGGTAAGGAAAGCACCCCAGTTCTTCGGGCGAAAAATCCCACTCTTTGCCCTTGTTTGCATAGGATGAGTAGATTGACACTGATTTTGATCATTGGCGCAAGGAGCTACTGCTAAAGAATCAACAGAATCACAAACATCAGCAGTCACAAGAGGCTCATCAACTATAACATCATGATGAGATAATACCGAGTCAGTAGGCATGACAACAGGTAAAGCAGTCGAGACAAGGTGAACAGGTGGAGAGGCACTTACCGATGCACTTGTGGCAGGGAGCAAAGTATCATAAGAGGAAGAGCCAACTGGAAACTCAAAAGAATGATCCCGACCAGGTAAAGAGGTTGAGGTTGAAGGTAAAGATGAGGAAGAAGAGGCAGGAGACTGTGTAGGAAAGGGAAGCCAGTGAATCACGACCTCAGAGGTTAGAGAAGGAGATTGAGTTTCAAGAAAACCAGACTTGAAGGGAAACTCATCCTCATTGAAAATTACATGACGAGAAATATATATTCAGCCAGTGGAACTCAAGCATTTATAGCCTTTGTGAGAGAAGCTATAGCCAAGGAAGACACATTTGGAACTATGAAATTGGAACTTATGAGCTTGATAGGGTCTTAAGCAAGGAAAACAGGCACACCCGAAGGTCTTAAGAAAAGAATAGTCCGGTTTTTGGCCAAATGCCTTTTCCCAAGGAGATAGATTGTTGAGAACCGGAGTAGGAAGCCTATTAATGAGATAAACAGCCGAGGAGAAAGCTTCCCACCAAAAACGTAAAGGTAAAGAAGATTGAGCAAGCATAGACAAACCCATTTCAACTATGTGTCTATGTTTGCGCTCAACGATGCCATTTTGTTGACTTGTGTGAGGACACGAGTGGCGAAACTCAATGCCATAAGACTTTAGGAGGGGAGAGAATGAACGAAATTCACCTCCCCAATCTGATTGAAGAATCTTAATGGTTCTTTCAAAGCGATTTTCAACAACTGATTTGAACTGCTTAAAGGAATCAATAGCCTCACTCTTGGTTTTCAAAGGATAAATGTATGTCAAGCGAGTAAAGTTGTCAACAAAGCTCACATAGTATCGATAACCAAGAGAAGATACAATTGGAGAAGGGCCCCAAACATCACAATATATGAGTTCAAGAGGTTGTTTTGCACGAAAAGTAGACGTGGAAAAGGGTAAATGATGAGATTTGCCTAGATGACAAGCATCACAAAAGGAAAGTTTCTCATTACGTTGAATGGGAAAATTACAGGCATGAATAACATTGTTAACAACCCTCTCAGAAGCATGACCTAGCCTACGATGTAATAAGGATTTGGTCAAAACAGGGGACCTAAGACCGACAACATGAAACATAGCAGCAGAATTTGATACTAGCTGAGATACATCAGGACATTTAGTACGACCAACAGACTTATTTGAGGTAAAAGCAGATAAAGGAGTGACAGAAGCAGGCTTAGGCTGAACAACAGTGGCAGAATTTGGATTTGAAGGCAGCTCGAGCTGGTAGAGACCATTCTTAAGGGTTCCGTGCAGCATCACCCTCCTTGAAGCTTTGTCCTTCACAAGGCAAGAAGAAGAGTTAAATTCAACAACAACATCATTGTCAGCAGTCAAACGAGTTATGCTAACCAAGTTTCTCTTTATATGAGGTACATGTAACATATCATTTAATTTGAGAGGCTTATGGCCAGAACCACAGGGTACTAGACTACTGCCAATATGAGCAATATTTAATCGAGTGCCATTTCCTACAACCAACGTTTCTTTACCATTGTAATTACTCTTCATACCGATATTACTAGCATCAGTAGTGACGTGATTTGTTGCCCCACTGTCAGCAAGCCATTTAGGATCATTTAGTATTTCTGGTGTAGCTATATAGGCAGAGGATCCAGCAGCTGCAGCATTCTGAGCCTGTGAGGTATTGCTGGAGGTGGCATGAGGATTGTTGAATTGTTCCTCGAACCTCATATAACAGTAGGGAGCAGAGTGGCCATATTTGCCACATAACTGACATGTTGGCTTGTTGTTCGTTCTCTGAAAACCATTACGACCACGCCCACGGCCTCTATTAGAGCCTCGATTGTTCGAGAATTGCTGTTGTTGCTGTTGCCCTCCAGATGAAGAATTCCCTCGATTGAAATTAAACGACCTTTGTCCAGATGATTGGTTAAATTGGTTGTACACAAGGTGAGCCGCGAGGTGTGGAAGCTCTTTACTGTTGGTAGGGACATCATAGCGAGCTAACGTTCCTTCAAACTGAATCAGAATTGATGCAAATTCTTGCCAGGTAGAAATATCCTTATCTTCAATTGTACAAACAATTGGGACATACTCCGAATCTAATCCAGCTAACACATAGGAAATCAAATCACTGAGAGAAATGGGATTACCGGCCAGCTGGAGATTTTCTGATGCTTGTTTCATTGTTGCTAGATACTCAATCATCTTTGTTGAGCCTTTCTTCGTATTTTGGAGGATTCCTCTGAGCTGATTAACCCTAGCCTTGCTAGTTGAACCATATACCTTCTCCAATGCCTTCCAAACTTCTCTTGAAGTAGTGAAACTTACCACATCAGCCGCAATTGCAGGTGACATTGAACCAAAAAGCCAACCGCACACAGGGCCTGATCGACAGTGACCCACTCATCGTAAAGAGGATTCGGCTCAAGTTTCTTACCAGATTCAACTGCTACTTCAATTGTCTCAGGTGGCTGGGCTTTAGTTCCCAGGACATATCCGTCCACTTTTTGACCTCGGAGAATAGCCAAAACCATTCCCCTCCATAATAGATAGTTCTTTTCGTCGAGCTTCACTGTTAGGACAGTGTTCAACGGGTGACCAAAGGACGAGCTAACCACAGCAGCTGCAGACGAAGTTGAAGCTGAGACTGCAACAGACGAGGACGACGACGATCCTTCATCTCCCATGGCGTTTGCCAAAATAGGCTCTGATACCAAGTTAGGAAAGCACAAAGAACGAAAACAATGCTTAAGAGAGCTTTCTCAGTATTATTATCTTGCTCAATGAATTACACCTTTTCAGGACAAACAATAAATAGAAGAGAAGGCTAACAAATAAAGATTCTCTACCAATATACAGAGGCCACGTATATACAAGACAAAATAGAAATAACAGAAGAGGACTGCTATGAAACGGTGACGTATTGGGCTTGGGATAAACCATCAGAATTACCACAGTGAATATTTGTCCTAACATGTGGGGTCTATAAATAAAACAATAGAATAATTTATTATATATCTAAAATATGAATGAAGTAATCATATAGTAAACATAACTCAACGGTATATATATTGGCCGAGTTCGAGAGGTTGAAATCTTAAAAAGATAATAAAAAGAAAAAAGAATGAAGTACTGAACGTACATTATAACATTCCATAAACTCAATTAAAATTATTTTGTATCTCCTAGTAATTAAGGATGATCTATTTTATCTTTGTTTTTTTTTTTCTATTAGGTAGCGCAAGGGATTTGAACCCCTCACCACTTTGGTTGAAATTACATATTTTATGTGACAGTTAAATTATATGTTCATGTCGGTGATAGACTATTTTATCTTATTAGTTTAATTTAACTTGCACTGTCAGTCGTATATATTTACAACCAAAATAAAAAATTGTATTTATTTTGAAGCCGTGAGGGAGGAGGGCCCTCCCTCCTCCCGTCGCCGGCACCGGAAAGGGAGGGAGGAGCCTCCTCCTCCTCCGAAATTCCCTTTAAAAAAAAAAGAAAAAGTAAGAGAAAGAAGAAGAAGGGAAGTAGAGAAGAAGAGAAGAAGAAGAAAAAAAAATTCCGGCGACCGCCGCCGCCGCCGCTGTTCGTCGACAACCGGCGGTGGCCGGCCACCGGAACTGAAGATGATGGGAGGGGGAAGGAAGAAGTGGGAGAGGGAAGGAAGAAGATGAGAAGGAAAAAGATGAAGAAGAAAGAGAGAAAATTTAAAAAATAATAATAAAATAATAATTTTTTAATATTTTTATATATTTTATTTAAAAAATCAAAAATTCATTTTTTTAATTAAAATAATAATGCCACGTCAGCTTACAGCTTACCGTTAGAGTTTAACGACAAAATGGACGGCAGGGACCAAAGTGCTACTTATCTCAAAACTCAGGGGTATTTTTGTTGAGTTTGAAAACTCAGGGACTTAAGTGTCGCTTAACCCAAACCTCAGGGACCAAAAGTGTATTTTTCCCAAAAAATTTCCACATACCACCTCCACTAATTGATTGCCACAATAATAACATTTAAGAATTATGTGGGTCTCATGTGGAAAATTTATAGTATTACGGTAGTATATAGAAATTTTTCTATAATACTTCCCTTCATTGTTTGTCATTAAATAATCATCTAAGAATGGTGTGAGACCCAAGGAATAAAATATTATATCAATAAATGATCATTAAATGACATGTCAAATGCTAAATAAAAAAGAAGCATGTACTACCATAGTACTAGAAATTTTTTGATTTCATGAAATAAATGATTATATCCTTTAGTGACGTGTCAAATTACGAATGTAAGAAGTACCTACTACGATAGTATTGGAAATTTTTCCATACGGTAGTACTATAAACTTTCTCCCATATATCATTTATTCTTGTCATCACAATTATGTCACGTATCACTTTTTTTTTTTTTTTTGGGTATAGGAAACATGTCTTAAATGAATGATGACAAAGCACAATTCTAGCTTGAAAATGATGTTATGTTACAACACCATATGTGTGGAGGTTGGTGTGAGCATTAAAATCTTTGTCCTCTAAACAAGAAAATGCCCAAAAAGTTCACTTTGGCATTTATTGATAACTTATTCATTTTTGCTTATTTGCATACACCACCTATTTGGTATATTTAATATTCACCCTTGTGTCTATTATGGTATGAGTTTTTTTTTTTTTTAATTTTTTTTTTTTTGAAAGGAAGGTATGAGAGTTCATTGACCATTATTGTTATTTAAATCAGAGTCTAGATGGTTGTTGGATGGCTATTTCTCCCTTCCTTATACCATTAATTCGATTTTCTTGGGCTATAAAAGAATGTTCAAAATAATTTTAGAGAGTTTTTTTCTTTTTCTTTTTCTTTTTTTTTTTTAAATTTATTTATGATCTTTTTTTTTAGTTCAAACATGTGAGGAAAATATTCGAATCTCTGATTTCTTGATCGAGGATATATATGTTTTAACTGGTTGAGCTACATTCAAGTTGACATCTTATTTATAGACTATAAGATGTAATATCCAATTCATTTGACCTTATAAAAGTCAATCTAGATAGAAAAAAAAAAGTTTGTTGTCAACACATTTATTTTTTCTACCAACATGAGCTTAACTCAGGATATTGAAGACATCTATTCCTCTTTTTAAGATTGGACATTCAAATCCTCATCCCACATTTATCAATAATTAAAAAAAAACAATTTTTTTAATTGCTCAACACATCGACTTAGTTAGCTTAATAATGCTAAAACAAATGAACCAACCTCGCTTGGACAATGTAAGCCTTGCAAGCTATATTAAGGATCCGTTTGGAATACATTCTAATTTAAATATTTTTCAAGAATACATTTTTTCAAAACATTTTGTATAAAAAACTGTTTAAAATTTAAACACTCATATGTCTAGTTACATTTCTTCATGAGTGTTTTTATACACAAGTTATTGTATACTTAAAAACTCTTTTTTAAAAAAACTGGTTTCAAATGTTTCTCTAAAAATGGTTTATTTTTCAATCTCATTTTTTAATAAGTCATTTTTAGTGGTTGTCAAACACGAATTTTTTTCAAAATGATTTATTTTCAAAATTAAACACTTGAGAAGTTAAACCAAACCAAGGTTTAAAATGTCGAGGTCCTGATTTTATGGAAATATCGATGTCGATGGAAATGTCGATGGAAATCCCGGGAAGATTTACGAAAATCATGGAAATTGATGGAAATTGTTTGAATTAGTCCATGAAACTTTGTTTGTGGCTTAATTAGGATATAATTGACAATTTTTTATCATCATATCTAAAAAGTAGAACAATATTTGGATGAAAATGTTGATTAAAATGTCGATACGTGCAGAAAGATTTGTAAATTATTAAATGAGACTTTAATTTGAAAATTAAAATAGATATGAAATATTGATAGATGAAAAATAACTTTGGATTTATGAATATAAAATTTTACAATGACTAATACCAAAAAGATGATCGTGGACATTAAATAATTGATAAAGTAATATGTAAAGAAAATAACACTAATAAAGTAAAAAAATAACACTAATAAACTAATATGTAAAGAAAGATGTAACCTTTTAAAATTAAACTTCTTAACTTAAGAAAAAAATTAGTAATTGAGACAAGTGAGATAATTTGCGAGAATTAGGAGATTTAGGAGAATTTGGAAAAATTGAGAGAATTTGAGAGAATTGAGAGAGTTTGGGAGAGAGTTTGAAAAATTGAGGTGTGAAGAAATTGAGATGAAGTGGGGTATTTATAGGTGGTAAAAATAATAAAATAATAAAAATGTAAAATTAAAATAAATAATTAAAAATAATTTTTGTGGTAAAAAATGAATTTTGGAATTTGTAATATTCTGATGGGATTGATAAATGAAAATATAAAAGAAAATGATAAAACAAGGTAAAAAAAACATGAGTTCAAATAAAAATAATAATAAAAGAAAGAAATATAGACTATAAAAAGCTAAAATACATAAAAAAAAAAAAATAAAAGAAGGCCTGACAAACAAGTGATTCACGGGTTGGGCTTTAAATAAAAAAAAAAAAAAAAACGGAAACTGGACGGAAATGTCGACATGTCGTCGACATGGGGGAAGATTGAAACTTCCCCCCACGGAAATTTGATACATTGAACCAAACACACCCTAAATGAGTTTTTATATTTTTAGAAGATTTGTTTAAGCCTTTACATAAGCTATTGACGAATCTTCAATTTAGTACTTTTGATAGTTGATATTCATTTTATTCATTTTGTTTGGAACTTTGTCTAACATGGAAAGAGTGTGTGGTTATGCTTATGTAGTCATCATTCTTCACTCATGTTCTATCCTGGAGCTTTTGGCATTGGCAAATTTGGAACAAATATTGTATCTATTATATCTAAAGAAATTTGTATGGCTCATTTTTTTTTTCTTTTTGAGTTCAACTGCATGTAAGGGTAAAAATTCGAATCTCTAACATTTAGATCGATGATATGTGCTTGCATTGACTAGTTGAGTTATACCAGATTCACCATACTTGTAAAAGAAAAAGATAATTATGTGTTGTTAATTCTTTAACTTTTGCTAGTTCGCTTCGGTCTCTTTCAATAATTTAATCTAAACTTTCTTTTAGATGATTTTTGAAATGGGCATTTGCATTTTGGAATTATTTAGGGTTTAGGAGTGTTAATATTGTTTTTCACTACATCTCATTGGTCTCTTTCAATAATTTAATATAAACTTTCTTTTATGCGATATTTGAAATGGAGGGACCTTGGCTAGCTATTTGGCATTATTTAGGGTTTAGGAGTGTCAATATTGTTTTTCATTGGTCTCTTCCAATTATAATTTAATAGAAACTCTCTTTTTTTTTCTTTTGAAATAAAATTTAATAGAAACTCTCTTTTGAATGATATTTGAAAATTTGACATTCACTATTTGGAATTATTTTTGTATATTTATGTGTAGAAATAATACTTCTCTCTTATCTTGTTAGTAAAAATCTTTTGCTACCCACTAGTAAAATTTGACAGTTGGAAGAGAAGAAAGTAGAAAAGAAGAAAAAGAAGATTTTTTTTTTTTCTTTTACTTTTTGAAGAATTAAATAACTATCAAATATTGAATGGTATGATCACTTGAAAGATTCCTGCTAACTAGAAGGTAAGTACTATTCATTTATATTATCTATTATTTTTGGGATGAGTTTGTAACAATAGTAATTATTTAGTACTCAAATTTAAGATTGTGCTTAATTATATGTGATCTATATTGAACATGATTATATGTAACTACCACCTCTAAACTATTTCTTTTTTTTTTTTTTTTTTTTTTTGATAATATGTGGGATGGGAGATTTGAACCACAGACGTCGTAGTTACCGTACAACTTTGTGTCAGTTGAGCTATGTTCTTGTTGTCCCACCTTCTAAACTATTGGATGTATGGTTTAAGTCACAATTTTTAGTTTTTTTTGTTCTACATCTAAGACTATGTTTGTATTCATTGGTTTTGACTATGATACTAAAAATTCATGTTTGTTTCGTGGATGTTTATTTCTTTACACCAAGGTAATTATTATCATGGATCAAAATATTCCATAGATTTTATTATCATTCTTAGAGATGAAAATTGTTTTACTAGATAGTTTTTTCGTTGGAAAATGAGGAGGAGAGAGAGGAGAGAGGAGAGAGAAAATTATCCATTACTTTTTAATCGAGGTGTAAATTAATTTTGAGAAAAATACCTTTTTGGTCCTGAGTTTTGAGGTTTAGGTGCCTTTGGTCCTGAGTTTTCAAGATAGACATTTTTTGTTCCTGAGTTTTGAGAAATAGGTTTAAAAGATCCTTAAGTTTTCAAAATGGACCTTTTTAGTCCTTGAATTTTGAGAAATAGGTTTAAAATGTCCCTAAGTTTTAAAAGATCATTCAATATTTCTCAAAACTTAGGGACCTTTTAAATCTATTTCTCAAAACTGGGGACTAAAAATGTCAATTTTGAAAACTTAGGGACCAAGCGCACCTAAACCTCAAAACTTAGGGACCAAAAAGGTATTTTTCCCATTAATTTTAATTGTTTTAAGTTATTATTATTTTTTATCAACTATTTAATAATCAAATAATTTTGGATAATTGTAATGGGTGGCAAAATTAGGGTAAATAATGGCAAATTTAGCAATTTTTTAAAATATTTGCAAATATGGCAAAATTTTTGAATTAATTTTTCATATCCCCGTTTTGCCCTTGGATTGCGCGCATCTTCGTTTTCTTCTTTCCAGTCGGCGTGGAATTCTCTCCTCTCTTTTTTATTTCGGTAGGTTTCTATCAGTGATAGAAGTTTTCTATCACTGATAGAATTTCTATCACTGATAGAAGTTTTCTACCACTGATAGAAAGAGTGATAGAAAACTTATATCAGTGATAGAAAGTTAATTCTATCAGTGATAGCATTCTATCAGCTTCTATCACTGATAGAAAGTTTTTCTATCACTGATAGAATCTATCAGTGATAGAAACACTTTCTATTTCTATCAGTGATAGAAAAACAACTTTCTATTTCTATCAGTGATAGAAGATGATAGAAAATAGAAAATTTTTTCTATCACTGATAGATTCTATCAGTGATAGAAGATTTCTATCACTGATAGAATTAACTTTCTATCAGTGATAGAAGTTTTCTATCACTGATAGAATCTATCAGTGATAGAAACACTTTCTATCAATGATAGAAATCTTCTATCACTCATAGAATTAACTTTCTATCACTGACAGAAGTTTTCTATCACTGATAGAAAATAGTCTCTAAGAAAACGGTGAGGGGAAGTTGAATACGGAGTCGTCTTCTCCGACGTCTTTCCGGTACGTAGACTCGTCTTCTCCGACGTCTTTCCGGTACGTGGACGACCGCGAGGTCCGCCATGGCTCGAGTACCTCGTATGTAGAGAGTCCCCATTCGTTGCAGCGCCGCCATCGAAACGGCGGTGGTGGTCATCTTCACCGTGGTCATCTTCACCGTGGAAATTTGGGAGAAGAACTGATAGAAAGAAATGAGAAGCTAATAAAAAGAAATGAGAAGTTGATAGAAACTAGAAAGTTTTCTATCACTTATAGAATCTATCAGTGGTAGAAAATTTTCTATCAGTGATAGAAACTTTATTCTATCAGGGATAGAAATACTTTCTATCACTGATAGATTCGTGATAGAAAAACTTTCTATTAGATAGAAAGGATATTTTAGTAAATACACATTCTAGAACTTAAAATTTTACCATTTTTGCAAATCTTTCCACCGGCTGCTAAATTTGTATATATTTTGGGCCGGTTTGCTATATTTGCAACCGACCCAATAATTTTTTCCATAAACAAAAATTTTAAAACAAACACAAACATTTAACTTCCAAATATTAATTACCTTGCATATCCAAACAGTGACATTTATTATTCTACACTTTACATCCAGGTTTTAACTCCCAAATATTTAATATTAGCGATCCAAATTGGCAACTAGTTTGTATTAGTCTCAAATAATTTCTTCACAAGTTAAACAAAACAGCGTGACATGTCTCAACAAACTTCGAAATCAAATTTTAGAGAACTAAATGATGACAAATTATATATATTTTTATTTCAAGTTCAACAAAACATAAGAGTAATAATTAATTTTTCAAACTATAGGATAGGTACTCCATGTACTTTAACCACTAAGCTATTAGCTACCTAATATTTTTTAAGCTATAACCTATTTAAATGTATAATATACATGTCAAAGCGAGCTTAGCTCTCCGATAATTGACTTGTATCCTCGACCATGAGGTTAGTGATTCGAATCTCCTACCCCAAATGTTTGATGTACTAAAAAAAATTGTATAATATACATGATTGAAAAAACAAAGTTTTACTTTCCATAGTTTATCATCATTCATTGAACTAAGCATGGGACAAAACGCAAGTACACCAACTCAATATCTTAACAAATACTTTCACAAGTACCTCAAAAAAAAGTGCTTTTACAACTTATCACAAAAACAAAAGGAAAAAAAGAGAGTAAAAAGACCTTGTAATCTGAAATCTCTCACTTTCTCTCTGTCTTTTCCTCTTACAAATTTCATCTTTCTTAAGTACTAAGTTCCATGATCTTCATCAAAGAGTCTTTCTCAAACGCCATTGTTTCACTGTGTAAAGAAAAGAAGAAATGGGTAAAAGGGTCGATAATGGGGGATTGGACGTTGGAGATAGAAACAAAGGTTACGTACAGAGAGAGAGAGAGAGAGAAATTGTTTTACCTCTGGAAGAGTATTGGGAAACTAAAATCCCAAGTCAGAGAGCAATAATGAAAAGTCTGATTCTCTATTGCTTCTTCGAAGAAAAACAATTTGTTTAATACAAGAAGGAAGAGCTAGGACTGATACGCTATCCTGTTCTTAAAAAGATACATCAAAAGATTTTCTTCCACTGCACTGCGATTGCTTTTCTTTCCTTCTTTCTTTCTTTCTTCTTCTCTCGCCAGAAATTGCTTTCAATTCCTCTGCTTTTGCTACCCCTTGTTTTCTTGTTTGTTTCCTGAGAAAGCGAAAGAAACTGCTCGGGGTTCTTGTTATTTCTAGTAAAAATGCAGAGCTTTGAAAACCCAGAACAGCTCTATGCCCATTCTTCTTCTTCTTCCATCTTTCTCCGGTAGCTCATAATTGTTCTCCACCCTCTTTAATGGGGTTTTTATTTGTTGATTTTTGGTTTTTGTTTTGGGGTTTTGGTGTTATTAACTTCCATGGCGGCTCTCTGTTTTTTTTAATTAAAACAGGGGAGACGACAGTGGGCGAATCCATACGCGGTTTCTTCCGGATATTGAGGAGCTTCAACAATCAGCTGCTGCTATTGCTGCTTTTCATCACGATGATGCTGTTGATTTAAGCCCAAGTATTCTCTCTCCTCTTTTTTCTTTCTCTCTCTCTCTCTCTCTTACATTTCATCTTCTCTAACTACCTTCTGATTTTAAAATGATTTGTTTTGTTTTGCTCTAGGCTCTGTTTTCAGTTTAAAATCGACCCACAACGCAGCTTTTCCAATCCACCTACCGTACGCGGTATTTCATTCTCTCTTTTCGTCGTTCTATTTGCGTGTGAAGCTTCTCTGGTTTAATGGGTTTGTGGGTTTTTGTTGAATGCTTGTGAAGAGCGCGGATGTGGGTTCAATAGGAGCAGGGTATTTAGACACGGGACAGCAATTGATGCGGTTGAAGAGGCTGGCTCCGCCGCAGACGGCGGCGGTGACGGTGGCGGCTGCCGCATCGTTGGGAAACGGGAGCTTTGAGAACTGGGGCGAGTCAGCCATGGCAGATAATAGCCAGCAGACTGACACTTCCACAGACATCGACACTGATGAAAGAAACCAGGTGCTTAAATTGGGAAGAAAAAAGAAGAAAACATATTTCAGGGTTTGAGATTTTTTGTTTCTCTGAAGTTTCTTGTGAAGTGAATGGTTTTTTGTATCTGTTTTCTTTAGTTTCAGGGAGCTGCTCATGGAGCTCTCATGGCGGTGGACTCCATGGATCAATCCAAAGCAAAATCTGCAGATCAGAAGGTCCTTTCATAAGCTCTGTCTCTTCTCTGTTTTACATTTTCACAGTTCAGTGCTTGAAAGCTTCAATCTTTAACCATTCAACATTTTGAACAGACTCTTCGTAGACTTGCTCAGAATCGAGAAGCAGCCAGGAAGAGTCGACTGAGGAAGAAAGTAAGTATTCTTTAAAATCAGGTTCAGCTTCATAGTAGGATTGGATTTTGACTCTGCAATCTCAAGGTTTATGGTTAAAATTCTTCTTTTCTCCGACTTGGAGTCGGCGAAATCGCCTTGAGATTAGAGGGGTGAGCCATGAGCATAATGCAAGGAGCGGAGTTATGATATTCGGATAAGAAGAAGGCAATCATTGCCAATCATTGTTACACATGTTAAAGTTGGGATTTTGTGTATTAAGTTGATGAAGGGAACATATTTGGAACATTTATAGGTTTTGGTTTTGGATAGGCATATGTACAGCAGCTGGAAAATAGTCGACAGAGGCTTACACAGCTAGAGCAGGAGCTTCATCGAGCACGTCAACAGGTGTTCGGGTGACCGAGACTTCCTTGATTTACTTGTAAAGGTTTTAGTGTCCTTGATTGTGGAGAGTTTATTGTGTTTTTGGTTTGTGTTTGATTGATACCAGGGCATTTTTGTGGCTTCTGGGGCAGGAGACCATTGTTTATCAATGGCAGGAAATGGTAAGCAATGATGAATTGATGGTTACAATATGTTAGTTTGTAATATGAACTCTTGGATGAATCGATTGTGTTGTTTCGTGATATCGTCCCTAGGTGCCTTGGCATTTGATCTCGACTATTCGCGGTGGCTCGACGAGCATCAACGGCTGATCAATGATTTGAGAGCATCTGCTAACTCTCAGATGGGCGACGACGAATTGCGATTTCTTGTTGATGGGGTGATGGCACATTATGATGAACTCTTCAGGCTGAAGAGCGTAGGCGCCAAGGCCGACGTATTCCACATCCTTTCGGGCATGTGGAAGACTCCTGCTGAGAGGTGTTTCATGTGGCTGGGAGGATTCCGATCGTCCGAACTTCTAAAGGTAAAACTGTTTCATAAGCTCGAAATCTGCATTCGTTTAGTTCGATACGAGCATCGAGTCGAGTTTTAATTCAACTCACTTACCCTGCCTTGGATTTTATACAATTCAGATAGTTGGGAACCATTTGGAGCCTTTAACGGATCAGCAGTTGATGGGCATATGCAATCTGCAGCAATCTTCCCAACAAGCTGAAGATGCATTGTCACAAGGGATTGAAGCTCTGCAACAATCCCTCGTAGAAACTCTTTCCACTGCTTCTTTAGGTCCAGCCAATTCGGGGAATGTTGCCGATTACATGGGCCAAATGGCGATTGCGATGAGCAAGCTAACGACGCTCGAGAACTTTCTCCACCAGGTAAACACTTCGAACTTTTCGATTCGACTTTTCGCTCGTCGAAAACCATTTGTCAAATGAGTACCTATTGTGAATCGTTCATGTCTTCTCTTTTAGGCTGATCTTCTGAGGCAGCAAACGCTCCAACAGATGCATCGAATATTAACTACTCGACAAGCTGCACGAGCGCTTCTTGTCATCAGTGATTACATTTCACGTCTTCGAGCTCTCAGTTCTCTGTGGTTAGCACGGCCAAGAGATTGAGTATCTAGCTTTAGCCATATCGAAACTCGCCGAGGCGACTTCGAACTCGGCTTCACAGAACGAGAACCATGGAACTTTGAAGACTGTTTTAAGAATCCATTTCTGTTTTTCTTGTGTTTTGTCCCATAAAGTGATAGGAAATATGAAGGGGTAGCTTGTAAGTTGAAACCTTTTCTCAATCAATTGGTTTCCACTGTTGTGTTGCCAAACCAAAGTGTTGTTTTTCCATATGATTTTCTGGATGTTTAATTTGGTATGGTTTGATAGAGGTCAAATGTAGTAAATCTATATTAGTTCTTTTTGTATTTTCCTTTGTTAAATCTAGGAGTTCATAGCTCAAACATTAGAGCTCACTTGTAAAAAAAAAAGATCCAAATTTGACATTTAAATGAAATTTGAACTAGTTTGGCCAATATTTGATCTTGAAAAGTCTATAGTAAGTTGTCACTTGTAAGATGTCCAACGTTGTACATTTGAGTATTTAGTCTCATTGTCTGGCTTTCTTTACGTGAGTACATAGAGATTGGCTGTCATTTTGTTTATTCAAACGTCTTTCAATTTGGTTTAATCTCTTTGATTTCACTCAAAGAGTTATATAATTGAAGTGGTTGCTAGTTACTCATGTCATAGATCTATCTTATAGATGATGTGAAACATTGTTCTAATGTCCAGCAATACTTTCTTTGAACAACGGACAACAGAAATCTCTTTTCAAATAGTCATTCATTTGTCCACTTACGAACACATCGAGAACTCATTTTTATTGAAGGTAACTTGTATGGTTACTAAAGTTGCTTGAACTCTCTTCTTTACTTGAAAGATAAGTATTATGAATCTACATTGTTTATCTTGAGGGGAGTATTATGAATCTTAATTTTATTATTTAATGTACAACTGAGTGATTTAATATATTGGTTAGTTAGTTAGCCATTCTAGTAGCACAATTATTTGCTTATTTCTTAATCAATATACATCAATAAATTGATAAAAATAACTTGTATTCTACTTCACTTCGCTTCTATTTCTAGTAATAACTTTCTTTCATTTGTTCTTGCAAGTAAACTCAGTGGTATTAGTTTGTCACTACGTATAACTTTGAAGATTCTCATTCCTAATTTCATTGTGTCGTCTCCCACTCTAAATTCCGAGTGACTAACTTATTTTCACAACAAAGTTTGAGAATAGATAACATTTTATAAAACTATTTTATCCCAGAAGAGAGAAAAATCTAATGGTAAAGAAATGAAAAATTGACCCAATTCTTCCGAGCACTAAACTATAGAATTCTAATAACTAATCAACAAGGAATTTATGCATCTAGTCTTGTGAACCAAGGAAATACCAAAAGTTTATTCATTGTCATTCTTTGGTTCTAAAATGCACAATTGTGTAATGAGGAGAAAATATGCAAGCTTTCCTTGGTAATTTCACATTCCTTTTAGTTGCATTTCTTATTCGTATATTGGCAACGACCCTAATTGTGTCACAAATGACAATACATTGAACTTTGTTGATGTTGTATGAAATGTGATTTCTTCTGAGATGATTTGTTTGTGCCATGACTTACAGTTGGATTTGAATTGGTACTCATTTTCCTCTATGATAACCATCATTGTAATAAACATTGAAGCTACAACAAGCATATCATATTGTGTACCATCTTGAAAATGAGACAAACCCAGATATGTTATAAAATACTCTTCGCTATTCCCTGATTATCGAAGACAATCATAAAAATTATAAAATGACTTCTCTCAAGATACTTTATTGTTAAAAGAATATTGAATGAGAAAGTAATCTTTGGTCATCGAGATACATTGGAAAAGTTATCAATAGGTAAGAAAGCATTCTCTTTTTTACTTTGACAACTGAAAGTAAATTTTTTTAATGTAGCTTTAGTCTAAAAGAAACCATCTTATAACAATTGAATGAAAAAGACATATAACTTGTCACATGGTTTTCTAGAATTCCTCGAAGATCAAAGGTAGCTTTCTCAATATATAGAGATGACCAAAAGTCTTGGGTTAACTACATAGATAGACCATATTAGATTCAAAATTTCATAAATGTCTAATCTTGAAAAAAAATTCAGCTTTGTCCTAAGCCAAGCCAAAATAGATGTTAATTTACATCACTGCCCATTATATTATATATAAGAAAATACATATGGTTATTATCCATATATTTACCCAAAATATCTTTTCGTAATAATTAGTTATGACTGCAAAAATCTTTTCAAATCCTCTCCCCAAATAACTCCTCGATTCCCTCACTATTTTATTTTCAAACCCCAAAATATACATCCCCAAATAGTCGTTTCTTCTTCACGCGGTCTCCTCCATCGCGATTTTCTTCTTCACGCCGGTCTCCCTCGCGATTTGTCGGTCATCGTCGTTCACTCCCTCTGTGTTTCGCCGTCCGTCCTCCGACTACGCGCTGCTCTGTGTTTCGCCGTCACTTTCTCTGTGTTTCGTCGTCACTCCCGTCTATCCTTCGACCGCCGCACTTCCTCTGTGTTTCGCCGTCACTTCCTCTGTTCCCGTCGTCACATCTTTCAAACGTCGTGTGTTTTTTTGTCGTCTCATCCTTCAAACGTTGTAAGTGTTTCTGCCGTCTGTATTGTCGTCGGCAGCGATGCTTCTGCCGATGGATGCTTATTTTTTTGAATTTTTTTTTCTTTTTTTTTGTGTGGTTCTTATGTTTTTCTTGTTTAGACAAAATATCCTCAATCTGTCAGCTACATTGTTTGTTGGAGTTTGTTTGGGTTTATATAAAATATACTGTTTGGTAGGTTGTTGGAGTTTGTTTGGGTTTGTTATGTGGTTTATATAAAATATACTGTTAGCTTGTTTATTTAGGTGTGGGTTTATACAAATTATTCCACGTAGTATATAAAATATACTGCTAGTTTGATATATAAAAATCATTCAGCCAAATTTACTTAGTTGTGGGTTTATAAAAATCATTCAGGTCACAATTATTGAGTTTTTGTGGTGTATAAAAAAATATTCTGTTAGTTTGGTATATTCGGGTTTGATATGTGGGTATACAAAATTATATAATCTGGATAATATATTATTTAGTTGTAGGTTTATATAATATATCTAGTGGTTTATATAAAACAAATTGATGGTCGATCGAATGGTTTATATACTATAGTTATTAATCTATTGATAACAAATTAGTGAACTTTTGAGTTACAACTTCAATCAAATTAGTGAACGACATTCCTTCATAAATACAAATTTGAGAAACTTGGTAATCAATATAGTTATTAATCTCATTCCATCGACCACCAAACACCATCCGTATGGGAATGAAGAATATTTAATAAGGATTATGTTGCATGACATTTATTTATAATTCTGAAAATTCACTTATGAACTTTACAAATCATGAAGTATATATACTATATACAAAGGTTTATATAATATAATTTCAAGTATATATTTATGATACAATATACAACCTAGTATATATTTATTATTCTAACGTTTGATTTATGAACTGAATACACAATGATGAATATATAATATATAATGGGTTCAGAATATTGATTATATATTATAATGCATAGTATATATTTATTATTTGAATAAACATTACACTGTACAATCAAATGAGTGATTAGATGTAAATAAGGGATGATGTAAATTAGAAACATCTCATAGCAAAAGATATTAATAACAAAAAATATCTATTGATAACAAAATTGAAAAAAAAAATGCAAAGTATGTAATTGGATTCCTCCAATTCATACTGTTTAACAAAATTAAAAAAAAAAAAAAAGAGAGAGAATAAACAAATATTATATCATGATATTTATACTGTTTAACAAATCAAAAAAAAAATAAATAAAAAGAAGATGAAGAAGATGAATAAAGGAATACTCATGATGCTTCAATTGACGGCAAATGGAGGGGTTGCAGATAAATTGAAGAAAATTTCTGGGGACGGAAATTGAAGAAAAAAAACTTTTGGTAACCGCTAATGGAGCCGCAAAAAAAAAAAAAAAACTTCAAATCGACGGCAATTAGATGAAGAATTTGGTGACGACAATTGGAGAAAATTTTTGGTGAAACATATTTAAGGTTAGGGTTGGATATTGGTAAATCTTCATAGTATATTTTATTATGAAAAGAATTAATACAAATCAATTTTTGATGTGCAGAATTTTGGAGGGCAAAATAGGGAAGATTTAATTGGAAAATCTTGAGCCAAGACAAAGCTGAAATTTTTTTCATAATTGGACATTTGTGAAATATTGGTTCTAAAACGGTCTATCTCCTATAATTTCTGAAAAGTCTTTAAGGGGTTGTTTGGCCCTTGGGTTTGGCATGGGCATGGATTGGAATGACATGGGTTTTCCATGTTTGGCCCATGGGATTGGGCTTGGAATCACGATTCCAATTTAATTCCAGCCCAATTCCAAGGAATCTCTCCCTCTTTTTTTGTCTTTTCTGCTATGGATCTGAACGCCACTTTAATGTTTCCTCTGTCTTTACACTATTCTCTGATCTCCATTGAATACGTTTTTGTCTCTCTCTTCCATGCCTTCTCAGATCTCGAATCTCTCTCTCTTCACTCTCTTCTTTGAACTCTTCGTCTCCCACCCTCAACGTCGTTGTGTCGACTGATTCCTCCTTCTCTCAGCCCTTTCTGGGCGTGCATGGTCGTCGATCCGTCTACTCTATCGACTCCTTCGACGTTGCTGTGGTGAGAGTTTTTTTTTTCGCTTTTTTTGACCTTCTTCCTCGATTTTCTTATTCAAAACCCTCTCTTTATCCACAGGGGAGATGGGTTTCTACGGATCCGACGTTCCTTCGCCATATAATTTGAAATGGCATAAGTTCCTGTGAGAAATTTTTGATTACTAATCTTGTCAACAGTGTTTTGGGAAAAAAAACAAGAAAAACGGAATGTGTAAGTTAGAAAAATGACTTATTTTCAAGTTTAAAAATGTATAACTTGATTTCATTCTAACATATGAAAAATGACTTATTTTCAAGTTTAAAACGGCTAATTTTCATTCTAACATGTGTATAACTTATTGTCAACAGTGTTTTGAAAAAAAAAAAAACAAGAAAAACGAAATGTATAAGTTAGAAAAACAACTTATTTTCAAGTTTAAAAATGTATAACTTGATTTCAGTCTAACATATGAAAAACGTCTTATTTTCAAGTTTAAAACGACTTATTTTCATGCTAACATATGTATAAATTATTGTCAACGGTGTTTTGAAAAAAAAAAAGAAAAACAAAATGTATAAGTTAGAAAAACGACTATACAGTTTCAAAACACTGCTAACATATGTATAAATTATTGTCAACCTGTTTTTTTTTTTTTTTGCGATAAAAAAAATTAAAAATAGGAAGACAGTACATCTGCACTGCACTGTTTTGACAAAATTAGTAATGTAAATTTCACTCATTAAGTTCAAAAGTGGAGAAGAAAAAAATTGTTTTCTAAAATAAAAAAAATGACATACACATAATGGGGGCTGCATTTTATCAATCTAGTGAAAAAATTAACTTTCTATTTCTTAAAAATATCAATGACCGCGTTGAAATAAACAAGAAGATTTGAATTTGTGAAACATATGAAAAATTGATGCAACTTGAATTAAGTCTTTCCAACTAGCATTTTACAATGTCAAAGATTTTTCCAAAATTACGAATTTTGCAAATATGTCCGTGATGAAAGAACGAATAAGTTTGGTCCAAATTTTTTCATTCCTTTTTTTGGGCAAAATTGGTAAGTTTGTCTATATTACAACATTCCTAATTTATAAGTGGAAAGATCTTTTTTTTTTTTCCGTTCATTACTTTTCGACACGAACATACAATTGAAAATGACATATTTCAAAACAAGTTCATGATTTAAATAAACATGGTTTAAATTGGGCATATTGTTCAAATTAAGTAAATTTTAATTTAATGTAACATTTTTTTTTCACAAGTTCCAAGTACATGATAATATAAGTTTGATTTTTTTTCTTATCTTTTTTTGACTAAGTAAATGATGGGTTATGTATAAACGTTAGTATGGAGTACATAAAATAGAACGTGTCAATGAACTCAAGTAAATGTATTTTGAGAGTACGTAATGGAAAACAGTTCTTGTTTCTCTTTCGAACGATGTATCCTATGTATTTTCTTTCCATGACCTTCTTACTATGTTTCTTTTATTTTGCCATTAAATCTAAAACAATTGTCATTGAAAATGCAAATGGCAACACCGGGATCATGATCTAAGAAGGAGAAATTGTGTGAGTTTTGAAACAATGGTGAAATAAATAACAAAATTGTTCAACTATATGCATATCAATTTGAAGTAGAAAACCTTCTCAAAAAAAAAAAAAAAAAATTGAAGTAGAAAAGTTCAAAACAATGGGGAAAAAAAATTAAAGGGAAAAATACACTTTTAGTCCCTGAGGTTTGAGTTAGGTTTCATTTTGGTCCTTGAGTTTTCAAACTCAACAATTTAGTCCCTAAGGTTTAAGATAAGGAGCAATTTGGTCCCTACCATCCATTTTGCCGTTAAATCTAACGGATTGCTGACGTGACACTATTATTTTAATTAAAAAAATAAAATTTAATTTTTTAAAATAAAAATGTATTAAAATAGTAAAAATATTATTATTATTTTTTATTATTTTATTATTTTTTTAATTCTTTCTCTTCCTCCTTCTCCTTCTTCTTCCTTCTTCCCCATCTCCTTCTTCCTTCTTCCTTCTTCCTTCTTTCCCATCCCCTTCTTCTTCAACTCCGGTGGTCGGACCGCCGCCGGCTTCCGGCGAACGGCGGTGACGACGCCAGAATTTTTTTTCTTTCCTTCTTTTCTTCTCCTTTCTTTTCTTTCTTCTGTTTTATTTTTTTTCAAAAACAATCAGAGTGAGCTTCGGCGCCGGAATCAGAGTTCCTGTTGCCCGTTGCCCGTCGTGATCTGGAGTTCTCGTTCCCGTTGCCGGCCGCAAACCCACGCCGTCAGATCTGAACAAAGGGGGACAGTCACGAACGGATCTGGAGTTATCGTTCCCATTCTTGTTGGCGTTCCAGATCTGATTGAAGCGGGACAGATCTGGCGCTTCCCCTTCCATTTTCTAATCACACAAACAGTCATGAGCAATCACGAACAGAAACCCACGGCTGCCGGAAACGGAAGATCCACGCTTGATTTTTCAGTTTCTGTGAGTTTCAACAGCGCGATTCCAGATCTGAAGCGCACAAACTGCTCGACGGCGCGATCTGAAGCCCACAATACGAAGCTGGACGGAGCGATTCAGAACCCAGATCTGAGAGGGAAGTTGCGGTTTTTCGCCGTCGAGCAGTTCGTGGGCTTCAGATCTCCTCGTTCCGGCGACGAAATGGGGAGGAGGGAGAGCTCCCTCATTTTCTTTTTTTTTTTAAAGAAAAAAAGAAGAAGAAAGAAGGAGAAGAGAAAGAAAGTAAACCCGAAAAAAAAAAAAGTCACTGCCGGCGGCGGTCGCCGGCGAGCGATGGTCGTCGGCCACCGGCCACCGCCATGGATGAGGATGAGGGAGAGGAAGAAGAATGAAGGATGAGGATGGGGAAGAAGAAGGAGAAGAGGGAGGGAGAGAAATAATTAAAAAAATAATAATAAGTTAAATTTTTTATTATTTTAATAGATTTTTATTTAAAAATAAAAAAAAATAATTTTTTAATTAAAATAATAGTGTCACGTCAGCAATCCGTTAGATTTAACGGAAAAATGGATGGCAGGGACCAAATTGCTACTTATCTCAAACCTCAGGGACTAAAATGTTGAGTTTGAAACCTCAGGGACCAAAACGAAACCTCAGGGACCAAAAATGTATTTTTCCCAAAATTAAAAAACAATAGAAAAAACAGCTTACAATAAAACAACAACCCTGCACCCCAAACACAGGCATCAGGTTCATTCCAGACATCCAAATTCCCAGACATCCAGATTCTAGAAAAACTTTCCCATGGGAATCTGATTCCCAGGCAACCAGATTCCATTCTGGTGCCCCAAACGCCCCCTAAATCTCCATTTAGAACATGGTCAAGGGAAAATTTTTACCTTTGGAATGTGTTTTCTTTTTTTTTTTTTTTTACAAATGGTGACTAAAAGCAATTCTCTGCCTCACCTCCACTTTTCATTCCCAATTTTTAAATTACCATATATGTTAGCTATTTGGGGTCGGTCGAAGTTAGGGAATTATCCCCAACGTATTCAAGCGGCTAGTCAGCGGGTGGAGAAGGTGATAGCGAGCATAGCTAGCTATTTTTCCCTATTTAATTCAGCTAGTCTTTTAAGATTTATTGGCCATTTTATTGCACTTAATTGTTTATTTTGTAGGAAAGTGTCGATTAGAGCTAAAGCGTGGATTTGAAGTTAATCGGGTGTTCGGGACGTGAAAAGATGCCAAAGAACCGAAAAGATTCAAGTAACAAGGAGCCAAGAGAGGGCAATCTGCCTATCAGCGTCTCGACGCCACTCTTGGAGCGTCTCGACGCTCGCTTTCCTTGTTTATTTTGGGTGGCAGCAGTCTCAGCGTCTCGACGCTGTGACAAGAGCGTCTCGACGCTATTGTTTTTCCTTTTTCATCACGCGCACCAGGCGACAGCGTCGAGACGCTGTCTACTTAGCGTCTCGACGCTATCAGCAGATTTCCTATTTATACTTCTTTTCATGCTACGGATTGGGGGAGTCCAAATTGAGAGAATTGAACCCTAATTTCGACTAGAGACCTACTGTGGGAGCTGAAGCAAGGACGAGGACCGGGAATCTCACTTGGTGGCGTGGATATCGAGACAGGGACGTGTCGGGTTCGACGACATTAAGTGTTTCCTTTCCTTTTACTTCTCTCTAGCTAGATTTTATGGCTTTTTCATGTTTAGTTGAGCTTGTAACGTCATGTATGAGTAGCTAAACTTGTGGCTTAGAGATTGATGTAGTTGATTTAGTTTATGGATTGATTTATGGTATAAGTTGTGCAATTGTTATTATGTATGCAATCTTGATTTAATGCTTTCAATTAATTGGCCATTAGTTGAATGATTTAAGTGTTGATTCTTGCTCGGGAGAGGGGATTTAGCGTATACTTATTCAAGATTGCATGACTAAAGTTTATTTTCTAATTCGTGACGGTATTTAGATTAACTTTAGAATTGGTCAAAAGAACTCATTGCCTTGCATGTTAATAAACTTAGATAGGGATATCAAGTTGGTTAATTTGCATGAGAATCAATTATACTCGGGAGAGGTAATTGTGACTAAAGGTTCTTAGGCTCATAATTCGATTGTGCATAATAACTTATTCCTTAAAATCAATCCTAGACTAAATTGGCGAAATCAATTCCCTAAGTGTTCTCTCAATTGCATATCCACTGTTTGCTTGTTTTGATTTAGTTTTCGATCTATCGCTCACTACTTTGTGTTCCCTAAATAAAATTGAGCAAGATAATTCACAATACTTGATTTAGCTTAAAAATCTAATCCAGAGGACGACACTCGTTTATACGAACATTTTATTATTACTTGACCCGTGCGCTTGCGGTAGGAAAATTTCACATCATCAGAAGGCTATTGCTGATCTCAAGTTCTGTTCGTCGAAGGACCAGTTACTCCACGCTGAAACTGAGTTGGAAGTGGTTCTTCGAGAGGAGGAGTTGTATTGGAAGCAACGATCTCGTGAGTTATGGCTTCGGGATGGGGATAGCAACACAAGGTGGTTCCACAGTCGAGCCTCCTATCGCCAACGTTTAAATAGAATTCAGGGATTGGTGGATCCGCATGGTACGTGGTGTGAGGGGCAGTCGGTGGTGTTAGGAATTATCACCGATTATTTTCGGCAACTGTTTGCTAGTTCTGAGCCCAGTGATTATGATCTTGATCGAGTTTTGTGTGATGTGTCTCCCCGAGTTGATGATCGAATGAATAGTGACTTATTGAGACCCTTTAGTGCTGAGGAAGTTAGATTTGCTCTTCGGAAAATTCATCCAAACAAGGCGCCGGGGCCAGATGGCCTTTCGGGTTCGTTCTACAAACATTGTTGGGATTTGGTTGGTGGTGATGTGGTGAGTTGTTGTCTTGCGGTACTGAATGAGGGATTGTCACCAGCGCCTCTGAATGACACTATGATTGTTCTTATTTCCAAGGTGAAGTCTCCGATGCGAGTCTCTGATTTTCGTCCTATCTCTTTATGTAATGTGAGTTATAAGATTATTTCCAAGGAGGTTAACCGAATGAAACGTTTTCTTCATCGCATTATCTCACCCACGCAGAGTGCTTGTATCCCAGGGCGGTGTGTTGTTGATAATGCTATTTTGGGTTTTGAGTGCATCCATGCCCTCCGTTCGCGCACTATCGGCTCTACAGGTTGGGCGACTTTGAAATTAGATATGTCTAAAGCATATGACAGGGTGGAATGGTCTTTTCTTGAGAAGATCATGGTTCGAATGGGATTTCATAGGCAATGGGTGGATCTGATCATGCGTTGTGTGAGTTCGGTTTCGTTCTCTTTTAATCTCAATGGTGAGAGAGTTGGCAGTGTTACTCCATCTCGGGGGCTACGACAGGGTGATATGTTGTCCCCTTACTTGTTTTTGTTGTGTGCGGAATGTCTGTCTTGTTTGTTGAATGGGGCTGCCAGTAGGTCGATAATAACGGGGTTTCGAGTGGCTAGAGGAAGTCCAGCGCTAAACCACCTATTCTTTGCCGATGATAGTTTACTATTTTTTAAAGCCCGGGCGAATGAGTGTTGTGGGGTGCGTGAAATGCTACATCGATTTGAGAAGGCATCCGGCCAGACTGTTAATTTTGATAAATCTGTTATTGCTTTCAGTCCTAATGTAGCGGAGCAGTCCCAGATCTATCTAAGCCACATTTTGGGGGTAGCTCGGGTCCCTTGTCATTAGCAATATTTGGGTATCTCATCCTTTATTCCCCGGAATCGTACTAACTCTTTCCACTTTCTAAAGGATCGGATGTGGCGGAAACTTCAAGGTTGGAAGGGTAAGTTTTTTTCTGCGGGTGGCAAGGAGGTTCTTGTGAAATCTGTGGTATTCATCTTCCGGCTCAACTCGTTCAGCAACTCCATCAGATTATAGCCCGCTTTTGGTGGCATGGGTCCAATTCTGAGCGCTCCATTCATTGGATGAAGTGGGATACTTTGTGTCTGCCAAAATGCCTTGGGGGCCTTGGGTTTCGTGATTTTGGTCTCTTTAATCATGCTCTTCTTGCCAAGCAGTGTTGGCAGATCTCTCGGGACCCCACCTCTTTATTGTTTACGGTTCTGAAGGGCAAATATTTTCCCGACTCAGATTTCTTTGGTGCTGGTCTGGGGTCGAGGCCATCATTTATATGGCGTAGCTTGCTCTGGGGTCGTGATTTGTTATCTGATGGGCTCCGTTGGAGGATTGGTGATGGGTACTTGGCACCTGTGTATGGATCAAATTGGCTTCCTCGCTCTCCTTCTATGAAGGTATGTTCGGTCCCAACGTTGCCTCTCACGAGCAAGGTTTGTGATCTACTTACTGTTGATGGGCTTTGGGATGTCCCCAAAATTACTACTCATTTTAATGTTGAAGATTGTGCTGCCATTTTTAATATTCCGTTGGGGAATCTTCAACTCTCTGATCAATTAGTGTAGAATTATGAAGAGTCTGGCATATTTTCTGTTAAGAGCTGTTATAGACTGGCCCACCGTGTGGTGTGGTCTCAACGGCCTTCCTCTCCGAATATGGGGAACATTTTGGCATGGTGGAAATTTATGTGGTCTTTGGGCTTACCAAGTAAATTGAAGGTGTTTTTGTGGCGTCTATGTCATGATCGTTTGCCCACTCGAAGTAATCTTCTGTTGCGGGGGGTTTCTTGCCCTCGGTTGTGTGTATTTTTTAATCCTTGGCTTGAGGATAGTCTCCATGATTTTTGGCGGTGCAAAGTGGTGCGACGAATCTGGAACTCTTCTCAATTTGCTTTTTGTTTACAAGTGGGTTCGTGGTTGCGGCCGCTGGACATTCTTTATGACTTACAGCAGCAGATTGATGTTTCTAGGTTTGAGGAGCTGGTTGTTTTCCTCTTGGCCATTTGGAATCTGCGGAACCAAATGGTGTGGCGTGATCCTCCGGGTGCTCCACGCCAAGATATTGGTACTTTTGCGACAAATTATATTTCCAGTTATCATGAAGCTTCTCATCGACGTGACTTAGCCATGCCTACCATGTCTGCGCCAACGGCTGATGTTGCTACTCGATGGGTCCCGCCGGTTGGTTGTCTTCTCAAATTGAACACGGATGCTTCTTTCCATGTGGAGTCGGGTCGAGCAGGAGCTGGTTGTGTACTTTGTGACTCTTCTAGGCGAGTTTTGCTGGCTGCTTCCATTCCTTTACCGAATTGCTGGTCTGCTGATTTAGCAGAAGGATGGGCTGTTTATGAAGGTGTTCGGCGTGCGTTTCAACATGGTTTCCATTGGTTTAGTATTGAAACTGATTCTGCTCGTGTCTGTCGAATCTTGTGCGGTGAGGTTGAGGATATTTCTGAGGTTGGTGTCCTCCTCCAAGCGGTTCTCCGTTTGTTTCTTGCAGATTCCTTTGTGGGTGTGGGTGCGTCTCATACATATCATGCGGGCAATCAGGTGGCTCACACGTTGGCCCAAATGTGTCTTGTTTCTCGAGTCTCTCAGGTTTGGGTGGATAGTTGCCCAGATGTTGTTTCTTCTCTTGTGTTTCATGACTGTACTAGTTGAGTTTCGTTATAATTATGCATTATCTTTCAAAAAAAAAAAAAAAAAAATACATATATATTTTTTTCTTCAATACATTTATTGATAATTTTAATTTTCGAAAGAATAGTCTTAACTTCACAAAAAAATTATTCAATGAGAACGTCGAATGATTAGATTTAGATTCAAAGTTATTTTTCTGTTTCTCCCTCATTTATCCAATGGTGCAAAATAACAAACCACATTGTAGCGATCTTCTCCAATAATTTCTCCAACAACCCCACTCATTGTGTGTATAAAATTTCAATAATTTTCATTAGATTAACAACCATTGAAAAAAAAAAAAAAAAAAAAACTGTTTTCAACTGTTCTTTAAAATTTTCACAATCATTTGGTGATTGTAAAAGTTAGCATATTAAAATCACTTTTCACAAACTCATAATCTTTTGGAAATAATAACTCCAATCATTCTTAAAAGACAAGCTGAAAACGCCTTTTTCTTAAAGCTCCCGAAAAACAATTGTATAAACATGTTTTTGACTAATTTTTTGTTTTAAAAGCCAGAATAGTGTTGGAAAAAATACCTAACAGGTGAACCAATAGCTGATCTCAATGATTGAATAAAGGAAGCACTTCTTTTGCCTAAATTGTTTCATAGAGAAAGAAGCTTGAGAATTTATCCTTCATGAATCATGGGTAACCCCTGTTAATTAACTTTTAGTTTTTGTATAATTTACATACAAGCTGATATTATAATTCCTCATCAAGTTTCAGAAAAAGAAGGTAGGCAATTAAGCCAACAACAGGGACAAATCTAAGAGAACTTACAATTCCAACCTTGCTCTCTTTGACATTTTCAAGGTTTTCTCCAATCAACCAAGGCTGGAACACAGTGTAAAGGCAAATATCCCAAATAAATGCATAAGCTAACCTCTCTGAAGATAGATATTGGATCAAGAACTCCCATCTCTCTGCTGTGCCTCCAAAAGTACCGTCTGCTCGACCAACGAAAGACCAGATGATTGATATGATGCATGCTGCGCCACCGATCAGGCCAACAACAGGTGCTCCATTGGTCATCAAAGAGCCCAACTTCGACTGTGGTTGCGGGGCAGAGTCTTTGCTAGCCTCATTCAGCCGGATGGCCATATAAGGTATCAAAAAGGCTGGTCGCGGTGCATGACATGAAAAGTTAGTTAAACAAGCTATCTGTTACATCATTCATTGTTAATATTTGAACTGTAACTTAACATCCCACCTCTAACCAAACCCATATGGAGAAATCAAAGGCATACAATTAAAACAAAAACTAACAAAACAGATCATATGTAACCGCAAAAAAGATAATATCGTATGCAAGAAATCCTATGATTCTCAGGTATAGCAGTTGATATTCAAGTCTCATTGAAGATATCCCTTTGGAGACATGAGAACAGTTGTTAAGGGGTCAAACATGTATATTCACTGAAGTTGACTCCATGATGATTTCTATTAATCAAAGAAACTAGCAAGAAATAAAGCTTACTATTTGTAAGGAACATCTGCAAGCCCCACAATAGGTCCAACGAACCACTGAACCGATCCCTCTTTCGATCCGTGAACAGCAGGGGAGCAAACATTAGCGTCCATGCGATGACAAAATTGAACAATCCCTCAGACATCTAATGAGAAAAAAAAGTCCATGACAATGGTGTCATTAAGCAAAGAAAGATGAAATACTGAGATCAGCGTTTTGAAAATAATTCTTACTGGGTGAAGAACAGGAGCATCAATCAGACGAATGCCGACTGTCCTGCCAGAAAGTTCATCGCCAAAAATCATGAAGGAACCAAAATTGCAAAATGCATTCTCATATAAGAAAAATATATTGAGACAAATATTCTAAGAGTGTAAATGGATTTTGCTAGCTTGAGATATGAGTATAATTGGAAATGGAGATGCTTCCTTAGAACAACCGGGTCTGAAAAAAACTAGAGAACCATCAATTAGAGAATCAGATACTTATTCATCATAAGTTATTGTATTAATGATAAAATCCTTGCTTGAATTGGCCATGTATAAATGCAGATTCTGATAAGGCTTTATGAATCTTAGCTTTCCATGTATATGTATTAAGAAACGTTCAAACTCCAAGGTGCATCACTAAAAGAGTGTTACATCAACCAGAATATTGATCCAAGTCCTAAGCAAAAGAAAGATAGTGGCTGTTTGATAATTCTTGCATTTTTTTTCCCTCTGAAAACAGGAGTATTGGTAGCACACTCCCACTAATCCAAGACAGGCTTTGCTCCCCTAGACCAGCTCTGAGAAACAACAAGAATTTCACGTTATCAAATAATAAAGCTAGAAGATTGGTCCCGACCGGTATCTTTGAAGAATGAAGATATACCAAATGAACCCATAACAACCTCATAGAAAATCTATTCCTCAACTCCTCACCACAGCCCTATCAAATGGTAGATGAGGGGTTCTTTTTCTTCATTTCAGTTTTCAGGAAAGAAACGGAATGTTTGGGGAGAGAGTTCCATATACTATGGCAATTAATTTTACAAACATCAGATATACTTTTGAATTGATTGACAGCAAAAACAGAAGTTACAATAACAAAAAGAATTTGCCATAAAGTGAAGGAGAGAACAAATCAAGCGTACCAGAGTTCATAGCAGGCAATATAAGGAAGAAATTCAGAGAAAGACCCACAAGAGAATTCACCGTTTCTGAACTGATTGCCCATACGGGATCTCCCTGTGATTATCAAAAACCAAGAGAAATTCATATAAATCCACGAGAACATACCAATCACTTCATCGAATTTTCCAATCGACAGAAAGTATTTATCTACGCGACCAATCTAAGTGTTTGTTAACAAGAGCTTAACAAAGTAAGACATCAATCTCCAACACGGAATTAAGCTTTAATTAAATGCAATAGCGACTAAAACAAACCGGAGCATAAGGAAGGAGAAACAGCCACAAAATGTAAACTGCCTCAGCAGCCCAGAGCAGAATTCGAAGCACCCGTCGGACATCGAAATCGCCGTCATCGGGAAAGCCGGCAGAGTCCACCAATGTGGGTTTCCGGCGAGCGGCGGGGCGGGTGAGAGAACAATTCCGGCGATGGGGTAAGGGTGAGAAGGCGGTCGAGGTGGAGATTGAACGAGAGAGCGTTGGGTGTTCTGGTGTGCGGAATCGGAAACGAGAGAGAGAGGATGTTAGAATATAGGGTTTAATCACTGGAAAAGAGTAGTTGCAGAGTAAAGCTTGAGATGCTATCATGGCCGTCGCCATTTTCTCTGGGAATAGCGGTGCGTGACTGCGTGGCAAAGTTATGGCTGCGAATTTGGATTTTGAATGCAGAGGCTGTTTCAAGTGTGGGTATTCAATTTTTTTCAAAAAAAAAAAAAAAAAAAGTGCGTAATATTTGTTCGTAATGGGTTTTACTATTAAAAATTAATTTGATTTTGATTTTTTTTTTCAAAACAGGACAATTGATTTAATTAATGGTATTTTTAGTGGATTATGTTGATCACATTATCAAATTAGAATTTTTTAGAAAATAATATTTGTTTGTAATGAGTTGTATGTGTGTTTTGAAATGTACCATTAGTATTAATTTTAAGAGAAATTATAGATAAATAATAAAAGAAAGGGAAAAATACACTTTTGGTCCCTGAGGTTTTGGTTAAGTTACACTTTGGTCCCTGAGTTTTCAAACTCAACAAAAATACCTCCGAGGTTTGAGATAAGGAGCAATTTAGTCCCTGCCGTCCAATTTTCCGTTAAATACTAACGGAATGCTGACATGGCACTATTATTTTAATTAAAAAATTAAATTTTAATATTTTTAAATAAAAATATTATTATTTTATTAATTCTTTTAATTCTTTTTTCCCTCTTTCTTCTCCTCCTTCTTTCTCTTCTCCCCTTTCTTCTTTCTCTTCTTCTTCTCCAACTCCGGTGGCCGCCGACCACCGTTGTTCGCCGCCCCCCACCCGCCGGCTGCCGGCAAGAGATTTTTTTTCCCTTCCTTCCTTTCCTTCTTCTTCTCCTCCTTCCTCGAAGCATTTAACTGAAATCAAACCCAGATCTGCCCATGAACACCGACTGCCGACCAAGACTGCCGCTGCACAGCCGTGGATATTGCTGGAGGAGATGCTCGCGAACGCCTACCTAGAGCGCCGCGAACGTCCAGATCTGGGTTTCTCCGGTCGACCGCAAACGTGAACGCCGAGCACGCCGAGCAGATTTGGGTCACAAACGCCGCAAACGTCGAGCAGATTTGGGTCACGAACGCCGCAAACGTCCAGATCTGGGTTTCTCCAGCAAAAGTCGACCGCAAACGTGAACGCCGAGCACGCCGAGAAGATTTGGGTCACGAACGCCGCGAACACCGACCGCAAACGCGAACGCCGAGCAGATCTGGGCTTCTCCGACAACCATGGGACCTTC
This sequence comes from Luffa acutangula, assembly GCA_036850905.1. Lineage (NCBI taxonomy): Eukaryota > Viridiplantae > Streptophyta > Magnoliopsida > Cucurbitales > Cucurbitaceae > Luffa > Luffa acutangula. The sequence continues at coordinate 37,641,690 of CM072094.1, read as the reverse complement.
GACGTGTGATGACAGTGACTGAGACTCCCAGATCTGGGCTTCTCCGGCAAGCACGGGACAACAGTCCTTATCCGAATCTCCCCTGTTTTAATTAAAAAAAAAAGAAAGAAAAGAAAAGAAGAAGATGGAGGGAAGAAGAAGAAAGAAGAAGAAAAAAAGAAGAAAAATGGGGAGGAGGAGAAGAAGAGATATAGAGGGAGGAAGAAGAAAAAAACAAAAAAAAAAACACAGTTGCCGGAGGCCGGCGGCGGCGGCGGCGGGGGGGGGCCGCCGGCCGCCGGAGATATGAAGAAGAAGAAGAAGGAAAGGATGGAGAGGAAGAAGATGGAGAAGAAGAAATGAAGTATAGAGAGAATGAGAAATAATTAAATAATTAAAAATAATAATAATATTTTTTATTTTAATATTTTTTATTTAAAAAAATTTTAAAACAATTTTTTTATTAAAATAATAGTGCCACGTCAGCAACCGTTAAAATTTAACAGAAAAGTTGACGGCAGGGACCAAAATGCTTCTTATCTCAAACCTTAGGGGTATTTTTGTTGAGTTTGAAAACTCAGGGACTAAAATGTCACTTAACCCAAACCTCAGGGACCAAAAGTGTATTTTTCCCTAAAAGAAATAATTTTAGTAGATGCATAAGAGAAAAACTAAAATAAATAGCGACTTTTAAATTTCAACTGAAAATAAATAAAAAAAAATATATTTTTTAATGTAATTATCTTTTATTTTATATCTAAATGTAAAATAAAAAATGATTAATTACATATGGTCGTTTATTAGGGTATGAATAAATTAATTTATTTTTAAATAAAAATAAAAATTATAAAATAAGGAAAAAAATATATCAAAGAAAAATGGAGGGTAAATATGTCAATAGTAGATGTCCTTGATATGAGAATCTCGGAAATCCATCAAGAGGTCATCAAAAAGTTATTAAATGCCTCTCGTTTAGGTGTCCCGAGATGTCTGAGTCTCCTACATTACTATAAAACAAATGGGTAATCCAGATGCTCATCCTATGAGAATCTTGGATTACCACAAAACAGACGGTCGTAAGAGTTCTCCCACTCTCAAATTTTGTATCTAATAAGTTTCTAAATTTAAAAAATATCCAATAGGTCTTTCAACTTTCAATTTTGTATCTAATAGGTCTCTATCATATTCAAGATTTTTAAATATTAGTCAATCTATTAGATATAAAATTGAATTTTATGTCGGTTTGGTCCCTAAATTTTCAATTTTGTATCTAGGGCTTGTGAATTTTAAAAATGTCATCAAGGACTTGATACAAAAATGAAAGTTGAGGGACCTGTTGGATACAAAAGTGAAAGTGTAAAGACATATTGGATATTTTTTAAAGTTCAAGGACTATTGGACACAATTGAAAGTTAGAGGACCCATTTAACGCTTTTTAAAGTTCAGGACAAAATTGACACAATCTTGAAAGTTCAGGGACTAAACTTGTAATTGAACCTTAAAATTACAAGTTGTTTTCTCCTATTTATTTGTTGTTAATCTAGACTTGTTAGGGTGCACTTTACGCTTTAATTGTCTATTTTTGTAGGTAATTTGTGCATTTAAGGTATCAGGGTCGAACCACACAAATTGGAGTTAATTTCGGACAATTTAGTGAGTTTTCAAGCTTACTTGAGGGTCATGGATCTCGAGGAGGTGAGAAGATCGTGAGGATCGTGACAAGCCTGAAGACTAATTCCGAAGAGTCAAAGATTCGAGCCCCAAAACCGAGCAAACAAGAGCATGCTGAAACAAGGCGTCGAGACGCCGGTGCAAATTCAGACCGATACAAAAAAGACACTGCGTCGAGACGCCGCGACAGATTTTTCTATAAATACCCTCTTATAATTGCGCCGATTAAATGAAGTTTTACGGTTTATTTTTCATTCTCTCTCGGTACTCTCTGCCTTGCACTTCCAAGATTGAGAGGTGTAAGTTTTCCCTTTGATTTTACTTGTATTTTCTTGTTATTGTAGCGTTGGGTCGCAGGTTTTAGTCGGCTTAACCGCCGTCTAAACCCGTTGACACCGACTGGATGATTTTTGGGTTATAGAATGTATTTCTTTGTGAGTTTCATGTTCTGAATGTTGTTTAATTTCATATTGCTATTGTATTTTGTATTCAATTCGTATTATTTGCATGCGCAGTAGGTTAGATTGACGCCCTAACTCACAGCTCGTATGTTAATAACTTGCTAAGAAATTGATTTCCAAGTAGCAAATGAAACATTAGTTTAATAGTAACACATAGACTGATTCATGGGCACGGGTCCCAAGAGCAGACTCTGACTTTGTTGCTTGACACGATAGGTTTAGAATCCAAGATAGCGTTAGAAGTAATAAAGGCCTACTTATTTCTAATGCCCTAATCAATCCACTAGACTGAAGGTAATTGGTCGATTGTTTAATTTGATAGTCCAATTGAATTAATCAATTAGTGTCTAATTCGATGGACGTTGTATGATTGGGTTAGATGGCTTAGGTGGACTTTGGGTCTTTTCTAGGTTCAGATTCGATCGATTGGGCAATTGAGCAATTCAAACTAGCCCTTAGTAGGTAGAGATTCAATTATCAAAGTAAATCATTCAACCCCAATAATCACTTCAATCGGTGTCACTTATTTAATCAATCTTCTTCGCATTTTTATGATTCTTGCAATTTAAATTCTTGTCCTTTATATTTCTTGCTTGTTTAAATTATTGCACTTTAAATTCCTTGCACGTTCATTTATCCAATTTCCCAATCCCCCCATTTACCGCTTTCACAACTCAAAATAGACAGAAAATAAATAACCAACCGCCACTCCCTGTGATCGACCCCAACCACTATTTCTACAAAATTAGTTGTAGTGTCGTGGAATTATAAATTTATTTGGAAAACTGGGAGCTTCGACAACTCTCGACCCCGTCACATATATATGAATTCTCAATTTTGTGTCTATTAAGTTATTGTACTAAAAAATGTTCGATAAATTTCTACGATCCCATTTGGTAACTATTTCTTTAGTTTGTTATCTATGTTTTACAAATGTTATCAAAATCCAAGGCAAGTTTTTAAAACTAAAAAACTTATTTTTGCTTTTGTGGAATTTGACTAAGAATTCAAAATTTTCCTATCAAAGATGAAAGCGATAAAGAGCTTGTGAGAAAACAAACATAATTTTAAAAAACCAAAAGACAGTTATCAAACAGTAGTGAATTTATCTAAGTCTATGCCTATTATAATTAACTCTTATAATTAGGTTTTTACACTTATAATCTAAGTGTATTAAACCCTTTTAATTTACCTAGCGACATTGCATGCTAACAAAACTAAGGTTAATTCAGCTCAAGTTCCAGATTAAGTTCCAAGTAGGAGGTGTTCCGTAAACCGTCAACTTAAATACCTCCAGTCTAGACAGAACCTCATCGGGAGAGTTCCCTTATAACCAAATGATAGGTCTAATTTTTTACACATTTAGAATCTCCCAATTTGCTAATGATTATTGAATTCCTTCCGAAAACCCCTTTAAAAGGAGTATAATATGTGTGTAGGTCCATAACAAAGGTTCAGAGAGCCAAAACGGGACCTAAATGAGCAAAACCGGAGCAAATCAAGAGATCAAACCAAATTCTCGAGAGCTCAGCGTCTCGCCCCTGTTAGGTAGCATCTCGACGCTATGTCTATAACAAATGCAAGCCAAAAACTCGAGAGGATAGCGTCTCGAAACTATGGCAAAAATCAGACCAGCGTCTTGACACTAAGCAGTTTCCATATTTGAAAATTTTCTTGTTTTCTTGGAACTTTTCCCATCTTTGGAGCCTCGTTTCAGCACCAAAATCCCATGACTTTGGAGGCCAAGAAGTCCTATAAATGTGTAGCTTAGGTTTAGGGTAGAGACCACCACATTCTTGTATTTTCATAGTTGGTTTCCTCACTTTCTCCATCACTATTTCATATTTAGGCTAGATTTATTGCATTTTCATGATGTATCAAGAGAGGAATCAAGCTTGTCCGTGCTCCATGAGCGGCTAGGCTCCTCCATCATGTAATCGAGGTGTCATTGTGTAAGTTTATTTACTTTTAATTAAGTTTCTTGAGCTTTAATTCTAGTTGCATGCTTAGGTGATTCTATCTCTATTTTTATAAATTCAAGTATGCTAGGGAAAGATTGACAACCTTTAACCATGGTTCATTTGAATTTATTTGATAATTAAAGTAGTCTTGAGATAGATGATTTAGTTATTGTAATAATTGCGTTAATTCCCCCTGATTGCATGCATGACTAATCTAGCTAGTTCTCAATGTGGTATGAATTAATTAATCAACCAATTAGTTAATTTAGGCTAGAATCAGGCTAAGTGTGTTGGCTTGTCCGTGATAGTAGAACACGACTCATGGTAACTCTAGAGTATGCTAGACTTAGGTATTGTAATTGACATATTTTGTGAAACTCATGATTTAATTGTAATAAGCTTATGCATAACAACCCCGATTACATGATTTCCAAGGTATTGACTTAATTCTCTCACTATTTCTTTGCTATTCGCTTCTGCTCTCTTTTTACTTTCCATAATTAGTTTTCTTGTTCAATCTCAAAAACCCCCTTTTTGGTTACTTCAAACAAATAAGGAAATTAGAATTTGTTTGCATAGACTCCCTATGATCGACCCCAGCCACTATTGCTACAAGTTAGCTTTATGTGTCGTGGAATTATAAATTTATTTGATACGACCTTCGACAAGTCGTCCATTAGATTGGTGTTGTTGTCGGAGAGTCTTCGACAATTTTTTCTTTCCTTTTTTGTTTTTATTTGACTCTTTTACTTGTTGTCTTCAGTTTATGCAAACTCGTTCATCACAAGATAAATGTTTTCTGTTTTGTTCTGACATAACGAGGGAAGAGCGTAGATTACGAAGGGAGGCAAAAAGGGAATAAGTCAACTTGGACTTCGAGGCACCACGAGGGATGGCCGAGAGAACATTTAAGGAGCCTTGCAGCTCCAAATTTGAACCAACAACCTCTTTGCATCACTTATCCTGAAACTGAAGGTGCATTTGAGTTAAAATCGAGACTAATCCATCTTTTGCCTATTTTCAGGGGGAGTGCAGGAGCAGATCCACACAAGCACTTGAAGGAGTTTTACATCGTTTGCATGTGAATGAAGCCCCAACGGTGTGACCAACGAACAAATAAGTTTACGTGCTTTCCCTTTTTTTTTTTTTTTAATACATGGCTAAAGATTGATTATATTTTCTTCCTAGTGGCTCTATAAATGCTTGGGCTAAAATGAAAAAGAAATTTTTAGATTTTTTTTTCCAACTAGTAGGGCCGCCAATCTTTGCAAAGAGATTTATGACATCACTCAGATTGTCGACGAAACTCTTTACGAATATTGGGAGCGTTTCAAAAGGTTATGTGCTAGTTTTCCTCATCACCAAATAGTCGATCAATTGCTAATACAATATTTTTATGAAGGTTTGCTTCCTACAGATTGTAGCATTAGTTAACAAAATTGCAGCTGAGGCCCGTGCAATCATCTCATCCATGGCAGAAAATTCTCAAAAATTTGTGACACGAGTTCCCAGTCTACTTCCAAAAGTAGCAGTTGTAAGTGAGGTAAGTAAGCTTGATTCTAAAATGTTTGAACTTACTGATCTTGTTAAACAACTTGTGACAGGACATATTGCTAAAGAAAAGGCTTGTGGAGTTTGTTCCATCCAAGACCATTCTACAGATTTCTGTCCTTAGCTACAAGAAGGACAAACTTTAGAGGTAAATGCCATAGGAGGATATGCCAACCTCGATGCTCATGGTAAAAAGTATGATCCCTATTAAAATACTTATAATCAGGATGGAGGGATCGCCTCAATTTTAGCTATGGCTAGAACAATCAACAGAATTTATTGATTATAATGCTTTCTTATTAAGCTTAAACTGACCATTTAGACTTAGCATGTAATGTGAGTCCAGTATCGAAAGGGTCGGGAAGTAACGATTTTCATAAAGGGGATATAGGAGAAAAGTCTAAACACAAGGAATTCGATGTTACGAGGAGTAACAACTATAGGGTTATAGGTTGCATGGGTGAATTATCTATGTCAGAGCGGAGCCACAAACATATGAAGAAACCTCGTTTAGCCTTCTAACGATGCTTGGGAGCAAGACCAAGTAGGAGTTAAAATTGACCAAATGCATGAATAGAGTTAGGTCGTAAGCAAGCTAATAATTAGGGTTAATCTTACTTGGGTTGATTTTTTTTCTTTATTAAAAGAAATCGTCAAAACCATTCAACTTATTTTGTTACCGTTTGTCGTACTTAAGAAAAATTTCTTCTTCAAATCTTAGTTTAAATTTAGTCTCTATAGGATTGATACTTCGGAATATTTCAATTGTTTATTACTGCATGCTATAGTGTATACTTGCACTTTTGACTAAAATCATCTTTAAATTATATTTTCCATCAACACTTTTCACCATCGAGTTCAGTCGTGCATCAGTGATGCATGATTCAATGTTTGTGATGTATGATATAGAACCATGAATTTATTTGTTGTGTAGACCATGATTTAAATTCACCAAGAAAAAGTGTGAAATCTTGTATTTATACATGATTGAGGATATGTATGTTGCATTCCATGAATGTATGATGAATTGTTGTGAGACCTCAAGCATATGTATGTTTTTATGAAATCTTAAGAAACATGTTAATGACAATTACCCTTTTAGAAGAAATTGATGTACATCTAGAAGAACCCAAGGTATCTATAGGCGAGCCTCGACCCCACTAATTGGAAAAACGTAAATAATAAAAGACTAGATTAAATACAGTCCTTTTGGTGATTTATTATTTTTTTAAAAAAAATTATTATTTTTTTAATTATTTTTTTAGATTTTACATTGTATAAAGTGAAGGAATTCCAACCTCATCTTTTAGTCGGAGGTATATGTCTGTCGAACTACGCTTAGATTGACCCATTTGGTAATGTTAATATTGTGTTTAAGTTTCTAACGTTATGAAAAATATATTTATGCTTGGTAATTATTACCTACTTATTATTATTATTATTATTATTTTGATAATTTTTTACCTACTTCTTAGGTCTCATTTTAATGAAAATAAATTCAAAATTGTTATAGGTAATTTTGGACCACCCCGATATACAAGGAGCTGACGAGGACAACCGGGGAGGAATCGAGCTGAAAGATGGACCAAGGGGGCAAAACCGACAAGTGAAACGGGTCAAGACCGAAGGGGTCGGGTTTTAGGCTCGACCCCTTGCTCGGCCTCGGCCATGGGCCGAGCCGACCCTCGGCCCGCTCGCGCGGGCCGAGCCCGTTCGGTCTCGTCTGGTCCCCACCGCCTCTGGATGCCCCGGTTTCGCCTGGTTTGACCTAAAACGCCTCCGAAACCCTAAAAAGGCTAGGAGGATGAACATGTATTTATATCCCTCTTCGCCGCTGAAGAGGGGACCCCGAATTCTATCCCTAAACTCTACTCTCTATTCTCTGCTTTCTCCTCTTGCTCTTACTTTTCCACGCCCTACCGTTCTGTTTGCTGACTTAAGCATCGGAGCCGGTGTGGCGAGCACCACACCAGTGTGCAGGTTTACTGTCTTGCAGGCCACGTCTTCCCCCCTCAACTACAAATTTACCGTTGGTGGCACGTGAAGGTCAGGTGAGATCCTCTGGCCAAAACCGACCATTAACAGTTGGCGTCGTCTGTGGGGAAGAAAGCCTGTTAATCTGCACATCGGTTATTCCATGAGTAAGGGTATGGAGAAGAAAGACCAAGACGTAAACATAGAGAATTCGGATGGTGACCGCCACCAGCGGAGGTCACGTGACGATGACAGCATCCGGGGGTCACCGAGACAAGCAGGCCGAGGCCGAGCAGAGGATGCCGACACCAAAATTGCCGCCCTTGAGGATGAGGTGAAGGGAATGAAACGGAGTTTGTCCAGAATACTCCAAATCCTGGATAAACCCGACCCTAGCACCAAAGTCCATGAGGGGAGCTTGATTAGAGACCCGAAGAAGGGGAAGAATCCAGTCGAATACATGGATGAATCAGAGACAAATTCCAGAGGAAAGAAGACCAACAGCGCAACCAGCAAGGTCAGGGGGCTGAAGCACACAGATCACATAATTCCGAGGAGCCCAGAACCAAGCATGCTAAAGGGTCATGACCACACAGTCTCAATACCAAGCTACGGTCATACCAAGATAGACCAGATGAATCTGATCGAGGATAAGTGCAGAAGTGCCACAACTGTCGAAGGAGACCTGCAGAAGCTAACTGACTCCAAGCAAAACAGCGACTACCAGACGAACAGTGCGAAGTCTGGGACCGAGGCCAAGGCCGACCATGCCGAAGGTGTTCATCCTTTGGCCGAGGCCGAGGCCGACCCTAAGCCAAAACCAACTCTAAGCTACGGTCATCCTTTGGCCGAGCCCGAAGCCGACCCACAGCTATGGTCATCCCGAGGCCGAGGCCGACTCTAGGCCAAAGCCAACTCTAAGCTACGGTCATCCTTTGGCCGAGGCCGACCCACAGCTGTGGTCATCCCGAGGCCGAGGCCGACCCTAGGCCAAAGCCGAAGCCGACTATCCAATACTTCAAAATTGACCCGAAGATCACATAATCCAGACAAATCAGATTGTTAACGCAGTTGAACAGAAGACAAGATCCAGATCGAAGCGAAGGAACCAGGTACGAGAGGCAACAGATTGTTCGAGGCTAAGGCCTAAGCCAACCCTAAATATGGCTGAGGCCGAGGCCGACCCCAGATATGATCGAGGCCAAGACCGAGGCCGACCATGACCATGGTTGTGACTGAGACCAATTCTGTTATTGCAAGCAAGATCGAACACCTGTGAGCCTAAGTCTTCGAGCTTAGCGTTCACACCTCCACGCGAGCCTATAGTGCCCACGCTTCAGCGAGCCTATAGTGCCCACGCCTACATGCGAACCTATAGAGTCCACGCTTCAGCGAGCCTATAGTGCCCACGCCTACATGCGAGCCTATAGAGCCCACGCTTCAGCGAGCCTATAGTGCCCACGCCTACATGCGAGCCTATAGAGCCCACGCTTCAGCGAGCCTATAGTGCCCACGCCTACATGCGAGCCTATAGTACCCACGCCTACATGCGAGCCTATAGTGCCCACGCTTCAGCGAGCCTATAATGCCCACGCTTCACATGCGAGCCTATAGTGCCCACGCTTCAGCGAGCCTATAGTGCCCACGCTTCACATGCGAGCCTATAGTGCCCACGCTTCAGCGAGCCTATAGTGCCCACGCCTACAGGCGAGCCTGGACTGCCGAAGTCTACCTCGCCTCATCCAGAGTGAGACCATGTGAGCCTGGACCGACGAGTCTACCTCACATCCTCTGGCTTGAGCATCTTTACACCGGGCGAGCCTGGACTGCCGAAGTCTACCTCGCCTCATCCAGAGTGAGACCATGTGAGCCTGGACCGACGAGTCTACCTCACCTCCTCTGGACTGAGCATCTTTACACCGGGCGAGCCTGGACTACCGAAGTCTACCTCGCCTCATCCAGAGTGAGACCATGTGAGCCTGGACCGACGAGTCTACCTCACATCCTCTGGCTTGAGCATCTTTACACCGGGCGAGCCTGGACTGCCGAAGTCTACCTCGCCTCATCCAGAGTGAGACCATGTGAGCCTGGACCGACGAGTCTACCTCACATCCTCTGGCTTGAGCATTTTTACACCGGGCGAGCCTGGACTGTCGAAGTCTACCTCGCCTCATCCAAAGTGAGACCATGTGAGCCTGGACCAACGAGTCTACCTCACCTCACCTAACATGAGTCCATACACTTCATCTAAGTCAAGCTCACCCTGCAGAAGCCAGGACCGAGCACCTTTTGCCAAGGCCGAGCACCTCTTGCCGAGGCCGAGCACAAACTTTAAAGGTATTCTCCTATTTACTCAACTATACTTTGTGTTTTAATAAAGTTTTTCTTGAGATTGGAGGCTGTAAAGGGGATATGCACTCCCTATTAAACAAAAAGCAAGTAACAGGGGATATGCACTCCCTATTAAACAAAAAGCACCCAGGTTTAGCATGTTCTACAAAAATTTACATGTTCGAACCTATTCTCTTTTTATTTTCCTACAAGGACTAGCATATGGATGCAGGGAGCCAAATTTTAGGCTAACGGGGGCTTGAGGCCGAGGCCGACCCTAGCCTTTTCCCTAACCTTTCTTTTGCAGACATGAACCTGAAATGAAGCACTCCGAATGACCTGGTACGAGGGTCTCGCTGCCCGGTCAGCGAGTCGGGGTCCAGGGGCGAAGCGCCCGGTGGGGGTTCGGGGGCAACGCCCCCTAAGCAAAATTACAAAATATGATGCTCGGCCTCTTCCCGAGGCCGAGGTCGACCAGGCAAGCAGAAAGGGAGATAGCTGTGCTCGGCCTCTTCCCGAGGCCGAGGCCGACCAGCACCACTTTTGTAATCTCTCACCCTTTTTCATTTCCATTACATCTAACCCCTATTCAGGGAGTGTCTACTTCTATCCTACTTTGCAGGATGACAACAAAGCTACACATAAGCCAGCCCAAGGCAAGGGTCATTACTCTTAAATCGGGCTTAAGGAGCTCAACTTATAGCAATAAGTCACCCTGAATCCCAATTCAAGAGTGGGGGCTTAATGTTATAGGCAATTTTGGACCACCCCGATATACAAGGAGCTGACGAGGACAACCGGGGAGGAATCGGGCTGAAAGATGGACCAAGGGGGCAAAACCAGCAAGTGAGACGGGCCAAGACCGAAGGGGTCGGGTTTTAGGCCCGACCCCCTGCTCGGCCTCGGCCCATGGCCGAGGCCGAGCACATGGTCGCTCGGTGTACCAGTCAAAAGCATTTCCTTTAAGTGTTCGAACAAACTGTTTGACTAGTAGGTCCCCTCGAGTACCAGCGTTCTCGCATGTCTCAATGAAGTGGGCAATATGTTGTTTAGGATTGCCCTTTCCATCAAACTGCTGAAATTTTGGTGGCTGATATCTGATTGGCGTTCTCAAGTTATCAATCCTCTTAGTATAAGGTTTGGAATACAAGAGGGAATCTTGAGTAGGTCCACCGTACTGAGCTCTGATACAGTTTGTGATCATATCTTGGAGCTGTTGGATGGTTAGTGAAGCGATCGAAGTAGAACACTGTGGCTGATCATCTTGCACTATAGCCTTCCCTTTGTCATGATTTTTTATGACTTGGGTTTGACTTGATTCGGCGATATGTTGGTTCTCAATTTGGCACTTTAGTTGTGCGATTTGAGAATCTTTTTCTTCAATCGCCTTCATCAAATTGTTGATGTGTTCTTGCATCTCAATCATTCTTTCTTCCGTAGTTCTTGTCTCAGTCATCATGACAGTCACTACGTCAGAATCAGGTTCAAACAGAGGGTTATACTTAACAAGAAACTTGTCATTGGTATATGCCCCCTGCAAGGTTGTTTCTTCGCTTGCAATGATAGAAGCTTTATCTTCTTGCAGCCTCAGTTCATTGAAGCAACAATGGGCAGTTGAACCCATGTAAGACTTGATCTCGACAGCGGCCATCGAAGAAGTCTTGAATGACATATTTACTTTTATGTTTTGAGATAAGAGAGAGAGATGAGAGGTAGAGATGGTCCCACTGGGCGTGCCAATTTGTTCACACGTAACTTCGGGGATGGAGACACGTGGAATAAATAATATATTGTATTAATGTTGTATGCGTGTGAGTGTACAATCTCTAACTTTAATCCTCTGATTCTCTCTCTTAAATATATAAACTTTGGCCTCTAGCTTGTTGCTCTTCTTGGGCCGGTTTGTTGGGCTTCTTAGATGATCAACTTGCTAGGTTGATGATCTCTTGGATCGGCCTGTTGGCTTGATGATCTCTTGGATCGGCTTATTGGCTTGTTGATCTTCTTGGATGATCGGTCTGTTAGGTTGATGATCTCCTGGATCGACCTATTGGACTTGTTGATCTTCTTGGATGATCGGCCTGTTAGGTTGATGATCTCCTGGATCGACCTATTGGGCTTGTTGATCTTCTTGGATGATCGGCCTGTTGGCGTGATGATCTCTTGGATCGGTTTGTTGGCTTGTTGATCTTCCTGGATGATCGGCCTGCTGACTTGTTGATCTTCTTGATCGGTCGGTTGGCTTGTTGATCTCTTGGATGATCGGCCTGCTGACTTGTTGATCTTCTTGATCGGTCGGTTGGCTTGTTGATCTCTTGGATCAGCCTGTTGGCTTGATGATCTGTTGGATCGGCTTGTTAGCTTGTTGATCCTCTTGGATGATCGGCCTGCTGACTTGTTGATCTTCTTGATCGGTCGGTTGGCTTGATGATCTCTTGGATCGGCTTGTTAGCTTATTGATCTTCTTGGATGATCGGCCTGCTGACTTGTTGATCTTCTTGATCGGTCGGTTGGCTTGTTGATCTCTTGGATTAGCCTGTTGGCTTGATGATCTGTTGGATCGACTTGTTAGCTTGTTGATCCTCTTGGATGATCAGTCTGTTAACTTGATGATCTGTTGGATCGGCCTGTTGGCTTGATGATCTGTTGGATCGGCTTGTTAGCTTGTTGATCCTCTTGGATGATCGGCCTGCTGACTTGTTGATCCTCTTGATCGGTCGGTTGGCTTGTTGATCTTCTTGGATGATCGACCTACTGACTTGTTGATCTTCTTGATCGGTCAGTTAGCTTGTTGATCTCTTTTTAGATGATCGGCCTGCTGACTTGTTGATCTTCTTGATCGGTCGGTTGGCTTGTTGATCTCTTGGATCGGCCTGTTGGCTTGATGATCTGTTGGATCGGCTTGTTAGCTTGTTGATCCTCTTGGATGATCGGCCTGCCGACTCTGGACTCTTGGCAGAATGCTCTGGACTCTGAGTTCTCTGACTCTGTCTCCAAATCTAAATCCCCCCCTGAATGAATGGTGGCCTCCTCTATTTATAGAGTTTGATGGACCTCATATGGGCTTGGGCTTGGGCTCAATTGCCACGTGGCATAATCTGATTGAACTTGGCTGATGTTATCTGATGGATCACTAATAGACAAGTGACATTCTTTGATTTGCCGAATTTTAATGTCTATTAATTTAATTTAGGCACACGTGTAAATGTGTAACTGGTCCCAAATTTATTTTATCATTAATTTATATTAATGACGTGGCAATTTGTGATTGGCCGAAATTTCTCCTTCAACAGAGTGGAAAACCAACATGTAAACAATTAGTTTGAGGTGCGGGTACCTCGTGTTGGAGACAATGAAAACTCGACAATGGTATGATATTGTCCATTTTGAGCATAAGTGATAACACTCATTTATGTGCAATATTTAGCCTTACAAGTTTAGGTAATTGTTTGGAAAGCAAGGACTTTGTCTAAAATCTTATCATTTTAAGTCATTTTAGCAAAAGTTGTAGAATCATGAAGAAAATCTTAGAATTACATAATTTAAGCTTAATTTGTACAAAAAGAGATTATTTTGTTAATAATTTATCCAAATGATGTTTTTTTTTTTTTACAGAAGTCTTTGCGAGGAGGATGTGCCCTCAAGAGGAGATAAAGGTTAGTGGAGCAATAGAAGGTGAAGCAAAAATATTGTGCCTACATCTGGACCTGAGGATGTGAGGAGTGCGATTAAATTGCGCCCACAAAGTCATATAAGGAAAGAAGCCCGATGTTGAAGACATAATTGTTGAAGCAAAACGCAGTAGAAAATAAGCCCAAGATGCAGTCTCAACTGGGCTTTCCGACAGAATACCGAGATTCGTGGGATATTCACAGAATCATCCGAAAATCCCCAATCCGGCTTCAAATCTCTGAGAATCATGGATTCTTACCTTTTAAAGCTTTCTCACACTGATCTCAATAGCCAACCGTACCTTCCAAGGTCTATATAAAAGGGGACCAATGTGTAAGAAGCAAAGAGAGTTTGGTTCTTGGGGATTTCGTCCTTAGGATTTATTTTTAGTTTCTCTCTTCCCACATTGTAACCACTCTGGTTCCGGATCCCTCAGTCTCTTTCAGCTCTTTGATTCAAAAGAAGAAAAAGAGAAAAACTTGTCTCTCCTTGAAAAAGGGCAAGAGCTAGCTAGAGAGATCTTTAGTTGAGTCTTGTCTTTATTTTCTATTTCGTACTCTTTAATTTCCAGCACTTTGTATTAGGTTTTAAGAGTCGTGGGTATGATTTATCTAAGTTTCAACTAGCCCTAGATTTGCATTCTAGAAATCTTTCCACTTTATTACTTGATAGTGTATACTTGCACTAAAGTAGGCTGTTGCGCATTAGCAACACGACCCACGTCAATAAGCTCTCATGGTTTTGCTTTTGGTACTACACAAAAGGCCTCGTACCAATGAAGCTACTTGACCTCCCTTATATACCCATGATTTTCCCCTTATCTAGTCAATGTGGAACTTTGGTCGCACTCCCAACAATCCTCCCCTCGAACAAAGTACCATCGAACCTTCTCTCAAATAGGCATTTATCCATCGAACTTTCATTTACCAAGAGCCCGTCCAACTCTCATTTACCAAGAATTTGCTCTTATCCAGGACAACTCCTCTTCACTAGAGTTTATTGTCTGTCTAGAGTTCAACCACGAACCTCCACCATGACTATTAAGACTCACAACTTCTTTATTCGGCATCCGAGGATTCTACTAAAATTGCTAAGTCAGTGGCATGACTCTGATATCACTTGTTGGGGACAATGGACACTCCACATATCTCCAAAATTGTATGATATTTTCCACTTTGGGCATAAGCCCTCATGGCTTTGCATTTGGTTCCACCAAAAAGAGCTCATACCAATGGAGATACTTGTCCTCCCTTATTATGTATCTATGATCTTTCCCTTATCTAGCCAATGTGGAATTTTGGTCGCACTACCAATATCTCACTCTCTTTAAAGAGATTACACAATATATATGTATTGTTTTTTTCCTTTTGGGAGAAAGCAAAAGGAGTTTGAGACCTTTCTTTATATTTCTTTGATTGTAAAATGGAAATCACATATGCAATTTTGCATGTGTGCAACAGTGAGGATCATTGAGAGAAAATAGCGTTTCTCTGGTGAAATTGAGAGATGTGTTTTTATTATTGCTTATCCCAAGATATCTGGTTGTGGTATTTGGATGTCAATAGTTTTTTCTGGGCTATTGAAGGTTAGTTTGTAGAGTATGAATATTGAGAATTTCTTGTAATCTCCAAAATTTTAGTAGAATCGACACAATTGCAGAAAACTGAACGTAATCCCAAGTTTGGGGCGAACAAATATAGTTTTTGATGTCATCTTCTTTCCCAGTCTCTTGTTATTATTTTTTTGAGTCTAATTTGTTTGGCTTAATACTATTATTTGGGAGACAAGTTGTATTGTGTTCCCACCATAATACTATTATTTGTGTATTTTATTGTTTTTCTCTCAACAATTGGTATCAGAACCGTTGGTCCATGAGTCATGGGATTGGTGGAGCCAAAAAGTTTTGAGGGAGTAAGAAATTAGTTCAATGGGGAGAACTTTGGATATTGGAAGATGTAGGTCAAAGATTCTAACTTGCAAGAACTTGCATAGGACATTGATAAATAAATATCGAAAGGGATGTCAAGTGAAGATTAGGAAGCTCTGGATAAAGAGGCAGAGTTGAAACCATAAGGATGTGTTTTTCAATGGACGTGGCTAGTCTTGTGGACAATGAGATAACTGTTGTCAAATTGATGGAAGCGTTTACAAACGAGTATGAGAAACTATTTGCTAATAATAAGGTCTGCCTAGTTAAAAAAAAAATTAACATGCAAATATTTGAGAATGCTTATGTAAATTTCTATATTAATGAGGTTACCACTTTAATTGATCAGTTAAAATCTGTGTTAAGATAGCGTTTGCTGTTGAGGTCAATGTTATTCACTTGTTAACATTTTTACCTGATAGTTCAAAAACGACATAGACAACAATGTCTAATTTGACAAGAAACAATACTATGAAATTTTCAGAGGTTTGTGATTTAGCCATATCTGAGGAAATTTATAGGCAAGATAATAGTAGAGTCTATAGTATGATCAACTTTGGTTATGAGTAAGAGTAAAGATAAGACTTGTTAGGAAGAAAATAAACCAAGTAGCAGTAGGAAAAAATGGAGTAATAGGAATAAGAAGTAGAATGTTTTTATTGTCATAAGAAATGTCACTTGAAGAGTCAGTGTAGGAAATTAGAAGAGGATAAAAAAAGAAAACACAGGAGGCAAATGTAGCGGATGATGCCTTAGTCATGTGTTGAGAGTGACACAGGGTGTAGTACCCCATTTATTAGATTGAATATTAGCTAGTGCAACTTCTATATACACATAACTTCAAATAGAAGTTTGTTTAGATCCTTCATAGGAGCACATCATGTCCTGGTAAGGATAGGGAACAATCGAACCTCCAAGACCATTATTGGAATTGGAGATGTTAGACTAAAGATAGAGTGTGGAGATGATCTGGTGTTGCACAATGTAAGGTTTGTGCCTGGTGTACGTTAAGATGAATTTATATCTCTAATGGCAAGTTAGCAGATGAGGGTAATATAGGTGTGAGTTTGAAGTCACCAATGTAAACTCAAGTTAATTAAGATCTCAGGTAGTGGCAGTTGGTGACAGAAAATCTACATTTTATAGATGTTGATTGAATATTGTCAAAGGATAAAAAATACAGTGAATGTCAGTTAAAGCTATAGATGGTTGTTGTAAAGATAAAGTTGAGCTAGCAACAAGGATAACCAATTTCGATTAGTGAGATCAAGATCCTTTAATTCAGAAACAATTGGAAAGTTCAAGAAAGAAAGTTGATGGCTATCGTGAACTCCAAACGGTAGATGTTTGAATGAATTGAAGAAATCACTTAGACGAATCGAGGCATTAAAGTGGAAGGCCAGAGCAGTTGCTAAGGTAAAGCTAAGGTTTCTAGCTTAACAGTAGGCTTGAGTAGAGGATTTATTGGAAACAAACACTTTTTGCAAGCTACTTCTCAAGAATGTCAGACATGTTTCAGATGTTCTAACTAAATTTAATACCCATGGGTTAGCTTGTGAGTTTGATAATGGACAACATCATTAAAGCTCTACATTGTATTTGACCACTGCAAACTAGTTCACCAAGGGTTCGACAGAAAGTTGGAGATTTGGCCTATATAAAGTGAATTCAACATCAAACGCCTAAACATATGAGTCTGCCAAATGGACAAGTCTGTTGGAGTGTGGAGACAAAATCCACAAACTCCATCCTTCAATTTGTCGTGTGAAAGGAAAACAAGGGTTAATGGGCTTGGCCCATTAACTAATTAGGTTTCACTATTTACATATATATATGTGAGGTGTGCAGCCGAAGGTGAAGACTTTTCTTGAAGTTGCGGCTGCTTGTTTTCTTTACAGCAAGCTGATGTGCGGCAGTGAGATATTTGGAGAGAATGAGATTTATTCTCTTGTGGGATTGGGGGTGTTTTTGTTTCTTTGTTTATCCCAAGCTATCGGGTTGTGATACTTGGAAGTCAATAGCTATTGTTGGGCTAATGAGGGTTAGTTTGTGGCATTATTGATGTAATTTCCCAAATACTAGTAGAACCTGCAGTTGCAGAAGACTGGACGTAGTCCCGAGCTTGGGGCGAACCAGTATATTTTTCGGTGTCGTTTTCTTTTTCCCTATCTCTTATTATTTTTCGTGACTATTATTTTTGGCTTAACCTGTGGAAGGGGAGACAATTATAATATTATTGATTGTCGTCATAATATTATTGTTATTTGTATTCTGCATTTTCTCCCAACAATTGGTATCAGGGATTTTGGTTTAGGAGTCATGAGTTTTGTAGAGCCAAAAAGTTTCGATGGAGTCATGAAGTTCGATGGGAAAAATTTTGGATATTGGAAGATGCAAGTCAAAGATTATTTAACTTGCAAGAAAGTGCATAAGGCATTGAAGGAGAGACCGAAAGATATGTCGGACGAAGATTGGGAAGCTCTAGATGAAGAGGCAGTTGCAACCATTAGGATGTGTTTGTCTATGGATGTGGCAAGTCTAGTAGCCCATGAGACAACTGCAGTCAAGTTGATGGAATCGCTTACAAACAGGTATGAAAAACCCTCTGCAAATAATAAGGTCTACCTAGTTAAGAAGTTTTTCAACATGCAAATGTCTGAGGATGCTTCTGTGAATTCCTATATTAATGAGGTTACCACTTTGATTAATCAGTTAAATTCTGTTAAGATAGAATTTTCTGATGAGGTGAATGCTATTCAGTTGTTAACGTCTTTACCTGATAGTTGGGAAACGATGAAGACAACAGTGTCTAATTCGACTGGAAATAACACTTTAAAATTTTCAGAAGTTTGTGATTTAGCCATAGCTGAGGAAATTCGTAGGCAGGGTAGTAATAAAGAGTCTACTGTAGAGTCAACTTTGGTTATGACTAAAGGTAAAGATAAGGTCGATGAAGATAATGAACCGAGTAGCAGTAGGAAAAAGTGGAAAGGTAGGAATGAGGTAGAATGTTATTACTGCCATAAGAAAGGCCACTTCAAGTATTAGTGTAGGAAATTTAAAGAAGATCAGAAAAGAAAACCAGAGGCAAATATAGTGGAAGAGGTTGTCTTAGCTTGTGTTGAGAGTGACACAAAGTATAGTAACCACTCATCAGATTGGATATTAGACAGTGCAGCTTCTGTTCACATAGCTTCAGATAGGAGTTTTTTCACATCATTCACAGGAGGGCATCATGGCCTAGTGAGGATGGGGAATGGTAGAACCTCCAAGACTAGAGGGATTAGAGATGTTAGTCTGAAGACAGAATGTGGAGGTAAATTGGTACTGCAAGATGTCAGGTACGTGCCTAATATCAAGATGAATCTTATTTCTATTGGTAAGTTTGCAGATGATGGTTACATGTGTGAGTTTGGTAGTCACCAGTGTAAACTCAAGTTCGGATCCCAGGTAGTGGCAGTTGGTCACAGGAAATCTACACTGTACAGATGTCAGTTGAATGTTGCCAAAGGTTCAGAGAGACAGTGGATGCCGGTTAAAGCTGCAGATGGTAGTTGTAGAGGTACAGTTGAGCCAGCAGCAAGGATAGCCAATTTTGATCAGTCCGATCAAGATCCTTCAGTTCAGAAACAATTGGGAAGTCCAGGAGAGAAAGTTGATGGCTATCGTGAATCCCCAGTTGTCAAACGGTCGAATGAATTGAAGAAGTCGCTTAGGCGAGTTGAGGCATCAAAGTGGAAGGCCAGAGCAGTTGCTAAGGTCAAAGGTCAGGTCTCTAGCTTGGTAACAAGTTTGAATAGAGGATTCTAGCCATTCTCAGAGTGTATCTTCTTCAGGAATAGTTGTTCAAGTTGGAAGAAGATGACAGGTGATACCACTTAGCTAAAGTGGGAATACGTGTCTGTCTTTTTTCGTCTGGGAGACAGGTCCACGTAGCTAGCCCATACCTCGGAGCGAGCACAGATGAGCTACAATTATACTCTGATAGTTGCCTGTTTTTGTGAGTTTGTTGTTTTTCAGGTATTTTTAGCCTTGGAGTTTACCAAGAAGATCAGAGATAACAGTTGTAGTGGGAGTAGATCCTTGGAGTTTGCCAAGATGTTTAAAGTTTTGTTGCAGTGGGAGTCGAGATCGTTGTTTTGTCTCCAAGTGGGAAATTGTTGGAGTGTGGAGACAAAATCCACAAACTCCATCCTTCAATTTGCCGTGTGAAAGGGAAATAAGGGTTAATGGGCTTGGCCCATTAACTAATTAGGTTTCACTATTTACATATATATATGTGAGGTGTGCAGTCGAAGGTGAGGACTTTTCTTGAAGTTGCGACTGCTTGTTTTCTTTACAGCAAGCTGACGTGCGACAGTGAGATATTTGGAGAGAATGAGATTTATTCTCTTGTGGGATTGAGGGTGTTTTTGTTTCTTTGTTTATCCCAAGCTATCGGGTTGTGATACTTGGAAGTCAATAGCTATTGTTGGGCTATTGAGAGTTAGTTTGTGGCATTATTGAAGGCTTAATTTCCCAAATACTAGTAGAACCTGCATTTGCAGAAGATTGGACGTAGTCCCGAGCTTGGGGCAAACCAGTATATTTTTCGGTGTCGTTTTCTTTTTCCCTATCTCTTATTATTTTTCGTGACTATTATTTTTGGCTTAACCTGTGGAAGGGGAGATAGTTATAATATTATTGATTGTCATCATAATATTATTGTTATTTGTATTCCGCATTTTCTCCCAACAAAGTCAAGAAGCAACTTGTGAAATAACAAGTCAATAACAAGAACAAGAACCACAATGTTTTTTATTTTTATTAAATGAATAAGTTTTCAGAATATTTGAAATTCATAAAATAGTCCATTTTGCTCCTTAATTTTGTTTCGAATTTAGAATGTGAAACAAAGGTAAAGTTGAATAATTTTTCTTTTACTTTTTAAACCAGAAGAAGAAATCAATCGTTTCTAATTTTTTAGAGATGACTTGGAAGTCAAGTTTTGATTTATAGTTTTACATTCTTAATGAATAAAAAAAGTAATTTGGTGTACAAAACTTGTTTGGAAAGGTCTTATTTTTTTAATATATAAAATAGTAAAAGAAAAACAATATTGTGTCGTTTTCAAGAGTTTGGTTCATAGAAAATCATGAATTGTTTCTTATATAAAAATTGATTTATAAGAAAAATTAATTTAATATGGAAATTTATAGAAATATAAGAATTAAAGGGAGAAAAAGAAGAAGGATGAAGAATGGTAGGCGAGAGAGAGGTAGTTTGGGAAGGTCATCTTGAAGGTAGGAAACGGCGTCGTGGCGACTTGCGATGTACCTGCCATGGTGATGGCTCTTGAGCGTTTGGAGGCGAGTGATGGCGGATTGGACGAGACGTCTGAAATTAGAGGACTTCAAATTTCTTCCCAAAAGAGGGTTCAGAACTCTTCTCATATCCTTGCCTTTCTCAATCGGATTGGGGATTGGAACTCAAACAAACAGAAACCCAACTTGACTTGCTTCTCTGCACTCTATATATAAGTCTTTTTATTTTTTCTTTTAGGGAGGGTCTTTTTTTAAGGTACTGTTTTTGGGATTATTTTATTTTAGTCAATAAGGTTTTGGATTTATTTTATTTTGGTTGTTAAACTTTCGAGACATAGCTTATTAAAAAAGAAACCATTTTTATTTTCTACAAAAAAAAAAAAAAAAAAAATACATTTTTAGTCTCTGAAGTTTGGATTAGGTTTCATTTTAGTCCCTAAATTTTCAAACTTAACAATTTAGCTCATGAGGTTTGGTTTTTGTTTCATCTTGCCCTCTCCATCCATTTCTCCGTTAAAAACTAACACAGGGATGTTATTGCATTATTTTTTATTTTAAAAAATTATTTTTAATTTTTTTGATTAAAAATATATTAAAATAATAAAAATATTATTATTTTTATTTCTTCTTTATTCCTTCTCTCTTCCACCTCCTCCTTCTCCCTCCCCCTCCTCCTTCTTTTTCTTCAACTCCTTCAATCCATGGTTGGCGCCCAGCGACCGGCGAGCCACCAACAATTTTTTTTTCTCTTCTTCTCTTTTCCCTTCTTCTCCAACTTTTCTTTTTTTTAAAAAAAATATTAAATAACTGAGGAGGGAGGGAGGGAGCTCCCTCCTTGGTTTTCCAACGAAAAACAGAGGATGAAGCTCCCTCATTCGTTTTCCAACAAAAAATCGAGGAGTCCTCCCTCCCTCCCTCCTCGGTTATTTTTTTTTTTAAAAAATAAAAGTTGGAGAAGAAGGGAAAAGAGAAGAAGAGAAGAGAAGGAGAGAAAAAGAAATTGTCAGCCACCAGCAAGCGGTGGTCAGAGGCCGTCGGCCATGGGTTGAAGGTGTTGAAGAAGAAGTAGTAGAAGAAGAAGGAGGAGGAGATAGGAGTAAAAAGAAATAAAAATAATTAAAAATAATAATATTTTTTATTATTTTAATATATTTTTAATAAAAAATAAAAAATAATTGTTTTAAATAAAAAAAATAGCACGTTAGTTTTTAATGGAAAAATGGATGGAGGGACCAAAGTCAAACTAAAACCAAACCTCAGGAGCTAAATTGTTGAGTTTGAAAACTCAGGGACTAGAATGAAACCTAACTCAAATCCGAGGGACTAAAAGTGTATTTTCTTTATTTTCTATGTTATGTTGCTGATAATTCTTTTTTTTTTTTTTTGGAAGAATAATGCAATAGGACAACTACATGGGCTGTAAAACACTAGAATCGAAAGCTCCATTCCCATATCACTCTCTTTGGACAGCTGAAAGAAGGGAACTTGGACGGTCTTCCAGCCATACCCCATTCACCTCTTCATCCACCGCCAACTTCACCATCGTGTGAGAAACCAGGTTTATCGTCCATCGAAAAAGGTCAAAACCACATTGTCGGAATCGTTTGACAATAGCTCTCTAATATTTTCCACTGCCAACCCAAACCTAGAAAGATCTTCTTCCTCAGATCTGATGGCCTTCAACACCCTTGCAGAATGCATCTCAACTTCCATCGCCCGAAAACTTGTTTCTGCCGCCAACATCAAGTTGTCGTTCATCGCTTGAGCCTCCGCCACATCTACATCACCCACAAATTGGACCGTTTTGAGGAAGGTAAGGATGTGCTCTCCCTTTTCGTTCCTTATCATTGCCCCCACGCATCCAATTCATTTTGACCATTCAGATCATCAGAAAATAACGCTTTATTCCAATTGGTTTTTCGCCCTCTGAAGATTTGTCTCACATGGATAAATTTAGAGTTGAGAATAGTGTTTTTATACAATCATTTTTCCTTGCTCTTGTAAATGTGGTTAAGAGTGGTACTAAGACTTCTTCCCACGCGCTTCGCCGTCGGTCGGACAGGCGAGTGGATTCAAGTCAAGGTCGTCCTTTAGCATGTGTGAGTTGTTATCTATCACAGGGCCCCATAATTTAGGGGGCCTCAAATTGAAAAAGTTGCTTAACCCAATTAAAAAAAAAAAAAAAAAAAACTTCTTCCTAACCGAGGAAACAAAGATAAGTTGACCAAACTTTCTTTTCCAAATTGAAGTTGTTGAAGACCTATCTCTACAATGTCATAAAAGGCTTAGTGGATTAATATTGATAATGATTGAGAATGATATTTTGGAAAGAGTTGATTGATGATTTTGCTTCAAAGAAAGTTTGGAGGATGGTGCTTTTTAAACAAAATATCACTATTATATAGTTGCTTTGTGACATTTTCTTAGTTATATATATATATATATATATATATATATATATATATAAAATCGTATAATGTGATGAATTTTGATATCTTACCATTTTGTTTTTATTATAAAATATTTTATAAGGGTCTCATGTGGAAAAACATCATAAGGTCTCATCTCATTTGGGACGGGCTTGGTTCGGGTAATCGCGCTCGCGCTTAATAAAAGTTGTTATACTTTTTGGCCAAAAATCTTTTTCCTAATTTTCTTGTCCTTTAACTAAAAATCAAACCTTGCAGACATGAATTGGCCTAACGGAATGAGGCTTGGATAAGACACGTGACGACTCTTTGTCTACAACAGAATTGGTCCATGACACGTGGCTCCCATGCCATAACCCAGGTTCTTCAGTCATGACTGAATTGGTTAGGTCTTTTCCTATAAAAATCTTGTTGATATCA
Organism: Luffa acutangula; assembly: GCA_036850905.1. Taxonomy (NCBI): domain Eukaryota; kingdom Viridiplantae; phylum Streptophyta; class Magnoliopsida; order Cucurbitales; family Cucurbitaceae; genus Luffa; species Luffa acutangula. The sequence continues at coordinate 37,618,011 of CM072094.1, read as the reverse complement.
CTCATTTTTCATTTGATCTTCCTATCTTTCCTTGATTCAAAATCCTTCTCTCTCGAGCACACGAATGAAGAGGGTGTTGTGTTAACCTTGGGGAACAACTGAAGTATAAACGATTTAGCACTGTGGTCAAGCCAAAATTGCTTTCAAGGTAGTGGTTCCGTCCACGATACAACAATTATTTCTTATCTTCCAACTTACAAGTTGAAAACAATTTGCAATGTCCATCAAATCTAGGAAGGTGCTTCCAGATCTGTCCAAATTAGAACCACTGGATGGATCTAACTATCGTCTTTGGTCTCAAAAGCTACTCATTTTCTTCAAGCAACTGGAGGTCGACTACATTTTCACCACTGATTATACTGACGAGTCAAAAGTCGCTCCTGCCATTGATCTTGATAAATCTTAGGAGGTCCAACCTGATCCTAATGATTCTAGAGAGGTTCAAACTGGTACTCAAAAATCAAAGGGCGATGTTGACATTGATCCAGAAAAGTTCGAGAAAGACAACAAGACGGTTTGTGGTCATCTTCGCAATCATATGAATGACTCGCTGTTTGATTTGTTTGTTGTTCACAAATCTTCTAAGGTAATCTGGGACACTCTTGAGTCCAGATATGGCGATGATGATGCAGACAAGGAAGAAGTATGTGGTTGGAAAGTGGTTGCAATTCCAAATGGTGGATGACAAATCAGTCATGGACCAGGTTCACGAGTACGAGAATCTGGTGGCAAATGAAGATGTGCGAGATTCTTCCGGAAAATGTGTTGCTCCAGAAATTTCATTCTTCCTAGAGTGACCATTTAAAACACAAGAAGAATGACCTAACATTGTAAGAGTTAATCAGCCACATGCTCACTAAAGAAGCCAATAGGCAAAAAGATAAAATGCTTTCTCAATCTTTGAATTCAGTTAATGCTAACCTTGTTGAATCTTCTACTGCATCAAAAGACATATTTAAAACTAAAAACAAACAAAGTAATAAAGAAAAATCATCGCAGAAGAAGAAACATCAATTGAATCCTCCAAGCGAGAAAATAGAGAAGTCCAAATCATTCTCTCTCGAGTGCACGAACGAAGAGGGTGTTGTGTTAACCTTGGGGAGCAACCGATGTACAAACGATTTAGCACCGTGGTCGTGTCGAAAGTTATTTCAAGGTAGTGGTTCCGTCCACACACATCAATTATTTCTTATTTTCCAACTTACATTCCAATCCTCTGAAAAAGATCTTTTTCCCCAAACTAACAAATTGCCAGCTCTCACATCATATTGTGTCTTCATGTATTAGAAACTAGAGTGAAGTCTGCCACATTTTCCTCACAAATTTACATTGTTAAATGGCATGAACAACCAACTCCTCCCTCCTTTTGCACCTTGGGCATCCTCTCTGTATTGCCACTCCCTTTTTTCTCAGATTATCCTCACTTGGCAATAAATCATGGAACAATCTTCACCCAAAAAGCTTAATTTTGCTTGGGATTCTCCTATTCCAAAAACATTTCCACCATTTTATGGTTTTCTTATCCTCAAAACAACTAGGGTCCCTTTTCAAGGAGCATGCTAAGCGGTAACCACACTCTTCACTATATATTTCTCTTTCTTATCATAGTGCCATAACCTAATATCTAGTTGGATACCAATAGGCAAGAGATGCTTAAAATTAAGCTAACATCCTGAGGCAAAAATAAACTCTAAACAAGTTGGGCATTCCATTGACCATCCTCCTCTAGTAGTGTATCAACTATATCTTAGGCCCCTATTCCCTATTGGTGTATCACTTGAAGAGTTCAAGGCTGAGGAATCCATTTATCCCCTAGGATATTTATCCATTTTCTATCTCCCACTCTCCATTTCACCCCTGCTTTGAGGAGATCTCTTTCCCACAATGAGCTCTTTCATGCATACGAAACATTTGTCTTCGTTCTTGCTACAAAAAAATCTCCATTCCTGAAGTACTTCCCTTTCAAAGCATGAGCTAATAAGGAATTTGGATTCTCCAAAATTCGTCATCCTTGCTTTGCAAGAAGTGCCTGGTTAAAGAGCTCTAATTCTCTAAATCCCAACCCACCTTGAAGCTTGGACACACACTTTTTTCCACGAAGCCCAATGAATTTTCTTATGACTACCTTCCTCCCCCAATCAAAATTTAGCCATAATACTATTACACTCTTTAGATAGTTTCTTTGGGAGCTTAAAACATGTGATGCCCCGTGCATTCTTGATGTAAATAATTTCATGTATTTAGTCGAATTAAATGAATATTATTATTTGGACTTTTGATATGGAATTTATAATTTAATACCAAGGCATTGAGAAATTATTCTTGGAATATGAGCGTTGTATAGAATTAATTTTCCCTCTCTTAAGCTCGATTAAAATTAGTTGCAAGGTCTGTTTAAGTGTTGAACGTGTTGGGTTTTATACCCTAAAACTCGTAGATAGTGAATGTAACCGTTGACCGAATATTAATGAAATAATATTAATATATTTTTCCATTAAATGGTATTAGCTATTTGTCTTTGCCTAAAATAACCCTAATCCAATAAACTAGACATCCTAGGCTATAATATGAGTCTCGAACTATATGTAGCGACATATAGGGATCACTGTTCAAGAAACAACCTAAAGGGTCTATAGTATAGGGATAAGACTGGGAGCCTTATCCTGGTGACACTATGGATACGACCCACTTTGTATTTGATACAAATGCTATGATCCAACGCGCTCGTGTACGAGACATGCGAGTGGGGGTATCCTATGCAATGAGTTTGCATAAGACCGGACCGCAGAATAGTAACCATTGGTTATAACACCGTTAACTAGTTGGTTTTCTATTTTACTAGGACGACCTAGACAACTTAGTCTTAATCCTGAGTTGATTATGGACTCATGTTCATGGGGGATTTTCCTTTGATTTGTATGGGTGAGAGTGGTCAATACGTCGACTCAATAAGCCTACCATTTTGGGGACAAGACCGAGTGGGGAGCTGGGAACATAATCGTACAAGATGGAATTCACTTCTTCCCGACTTTAGAGAAGTAGATGAGTGTTCCCTTAAGTGGTGACTCCGAGTCTTAAACAAAGGGTCATACCCTCTTAATGACACGCGAGGGTTCTCTGTTTGATGGTTGAACCACAAACAGGTTGTTCATTAGAGGAGAACTGGTACTTAAGGAAATAGAAGTAACCTAGTGATAAAACGGTAATTTGACCCAGCTGGTATTACGGACACTCGTGAAGGACTAACTAGTCGATATTGGTCTATATCCGTGGACACAAAAAATATGTCTGCAGTGAAGAGAGTGCAACTGTGAGTCTATAGTGGAATGTACACACAGTTAATGAATATTGATTAATTTGGTTAATGAGTTTGACCAATGAATCTCACATCATTGGAGCTTCTAATCTACAGGTCCATTAGGTCTCACTGGTAGCTCATAAAGTAATTTGAGGCAACTAAGTGATAAATGTAAATTGAAAATGTTCAATTTACTAAGGGAAACAATATAATATATATTGATATATTATGATGGGAGAAATTAATATTTGAAATTCAAATATATATAAATTTGAGTCACATTAAATTTATGGAAGTTTGAAAGAGTTCAAATATGAATTAATTAATTTTAAGGCCTAAAATCTATTTGGGAAAATTAGTTAATTCAAGGCCAAAAATTAAATATGTGATATTTAATTGGTGGTTAATTAATTAAAGAATTAATTAGTCAGGAATTAATCAATTATGAAAATAATTAATCACTTAAGGAATTGATTAATCATTTATGGAAATGATCTAATCACTTATGGAAGTAATTAGTCATTTGTGAAAAAGATTAATCAATTATGGAATTGATTGATCTTGGATAGATTGATTAAATAAGGAATAAGATTGAATCAATTTTTGAAAAGATTGATTTAATTGAATATTTTATTCATGGCCACTCTTCTATAAATAGAACACTAGACTTAATTGGTTTAGTAGCCCTCTTGCTCTTAGACTCACAAGACAAGACCCTAGAATTCTCTCTAGCCTCCCTCTTAGAGAAAGACTCCTACAAGTCTTTTGCCTCCTAGACTTAGAGACATACCGGTGTAACCTCTGTGGTTATTGTGTCTTTGAAGAAGAAATTTCCAGCGAAGAAATCAAGAAGGAATCGTTGTGTTTTTGTTCGTTCGAGCATCGTTGGTGAAGAACAATCAAGTCTACAACAAAGGTTTGTAACGGTTCTTTCTCGTTTCTTTAGAAAAGCATGAAAATAAATTTAGATTTAATTTTCTAGCATGTTTATAGCAATTTTCAGCAACTTTAAAGCATGTTTAAAGTTTATTTTGCCTTTTCGAAACGGTATTTTAATGTTAATTAATATACGGCGTAAGGTCCATTCTATGCACTTCCGCTGCGTAGGGGCTTTCATCCCCTTCCGAACGTTTCACGCTAAATTGAGGGAAATAGTTGGAAAATCCTATTCTTGGAATGTTATTCTTAGGTTTGGTTGTTGAGGGAATAAAAAAAAAAGGAATCTAAGAAAAGGAAAGCCCCAAACCCTCATATCTCTTCCCTCTCTTCTTGTTCTTGCCATGAGACCCATCCCCCGCTAGCCTTCGTCGGAGCGCCGCCGCCGCCGTGGGTTTCCTCTCCATCTTACATTTTGGATATCCCTCTCTTTTGCGTTGTTCGACCAAAAAAACTCTTGGGTAAGTCCCTTCCCTTCCCATTCCTTGTAGTTTAAGGCCCAGTCTAAGGTTCCCTTGCTCGGTTCGTTAGATTTGGTGTGTCAGCAGCTTGGATCCCCTCTTTGGCGCAATTTTGCCTCTGTCCAACGGTGTTTTGGCTACCTTTTGGATCTTTATGGTGTCATTTAGCAGTTCCGGTAATCTTTAACTCTTACCCACTCTTGGTTAGAGCTTAAATTAGAATGCCTAATGGTTTATGTGCTGAAAAATCTAAGTTAGCATAAAAAATTTTATCTGCAGTATCGTCAAAGTAGTCGTTTAGGTTCGAATCGTTGCGAGCTCGAATACCCACTGCCCAAGGAGCGTTCTAGCACGTTGTTCGAGGTTAGTATAACCCGTCTAGCATGAAAGAGGGTCCGTTTGGGTAAGTTTTGTTGTTGTCCATAGTCTGTTAGTATAAAGGTTGTTGTGTCGTTAGTTGTTTTAGCTCTAGTAGCATGTTTTGTCGTTACTCGTTAGTCGTTTAGGCGTTAAAAGTTGTTCCCAACCTTTATAGGTCCTAGGTCATGTAAATAAATGGGTTTTCGCTTGTTGTTATTGTTAAAAAGCATGTAGTATCAATGTCCATTAAGTGTTGTCGCATAATTAGTTTTACCCAACCCTTGTAGGTTCTTGAAGCATGAGATTAATGAGTTTCTACTTTTTGTTTGTAGTTTAAAAAGCAGGCTAAATAGGTTTCCATTAATTATCTTAGGCCCTAGTAGAGTTGTCTAATCTCTAGGAGCCCTTAGAATTCCAAAATGTGACTTTTTACTTGCTGTCCAGCGACTGAAAAACCTTATCTGGGGCCATTCGGCGAAGACCCATTTCCCGTTGTGTCTTAGACATGGTTTCCCATGATCTAAAGGTTTTGGCTTTTCAATTTGGGAAATTTTGAGTGGCTGTGTAGCAAGGAAATAGTTCTTTCGCGATTTAGTTTGGTCTTTAAAGCATGATTAGAGTAGCTTTGAGTTGGTTCTAATTCAGTATGATTTATCCTTGTTCTTTAGGAGCTTTCTTGGACTGCCTTGGATTACTAAGGTTGGTTTAGAAGTGCATTAGGTAAGTAGTTTCTACCTGGATGAGTTTGCTTGTTTGTTTGAGCATGTCGTTTGCTTTACTTGCTTTGTTATTATACGTTGTGTTTAATATATGTGTGTAGCTCGCTATGTGAATAAGCACATTGCTATGTTTGACTCTTAAGCATGTTGCTTTGTTTAATTCATAAGCATGAGATACTGACGGACGACTTGTCGAGAGTCGTGTAAAATAAATTTGTAATCCACAACCTCTAAAGCTAACTTGTAGCAGTAGTGGTCGGGGTCGATCATAGGCAACAACGAAATTAATTAATTTAATCAAATTTCTCAATTAGTAACCAAAAAGGGGTTTGAAAGATGGATTGATTAAAAACATAAATTTGCAATAAATTAAAATAATGGAAAAGTAAAGACAAGTTAGCTAATCTCACCTTGGTATCACACAATTGGTTATTCTAACTTTGGTTTGGCAACTCAATCATTGACTCTCAAATTAATAGAATTATTATCTCTAACCTTTCCAACTTGACCAATACATCAAACTTAGAATCTAATTAGAATTCATTATATGAACCTAACCGCATTAAGTGAATTGGATCGTTAAGTAGATTTGCATAAACTAGGAACAACCTGGGTTTATACAATTCTAAGTTCAAATTCCTAAATCTATCATGCAATTATATTAATTGGGATAGCACTCCATTCAACACAATCACACAATAAATCTATCACTAACCAATTTACAATTAGTTATGCAATTACTTTAAGTCAAACAAATAGTTTGTCAAGCTATTCTATCAAAACAATTGTAATTAAGAACGAGAATTCAAGGCATAACCAACAATAATTCATCCAAATCATAAACAAGGTCTCCAGAGTATGCCGTTAGAAGTCCCCAATTGCGACAATCTAAACTTAGCCGGTCATCGGAATGCTCCAACAAAGCTCCTCGGCTTGATTAACCATCCCAAAATACAATAAAACTGACTAAAATTACAAGAGAATGCAAAGAAGTACAGAGAGAATGAGGAAGAAATTGGCTAAGAGGAAGAAAAACCAAGAGAGAATGACCTAAATCTGAAAATTTTCTTTTTATATCCAGTCGCAGTGTCGAGACTCTATGTAACAGCGTCGCAACGTTGCCCCCTTTAAAATAGAAAAGTACTCATGTTGAAGGACGTGGCGGCGACACAAGTCGAAGGAACATGTCCTTGTGCTCATGTTGAAGGACGTGGCGACGACACAAGTCGAAGGAACATGTCCTTGTGCTCATGTTGAAGGACGTGGCGACGACACAAGTCGAAGGAACATGTCCTTGTACTCATGCTGAAAGATGTGGCGTCGACACAAGTCGAAGGAACATGTCCTTGTACTCATGCTGAAGGACGTGACGGCGACACAAGTCCAAGGAACATGTCCTTGTACTCATGCTGAAGGACGTGGCGGCGACACAAGTCCAAGGAACATGTCCTTGCACTCATGCTGAAGGACGTGGTTGCGGAAAAAGTACAAGGAACGTGTCCTTGTACTCATGCTGAAAGACGTGGCAGCGGTAAATGAGCCCAAGTGGGAATGACATCATGTGTCCTTGGGCCGGAGAGCGTCGTAGCAACAAAAGTCTAAAGACGTCATATGTCCTTGGACTAATGTTGAAAGACACTGTACTTGCAAATTGAAGACAACAAGGATATGTATGCCTTAAAAAAAAGGTCACTTACCTACGTACTTACCTTTTGGATGGTGGATCTTTTGTAATTGAAATATAGGCAAGGTGTTGTGAGTTCAAAAAAAAAAAAAAAAAAAAAAAAAAAAATTAAAGAAGGAAGAATCTTCAAAAAAGAAAAAAATACGAAAATTAAAAAAAAAAAAAAAAGAGAAGAAAGTTTCCTACTTGAATCCTTTCTTGAATGCTCCCTGCAATTGATGTGTGCTCTCCCTACTGAGGTTCAATCTTATTTATAGGAGAGAGTTTTAAGATCAAATCAAAGGTTTAGATAAAGATTTGATTCAAATGAAAATCTTATCTCCGGTTCAAATTTTTTTTGAGATAATCTTTATCTTTATCTAAACCAACTTGATTAAATTGAAATTCCTAAAAGATAAGTGTTTCAATTCAAATCAATTTGGAAATTTAAATTTTAGGGTAAAATACATTTTTGGTCCCTCATGTTTCGAGTCAGTTTCTAATAGGTCCCTACGTTTCAAAATCGAACAATCAAGTCCCTGCTGTTCTGGAAATGTATCTATTGAGTCCCTCTAGGGCTGACGTGGCAGTTTAAAATAATAAAATATTATTTTTTAATTAAAATAATAATATAATAATAATAAAATAATAAAATAAATATTATTATTATTAAAATATAATAATAATAATAATAATAATAATAAAATAAAAAGTAATTATTATTATTATTAAAAAAAAGTTCTCTCTCTCCTCATCCCCATTTCCCTCTCTTCTCCCCGCCGCCCCTCATCCCAACCTTCTCTCTTTCTCTCCCCGCCGTCGGAACTGAAGAACAGTGCTGGTTATTAGTTGTAGCCGCCAGAGAAGTCTGAACAGCGGGAGTTGCAGCGTCGGTTGGACAGAAATATGGGCTTCTTTTGCTTGTAGTAGTCGCCGGTCGGAAGACGGAGGGCTTTTCCGCCACTGCACGACACTTCGGAGTCTGAATAATCGCATGGGTCGTCGATCTGCCTCCTCCACTCTGCAATCTCCAGCTCCAAAACCGCCGAGACATCTGCAGGGAAACAACATAGAATAGACATCGCGACGGCCTCTGTATAAACGAAACAGAGGAGTGGTGGAGGGCGAGAATTGGAACTCACGAACAAACCCATAATCATAGCGTTGGAGGAGCTCAAAATTATTGGTCCTGGACGATTTCTTGAGGAAAAGGAGATTTGGAATGATGGGTCTTCTCATTTTGGCGATAAAGATGGAAACTTTGAGGAAATTGGAGAGCTTTTGGAAAATGGGTGAGCTTTTAGGCTGCATTTTGGCAAAGGTAATGGGTTTGAAGGAGCTGAAGGCGATGTTCATGGGAGTTTTGAGTTATTGAGAAGGACAGAGGAATGTAAGCCAAGCTGGAAAAGGAGTTGTGGTCAGTTGGGGTTTGGAGTTATTGAGAAGGAATAGGAAGGTAGTCGTTGGGCGGCCGGAGAGAAAGAGAGAAGGTTGGGGATGAGGGGCGGTGGAGAGAAGAGAGGGAAGTGGGGATGAAGAGAGAGAGAACTTTTTTTTAATAATAATAATAATTACTTTTTATTTTATTATTATTATTATTATAATATTTTAATAATAATAATATTTATTTTATTATTTTATTATTATTATATTATTATTTTAATTAAAAATTAATATTTTATTATTTTAAACTGCCACGTCAGCCCTAGAGGGACTCAATAGATACATTTCCGGAACAGTAGGGACTTGATTGTTCGATTTTGAAACGTAGGGACCTATTAGAAACTGACTCAAAATATGAGGGACCAAAAAGGTATTTTACCCTAAATTTTATCTAAATAATTTTATTTATCTATTTTTATTTGGGCATACTCCAAATTTTTCTTCCAAATCGAAATTTGAGATTCAAATTCAAATTTCATTCCGAATTCAAGTTTAAATTTGGTAAAATTTTACCTCAAATTAAATTTTGGGCATAATCCAAATTTTATCCCAAATGGACTAGAGTCCAAACTTCAAATTCTATTACAAATGCAAGTTAAAATTGGATACAATTTTACCTCAAATCAAAATTTTGGCATAAACCAAATTTTGCCCAAACTTAAGTTCAAATCAAAGTTTGCTGCCAAATAAGGAAAATCAAAATTTTGACCAAACTTCAAATTTTGATTAATTGGCGATAAGAGTGTGTCAAATAAAAAAATAAAAAATTTGACCAAAATTCATATTTTGATTAAATTAACACACCAAATAGAGTCAAAATCAAGAACAAATACCTTGCATTTTTATTCCAAAATATCTTTTTCGAGATTCACTCCCACATAACTTGTGCCTAAATCTCGAAAAGGGGGCATTTGTTGAAGGAGAAATTTTTTCCAATCACAAATTGCCACGTCATTATTTAAAATTAATGACGAAATTACAGATAATTAAATTTAGGGCCAATTATAAATTGACATGTGTCCCAAATTTAATTTGAAGACAAAGTTGGCCAATTATAAATTCAAAGAGCCAAATTTCTATTTGGTCAATTAATTAGAAAATAAATTATTTTGATCAAATTAATTAATTTGACCAATTAATTAAAAATAATAATTAATTGGATCAAATTTGGGTCTTTTAAGTATTTGGGTCATATGGTTTTGGGTCAACTATGAACCAAATCCAAGACTAAATGGTTGAGTCCTAAACCAATAAAGCCCAAGCCCAAGTTGTTAGGTCCAAAAGCCACAAGGACCCATCCAGCGAGAACTCTATAAATAGAGAGGTTCTTCTTCATTTCAAGGGTTCAGAAATTCTACACTCTCACAAAGACAAGAGTTCAGAGTTTCAAAGCTCTCAAGCAGAACTAGAGAATTCAGAGAGACTCCACCAAGTCTGAAGACCGAAGACTCTCTGCAATCCATATAATTCAAGCGTTGAACACCTCTTGAAGACCAAACACTCTTCAAGACTTCAAAACTCCTGGAAGATCAAATACTCTTCAGGACATCAACACTTCTTGAAGACCAAACACTCTTCGAGACTTCAACATTCCTTGAAGATCAAATACTCTTTAGGACATCAACACTTCTTGAAGACTGAAGACTCCTTCAAGACTGGAAGACTTCAAGCTCCAAGAATCCATTGAAGCTTCAGACTCGAGATCAAGCATTCCAGCCCTCGAGTGAAACACATTCACACACAAGAGAGAGAATCAGAGGATTAAAGTTAGAGATTGTACACCCACACGCATTCAACATTAATACAAATATATTATTTATTCCACGTGTTCCATCTCCGAAGTTACGTGTGAACACCAATGAAGAAACTTTTCCTCACTTATATACTCATGGTCATCCTCTTATCTAACCAACGTGAGACTTTGGTCGTACTACTCAATTCCCAACAAATGCATGTTATATATATATATATAAAAACTTTATTATTTTATTTTATTTTATTTTATCTTGAGTTCAATAATATTTGGAGTTTGTAACTTCTTGGTCGATAACACGTGCCACCATTACTTTTGAGCTATGTTCACTTTTTGGAAATAATGTATACTAATTGACCTACGTTTATATTGTAGTGCATGCTTGGGAGTGATTTTGAAATGGTTAAAATCATTTTTGTTAGGTACGAAATTACCCTGAAAAATACCTTTAATTATTCAATTTTTTTGTCAGGTACGAAGTCACCCTGAAACATACATTTAATCAAAACCAATTTCATGTTTTATTTTACACTTTTAAACGTGATTTTCATATTATCAAATTTGATTTTAAATTATTAAAAGCATGTTTCGAAGTGATTTTGAATATGACAAAAGTGATTTTAACCATCTCAAAATCACTCTCAAACATGTATGTATATAGTCAATAATTACAACCTTATCAAAATAATAATAATAATTACAGTCAAATTGTCAACATGAGCATAGTTCAACTAGCATAAACTTTGCATGAATGATTGAGAAGTTTGTGGTTCAAATTAGGGGTGAGCATAATAAACCGAAAAACCAAGCCGATCGATCAAAACCAACCGAACCGACGTCGGTCGGATGGTTTTATGTTGGGATCGGTTGGAAGTCGGTTTTGCACAGTGCAGAACCAAACTGTCGGTCGGTCGGCTCGCCTAAATTGGCCAGAACCGACCAGACCGACCGATGTATGTTTAATATATATATAAAAAAGAAAAGTTGACTTGGAAAATTGAAAAAGTGAGAAAGAAGCTTGAAATGACCAATGAAAAAGTGAAAAGACAATGTAGGTAATGATTACCTAATTTTTTTAAAAAATTACTTTTTTATTAAAATTGTTTTTTTAATCCTCCCCTCCCCTCTTTCATCCGAATTCTCTCTTTCCATTTCTCCTTCATTTTCATCCTTTTTTTTTCCTTCTCTTAGTTCTTTCTCCTTACTCTCTCTCCCTCATCAAACTTTTGCCAGAAGCAAGAAGTTTCGCCGAACTTACTTTTTTTTCGTCGCAAAGCAACGACCAAGTTGCAGATTTTTTTGGGGAAAAATACACTTTTGGTCTCTGAGGTTTGGGCTAAGTTACACTTTGGTCACTAAGTTTTCAAATACCCTGAGGTTTGAGATAATGAACACTTTGGTCCCTGTCACTATTATTTTAATAAAAAACCAACCATTCGATTGTAGTCAGTTGGTGGTCGGTTTTTTATGGGTCCCTGAAGTTTGGGTTAAGTTACACTTTGGTCCCTGAGTTTTCCAACTCAACAAAAATACCCCTAAGGTTTGAGATAAGCAACACTTTGGTTCCTGTCGTCTATTTTTCTGTTAAATAACGGTGGATGACGTGACACTATTATTTTAATAAAAAAATTATTTTTAATTTTTTTAAATAAAATATTAAAATATTAAAATATTATTATTTAAATATTTTTTTATTAATTTCTCTCCCCCTTTTCTTTCTTCCCCTCCTCCTTCTTCTTCCTCCTTCTTCTTCCTCCCTCTTCATCATCTTTTTTTTTTGTCTTTCTCCCCTTTTCTTCTCTCCTCTCCGGCGAAAGACAAAAAACAAAAAAAAAAAAACTAAACTTTTCGACGACGGCAGCCGTCGGCGCCGGCTGCCAGCGGCCGACCGACCATCGGAGTTGGGAGGAAGGAGATGAAGAAGAAGATGAAGAAGAAGGAGGAGGGGAAGAAAGATGGGAAGAAAGAAAAGGGAGAGAAATGAATAAAAAAAAATTAAATAATAATATTTTATTATTTAAATATTTTTTATTTAAAAAAATAAAAAAATAATTTTTTTTATTAAAATAATAGTGTCACGTCAGTCACCGTTAGTATTTAACAGAAAAATAGACGACAGGAACCAAAGTGTTGCTTATCTCAAACCTTAGGGGTATTTTTGTTGAGTTGGAAAACTCAGGAACCAAAGTGTAACTTAACCCAAACTTCAGGGACCCATAAAAAACCGACCACCAACTGACTACAATCGAATGGTTGGTTTTCGACATTGGTTTTGGCCAAAAACCGACCCCGACCGACTGCTGCTCACCCATAGTTCAAATCTCTCACCTCACCTGCGGTAAAAAATAAATAAATAATTACAATCAAATTATTAAATATATTTGGAATGTATATTTAAATATATTAAAACCATTAGAAAAACTAATGAGAACAACGTTAATGTATTTTTTATATATATATAGACCATGTAAAACAATTAAACATTTACTCGATTTAATAATTGAGATGTTCAAAAAAGAAAAGGTTAATGTCAATGTATCAAATTTCCGTCGACATACCGACATTTCCATGGAAATGTCGGTATGTCGACAGTGTCGACATTTCCGTGGGGGGGAAGTTTCGATCTTCCCCCCATGTCGACGACATGTCGACATTTCCATGGAAATGTCGGCGACATGTCGACATTTCCGTCCAATTTCCGTTTTTTTTTTTTTTTTTTTTTTTTTTTTAGTCTATATTTCTTTCTTTTATTATTTTTTTCATTTGAACTCATGTTTTTTTTACCTTGTTTTATCATTTTCTTTTATATTTTCATTTATCAATTTTCAAATCAATCCCATTAGAATATTACAAATTCCAAAATTCATATTTTACCACAAAAATTATTTTTAATTAATTATTTTAATTTTACATTTTTATTATTTTATTATTTTTACCACCTATAAATACCCCCACTTCATCTCAATTTCTTCACACCTCAATTTTTCAAACTCTCTCCCAAACTCTCTCAATTCTCTCAAATTCTCTCAATTTTTCCAAATTCGCTTAAATCTCCTAATTCTCCCAAATTATCTCACTTGTCTCAATTACTAATTTCTTTCTTAAGTTAAGAAGTTTAATTTTAAAAGGTTACATCTTTCTTTACATATTAGTTTATTAGTGTTATTTTTTTTTACTTTATTAGTGTTATTTTCTTTACATATTACTTTATCAATTATTTAATGTCCACGATCATCTTTTTGGTATTAGTCATTGTAAATTTTTATATTCATAAATCCAAAGTTATTTTTCATCTATCAATATTTCATATCTATTTTAATTTTCAAATTAAAGTCTCATTTAATAATTTACAAATCTTTCTGCACGTATCGACATTTTAATCAACATTTTCATCCAAATATTGTTCTACTTTTTAGATATGATGATAAAAAATTGTCAATTATATCCTAATTAAGCCACAAACAAAGTTTCATGGACTAATTCAAACAATTTCCATCAATTTCCATGATTTCCGTAAATCTTCCCGGAATTTCCATCGACATTTCCATCGACATCGATATTTCCATAAAATCAGGACCTCGACATTTCCATCGACATCGACATTTTAAACCTTGGTTAATGTGTCAAAAACCTGTGAATATACATACATTACCAAAATTCCCAAATCAAACCACATAATTACACACTTTCCTCGATCTATCCAAACCAAAAATAAAAAATAAAAAATAAAAATATTATGAAAAAACCCAAAACCAAATGGGCACACAAATGACGAAACCCAGATCCCAATTACATTCATATGTTCTTCAGTATCCACGCACTCTTCTTGTTCTCACTGACATTGGCTTCTGCTTCTCCAGATTCAAACGAAAGCTTGCCTTCTCATTTACCTCTGTCTTCTCTAGCTTCGATTCCATGTCCACCCCAATTTGAAGATTTGAAGGTCTCTCCTCATCCATTTCACTGTTTTCTTCATCAGATAGCTCTCTACTTGAAGAAGAAGAATCAGGCATTGAATTCTTCACTTCTTCTGTGATTTCGCTGGCTGTTTCTTCCTCTTTTTCTCTTCGATTTCGATTTTCGATGCCGGGTTTAGGTTCAGATTCGACCTCGGGTTTCTCTTCTTTGTCATTTGTACCAGTTCCAGAGCCAGGGTGTTGCGGTTCAGAGCGGGAGAGCTCCATGGCAGCTCTGGCAGCAGCTGCCGCTTGAGCTGCTGATTCAAAAGCGGCTTGTGCTGCATCCGCCACATCTTTGTACTTCTGTTTAGAACCAGATGGGACTTCATCATGTGGCTCAGACTGGTTTTTCCTTGTGTTTCTGGACAATTTGTCCTGTGGTGATCAAAAACAGAATCCCAATTTCCATTTAAGAAAGTTTTCAAAACATTTGATAAAGACTATGGAAGATTAAACGTGAAGTTGCATACCTCATTGGAAAGAGGAGTTTCGTCAAGTTCCAAAGTAATACCATTCTCAGAAGCAATGGCTTTAAGCAAATCCATTCTACTCTCCAAACTCGGCTGCCTTGTTGACAGCTTCTGCATTAGCTACAGAAACAGAGCACAAGATGAGTACCAAAACAGAGCACATAAAATCGCAAGTGTAACACAACATTCAAAATTCTAAAAGAATTACCAAATGATTGACTCCACAGTTGTTGCGCAATTCAACAGCACGAGCAGTGAATTCCTTGCCAAAACGATTGGTCAAAACGGATTTGATCTCATGAAGTTCAGGGAAATCCCCACATCTGGAAGCCGCAAACAACAACCCAGAAACCGCCTCTTTCAGTTCCTCAGGGCACTCTCTGCGATCAGGAAAAACAACTCAAAATAAAATCAAATCGCCAGTCAGAGAACAGAAGAAAAGAATGAAAAAGAAGAAATCAGAAGACCTTTCTTGTTCGAGGAGGGAGGTTCTTTCAATCAAGAGATTGAGATAGCCATCGATCAAAACATACGCATCCAGAACATTCTGATCCTTGATCACTTGCTCGACCTACAACATAAAGAAAAAGAAATGAACAAAAAGAGCCAAGGAAGCTGAAAACGAAAAGGGGGAGCGAAGAGAAACGAACTCGGAGGAGAGCGCGGTGGTGGTGGCGGAATTGGAGGAGCTGGAGGGCGTCGGAGTGAGCTTGAGAGCGCTTGACTTGGCGCTGGTTGGTGAGGATGGCGAGGCGAGAGGCGGCGAGATTGAGGAGAGGGCGGAACTTGGAGGCTCTGAAATGATTCCTTCCAAGAAGAGCGTCGAGTTTTCTTCCCATGGCGGAATGGGTTGGTTGAAGAGAGAGAGAGAGAGAGAGAGAGAGAGAGAAAAGTGAAGGAATTGGAATTTGTTGGGGGTTTATATATGTTGTTTGTTCGAGAGTGGAAGACAGTGCAGTGTGAAGGTTGAAGCGCGTGGGGGATGGGTTTGTGTTTGCGTGCGTTGGTTGCTTATAGACGAAGTCTGTGTGTTGAGGACTTGAGCGGAGGATTTTTGGTGTGAAAAGGGGGATGAACACGGTTAGTAACGACTGCGGCCTTCTTGGATATCTCACATCCTTCCCAAGAAATTTTGATTTGTCATTATTAAAAAATTTAAAAAGATAGAAATTATCATATTAGGGTAAATATATGGTTGGTTATATTACAAATCTCGACTTTAAATTTTCAAATAGGTTTGAAATTTTAACATGTCTCAAATAATTCTTTGAATTTGAAAGAGAATACACTTTTTTAGTCTATCAGGTTTAGGTTAAGTTTCATTTTGGTTAGTCGCTCCCGTTTGGATTCTGTTAAATCTTAACAGTTTGATGACGTGACATTATTTTTTATTAAAAAAATTATTTTTTTATTTTTAAAAATAAAAACATATTAAATTAATAAAAATATATATATTCTTTTTAATTCCTTCTCTCTCTTCATCTTTTCACTCTCTCTTATTCTCTTTCTTCTTCTTCTCTAAGCCGTCGTCGGAGTATCAGCTACCATCGCTGCCGAAGTCACTACCATTCTTTCTTCTTCTTCTTCTCTCTTATTCTCTTTCTTCTTCTTCTCTTTCTCTGTTTAAAAAAATATATATATACACGAAGGGGGATACCGCCTTCGTTCTGGCTAGATTCGAAGGGGATTTCCACTTTGTTGATTCTTTTTTTAAACAAAAAGCTAGTGAACGAAGTAGAGGGAGAGACAACAACGACGGGAGTGGGAGGGGGAGAAAATCGCGGTTGGGT
The DNA here is from genome assembly GCA_036850905.1 of Luffa acutangula. NCBI lineage: Eukaryota > Viridiplantae > Streptophyta > Magnoliopsida > Cucurbitales > Cucurbitaceae > Luffa > Luffa acutangula. The sequence continues at coordinate 37,601,159 of CM072094.1, read as the reverse complement.
CTGCTCGGAACGGGAGGGGGAGAAAATCGCAGTTAGGTCTACTCGCAGCGAGAAGAAACGGCGGCGCACGGCTGGGTCTGCTTACAGCGAGAAGAAACGGTGGCGCACAGAGTTTGCTTGTGGCAAGAAGAAATGACGAATGAGAGAGGGAGTCGACGAGAAGCTTGTCGGCGGCGGTCTAGCGGCTGAACGCAAAAAAAAAGGGAGAAGATTTGTTAGGTTTCTTTCTCTTGCTTTTCTGCTCCTTTCTCCCCTCTTTTTTATTTTTTTTAAAAAAGAAGATGAACAGAAAGGAGAAGAAAAGAAGAAAAAAAAGGTGAAGAAGAAAAAAGAAATAGAAAAAAAGTACTCGTCGGCGAGCGACGGTTGACGGCGGTCGGTGCCAGCGAGCGGCAGTCGGCAGTGGCAAGTGGCTAGCTGGTTTGGTGGTAGTGGTGGTAAAGGGGACGAAGAATAAGTAAAATATAGAAGTATTAAAAATAATAATAATTTTATTATTTTAATATATTTTTATTATAAAAAATTAAAAAATAATTTTATTGATAAAAAATAGTGTCACGTCAGCAAACTGTTAGGATTCAATAGAAAATTGGACAAGGGACCAAGAGTGTTACGAAATCCAAACCTCATGGACTAAATTGTCGAGTTTGAAAACTTAGGGACCAAAATGAAACCTAACCCAAACCTTAGGGACCAAAAGTGTATTTTTTCCAATTTTTAATGTTGTATCTAGATTCTTTTTTTGAAAAGAATGTTGTATCTAGATTCTTAAACTTTAAAAATTATCCATTAAATTTTTAGACTTTTGATTTTGTGTTTAATAAATCCTTAAACTTATAATTTTGTAAATAATAAGTCATTGGTTTATTAGTCATTTTTAAAGGTGGTTGTTAAAAATGACTTGAAAGGTTTTTACTTTTACCAAATTAACTCACATATTAAAAATAAGTTTTTTTTTTAGTTCAATAATATTGGAGGGTGAGGGATTCAAACCTCTAATCTCTTAATCGAGGGTGCATGTCAATTACCTTTGCTCACTTTGGCTTAAAAGTAAGTTTTTATAACCATTTTTTTTTTAGTAAGGAATAACATTAATCACAAAAAGTTAGTACCAACTACTCTAGTAAAGAAGAGGAAAAATCCATTCAGAAAAATAGAGGCCCAAAAAACTGTCCTTTTTCTTGTAGGAAGATGCCCTCTGGTTCGAATGAAAATAGAAACCAACTATACTATGCGCTACACAGTGGACTACTGTGTTTTCTTCCCTACAGTAGTGTCTCCAACGTGTTTCTTGGGCCTCTATTGTGTTCATTTTCATGTGGTTCTCTGAGTTTTTGGTTAAAACGTTGATGACTTCCAACGTGTTCGATTCCACCTCTAAGGGAATGTGCTCCTTTTTACCGGCATCAAAGATGCATTTTGACCCTTCCAAGACTGCTTTAGCTTCCATGACTTTGATGAACCATTTTCTTCTTATTTGTTACATTCCAGAGTAGATCAGGGATCCAACCGAGTCATGCATATCCCAAGTGATGTCTACTTTGTCGACATTGTCATTCCACAAAGCATCAGTGTTCATTTTCCAATCGTTTTGACAGTAGTTTTTACCACTCTACCTGACTCAATTGATTCTCATATCTCTTCGGAATATGGAGTCAAAGGTATGCTTCTTTCCCGTCAATTATGTTTGTGATTGATCTACCTATGAAAATGGTCTGGATTTGTGCTTGAGTTGGTTGCTGAAGATTTTGTTCCTCTAATTCCAAATCCTCCACATAATAAGCATCCCTTTAAATAGGTCCTCTTTTGTTTGAATTGTCCACTAGCCAAATCCAATAGTCTTTAGGTGTCTAACTTTCCCTATAAGGATTAAACAAATTTAGTGAGCTTGAGATAAACTTTAACTACATAAGACACATAGCGGGCATAAGACACACAGACTTTTTTCCTCGAGATCACATTGGTTGACCATAAATTCTTCTACAGGAAAGTGGATTTGCTAGAGTCTGACTTTGCTAACCAATGTGGCTAGATGGTAGACACTTTTATTTAGGAATTTTTTTTTTAATTTCTTTTTTATCGAGACTCCAAATGATCTCGTCTTTAGGGTTCTTGTCTTCTAGGGGTGTGTTAAAAATGTCTTCCACGTCTTGAGGTATGAAACTTTGCAAAATAACATTTTCACGCCAATTATTGTTATCGTCCAAAATGTTATTGTTAAACTCTATGTCGTCCTTTTAGGTTTTGCTTTGTTAGCTTACCTATTAATCAAATGGTCCTCGTCTATCTCAATATAGCTTTCATTGTCTACTTTTCACCTATAGCCTTTAGCAACGATTCACATCTCCAACAAATGCTTCTCCACACCAAAGAAAAAAAAAAAGTAGACTTCGTTTGATAATCATTTGGTTTCTAAAAATTAAGCTCAAGTTTCTAATTTGTTTTGTTATTTAACTTCTTTCCATGTTTTCAAAAATCAAGTCAGTTTTTAAAAACTAAAAAAAGTAGTTTTCAAAAACTTGTTTTTGTTTTTGGAATTTGGCTAAGAATTCAACTGCATCCTGAACAAAGATGAAAACAATTGTAAGTATATTGGGAAAAAACAAGCAGAAGTTTCAAAAACCAAATGGTTAATTATCAAATGGGGCTTAGTTTTCAAATTTTGTTTTTGTTTGTGGAATTTGACTAAGAATTCAAATGTGTCCTCAACAAAGATGAAAATCATTCTACGAAAATTGAGAGAAAACAAGCATAATTTTTCAAAACCAAATGGTTGTCAAATGGGGTCTTAATTGTTTGTTTTTTTTTTTAAATTAAGCTTATAAACACTACTTCGACCGGTAAGTTTCTTTATTTTGTTATCTACGTTTTACAAATGTTTTCAAACTCCAAGCTAAATTGGATTTTGAATACTAAAAAAAGGAAAAAAAAATACATTTTTAGTCCTTTTGAGATTCCATAAGTCCCTCAATTTTCAAACTCGACAATTTTATCACTAAATTTTGGATTTAGTTTTATTTTTGTTCCTCCACCCAATTTTTGGTTAATTACTACGGAAATCTGACATGACATTTGTTTTTATTAAAAAATATTTTTAATTATTATTTTATTATTTCCTTTTGTAATTAAAAAAAAAATACTTTTTTATTTCTTTTTTCTTTCTTCCTTTGTCCCTGTTCCTTCTCCATCTTTTCTCCATCTTTTTTCTCCTTTTTTTCTCCCTCCTCCTCCCTGGCCATTCGTTGTCACCATGTCCTCCGTCGCCTGTTGTCATCATCTCCTCCATCGTCCGCTACCATTTCCCCTTTTCTTCCTTTTTTTTTTCCTCTCTTCTTCATCCCTCTCCTTCTCTTCATCCTTACAACAAAAAATAAATAAATAAAATAATTGAACTGAATCGAAGGGTATTTCAGTCTGAAATGAAGGACAAATCTTTGTCATAATTAAATTATTATATTTTGGTGTCTACTATATTAAAATATATGTTATATTTATTTGAATCTCATTCACTTAGAATTAAAATCGAGTCGCATATAATCATCCTGTGAAATAATATTAATCTTCTCAATTAATAGATTTATAAGGAGAAATTAAATAACATAAATGATTTGCTTCAAATCATTTATTTTTCTTTATTGGACCGAATACCCATTTGGGTTTAATGGTGCCTCTTTGGGTTCACCATTCTTGGATGAGATCCCAATTTCTTTTTATTGGACCGAATACCCGTTTGGGTTTAATGGGCTCTGATACCATATTAGATTATATGGGCTTCCATCTCAAAACCAATTGACAATAAGTGGGGTGACCCTTGTAGCACCAGTCTTTTCAATGTGGGATCCTCAACAGTCACCCAACATAAAACTTCTCCAAGCTAAGCATGCTTAACTTCAAAGTTCCTATGATTGAGCCACCGAAAAGGTGCACCTTGCTAGTATAGGTAGTATCTATCAATTCTTTTAAACTTTATCTTGACCGTTTCCATGTCCTCAGGATCCCTCTCATTCGGATGTGATCTTAGTTTCATTAATGTACCCCTCTTCCTAGATGTTACACATTATCCAAGAGAATTGTAGTTACTACTTTTTTTTTTGACAACATGTGGAGTAGGGGGATTCGAACGCAGATCTCTTGATCATTAGTGCAAGCTTTATGCTAGTTGAGCTATGTTTATATTGACATTGTAGTTACTACTAGTACCATACCATCCTTCTAAAAAAAAATTAATTAATTAAATAAATAAACCCTAGTACCATACCAACAGAGAATAGTGAATAAAATCACAATCCAAAAGTTGAAAACGTTGACTCATATGCCGAATTGAGTAAACAAAAAGGAAAAATGAACAATGGCTTCTAAATAATATGGAAACAAGTTGTAGGAGAATCTATCTCTGATTCAAAGAAGTTTCCATTTGGTCCCACGGAGTGTACCACACGCAGATATATTGTTAATGTTTGTTGGGAAATTTCACAATTATTTCTTCATCTCTCACAAGTAAACACTGATATTTCTTTTAAAGAGATAAAGGCCAAATTTGATTGATTTATGATTTGACATGTAGGTCCATGGGGGCATATGTCGTAAAAATATTTCAATTAAATTATGCTAAGTTCACACCCTTCTTATTGTTCAATCAAAATTCAAAGCTATAAAAATTTAACATCTATTAAATAAGTTTCAACGTTTAATATAAGTTAGGGATTCCTAATTTATGACATTATTTGGACGTAAGGTAGGAAAAAAAAAAAAAAACAACTAATACGAAACCTTTAAAATTATAATGATGGGAATTAAAACAAAAATATAAAAAAAGTTGAAACATAGAGACTAAATATATATAATTATTTTAACTTTGAATGTATATACTATTTTTCAATTTGTATTTATAATTTTAAATTTAATAAAATCATTACCATCACTAGATGACTAAGGGTGTGTTTGGCATTGATTTTGGAGGAGATTGAAGTGATTAAAAAAGAATCTTAACGGTAAAACATATTATAAATTAATTTTTATAAAAGTATTTTTTCAACTACGTTGATTTGGAAAATTAAAAAATTGTATCTTTTCAGTTTAGCTTCCCTAAAAATTTAATTTGTAACTAACTATTTACCTTGAGACGTGATTCATGTCAATCATTTTTTTAATTTAAGTTATATATTTTTATTCTATTATCGTATATTCAATTGAAATTACTTGTTTTTATTTTTATTTAAATTGAAATAATATATTTTTTTTTCAATACAAGATTTATTAGCGAAATATAAAAATATCTTAGATTAAACATAACATTATATTTTAAATCATATGAAATTTAAAATAGTCATCTTATATGTTTCAAAAAAATAATTATCGTATAATAATTTTGAAATTATCTTATAAAACTTTGAAATTAAATATCAACATTAAATTTATTTATTAAAAAATATAGTTAAGCTGTAACAATTTAGAATTTTAATTTACCAAACATCTCAACTTGTTTTTTCATCTATAAAACTAAAATGGCTAAATAATAAAAAATACCCTTGAACTATGGGGTTGGTTTCAAAAATGTCCCTAAATTTTGAAAAGTTTCAAAAATACCTCTGAACTTTGAAAAATGTTTTAAAAATATCCTTGTCGTTTATTTTTTTGGTGGAAACGGTTAGAATTTACGGTGAGAGGAGGAAAATTAAGAAACATTTTTCAATAAGAGTATTTTTTAATTTTTTTTAGAAGTTCAAGAGTATTTTTTTAAAACTGAAACTTTAACGGTTTCCATCAAAAAATTAATGGCAAGGGTATTTTTGAAATGTTTTTCAAAGTTTAGGGATATTTTTGAAACTATTCAAAGTTCAGGGCCATTTTTAAAACAAACCCCATAGTTCAGGGGTATTTTTTTATAATTTAGCCAAAAATTTACCAAACACTAATTTACTTTATAGTACAGCTGATTTTCTTGAAAGCAAAGTTAACGAAAATTATTTTAGAAGTTACAACAATCCCAAATTAAGCCTAAAATCCACTGATACTCTCACGCTTGCATCTCAAATTATTTAAAATGATGGTTGAAGTTACAACTAACACTGAATGTAAACATGCTTACTTTAGAGAAATTTTTAATTAAAAAACTTGCTAAAAGAAATTTTCAAGACATGTATAAATGCAAAACAAAGCATATTGAACAAAAAAAATTGTATTGGAGTTATTGTATTTGTTATCTTCAATTTCGAAAGCAATACAAGATATTATATAACATAAGGAACAACAAGATCACCGCATGTCAATCGGGAGTTTAGGGCTCGTTTGATAACGTTCCTGTTTCCTGTTTCTTGTTCCCGTTTCTCCTTTTTTAAGAAACAGACTTGTTTGATAACTCATCTATGTTTCTTGTTTCTAAATTTCTAGAAACGTTTCTAAAAAAGAGGCCAAATTTGAGAAACTACAAAATATTGTTTCTCAAATTCTGTTTCTGTTTTTTTTTTCTCTATCTTTCATGCATGTATCCATCTCTCCCTCCCATTCTTACACCAATCTCTTCTCTTCCTCTATTTTTTTAACCACTTCCTCGTCTTTTTTTTTTTTTAATTTTTTTTCGTTATTTCGTTTTCTTTCTTTTTTTTTTCTTTTTTCGTTAATTCATTCTCTTTCATTTTTTATTATTTGTGTTATTTCTTTCCTTTTTTCCTTTTATTATCACCTCCTAGATCTCAGACTACCGCCTACCATCGTTGACATCTGACTATCAATCGTCGCCGACCAGTCGTCATTGTCAACCTCCGACTACTAGCTGTCGTCGACAGACCGCCTCTGTCGAACTTCGACTATCGGCCACCGCCGACCTCCACCGACCGACCGCCACAGACCACCTTCTACTACTAGTCGTTGCCAACCTCCGTCGACCGACCACCATTGTCGACCTCCGACTACCGGTTGCTGCCGTCCGCTACCATCAACCTTCGACTACCGCCCTTCGCCGACAGATCGTCATCGTCGACCTTCGAATACTGCTCGCGACCGATCGCTACCGTCGACCTCCGACAACCGACCGCCTCGACCTCTACCGACCAACTGCCACTGTCCACCTCCGACTACCTGTCGCGGCCAACCGCAACCGTCAACCTCCGACGATCGGCCACCATCGACCTCCGCTGACCGAGCGCCACCATCCACCTCCGACTACTGGTCGTCGTCGACCTCCGTCGACCGGCCACCATTGTCGACCTTCGACTACTAGCCACTGTTGACCTCCGCTGACCGACCATCACAGTCGACATTCGACTACTGGTTGTTGTCGACCTCCACCAACCGACCGCAACCGTCCACCTCAAACTACCGATCATCACCGACCTCCGTCGACCGACCGCCGTCGTCAACCTCCCACTACCGGTCACAACCGATCGCAACCGTCGATCGGTCGCCGTCGACTTCTGCCGATCGACTGCCACCGTGCACCTCGGAGTACCGGTTGTTGTCGACCTCCAACTACCGGTTGTTGTCGACCTCCAACTATCGGTCGTGGTCGACCGCTACTGTCGACCTCCGACAGCCGGCCGCTATCAACCTCCACTGATCGGCCTCCGCCGACTGACCGCTATCGTCGACCTTAGACTACATGACGCCGCCGACTTGCCACTACCACCGACCTCTAACTAGCGGCAGTAGCCAACCTCCATCGAACGACTGCCACCGTTAACCAAAAACTACCGGCCGTCGTCGACCCCGCTGACCAGCCTCCTTCGACTGACAGCTACCGTCGATCTCAGACTACTGGGTGCCGCCTACCTACCACTACCGTCGACCTCTGTCTACCGACAACCGCCGACCACCACTGAACTGAAGGTGTACATATTACACATGCGGAAGCAATTGAAGATCGAAAGCACTTAAGACATTTAATTTTGCTCCTAAAGCATGCATGTTCTATAAAAGACAGAAAAGAGAGTTTAGAGAAAACCAACCTTTGTAGCTCACAAATGAGGTACTCCTTGTGGTGTTTTCCTTCTCCAACTTCTCTTGGACAACCTTTAGAGTCTTCCCTACTATTCTCCGGGCCGAGAATGACTTGTGGGAGTCTATAGTGATAGTGAATGGGAAGGGAATGCTTGAAGGTTCAAGCTCTATGGAGATATGAGATGAGAGAGTGATTGAGGAAGAAATTCAGCAGCATAACATTAAGGTAAATGCAATCTTACTCTCCAATCTGATTCTTCTTCTACTTATAGAGAGAATCCATGCAAGAAGAAGCCTCAAGATGCAAGACACATGGTGGTCTTAAGGGTGAAAGTGGAAGCTAGGTGTTCAAACAACATTACATGCAAGTATGCATGTTTGTGGTGTAATTCCACTTTGAATCTTCATGCAAGAGTGGAATTACATCTTTTTCCACTTACCATGATTCAAAATCAGATTTCAAATGTTCATTTATGATATTAATATCAATTCTAAATGTGACATTAATATATAAGATCATATTTGAACCTTGCCCAATTGATTATAAATGATTAAGCAAGTTAATCACCTTAATATTGTGCATCTTATATATATGAATCTTAATTCATGTATATAGTATTTAAAACCCTTTTAAATACTTTATCTCTCATTTTCTAATTTAATTCATAATTAAATTATTGTGTCAAACACAATTTTACGATAATACCCTTTTTCCCGACTTTGAACAATTCAAAGAATCCTATCAATTTGTTCTAGGCTATATTCCGATATGAGCTAGTAGGGGGACCTAATGGACCTATAGATCATGGGCTCCAACGATTCGAGACTAACCGACTAATCTCATTATTCAAGCTAGCCAACATTCGGTAACTACCGGGACACTCCACTATAGCCCGATAGTTGCACTCCCCTCACTATAGATATATTTCCGTCCACTTGATTTAACCATGTTCAGTAAGTCGTTCCTTCACAGGTTGTTCGTACCTATAGCTAGGTCAAATAACCGTTTTACCCCTATAGTACTTCTTGTTCCTTAAGTTCCACTAATCCTCTAATGAACAATCGGTTTGTGGTCCAACCATCAAACCTAAGTCCCTCTCGATCCAACGAGAGGGTGGGGCCCCTTGTTCAAGTCCTGGAGTTAGTACTTAAGAGAACAACCTCTCTGCTATCCCTGAAAAGGGTAGGAGTGAATTCCGTCTTGCGAAACTATGTCCCCAGCTATCTATTCGATCTTATCCCCAAAATGGTAGGCTTGTTGAGTCGGCGACGCTGGCCACTCTCACCCATGCAGATCAAAGGATAATCTCGTATAAACAGGAGTTCATAGCTCGCTCAGGATTAAGAACGAGTTACCTAGGTCATCTATGAGAAATAGTCAGTTTTTTCGGTAAACGGCGTTATAAAGAGAAAGTGACTTATTTCGTGGTCCTGTCTTATGCAAACTCATTGCATAGGACGCCCCCACTCGCATGTCTCCACATGAACGACTTAGGATCTCATCGTTTGTACTTAATACAAAGTGGGCCGCGTCCATAGTGTCACCAGGATAAGGCACCCAACCGTATCCTTATACTATAGACTATTTTGACTATAAACTTGAACTTGATCCTACGATATGTCCCTACATATAGTTCGAGTATTCATTTTATAGTCAAGGATCTTAGTTTATTGGATTTAGGTTAATCATTCGCAATGTATATATTCAATAACATCTTTTACTGAATAATATCAATAACGTCTTTATTGAAAATAGAATATGTTTAATGATTTACAAACTACGAGTTTATAGGACATTAAACCCAACATGAACTACTGCCACCGTCGACCTTTAACTACCAGGAGCCACCAACCTCTTATTACCGTCGACCAACCACCGCCGACTGGCCGTAGTCGTCGACCTCCGACTATCGGCCACCATTGATCGACGATTATGTTGACCCCCGCTCTGTTAACCAGCTTTCACCGACAGACCGTTACCGTCGACCTCCGAGTACCTGGCGCCGTCGACCAATCACCATCGTCGACCTCTAACTATCGAGCGTCGTTGACCTCTGTTGACCAGCCTCCACCGACTGACCGCTACTGTCGACCTCAGACTATTGGGCGCCGCCGACCAGCCACTACCGTCGACCTCTAACTACTGACTGCCACCGTTGACCACTGACTATCGGGCATTGCTGACCTCTACTGACCGACATATGTCGATCGATCGCCATTGTCGACCACCGACCAACCGCCACCGTCGACCTCTGACTACTGACCTTCGTCGACCGACTGCCACCATCGATCTTGGACTATTGTCAACCTCCGGCTACTGGTCGCCGTCGACCAGCAGCCACCGTCGACCTCTAACTATCGGGTGCCACCGACCTCTGCTGAACGACAGCTATCGTCGACCTCTGACTACTGGGCAGCGCCGATCTCCGTCGACCTACGACTACCGGTCGTGGTTGACCTCCGCTGATCGGTCTTCGCCGACTGACCCTCACCGACCTCCGTCAACTAGTTGCTACAGTCGACCTGTGACAACCAGATGCCACCGTCGACCTCCGACTACCGGCTCCCACTATCGTCGTCGACCGAAACTGGTTCTTTTTTTCTTATTTTCGACAACCGCCACCACGTGCCAACGACTTTTCCAGCATTCGCTGCTGACTGTCTGCATTCGCTCAGTGGTCGAAGGTCGGTAGCGATGGCCGATGATCGATGGTGGGTGATTGGTAACAATAGTGGTAGTGATGAGGAAGAAGAAGGAGAAATAAAAAAATAATCGTTGAAAATTAATATATTTTTATGTTATATGTACTAAATTTTATTTTAACTAAAAAAACAAGAAACAAGAATCGGTTATCAAACACATTTTGTGTTTCTGTTTCTTTTTTCAGAGAAACAAGGAAAAAAAATAGTTATCAAACATGTTTCTGTTTCTACTTCTTAAAAAACAAGAAACAAGAAACAGGAAACAAGAAACGAGAAACGAGAAACAGGAAACGAGAACGTTATCAAACGGGGCCTTAGATTTTGGGTTTCAAGTTTCAAGCTTGGAATGTTATAGTTTATAGTTGGAAGTTAACCCTAATAGATTAAAAGATGAGAATCTATCGGTTAAGTCATACACTCTAAGTTAAAGGTTTGCATCTATTACTGTCATATTTTATTTGAACTAAAAATAGAGAGAGTGAGAGAGTCTATCCATCCTCTTTTAAAGTTAATATAAATTTGTTTGAAAAAACCATCTCCATAAATTCCCTCCACTGTCATTTAAAGTAAATAAAAGGTTACTCGTCTTTATCTCACCATTTCTTAAAAAGTGAATTGTTTGCTATATTCGAAGTGAGATATTCTCGATGAAATGTGTAAGAAAACACTTAAAAGTGAATGTGAAGTGACTTTTAAAAATAAAAGAAAGACTCCAATAATCGTACATAACTTGTAGAATCAATGTTGAAACTTTTAGAATAAGCAATAATTAAGTGTTTCTTAAATTACTTTTCCTAAAAGTAATTTAAAGTATTTAAAAATATATTGAGAAATTTTCAACAAATTACTTTTGGATGCATAACTAAATACCATGAATTGTTTTTGTTATAGGTAATTTTGGACCACCTCGATGCACAAGGAGCTGACAAGGACAACCGAGCAGAAATCAGACCGGAAGATGGACCAAAGAGGCGAAACCGGCGAGTGGGACGGGCCAAGACTGAAGGGGTCGGGCTTTTGGCCCGACCCCCTACTCGGCCTCGACCCAAGGCCGAGGCCGAGCCTCATGGTCGGCCTTGGCCATGGGCCGAGGCCGACCCTCGGCCCGAGCCTGTCGGGCCTCGTTTGGTCCCTGTAGCCTCCTAGCCGCCCCGGATCCGCCTAGTTTGTCCCAAAACGCCTCTGAACTCCTAAAAAACCCTAGGAGCATGAGCAGGTATTTATACCCCTCTTCGCCACTGAAGAAAGGGACCCGAACTGAATTATCGACTCTCTTCTCTTACTTTACTGCTCTCCTCCCGTTTTCTGACTTAAGCATCGGAGGCGGTGTGGCCTACACCACACCAGTGTGCAACGGTTTTTGCTGGTCTTGCAGGTCATGTCTTCCCCAGTTTCTACAAATTCATCGTTGATGTCACGTGAAGGTCAGGTGAGTCTCTTGGCCAAATTTTGGCATCAACAGTTTTCATACATTTAATTAATTAAAATATGTTTTACCAATTCAAAAAGCGTTCTGGACTCACTCTAAGGGTTTGTTTGGTTGAACTTTTCAAGTATTTAGTTTTTTTTTTTTAAAAAAAAATCATTTTGAAAAAATTTCTAGTTTTTGACAACCATAAAAAATGACATATTAGAAAATGAGATTGATAAATAAACCATTTTGAGAGAAACACGTGAAACCAACTTTTTAAAAAGACCACATCCTTAACGATAAGAAGAGTTTCGTCCGTGTCTATACTGATGCGGCGGTGAATCCGAATCGTAGTGGTGCAGGATATGGTGTTGTTATAGTGGAGGAGGGAAATGTCCTTCGTTGTGTGCAATGGAGATGGTTGAAGATGTGGATCTAATCCACCAGCAGCAGAGGTCCAAGCCATTCTCCTAGCACTTCGTCTCATACAACGATTGCAATATCAAGAAGCCCAAATGTGCTCCGACTCTATTAATGCCATTCAGATGATTACTAAGGAGATGGATACGAACACATATGTTGCTCATTGGATTACTAGCATTCAGGTTATTTGTAGGGATTTTCAAGATATTTCTTTCCATTACATTCCTAGGAATAGGAATTTGAGAGTAGACGCTCTAGCCAAACATGCTTTGGCACACACAAGTAACATGTTGTGGTTATCAAATATTCCACCATGGTTACTCTCTTTGGGTAATGTTGGCCCATTGCCAATGTATTGACAATTGTCACTGTTCTAATTAATGAAATTGGTATTCCTTTTCAAAAAAAAAAAAAAAAAAAAAAAAAACACTTATGAAGAAATGCAACACATATGAGTGTTTAAATTATAAATAATTTTTATACAAAATGTTTTTAAAAAAATGCATTCTTGAAAAACATTTAAATTGAAATGTATTTCAAACGAATCCTAAATTTTTGAGTTAGAATTGATGCCCTAACGATGATATAAAATGTCATAAAAATAGGAATGTGGTAGCTATTGCAATAATAACTTGTGAAATTTCTCTAAACCCAATTTTTTGGAATTGCACACCCACCAACCAAGCCTTTACAGCTTGCGAGGCCAATATCTATTGATGTACTCACTTAAATCAAGAAGTAAAAGTAACTCTACCATATAAATAAATATATATATAGGTTAAATTAAAATCTTTATAAAAAAATTTATTAAATTAAACTAAAGGCTTAGGGGTTCAAGTTTCCATTTCGTATATGGTTGAACTAAAAATTTGATTAAATTAAATTTTGGCTCATTAATCATAAATGAAAGGTTAAAATATTATTTTGGTCTCTATACTTTAAGTCTCATTTTATTTTAGTCCTTATATTTTCAAATGTCCAAATTAGTCCCTATACTTTCAATAAATCTGAAAATTGGTCTCTATTATTAGTTTATTTTTAAATTTTCTAAAAAAAAAATATTCTTTACGAACTTCTCTTAAAAATATATATATATATATTCTTTACGAACTTTCAATAAAAAAAATTGTATCCTTTTTTGCATGAAAATTATTATTACTTAACAAATTTCAATAAAAACTATCTTCAAACTAATAATATGGACCCATTTTGAGATTTATTGAAATTAAAGTATAGGAACTAAGATAGAATGAAACTCAAAGTATAAAAGGACCAAAATGATATTTTTGTTGGGTTTTATGCCCTAAAACTCGTAGATTGTAAATGTAACTATTGACCAAACATTAATAAAATGATATGATGTATTATAAATAAATTAAAGTATTACTGTTTGTATTATGTTTGTCTAAACTAACATCCTAGACTGTTTGTATGAGACTTAAACTGTATATGGGGACATATGAGGATCACTGTTCAAGGTACAACCTAAATGGTCTATAGTATAGAGATAAGACTGAGTACCTTTGACGGGACTTGTCGAAGGTCCGAGCCAAATAAATTTATAATCCACGACACTATAACTATTTTGTAGAAATAGTGGTTGTGGTTGAACACAGGGAAGTGGATCTAGCAGATGCAGAATTTTGTGTTCATGCGACAAGGGTAATGACCGCAAAGTGCACGAGCCGCAAAGTAATATACTGATTTTGAGTATAGAGTATCGTCTCCACAGGAATTGACTTTATTCAATTAATTATTTCGAATACCCTTGTTTAGCTTTATTTAGAGAACAAAATGTAACGTCGGAAAGAATAACAAAAAGCTAATCTAAAAAGCAAAAGATAAATGGAGACACAATTTGAAGGGATAATTCTAGAGTGTTGATTTCATTAGTTGGACCTGAAGGGAATAAAAGTCCCCACGCAGCGGAAGCGCATCGATTGGACCTTACGCCGTATATTAATTAACATTAAAATACCGTTACGAAAACTCAAACAAACTTTAAACAAACTTTAAAGCTGCTGTAAAATTGGTTTAAACATGCTGAAAAAATAAATCTAAATTTATTTTCATGCTTTTCTAAAGAAAATGGGAAGAACCATCACATACCTTCGTTGTAGACTTGACCGTTCTTCGCCAACGACGCTCCAACGAACGAAAACGCAGCAGCCTCCTCGCCTCTTGATCGCTGGAATTTTCTTCTTGATCGACACAATAACCACAGAGGTTACACCAGTATGTCTCTAAGTTTAGGAAGCAAAAGACTTGTGGGAGTCTTTCTCTAAGAGGGAGGCTAGAGAGAATTCTAGGTCTTGTCTTTCAAGAGTGTCAAGTCTCATGACCAATTAGGTCTAGTGTTCTATTTATAGAAGAGAGGCCATGAATAAAATATTCAATTAAATCAATCTTTTCCAAAATTGATTCAATCTTATTCCTTAATTAATCAATCATGATCAATCAATTCCATAATTGATTAATCTTTTCTACAAATGACTAATTACTTCCATAAGTGATTAGATCATTTCCATAAGTGATTAATCACTTCCTTAAGTGATTAATTATTTCCATAATTGATTAATTCCCGGTTAATGAATTCTTTAATTAATTAACCACCAATTAAATATCACATATTTAATTCCCGGCCTAGAATTAATTAATTTGCCCAAACACATTTTAGGCCTTAAATTAATTAATTCATTATTTGAACTCTTTCAAACTTCCATAAATTTATATTTGAACTTTTCAAATATTAATTTCTCTCATAATAATATATCAATATATATTATATTTGTTTCCCTTAATAAATTGAACATTTTCAATTTACTTTTATTACTTAGTTGCCTCAAATTACTTTACGAGCTACCAGTGGGACCTAATGGACCTGCAGATCTGAAGCTCCAACGATGTGAGATTAATTGGTCAAACTCATTAACCACATTAATCAATATTCGTTAACTGTGTGTACATTTCACTATAGACTCACAGTTGCACTCTTCTCACTGTAGACATATTTTCTGTGTCCACGGATCTAGACCAATATCGACTAGTTAGTCCTTCACGAGTGTCCGTAACACCAGCTGGGTCAAATTACCGTTTTACCCCTGGGTTACGTCTATTTCCTCAAGTACCAATTCTCCTCTAATGAACAACCTGTTTGTGGTCCAACCATCAAACAAAAAACCCTCTCGTGCCATTGAGAGGGAGTAGAGCCCTTTGTTGAAGACTCGGAGTAACCACTTAAGGGAACACTCATCTGCTTCCCTAAAGTCGGGAAGGAGTGAATTCCATCTTGTACGATTATGTTCCCAGCTCCCCATTCGGTCTTGTCCCCAAAGTGGTAGGCTTATTGAGTCGGCGTATTGGCCACTCTCACCCATACAAATCAAAGGACAATCTCTCATGAGCATGAGTCCATAATCAACTCAGGATTAAGACTAAGTTGTCTAGGTCGTCCTAGTGAAATAGAAAACCAACTAGTTAACGGTGTTATAACCAGTGGTTACTATTTCGCAGTCCGATCTTATGCAAACTCATTGCATAGGATACCCCCACTCGCATGTCTCCTACACGAACGCGTTGGATCGCAGCGTTTGTATCAAATACAAAGTGGGCCGTATCCATAGTGTCACCAGGATAAGGCACCCAATCTTATCCCTATACTATAGATCCTTTAGGCTGTTTCTTGAACAATGATCCCATATGTCGCTACATATAGTTCAAGACTCATATTACAACCTTGGATGTCTAGTTTATTGGATTAGGGTTATTATTAGGCAAAGACAAATATAAAATAACTAATAACAATTAATAGAAAAATATATCAATATTATTTCATTAATATCCGGTCAACGGTTACATTCACTATCTACGAGTTTTAGGGCATAAAAGCCAACAGGACCTTTAGTTGCTTAATCAATTAGCTAATTTCAGATTAATTAATCATTCAATTCATAAGTCTAGAAGCCTAATTTCAAGGACTCTCCTGTCGGTCTCCTCCTATTCTCATGCCTTTTAATAAAGAATCTCTTTTTTGTTTCCTCTTTATTTACTAAGCATGGCATTACGACCCGTCATTAACAACCTCTAACGTCTATTTAATTTCTCCTGCTGTCACTTGGATAAACAAACATTAGTCATGCATCCAGTTCTGATCTAAGTTTCTCTCCGTCAAGTTTCCACTTAGTAACAATTCATTTAATCAGTGATCAGGTGATTAAAAGCATTAAGGTCAAAATGCACAAATGAATGATAATAACAATGAAACCAAATCAATTCCTTAATCAAGCAAAGGTTCAACAAACTAAATCAAACTCATAGAATTTAGGAATTAACTACTCATAATCACTAAACATCCAATAATTCCTAATCACACCTAATCTAGAAACTAAAAACAAAGGAAAAGGGAAGAGAATTGCTCATAATAATGTCGACCTCCTCGATCCCATGGCGACCTCCATCGATCCCGAGCTCCCAAGATCTTCAATAAGGCTCCCAAAACTCTCTCAAAAACCCCCAATTTTAGTGTGGACTCTAGAATTGGGTGAAGACCCACAAATTGGCTCTCCAAATTTGGTTGCAAATGGCCCCTTATACTGTCTAGCAGGCCTAACGTCGCGACGCTGACGTCACAGCGTTGTGATGCTATTACGTCATGTGCTTGGAGCGCAAGTTGCCTCAGCGTCGCGACGCTGTACCATTTCCAGAACTTTCTCTTCAACTGGCTAGCGTCGAGACGCTAGCCTCTCGACCTGTCACTTCAAGCATGACCCTTTTATCTTTAATTTTGGGCCTCCAAGTTTCTTTTCTTGGGCTTTTGAGCTTGGATCTTCAATGGACTTCTTCAAATTGCTCCAAAAGCCTCCAAAATCATCCAAAATCTCTCAAAACTCCAGTTTTGCTTCCTTGGCTAAATTTTCTGAAATTTAAACATAAAATGGCATCAAAACTGTAACGACCCGACTAGTAAATAACCTTTAAGGGACCGTTACGACAATGCATGCTTTGGAGGCCTTTTTAAATAAAAATATTTTTAAAACATAAACATTTACTTTAAGTAAAAACTTCAAAACGAAACTTTTATTCGGGATCCCTAATTTTAAAGGTTTTTAAATATTCATAAATACTTTCTAAAAATATAAATGTACATGGCCTCTAGAAAATTTTCTCAAACTAATTTACAAATCAAATAAAATAAAGTTCTTAAAGCGGAAAAAAAAATATGAACTTCCTGATTCCCTCATGGTTGCATATCGGATTCTCATCAGTCACCATATACATCTGCCCTTGCCTTTACCTGAAAAAAAATATTTTTGAAAAGAATGAGTATTTTAAAAATACTCAGTAAGTGACCCTACTATTGGGGTTGGATCACGCTTTAAAAACATTTTAAAAATCGACAACAACAAATACCTTTTGGTGGCTCTAAAATTATTCCTATGTAAACTTCTTAATTACTGAGATATATATCAATTTCAGGCATATCCTAGACACATCAATTTATGCGTATCTTACGAAGGCCGTCAATTTCACGAAACCTCGAGGTCGTCAATTTCATAAACCTCGACTTAGGTACATCAATTTCATGTCCCTAAGTCCTATGTAGGCATCTCTGAATGTACATCAATTTCATGCACACTTTAAAACTCATAAATAATTTAAAACTCGTACTTATAATGAAATTCTAAGAGACCACCAACTCAATTATTTTAAACAACTAATGCAATCAATAATAATAATTTACATACTTTCAACCATTCTCCATGAAAGTATACATGATTTAAATAATAATTTTTTGTGCACAATTTTCATGCTTTTAATGATAATAATAAATTTCATGCACAACTCATAAGCACGAGATTAATTTTAAAAAAATCAGTTATGCGCACCCAATTAAAAGGGGTTCAACGGTAAGTTCACTTACTTGGGCTTTAAATCCAAGTAGTTACTGAGTGAATTTCTCCTAGCATGTCCTCCACACAACCTAAAGTAAAACTTTCAATCAATATTTGGAGCCTCACATGTAACATTTACCTTAAAAAAAAATTAAACCTTACCCACATCTTTCAACCCTTTATTGGACAGCGGCTTAGACAATGATTATTCCCAAATTTAAGGCCAAGAAAAACCGAACGGACCTAAACTTGTTTTGGAAAATCCATGGGTAAGCTTTAACTCACAAGAAAAATCATATAAACCTTCAATGTCAATGGAATCAACACAAAACTCACTCAAATGACCTTCAATCCACCACCAAGAGCTATTGCAACTCGCGATCACCGGCGACGATCGAGGACATGCACTGGCGGCGACCCCACAGTACAGAAACGGGGCTAGACGCGAACTGACCGAAGAAGACCCGCCGGAAACGCACAAACATGAGACCCATGTCGAGAACGCTGCTGGTCGCGTGAACTGGGTGCTACAGTCGTCGGAAACCACTACTACACGTTGCATGGTCGGAAGAGATAACCACGAACACTGTTGCTCCCTCACGCGACGTCGCCGCCGCGACCAGCTAGACGCGAACCACTACAGACGCAGCCGCCTCCCTGCTACACCCCGAAACCGTGAGACCGCCCGCCGATGCTTGCCGGAGGAGTTCGCCAGAGTTGAGAAAGGGAGAGGCTGTCGTCGGGTTGTGGGTCGTGGAGATGAAGGGAAACACGACTGTGTAAGTTTGAAGATAAAGAGAAAAAAAAAAGAGCTTGGGATGCCTGAAAAAAACGTAAGGCTAGGGTTTAATTGGATGGGCATTGTCTATTTAATTTCAAAAATGTCATTCCCACTCAAATTTCAAAATTTTCACTAATATTCAAATCCTTTAATCTCCCTCTAACTCCAAATTATCTCCAACTTGGGAAATTTGAAATTTCTCGAAAGTTGTTGGTCTTGGAAGAGTCTTAGATACTTGATTCTTATCTCTTTCAATCAAACTAAGCCCACTTATTTGAAAAGTAAGCATGCATAACAACAAGGAATGTGTTAAGTTGGGTAAATGAAATGCTCCAAGTTCTATTCCCAACTTAGCGACATTACTTAAACTTTTATTTTTATATTAATCGAATGCTTCGAAATTTTGGAAGCATAATGACATAAACCACAAGCTATTGCTAGAAGAATATGGGAACATCACTTCGAACATACTTTAATCATCTCATTACTAATAAATCAAATGCAAATGAAGAGTAGGGAAATGACCCGCTTCCTCAAGTTCAAATTTAATACTTAAAACAACAAAATCCAAACAAACTAGAAGAATGAAAACAAATAACTAGAGTCTCATCTTGACAATTTAAGCAGATAAAACAACAGTAACTACTAACGTCTTTCTTCACGAGCCTCCTACTTTCTTTTGAGGGCAGTGATTTGCCATATGCCCTTCCTGGTGACATTTAAAACACACACCTTTCCCTACCATGCACTGACCTCAATGATTCCTTCCACAAGAGTTGCACTTTGGTTTATCGCTTCTATTTCCCTCATGTCTGTGATTATGAGTTTTTTGTCTAGAACTTTCGGATGAGTATTGAGATCGTTGGAGGTTGGTAGTCGTCTGCTCGTGTTTCCTCTTCTGCTCTGCATTGGGCTCTAATTCCTTGGTTACTGGAGTTACATTGACAGTTGGCATGCCCATAAAGGTAGCCGCTCGAAGGACCGCTGCATAGTTGATAACTGCCCAAAAGGTAGTTATTTAGACCTCATTTATATAAAGATTTGTGTGTCTTTAATGCTTAATAGGGTTGGTTTTAGAGAGATATTACATGATTTAACCCATTTGGAAGAATGGAAGCTTTGGAAATTACTTTGTGCAGATTATGCTGCTGAGCGACTGGAAGGAGCAAATTCTATGCTGCAGCAAAACTGGAAACAAAAACTGCCACATCACAGCTCGTTAGCCAACTTCATGAACTGACTTCTGTTGAGTTATTTTCGTGATAAAGGATCAAGGAGAGCCTTACACGTGTCCTAGTTGACCTAATTCAAGCCTCCCATCCTTCTATAAAAGGAAGTAGCCGTCAAAGTCAAAGTCATTCCATGTTTTCCCTTGGAAGCCGAATAGTATAGGGAGATTGAAGATTATCAAGAACACCATTATCCGCAAGCTGATTAGGGAGTTTACTTTCTTTATTAACTTATGGTTATGGACATGCATACTCAGATTGTAATTCGTATTCCTATGCCTATTATGAACTAAGTAGCTTAAGGTGTTGGTTAGGAATAATGTGATTACTGTGCTTCATCTCCAGTAATATATTGACTATCGCATCTTGGTTAATTGTTGTGCTTAAACTCATTTTATGCCCGCCTGGCTAGCCGGTATGGATAGCTCTCTCTAGTTTCAGGGATGATTTAGAGAGTGTGTGGCAATTATCCACACTACGATCATTGTGTATTGGTGAACGCCAGTGACTGAGCTAGGGATAGCCAGTTGCCTAGTGCTTGATCGGTTGCTCTTCATTGGGTTTGAAACATATCCCAAAAGATCCGGAGTTCCGGGAGGTATCCGCTAATAATACTGCGAGAAATGCATGATCAATAATATTGCTTGAGCATATCTTAGAACAATCACTAAAGCCTAACCAGCGCCTGTCTTTAATCTGTCTATCTATTTGTTTACTCGTTGTTCTGTCATTTATTTTGCTTCAGCATAATTCAGATAAAACCCAATCATTTTATTATTCTTGAAACCAGTAAAAAGTTACACAAAAATAGGTAGAGTGGAAACTCATTCAGACCTTGGATTGATAATATTACTTGCTGCAGACTGTGTATACTTGCACAGGAATTCTAGAGTATTTTATACTATATTTTTACTCACTCTAGGAACCCAACAAGTTTTTGGCGCCGTTGCCGGGGAACTTGAATAAGTTTTTATCTGATCTGTTTTGTGTATGTGTTTTAGTGGTTTGGTGCTAGAACTGTTTGATTGTTTCTTTTGTTTTTGCAGGTATGATTTTGGTGCATGAGCGATCCGCCTGGGGTACGGTTTGAGCTTGATCCAGAAATTGAGAGAACATTTAGGAACAGAAGGAGGGAGCAGCGCAGAAACCAGATGGAGAACGCCCCGCAACTTCCGCAGGTTCCTGAAGGTCCAGCAGCAGCAAACCCCCAGCAGAATCTGTTGCTGCAGCAAAACCCACTGTTTGAGCAAAATGAGCAGCGAAATAATCAGGCTGAGAATCCTATCTTGATAGCGAATGATAGGACCAGAGCCATTCGAGCGTACGCTGTCCCGATGTTTAATGAGTTGAATCCAGGGATTGCACGTCCCCAAATCCAAGCGGCGAATTTTGAAATGAAACCGGTAATGTTTCAGATGTTGCAAACCGTGGGGCAATTCCATGGTTTGTCATCTGAAGACCCTCATTTACATCTTAAGTCTTTTTTAGGAGTTAGTGATTCTTTTGTAATTCAAGGACTGCCTAGAGATGCTCTTAGATTAACTTTGTTCCCGTATTCTCTTAGAGATGGAGCAAAGTCATGGTTAAACTCTTTTGCTCCAGGATCAATTAGGACGTGGGATGAGTTAGCTGAAAAAATTTTGAGTAAATATTTTCCACCTAATAGAAATGCTAAATTAAGGAGTGAAATAGTAGGGTTTAGGCAACTTGAGGATGAGACTTTTAGTGAGGCTTGGGAGAGGTTTAAGGAGCTTTTACGAAAGTGTCCCCACCATGGGTTACCTCATTGTATTCAAATGGAAACATTTTACAATGGTTTAAATGGAGTAACCCAAGGTATGGTCGATGCTTCGGCCGGAGGGGCCCTTTTGGCAAAAACTTTTGATGAAGCCTATGAAATTTTAGAAAGAATATCTATTAATAGTTGTCAGTGGTCGGATGTTAGAGGCACAACTAAAAAGGTTAAGAGTGTATTAGAGGTTGATGGTGTGTCCACCATTAGGGCTGATCTTGCTATGATTGCTAATGCTCTTAAGAATGTGACAGTGATTAGTCATCAGCAGCCACCAGCTATGGAGCCTGCAGCAGTGGTGAACCAAGTCACGGATGAAGCATGTGTCTATTGCGGTGAAGACCACAACTACGAGTTTTGCCCCAGCAATCCAGCTTCTGTGTTTTTTGTAGGTAATCAGAGGAACAACCCTTATTCTAACTTCTATAATCTAGGTTGGCGCAACCACCCCAACTTCTCATGGGGAGGTCAAGGAAATAACGTACAAGCGCAACAGAAGATGAACCAGCCGGGATTTACTAAAGCGCAGGTAATGCCCCAGCAAAATAAGCCGACTCTGCCCCAGCAAAATTCAGGAAATTCTCTCGAGGCGATGATGAAAGAATTTATGGCTCGCACAGATGCCGCAATTCAAAGTAATCAAGCTTCGATGAGAGCCCTGGAATTGCAAGTGGGTCAGCTAGCTAATGAGCTAAAGGCAAGGCCTCAAGGGAAACTTCCATCAGATACTGAACACCCTCGAAGGGAAGGTAAGGAGCAGGTAAAGGCAGTAACTCTTAGGAGTGGTAAGCCATTAGGAGAAAGAATTGAGCCTATTAAAACCCAGGATCTAAATAATAATGGTGATAATAATGTTGTTGTCGAGAAAGAGTTGGAGTCTGGTCAGGGTGTTGAAGGCAGCAGAGAGAATGCTGGAGCATCTGGTTGTGTGCCAGATGTAGAACCACCATATGTGCCGCCCCCACCTTATGTACCACCTCTACCTTTTCCACAAAGGCAAAAGCCTAAGAATCAGGATGGTCAATTTAAAAAGTTTTTAGAGATTCTTAAGCAATTGCATATAAATATCCCTTTAGTAGAAGCTATTGAGCAAATGCCTAACTATGCTAAATTTCTTAAGGATATTTTGACTAAAAAGAAAAGGTTAGGTGAGTTTGAAACTGTATCTCTTACTGAGGAGTGTAGTGCTATTCTTAAGAATGGGCTACCCCCCAAAGCTAAGGATCCAGGGTCATTTACTATACATGTGTCTATAGGTGGAAAGGAATTAGGTAGAGCACTCTGTGATTTAGGTACAAGCATTAACCTTATGCCTCTTTCGGTCTATCGGAAGTTAGGTATTGGTGAAGCTAGACCTACCACAGTTACACTTCAATTAGCTGATAGGTCTATCACATATCCAGAGGGTAAAATTGAGGATGTCTTAGTAAAAGTGGATAAGTTCATATTTCCTGTTGATTTTATTATTTTAGACTATGAGGCTGATAAAGATGTCCCAATTATTCTAGGTCGTCCATTTTTGGCTACTGGTAGGGCATTAATAGATGTTCAAAAAGGAGAATTAACAATGAGAGTCTGTAATGAGGAAGTGAAATTTAATGTCTTTAAAGCCATGAAATATCCAGACGAAATGGAGGATTGCTCCTTCATTAGGATTCTGGAGAGCACAGTTATTGAGACAGCAATACAGGATTCGGCTGATAAGCATTCGGAAAAGCATGGAGAGGTTAGTGTAGGAGATTTTGAATTTTGTTCTTTAGATAGAAAAAATGAAAAAGAATTGTTTAGGTGTGAGGATGTTTTTGAGTCTTTAGATTTAGATCAAAGAAAGGCTCCCCCAATTAAACCATCCCTAATTGAGGCGCCCACTTTAGATTTGAAACCTCTACCGGATCATCTAAAGTATGTGTATCTTGGGGAAAGTGAGACGTTGCCCATTATTGTTGCATCAGATTTAATGCCAGAGCATGGGGAGGCCTTAATAAAATTGCTGCAGCAATACCGCAAAGCTATAGGTTGGACATTGGCTGATATTCAGGGAATTAGCCCATCTTTTTGTATCACTACAACAAATTATACTTTTGATGTCGGACGAAAAAAATCGCGTAGGACTTTTAATGTCAGACGAAAAAACGCACGGGCCTTTTAATGTCGGACGGTGAAAACGCGCGTGTTTGAAAATTTTTTGGGCTTTTATTGTCGGGCATTGCCCGACATTAAAGTGTTCATTTAATGTCGGCCTTTAAAAGCCTATTTTTAGTTGTCTTCCTCATTTTAGCAGTCCACATAAAAAGCATCATCCCCTCTTTCAACTCTCTCTCAGAAAGTAGGGTTTTTTCTTGCGGTCGTTGTTCGAAGCCCTCGCAGCCGGTTCCCGAATCTCCAAGATGGTAACTCTTTCTTCCTTGTAGTGATCTTGTTTTTTGTATTCTTGGTTTCTATTCAATTTGTATTACACTCCCGATTGATTTTTATTTTGGGCGGTTTTATGATGTGAGTTTTCTTAATCATTCGCAACCGTCTCACAAGACCTTCAGAATCAAGAAGTTGGCGAAGAAGATGAGACAGAACGACAAGCCTATTCTTGTGTATAGTTTTTTGAATCGTGAAATTGGTTTAGTAGAATTTTCACTGAAGGGTTATTCCTTCTTCTCTATTGATTTTTTTTTTTGTTTTTTTTTTTTTGTTTTTTTTTTTTTTGCTTTCAAGAAATGGGAGCTTTTGTGCTTTCAGCGTGAAGAGTCCTTAGCAAAAAATTTTGAGTCCAAGTATGTGGAAGACAAATTGGCAGAAGACCTGGTGCCAACCCCCGAAGTCAGTCAACCCAGTGATAAGAGAAAAAATTGGGTGTCTAGTTTATACAAGGTAAATTTGAATGAACTTTATGCTCTTCAATTTTAAAGGAAAATTATTTCTTCATTCTCCTAAAGGCTAGCTCTGTATCCTGTTTACTTAAATTCCTGAGTGATATATGTATGTTCGTATGAATGAAATAGGGAATTAAAACTTGTTGAAAGAAAATTGGATGAGGTAAATAAGACCACCGTGTCACCTAGAGAAATAAAACAAGGACCAAGTGTACTTATTCTATGTAATCACTCAATTTAACTACTTTAGTCCCTCCGTGAACATTTGATAAAACATATGTAACTACTTCAGCTTTTCATATAGTTGATCAAACTTTGCACTAAGCCATAATAATCAAAACAGCTGACGAAAGGACATCAGCGAGAAAACAGGTTGTTGCTTGTTTTGGATATGGCTCTTTCGAGTTATTTTCTTTCTTCATTTTAGTTTGGTAACGTTTTATTTTACTTTGCATCATGTTAAAAGGCAGCAGGTTATCTATTTTCTCTTTACTCTATAATATTCAAAAGTGGTCTTAGTGTGGGAGTTGGAGGATTTGCTTGAACAATTGTCTCATAAATGTGACAACTTCACTTGATTGTGTATAGTATTTTGTAGATTTCTTACCTATATTTTAAATTTGAAGATTTACATCCGATGATTTTAAAGAGAGTGTCTCTCAGGTTCTTCTTTCTTGTAAACTCTCTCTCTAATGAATCCATTTTCTCTGTATACGAGAATTAAAATCTTTATTTTAACAATCTCAGGTTAAAAATCCTTATTTTAAAAATCCTTATAATATTCTCAGGTTATTTAATCATTCGTGCTTTCCTCTTAGGTTTGGTGCTTCAAGATCCGTTTTCTCTGTTACTTCTATTTGATGAATGATTTCGAGATCCATTTTTTGTTGTCACTAGGATTCGGAGGATTGAATAATTTAGAGAATTATTGTGAAGCGTAATTATAGTAAATTTGTTTTAGTTAGACTTAAGCTGATGAATGAGCTATGCCATGTATTGAGATTTGCTCACTTGATATTATGTTCAAGATAATTGTTAAATTTGTTGTTACTGTTTGACATGGTTGTTTTTTTTTTATTACATCTTCAATTCTTAGAAACTCGATTAGAGTACGGAGAAGCATTGGATCGGTGAGGATATTGGCGAAAGAGGTAATTTGAATTCATCTTTGGCAGACTCTTTCTCATGATCTCCTGTGCTAATGGACGCAATAATATCAAAATTAGGGCTCAAATTGAGGCCTCATTATTTTGTACTGTATGTCTATGTTATTCGCTGTTATTTGCTTGGGTGATTCGGTCGAAGCTCAACTAATTTCTATAATTCTTTGGTGTTCTTCTATTTTTCTTGTTCTTTCTCTAATGGGAGCATTTCAGCCATTGATATGTACTTTAACCACTGCTGCCAAATAATTTGATATTTGATCGAACTGGGTTTGTTATTTCATTTGAAATTTCGATTCCTTTTGAAATAATCGAAGAAGATGCTTTGGAGGAGGTTGATCCAATCTTGTAAATTTAGTTGTTTATAGAAAATTATCTTACAATTGGAAGGAATTGAAGCTGAAATTGATAGTTAGACAAATTTTTAGGTGCATATCCCTAATTGAATTGCTCTCTTGACTATGAGTAGATAGTTTTGGTCATTCGGTGCTTTGTGAACTTATTGAACATTAAGATTAATTATTTATGGAGTTTAAATCTTCTTCTCGACTTCAGTAGTGCTTGAAATTGTTCTGTCATCGTTTTCTGTATCTAGAGGATTGTTGCTTCGAGATATAATCATATAGCAATACTATTATTTGAGTTCTAATTTCTTTTGAAGTTATCATCTATGACTTTATTTGGAGTGCGGTTAAAAATATTAGTGTCGACTCTTCTTAATTACTAGTTTTCTTAACATATTTGTACATGAAAATGGAGGAAACATGAACTTGTATAGATGATGATTGTATATAAAAATATGACTTTTCGGATTCTAGGTGTAAAAGCATCTAAAATATGAAAGGAAGTTGACTATTGTTGTTGTGTTGTTTGAACAGTCATGCGTTACAAGAGAATGACTGTAGGTGCTCGGCTTTTGTCAATACATAATTAAGGGACTTAGTGAAAACGTACTGGATTGAAATTTCTTTGTCAAAACTTTTTGTCAACTTGCCTCACTGATACTTATATGTAAAAAATATGAATCTTAAACATTAAAATGATTTTTGTTTTCATGTTGTACAGATCTTTAAAGAAGGAGAATGTTTCAGTTGCTGGTGTAGGCTAATTCTACAATAAGCATCCTTGATACAACTCACTTCTTGGGAATGAACGAGGAAGAAGCCAAATTTTGTAAGCTTCTTTTATTAACTAAGCACTTCTATATTTTCTTTAAACTTTTGTTACTTTCTTTTATATAGGAAATCAAAACTTCTCATCAGATGTAAGTATCTATGAACTGCAAATCTATATTTTCTTTCAACTTTTGTTTTCTACATTGTACAATAAGCATCCATGAACTTCAAATATATATGTAAGTTTAGCCTTTTTGTTATCTGTAGGTTTTCTGTGAATTTTGATTTGGAATTAGATGAATTTTATCTTTATGCTTTGTTTTCACGTATTATCAGGAGTTCACAGATACTTTGATCAAAGAGGAAGAATTATCTGAAAGTCAAAAGGATGCCTTTAAGGTAATGGTTTGTAAAGTGTTATAGCCAAGTTGAGTTCTTACTAGTATTATTCAAATTAATCGATCAACCACTCAAATTTCTTGTAGGTATCTTTCTGTGACGTTTTCTGATGTTGTATGTCTTTACTAATATTCTTTGTTATTTTTTTCAAGATCATTTGCCTTTATGTAAACACTTTGTTCGATAAAAAATTATCTTACTAATAAATCTAACAGATTTTTGTATTTTTCCTTCCTGCCTTGTACTGCTGCTATTGCATAACCTCGTGAGAATGATGGTTCCATTTCAACTAGTAGACTCTGAATTTGGGGACAAAATCAGGTTTTAATTTATTTGTTTTAAATGTCGATGTTCTTTTGTAAACTTCTCTAACTTCCTTTCCATTTCAAACTTTCTTATTTGAATGCAAAATATGTTTATGTAAGTTTACCAACTGAGGAGAACTAATTTGAAGTCTTTAGTCTAGGACAATGCATCAAGTCTTGCGTCTTGGGTGAAAAACACATGTAGTCGTGTAAATTTAAGTGTTTTAAGCAAAACGAACAAATTAATATGTTAGTTAGATGAAAAGCATGGATGTTGATGTTGGGTTTTATGCCCTAAAACTCGTAGATAGTAAATGTACTTTTGACCGAACATTAATAAATTGATGTATTATTCAATGTTTGTATTATATCTTGTCTTGCTAACCCTAATCCAATAAACTAAACATCCATGGCTAATAGAATGAGACTTGAACTAGTATGTAGGGACATGCGGGGATCAATGTTCAAGTTTTAGCCTAAAGGGTCTGTAGTATAGGGATAAGGCTGGGTACCTTATCCTGGTGACACTATGGATACGACCCGCTTTGTATATTGATACAAACGTAGTGATCCAACACGTTCATGTGGTTGACATGCGAGTGGGGGTATCCTGTGCAATGAGTTTGCACAAAGACCGGACCGCGAAATAGTTAACCACTAACTCTAACACCGTTAGTTAGCTCGGTTTCTATTTCACTAGGATGACCTAGGCAACTTGGCCTTAATCCTGAGTAGATTATGGACTCCTGTCCATGAGGGATTGTCCTTTGATTTGTACGGGTGAGAGTGGCCAGTTCGCCGACTCAATAAGCCTACCATTTTGGGGACAAGACCGAATGGGGAGCTGGGAACGTAGTCTTACAAGATGGAATTCACTCCTTCCTGATATGAGGGTAAGTAGAGGTGTGTTCCCTTAAGTGGTGTCTCCGGGTCTTGAACAAAGGGCCCTACCCTCTTTATGGCACGAGAGGGTTTTCTGTTTGATGGTTGGACCACAAACAAGTTGTTCATTAGAGGAGCACTGGTACTTAAGGACCAAGAGGTAGCCCAGGGGTAAAACGACAATTTGACCTAGCTGGGGTACGAACACACGTGAAGGGCTAACTTGCTGCTGACGGTCAATATCCGTGGACACAGAAATATATCTGCAGTGAGAAGAGTGCAGCTGTGGTTCTTTAGTGGAGTGAACCACAGTTAACGAATATTGATTAACTTGGTTAATGAGTTTAACCAACTAATCTCATATCGTTGGAGCTTCTGATCTGTAGGTCCATTAGGTCCCACCGGTAGCTCATTTAGGGCGTTGAGGTAAAATTCTAAGGATGGATTGAATATTCAAAGGTGTTTGAATATTATACTAAAATATGAAGTAGTTCATATTAAAACTATAGGTTATAATTAATATGCATTGGATGTATATTAATACTATAGTTATGAGAGAAAAAATAGTAATTGAATATGTGATGTTCAATTTTATTAATTAATTTCGAATTAATTAATTACTTTAGTTTAATTAAATTTGATTTAATTAAACTATAATATAAGAGGGATATTAATTTAAATTGGATTTAAATTAATATTATTTTAATTAATTTAGATTAATTAAAATATAATTAATTATAATTTAAAATTATGTTTTTAAAATTATAATTAATTAAAATATCAGATAACTGATTTATCAGTTATCTGATATTTCAATTTTAAAAGGATACGTGGTCAGTGCAGTTGCTGAGATCTCTCTCACACTCACGCTTCTCACGCCCATCCCTCCCTCTCGATTGCTCTCTCTCAATCTGCAGAGAATTCTCAGAGAAAAATCCAGAGAAAATCCTTAGAGTCTGTTGAGTTCCCACAAGCTCCCAACGCGTATCCTGCTGAGAATACTGGTGAAACCACGTGGTGGTGTTCGTGGCAAACTCTTCCAGCGAAAAAGGAATTGCAAGTTGCTGTATTTTTGAGGAAAAATTCAGAGAATTCGGCGAAAAGTTCAAGGATTTCTTCAAAGGTAAGGTTGTTCTTGAACTAGGGTCAATAGGACCCAATTCTAGATTAGATCTAGAATTATTTTCGTTTTATGCATGCTTGTATCTGTTTTACAACACTTTTTATCTATTATTGCTGCTGTAAATTTCATGTATTTTATCCCAACGTATTGGTAATTTTGTTCTTAAATTAATCCGGGTTTTAAAGGTTCTGTATGATTTTCCGCTGCGCAAGGGGTTTCATCCCTTCAATTGGTATCAGAGCCAGGTTTGGATTTTAATTTAGGAATTAAAATTTGCGTTGTTTTTTTTAGGTGGGATTTGCATTATGAATGTTTAATTTTGCGATAAACTGTTTAGGTTTAATTTGGCCATAGATTTACCGCATTTTTACTTGATTTGATCATGTAAGGCTCCTGTGTTTTTGGGCAAAATTGTGTAAATCGAGTCTGTACAGTCCGGGTCTCAGTTAGGCTTGAAAATCGATGAAGATCGCAGAAGAATTTGGTGAAAATCATGAAGAACAGCCGCTGTTCTGCCCAGGAATCAGCTCCAGACGCAACAGCGTCGGGAGGCTTAGCCTTGTGTGTCTCGACGCTGTCGCGATTCCACGCTCCAGACGGTTGAAATCGCGCCAGCGTCGGGACGCTCTCTTCGCAGCGTCTCGACGCTGTCACGATTTCGTGCGGCGCCAGGATTTTCGCGAAAACAGACGTGGTGCCCTAATTTGGCCGGTTCGGTTCGAGCGTTTTGGGTCAGCTGGGACCGGTTCGGTCCGGTTTGACCCGTTTTGGGTGCGGTTCGAGTTTTTCAAGTCCGGTTCGAAGTGGTTCGGGTCGGTTCATGGCTAGTAGACCGGATTTGGAGCTGCAGAATTTTGTAATAGGATAGATTTATTGCTTTATTAATGTAATTTTGCTTTAATCTATCCTAGGGGCCAATTAAATCGGTTTATTCGCTATTTAAATACTTTATGGATGTCATTTAAATTTAATCCCACCTTAGGATATAAAGCATGCTCATGCATTTGTGAATGTTATAATGAGATTATAATATATGTTTGAAATGCATGGTTTGATTTTCATGATTTGTTTAATATATAGTTGAGTTATATTAAATTCATGAAAATGGAATAGTATGATGCATGCAATTACATAGTTTTAATATAAGAGTTATATTAAAAATTATTTGTTTGCAGCATGCTAAGTTGATTTTCCATTATTGTCTATAATAAAGTTGTTTATTATTTAAATGGAAATCAAATTGCATTGAGCATGATACATCCATAGATTAATATAAGGGTTATATTAATTATCATGCAATGCATAGTACTATAGTTTAAAATTTCATTAACTTGAATATGATTGTTAATTGTTTTAAAAACTATAGTATGCATGATTATAGGGCTAATCATTATAAAATTTTGAAATAGTTTAAAATTTTATGATTAGAAACCGTCAATCTATAATCAAGATATGCATGTTCACATAGGATCTTAGGTTAAAATTATATTAATTTTAATGGGTTAAAATTAATTAGACCTAAGATCATTTTCTAATAGGATTAGAAGATCTTACTTAGTTTTAAAATAGTTTTAATGAACTAAGTAGGACGAACATTCCTAAGATTATAAGGGAACTCTACCAGTGAAGTTCTGTCTAAGGATTGGAGGTATTTAAGTTGACGGTAATCGGAACACCTCCTACCTGGGAACTGATCTGGAATACCGGAGTTGAATTAATCTCAGGTTAATGTTAGAATAATGTCACTAGGTTAATTAAATTGGTTTAATACACCTAGACATTAGGTCTTATTATAATAGTTATAATAGGACTAGACTTAGATAAATGACTTAGCCGGATTTATCTAGGTTTAATCAAACCCTAAAATTAATCAGTTACTTTAGTGGGAGGAAAATTACAAAACTTAATTTAAATTGAGTTTTGCTCCTACGTCCCCGTGACGTTCACACCGTGAGATCCATGCTCGGCTTTGTGTCGTTTTAGCGCGGCCTCCCTTCGGAGAGTGTTTGCATGGGTCAATACCAAGGTGAATGGGGAAAGTGACTATAGTAAGTGGGAGCGGGACACGTGTCAACGTATCCTTCGGTCTCCACCCCTAGGTCACAA
Source organism: Luffa acutangula (assembly GCA_036850905.1). NCBI lineage: Eukaryota > Viridiplantae > Streptophyta > Magnoliopsida > Cucurbitales > Cucurbitaceae > Luffa > Luffa acutangula. The sequence continues at coordinate 37,569,034 of CM072094.1, read as the reverse complement.
CGTGAGATTCCTATGATCCGCCTGCGTGTTGTCTCGGCGCAACCATCCCTTCGGAGGGCCTGATCATAGGATTCGGAACACCGTGAACTCCTTAACAGGATAGGATCACTTAGGCTAATTACCAACAGTTGTCTTTCCTAACGGTAGCCTGTTGGTGCGTGCCTCTGGGATCTGAAAGTGGGAGGGTTACACTTACGGGGAGGAGTTAATTTGTTAACAAATCCTTGACCGAACAACGGTGGTTAATATCTAATGGAATATGAGTTATTCTGGTATTAGAAATTGACTGAGAAGAGTCTCATTTTAGAGGAGGAACAACTGATCACCCTTCGGTGGCTGTTCTTCTAAACCTCTAAAGCATCGTTGCGAAACACAATCATAAGTTTTATTAGGGTTCTTTGATTGTTTGTTTGCAAAATTGATTGGATGTATGCAATTGTTTGTATTGCTTGTGTGATGGGTTAAGGCAAAGATAACTAATACGGTCACTTGTTTGTTTTTCAGCAATGTCTTCCTCTATCATATCTCTGCTTAAAAATGAACAACTAACCGGCGAAAATTTTCCCCAATGGAAATCAAACCTCAATACAATACTCGTGGTTGAGGACTTAAGATTCGTCTTAACGGAGGAGTGTCCTCCCGTTCCCCCTCGCACTGCCTCTCAGGCAGTTAAAGACGCCCATGAACGCTGGACCAAGGCCAATGAAAAGGTCAAGGTCTATATATTGGTCAGCTTGTCTGAAGTTTTGGCCAAGCGTTATGAGAACGTGGCAACTGCCAGGAAAATTATGAATTCCCTGCAGGAGATGTTTGGACTTCCGTCCTACCAGCTCCACCACGACGCCTTGAAGAATGTCTTCAATGCCAAAATGTTGGAAGGTCAATCTGTTCGGGAACATGTCCTGGACATGGTTAACCAGTTCAACATAGCTGAGGCAAATGGCGGGGTAGTCTGCGAGCGCAGTCAGGTTGCGTTCATCCTTCACTCGCTCCCGGCGAGCTATCTGTCCTTCAGGACGAACGCGAGCATGAATAAGATTCAGTTCAACCTGACTACCCTCCTCTCGGAGTTACAGATTTACGAGTCCCTGCAAAAGAGCAAGGGAAAGAATGTGGTGAAAGGAGAGGCCAATGTGGCCCATTCCAAGAAAAAGTTCCTGAAGGGTTCATCCTCAGGGACTAAATCTGTACCCCAGGCTTCTTCATCGAAGCAGATCCAAAAGAGGAAGGGAGACAAGGGGAAGGCTCCTGCACAGGCTGTGCAAGGGAAGGGGAAGGCCAAGGTCGTGGCCGATAAAGGTAGATGCTTCCACTGCAATGCAGATGGTCACTGGAAGCGCAACTGTCCCCGCTACCTTGCTGAGAAGAGAAGAGAAAAAGAAGGTAAATTCGATTTACTTGTGTTAGAGACTTGTCTCGTTGAACATGATGAGTTTTCCTGGATACTGGATTCGGGAGCCACTAATCATGTTTGTTCTTCTTTTCAGGGAAATAATTTCCAGCAGCTGGCAGAGGGTGAAATGACGCTCAAAGTCGGAACGGGAGACGTCGTTTCAGCTCGTGCAGTGGGAGCTGCAAAATTATTCTTTAGAAATAGGTTTTTAATTTTAGAGGACTTGTATTTGGTTCCTAGAATTAAAAGGAACCTAATTTCTGTTTCAGCTTTGTTAGAACAATGTTATACTATTTCCTTCTTGCTTAATGAAGCTTTAATTTCAAAGAATGGAATTTACATTTGTTCAGCTAAGCGTGAGAATAATTTGTTTGTGTTAAGACCAAATGATGCTAAGGCCATTTTAAGTCATGAAATGTTTAAAACGGCCGAAACGCAAAACAAAAGGCAAAAAGTTTCTCCTTCAAGTAACAACACGTATCTTTGGCATCTTCGTCTTGGTCATATTAACATCGATCGGATCGATCGTTTGGTTAAAAATGGGCTTCTAAGTGACATAGAAGATACATCTTTACCACCCTGTGAATCGTGTCTCGAGGGTAAAATGACCAAGAGGCCTTTTACTGGAAAAGGTTACAGGGCCAAAGAACCACTTGAACTAATACATTCGGATCTTTGTGGTCCTATGAATGTAAAGGCTCGAGGTGGTTTTGAATATTTCATCTCTTTCATAGATGATTATTCACGATACGGTTACTTGTACCTAATGGGCCATAAGTCTGAGGCTCTTGAAAAGTTCAAGGAGTTTAAGGCTGAGGTAGAAAACTTATTGGGTAAAACAATTAAAACACTTCGATCAGATCGAGGTGGAGAGTATTTAGATCAGCGATTCCAGGACTATATGATAGAACATGGAATCCAATCACAACTCTCAGCACCTGGTACACCTCAGCAAAATGGTGTATCAGAAAGGAGAAACAGAACCTTGTTAGACATGGTTCGATCTATGATGAGCTATGCTCAGTTGCCTAGCTCGTTTTGGGGGTATGCAGTAGAGACTGCAGTACATATTCTTAATAGTGTTCCCTCAAAAAGTGTTTCTGAAACTCCTTTTGAGTTATGGAGGGGGCGTAAACCTAGTTTGCGTTACTTTCGAATCTGGGGTTGTCCTGCACATGTGTTAGTGACAAATCCTAAGAAATTGGAACCACGTACGAGATTATGCCAATTTGTTGGGTACCCGAAAGAAACGAGAGGTGGTCTTTTCTATGACCCTCAAGATAATAAAGTATTTGTATCGACAAATGCAACTTTCTTGGAGGAAGACCACATACGAAATCATCAACCACGAAGTAAGTTAGTATTAGGAGAAGCTACAGAAGGATCAACAAGGGTTGTTGATGAACCTGGTCCTTCAACAAGAGTTGTTGGAGAATGCAGTTCTTCTCGTCAATCTAGTCCTCCTCACGTAGTGGGAGAGCTTCGACGCAGTGGGAGGGTTGTGATACAACCTAACCGCTACTTGGGTTTAACAGAAACACAAGTAGTCATACCTGATGACGGCGTAGAAGATCCATTGTCTTATCGTCAGGCAATGAATGATGTAGATAAGGACGAGTGGGCCAAAGCCATGGACCTTGAGATGGAGTCGATGTACTTCAATCAAGTTTGGGAACTTGTAGATCTACCTGAAGGGGTCAGACCCATTGGGTGTAAATGGATCTATAAGAGAAAAAGAGATGCTGCTGGGAAAGTACAGACTTTCAAAGCAAGACTTGTAGCAAAGGGTTATACCCAACGAGAAGGAGTGGACTATGAAGAAACTTTTTCTCCAGTTGCTATGCTAAAGTCCATAAGAATCCTCTTATCCATTGCCACATTTTATGATTATGAAATTTGGCAAATGGATGTCAAGACAGCTTTTCTGAATGGCAATCTTGACGAGAGTATTTTTATGTCTCAACCCGAAGGGTTCATATCCCAAGGTAATGAGCAAAAGGTTTGCAAACTGAATCGATCCATTTATGGGTTGAAACAGGCTTCTAGATCTTGGAATATTAGGTTTGATACTGCGATCAAATCTTATGGTTTTGACCAGAATGTTGATGAGCCTTGTGTATACAAGAAGATCAACAAGAATAAAGTAGCTTTCCTCGTACTTTATGTAGACGACAGCCTACTCATTGGGAATGATGTAGGGTATCTGTCTGACGTAAAAGAATGGCTAGCAGCTCAATTCCAAATGAAAGATTTGGGTGAGGCCCAGTATGTTCTTGGGATCCAGATTATTCGGGATAGAAAGAACAAATCGCTAGCGCTGTCTCAGGCAACGTATATCGACAAGATGTTGGCTCGATATTCGATGCAGAACTCCAAGAAGGGCTTGTTGCCTTTCAGGCATGGGGTTCACTTGTCTAAGGAACAGTCTCCTAAGACACCTCAAGAAGTTGAGGATATGAGACGGATTCCCTACGCCTCAGCCGTGGGTAGCTTAATGTATGCCATGCTATGCACGAGGCCTGACATTTGTTATGCTGTAGGGATTGTCAGCAGATATCAGTCAAATCCAGGGTTGGACCATTGGACCGCCGTTAAAGGAATCCTCAAGTATCTTAGGAGAACGAGAGATTATATGTTGGTGTTTGGGGCTAAGGAGTTAGTTCTCACTGGATACACCGACTCTGACTTCCAAACTGACAAGGATTCTAGGAAATCTACGTCAGGGTCAGTTTTCACCCTTAACGGGGGAGCTGTAGTTTGGAGGAGTATAAAGCAGGGATGTATAGCAGACTCCACAATGGAGGCTGAGTATGTAGCTGCTTGTGAAGCAGCTAAGGAAGCTGTTTGGCTAAGGAAGTTCTTGACAGATTTGGAAGTTGTTCCAAATATGAACTTGCCCATTACGTTATACTGTGACAACAGTGGGGCAGTAGCCAATTCAAAGGAACCTCGCAGCTACAAAAGAGGTAAACACATAGAGAGGAAGTACCATCTAATTCGAGAGATTGTGCAAAGAGGAGATGTGGTCGTGACCCAGATCGCTTCTGAGCATAACATTGCTGATCCGTTTACGAAGGCCCTCTCGGCTAAAGTGTTCGAGGGTCATCTAGACAGTCTAGGTCTGCGAGATATGTATATAGCGTAATCTAGGGCAAGTGGGAGATGTGTAATGGGTGTAAGGATGCCCTAGTTTATTGTATTTTGTATATTTACCTTTTATGTAATGTACAAATATACATGTACCGTTTCCAGCTTTGGATTATTTTGTATATACTTTCCCTGTAACTTGAGTTTTAGTTCAAGTGGGAGTTTGTTGGGTTTTATGCCCTAAAACTCGTAGATAGTAAATGTACTTTTGACCGAACATTAATAAATTGATGTATTATTCAATGTTTGTATTATATCTTGTCTTGCTAACCCTAATCCAATAAACTAAACATCCATGGCTAATAGAATGAGACTTGAACTAGTATGTAGGGACATGCGGGGATCAATGTTCAAGTTTTAGCCTAAAGGGTCTGTAGTATAGGGATAAGGCTGGGTACCTTATCCTGGTGACACTATGGATACGGCCCGCTTTGTATATTGATACAAACGTAGTGATCCAACACGTTCATGTGGTTGACATGCGAGTGGGGGTATCCTGTGCAATGAGTTTGCACAAAGACCGGACCGCGAAATAGTTAACCACTAACTCTAACACCGTTAGTTAGCTCGGTTTCTATTTCACTAGGATGACCTAGGCAACTTGGCCTTAATCCTGAGTAGATTATGGACTCCTGTCCATGAGGGATTGTCCTTTGATTTGTACGGGTGAGAGTGGCCAGTTCGCCGACTCAATAAGCCTACCATTTTGGGGACAAGACCGAATGGGGAGCTGGGAACGTAGTCTTACAAGATGGAATTCACTCCTTCCTGATATGAGGGTAAGTAGAGGTGTGTTCCCTTAAGTGGTGTCTCCGGGTCTTGAACAAAGGGCCCTACCCTCTTTATGGCACGAGAGGGTTTTCTGTTTGATGGTTGGACCACAAACAAGTTGTTCATTAGAGGAGCACTGGTACTTAAGGACCAAGAGGTAGCCCAGGGGTAAAACGGCAATTTGACCTAGCTGGGGTACGAACACACGTGAAGGGCTAACTTGCTGCTGACGGTCAATATCCGTGGACACAGAAATATATCTGCAGTGAGAAGAGTGCAGCTGTGGTTCTTTAGTGGAGTGAACCACAGTTAACGAATATTGATTAACTTGGTTAATGAGTTTAACCAACTAATCTCATATCGTTGGAGCTTCTGATCTGTAGGTCCATTAGGTCCCACCGGTAGCTCATTTAGGGCGTTGAGGTAAAATTCTAAGGATGGATTGAATATTCAAAGGTGTTTGAATATTATACTAAAATATGAAGTAGTTCATATTAAAACTATAGGTTATAATTAATATGCATTGGATGTATATTAATACTATAGTTATGAGAGAAAAAATAGTAATTGAATATGTGATGTTCAATTTTATTAATTAATTTAGTTTAATTAAATTTGATTTAATTAAACTATAATATAAGAGGGATATTAATTTAAATTGGATTTAAATTAATATTATTTAAATTAATTTAGATTAATTAAAATATAATTAATTATAATTTAAAATTATGTTTTTAAAATTATAATTAATTAAAATATCAGATAACTGATTTATCAGTTATCTGATATTTCAATTTTAAAAGGATACGTGGTCAGTGCAGTTGCTGAGATCTCTCTCACACTCACGCTTCTCACGCCCATCCCTCCCTCTCGATTGCTCTCTCTCAATCTGCAGAGAATTCTCAGAGAAAAATCCAGAGAAAATCCTTAGAGTCTGTTGAGTTCCCACAAGCTCCCAACGCGTATCCTGCTGAGAATACTGGTGAAACCACGTGGTGGTGTTCGTGGCAAACTCTTCCAGCGAAAAAGGAATTGCAAGTTGCTGTATTTTTGAGGAAAAATTCAGAGAATTCGGCGAAAAGTTCAAGGATTTCTTCAAAGGTAAGGTTGTTCTTGAACTAGGGTCAATAGGACCCAATTCTAGATTAGATCTAGAATTATTTTCGTTTTATGCATGCTTGTATCTGTTTTACAGCACTTTTTATCTATTATTGCTGCTGTAAATTTCATGTATTTTATCCCAACGTATTGGTAATTTTGTTCTTAAATTAATCCGGGTTTTAAAGGTTCTGTATGATTTTCCGCTGCGCAAGGGGTTTCATCCCTTCAGTTGATGGATCTTGAGATAATTGTGTATGTCATCTCCTACTTTTGATACATCCTAGGCTCATTAGTTGATTTATGGATTGGCTCCCTATCAGTTCATTTTATTTGGTGAAGAAAAATAATACTAGTATGTTGTTGCTTCTCCTTTGTCAATGTGATGAAATTATTTGCTTATTGAAACTTTTTTCTGCAAGTTATAGGGTATATTTAAGTGTCTTTTGTTTCTTTTCTTCTTTTCAAAGTGGTGAGCTGGAAAATTTGGTAATTGGCTTCTTGCTTACTGCACGCCAAGTGTTTGTAGAATTTATCTGTGGATTTACTTTTACACGAATGCATATTACTGCACACCAAGTATTCTATAATCCTCTCAAGATGTTGTTGGTGATTAGCTCTACTTTACTCGTACGTATTGGAGCTTTTGTTTTAGTCTAAGGATTTGATTGGAGATGTGTGTCGATTGTATTTTACTTACGTTTTTTCTTTGTATAAGGTTTGAGAATTCATCTTGTTAAGCGAGAACTGTTGCAGATGATGAAATGGATATTCTTGAAAAGAAGCTCGAAGATGAACTTAGGGAAGAGCATTTAAGGAGTTGTGTAGTTATTTTGTTTAGTAATTTTACTTTTTTTTTGTAAATTTGGTTCATGGATGTGATTTGTGGATGAACGAAAAGTTTCATGTATTTTTTACATTGCTATATTTTATTAATTAAATTCATGCTCGTTGAGTTTTAGTTGTTATGTAAAAATACTTTCGAGATTTTATTTTGTGTATATGTTTAAATTCCATTTTTTTTACAGGTTTTTACAAAATGAAAAAATAATATTGTTGGTTAGCTACGTGTGCAACCAACAATTTTTTTTAATTGAATATCGTACATTTAATGTCAGGCAATGACCGACATTAAAAACTGATCGACATTAAAAGTGACTTTTAATGTCGGACAAAGAGTGGCTGACCGACATAAAAAGTTCACTTTTAATGTCGGGCATTGACTGACATTAAATGTCACTTTTAATGTCGGTCAAAGCTTGTTGAATGACATTAAAAGGGTCCTTTTAATGTCGGGCCATGACTGACATTAAAAGTGTACTTTTAATGTCGGGCAGAGCTTTTAATGTCGGGCATTGACCGACATTAAAAGTGTCCGACATTAAAAGAGGCTTTTAATGTCGGGCATTGCCCGACATTAAAAGCGACCGACATTAAAACTTTTAATGTCGGTGTTTTTAATGTCAGTCAGTGACCGACATTAAAGACTTTTAATGTCGGGCATTGCCCGACATTAAAAGCCAAATTTGTTGTAGTGTATGCACAAAATCACTCTAGAGGAGGGATCCTTTAGGAGTATTGAGCAACAAAGAAGGCTTAACCCTGCAATGAAAGAGGTTGTTAAAAAGGAGGTAATTAAATGGTTGGATGCTGGGATCATTTATCCAATTGCCGATAGCAATTGGGTAAGCCCTGTCCAATGTGTTCCTAAGAAAGGAGGTGTCACTGTGGTGAGCAATAAAGATAATGAGTTGATCCCCACAAGAACAGTAACTGGTTGGAGGGTTTGCATGAATTACAGAAGGCTTAATAAAGCCACCCGAAAGGATCATTTCCCTCTACCTTTTATCGACCAGATGTTGGATCGATTGGCTGGTCAGGCCTATTACTGTTTCTTGGATGGTTATTCTGGGTATAACCAGATTACTATTGCTCCTGAGGATCAGGAAAAAACCACTTTCACCTGCCCTTATGGGACGTTTGCTTTCAGGAGAATGCCTTTTGGCCTTTGCAATGCTCCAGCAACATTTCAGCGGTGTATGCTAGCAATTTTTTCTGATATGATTGAGTCCACTGTTGAGGTCTTTATGGACGATTTTTCAGTTTTTGGAGGGTCTTTTCAGAGTTGTTTAGATAATTTAGGAAAGGTATTAAAAAGATGTGAGGATACCCATCTAGTTCTTAATTGGGAGAAGTGCCACTTCATGGTGAAAGAGGGCATAGTGTTAGGTCATAGGATTTCTAAGAATGGTCTAGAAGTTGATAGAGCAAAAGTGGAGGTTATTGAAAGACTAGAGCCACCGAATTCAGTGAAGGGAATTCGGAGTTTCTTAGGACATGCTGGATTTTATAGGAGGTTCATAAAGGATTTTTCCAAAATCAGTAGACCTCTTTGTAACTTATTGTGCACTGATCATGTTTTTGACTTTAATGCAGATTGTAGGAAGGCTTTTGAAACGTTGAAGGCTGCTTTAATCTCAGCACCCATTCTCTGCGCGCCTAATTGTAATTTGCCATTCGAGGTAATGTGTGATGCGAGTGATGCTGCGGTAGGTGCGATGCTGGGGCAAAAGCAGGGCAAATTTATTCATCCTATATATTATGCAAGCAAGGTTTTAAATGAAACACAGGTCAACTACACAACTACTGAAAAGGAGTTGTTAGCTGTTGTGTTTGCTTTTGAGAAGTTTCGGCCATATTTGGTTGGATCTAAAGTCACGGTGTTCACGGATCATGCAGCAATAAGGTATTTAATGTCTAAAAAAGATGCAAAGCCTAGACTAATTCGTTGGATTTTACTATTGCAGGAATTTGACTTGGAGATAAAGGACAAGAAGGGGTTAGAGAATGTCATTGCAGATCATTTGTCTCGTCTTGATCCATCATCATCTTTGCTGGAGCAATCTGCCATTTCCGATTCTTTTCCGGATGAACAACTTTTTGCTGTTCAGGTAAAGGTAGTCAGGGATGTCCCTTGGTATGCTGATATTGCCAACTTTTTAGTGAAGGGAGTCACCCCTATTGATATGGATTGGAGGCAGAAGAAAAAGTTTAAGCATGATGCAAAATTTTTCTATTGGGATGAGCCATTTATGTATAAGCAATGCTCTGACGGTATTATTCGTAGGTGTGTTTCAGGTGCTGAAGCAAAGGAAATCCTGGAGCAATGTCACTCTTCGCCGTATGGAGGTCATTTCAGCGGTCAGAGGACAGCTATGAGGATTTTGCATTGTGGATTCTTCTGGCCTACGTTATTTAAGGATGCCCACTGGTTCTATAAGCAATGTGACGCTTGCCAAAGGAGAGGAAACTTGGGGCCTAGAGATGAAATGCCTCTTACTTACATTTTAGAAGTTGAATTATTCGATGTATGGGGTATTGACTTTATGGGGCCATTTCCCCCTTCTAATGGCAATGTTTTTATCTTATTGGCAGTTGATTACGTGTCCAAGTGGGTGGAGGTCATCGCATGCCATCAGAGTGATGCCAAGACAGTTGCAAGGTTTCTTCAATCGCACATCTTTGCGCGGTTTGGGACACCTAGGGTTCTAGTGAGTGATGAGGGTACACATTTTGTTAATAATATCTTAACTAAGCTTCTAGCTAAGTATGGGATTAAGCATAGGATAACTACCCCTTATCACCCACAAGCAAATGGTCAAGCTGAAAATTAGCAATAGGGAAATTAAAGCTATTTTAGAGAAAGTAGTCCATCCATCTAGAAAGGATTGGTCCTTTAGGTTGGATGAGGCTCTTTGGGCTTATAGGACAGCTTATAAGACTCCTCTAGGTATGTCTCCCTATAGGTTAGTATATGGGAAAGCTTGCCATTTACCATTAGAGCTAGAGCATAAAACATTTTGGGCTTTGAAAAAGTTAAATTTTGATTTGAGTCGTGCAGGAGCAATAAGAATGCTGCAGCTTAATGAGTTAGAAGAATTTCGCCAATTCTCTTATGAGAATGCGAAGATGATGTATAAGGAAAAGACTAAGCTGTGGCATGACAAGAAAATAAAATCTAAAGAATTTGTCAAGGGTCAGAAAGTTTTGCTTTATAATTCTAGATTAAAATTATTTCCTGGAAAATTAAAATCTAAATGGTCAGGACTATTTATTGTGGTTGAGGTTTTTCCCAATGGAGCAATTACTTTGCAGGATGGAAAAGATGGGAGAGTGTTCAAGGTGAATGGACAGCGTGTGAAAAATTATTGGGGTGAGGAATTTCAGGCGAAATATCCTTCCCTACGGTTGGTTGATGATTGGGAGAGCAGGACTTTTGCGGGAGCATTTCACAGAGCAACATTTTGAGCTCCCAGAAGTTTGTATTGATTTTATTTTTCGTTAATTTGATTTTAATTTCGGTTAGGTTAGATTTAATTTTGCATGGGTTATTAGATTTTATCTTTTAAGTATTTTTATTATTTTTGGTAGGTTAGATTTGATCTATTTGATTTGATTTGATTTTCGGGTTATTTATTTAAATTATCTTGCAATTATCTTTTAGTTAGTTAGATTTTCTTTTATCTTGATTTTATTTTCAGTTATTTGAATTTTAGTTTTAATTCATAGAGATTTTCTCTAATGTATTCGGCTTCTTTTGAAAATAAGAGATTGGGATGATTGGTTAAATTTAATTTAAAGAAAAAATCTTTGATTTTTCTGTTCGACTTCCGTATCTGAGATTTTTCAGGACCAGCAGATTGTTGCGGCAAAGATATTGCTGGAGCAAAGTATTTCGAATTCGAAGGGTCTCCGTTGGAATTTATTATTGTTACCGTTAGATTTAGCTTTGAATTCTCATAGGTAAATGTGCGTGCATCATCTGATGAGGCCACGTGTCGCAGAGTAATTATCTGAAGGCTTCAGTGATGACAGCACATTGATTTTTACCATGGGCATTTAGAATCCACGAATTTACCGTTGATAATTTTTGAATTTCAGGTTTGCATTTTTAAATTTACAATGGTAATATTAGTTATGGCAGGGCAAATCTTTTTGGTTAGGATTCTTGTTTGCTGCAGCCCTATTTATGCATAAACGCTGGTAAGCTTCTCCACTTCATCTTCTTGATCAAATCTTCGTGCGAGTATTATTCTTTCTTTCTCTGCATTTTCTGTCAAAACCCTTTTACACCTTCAATGGCTAAAACAAGAGCTCGAAAAGAAAGGGAGAGTGAGGAGGAAGAGATACCCGTGACCCCCGAAGTTAAAAAAGCAAAAACCAGAAAGAAAAGAACGCCAGAAGAGAAGGAGGCTAAGCGAAGAAGAAGACAACAGAGAGTTGAAGAACAAGAAAGAGCGAGAGAGGAGGAGCTTGTTGCAGAAGAAGACGAAGACCCAAAAGAATCTGGCAAAACGAATCAAGAAGAGGATGGACAGGAAGTGGCAACTATAGGAGAAGCTCGAGAGGAAATTCAGGCGAAACAGAGTGAGGTTGTGCAAATGGAGGCTGTAGAGGAAGAAGACAGAGAGCCAGTTCAAGAAGCTCGTGTTGAGGTAATCATGCCCGAACCGCCGAAACGCCGCCGCATAAAAAGAAAGGCCGGCCGTATTCAGGTGATTCGGACTGATACCCCATCACCACCATCATCAGATTCTGAGAGAGAAAAGGCAGAGCGAGAGGAAAAAGAGAAGAAAGAAGCTGAGGACAAAGAAAGAGAAGAAACAGAGAAGAAGACTGAGGAAGAGCAGTTGCTCAAGCGCAGGGCAGAGAATGGCAAAAATATTGCTGAAGCATCGGAAGAAAACGCGGCAATAGAAGAACAGCAGGTTCCATTTGATCGCTTCGTCAATAATTTTTCCAGAGAAAAATACGCTGAGCTTCTGAAAAGGGATTTCTTGTTCGAGTGTGGTTTCAGTGGTGATCTTCCACAGTTTCTGAGGACCGGTATTGCAGACCACGGCTGGGAGCTGTTTTGTGCGAAGCCGGAATCTGTAAATGCACAGGTGGTGCGTGAATTTTATGCTAACATTGTCAAGGAGGATGGTTTCTAGGTAATTGTCCGAGGAGTCGAGGTGGATTGGAGTCCAAGTGCTATCAATGCACTGTACAACCTTCAGAATTTCCCCCATGCGGCATATAATGAGATGGCTGTGGCGCCATCTGATGAGCAGCTAAGTGAGGCTGTAAGGAAGGTAGGAATTAAAGGGGCACAGTGGCAGTTATCCAAGACTCAGAAGAGGACATTCCAGTCGGCTTATTTGAAAAGGGAAGCGAACACATGGATGGGATTTATTAGACAAAATATGCATCCAACAACACATGACTCGACAATCTCCAGGGAACGTGTTCTCCTAGCTTTTGCCATCTTACAGTCTCTCAGTATTAATGTAGGGAGGATCATTGCGAATGAGATTTCTGGATGTTGGAAAAAGAAGGTGGGGAAACTATTCTTTCCGAACACAATCACGATGCTGTGCAGAAGAGCAGGGGTTCCGGTGGATGAGGGAGATGTGATCTTGTTTGATAAGGGGATCATAGACACGCCCAATTTGGCACGGCTCCAGCGCATGCAGGAGGTGCGTCAAGGTGGGCTTATACATGGCATCAACTCGATTCTAGAACAACTGGCACTTTCGGCCAGTAGGCAGGAGTTTGCTGAAAGACAGACTCTAACCTTCTAGAACTATGTTAAGAATCGGGATGCCAGCTTAAAGAGGGCGCTGCAGGAAAATTTTTCAAACCCATACCCAGCCCTTCCTACATTCCCTGAAGATCTGTTGAACCCCTGGATTCCGCCCCCACCGGTTGAAAGAGAAGAAGAGAATGATGATGAGGAGCAGGGTCAGGAAGACTGACTGATGGGCTGACCTGGAGCGAGCATTACTTTTGTTTTTCCATTGTTGTTTGCTCGCGCATATTGACCCTGCTCACTGTTATAACTGCTTGTCTTGTTTCTTTCTAATTTTTCTGCGTTAAAAATATATCTCTGTTTTGTAATATTTTTGAATCTTTTTAATGAATTTTTGAATGTTTCTGTTCCATTAGCACTGAGTAACTCTAACTTAACTAATTTTCTTCTGAATTTTTGAAGCTTGGACTGAATAAAGCTTAATTAGATCAAGGTATTCTGATCTCCAGAAACCTTTTGCTTGAGCATTTCTTCTAGCCTGGACTGTTGCTGCGACAAAGAAGATTTTGACGGTAGTTTTGACTTATATGATCCACTTTAAGCTTAATCTCAGTCCCATGTTTAGTTTACAAATTCAATTAGAAAAATTTAAGTTTGGGGGTATACTTCCTTATTTAATGATTCATTGGGGACAATGAATAATTCAAGTTTGGGGGACTTTTTGCTACTCCAATTATTTTGCTCGAGCATTCCTCTCCTTCAAAATTAAAATTTGCTAGGTTATTGAGTAATCGGGGACATTTGTGATACCCACACTTTGTCTTTGCGTCAAAAGATGACCTAGGAAGTGTGAAAAAATGAGAAAAAAATAAGAAAAATTATTTGCTGAAAAATTATTTGTTGAAAATTTTGCTGAAAAAAAATTTGACAGAGCAAAAGTTTTGAGGGATGAATGATGATCCAGCAGTTTTTCTGTCTCCCAGAACTTAGGTGAGCTTCATCACAAAATGTCGCCATTCTGAGGGGCAAGAGATGGAATAGCTAAGGATTTTTGAGCTTTATAATGAGTATTGAGCCTAGTTGGTGATGAGCTTGAGGCAAGGGTATACTGCACCATAAAGTGGGTCATCCCGTGCTTAAGAGCTTATGACTGTAAGGCTGCTTTAAGTCTGATAAATAATGATATAAACCCCTTTAAAAATATGTTTTGAAATGTCTGATAATAGAGCTAAGCTGTGGTGAGTTCTTAGAATTAAGTTGAAAAGTGGTGATTATTTGTCCCTGCTGAAGGAATCATTTTGCTGCAGCAGAGCTTGGTTTTGCAGAGTGCTCAGGTAAAGGTTAAAGGTAGTGTTGGTCTGTCTGGTTGATTAAGCTAATTCTTTGTCTAATGTTTTGAAATTCTTGAAGGAAGGTTGGTTAGTATTGCTCGGGACGCGCAATAGTTCAAGTTTGGGGGTATGATAACTGCCCAAAAGGTAGTTATTTAGACCTCATTTATATAAGGATTTGTGTGTCTTTAATGCTTAATAGGGTTGGTTTTAGAGAGATATTACATGATTTAACCCATTTGGAAGAATGGAAGCTTTGGAAATTACTTTTTGCAGATTATGCTGCTGATCGACTGGAAGGAGCAAATTCTATGCTGCAGCAAAACTGGGAACAGAAACTGCCACATCACAGCTCGTTAGCCAACTTCATGAACCGACTTCTGTTGAGTTATTTTCGTGATAAAGGATCAAGGAGAGCCTTACACGTGTCCTAGTTGACCTAATTCAAGCCTCCCATCCTTCTATAAAAGGAAGTAGCCGTCAAAGTCAAAGTCATTCCATGTTTTCCCTTGGAAGCCGAATAGTATAGGGAGATTGAAGATTATCAAGAACATCATTATCCGCAAGCTGATTAGGGAGTTTACTTTCTTTATTAACTTATGGTTATGGACATGCATACTCAGATTCTAATTCGTATTTCTATGCCTATTATGAACTAAGTAGCTTAAGGTGTTGGTTAGGAATAATGTGATTACTGTGCTTCATCTCCAGTAATATATTGACTATCGCATTTTGGTTAATTGTTGTGCTTAAACTCATTTTATGCCCGCCTGGCCAGCCGGTATGGATAGCTCTCTCTAGTTTCAGGGATGATTTAGAGAGTGTGTGGCAATTATCCACACTACGATCATTATGTATTGGTGAACGCCAGTGACTGAGCTAGGGATAGCCAGTTGCCTAGTGCTTGATCGGTCGCTCTTCATTGGGTTTGAAACATATCCCAAAAGATCCGGAGTTCCGGGAGGAATCCGCTAACAATACTGCGAGAAATGCATGATCAATAATATTGCTAGAGCATATCTTAGAACAATCACTAAAGCCTAACCAGCGTCTGTCTTTAATCTGTCTATCTATTTGTTTACTCGTTGTTCTGTCATTTATTTTGCTTCAACATAATTCCGATAAAACCCAATCATTTTATTATTCTTGAAACCAGTAAAAAGTTACACAAAAATAGGTAGAGTGGAAACTCATTCAGACCTTGGATTGATAATATTACTTGCTGCAGACTGTGTATACTTGCACAGGAATTCTAGAGTATTTTATACTATATTTTTACTCACTCTAGGAACCCAACAATAGTCCACTGGGCCAAGGGCTCCAACAACTCTCTGGACGTCATCTTTGAGGCCCAAGATGAACCTCTTTGTCTTCTTTGCTTCTGTATCCACCATTTCACGGGCGAAACGAGATAATCAGGTGAACTCCAGCTCGTATTCTTCAATTGACCTTTCTCCCTGCGTCAAAGTTAGGAACTCCTCCTTTTTGTATCTAATAATGGCTGAGTAATACTTCTGGAAGAATGCCTCCTTGAACTGCAACCAAGAGACCGGTCCAACACTTACATCGATGGATCTCTCAGTCGATCTCCACCATAATAGGGCATCGTCCCTGTTGAAGGAGAAATTTTGACCAATCACAAATTGCCACGTCATTACATGAAATTAATGATAAAATTATAATTAATTAAATTTGGGACCAATTATAAACTGACATGTGTCCCAAATTTAATTACAAAGCTGACCAATTATAAATTTATATAGCCAAATATAAATTTATAGAGCCAAATTTCTATTTGATCAATTAATTAAAATTAAATTATTTTGATCAAATTAATTAATTTGACCAATTAATTAAAAATAATAATTATTATTTAAATCAAATTTGGATCTTTTAAATATTGGGTCATATGGTCTTGGGTCAAATATGAACCAGACCCAAGACTAAATAGTTGAGGCCAAGACCAATAAAACTCAAGCCTAAGTTCTTGGCCCAAAAGTCACCAGGACCCATCCAGCGAGAACTCTATAAATAGAGGGGTTCTCTTCCATTTGAGGGGTCAAAATTTTGAAGCTCCAAGCCAGAGTCAAAGAATTCAGAGAAACTTCATCAAAATTGAAGACTGAAGACTGAAGACTCCTTGAAATCCATAAGTTCCAAAGTGCTGAACGCTTCTTGAAGATTGAAGACTCCTTCAAAATCGGAAGACTTCAAGCTCCAAGAATCCATTGAAGCTCCAGACTCGAGATCAAGCGTTCCATCCCTCGAGTGAAACACATCCACACACAAGAGAGAGAATCAGAGGATTAACATTAGAGATTGTACATCCACACGCATACAAATATTAATACAAATATACATAGTATTCCACGTGTCTCCATCTTCGAAGTTACGTGTGAACAGATTGGCACGCCCAGGGGGACCTCTCTACCTCTCATCTCTTTCTCTTATTTAAAGATCCAACCAACGTGATGGCACCAAAGAAATCTCCCGCGAAGGTTACAACATCGAGCGACTCTTATACGGGTCTTGTCACTCGTAGTCGTTCCCAAGGAATAGAGATCAAGGAGGATCATACTCCTCTTGCTGTTGCAAGCAGGATCTCAAAGTTGATTGAAGAATCCTCTAAGGATAAGGTTGCAGTCAAAAACAACCCGCTGTTCGAATCTAACATTCCAACATCTAAGCAGCTAAAGGATACACTAAATCCTGATGTGATGTCTGTCATGATGGCTGATGTAGACAAGGATGAAAGAATGGCAGAGATGGAAAGAAAACTCAATCTCTTAATGAAGGCAGTTGATGAAAGAGATCTTGAGATTGACTATTTGAAGAACCAGCTGCAAAACCGAGAAACGGCTGAGTCTAGCCAGACCACTGGTGCAGGAAATAATGATAAGGGGAAGGCTGTCATGCGTGAGGACCAACCACAACACTCTACGTCAGTTGCCTCTTTGTCCGTCCAACAACTGCAAGACATGATCATGAATTCCATGAGAGCTAAATATAGTGGGCCCACTCAAAGTTCCCTCTTGTATTCCAAACTTTATAAAAAATAGGATTGACAATCTCAGACTGCCCACTGGGTATCAGCCTCCAAAGTTCCAATAGTTTGATGGAAAGGGCAACCCAAAACAGCACATCGCCCACTTCGTTGAAACCTGCGAGAACGGTGGTACTCGGAGAGATTTGCTTGTTAAGCAAATTTTCCAAACTCTGAAAGGAAACACGTTCGATTGGTACACTGACTTGGAGCCTGAGACAATTGACAGTTGGGAACAAATTGAGAGAGAGTTTCTGAATCGTTTCTACAGTACGAGGCGAACAATTATTATGACGAAACTCACAAATACAAAACAACGAAAGGGTGAGTCAGTCATTGACTACATAAATCGTTGGAGAGCCTTGAGTCTCAACTGCAAAGATAGACTCTCTGAAGTGTCCTCTATTGAGATGTGCACCCAAGGCATGCATTGGGGACTTCTTTACATTCTGCAGGGGATAAAACCCCGAACCTTTGAAGAATTAGCGACTAGCGCTCTTGATATGGAGTTGAGCATCGCTAGTAGAGGGAGCAAAGATCCCGTAGTTCCAGACATGAGGAAAGAAAAGAAGGAAGTCAAGGGCACTGAGAAAGTTACGAAGAGTGCCACGAAACAATCCATGGTCGTTGTTGGGTTCCTAGAGTGAGTAAAAATGTAATAAGAAATAAGGTAAAAATAGACTCTAGACTCTGTGGAAGTATACACAGTCCGCAACAAGTAATAAGTATTATCAATCCAAGGCCTGAACTAACTTTCACTTTATCTATTTTGTATAACTCTTTAGTGGTTTCAAAGATGGTAAAAATGGTTGTTTTTATTAGAGTAATGCTGAAGCAAAAGAAATGACAGAACAGAAAATAAACAAATAGACATACAGATTAAAAACAGGCGCTGGTTAGGATTTAGTAGTTGTTTTAAAAGATGCTCTAGCAATATTATTGATCATGCAAAACTCTCGCAGTCTTATTAGCAGATTCCTCCCGGAACTCCAGATCTTTTGGAATGTGTTTCAACCCCAATGAAGCACTACCGATCAAGCACTAGGCAACTAGCTATCCCGAGCTTAGTCACTGGTGTTCACCAATACACAATGATCTAGTGTGATTAATCGCCACACACTCCCTAAATCATCCCTGAAACTAGAGAGAGGTATTCATACCGGCTGGCCAGGCGGGCATAAAATAGAAATGAACTCAACAATTAATCAAGATGCATTAATCAATATTTATTACTAGAATTAAGCTCGACAATCACATTGTTCCTAACCAACGCCTAAAGCTACTTAGTTCATAAGATGCATGGAAACACAAGTTACAATCTGAGTAAGCATATCCATGACTACAAGATAAAACAAGAAAAGACTAATTCCTTGAACAGCTAGTAATCGATGGTCTCCTTGATGGTCTCCAATCTCTCCTCTATTCAGCTCCCAAAGATGGAAGTAACTTTTCAAGAATGGAATGTTTTCTCCCAAAAGTGGAATGTTCCTCTCCAAGGATGGGATGAATTTGACTTGGGCGACTACCTCCTTTTATAGAGTTGAGGAAGGCTTGAATTAGGTTGACCTAGACACGTGGATGGCTCTCCTTGCTCCTTTATCCCAAAAATAACTAAACAGAAGTCGGTTTGTCAACTTGGCTAACGAGCTGTGACAGGGCAGTTTTGCTCCCAGCTTTGCTGCAGCACAGAATTTGCTCCTTCCAGTCGCTCAGCTATACATTTTGCATAAAATAACTTCCAAAGCTTCCATTCTTCCAAATGGGTTAAAACATATAATATATATCTAAAACCAACCCTATTAAGCACAAAAGACACACAAATCCCTATAGAAATGAGGCCTAAATAACTACCTTTTGGAGAGTTATCACACCCCCAAACTTGAACTATTGCGCGTCCCGAGAAATACTAACCAACCTTCCCTTAAGAATTCAAAACATTAGACAAAGACTAGCTTAATCAAACCAGACAATCCAACACTGCCTTTAACCTTTACCTGAGCACTCTGCAAAACCGAGCTCTGCTGCAGAAACATGATTCCTCCGACATGAACAAATAATCACCACTTTTAACTCAATTCTAAGAACTTGCCACAGCCTAGCTCTATTATCAGACATTCAAAACACGTTTTCAAGGGGTTTATATTTTTGTTTTTCAGACTTAAAGCAGCCCTACAGTCATAAGCTTTTTAGCATGGGATGACCCACTTTATGGTGCAGTATACCCTTGCCTCAAACTCATCACCAACTAGGTTCAATACTCTTTTGAAAAGCTCAAAAAATCCTTAGTTATTCCATCTCTTGCCCCTCAGAATGGCGACATTTTATGATGAAGCTCACCTAAGTTCTGGGAGACAGAAAACTGCTGGATTATCATTCATCCTTCAAAACTTTTGCTCCATGAATTTCTTCAGCAAAATTTTCAACAATCAAATTTTTTTTTCAGCAAATAATTTTTTCTCATTTTTTCACATTCTCTAGGTCATCTTTTGACGCGAAGACAAACTGTGGGTATCACAAATGTCCCCGATTACTCAACAACCTAACAAATTTTTAAATGAAAGAGACGAATGCTCGAGCAAAACAATTGGAATAGAAAAAAATCCCCCAAACTTGAATTATTCATTGCCCCCAATGAATCATCAATTTTGCAATTATACCCCCAAACTTAAATTTTTCTATCTGAATTTTCAATCTAAGCCTGGGACTAGAACTAAGCGTAAAGTGGATCATATAAGTCGACACTACCTCCAGAATCTTCTATGCCGCAGCAACAGACCAGGGTAGAAGAAATGCTCAAGCAAAAGGTTTCTGGAGATCAGAATACCTTGATCTAATTAAGCTCAACCAGTCCAAGCTTCAAAAATTCAGAAGAAATCAGTTAAGTTAGGAATGCTCAGTGCTATAGAGCATATACAACTCCAGAAATTTCATTAAAAACATAAAAAGAAATTACAAAAGCAGATATATTTTTTTCAGAAGCAGAACAATTAAAAAGAAACAAACATAACATCAATAGAAAAAGAGGTTAGGAAATGCTCGAGCAAAAAAAAAGTCAGAATAAAAATTATGCTCGCGCAGGACCACTTCATCCTTCAGTCCTCTTGGTCCTGTTTATTTCCATCATCCTCTTCTCCTCTTTCAATCGATGGGGGCGGAATCCAGGGGTTCAATAAATCTTCAGGGAATGCAGGAAGGGCTGGATATGGTTTGGAAAAATTCTCTTGTAGCGCCTTCTTTAGATTGGCATCACGATTTTTAACATAGTTCTAGAAGGTCAAAGCTTGCCTCTCGGCAAACTCTTGCCTACTGGCCGAAAGTGCCAGTTGTTCTAAAATCGTGTTGATACCGTAGACAAGTCCACCTTGACGTACCTCCTGCATACGCTGAAGTCGTGCCAAGTTAGGCGTGTCGATGATTCCCTTGTCAAGAAAAATAATATCCTCTGGAACCGTGGGCACTCTTACCCTGCTGCATAACATAGTGATCGTGTTCGGGAAAAACAGCTTCCCCACCTTTTTCTTCCAACAACCAGATATTTCACTGGCAATGATCCTACCTACATCAACACTGAGAGATCGCAAAATTGCAGAAGCCAGAAGAACTCGTTCCCTAGAGATTGTCGAGTCATGAGTTGTTGGAAGCAACCGTTGTCTGATAAACCCCATCCATGTGTTTGTCTCCCTCTTCAGATAAGCTGACTGGAACGTCATCTTCTCAGTTTTTGAAAGCTGCCACTGTGCCCCTTCAATACCCACCTCCCGCACAGCATCACTCAGCTGCTCATTAGATGGCGCTATAGCCATCTCATTATACGCTGCGTGGGGGAAATTCTGAAGGTTATATAGTGCGCTAGTAGCACTAGGACTCCAGTCTACTTCGACTCCTCGAACAATCACTTGGAAACCATCTTCTTTGGAAATATTAACATAAAATTCGCGCACCACATGTGAGTTTACAGACTTAGGCTTTGCACAAAACAATCCCCAGCCGTGGTCTACAATACCAGTCCTCAGAAAATGCGTAAGATCACCACTAAATGCTCTCTCAAATAAAAAATCTCTTTTCAGAAGCTCAGCATATTTTGCTCTGGCAAAATTGTTGACGAAGCGATCATACGGCATTTGTGGCTCATCTATCTCATCAGACTCTTCCGATGCTTCCGCAACACTTTTGCCCTTTTCCGCCCTTCGCTTGAGCAACCGCTCTTCCTCAACCTTTTTCTCTGCTTCTTCTCTTGCTTTTTCCTCGCCCTCCTTCTTCTCACGCTCCTCTTTCTCTGCATTTTCACTTTCGGAGTCAGTAGTTGGAGGCGAGGGGGTATCAGTTCTGACTACCCTGACGCGACCTGCTTTCCGCTTAATGCGGCGACGTTTGGGTGCCTCCGACATGATCACCTCAACCAGAGTCTCTCGCTCCTGTTCCACCTGCTCATTACCTTCTTCTTAAACGTTTTCTTCCTGTTCTTTCTGCGTATCCTTGGTCTGGTTTTCTTGAACTTCTCCTCTGTGCTCTTCTTGAATTACCTCTGTATCCACAACTCTCGGCTCAGGCTGCTCTGGGTTTTGTTCTTCTGGTCCTTTCGGGTCTTCTGCAACCACTGTGGCAACAACATCTTCCACCACCTTCTAAATAGCTTCTTGATCCTCAATCCTCTGCTGTCTTCTCCTTTTCTTGACTTCTTTCTCCTCTGGTGTTCTTTTTTTCTTCGTTTTTACCTTCTGAACTTCGGGGGTAACAGGTACCTCTTCTTCCTCATTATCTCTCTCTTTTCTCGCTCTCATTTTCGCCATTGGAGACGTAAAGGAAGCTCGTCGTACACAGGGAAAGAAGGAGAAATACGACAGTAAAGGAATGAAACGCAAAGGTAGAGTGAAAAGAAACTTACCGAAGTCTGTGAATAAATAAGGCTTCAGCAAAATCAAATCGTAACCGAAAGGATGTGCTCTCATTAATTGATTTTACCGTTCAAAACCACATGCAATCTTGAAATTTAAATCCATCAACGGTAAATTCCTGAATTTCAATCGCCCATGGTAAATAATCATGTGCTGTCAACTGGCTACACCATTGGATCACCTCTACGCGACACGTGGCAGCTGTTGGGTTTTATGCCCTAAAACTCGTAGATAGTGAATGTAAACAAATTGTATACTTGTTTCAATAAAGTGTTATTGAGTTTCTACAATAAAGTGTTATTGTTAAATATTGCACAATTTGACCCAAATCCAATAAACTAAGATCCAAGGTTGTTTACATGTGACTTGAACTAGTATGTGGGGACATACGGGGATCGATGTTCAAGTAACAACCTAAAAGGTCTTTAGTACAGGGATAAGGCTAGGTACCTGTTGGGTTCCTAGAGTGAGTAAAAATATAGTATAAAATACTCTAGAATTCCTGTGCAAGCATACACAGTCTGCAGCAAGTAATATTATCAATCCAAGGTCTGAATGAGTTTCCACTTTATCTATTTTGCGTAACTTCCTAATGGTTTCGAAGATAATAAAAATGTTGGGTTTTATAAGAATTATGCTGAAGTAAAATAAATGACAGAACAACGAGTAAACAAATAGACAGACAAATTAAAGACAGGCGCTGGTTAGGCTTTAGTGATTGTTCTAAGATATGCTCTAGCAATATTATTGATCATGCATTTCTCGCAGTATTGTTAGCGGATTCCTCCCGGAACTCCGGATCTTTTGGGATATGTTTCAAACCCAATGAAGTACGACCGATCAAGCACTAGGCAACTGGCTATCCCTAGCTCAGTCACTGGCGTTCACCAATACACAATGATCGTAGTGTGGATAATTGCCACACACTCTCTAAATCATCCCTGAAACTAGAGAGAGCTATTCACACCGGCTGGCCAGGCGGGCATAAAATAAGAATAAGCACAACAATTAACCAAAATGCGGTAGTCAATTTATTACTAGAGATGAAGCACAGTAATCACATTATTCCTAACCAACACCCTAAGCTACTTAGTTCATAATAGGTATAGGAATACGAATTACAATCTGAGTATGCATGTCCATAACTACAAGTTATTAAAGAAAATAAACTCCCTAATCAGCTTGCGGTAGATGGTGTTCTTGGTGATCTTCAATCTCCCTATACTATTCGGCTTCCAAGGGAAAACATGGAATGAATTTGACTTTGACGGCTACTTCCTTTTATAGAAGGGCAGGAGACTTGAATTAGGTCAACTTGGACACGTGTAGGGCTCTCCTTGCTCCTTTATCCCGAAAATAACTCAACAGAAGTCGGTTCATGAAGTTGGCTAACGAGCTGTGATGTGGCAGTTTCTGCTCCCAGTTTTGCTGCAGCATAGAATTTGCTCCCTCCAGTCGCTCAGCAGCATAATCTGCACAAAGTGTTTTCCAAAGCTTCCATTCTTCCAAATGGGTTAAATCATGTAATATCTCTCTAAAACCAACCCTATTAAGCATTAAAGACACACAAATCCTTATATAAATGAGGCCTAAATAACTACCTTTTGGGCAGTTATCAGTACCTTATCCTGGTAACACTATGTGATACGACCCACTTTGTATTCGATACAGACGTATTGATCCAAGACGTCCATGTAGGAGACATGCAAGCGGGGGTATCCTATGCAATGAGTTTGGATAAGACCGGACCACGAAATAGTAAACCACTAGATGTAACACCGTTAACTAGTTAGGTTACTGTTTCAATAGGATGACAAGGTAACTCAGTCTTAATCCTGAGTGTGTCATGAACTCCTTCGCACGAGGGATTGTCCTTTGATTAGTATGGGTGAGAGTGGCCTGCACGCCGACTCAATAAGCCTACCTTCTTGGGGACAAGACCGAGTGGGGGGCTGGGGACATGACAACATAAGATGGAATTCACTCCTTTCCGTTTCTAGGAGAAGTAGATGAGTGTTCCCTTAAGTGGTGACTCCGGGTCTTGAACAAAGGGATCCTGCCCTCTCACTGGCCTGAGAGGGACTTTCTGTTTACTAGTTGGACCATAAATAGGTTGTTCATTAGAGGAGCACTGGCACTTAAGGAGCCAGAGGTAACACAGGGGTAAAACGGTAATTTTACCCAACTATAGTTACGAACACTCGTGAAGGATTGACTTACCGGTATAGGTCTATATCCGTGGACATAGAAATGTTCTACAGTGAGAAGAGTTCAATTGTGGGTCTTTAGTGGAATGACCCACAGTTAATGAATATTGGTTAACCTGATTAATGAATTTAATCGGTTAACCTCATATCATTGGAGCTTCTGATATGTAGGTCCATTAGGTCCCCCTGCTAGCTCGTAAAGAGTAATTAGGAACAAATATATCTTGAGAGAATTTTAATAGTTCAAATTCATATTGGGAATTAAGTTAATTGTATGAGATACAAATTAATATAATGTATAGGGATGCATTAAAATATAAAGTCTAATTTTAGATTAAACTTTATTATATTGAGAGATTGATATATTTGAAAGAGTTCAAATATATGTCTAATTAAATATATGGTATTTAATTAGAAGATGAATTAATTAATTATTCAATTTAGTTTAAATTAAATGAGATTTAATTAAACTATAGTCTATGAGAGAAATAAATATTTGAAAAAGTTCAAATATTAATATGAATTTGATTCATATTAAATTTATAGGATATAAGAGAATTTGAAGGAGTTCAAATTTTAATATGAATTTGATTCATATTATAGAATTAATTAATTGAAGGCCTGAAATTAAATATATGATATTTAATTGGGTAATTAATTAATTAACTAATGGAAGGTCTAAAATTAAATATATGATATTTAATTGGTGATTAATTAATTAAAGAATTAATTAATTAGAAATTAATCAATTATGGAAATGATTAATCACTTATGGAAGTAATTAATCATTTATGGAAATGATTTAATCACTTATGGAAGTGATCAATCATTTATGGAAAAAATCAATCAATTATGGAATTGATTGGTCATGGAATTGGTTGGTCATGGAATTGATTAATTATGGAAAAGATTAAATCAGTTATGGAAATAATTGATTTTAAATGAATATCTTATTCATGGCCTTTCTCCTATAAATAGAACACTAAACCTAGGGTACAACAACATAAGGCCACAAGAATGCATTCTTACATTCTCTCTAGCCTCTCTCTCATATTCTCTCAACCCAAGAACTCTACTCTAGGGAGAATTTTCTTTATAGAGTTTTTCCCATTCAAGATTAGGTAGTCCCACAACTACGTTCCTAATCTCAGAGTCATAGCGGGGAAGATAAATTGGTGGTGTCCCAATTGTGGACGCTTGGTCCAAAATCAAGGAAGGTGTTCGTTGAAGTATTCAGAGTCGTCAACGACGGTATGTTTGCTTCTCCCCTTTAGATTTAGATCTAATAAATTTTGTATGCTTAGCCTTAAGTTTGTATAGAATTTGTTCTATGTTTTAACCAATGCAATAGTATTTTTGGATAAACAAAATTAATTACGAATCGGTCCCAATTACGCTTCCGCTTTAATGGAATTGGGGAATTCCAAATCCTTACAGCAGCATCCATGCCATTACCTGCCCACAGAAAATTCAAAAATCCAAACGGTAAAAAGTAATTAATTCTCAACAAAACCCTTCCTATTCGGACGATTTGCTTCAGCCATAAACTTGCCAGAACAAACTTCTGAGCAAAACGAATCTTGGATACGGAATTCAAATTTCAAAACAGAAAAAAAATCAAATCATTAAATTCAAATTTAAATTTAACCGATCAAATCAAATTTAATCCTTCCTTTTAATTTTTAAAGCCGAATTAATTAGGAAAAATCTTTATTCAAATCTAATCTAAACAGAAATTTGAATAACTGAATACAAACTGAATTAAAATCTAAACTAATAATAGATTCGGGAAAATAAATAAATGAACCGAAAATCTAATTAAAAATCCAATTAAATCTAATCAGAATAAATAAAATCCAAACTACCAAAAATAATAGAAATATTCAAACTAAAACCTACCTAAAATAAATCATGCAGAACTTAAACAAACTAAATCTAAAATACTCGAAATTAAAAACAAATCGAATCAAATCAGCGAGAAAATAAAAACAAACACTAGGAGCTCAAAATATTGCTCTGCGAAATGCTCCCGCAAAAATCTTGTTCTCTCAATCATCAACCAACCTTAAGGAAGGATATTTCGACTGAAACTCCTCTCCCCAATAATGTTTCACACGTTGTCCATTCACTTTAAACACTCTCTTTTTTACCCTGCAAAGTAATTGCTCCATGGGGGAAAACCTCAATCACAATAAATGGCCCTGACCATTTAGATTTTAACTTCCCAGGAAATAATTTTAATCTAGAATTATGAAGCAAAACCTTCTGACCTTTGACAAACTCTTTAGATTTACTTTTCTTGTCATGTCATAGCTTAGTCTTTTCTTTATACACTCTCGAATTTTCATAAGAAAATTGGCGAAATTCCTCCAATTCATTAAGCTGCAGCATTCTTATTGCTCCTGCACGACTCAGATCAAAATTTAATTTTTTTCAAAGCCCAAAACATTCTATGCTCTAACTCTAATGGTAAATGACAAGCTTTTCCATATACTAACCTATAGGGAGACATATCTAGAGGAGTCTTATAGGCTGTCCTATAAGCTCATAGAGCCTCATCCAACCTAAAAGACCAATCCTTTCTAGATGGATGGACTACTTTCTCTAGA
Source organism: Luffa acutangula (assembly GCA_036850905.1). NCBI lineage: Eukaryota > Viridiplantae > Streptophyta > Magnoliopsida > Cucurbitales > Cucurbitaceae > Luffa > Luffa acutangula. Next base: position 37,541,969 of record CM072094.1, on the reverse strand, counting down.
ATAGATTTAATTTCCCTATTACTAATTTCAGCTTGACCATTTGCTTGTGGGTGATAAGGGGTAGCTATCCTATGCTTAATCCCATACTTAGCTAAAAGCTTGGTTAAGATATTATTAACAAAGTGTTTACCCTCATCACTCACTAGAGCCCTAGGTGTCCCAAACCGCACAAAGATGTGCGATTGAAGGAACCTTGCTACTGTCTTGGCTCACTCTGATGGCATGCAATGGCCTCCACCCACTTGGACACATAATCAACTGCCAATAAGATAAAAACATTACCATTAGAAGGGGGAAATGGCCCCATAAAATCAATACCCCATACATCGAATAATTCAACTTCTAAAATGTAAGTAAGAGGCATTTCATCTCTAGGTCCTAAGTTTCCTCTCCTTTGGCAAGCATCACATTGCTTGTAAAACCAATGGCCATCCTTAAATAATGTAGACAAAAAAAAAAACCACAATGCAAAATCCTCATAGTTATCCTCTTACCGCTGAAATGACCTCCATATGACGAAGAGTGACATTGCTCCAGGATTTCCTTTGCTACATCACCTGAAACACACCTACGAATAGTACCGTCAGAGCATTGCTTATACATAAATGGCTCATCCCAATAGAAAAATTTTGCATCATGCTTAAACTTTTTCTTCTGCCTCCAATCCATGTCAATAGGAGTGACTCCCTTTACCAAAAAGTTGGCAATATCAGCATACCAAGGGGCATCCCTGACTACCTTTACCTCAACAGCAAAAAGCTGTTCATCTGGAAAAACATCTGAAATGGCAGATTGCTTCAACAAAGATGATGATGGATCGAGACGAGACAAGTGATCTGCAATGACATTTTCTGATCCCTTCTTGTCCTTTTGATAGCGAGCATAGCTAGCTATTTTTCTCTTATTAATTAAGCTAGTCTTTTACAATTATTTGCCCAAATTTATGCATTTTTATGTTTTATTTGTAGGAAGTATATGTTTGAAGCTTAATTCAGAAATTGGAGTCAAATGGAGTTCAATCCTAAAAAAAAATAAAAAAAATAAAAAAAATAGCGTCGCAACGCTATAGAAAAATTTCCAAAAATGCGGATCGCGACAGCGTCTCGACGCTACGACGAAATTTTGCTATTTAAGCATCCTTTCGGCTAGGTTTTTGGGGGAACCAATTTTGGGACTTTTTGGAGCTGTAAACAGAGGAAAAACAGAGGAATTCAAGGCTGAAGCAAAGGGGAAAATTCGGAAATCAACCCATTGTTCGTGGGGATCGTGACGGGGACGTTCGGTCTCGGCCTACAACGAGTTTAATTCTTCTTTCCCTCACTTTAGTTAGATTTTTATGGCTTTTACATGTTTAGTTGAGCTTGTAATTTTGATCATGAGTAGCTAAACTTGTAAGCTTAGGGATTGATGTAGTTGATTGTGTTTATGGATTGATTTATGGTTTAAGTTGTGCAATGTTATTATGTTTGTAATCTTGATTCAATGCTTTCAATTAATTGGCCATTAGTTGGATGATTTAAGTTTCGAATCTAGCTCGGGAGAGGGGATTTGATTTAGACTTACTCAAGATTGAATGACTAAAGTTTAGTTTCTATTTCGTGACGGTTTTAGATTAACTTTAGAATTGGTTGAAAGATCTCATTGCCTTGCATGATTAATAAACTTAGATAGGGATATCAAGTTGGTTAATTTGCATGAGAATCAATTATACTCGGGAGAGGTAGTTGTGATTAAAGGGTCTTTGGCTCATAATTCCATTGTGCATAATAACTTATTCTTTAAAATCAATCCTAAACTAAATCGGCGAAATCAATTCCCTAAGTAGTTTTCCGAATTGAAATTCCTCACTTTTTACTTGCTTTGATTTGGTTTTCTTATCATTCATTCATCACTTTTTTATCCCTAAATAAAATTGGGCAAGATAATTCACAATACTTGATTTGCTTAAAAATCCAATCCAGAGGACGACACTCGTTTACACGAAAACACTATATTATTACTTGACCCGTACACTTGCGGTAAGCAAATTGTGCATCACCTTTATCTCTAAGTCGAACTCCTACAATAATAAAACCCAACGAATTAGTCTAGGATTTGCATCTTTCTTAGACATTAAATACCTTATTGTTGCATGGTCCGTGAACACCGTGACTTTGGATCCAACCAAATATGGCTGGAATTTCTCAAAAGCGAACACAACGGCTAACAACTCCTTTTCAGTAGTTGTATAGTTGGCTTGTGCCTCACTTAAAACCTTGCTTGCATAATATATAGGATGGATAAATTTGCCCTGCTTTTGCCCCAGCATAGCACCTACTGCAACATCACTCGCATCACACATTACCTCAAATGGTAAACTCCAATTAGGGGCACAAAGAATGGGTGCTGAGATTAAAGCAGCTTTTAAGGTCTCAAAAGCCTTCCTACAATCTGCATTAAAGTAAAAAACATGGTCAATACACAATAAGTTACAAAGAGGTTTACTAATTTTGGAAAAATCCTTTATGAACCTCCTATAAAATCCAGCATGACCTAAAAAACTCTGAATTCCCTTCACTGAATTCGGTGGTTCTAGTCTCTCAATAACCTCAATTTTTTCTCTATCGACTTCTAGACCATTCTTAGAAATCCTATGACCTAATACTATGCCCTCTTTCACCATGAAGTGTCATTTCTCCCAATTAAGAACTAGATGGGTATCCTCACATCTTTTTAACACCTGACCTAAATTATCTAAACAACTCTGAAAAGACCCTCCAAAAACTGAAAAATCGTCCAGAATTGCTGCAGCACAGAATTTGCTCCCTCGAGTCGCTCAACAATATATTCTGCACAAAATAACTTTCAAAACATCCATTTTTCCAAATGGGTTAAAACATGTAATATATATCTAAAAGCAACCCTATTTAGCACAAAAGACACACAAATCAATATAGAAATAAGGTCTAAATAACTCCCTTTTGGAGAGTTATCACGTCCACCAGTCGGGTCCAAAACTCCAGTTTCAATTAAAAATGATGGGTTATTATTGGCCTACAATGATTCGAGACTCAATCGAATATGCAAAGAAGTGTGAAGCTTGTCAATTCCATGCAAACTTCATACATCAGCCACCGAAGCCTCTTCATCCGACTGTAGCTTCATGGTCTTTTGAAGCTTGGGGACTTGACCTTGTTGGCCCTATAACACCTAAGTCTTCAGTAGGACATTCTTACATTCTTGCAGGGACGGATTACTTCTAAAGATTGGTTGAAGCTGTCCCATTGAAAGAGGCCAAGAAAGAAAATGTTGTGGATTTCGTTCGAACTAATATAATTTATCGGTACGACATCCCTCATCGCATTGTGACAGATAATGGAAGGCAATTCTCCAACAACCTAATGGACAAGTTGTGTGAGAAGTTTAACTTCAAGCAATACAAGTCCTCTATGTACAATGTCGCGGCAAATGGGTTGGCAGAAGCATTCAATAAGACGTTGTGTAACTTATTGAAGAAAGTAGTCTCCAAGACAAAGAGAGATTGGCAAGAAAAGATCGGTGAAGTGTTGTGGGCTTACCGAACTACTCATCGCACTCCTACAGGAGTCACACCTTATTCCCTCGTCTACGGGGTAGAAGTTGTGCTCCCGTTAGAAAGAGAGATTCCTTCGTTAAGGATGGTTGTCCAAGAAGGGTTGAAAACGGAAGATAATGCTAGGTTGCGCCTTCAAGAGTTAAAAGCACTTGATGAAAGAAGGTTAGAGGCTCAACAAGCGTTGGAATGTTACCAAGCACGAATGTCTAAAGCCTTTGATAAGAATGTGAAGCTTCGATCATTTTAAGTTGGTGATCTTGAAATGTAAAGCCTTGATAAGAATGTAAAGCCTTTGATAAAGACGGATTAAGAATAGGCCCAATAAATGGCAAGTTTCTTAAAAAATTTATGCATGAAATATAATGCTCCATATCGCAAAAGCCTAAACTGCATGATACTCCTAGCCCGCATGAGTTAAAAAGGTGAACGACCCAAAAAAAAATAATATTTGTACTTTGAACTACGTTATAACTTGATCCCGTTTGTTAATGGGTATGCAGGCAACTTAAAGGAAACTTTAAGCTCAGTCCATAAAATAAATAAAAAAAATCATTATTCCATTATGCGAAACAAGTATGATGTTAAATGAAAAAATCTTGCCTATTACAAAAAAAATGGAGATATCTTCGATAAAAAAAATGACAAAAAGATGGTGCTACAATGAAAAAAAATGAAGTCTAATCATGGTATCCACTTGTAGTTCAACTCTTCTTGTGCATCTTCCAACATTCCACGAAGTATCGTCAGAGTTTTAGCATTAGCATCAGCATCAGTAAGAACAGGGGCATCTTCAATACTACTTATGGTTCCTCGCAGTTTGGAAGCCTCGAGTTGATGTTGTTTTAAAAGATCCTCATTCTCGATAATCGACTTAGAAATCTCACCTCGCTTAGCTTTCACAACTTCAAGCCTAGCTTCCAATTCTTCTTCTTCTCGCGATGCTTGCAGATGTTGTTGCTGAAGTGAACTTTTTGCTGTGAGTAGTTCACTTTCACTGTATAGTATCTTCTCCAAGCTAAACTTAGTTTCTTCCAATTGGCGATTCTTACTCTCTGAAGTTAATTGAGAAGAAAATGATGACTGCAGCCGGTTATACTTATCTACATTCTTGAAATACGCACTTACAATTTCTTTAAGAGGATCCAAGCCGGGTGCACGAGTCTCAGAAATTGCATGAAGTATTTTTACTGTTTCTTGTTCAAGACGAGATATTTTGTCGAAGGTAGTGCGTATGATCTTCTGGTGTATGCTCTCGCATAGGGCAAGGGCAGTCTGTTTCCTATAGTTGGAAATCATATCGTCAGCACAATAATCAGAGATCTCAGAGGCAACTGCATGGGTTGTTGTCTTCTTTTGTCCAGGGATTTCATCAATTACAGGCTGGCAAGATTGAAACACAACCCTATCTATTGGCGCTTTGGAATTGCCCACACGTGCAGCTACAGAGTCAAAAACGTCTAGACTCACAAAATAAGGAGGACTATGATTCCCCTCGACTTCTATAAGGGGTCATTTAAAGGTGACTGCAAAAAAGGGTAAGTAATAATGATAATAATAATAGTAAAATTTTATGATGAAAAAGGAATGAAAACACTTACCAGTGGTGCAGAGAGTTCAAGAAATTGTGATGCGCCAATTTCTTTCTCCATCAAAAAATTCATCTTCACATATTGATGGTTGTTTGGACTTTTTAGACCTTTTCCAATGATGATCACCACTACTGCTCTGACTACCATCATTATCCCTAGAACGAAATTCACCAGGTTCAAACATGCGAATCTTTTTGCCTCCATTGTCATTACCAACCTTTTTGGGAAATTTCGACTTGGGAGGAAGAGGAATAATACTAGCCACCAATTTATCTCTGCCTTCTTCAAGGTAATTTCCATTTTTTGCCAACCACCAACTCCTGTAGCATTGGGTAATTTGGATGTGTGGCTTCATCGCATGTGCAGGGAGATAAACTTGAGACAATGTTTTTGCTCGAACGCATATCATCCAAAGGCGCAATACATTATCTAAGTTGGCTACAAGAACTTCTTCACTTAGATCGTTTGGCACGTCTTGGTAAAATCCAAATTTATTGCAAAATCAACAAGGATTATAAGATTCAATGATCATCGAAAACCCACATCGGGAAGATAAGAAGCATGATCGAATACTTATAAAGAATGAGGAATGCCAAAATGATAGCTGATCATCATCTGTCAGAACCATGCCTTTGTTGCGAGGAGGGAGATTTATGAATATGTACACGAGCTTCAAAATCGCCAAAGTATTTAGCTCCACACTCTCCAGAAAACTCAATCATCATTTGGCCCCTAACTTTTTCTGGAACTGCATAATGCGTGTTAAAATAATAAGCAAGCCAAGCGTAAACATAATGCACTAGAAAACAAGCCTCTGAACGTCCTACTAAAGGAGACGCTTTATAAATCTGGCCAAATCCATGATAGATATTAGCCAAAACTAGGACAACAAGACTAAAATCATAACCTTCTACCATAAGGCTTGCAACTTTGAAGACCCCTGGTCAAAGAGAAACCTGTTTGTTGGGAAACACAAATACACATAACCAACAAGAAAGAAAAGCAGCCAAGTAAGTCTTTTCTATCAAATCGTCTTCTACACCCAGCTCATGAAAGAACTCGAGTTCTCTCTCAGACCAGTCAGAATACTTGATAGGAACTCCATTTGGATTATGAGTCGAACGAGGACGGCTAGCTTTCTTCACTTTTTGAGAAGGAGGCTTATCATACTTCAAATCTCTTTTAAACAAGAAAGAAATCCATGAACTACTGGAAATCTGGAAATGATCACGATTCTGAGAGGCTATATGATAATAAGCAGCAAAAAGATACTCACAACTTTTCGAGAGGCCTTTGTTGTTTTGGTCAGATGACGCTAACAATTCCTTGCAACAAGGAATAACTTCATCATAAAACTTCCCTTTAATGGAAAGACCCCCTAATCTCCACATGTTCCATAAGGAGATAGACAATTCTCCAGATGATATATAAAGAGTATTTGTTGAAGGACACCACGCCTCACAAAAGGCTTGAATTATATCAGTATTACGATCATAGGTGTATAAGGAAGCCATTACAACATCAAACAAACAAGCCTTCTTAAGTGTCGGCTCATTACGAGCAACTAAAATTTCCAACCAGTTCCAATAATGGCAAGTGTAACCGAATTCTCCATCGATTTTAAACGACGAACGCCAACAAGCTTTACCCTCAATAATTTGACGGCCTAGTGTTGATTTTGGATTCTGACTCGACGCTTAATAATGTATTGGAGATTCTAGAAACCACACTTTCATGGATGATTCTTGATTCAAGGGTCTCCCCTCAGACCATCTAGATATGACTCTAAAACTATCAAAGAAAGGTTGCAATGTCCTAAAGTTTCCATGCACCGCCTCTCCTACATGAAGAATGACTTCATTTTCAACAGGTTGATCTCTGTCCTTCAAGATGACTAAGCAGTTTTTCTTAGGATCATGATGCTCAATGAAATACACCATGATGGAGATAAGTTTTTCTACACAAGAAAAGAAATTTGATGTCAATCTTGTCCAAGAAGCTATGAAAGTAAGAAAATGATGCATAAATAATCAATCATAAAAAAAAAATAGGTGACCACCCCTACACGAAACTACAGTTATCAAAGTGGCTGGTCTAGACAGGTGGTGAAATCACTGCAAGTGAAGTTGATGACGATCATGGTGACCACCTCTGCAGGAAACTACAGTCATCAAAGTGACTAGTCTAGACAGGTGGTGAAATCACTGCAAGTGAAGTTGATGACGACCGTGGTGACCACCCCTGCAGGAAACTACAGTCATCAAAGTGGCTGGTCTAGACAGGTGGTGAAACCACTGCAAGTGAAGTTGATGACGACCGTGGTGACCACCCCTGCAGGAAACTACAGTCATCAAAGTGACTGCTCTAGACAGGTGGTGAAATCATTGCAAGTGAAGTTGATGACGACCGTGGTGACCACCGATGCAGGAAACTACAGTCATCAAAGTGACTGGTCTAGACAAGTGGTGAAATCACTGCAAGTGAAGTTGACGACGACCGTGATGACCACCCCTGCAAGAAACTACAGTCATCAAAGTGACTGGTCTAGACAGGTGGTGAAATCACTACCAGTGAATTCGGTGACGACTGTTGCACGAAGCTTACACATTCAAGCAGGAAAGAAACAAATTGCAATAATATATGTGCAAAACAAATAGGAGACAAAAAGATCTATGGCACAATCAAAGCAGTTCATATGTGCACATTCAATAAAGACGCCAATGGAGTATATGCATATTCAAAGTAAAATAAAAAAAATAAAAAAAAAAAAGAGTTTGAATATGTATATATACCTTCCGAATGGTGGACAAAGATTGAGGTTGTATCGCCAAGTAAATTTGTTAATTTCAATTCCTATGAAATAAAGGAAAATAATTAGCAAAAAAAAATAAAAACAAAAAAAAACAAAAGATATTTTACCAAAAAAAAAAGACGTGCAGTAAAAAAAATAATAATAAAAAAAGGGATCAATGTGGAAACAAACAATCACATATGTATCCATTCAAGAAAGAAAAAAATATATATACAGCATCCCTATTCTCACATCTCACATATGTATTCCTAAAATTAAAAATAAATAAATAAGTAAATAATCTCCCATGCACATATCTCTGGCAATGTAAAAGTAAAATAAAAAATTTTGTGAAACTTTTGAATTTTTCGCACACATGTATCATGGAAATTAAGAAGAGGGATTTGGCGGCAATTGGTAAAGAAAAAGGAAATAAAATTAAATAAAATTAAAAAAAAAAGTTCTTCTAAAATTACAGCAGACATAACCTCATGCGTGCATAACCTAATCCTAGGTTTATGAGATAACATTATTGTCTGCTGCACATTAAAATTGAAGTTTAAAAAAAATGCTAGAAAGGTTTTTCAAAGAAGATGTTACCCACAGCTTGTCATGAATTTTGATTTTTCTTTTTTAATAAAAAGGGATTATCGGCAGCAACTCTCTTGGGTATGTTAGGTTGAAGAAACGGCAGAATAATATTGAACGACGACAATTAGAAAAAGAAAAATGAAGAAGTTGAAAATTGTCGGCGACTAGAGTTCAATTACATATATAGGATACAGACAGCAAACGCATCATGTATTAGATGGCAGGAACAACATTACTAAAAAAAATTGAAAGCTTACGACAGTAAGCTAAAAAACTTTTTTTTTACGTACTGATGGCACGACAAAGAGGCACGAAGGGGGATCTTTGCTTGAATTCAAGAACTACACAAAGAAGAAAATATATGAGCATTCAAAGTCAAATGGAAGAAAGAAAAGAAAAATTAAAGTGGAGAATTTTTCTTACCTAGACCTCTTTTTTGAATGGCTTTGTGTCTTGGCCTATGCAACCTCTTCTATTTATAAAGAAGGGGATTAGGTCAAACTCACAAGGAAAATGTATTATGAGATTTGATTTTAAATTTAAATTTATCTCTAATTAGATCCTTATCAAATTAGGAGTGTCAATTCAAATTGTAATCCAAGTGGGAAATTTGATTTAAATCAATTTTGAATAAAAATTTGAATTGGTCCAATTTTAAAGTAAGATAAATTGGATAAATTTTGAATTTGATTTGATTTAAATTAAATTAAAAGCGGTATAACTAAACTCTTAGGTAAATCTAAATGGCATATTTTAGAATTTTATTCCTCAAACCAAATTTTGGATAGAATTTAACATTAATCCAACTAAAATTTTTCAAGCCTTATTTGAAATTCAAGGTATTTGAGATTGAGTTTATCTTGAGATAATTTTGGCCTAATCATAATTCAGCTCCAAATTAAACTCGAGTCAAATTCAAAATAGAGAGGAATTGCTCCAAATTCAAAGTTACATAAAATTTGGACACGACTGAAATTCAATATGGAATTAAAATCCAATTGAGATTCAAATTGCAATTTGTCGCCAAGCAAGTGGGGTAAAAAAAAAAAGATTCCAAATAATTTCTTTTCGAGATTCATCCACACATAATTTGTGCCTAAATCTCGAGAAGGGGCCATTTGTTGAAGGAGAAATTTTGACCAATCACAAATTGCCACGTCATTATATGAAATAAATGATAAAATAATAATTAATTAAATTTGGGACCAATTAGAAACTGACATGTGTCCCAAATTTAATTACAAAGTTGGCCAATTATAAATTTATAGAGCCAAATTTCTATTTGATCAATTAATTAAAATTAAATTATTTTGATCAAATGAATTAATTTAACCAATTAATTAAAAAAATAATTATTTGGATCAAATTTGAGTCTTTTAAATATTGGGTCATATGGTCTTGGGTCAAATATGAACCAAACCCAAGACTAAATAGTTGAACCCAAGACCAATAAAGCTCAAGCCTAAGTTGTTGGCCCAAAAGTCACCAGGGCCCATCCAGCGAGAACTCTATAAATAGAGGGGTTCTCTTCCATTTGAGGGGTCAGAATTTTGAAGCTCTAAGCCAGAGTCAAAGAATTCAAAGAAACTTCATCAAGATTGAAGACTGAAGACTGAAGACTCCTTGAAATCCATAAGTTTCAAAGTGTTTAACACTTCTTGAAGATTGAAGACTCCTTCAAGATCGAAAGACTTCAAGCTCCAAGAATCCATTGAAGCTCCAGACTCGAGATCAAGCGTTTCAGTCCTCGAGTGAAACACATCCACACAAAAGAGAGAGAATCAGAAGATTAAAATTAGAGATTGTATATCCACACGCATACAAATATTAATACAAATATACATTTTATTCCACATGTTTCCATCTTCAAAGTTACTTGTGAACAGTCTCTTAACATGAAAACCGTGCACGGTGCCTGTTGCGCCTCAAGGCATCCCATATAGCGAAAAATCTCTTCGATTGTAGCAGTCCAAGCTTTAGCCTCCGTGGGGTCTACAGTCTTCCCGGTAAATGTCGGTGGGTCATATTTCTTGAAATCCTTCAGACACCGAGCCCCCACAGTTGAGCTTATATGACCCTGGTTCTCATTTTGGTGCTCGGGACGCTGATTGGCAACAAAATTATTCATAAGCGCCTAAAGGGCCTCTAGAGTCAGAGTGACAGTCTGCACTGGTGCTGGAGGTGCCTGCGGCACAGGAGCTTGCTCATCAGGGAGATCTCCATCATACTGATCCATAGGAGGATCTACTTGCTCCGGGAGTGTCAGGCCCCTGCCACCCCTACCACGATCTTGCCCACGATCTTGTCCAAGGGGAGGCATACTTCAAGTTTCTACACCCACACTAAGCCTATTTAATCTCTTAACCGAAAACTAAATGGCAAGAGAATATCATGCATGGAATAACAATTACATAAACTTAAAATTTTAAAAACATAGTTTATTACAAGGGCATACCTGGCGATGATGAGAATCTTGCTATTTAGCCATGAGGACACATAAGCTTACGATGTAAGCAGTCTACAGAACCATTAACTGGGCTCTGATACCAACTGTACGACCCGACTCGTAAATAGCCTTTAAGGGACTGTTACGACAATGCATGCTTTGGAGACCTTTTTAAATAAAAATATTTTTAAAACATAAACATATACTTTATGTAAAAACTTCAAAACGAAACTTTTATTCGGGATCCCTAATTTTAAAGGTTTTTAAATATTCTTAAATACTTTCTAAAACTATAAATGTACATGGCCTCTAGAAAATTTTCTCAAACTAATTTACAAATCAAATAAAATAGAGTTCTTAAAGCGGAAAAAAATATGAACTTCTTGATTCCCTCATGGCTGCATATCGGATTCTCATCAGTCACCATACATCTGCCCTTGCCTTTACCTGGAAAAAAATATTTTTGAAAAGAATGACTATTTTAAAAATACTCAGTAAGTGACCCTACTATTGAGGTTAGGTCACGCTTTAAAAACATTTTAAAAATCGACAACAAATACCTTTTGGTGGCTCTAAAATTATTCCTATGTAAACTTCTTAATTACTGAGATGTACATCAATTTCATGCATCTCCTACGGAGACTGTCAATTTCACAAAACCTCGAGGTCGTCAATTTAACAAACCTTGACTTAGGTACATCAATTTCATGTCCCTAAGTCATGTGTTGGCATCTCTAAATTTACATCAATTTCATGCACACTTTAAAATTCATAAATAATTTAAAACTCGTACGTATAATGAAATTCTAAGAGACCACCAACTCAATTATTTTAAGCAGCAACTAATGCAATCAATAATAATAATTTACATGCTTTCAACCATTCTCCATAAAAGTATACATGATTTAAATAATAAATTTCTCGTGCACAATTTTCATGCTTTTAATGATAATAATAAATTTCATGCACAACTCATAAGCACGAGATTAATTTAAAAAAAAAATCAATTATGTGCACCCAATTAAAAGGGGTTCAACAGTAAGTTCACTTACCTGGGTTTTAAATCCAAGTAGTTACATAGTGAATTTCTCCTAGCATGTCCTCCACACAACCTAAAGTAAAACTTCCAATCAATATTTGGAGTCTCACCTGTAACATTTACCTTAAAAAAATCAAACCTTACCCAAATCTTTCAACCCTTTATTGGACACCGACTTAGACAATGATTATTCCCAAATTTAAGGCCAAGTAAAATCGAACGGACCTAAAATTGTTTTGAAAAATCCATGGGTCAGCTTTAACTCACAAGAAAGATCATATAAACCTTCAATGTCAATGGAATCAACACAAAACTCACTAAAATGATCTTCAATCCACCACCAAGAGCTGTTGCAACTCACGATCACCGACGACGATCGAGGACGTGAATTCACCGGAGAAGACCCGCCAGAAACGCACGAAAACGAGACCTACGCAGGAGAACGTTGATGGTCCCGTGAACTGGGTGCTACAGTCGCTGGAAACCACTGCTACACGTTGCACGGTCGGAAGAGATAACCACGAACATTGTTGCTCCCTCACGCGACGCTGCCGCCACGACCAGCTAGACGCGAACCACTGCAGATGCCGCCGCCTCGCTGCTGCACCTTGAAACCGCGAGCCCACGCCTGTGCACCACTATGAGACAACCTGCTGATGCTTGTCGGAGGAGTTCGCCAGAGTTGAGAGAGGGAGAGGCTGTCGTCGGGTTGTGGGTCGTGGAGAAGAAGGGAAACACGGTTGCATAAGTGTGAAGATAAAGAGAAAAAAAAAGAGCTTGGGATGGCTGAAAAAAACGTGAGGCTAGGGTTTAATTGGATGGGCATTGTCTATTTAATTTCAAAAATGTCATTCCCACTCAAATTTCAAAATTTTCACTAATATTCAAATCCTTTAATCTCCCTCCAACTCCAAAATAACTCCAACTTAGGAAATTTGAAATTTCTCCTAAATTGTGGGCGTTACAAAAGCATACAATTCAAACACAAAACTAGCTAAAATTAATAGGAAATAGATAGCATTTATGCATATGTAAAAGAGACAGAACAATAAAACATGCAATCAAAAGAAATAAGATGGAGATCAATATTAGAAAGGGATTATTGGATTGGGATTTCTTATGCTTGAATATTATTTCACTTGGCTTCCTAGTTTTCTCCAAATATCATTCTATGCTGCTTTTATGAATCCGATTAGCTTCTTGGTTACTCGGAGGACCCCTCTACACTAGCATGTGTGTAATTAACCAATTAACCCAGAACCCTACAGTTAACATGATTAATTAAATTAACATGATCCACCGCCACCCCCCATGCATAAAGTAACGATCATCTGAAACCTCGCAATGACCACTAAGTTATGTCTAACTAATCTAAAATAAACAATCTTAAACCTCGCAATTGCCTACTTAAATTAGTCGCTTTAGACTCGTGGGTCTGGAATCACATTAACTAAATATAAATAAAATTTAAATCTAATTAATACAACCTTTAACATGCATCTTAGGCCTATCAAGGGTCGTCACGGTCGTCACTCTAGAGATTGTCTTGCCTCAGCCTAGTGGCTATCTAAAAATAACGGATAGAATGCACAAATAGAAATCTCATAAGGTCGTCAATCCTAAGAAATTAATCTAATGCATTGATTTAAAGAAGATTACATGTAAAATCAATAAAAGATAGCAAGAACAGAACGTATAAACCAACAAAACTCAGCCAAAGATCAATATCATTCAAACATAATCTCAATCCAACGGGTCTAGCTACTCATAAGTAATGGAAAACTACAAAAAACATGAAAGAATACATAAAATATGACCTAAAAAGGTCTACACAGAAGCTGGAAACGTAAAGAGGCGAAAGTAATCGAAAAAGGACCAAAATTCTAACCTAACGGCGGACTAAACCGAAGCCCTATCTTTATAGAAAACGTCGCAGTTTCTCGACGCCACGAACTTTGTACTCCGTGTCGAAATCTCGTCGGAGTCGAGACGCTAAAGGCAGCGTCTCAACGCCATCCCTAATCCGAGGCTTGCTGTCTTTTTTCTTGGTTTTGTCTCGTTATTTCTCGGTTTGGGGCATGAACCTTTGATTCTTGGTGTCATTCTTCAGGCCCGCTTCGATCCAGTTGGGTCTTTTCACCTTCTCGGCGTTCAAGAACACCGAGATGGTTCCAAAACTCCATAATTGGCCCGAATTAACATCAATTTGCGTGGTTGGCTCCCGACATCGCCTAAGCTCAAAGTACCTGTAAGTAAGACAAATAAAACATAAAATTTCTCTAATAAGTGTAGATTAGAGGTAATAAAATAGGACTATTTTGGTCCTATCAACCTTACCCTAGTGACACTATGGATACAACCCGCTTTGTATTTGATACAAACGCAATGATTCAACGCATTCATGTAGGGGACATCCTATGCAATGAGTTTGCATAAGACCGGTCCGTGAAATAGTAACCACTAGTTGTAACACCGTTAACTAGTTAGGTTTCTATTTCACTAAGATGACCTAGGCAACTTAATCTTAATCTTGAGTGAGTTATGGACTCTTGTTCACGAGGGATTATCCTTTTTGATTTGTATGGGTGAGAGTGGCCTGCACACTGATTCAATAAGCCTACCATTTTGGGGACAAGACCGAGTGGGGAGTTGGGAACATAATCACACAAGATGGAATTCACACTCCTTCCTAGCTTTAAGGTAAGTAGATGAGTGTTTCCTTAAGTGGTGTCTCCAGATCTTGAACAAAGAGCTTTGCCCTCTCAATGGCACGAGAGGGATTTCTGTTTGTTGGTTGGACCTCAAACAGGTTGTTCATTAGAGGAGCATCGATACGTAAGGATGTAGAGGCAACCCAAGGGTAAAATGGTAATTTGACCCAACTAACGTTACAAACACTCGTGAAGGACTAACTTGCTGTTATTGGTCTATATCCGTGGACACAGAAATATATCTGCAGTGAGAAGAGTGCAACTGTGTGTCTATAGTGGAGTGTACCCACAGTTAACGAACATTGATTTACTTGCTTAATGAGTTTAGCCAATTAATCTTATATTGTTGGAACTTTTGATCTATAGATCCATTAGGTCCCACCGGTAGCTCATTAAGGGTATTGAGGTAAATTTACTAAGGGAAATAATATAATGATTGGAGATACATTATAATATAAAGTTTATATTTTCATTAAACTTCATAGTATAAATTTATTTTGAATATTGATTCAAAATTAATTTATGAGAGAAGTAAATATTTGGAGTTCAAATATTAAATTTAATATGAATTGGATTCATATTAAAACTATAGGTTAAAATTAATGTGCATTAGATGCACATTAAACTATAGGTTATCTAAGAGAGTGATAATTGAATACGATTCAATTCTAAGATAAATTAAATATATGATATTTAATTTAATTAAATTTGATTTAAATGAATTAAATTAAAAGTTATGTGGGGAATATTCATTTAAAATATGATTTAAATGAAAGTGATGAATTAAATATGGATTCAATTAATTAATTTATTAAATTTATTAAATTTATTTTAATGATCAATTTTAACTGATCAATGTGTGTAGTGACATAATTTAACGTATTCTTCCCTTCCTAACCGTGTGCCTCATGTTGTGGGGAGTTAGGCTAAAACTTCTCCTCCTCGGTGGTGGAGGAGGTTAGCAGATTCATTTTTAGTTCTCTCATACCAGTCAAGAAAATTTTCCTCTTAGAGAAAAATTCTCTCTAGACTTCCCTTTTACAGAATAACCCAAAAGCTCCCATAAGCTTTTCCCTCTCAAGATCTTAGGAGAATACTGGTGCAATCTAACGGTGGTGTTCCTTTTTGGAGTATTGTGGATATCGCATTGCTGTGGGATTTAACAGAGAAGCAGAGAAGATACTTTCCCAAAGGTGTTGGTGAATCGATCAAGTCGACCACGAAAGTAAGTTTTCTAATGATCTCTTCTTTGTAACTTCTAGATTATTAAGATTAGATCTTTATTTTATAACTATTTAAGCATGTTTATAATTTAGATTTATAGTAGGCTCATGAGATGTATGTTGTGAATTGTATTGCCATCGTACCGATATTTCATTTAAATTAAAATACAGTAGTTGGTTCTCTAAAATTCTTCAGCTGTGTGGGGAAGAAGAGCTCCTCCCTGATTCACCGTCTATTTAAAAAAAAACATAAGAAAGAAAAGAAAGGAGAAGAAGAGAATAAGGGAAGAAGAAGAAAGAAGAAGAAAAAAAAAACTTTACCAGTGGCCGCCGCAGCCATTCACCGGCAGCCGGCAGCAGCAGGCCACCGGAGTTGAAGAAGAAGAATATGGGAAAGAATGAGAGGGAGAAGAAAAAGAAGAAGGAGAAGAAAGAGGGAGAGAAAGAATTAAAAAATAATAATAAAATAATAATAATTTTATTATTTTAATATATTTTTATTTAAAAATTAAAAATAATATTTTTTATTAAAATAATAGTGCCACATCAGCAAACTGTTAGGATTTAACAAAAAATTGGATTGAGGGACCAAAAAACCTCAAGGGTAATTTTGTTGAGTTTGAAAACTCGGGGACCAAAGTGTAACTAAACCCAAACCTCAAGGACAAAAAGTGTATTTTTCCCAATTAAAAATTTACTTGCTTCTCAAGCTTGCAATAAATGGAAACATGCCCTAACATTTACAGAAGGAGGGGAAAACAAATAATTTCTATGTAATTGAATGAATCAATTTCTTCTTTTCACAAGTCAAAGAAAGCCAATCGATCTCTCTGCTTTTTACTTTTTACCAATCCTCTAGAATGCTCTAAAGAGAAGGCCTCCATGAGTGAGGACGCTCAACTTCAAACTTATCTTCATTATTCACCATCTGGCCAATAACTTATGTTTCTCTGTATCGCCGTCAGACGATGTTAGGAGAAAATGGAAACACAATTGTTGTGTCGTGGAGATGACCACTGCCTTGAAAGCAATTTCGGCACGACCACGGTGCTAAATCTTATATCGTCGGTTGCTCCCCAAGGTTTACACAACACCCCCCTCGATCGTGCACTCGAGAGAGAAGGATTGGAATGTAGGAAATACTTTGCTCAGAGAAGAATGAAGCAGAGATGATGAAAGTTGAATGAAAAGTGAATGATGAAATGGAGGTAAGTTTGCTGCCTTTTATAGAAGGAGTCTCCAACGGACAAGCACTCACGGCTTGCCACGTGTCAGTCCAAGAGAAGCCAAAAGAAACGGTCTGCAGCAAGAGAAGTGGGAGAAACGGTCAGAATAGCCACGTTCTCTTGGTCAACACGTATGTGGATGGCGACACATGGCGTGAGGTGGGATTTTAATAAAGAAAATGAAATTATCTTGGCCAAAAAATAAAACCAACTGTATTTATTACGGGCGAGCGCGGTTACCCGAACCCGCCCGCCCGTCCGACCGACTGCGGCGGCGGCGACGCGCGCGTGTGGGGTTGAAACTTGTTTCCACTCTTATCCACTTTTACAAAGGTAAGGAAGAGTGATTGTATAAAAACACTCTTCCCAACTTTAAACTTATCAATGTGGGACAAAAGTTTTCCATACACTACACTAGGCCAAGATTAAGTCATTCCAAACAATCCCCCACGAATGAATGTAAACAACATTTTCTGAGCAAAGGAGGATTTTAAACTTAAGCATTAATATCTTTCGATTTGAATTAACGCATAGTGAAGTAAGGCAATAACCAGCCTAGTGAAAGTAAGTTACCTTTTGAACTTTCAGCAGTCATGGTTTAGACCGCCACAGCACGTTTGTATCCTCGGGTTTTTCCTTGATTCCGCGATACAATAGTAGAACCAGTGTTATTTAAGGCCATGCACAAACACCTTGGGTCATCGTGAAAGCTCTAGAAAGAGATCCATTACACTCTTTCATAGAAGGCGGCCACACCTTCACAATCACGTCATGCTTCATCAAGTCTACCGTAGTAAACCACTCAAAACTTGAGCTATGAAGACTTTCAAGATGTGTCCATCAAGTCCGTATTTGGACCACCCAAATAAAGGGCTATGGACTCATTTCAACAGTTTGAGCCCCATACATGCTGAAGACTCTAGAATTACTTTCCTTGTTAAGCCTTTGGTGAGAGGATCTGCCAAATTCCTCTCAGTCCTCACATACTCCAAGGAGATAACTCCATTTTTCAACAACTGTTTCACAACTCCATGTCTCAGGCGTATATGCCTTCTCTTGCCATTATATACACTGTTCTTGGCAATTCCTATGGCAGCTTGTGAATAACAGTGCAGAGAGACTGACACTGACGCCCCCCACAGTGGTACATCTTGAAGTAAACTTCTTAACCATTCCGCCTCTTGCCCTGCAAGCTCGAGAGCTATAAACTCAGACTCCATGGTGGATCGTGCAATGCAGGTTTGCTTTCCAGATTTCCATGATATAGCTCTTCCACCAAAAACGAACACATACCCGCTAGTTGAACTTACTTCGTCGTTATCAGTTACCCAGTTTGCATCACAATAACCTTCTAATACTGCAGGAAATTTATTAAATTGCAAACAGTAATCTATTGTACCTTTAAGGTACCTCAACAAACGACGAAGTGCAATCCAATGCTCTTTATTAGGATTATGTGTATACCTACTCAATCTACTCACAGCATATGCAATATCAGGTCTAGTATAATTCATCAAATAGATCACACTACCTATAATTTTTGCATATTCAGATTGAGAGACACTATCCCCTTTATTCTTCTTAAGTTTCATACTAGTATCATAAGGTGTTCTTACAGGCATATCATCAAAACAATCAAATCTCTTTAGCATCTTTTCAACATAGTGTGATTGATTCAAAGAATACCCATTTTCGGTTTTCCTCAATTTAACATCAAGTATCACATCATCCTCACCTAAATCTTTCATCTCAAAGTGTGAGAATAAAAACAACTTGGTATTATTTATTACTTCTAAATTCGTACCGAAAATAAGCATATCATCAACATACAAGCATATAATCACATAATCAACACCAAACAATTTCGAGTAAACACATGTGTCAGAAGAATTTACCCTAAACTCATTGTTTACTAAGGTATTATTAAATTTCTCATACCATTGTTTGAGAGCTTGTTTAAGACCATAAAGAGATTTTTTAAGCTGACATACCTTGTCTTCTTGACCAGAAACTACAAAGCCCTCAGGTTGTGCCATATATATCTCCTCTTCTAAATCTCCATTGAGAAATGCTGTTTTCACATCCATCTGATGTATTAACAGCCCACGAATAGCTGAAAGAGCAACTAGACATCTAATAGTAGCTATTTTAGTTACAGGAGAATAAGTATCAAAGTAATCAATACCTTGTTTTTGTGAATAACCCACAACCACTAATCTAGACTTGAATTTTTCAATTGAGTCATCTGGTCTAATCTTCCTTTTAAAGATCCACTTACACCTAATAGGCTTACTCCCCTTAGGTAAATCTACCAAGTTCCACGTTTGGTTCATAATTAAAGAATCCAGTTCACTTTTAATGGCCTCTTTCCAGAAACTAGAATCTAAAGATTTTAAGGCCTCTTGGTAGGTTTTAGAATCCTCATCTATTAGATACATGCATGCAAATTGATCGTCAATTTTATCTGAGTTTTCAACAAGAAAAACAGTTAAAAAATCTGATCCAAAATCTTTCTCAGTTCTCTTTCTTTTACTCCTCCTAAGTTCAGATTCATGCATAATATCAGTAGTAGATGAAGGACAACCAGACACCTGACTAGATCGTGAGATATTAACTGGCTCATTTTTAATCATAGGAAAAATGTGTTCGAAAAATTCAGCATCTCTATATTCACAGATTGAATTATCATCTAAACACATGAACCTATATGCAGCACTATTATGAGCATACCCAATAAACACACAATCAAAGGTTTTAGATCCTACCGTAGGTTTCTTAAATTTTGAATATGCCACTTTAGCTAAGCACCCCCATACCTTCAGATAGCTCAGGTTCGGCGAATATCCTTTCCAAAGTTCGTATGGTGTCTTCTCCAGCTTTTTGTGAGGAACTCTGTTAAGAACAAAACAGGCAGAAAGCACAGCTTCCCCCCACATACTGTTAGGCAATCCAGAACTTATTAACATAGCATCCATCATTTCCTTTAATGATCGATTTTTACGTTCAGCTATGCCATTTTGTTGAGGAGAATATGGTGCAGTACTCTCATGGATAATACCATTTAATTCACAAAATTCCTTGAGAGACTTGTCACTGTATTCACCTCCCCTATCGGATTTTAACCTTTTGATCTTTTTATCTAGTTGGTTTTCTACTTCTGCTTTGTATTTCCTAAACATGCTACTAGCTTCATCTTTCGATTTCAGAAGATATATTTTCGTGTATCTAGAGAAATCATCAACAAAGGATATATAATAGTTTTTGCCACCTTTGCTAGTAGTGTTTTTTAAATCGGCTAAATCAGAGTGAATTAACTCAAGCAATTCAGTACATCTAGTTGTAACGGGCTTAAACGGTTTTTTAGCAAATTTTGTCTCTACACATACTGAGCATCTATTATCATTAGGTGATTCCGATACATTAAGAAGATGCAGTTTTTAAGCCTTTTAATAGATGCAATGTTCACATGACCTAGTCTACCATGCCATACATCAATAGATTCAACAATATAGGCAGAACGAGATGTACTTTCATTCATTTTGGCAAGAATAGATAGTGTTTAACACAAAAAGACCATCGGCTAAGTACCCCTTACCAACAAAGTCACCATTTTTAGTGATGACAACCTTGTCAGCTTCAAAGACAATTTTAAGTCCTGCCCTGTTCAACAAACTTCCAGACACCAGATTCCTACGCAATGAAGGAACATACAATACATCATTCAAAGATAATGTTTTTCCAGAAGTAAGTTTTAAGAGAACCTTCTCTTTCCCAAGTACTCCAGCAGTGACCGAGTTCCCCCATATATACGCATTCGCCGTTAACCGAGTCATGGAACTCGTGGAACAAGCTTCGATTTGAGCAGAAGTGTCTCGAGGCACCAGTGTCGAGAATCCAGTCTGATTTATTCTCCACAATATTAGCCTCCACCACTACTACAACAATGATATCGTCTACTTCAACCACGTTGGCTTGTGCACCATCAGGCTTTCGGTCTGGTTTCCCTTTCCTCTGGTTGCACTGATAGGATTTGTGCCCAGGTTTTCCGCAGACATAACATATAAGCTTGGACTTCTCCTTCTCTATTTTCCTGCTGGGAGACTTGAATGGATGGTCCTTCCTCTGCGAGGATTTGTCTTTATTTTTATTTTTGAACCTGTCTTTTGATGCAGCAGAAGATTCAACTAAGTTAGCATTAACTGAATTCAAAGACTTAGATTCCAACTTATCCTTTTGCCTGTTGGCTTCTTCAGTTCGCATGTGGCTGATCAATTCTTGTAACGTCAGGTCCTTCTTCTTGTGCTTTAGATGATTGCGGTAGTCGCTCCATGAAGAAGGGAATTTCTCGAGCAAGACATTCGCCTGGAGAATCTCGCACATCTTCATACCTTCTGTCAGAATGTTTGCCACTAGATTCTCGTACTCGTGAACCTGGTCCATCACTGGTTTGTCGTCCGTTATTTGGAACCGCATCCATTTACCGACCACGTACTTCTTTCTCCCTGCATCATCGCCGCCATATCTGGACTCCAGAGTGTCCCAGATAACTTTAGCCGACTTCTGAACAACTAACAGGTCAAATAGTGAGTCGTTCATGTGGTTCAACAGATAACCTCGAACCGCCTTGTTGTCTTTCTCGAATTTTTCTGGATCAACGTCATGACTACCCTTTATTTTTTTTGAGGGACAGTCTGAACCTCCTTAGAACTGTGTGGATCAGGTTGGACCTCTTTAGATTTCTTCAGATCAGCGACGTGTGCTACTGATTTTTCCACATAATCGGTGGTTATAATATAATCGATCTCCAATTGTTCGAAGAAGATGAGCAGCTTCTGAGACCATCGGCGGTAGTTAGAACCATCCAGAGATTCTAGTTTGGATAGATCTGGAACATGCTTCTTGGTCTTGATGGACATTTTCAAATTGCTTTCAAATTGTTAGGAGAAAATGGAAACACAATTGTTGTGTCGTGGAGATGACCACTGCCTTGAAAGCAATTTCGGCACGACCACGGTGCTAAATCGTATATCGCCGGTTGCTCCCCAAGGTTTACACAACACCCTCCTCGACGTGCACTCGAGAGAGAAGGATTGGAATGTAGGAAAAACTTTGCTCAGAGAAGAAGGAAGCAGAGATGATGAAAGGTGAATGAAAAGTGAATGATGAAATGGATGTAAGTTTGCTGCCTTTTATAGGAGGAGTCTCCAACGGACAAGCACTCACAGCTTGCCACGTGTCAGTCCAAGAGAAGCCACAAGAAACAGTCTGCAGCAAGAGACAGTCAGAATAGCCACGTTCTCTTGGTCAACGAGAAGCTCGGTCAAACACGTATGCGGATGGCGACACGTGGCGTGAGGTGGGATTTTAATAAAGAAAATGAAATTATCTTGGCCAAAAAATCAAACCAGTTGTATTTATTACGCGCAAGCGCGGTTACCCAAACCCGTCCGTCCGTCTGTCCAACCGACCGACGGCGGCGGCGGCACGCGCGTGTGGGGTCGAAACTTGTTTCCACTCTTATCCACTTTTACAAAGGTAAGGAAGAGTGATTGTATAAAAACACTCTTCCCAACTTTAAACTTATCAATGTGGGACAAAGGTTTTCCATGCACACTACACTAAGCCAAGATTAAGTCATTCCCAACAGACGACACCACTCTTCACCTGACATAACCTATGTTTCTCTGTATCTCTGTCAGAGGAGGTGACATTTCCACTGCGACCACGGTCGTGCTTCGATCTGGGAGGGAAAGAGATCACGTTTCGATCTGGATTTTTCATTCCAGATCTTCTCCGCTGCCACATCTTTCTTTCTGTTTTCTTCCACGCCGTCGTCGTCATCTAGATCTGGATTTTTTGTTCCAGATCTCCACTGCCCTCCACCATCATTCTTTCTCTTTATTTCCATGTCATTGTTGTCGTGCAGATCAAGGTTTCATTTCAGACCGAATCAAAGAAAGAAAGAAGAGGGAGAAGGAAAAAGGGAAGAAGGGGAAGAGAGAAGAAGGAAGGAAGAAAGACAACGGCGAGCGGTGGAAGAGGAGGTGGCAGTGGACAGGGATGAGGAAGAAAGAGAAAGGGGTTGAAGGAGAGAGAAAGAGAGGGGAAGGAAGTATGTGAGAGAGTGAAAGAGAAAATAATAAAAATAAATTTAAAACAAAGAAATAAATAAATAAACTATTTTTTTTAATATAAAAAATGCCACATCAGTTTCTGTAGATATATTGACGAAAAATTGGATGGAATGACCAAAATGAAATGAAATCCAAACCTCAGGGGCTAAATTTTCGAGTTTGAAAATTCAAGGACCAACATGAAACCTAATCCAAACTTCAGGGACCATTAAAAGTGTATTTTTTCCTAAATTTTATGTTCAAAATATTTAAGTTGTTTTGCTTTAAAATATATTTTAGTAACATTGTATAATATTGACTATTTCTTGATAATGTATATTATGTTTGGTTTGCACGAGTGAGACTAAAAATTTGGAGCATTAGTTTGACTTATCAAGCTTATTTATTTTGAAATATTTTGAGTGAAAGAAATAGATAGATTTATCTTTAGTCACAAATTATATTTTGTTGAATTTAGTATGAAATTAGGAATATGAGATATTTTCTATAAGTCAATTTTGATTTATCTTTTGTTGATTTATTAATAAGAGTTTGATTTTTATTATTTTTATGAAAAATACATGGTACTATGTTAATTTTTGTCGTAAACTATAAAAGTGCATTGTTTTTATGATTTTATGAAGAAAAAAAACATCGTTCTAAGTTAGTTGTTGCTTCTCAAGTTATGAGATGTCTTTCTCATATAGTTGTTTAAGAACCTTCCAATTTAGTTGAACTATTAAAACTAAATGGTATTATATCATTTAAATAATGAGATTAAAAAAAGCATATGAAAAGACATGATAATTTTTTTAAAAAAATGAATTCAACTTTCAGCTATTCATATCTTTAGATTGCACAAAAGATATTGAGTTTTGTTTGAGGATGGTAGGAAAAATAAGTATTAAGAAATGTGATATATATTTGTTTTGAAATATAAATGTGTAATAATGAAGAGATATAATAAAATTTTTTTAAAAAAAAAACAAAAAAGAGAGAGAGATTGTGTGAGCTCTCATATGTGTATTGAAAATATACTATAATAAATTAAAAGAAAAATAGAGAAAGAAAGGAGAGAGATTGTGAGGTGTGTATTGAAAATATACTATTAAAGAGAATGGAAGAGGGATTTGAAGTGTTAAAATGTTAGAGAAAAGTGTGTTTAACAAAAAAAAAATCTAATTAAAAAAGTAAAATCTCATCATTTTGTTGAGATTTTGACATTTAATAAAAGTAAATCAAAAATAAGAAAAAGACAAATGTTAAAAAAATATTGGTGATAAGTAGGAAATTCAATCAATTATTTATTCAATGAAAGTATTGATATCAAAGGTAATTTTTAACCAATTTAATAACAAAAATAGATTAAGAGAAGGTCAATGGCAATAACTGCAATAATAGAGGGGGAAAAAAGGTGGATGAAAACTTAAAAAAAATAGAAAATGATAATAATGATTCAAGATTGTATGAGAAAACAAGGAGATTAGGTAAAAATAAAATAAAATAAAAATTGGCCCCACTTACTAGAATCCCTCTAACAACTTTCTTTGTAATGGGACTCAATTTCCCTCAAAAAGAAGAAAATGAACAAAGAGAGACTCATTTTAACTAGTTTCTCAAATTTGGTTCATTTTCTTAGACATTTTTTAGAATTTATTGAAGGGAATAAAAGTCCCCACGTAACGGAAGCGCATCGATTGGACCTTACGCCGTATATTAATTAACATTAAAATACCGTTAGGAAAACTCAAACTAACTTTAAATACACTTTAAAGCTGCTGGAAAAATTGGTTTAAACATGCTAAAAATAAATCTAAATTTATTTTCATGCTTTTCTAAAGAAAGAAAGAAGAACCGTTACAAACCTTCGTTGAAGACTTGACCGTTCTTCGCCAACGACGCTCCACGAACGAAAACGCAGCAGCCGCCTTTGATTTTCTTCGCTGGAAATTCCTTCTTTGAATGACACAATAACCACAAAGGTTACACCGGTATGACTCTAGGTCTAGGAGGCAAAAGACTTGTGGGAGTCTTTCTCTAAGAGGGAGGCTAGAGAGAATTTTAGGTCTTGTCTTTGAGAGTCTAAGAGCAAGAGCAAGAATGTCAAGTGTCATGACCAATTAGGTCTAGTGTTCTATTTATAGAAGAGAGACCATGAATAAAATATTCAATTAAATCAATCTTTTCCAAAATTGATTCAATCTTATTCCTTACTTAATCAATCATGATCAATCAATTCCATAATTGATTAATCTTTTCCACAAATGACTAATTACTTCCATAAGTGATTAGATCATTTCCATAAATGATTAATCACTTCCTTAAGTGATTAATTATTTCCATAATTGATTAATTCTCAGTTAATGAATTCTTTAATTAATTAACCACCAATTAAATATCACATATTTAATTTCCGGCCTAAAATTAATTAATTTGCCCAAACACATTTTAGGCCTTAAATTAATTCATTATTTGAACTCTTTCAAACTTCCATAAATTTATATTTGAACTTCTTCAAATATTAATTTCTCTCATAATAATATATCAATATATATTATATTTGTTTCCCTTAGTAAATTGAACATTTTCAATTTACATTTATTACTTAGTTTCCTCAAATTACTTTACGAGCTACCAGTGGGACCTAATGGACCTGCAGATCAAAAGCTCCAACGATGTGAGATTAATTGGTCAAACTCATTAACCACATTAATCAATATTCGTTAACTGTGTGTACATTCCACTATAGACTCACAGTTGCACTCTTCTCACTACAGACATATTTTTTGTGTCCACGGATCTAGACCAATATCGACTAGTTAGTCCTTCACGAGTGTCTGTAACACCAGTTGGGTCAAATTACCGTTTTACCCTTGGGTTACCTCTATTTCCTTAAGTGCCAATTCTCCTCTAATGAACAACCTGTTTGTGGTCCAACCATCAAACAGAAAACCCTCCCGTGCCATTGAGAGGGTAGGGCCCTTTGTTCAAGACTCGGAGTAACCACTTAAGGGAACACTCATCTGCTTCCCTAAAGTCGGGAAGGAGTGAATTCCATCTTGTACGATTATGTTCCCAGCTCCCCATTCGGTCTTGTCCCCAAAGTGGTAGACTTATTGAGTCGGCGTATTGGTCACTCTCACCCATACAAATCAAAGGACAATCTCTCATGAGCAGGAGTCCATAATCAACTCAGGATTAAGACTAAGTTGTCTAGGTCGTCCTAGTGAAATAGAAAACAACCTAGTTAACGGTGTTATAACCAATGGTTACTATTTCGTTGTCCGGTCTTATGCAAACTCATTGCATAGGATACCCCCACTCGCATGTCTCCTACACGAACGCGTTGGATCGCAGTGTTTCTATCAAATACAAAGTGGACCGTATCCATAGTGTCACCAGGATAAGACACCCAGTCTTATCCCTATACTATAGACCCTTTAGGCTGTTTCTTGAACAATGATCTCATATGTCGCTGCATATAGTTCAAGACTCATATTACAACCTTGGATGTCTAGTTTATTGGATTAGGGTTATTATTAGGCAAAGACAAATATAAAATAACTAATAACAATTAATGGAAAAATATATCAATATTATTTCATTAATATCCGGTCAACGGTTACATTCACTATCTACGAGTTTTAGGGCATAAAACCCAACATTTATAAACAAGAAACGAGATCGTTTATCAAAAATGTTAGTTTCTAAAAAAATGAGAAACGGGAACAAGAAATAGGAAATGAAACATTATCAAATGGGACCTTAATTTTCAAAAACCAAATAGTTATCAAATGAGAACCTATAATTCTTTGTTTTATTTCTATATAACTTGATTACTTGTGCTTGTAGCTACTATATAACTTGATTTCTGCTGCAACCTATAACATATACACTTACGTTTGTTGATTCTCCTAGTAGTACTTGTCATATTTGTCCTTTGGCTAAGCAAAGAAGAATGTCTTTTCCATTCAATAATCATGTTGCAGCAGAAATTTTTTATTTAGTCTTGAACTACGGTTTGAGGATTTTTTTGCATCAACTGGTACTTTGCATCAATTTTCTTGTGTGGAACGCCCCCAACAAAATTCTGTTGTTAAAAGAAAACATCAACATTTGTTGAATGTTGCTCGAGCATTGATGTTTCAGTCTCACATTCCTATTCGTTATTGGGGGGATTGTGTTCTTACTGTCACTTATCTTGTTAATCGTAAACCTATGCCACTGTTATCCAATGAAACACCTTTTTCTATACTGCACAAGAAGTCTATATATTATTCTTTACTAAGGGTGTGTTTGGTTTAACTTTTCAAGTGTTTAATTTTGAAAATAAATCATTTTGAAAAAAATTCTAGTGTTTGGCAACCACTAAAAATAACTTATTAGAAAATGAGATTGATAAATAAACCATTTTGAGAGAAACACTTGAAACCAACTTTTTTTAAAAGACTTTTTAAGTATACAATAACTTGTGTATAAAAACACTTATGAAGAAATGCAACCAAACATATGAGTGTTTAAATTCTAAACAATTTTTATACAAAATGTTTTTTTAAAAATGCATTCTTGAAAAACATTTAAATTAAAATGTATTCCAAACGGACCCTAAGAACCTTTGGATGTTTATGTTATGCATCCACTCTTTCTACTCATCATTCAAAGTTTGATCCTCAGGCTATTTCTTATGTATTCATTGGTTATCCTTCTGCCATGAAAGGATACCGTTTATATGATATTACATAGTGGCAGATTTTCGTATCAAGGGATGTGATTTTTATGGAAGATGCCCTTCCAAAATCTCACAGATGTTTCTGATGTGGATGTCATGTTCTCTGATTTTGTATTACCTTGTCTTGCTTTAGGGTTTATTCCTACTACAAGGAACTCTTCTGACACTTCACTCACTGGTTCTATGTCTTCTGATATTTCTCATACTACTGGTGATGTTTTACAGAATTCTAATTCTGTTGATATTCATGTTTCAACCGACAGTCCTTGCACCACTATTCATGAGCCTACTGGTGATATTCCTATAACTACTAATGATATTATTAATACTGGTGGTCGTATTGATACTAATGCAGATCATAATGTTGGTGACATTATGGGACACGAACATGTTAATGAACCTATTGTTAATGGTCGTGAAGCTGGTAGCAGTGTTGTTTCTCGTTTTGTTAGTCTCCGACGGTCTTCGAGGAATCATCATCCTCCGGGATTTTTGCAAGATTACCATTGTAATCTGTTGTTACACCAAAACAAAAGTTCTAATGGTAAGTTTCTTACTCTGTTCAAGGTTTCTTATCCTATGACAGGTTTAATTCTTCTCACAGAAAATTTGTGTTTAATATCTCCACAACTTTTGAACCATCATTTTTTCATCAAGCTATTAAATATCTGAAGGGATAAAAGCTCTTGCGCAGCGGAAACGATCAGAACCTTAACTAAGTTTTAATTCGGATTAAAATACCATTACGTTGGAAAATTAAATCACACCAGAAAAATAAATTTAATCTACTGAATTTCATGAATAAAGCATGCATAATTCACATTAAAATACTCTAGATCTAATCTAGGAAAGGATCCTAATGATCCTAGATCAAGAAACACCTATCGTAGATGAAGTTCTTGATCGTTTTGCCTAATTCCCTTCGAATTGCAGGAAAAACCAGCAGCCTTAAAGACCTTTCTTCACTGCAAATCACCCACGAACACAACCAAAAGTGTTGCACCGGTATCCTCCTAGAGAATGGAGTTGAGTGGTTTGTGGGAACCAAAAGAAAATTCTTGAGAATTTTGGGAGGTCTGTTCTCTGTATTTTCTTGAGAGGAAAAACGCAGAGAGACCTTCTTTGAGAGAGAGATGCATGAGATTCTGAGAGAGTGAGACTAACGTGAGAGGCCAAAAGTGTTGGTTTTTATGCCCTAAAACTCGTAAATAGTGAATGTAAACAAATTGTATACATGTTTCAATAAAATGTTATTGAGTTTCTACAATAAAGTGTTATTATTAAATATTGCACAATTTGACCCAAATCCAATAAACTAAGATCCAAGGTTATTTGTATGTAACTTGAACTAGTATGTGGGGACATATGGGGATCGATGTTCGAGTAACAACCTAAAAGGTCTATAGTACAAGGATAAGGTTGGGTACCTTATCCTGGTAACACTATGAGATACGACCCGCTTCGTATTTGATACAGACGTATTGATCCAAAGCGTCCATGTAGTAGACATGCAAGCGGGGGTATCCTATGCAATGAGTTTGCATAAGACCGGACCATGAAATAGTAAACCACTAGATATCACACCGTTAACTAGTTAGGTTACTATTTCAATAGGATGGCCTAGGTAACTCAGTCTTAATCCTGAGTGTGTCATGAACTCCTTCTCATGAGGGATTGTCCTTTGATTAGCATGGGTAAGAGTGGCCAATACGCTGACTCAATATGCCTTCCTTTTTGGGGACAAGACCGAGTGGGAGGCTGGGGACATGACAACACAAGAAGGAATTCACTCTTTCCCACTTCCAGGAGAAGTAGATGAGTGTTCCCTTAAATGGTGACTCTGAGACTTGAACAAAGGGATCCCGCCCTCTCACTGGCCGGAGAGGAACTTTCTGTTTATTGGTTGGACCATATGTTGGGTTTTATGCCCTAAAACTCGTAGATAGTGAATGTAACCGTTGACCGGATATTAATGAAATAATATTGATATATTTTTCCATTAATTGTTATTAGTTATTTTATATTTGTCTAAATAATAACCCTAATCCAATAAACTAGACATCCAAGGCTGTAATATGAGTCTTGAACTATATGTAGTGACATATGGGATCATTGTTCAAGAAACAGCCTAAAGGGTCTATAGTATAGGGATAAGACTGGGTGCCTTATCCTGGTGACACTATGGATACGGCCCACTTTGTATTTGATACAAACGTCGCGATCCAACGCGTTCGTGTAGGAGACATGCGAGTGGGGGTATCCTATGCAATGAGTTTGCATGAGACCGGACCGCGAAATAGTAACCACTGGTTATAACACCGTTAACTAGTTAGTTTTCTATTTCACTAGGACGACCTAGACAACTTAGTCTTAATCCTGAGTTGATTATGGACTCCTGCTCATGAGAGATTGTCCTTTGATTTGTATGGGTGAGAGTGGCCAATACGCCGACTCAATAAGCCTACCACTTTGGGGACAAGACCGAATGGGGAGCTGGGAACATAATCGTACAAGATGAAATTCACTCCTTCCCGACTTTAGGGAAGCAGATGAGTGTTCCCTTAAGTGGTTACTCCGAGTCTTGAACAAAGGGCCCTACCCTCTCAATGGCACGAGAGGGTTTTCTGTTTGATGGTTGGACCACAAACAAGTTGTTCATTAGAGAAGAATTGGTACTTAAGGAAATAGAGGTAACGCAGGGGTAAAACGGTAATTTGACCCAGCTGGTGTTACGGACACTCGTGAAGGACTAACTAGTCGATATTGGTCTAGATCCGTGGACACAGAAAATATGTCTGCAGTGAGAAGAGTGCAACTGTGAGTCTATAGTGGAATGTACACACAGTTAACGAATATTGATTAATGTGGTTAATGAGTTTGACCAATTAATCTCACATCGTTGGAGCTTCTGATCTGCAGGTCCATTAGGTCCCACTGGTAGCTCGTAAAGTAATTTGAGGCAACTAAGTAATAAAAGTAAATTGAAAATGTTCAATTTATTAAGGGAAATAAATATAATATATATTGATATATTATTATGAGAGAAATTAATATTTGAAAAGTTCAAATATAAATTTATGGAAGTTTGAAAGAGTTCAAAATAATGAATTAATTAATTTAAGGCTTAAAATGTGTTTGGGCAAATTAATTAATTCTAGACCGGGAATTAAATATGTGATATTTAATTGGTGGTTAATTAATTAAAGAATTCATTAACCGGGAATTAATCAATTATGGAAATAATTAATCACTTAAGGAAGTGATTAATCATTTATGGAAATGATCTAATCACTTATGGAAGTAATTAGTCATTTGTGGAAAAGATTAATCAATTATGGAATTGATTGATCATGATTGATTAATTAAGGAATAAGATTGAATCAATTATGGAAAAGATTGATTTAATTGAATATTTTATTCATGGCCTCTCTTCTATAAATAGAACACTAGATCTAATTGGTCATGACACTTGACACTCTTGAAAGACAAGACCTAGAATTTTCTCTAGCCTCCCTCTTAGAGAAAGACTCCCACAAGTCTTTTGCCTCCTAGACTTAGAGACATACCGGTGTAACCTCTGTGGTGATTGTGTCAATCAAAGAAGAAATTTCCAACAAAGAAAAGCAAAGGCGGCTGCTGCGTTTTCGTTCGTGGAGCGTCGTTGGCGAAGAACAGTCAAGTCTTCAACGAAGGTTTGTAACGGTTCTTCCTCTTTTCTTTAGAAAAGTTTTAAAAATAAATTTAGATTTATTTTAGCATGTTTAAACCAATTTTACAGCGGCTTTAAAGGTTGTTTAAAGTTTTTTTTGAGTTATCGTAACGGTATTTTAATGTTAATTAATATACGGCGTAAGGTCCAATCGATGCGCTTCCGCTGCATGGGGATTTTTATTCCCTTACACCATAAACAGGTTGTTCATTAGAGGAGCACTGGTACTTAAGGAGACAGATGTAACACAGGGGTAAAACGGTAATTTGACCCAGCTGTAGTTACGGACACTCATAAAGGATTGACTTACCAATATATGTCTATATCCATGGACACAAAAATGTTCTACAATGAAAAGAATTCAGCTGTGGGTCTTTAGTGGAATGACCCACAGTTAATGAATATCGGTTTACCGTGTTAATGAGTTTAATCTATTAACCTCATATCATTGGAGCATCTGATTTGTAGGTCCATTAGGTCCCCTTGCTAGCTCGTAAAGAGTAATTAGGAACAAATATATCTTGAGAGAATTTGAATAGTTCAAATTCATATTGGGAATTAAGTTAATTGTATGAGATACAAATTAATATAATGTATAGTGATGCATTAAAATATAAAGTCTAATTTGAGATTAAACTTTATTATATTGAGAGATTGATATATTTGAAAGAGTTCAAATATATGTCTAATTAAATATATGATATTTAATTAGAAGATGAATTAATTAATTATTCAATTTAGTTTAAATTAAATGAGATTTAATTAAACTATAGTCTATGAGAGAAATAAATATTTGAAGAAGTTCAGATATTAATATGAATTTTATTCATATTAAATTTATAGGATATAAGAGAATTTGAAGGAGTTCAAATTTTAATATGAATTTGATTCATAGTATAGAATTAATTAATTGAAGGCCTGAAATTAAATATATGTTATTTAATTGGGTAATTAATTAATTAACTAATAGAATGTCTGAAATTAAATATATGATATTTAATTGGTGATTAATTAATTAAAGAATTAATTAATAAGAAATTAATCAATTATGGAAATGATCAATCACTTATGGAAGTAATTAATCATTTATGAAAATGATTTAATCACTTATGGAAGTGATCAATCATTTATGGAAAATATTAATCAATTATGGAATTGATTGGTCATGGAATTGATTAATTATGGAAAAGATTAAATCAGTTATGGAAATAATTGATTTTAAATAAATATTTTATTCATGGCCTTTCTCCTCTAAATAGAACACTAAACCTAGGGTTTAGAAACTACAACATAAGGCCACAAGAATACACTCTTGCATTCTCTCTAGCCTTCCTCTCATATTCTCTCAACCCAAGAACTCTAAGGAGAATTTTCTCTCTAGAGTTTTTCCCATTCAAGATTAGGTAGTCCCACAACTACACTCCTAATCTCAGAGTCATAGCGGGGAAGATCAATTGGTGGTGCCCCAATTGTTGACGGTTGGTCCAAAATCAAGAAAGGTGTCTGTTGAAGTATTCAGAGTCGTCAACGACGCTCTGTTTGCTTCTCCCCTTTAGATTTAGATCTAATAATTTTTGTATGCTTAGCCTTAAGTTTGTATAGAATTTGTTCTATGTTTTTTGCCAATGTAATAGTATTTTTAATTTGGATAAACAAAATTAACTAGAAATCGGTCCCAATTACGCTCCCGCTTTAACGGAATTGGGGAATTCCAAATCCTTTCAAAAAGGAGATTAATTCTTATCAGTTATCATTAACTGATAAGATTAATTAATTAATAAATAAATAAAAATAATTAATAATTAATTAAATAATATTAAGAATACTAATTAATCTTAATATTATTTACATAAATCATATTCATGTAAACATCTCATATAACCTATAGTTTTAATGTAATATAATTAAATCAAATTTAATTAAATTAAATTAAAACTAAAATATTAATTAATTCAAACAATTAATTAATACTATAATTAAATATCATATATTTAACTATATCTCTCTCATATAAACTCTAAAATATTAGTGGAAAAAAATCATTTTTAACCCCTAAACTTTGGGGGTTGTATCAATTTTAATCCCGAACTTTCAATTTCATCAAATTGAACCCTAAACTTAACAAGTTGTATCAATTTTAACCCTAAACTTTCAATTTCATCAAATTGAACCTCAAACTTATCAAATCGTATCAATTTGTTAAAATTGAAAGTCTAGGGTTAAAATTGATACAACTTGCAAAGTTCAGGAGTCAAAATTGTTTTTTTCCCAATATTAATTAATTCAAACAATTAATTAATACTATAAGGGGGTGTTTGGGGGGCACTGAATAGGTTATAATAACCCTCTTTATTATAACTTATTCAGTGTTTGGGGCATCAACAAAAATAAATGGTGAGGTGAGTTAATTTTACCCCCGATTATTTTATACATTCTCTGTAGTAACCATCATTCAACCCACCCGATTATTCTATCCATTTTCTACAGTAACTCTCACGTTTTTTCTTCCATGTGACTCCTTGACTTTTCCGATGACCGCTGGCCGACGAAGTTTCCGGCGACTTTTCCGACGGCCACCGACGACTTTTTCGGCGATCACCGACAACTTTTCCGGCCACCGTTTTTTTTTTCTTTTTTTTTCATATTCCTTCTCACTTTCATTTTGAAAAATATAAAAATGAAAATAAAGAAGAAAAAAAAAACATCGAAGGTTACCGGAAGAGTCGTTGACAACATCGAAGGTTAACCAACTTAAAAAAATATATATAAAATAACATTCAAACCAAATTGTATTTACCACACTCAAGTTTATTTCAAATGATTTTATTGAAAAAAAAACACTAATATGATTTTTGAACTAAACATTTACAATTTTTATTTTGGCAATACTAAAAGTTAACTAATGTGATTTTTCTATACCAAATCCTAAACTTTTTTGTTTTGTAAAAAAATAAAAAATAAAAAAACATAACCCTAAATCAAAGTGAATCGTATATCATAAAAAAAAAACTAGAAAAAGAAAACAGTCAGTTTGAACCTTTGATTCTGAACCCTATGTTAAAACAGATCAGCACTCCAAACACAGACTATTTTATCCCAGACTAAAATAATTTGCATCCCAAACACAGATTATTTTATCCCAGACTAAAATAATCTGCATCCCAAACACAGATTATTATAACCTCAGACTATTATAATCCCCAGATTATTTTAACCACCAGATATTATAACCAATTCAGCGTCCCAAACAGTCCCTAATTAAATATCATATATTTAACTATATTTCTCTCATATAAACTATATTATTAATGTACATCAAATGTGCATTAATTATAACCTATAGTTTTAATATGAATCTAATTCATTTTTTAAACTTAGCATTCGAACACCTTCGAATATTCAATTCTCCTTTAGAATTTTACCTCAACGCCCCTAATGTGCTACCGGTGGGACCTAATGGACCTACAGATCAGAAGCTCCAACGATATGAGATTAATTGGCTAAACTCATTAACCAAGTTAATCAATATTCGTTAACTGTGGTTCACTCCACTATAGAACCACAGTTGCACTCTTCTCACTGCAGATATATTTCTATGTCCACAGATATCGACCATCAACAACAAGTTGGCCCTTCACGTGTGTTTGTACCCCAGCTACATCAAATTACCATTTTACCCCTGGACTACCTCTTCATCCTTAAGTATCAGTGCTCCTCTAATGAACAACCTGTTTGAGGTCCAACCAACAAACAGAAGTCCCTCTCATGCCATTGAGAGGGTAGGGCCCATTGTTCAAAACCCGGAGACACCACTTAAGGGAACACACCTCTACTTTCCCTAATTTCGGGAAGGCGTGAATTTCATCTTGTAAGACTATGTTCCCAGCTCCCCACTCGGTCTTGTCCCCAAAATGGTAGGCTTATTGAGTCGGCGTGTAGGCCACTCTCACCCGTACAAATCAAAGGATAATCTCTCATGGACAGGAGTCCATAATCCACTCAGGATTAAGGCCAAGTTGCCTAGGTCATCCTAGTGAAATAGAAATCGAGCTAACTAACGGTGTTACAGTTAGTGATTAACTATTTCGCGGGTCGGTCTTTGTGCAAATTCATTGCACAGGATACCCCCACTCGCATGTCAACTACATGAACACGTTGGATCATTGCGTTTGTATCAAAATACAAAACAGGTCGTATCCATAGTGTCACCAGGATAAGGTACACAGCCTTATCCCTATACTACATACCCTTTAGGTTAAAACTTGAACATCGATCCCCGTATGTCCCTACATACTAGTTCAAGTCTCATTCTATTAGCCTTGGATGTTTAGTTTATTGGATTAGGGTTAATAAGACAAGATATAATACAAACATAGATAAATGAATAATACATCACTTTTATTAATGTTCAGTCAAAAATACATTTACTATCTACGAGTTTTAGGGCATAAAACCCAACAATATCCTCATTGGAAGGTTGTCATGGATGAGAGATAGCTGCTATGGAACACATCAATACATGGAGTGTTGTTCCTTTACAGCCCGATCATCATCCTGTTGGTTGCAAATAGATATATCGGGTCAAGCACAAAGTTGATGGTTCAGTGGATCGTTATAAAGCCCAACTTGTAGCAAAAGGGTATAGTCAACAAAAAGGTATAGATTACTTTGATACATTCTCTCATGTCGCTAAGATTGTCACAGTAAAGCTACTTTTTTCTCTCACTACTTCTTTTGGATTGGGACTCGTCCAATTAGATGTTAACAATGTACTTTTAAATGGTGATTTGATTGAAGAGGTATACATGGCTTTGCCTCTCTACTATTACAATGAGAATAAACCGGCTGATGGTTCTCTTCTTGTATGCAAATTACATAAGTCCATTTATGGTCTCAAACAAGCTTCACGTCAGTGGTTCTTTAAGTTTTCGCATGTGTTAACATCTAATGGCTTTTCTCAATCAAAATCGAATTATGCTCTGTTTACCAAAGGGCAAGGACTCACTTTTGTGGCTTTGTTAGTATATGTTGATGATATTTTGATCACAGGTCCTTCACCTACTGAGACTACTAATGTAAAGGCATTACTTCAGTCCAAGTTTATGCTCAAGGATCTAGGTATTGTTAAATACTTCCTTGGCTTGGAATTATCTCGATCTTCTCGTGGAATCTATTTGTCTCAAAGAAAATATTCTCTTCAAATATTGGAGGATTGCAACCTTCTCAGTGTTAAGCCTGTCTCACATCCAATGGTTCCTAGTCTTTGGCTTTCAGCAAATTCTGGTACGTCTTTAGACTCACTACTGCCTCTGATTACAGAAGATTAATTGGTCGATTATTATACCTTCAAATATCACGTCCAGACATTTGTTTTTTTGTGCATAAACTTAGCCAATTCATTGCTAAGCCATGTACAGAACATCTAAAGCAGCTCACCATTTGTTACGGTATATTAAAGGAATGGTTGGACAAGGTATTCTTCTTTCAGCCACACAGAATTTTTAGTTGAAGACCTTTGTAGACTCAGACTGGGGTTCTTGTCCTGACTCTCGAAAATCGGTTACAGGATTTTGTATATTCTTGGGTGATTCTATTATTTCGTGGAAAACCAAGAAACAAGCTACTGTTTTTCGTTCTTCTGTCGAGGCCGAATATCGAGCATTTTCTACTGTTTCTAGTGAATTATCTTGGTTGTCACATTTGTTGAAAGATTTGCAAGTTTCTTCACCTTCACCTGCCTTAGTGTATTGTGGAAATCAGGCCGCCATTTCTATTGCTTCTAATCCAACTTTTCACGAGCGTACAAAGCACATCAAGATTGATTGTCATTTTGTTCGTGATCGAATTGAGCAAGGGTTTCCAAAGTTACTTCCCATTCGTTCTCATCAACAACTTGTTGATATGTTTACCAAGTCGTTGGCTGCTTCTATATTACAGCAGTTTATGGTCAAGATGGGAATTTTAAACCTCCATAGTCCATCTTGAGGGGGTAACAGATATCCTCCCTGAGTTACTAAGTTATTGTTGTTAATTAGTTTTACTGTTTACTATATTCTGTATCAGTTTGTTGATTTGGTATTAGTTGTTGTTATGAGTTTGTTAGCTTGTTATAAGTGGTTATCAGTTTGTTATG
Organism: Luffa acutangula; assembly: GCA_036850905.1. NCBI lineage: Eukaryota > Viridiplantae > Streptophyta > Magnoliopsida > Cucurbitales > Cucurbitaceae > Luffa > Luffa acutangula. The sequence continues at coordinate 37,504,095 of CM072094.1, read as the reverse complement.
AGTTGCTAACAGTTTGTTAACAACTAATCATGTATTTAAGTGAGGTTTTCCATCTTGAATGAATGAGAAGATCAGATAGGTTTTACTCTCTAATTGATAGTTCACAACTATGGTAAAACTTTAAAAAGAAATATCAAAATGATATTACAAACTAGATCATAGATAAATGTTATATGTGCATTTACCTTTCTCCATGGTTGATGAAATTTTACTTCGTTTGAGCCTACTTTATTCCCAACTTTATATCATTTTATTTCATAGCTCCTGTTGTGATTGTGGATTTGAACCATTTTCTCTTTTAAGAGACAACAAATAGAAAGCTAGAAAAAAGTTTCAAAAAGGAAAAAAAAATAATAGAGACAGAAAGGGATAAAAATTTTAGAGAAGGGAACAAAAAATTTAGAGAGAAAAATATAGTAGATGGAGTAAAATTTTGAAGATAGAGAAATAAAATTAGAGAGATATACAAAAATGTTGGGGAGAATGACAAAAAGTTTAGGAAGAAAAACTTTACCAGAAAAAAAGTTAAGAGTCTTAGACAAAAAAACTTCAGGAGAAAAAATTTAAATAAAGAGGTAACAAATTAAAGAGAAAAAAGTTGATAAAATTATAGAGAGAAAGTAGTTAGAGAGAAAAAATTGAGAAAAGGAAGTTAGAGAGAGTTAAAACCCATTGGAGTGAGAAAAAGTGAGAAAAATGAATAAAAATTTTTAAAAAGAGAAGACTAGACATTATAAAAACTTAAAAATAGTACTAAAATTTAGAGATAAATAAAGTTATATGAACAAAAAATTTAGAAAGAAAAAAATAACTTTTCTCAAAAATTTAGGAAAATATAAAGTGAAATAATAATCATTTTAAAAACAAAATCACTCACAATCACTTGGGAAATCACCTCTCAAGTGATTGACCGAGAATTATTTAAAATGATTTTGAATGTTTTTATAATCACTTTGTTCACTTGGGTTTGGTTTATATGTGATCCAAAAACTATATGACACAAATATTAAAATACCCAAATTTGATCAAATTAATTTTTTAATTAATTGATCAAAGGGACATTTGGTCTTAAAAATTTGTAATTGGCCAACCTTATCTTCAAATTAAATTTGGGACACATGTCAATTTATAATTGGCCCCAAATTTAATTATTTGTAATTTCGTCATTAATTTTAAATAATGACGTGGCAAAATTTCTCCTCCAACACACTTATTCTTTATTGTCATACATCACAATTTTGAAAGATAAGTGATTTTAAGTAGGTAAAAAATGATATTGGACGTCATCCAAAACTACTCTAAAGATCATGTTATTCATTGTTTCAATTAGGTATAAAAAAATGTTTTTGTTAATGGGAGCATTCAATGGGTCAAGTCGACTAGGATGAATTTCCAACTAAATCTATTGAAAATTTGTTTTAATCTAAACAAACTTTTCTTGTAAAATGAATATCCATACATTTTTGTGGCAAACTTGAGAAGCTATCAATCACTTTTTAAAGTTTAGACTATATATACATAAACTTAAAAGTTTCAGGATTAAACTTATAACAAACTCTTAACATGCATAAAATTAAATCAAAACCTTTTTTTTATCCTAATTAAATAACAATAGTTGACTGCATATTGGTCACCATTAGGGGTTATAGTCGGTTCGGTTATCTCGATTTTGGGTCCAACCAAAAATCGAACCGAACCAATTGGTTTTGCTAGAATGGGAACCAAACCAATGTCCAATAAAGGACAAAACCAATGGTTCGATTTTTGGTCAATCAGTTCCTAATTGGTTCGATTTTGGTTTTGACAAGGAACAAAAAGAATCCATGCCAAAAAAAAAGTTAAGAAAAGGAAAAACTCAACTAAAATCTAAAATGTAACATTTTCATATCTAGTTGTGCTATTATGTTATATCTACACCATTCCAATTATATAATAAACTCAAAGCTAACAAAAAAAAACAAAAAAAAAAAAAGGAAAACAAACTCAAAGATCAAACAATCTAAAACCACACTCTAACATTGGAGCAGAATCTTAAAACCTCGTTTTGATCTCTTTGAGCAAAGGCCACAAAAATAAAAAATAAAAAACCCACAAGAAATTTTTGAAAGTTCCGTTTTTTTTTTAGGTAAATAGCAAATTCATTGATAATAGGTGCATCACAATCTAGAACATCAGAAAGTTCATGAGGTCATTCCTCAAGCCAAACACAATCAGAATAAATGAAAGCTAGGCTAGCTAAGACATGTGTTGCTTTATTACCTTGGCGTGGAGTGAAAGAGACTTTACCTGCATCAAAAGGATGAAGATTGATGCATCTTTGCTCAAAGTTCCGTTAAGTAATCAGGTATTGAGAAAAAGTCCAATAACCCTAAAATCAAAATTTGGAAACAAGATAAGGAACAAAGATTCTCACACCGTATCCTCAAAGATGATAACCTTCAAGAGGGTCCTTCTGCTAGGGGTGTTCAATTTCAGACCGAAAACCAATCCAACCAACTGAAACCAACTAAACCAACGACGGTCGATCGGTTTACCGGTGTGGTCGATCGAAGTCGGTTTTACTCTGGTAAAACCTTCGGTCAGTCGTCAGTTCAACAAGGAGGTAGTAAACCGACCAACCACTAACTGACTACATGATGTGGATTTTTCCTACCGCAAGTGTACGGGTCAAGTTTTAATATCGTGATTTTCGTGATTAAATGGGTGTCGTCCTCTGAATTGGGTTTCTAGCTGAATTGATTACCATGAATACTTTTGTCCAAATTTTATTTAGGGATTTAAACTTAGTGATGAAGAAAGATCAAAACACAAAAGCTAAAAAGTTAGAATTCAAATGGAGAAAACTCTTAGGGAATTGATTTCACCTATTGGGATTGTGAATTAATTACATGGATGAATGAATATGCAAAGACCCATAAATCAAGGATTAACAATAATCATATTTATCTCTCCCGAGCATAAATAATTCTCAAGCATGTTATGAACTCAATATCCCTATCTAAATTCATTAACATGCAAGGCCTAAAGTCTAATCCTTTTAACGAATTCTAAGACTACTCTAAATCTCCCGATCTTAGGATTATCCTAGTTATGCAATTCAAGATTTAAACTAAGCCCCCTCTCCCAAGCAAGATTTAGAGAACACATCCAATAATTCATGACCGATAAATTAAAGGCATTGAGCACAAAAATTGCATAAATGAGTTCAAAGTAGTCAAACATCCATAAATTAAATCACAACGCCCAAAGGCCTACATCAGTCCCTAAGAAAACAAGTCTAGCTACTCATGCATGGCGTTACGATGTAAGCTAAACATGAAAAGTCATCAAAACAACTAAAGTAAGGAAAGAAAAGAGATAAAACGCTATTGTCGCCAAAACCGCACGTTCCCGTCACGATCTCCACGAGCCAAGCCTTGAATCCAGCTCCTCCACTTGCTTCAGCTCCCACCGAAGGTCTCTAATCGATTTTAGAGCTAAAATTGCACCAAATGAACTCCTTCTGACCGTAGAAAATCGCTTTCCTTTTATACAAATTTTGTCGACAGCATCGCAATGCTGTCCCTTTGCTGTCCATTGTGGTTAAGGAAAAATCGATAGTGTCGAGACGCTATGGACACAGCGTCTTGACACTGTCCTGATTACTGCCCAAATCAAATATGGAATTTTTGTAGCGTCGAGACGCCAAGAAGGCAACATCTCGACGCTACCTCTCGGGTTTGCCACTTTCTATAAGCTTCTAATTTTAGTCTTTTTGCTTCTTTTGCTTTTCTCTAGGCCCCGATCACCCGATCAACTCCAATTTCTCTAATTTATCTTCAAAACTCAATTTCCTACAAAATAAACATTCAAGTGCATAATTTGGCCAAAAAATACTCGAAGGCTAACTAAAATGAACAGGGAACTCGTCATGCGCACTATCACTACATAATAAAAAAAAAAATTAATTAACTCTCTTTCTATAAAGGAAAACAAAAGACTATCGACCCTAGGAGCTCTCTCACCCTCGCAGTCGCAGTCCTCTCTCCCATCTCTATTCTCTCTCTTTTGGCTTCGCATGTCATAGCCTAGCCCTCCCCCACTAGTGCCCGCCATTGTCGACCTCTATCTTAAGCTTTCTCACCCTCTGTTCTCTCTTGTCTTTCGATCTCTCACCATCTCAGTCAGCAGGGCATTGGGCCATCACAATTCGGCATCCCGAAGCTTTATTCCCAAAGATTTGTTCTCTCATTTCATTGTCACTCAAATCTATTCTCTCTCTCTCCTCGAAGCTTCGTTCAATCGTCAGGTTTATTCTCTCTCGTCTCCATCGCCGTCTTTCTCTTTCACAACCACTGAAAATTATTGAAAAATTAAAAATAAGTAAATAAATCAATCAATCGAACCGACCATTTGGTCAGTTGTCTGTAAGCTTACTACAGAAACCGTTAGTTTAGTTTTCTGGAAATCGACTGGTTGATTCGGTGTCGATTTTTCTCCCAAAATCGACACCGACTGACCGACGAACACCCATAACTTTTGCAAGAAGGCATCCTAAGAGAACATGGATCAATTGATCAATTTGTAGAGAGGGGTCAATCAAGAAACAAGAATAACGTAGGAAAAAAATGGATTAATTCAATGTATTCAGCCTGTGAGTACGATGGCATCTGGCGAAGTGGCTAGCCTAGGATCGGTGAAGAGTGTTAGTGGTTGGTTGGGGAACGTTGATCTAGTAGAGAGAGAGGAGTTGATTTTCGTTGGTGGCTATCGGCTAAAATGAAAAAGCTTAGAGGAGATTAGGGTTAATTTTAAAGTTAAATATATACCTCGGTTCGATTCGGTTTTTGTCTAGTTTTTTCAACAAAAAAACCGAACTGAACCAAAAGTTTTTGGTTTTCTCTAAATACAAACCGAGATGTCCAATTTTGTGCTTAAAAATCGAACTAATCCATTGGATTGGTTCGGTTTGATTCAGTTCGTTGGTTTTTCAATCTTTCGTTGCACCTTGTCACCGTCCTTACAATCTTGGTAACTGGACAAGAAAAAAAAAATCTCATTTTCTACCTAAATAGGATAGGTAGGAAGATCTGTCTACATACCAGTTTATAATTAAATCAAAACCTAGACTATACGAGGACGTAAAATTGGGACGAAAATATACCATTGCCAAGTATACGAGAAACCAATAAGTAGGAGTATATCTAATATGTATTTTCTTCAAAGAATAGAAAAGAAATACAATTTCAAAAGAAAATAAGAATAGGAATTAATTAGTAACCTTAATATAAATAAGAACTCTAAAAAACAGAGAAACTAATACTAGTACTCGTAGTAATTGTAGGCAGAGCCTCTATGATCTCCAGCAAATTCATAATCATATCCATAATGCCAGAAGCGTTCCTCCATCTCCGGCTCCGGGAACCGAGTTACGGCGAAATCGGGCCGAGAAGACGAGAACGAACGGCATTCGTTGGCGGCCAGCGACGGGAACATGGGCGGCCGCCGGTGATCGTGTTCCAGAGAAGGAAACATGGGCATCTGGTTGGGATTGGGGACTTGGGGAAATGCAGGGGCTTGAGTATGCTCCGGCGGCGGCGGCTGCGGCGGTGGGTTTTGATCGGCGGGATCGGGCGCCATTTCCTCGATGTCGAGGATTTCGACTCTGCGATTCATTTTCTTTCGGATCTTTATGGCGATGTCGGACGGCTTGAATCTGCCGAACACGATCAATCTGTAACGCTCCTTCTCTATCATAACCTCATCGATTGCTTCGCCGTCCAAATTAAGAAGATGAAGAAGAAGAAGGAGAAGGGTGAATTTTGTGAAGCAATTTCTATTTTCAACTCTCGTACTTTGTTGATAATTTTGGTGAACGTTTTCCATTTTCTCTTTTTTGTTTTGCTTATTCATCTATTTTGTTGTTTTTCATTTCCATTTTCAAATTTTTCAAAACTACTGTCATTTTATTAGCTTATAAAATGTATAATAAATGTTTGAAAAGATATATACCATAAAAAATTTGAATATTTAATTTTTAAAAACTGTTTTTCTTTTTCATGTAAATTTTTTTAGAACAAGAAGCCATTGATTATCCAAAACGCATTTCTATTTCTTTTTTCACTAAAGAAAAAACAATAAATAAGAAAAAATGGGAACAAACTCTCTTTACTTTCAATTTCTCTATTTTTAAAAATTAAGTTCATTGGAATGATATATCTTTTCTGGTTTCTTTTAATACAATAAATTTTAAAAAACAACATGCTTTAGAATTTAAGGTCCGTTAGATATTGATTTGTTTTTTGATACTAAAACCAAGAAAATTATGGATGGAAGTATGTGTATATAAGCTTAATTTTCAAAAACCAAAAACCAAATGGTTATTTAGCTCTTAAAATTATATATATATAAAAAGTGTGAATCCTAAATAAGACATTTATTTAGTTTGATTTCTAAATGAATGGAGACCTTACCTTTCATCTTCGAGACGATCCTCCTAAGTTTCCTGCAACAAGCATTGCAGTCAACATTGATTTTCATCACCATACATAAGTGCTGCAAAACATTGATAATAGCAAATTAATACAATCCTCAATTCCAAATTATAATTTGCTTCCTCCAAAAAAAAAAAAAAAACAAAAATTGAATATACTGGTTGATTTTCTTGCCTTCTCAGACATGAAAAATTGTGGAATTGGAATGGAAAGGAATTGGTGTGATGAATTTGTTATATTGAAAAAGTTGGAGGGTTTTTTGTTTGGATTTTATATTATTTGTGGAGATTAATGGAAGAATCTGATTCTGTGTTTTGGGTTGGTTTGTTGATGTCTTCTTGTTCTTGACTTCAGATTTAAACTTTTTGTGCAAACTTAGCATTACTTCCTTCATTTGTCTTTCTCTTTGCATTGCCTTCATGCAACATCCTTGAATCATTTTTTTTCCTTTCTCCTTTTTTTTTTTTTATTTTAGAAATTAGGCTAGAGGATGATGATTTTGTTCTTAGTTTTTAAAAAAAAAATATAAGTTTGTTTATTTGTGATTTTCATTGGTTTCTACCTTTTTTTTTTTTTTGAAAAACCCTTTTTTATTTTTTAAGTCTTGACAACTCAACCAAATTTTAATTAAAAAAAAAAACTAAAAATAAATAGGTTTTTAAAAAAAGAAAAAGATCCCCTCGACCTTATTTTATTCAATTAATTTAATTATTTTCTTATGCCATTGTTCACAACTCAACCAAATTTTTTCTTATGCCATTCATTTATAATTTATTTCTTTCTACCTTAATTTAAGCTAAAAAGAAATAGGTTTTTAAAGTCCAAGTGCCAATTGTTGAACCTAGAGAGAATTGAATTCTTAACATTCCTTGAAGACCAAAGATCCTTCAAGACTAGAAAATTTCAAGACCTTAAATTGTTGGAAATTGGACAGTGCGACCAAAGTCTCACGTTGGCTAGATAAGAAGATGATCATTGGTTTATAGGAGAGGACAAATATATCTCCATTAGTACGAGGCTTGTTGGAGAACCAAAAACAAAGTCATGAGGAATTTATGTCCAAAGTACTATTGTGTAGATTTGTGAGTGTCTCGTTGTCCCTTACATAAACTCTTGAAGATTGAAAACAACTTGAGAACCATCATGTTGTGTCAAACAATCACCTCTTAGTTAAATCACCACAAGTTTTAGGGACTAAACTAAAAAATAATAATAATAAGAAAATATGCACATTTTTTTAATATTTTTACTTAATTACTTTCATTTAATATGTTGGACTTCACAAATTATATTGTAATTTCACACGCAAACATTAATAACTTATTCTAATAAGTCAAGTTGGTCCTTTTTTTTTTAGAAAATAAGTTGGTCCTATTTTACTATAACTAATAGAAATTAGTTGATACCAAATTTCAAGATTTTTGGGAAGCATAAATATATTACATTAATAACTTAATGTAAGAAGTCTAGTTGGTTTTATATATGTTCCTCCAACTAAAATAAAGTTGATGACGACATAGACCAATTTCAAGAATTTTGTTTTAGAACTCAAGAAAGTAAGTGAAAACGAACTCAAACTTTACAATAAAAAAAATAAAAAATTAAAAAATTGTGATTTTCTCCTTTTCTAAACCCTTACTTCGAATCACATAATTCCATCTTTCGATCCCAAAGCCAATCAATGAGGTATAAGTAGCAAGTTGAAAAGAAAATGATGAATTTAGCTTGAAGGAAATGTTTGCGCTCCTTTTGATAACCATTTGGTTTTTTGTTTTTGGTTTTTGAAAATGAAGCATGTTTCCAATGAATTTTCTTACCATGGTTTTCATCTTGGTTGAGGGCATACATTTGAAATCCTAGCCAAATTTCAAAAACAAAAACAAGTTTTTGAAAACTACTTTTTTTTAGTTTTCAAAACTTGACGTGGTTTTTGAAAACATAGAAATAAGGTATATAACAAAAGTAAGGAACTTAACGGTGGGAGTAGTATTTTTAAACTTAATTAATTTTAAAAACTAAAAACAAAAAAACCAAATGGTTATGAGACGTGGCCTAAACAATCCGTCTATGTTTCTATATTGGTATTTGGATCATGTTGAGAAGATCTAAGTTTATGATTGTATTTTGATCGGCTTTGGAAACTTCTGTTCATACAATTAGGTGGGGACGGGATGGGGACCATTTAATTTTTCAGTCCCCGCGAAATTTTCAATTAAATTTCATATATAGGAATCCAAGTGGGGATTATCCTCATGGGAAATTATTCTACATGTAATTTAAAAAAATATATATATCTATTGAATTAAATGAATTCTTTTGAAAACAATTAAATTGAATAATTAGTTTTTCACAAAAATCTTAGATGATTAATTCCTCACAAGAAATAAATATGGGGATGATACATATGTCAATTATTGTTGAGCTATGTATTCGAACTTTTGACCTCTTGGTCAAAGGTACATGCCAATTACCGTTGAGCTAAGCTCGCCAATTACCATTGAGTTAAGCTCGCTTTGGCATGTTCGTTTTGGCATCCGTACTAATATGTATGGACCTCCTTATATACCTCATTAAAATCTTGACAACTAAGAAAGATCAGAAAGGTAGAAAATGAAAAAAAAAAAATTATCTTTCCTAATTGTCAACATTTAATTTTAATAGTAGTATGTAAGGCGATCCCTACACACCGGTATACATCAAGTATTTTCTCGTGAACAAGAAACATCTCTTTGTGTCATAAATAAAAAGGAGGGAAAATCTCAATCAAAATCATCATGTTTGGATATTTTATGTTATTGCAAATGTTAATGTTTTGAAAAAAAGAAACAAAAAAAACATAAAAACAAAAATACTTGAACTACTTTGTTTAGAAAAACTATAGAATGCATTTGACCCAATAGTGGCAAGGAAAGCACTCTTGAGAAGGTAAAATCAAACATGGAAATGATTTTTTTTTTTTTTTTTTGGAGTACAAACATACTTATAATCAAAGTACCCAAATGCTTGCTTAAATTGTTGTAGTATGGCAAGTCACAATTTGAAACGATGTGACAACAAAGATCACACAAGATTAAATTATGAGAAAATTTATCACGTTGTATCAATTTTCACCTTAAACTTTCAATTTTGTCAAATTTATCTTCCCTCTATTCAATTTCTGCTAATTCACCCACTAATTTTAACTGTAAAAATAATGTAAAAATCTTCCTAAATTCATTTATAATCTCAATAATATCAGATTGTTCACAAACTTAACTTTGATTAATGCACAAATTATTCGATAAAAATTTAGTTCTATTGTTGTTTTTCTTTCAAATGTTATCAACTGTTTATAATTTGTTGAACCCATACCATATGAGAGTACTTTTTAATGAATTTTCAAATAAATACTTATCAAATGGTAAAAATTACAACACTTTTCATGTTTAAAGTTAAGATTGTAACATTGTCAAAAAAAAAAAAAAAAAAAAAAAAAAAAAAAAAGAAGTAGTTAAGATTGTAACTTCTTTTTTTTTTTTACAACAAAGTTAAAGACATTTACTTAAGTTTGGGATGTAATTTGATGAAATTTAAATTTTATAATAAAAATTCATACAACTTGACATGGTTATGGGTAAAATTTTACTCTTTTTTCCTTAAATTAACTAGATAAAATAAAGGCTGAGTTTTATTGTCCGTTCAATTTCTATTAATTCACCCACTAAGATTGTAATACTTATCTAAGTTTGAGATATACAATGAAAAGTTTATGATCTAAATTGATACAAACTTGACAAGTTCATGGTATATTTTTTCAAAAAAAAAAAAAAAAGAAGAAGAAGAAGAAGAAGTTAACACCATAATTAAAATTGAAATGAAGAAATTAAATGGTTAAATTATAAGTTTAGTGTTGAACTTGTAGAGTTGTGTCATTTTGGTCCCTGAACTTTATAAGTTGTTTAATAAGTTTTTGAATTTTCAATTTTGTCTCTAATAGATCCCTCAACTTTAAAAATGTCAAATAGGTCTTTGAACTTTCAATTTTGTATCTAATAGGTCCTTCGCATATTCAAGATTCTTAAAAATAGATCAATTTGTTAGATATAAAATTAAAATTTATGTTTATTGGGACCCTACCTTCCAATTTTGAATCTAGTAAGCTTGTAAATTTTAAAAAATGTTAAATAGGTCCATGATTTATTAAACACAAAATTAAAAGTTGAGAGATCTATTAAAAACAAAAGTAAAAGTTTAAGGATCTATTAAAGTTCAAGACCTAATGGACACAAAATTGAAAGTTATTCAAGAACCTATTTGACACTTTTTAAAGTTCGAAATTGAATTGATATAACCATAAAAGTTGGAAGTCCTAAATTTATAATTGAAGCGAACTAAATTTAAAAGGAGTTGGAAGCATTAGGTGGTATGAGTGCGTGGATGGTTGGTGGGAAGTTTCAATAATTGGAAGGGTTAAATTATCAAAAATACTCCTAAACTTTAGGGTTTGTTTCAATTATGCCCCTAGACTTTCAAAAGTTTCAATTATGCTCTTGAAATTTCAAAATTGTTTCAAAACTACCCTTGAAGACTTTTTTTTTTGTTAAATTCATGGATGTAAAATGACGTGTTTGCATATATATTGTTGCTTATGTGAATAGATTTGAACACATACGTGGAAAAAACGATAAAAACACATGCAAACGCATCAATTTTTGTCGATAAATTTAACGGAAAATGTCTCCAATGGTAGTTTTGAAACAAATTTGAAACTTCAAGGGTATAATTGAAACTTTTGAAAGTCCAGGGGTATAATTAAAACAAACCCTAAAGTCGAGAGGTATTTTTGATAATTTAACCTAATTGGAAGTAATGAGAGAGAGAATAGAGAGTGGAGGTTTCAAAAATGGCTGCCAATGCATTTCAATTCACCCACCAAGTGGCCGCCTTTCTATTTATTGAATGTGTTTTTCAATTTTCTCTCTCTTCTCTTTGACTTTTTCTCAACCAAATACCAATGCTTTGTATTTGGACCTTCCCTTTCCCTTTCCCTTTCCCTTTCTTCCTTCTTGTTTACATCCTAAATTATAACATAAACTTCAAAAAATTTTCTTAAATCAAAATTATTAGTATTATGTTGCAAAGTTAAGAAAATTAGTTTCAAACTAACAAAAGTCAACATGAGCATAGATCAACTGGCATAAAGTAGTAGTTTTAAGAGATTGAGAGTACATGAACTAAAATTGAACATTTGAAAATACAAGAACTAAAGTAGTACAAATCTCAAAGTACAGGACATGGATTGAAATGGTATATTAGTTTTAACTTTTTTAAGTTTTTTAATGTTATCAAATATTAAATTTAGATAAGAGACCATTAATATTGTTGATTAGTTAAGTTTTCTTTCTTCAAGATTTATAACGAATTAGAAGCTCTCAAATCCTAAATTGATAAAGACTATTTTTATGAGTATTAACAAGATTTTCTAATCATATAGAATGCTAATTTTGAAATGGTTTATTGCTTGCTTGATTATCTGACTCATATTTTGTTGGTTGAAATCTATTTGTAAATGAACAAGATCTTCTAATTTAATTTGTAATTAGGTAGTAATTTGGTTTTATATTTAACTAAATTTGCAAAATATAATTGAATTTGTACCATTGAGAAAGAACCCAAATATTAGCACATGTGCACTTTCATTCAAAATAAATAATACTTACAAATAAAACGATTGAAAGATATAATTATAAATAAGACTTTTTTTTAGATAATTCCAAATGCAATCTCCATATTTATTTTATATGATGGTTATTAATTTAAATATTTTTTATTTGATCAGAAGAATAATTGATTGATTTTTAAAAAAAAAAAATAATTGATTGATTGATTAATCTATAAATGGGTCAATAATAATTACAATAATAGTGATTGCTAATTAATACTTCAGTTCCAACTTTCAATGCAAGTTGGATTTTTTTTTTTTTTAATCTTTTAGTACAATTATAACGCAAGTTGGTTTTCTTTATCTGTCGAGAATTCGAAAAAAGAATATATAATATAATATTATATAATATAAAGCACATCCCAACTTTTTACTCATCCTCAAAATTTAAATAAATAAATCCAACTCTTACTCTTTTCATGATTTAAAATTATAATTATAATTATTTCATTAGCTTAAATTTTAGCTTACATAAAGATTCCAAAATTTTAAATGTTATTATATGAAAACATTGATAAAATGTTGATATGGATGAGTATTTTAAAAGAAAAAATTAATAAAATATAAATATTTTATCCTTTTAAAATTTTTATCATCTAGAACTATAATAACATATTTGATTGATATTTTAGTTTTATTTTGTCCCACCTTTTAAAATATAATAATTGAATTTCTTATTTGCCCTATAAAAGCCAACAAAAACATAATTCAACTAGTATAAGGTTGTAGTTATCGTATTGATAACTACAAAGTCTGATGTTCGAATCTCCTTCCTACATTATTGTCTGATCCATTTAGAAACAAGAAACGAGCACAAAAAAGGTCGTATTTAAGTGGCACATTTCAGAGCTGAGATATGAATCTCTTCTACTTGTGAATTTTTGCACTAACATAAAAATTTAATGCCTTAAAATGGAGAGGAGAGCTTTTTGTTTTTTTAAGGATGAGCTTTGTGATGCCCATTAGGCTATCATTTCATATACATACAAATAACATTCAGAGAAAGATTGGATACATTACTCCCTAAGGTTAACATTCCTAAGCTACCAAATTACAAAAGCATGGGTTAGCCAAAAAGAAAGAAAATACAAAAGAAAGCATCGAACAGATGCACCAAGGTAAGAAAAAAAGACTAAATTAAATTAAACTTGTTAACAAAGGAAAGATCAAAAAAGCACAATCCCATGGGCAGCAGTTCTACCAAATCATCTTTCATCTTGACATTACCAAGCTTGACAGAGGAGGCACAACTGATGTGGTGAACAGAGAGTCCCCCAGGTACTTGCAGTTATCATGATCTACTACTTTCATCGACGCTGGAATCACAAATCTATCACAAGGACTCGACGAAGCTGATGGGGAAGGAAAGGATTTACTTGGATCTTCCAGGTGCTTCGGTAATGAACTACTGCCACTGGGTTGGCTTCTCTTTTTCGACCCTGTCCACCGCAATTTCGCTAGGGAACCATCCTTGGAGAGATCTGGAACTGTGCATGATTCTTTGGCCTTGTCGACATCAGAGTTAGATCGAGGTTCGCTTGATTGACTTCGGTCTTCCCGTGATTGTTTGCCATCACAAATGGCTACTTGGGTCAACGATGTCGACTTGCCATTGGATGGTGCCTTGTTGGAGAAGCCCTCGTTTGCAACTCGAGTTACAATGGACGTTGCAATATCTGGCCTTTCCTGCATATGCGTCCACCGGTTTCCTAACCATTCTTGTGAATGCCTCAAGTCTTCTGGGCCAAAAACCAATTCTTGCTTTTCACCTGAAGGTATATTGAAATGCAAATTGGTCAGAGTTGACATAACATGGGAGAGTGAGAGGGAGGATTTTCTTTTGCAATGTAAAAACATTTCATTCCTAAAAATACAAACCTGGCAAGTAAACTCGCAACTTGTCTTCAGGTTCCTTCCGAACTATAATTCCTTCCCACCAACCGTCGTTCCACCATACATCGACAATTGTCCCGACATTGTAAACAAAGGAGACTTTGCCACCCTTTTCGGGCTGGGGACGAATAACTAATCTTCCATTGATGCGTATACCCAATTGATCAGCAGCTGCAACTCTAGATGCTGGAAGCCATTCCTGCATATTCAAATAAAACAAGATTTAGATGGACATTATCTGGTTCATCTTAAATTCATACAATAAGAGGCCAAACATATCATGATCAACCAAAAAGAAAACGTACCACAAGCTTGTTCGATTCATCAGCAGCATCCTGAAGATCACAATATTGCACCTTGACCTTGTCTCTGCGCTTCTTGATAATTGAAGCTCTGAACCAGCACCCTCTAATGCCACTGTCTTGTGAGAGAACTTCAATTTCCGATCCTACAGTTAATTGACCTGAAGAAGAATTGTTCTTCAACTCTTTACCTAAAAAAGTTTTAGAAGCACAACCCCCTTTTGGACTGAAAATAACACCACTGCTTTTAAAATCAACCAAGGTGTTGCCTGAACTGCGCACGTCAGGAGAAGAAGACAAATTTACCAACAGTCTCTTCTCAGTATTTTGAGAGTCATGCTCTTTTGATCGTCGATGTCTTTTTCGAGGTCTCATCTCAGCACTCATGTCATCTTCTTCGGAATGCTGAGGGTGGCCTTGAGATTTTGAAGAAGAAAGAGCAAACATGTATCTGAGTATCTCTTGCTTCCCATAGCCTTTGACCTGTGTAATATCAAAGGGTTTGATATCATCATTATCAAATTGCTTCTCGCATACATATGGCTCCAATCGAGTATGTTTTGCCTCGTTCTGGAACTTCTGAAAATGGTGGGGACTGAGAACAGTCGCCAAGCCATCTATGCATTCAATACTGAGATCTTGAAGACAAAGAGAAAAGAAAATCTCTCTGTCATTAAAATTGCGTGGCAAATCAATATCAACCTCATCAATTTTGTGAAACCATCGTACCACAACCATCCTGTTGCTTCTAGAGTCCTCATACATATCCTCCAAGTATGCAACAAGACGCTTGCCTTCCTCAGCCAAGACATATACAAAGTCATGGACCTGGAACATTACGAAAGGAAAAGCAAGATTAATACAAGACAATAACAAATAAACAGAAACTCAATTGACTCACTGTTCTGAGAAAAAAATGAAGTTAGAAAACAAACAAGAAGAACTACATACCGAGATCTTGACACCATTGCGACTGAATGATGGATAGTGCCTGCGCTTACGCTTACATGTCCAAGGACATCCCACCCATGAAAAATCCCTGGTATATTGACCC
Source organism: Luffa acutangula (assembly GCA_036850905.1). Classification (NCBI taxonomy): domain Eukaryota; kingdom Viridiplantae; phylum Streptophyta; class Magnoliopsida; order Cucurbitales; family Cucurbitaceae; genus Luffa; species Luffa acutangula. The sequence goes on along the minus strand of CM072094.1, from coordinate 37,488,672 downwards.
AATTTTATCTGTTGAACATCCTGAACAGAAAAATACTAATCAGGATATTGTTTAAAAATCAAACAACAAATCATGTAGGTGGAAAGGAAAGAATTGTTATATGATATTTACATCAGCCATCAACATAAGGGTCCTCAATTAATCTTTTCTCCCGTTTAAATATACTTGTACAGATCCAATGAGCCATTCATAACTTGCAAGCTTTGCAGGCTGCAGATCCTAAATGACTAGCCAATTTTCAAATAGTTTGGAAACCAGAACATACACAAATGGATAAGGGAGAGGACCATCATCAACTGGTTGAAAAAAAGAAATAGACCGTCTCAGAGCATTACCTTCAAAGGTCCAACATTCGATGGGCAAGCATCTGCACCTTCTCTGTCCATCAAACGATCAGATGGTTGGGATGATTTACGTTGGGAATCTGGAAAAAGTAAATAGTTCCATAGATTAAACGATGAACATTTTGTTGCTAAGGAATCAAAATAAAACTGATAAAAGACATGAAATTTTCAAATAGAAGGGAAGAATTAGCCATGTAGATGGATGAACTGGAAACCAAAAGACGAATGAAATATGGTGCTCGAGAATGTAAAATCTTTCAGCCAGCAAATACAAATGGGTCTTCTGGAAAACCCAGATAACGGAAAACGGAAAATATTATCAATCAAAAACACATAACAATTTTGGCCATGAAAGATCTCAACCTATAATTATGAGGCCAAAAGTATTCCGGTGCTTCAATCAGCCCTTTAAAATTTGAATAAGTGTGCCTGCAGCCCAGATAACTGTCAGTTCACAAGATCACGAAGACCAGAAATCCATGGAAGAAATAACTAATGGTATTGACGAACAAAAGTAGCCAGATGAGCAAGGGAAAAAAGGAGAGAAGAGGAGAGGAAAGAAAAGCATACTAGATCGGATGGGGCCCTAAGGAAAATCAAAACAAAGGTGTGATTCTAGGTGATACCGATGCAGCCGGCTTGTCAACAGTCTGGTAAAAATTCTAAAACAAACACAGCCCACTGGATCCTTGCAATTATTCAAAAGGAAAATTTAGAAAAAGGAAACACGAACACGAAGACAACCCGAAAATGGGGAAAAGCATAGTTCTAAGAAGAAATCAGTCGGGGATGAAAAACCCAACGGAGAACCCTCCTGAGAATTCAACAAATCCAAGAAGAACAACGAGGTGAAACAAATCAAAGACGAACAAGTCACCCATGGCCCGACCTTTCTAAATAGATCGGAAAGTTGGAGGTTTAGTGGGAATAAAATTTTCCCATTTTCAAGCACCAAGCCATTTGACATGATGATATGAAGGGCGATTCATGGGAATCCCAAATGAACTATAATCCTCTGTTTTGTTCTGGTAAAAAGTAAATCTTTTCCCCAAGATCTATCTCTTGTTCACAACATCCTTTCGCTAAAATATAGCGAGGGAAAGCGACAAAAGGAGATCCGCTAGCAAAAAGGGAATGAAGATAACAAAATTGATAGCCGAAAACGAATAAACAGACAAACCCTTCAAGAATCCATTCCAGATTACCCAGATCTGAAGAAATGCCCACCGCAAACCAAAAACCCCTCACCAACTCAAGGGAAAAAGAAAAAACGAAACCGAAACCGGAAGACAAAAACTTAAAAGGAAAACAAAACCAAAAAAAGGTCGAGGAAAAGAGAAGAAATTTAAGAACTCCAAGATGGAAATTCCAGAGAGGAAAGAAAAAAGACAGAGAGAGCGTCGTACCAGAAACAACAGAGCTTAGCCACTCAACGACCTCTCTGCGAGACTTGAGCTTCGTGAGCGACGAAAACAGGCCCACCGAATTAAGGAACCGATTCTGCAAAGCGTAGTGATAGGACATATGCCTCAAGCTCTTCTCCTTCCCGACGACGGCCAGATCTGAGCTCCCATCGCTGCGCTTCAGATAATAATGAACCTCCCTTCTCCCTCTGTCACTGGAAACGAAGTTCTCATACCAGCTCACAAACCCAACACAAGCCGCCGCCATCGTCGACCTCTCCGGCAGTGAAGAAGCAGCTGAAGCCACCGCCGACAGCCTCTCCATATTTCAGAAAAGGGTCGAACAAAAAGAAAACGGTGAGGAACCGACCGAACGAACGACCGGAATACAAATTTCAGCTGGAGAACTCAAAACCCACAAACGGAGGCACCTTGGTGGAATTTGAAACCCTGGATTTAAACCTTGGAACAAAAAAATTACAGAGATGGGGCAAAAACCCAGAAAGAAGAATTGAGATAGCCGTCCGTTGTATGTTCTTCTTCCTCGAATTATTGTATAAAATTAGATTGGGAATAAAGTAAAACCTCCGGCAAGGAACTCGCTGGGGCTCGTCGGAATATTTATAAAGAGGAGGAGAAGGATTTGAAGAAGGCGAAAATGGAAGTTTGAAAAATCATCGAAATGGTAGAAATAGCGGAAGCTAGGGTTTCGAGATTGCGGATTTAGGGATAACGATGAACGGCCGAGATTGAATCGACGAGGATGGCGCAACGAAATCGCGCGTATTACTTTCAGCTTACGAAATGCCGAAAACGCCCCTGAAAAAGAGCAGAATTACGATGTGAACCGAAGCGTGTGGGAAGTCACGTGCGGTCTACGGAAGGGTTTTGCATTGGTGCGGACAGATGTAGATTGGGAAATATAGGACCGGCTTTTTGAAGAGAGGTAACCGTAATTGCCGGTGGAGGAGGGGAAGACTCGCTCTTTGTGATCTCTAAGATGTCAATTTTTTAATTTTGTTTTTAAACAAAAATAAATAAATAAATAAATAAAAGAAAAAGTTAGTATTTGGTCTTGTTTCTTGAATTTTTAAAAATAGTTCAAATAGTCTGTATGTTAGTTTTTCAACGTAATAATAGAAAGCTTTATCTCAAAAAAAAAAAAAAAATAGAAAGCTTTTTTTACTTTTTTTTCCGTTTGCTTGTATAATAAATTTCTTAACTTACTTAAAACTAATTAAAATAAATAATAAGTAAATTAATTTAATTAATTAATGATCCAAAAATAAACAAATTTCTTTATTGTTGAACTAAAAATATTAGCAATTTAAATAATTAGGTAAATTTCTTTGACATTTTTTCTTCATTTTTTCTCTCCTTCGAATTTTAAATTTTCATTCTTCTTCTCTGCCGACTCTCTAGAGAGCAATCCATTTTCAAAAAAAGAAAAAAAAAATCTAGAGAGCAATCATTTGATCTCGAAATTTTTACTTTTTGGTCAAAGTTATAATGCCTTAACAAACGGATTTGACTCATATCTTCTCTCTTACCGTGTCTTCGTCTCTCTCCTTTATCAGGACAATTATCAAAATTAATCCTCAAATTGATTATAATTAATTTAAATAAATTAGTAAATTTGGCGTATTTAATACATTCTTGAAAAATATATGGCTAACTAATTAGAGCAATTATTATCATATCAACAATATAGCTAACTTGAGCATAGTTAAATCTGGCCAACAAGAGCATAACTCAACTGTCATAAAGTTGTATTAATAACCACGATATATGTGGTTTGAATCCCCCACCCCCACATATTGTCGAAAAAAAAAAACATAGTTCAACTGTTAAGGCATATATCCTTAACCTAACATTAGCCAAAAGATCAAAGGTTCAAATCTCATTTCAACTCTTCAACCGGTTATTGACATCTCTACAAGTCACTTGAACTTAAAATAAGTAAATGATGAATTGATTATGATATTATAAAACTAACCCACAAAAAATCAATCAATCGTTATACTTTTTTTTAAAAAAAAAAATGGATATTCACTAAAGGGAAGATAAGGAGTCAACATCATTTGCAACCAAAAATACAAACCAACGAGGGAAACACAAAGGCCTAAACAAATGATTTCTCAAAGGGCAATGTTCTAAGCACGAGGGCAGTGCTGGAAGGTAAGCACCCGAAAATGGAGAACCATGGCGAAAATGGCTTCAATGATGTTCTTGATTTCTGACACAATTTCATCTTTCCTTATTTAGACACTTGATCAAGTCGTTATACTTGTAGTTAATCGAAAGCCAATGGAATACAATAATTCTCAACCATTTTTTAAGAAATTCAAGTAATGAGTATCACTTTTTTAAACACATAGGAGATAAATTCAATCTTTCTTAATTAGTTTTGATAGCGTGGATGGGAAGCTTTCTAACCTTTTTAAAAAAAAAAAAAAAAAATGATCGGCTTTCTAACTTTATTTTATAGAAAACAGTAGGTTTCAATCTCATTTCAACACATTAACACTCGAGTTTGCTTCATCAAACCGGGTTAAAATAGACATTTCAAAAGTTCAAGAACCAAAACATACATTAGGACCAAAATAAGATTTAAAGGTTAAAAGACCAAAATAAGATCTCAACTCATGACCTCATAATCATAAGAACACATTTTATGCTAGTATTCAGGATGATTATTTCATTGCTTAAATTTTAAATTATAACATTGTGAAACATGGATGCATTAATTATATGATGTACCACTGTTTTTATAATAGATTTTGAACAACGTTTGTTCCCCTAGCTTTTGTAAAATTTTCATGTGTTTTATTAGTAAAAATAGGTCGTTTAATATGGGGGAAAATTTTATTAAAAAAAAGCTAAAGTAGGTTTAGCTCAATTGGCTTGTACCTTCGACTATGAGGTCAAAGGTTCTAATCCTCCATCCCAAATGTTGATGTACTAAATATATATATATATATATATATGGAGAAAATTAACTTTTCACCCTTGGACTTGGCCAATCGGTAGATTTTTGCAACATTTAAATTTGGGAAAAATACACTTTTGGTCCAATTTTTTTATTAATTTTTATTTAAAATTATTAAAAAAAAATTTTAAAATTAAAATAATAGTGCCACGTCAGCCTTCCGTTAGTATTTAACGGCAACTTTGACAGCAGGGACTAAATTGATCCTTATCTCAAACCTCGGGGGTATTTTTGTGGAGTTTGAAAACTCAGGGACCAAAGTGTAACTTAACCCAAACCTCAGGGACCAAAAATGTATTTTTCCCTTTAAATTTTTATCCTCAATTTTCATTATTATTAATGACTTAGATAAATGTTCCAATTTTTAGTTTAAAGGGAAAAAATCAATTTTGACCCATGAACTTAGCAGGTTGTATCAATTTTAACCTTAAATTTTCAATTTCATCAAATTGAACCCTAAACATAACAAATTGTATCAATTTGAACCTCAAACTTGCATAAATGTTGCAATGTAGACCTTTGGTCAACTTTTCATTTGAATTGCTATCAAAAACATGTAATTGACAATCTCCTTTTCCGTTTTTTAATTCACATTGCACCTGAGTTTAGGGGTGTAAAAAATTCGGGTCGGGTCGGTTGTACGAACAACCCGACCCGACCCGAATACGTTGGTTGTACGTACAACCCGACCCGACCAGACCTGAACTGATCGGTTCGGGTCAGGTCGGGTCACCTTTCTTGAAAGAATCGAAGGAGATTAGGTTTCTTTGATCAAATAAAGAAAGAAAGATGGGGAGGTGGCAACCGAGACAGAGGGGGAGGCGCGACTGAGACGAGGGGAGACGGCGACGACGACGGTGACTGAGACAGAGGGGGAGGCGCGACTGAGACGAGGGGAGACGGCGACGGTGACTGAGACGGAGGGGGAGGCGCGACTGAGACAAGAGGAGACAGCGAACGACGAGAGAAGCGGGAAAATGGCAGGAAGTGGCGACTGGAGACGACGAGAGAAGCTGGAAAGTGGCGGAAAGCTGTGACTGAGAGAAGGGGCGACTGAGACAAGCGGTAGAGAGAAAGGTGTAAAACCCTAAAATTTGTATTTAAATAAAAGCAGCGAACCGAACCGAACCAACACGATTCAGTTTGAATATATGTAAAAACCGAATTGGTTCGATTCGGTTTTCTTCACCCTACCTGAGTTAGTGTTTTGTAACAATTTTTCTGAAAAAATCAGAAGAAATCAAATATCTTAGACTATTTTTTTCATTATTACCCAAAAAAGAATCACAAAGTTATTGGCAACAAGAAAAATCCAGCAAATATGAGAAATAAAAAACTCGAAATTTCTTTATTTTCGTTTCCTACATTTGTACATTCTTCTAATTGACAAGAAAAAAAACCGTAAAAGAAGAAAAAAACCGTAAAAGAAGAAAAAAAATCCCACAAAGTTCTTAGAAACAATAAAAAAAATTAAAAAAAAAAACAGCAAATATTTGAAGATAAAAAAACCTCCAAATTTTCTTTGTTTTCGTAATCTTAAATAGTAGCGAACTTCACAATTAAAGTTCTCAACAACAAGAAAAAGTCATCTAAAATAAAATTTCTCCAATATTTTACTTATAAGAAACCAATCCAGGTGAAATGTGAATTAAGAAAAAAAAGGAATAAATAATTAGTTACGTATAGTGGTTCAGACGAAAAGTTACTTCACAATTAAAGTTCTCAACAATAAGAAAAAGTCATCTAAAATAAAATTTCTCCAATATTTTACTTATAAGAAACCAATCCAAGTGAAATGTGAATTAAGAAAAAAAAAGAATAAATAATTAGTTACGGACGAAAAGTTAACTAAAGGTATACATTGTAAGACTTATGCAAGTTTGAGGTTAAAATCGATACAATCTAATAAGTTTGAGGGTCAATTTGATTAAATTCAAAGTTTAGGGTTAAAATTGATACAACTTGTTAAGTATAAGTTTAATTCATGGTTAAAATTGATACAACCCCAAAGTTTAGGGTTAAAAATGAATTTGTCCCTAGTTTAAATATGAGTAAGTATTGCAAATTTTACTTTACGGTAGGTCTTCACTTGAAAAGTCTTTAAAATAAATATTTTTATGTGCGTTTTCAGTGAATGATAAAAACATAGAACTAACGCAATCTCAAAAAAAAAAAAAAAAAAAAACAAAAACAAAAACAAAAAAGAAAACATAGAACTCACGCAAAATTGATAAATTTTTTATCAAGACTTTTACATTTTGAGAAATGTATTCAGTATTCACTAATGTCAGATTCTCAGTACTTAATTTTTGTGCAATACTTATGTAAACCACAAACTGTAGATCATGCTCTATGTGGATGTAGTCTATCAAAATATATTTGTGATAGCCTTTTTAGTCGAGTGGACAATAGCATAGCAGTGGCTAATAAGTTTACAGATCGTATTATTTGGTTGATTGCTTGGCTATGTAAGGAGGAATTTGAAAAAACTTGTATAGCCTTTTGGGCTATATGGAATGATCGCAATTCTTATATTAGGGAAATGCCAGTAATGGAGTGGACACAACGTTGTGAATGGATCCAATGTTATTGGCTCAAAACTCGACCTACAGTTGTGGAGATTATGGGGCGAAATGGATTAGAAGATGATAGACATGTTAGTCCTATTGCTTGCCACGTATATACGGATGTTGCGGTGAATAGGAACAATGATGGAACTGGTTTAGGAGTAGTTGTGCTTCAACCGGATGGGTCCCTTCTCGCTGCCATGGAGATGGAGAATAAAATTGGGTACTCACCTTTGGCAGCAGAGTGCCAAGCCATTAGCAAAGGCATCAGTCTATTACAACGGTTACAAATTACAGATGTTTGCCTTTACTCTAACTCTAGCAATGCTATTCAAATGATTATGGGGGAGCAGAGCATTACTACGAATGTGTATCAATGGGTGATCCAAACTCAGGCTCTTGCAAAGGATTTTGCTTCGTTAAATTTTGTTCATATTTCTAGAACTAGAAATAGGCGAGCTGATTATTTAGGGGCCGTTTGATAACCATTTCGTTTTCTGTTTTCTGTTTTTGTTTTTCATTTTTTAAAAACAGGGTTGTTTGATAACCATTTCTGTTTTTGGTTTTCTGTTTTTTAAAAACGTTTTTGAAATTATAAGCAAATTTCAAAAACCAAAAAAAGTAGTTTTTAAAAACAGATTTCTGTTTTTCGAAAACTCATTTTTCTTCTAATGCTTATTATTTTTTCCTCTTTTACCTATTTCTTTCCGACAATTTTTTTAATATTTTTTCTTACTCTAAATCATTTTTCTCTCAACAAAATTTCTTTTTCTCTCTCTAAATTTTTTTCTCTCAAAACTTTTTTTTTCCTCTCTAACTCATCTATTTCTAAAAATTTATCCATATATAACTTTTCTATTCCTAATAAACATATTCTACATTTTCTTTTGAAAAAAAATCTCCCAAAATTTTCTCTCGCTACGCCTTTTCTTTATTTTTTCTAATTTATCGTTATTTTTTCTAGCATATCTTTTACTCTTAACCTTGCTATCTCTCTAAAATTTCTCTTTTTACTTAATTTTTCTATCTAAAATTTATATATTCTACCCTAACTTTTTTTCTTTTTTCTATAAACTAATATTTTATGGAGTCTAACTATTATTCTCTCTCTAAACATTTTCTTTCACGTCTCTAACTTTTCTATGTTTAACTTTTCTCTAAAAAATATTATATTTGTGTGTCTAAATTTTTGTTTCAATGTCTCTACACATCTTTCTCTCTCTAATTTTTTAAAAACTGAAAACAAAAAACAGTTATCAAACAAGTTTGGTTTTCTGTTTTTAAAAAACAGAAAACAAAAAACAGTTATCAAACATATATGGTTTTTGTTTTTAAAAAACAAAAAACCAAAAACCAAAAATCAAAAACCAAAAAGAGAAAAACCAAAAACCAAAAACTGAAATGGTTATCAAACGGGGCCAGCAAAACATGCATTAGCACACCATAGATCTATGCTATGGTTATCTCAATTCCCTTGTGAGTTGTTGTCTTTGAGTGACAATGGTATGTGTGGTTGTAAAAATATAAATGTCTGTAACTGCTTAGATCAATGAAATTTTCAAGTTGTTGTGATTAAAAAAAAAACTTTATTTTTAATTTTCCTTTTCTTTTTCCTGTTAAAATCAATACGTTAATGTAGTGGAAATTGAAATATAAAAAAGAAAATTGCAACACTTATTTGAGTTTAGAAGTTCAATTTAATGATATTTAATTTTTTTTTAATAAAAATGGATTAATTTTGTCGAGTTTAAGTGTAAAAATAGATTTTTTTTCTGGTTAAAGAAATAATTATGTTTTATTATCTTTTGGCTATTTAGCCAAATAAATTACAAAATAATATTGAAATTTATCACAGCATTTGAAATTAACTCGTAACTTTTTGAGAAAAAAATACACTTTTAGTGTCTGATGTTTGGATTAGGTTTCATTTTGGTAGTTTTCAAACTCAATTTTGTCTTTGAGGTGTGGATTTCGTTTCATTTTAGTCTTTTCATCCAATTTTTTGTTAAAAACTAATGACTTGCTGATTTGGTACTAATATTTTATTAAAAAATATATTTTTAATTTTTTAAAATAAATTAATTAAAATATTATATATATTTTTTTATTTTTTCTTTTCTCTTTCTTCTTCTTCTCCCAACACTCCTCCTTCAAACCCTCATTAGAAAAAACTTAACTGCATACTGGTATATAGGGATCTCCCTGCATACCACCATTAAAACGTTGACAACTAAGAGAGATAACAAAAAATTCTCATTTTCTCCCTTTCTCTTTCTTACTCGTCGGTATGTAGGAAGATCCCTACATATCAGTATGCAGACAAGTTTTGTTCTTTCATAACCCAACCACCGGTTGTTGGCGAACACGTTTTTTTCTTCTTTTTTTCGGAATTTTCGAAAAAAATCTCATGGGGTTCTTCTATTTCGCCATTAACAGCCAAAGATGCTCTCAAATCCTCCATTTCTTCATAAGAAATCTTGTTCCAATTGAAGCTTCTCGCCGCCCATAGAAACTTTTTGTAGATTGGAGGGTAAACTTAAAAGATGGATTTTTGAGAAAGAGGCTACTTGTGTTGTTACTCAATTCTAGCTTTTTGGCTTGATACAAAAACTTTATGACGCCACTCCTATTTATACTAGTTTTCACCTCTTCAATTTGTGGTTAAGATTTTGCCAACACACAACTTTAATCTTGTGGCTACAAATTATTCTCTAGAATACATAATTTTCTCTAATATTCTAGAGAATTCTACACCATACTCTAAAAATCTTCCTAAGGGATTTATCTAGATTTTTCCTCTTCTCAAGACATTTCTAGAATTTGGGCTTTTATTTGGGCTAGGCCCAAATACTAATTATCCAAAATCAAGTTTATATTTCAACACCCCCTCTTAAACTTGATTTTGTTACTCCCATCAAATCTCTTGATCTTATGAAGTTTTCTTTTCGGTTTCCTTTTGGTTTTGTAAACCCACTTCACTTTGATCGCCTTGTGCCCTTTTGGAAGTGAGACTAGCTCCCATGTGTCATTCTTCTTGATCGCCTTGATCTCTTCATCCATAGCGCTTTTCCAATTTTTGTTTGTCACTGTTTCTTGGAATTTTATGGGCTCACTGTTGGCAAAAAGACAAAAGAGAGTAAGATTATCATGATTTTTAGTTACATCATAGAGTTCTTGTAATCTTCTGAAACGTGGAATCCTTTCACTTGAGTTCTCATTTTCTTGAGAACTTGTAGTCGTTGGTGAAGCTGTTGGAGTAGAAGGCTCCTCTCTTGTTTGCTCCATCATTGTTTGCTCCATGTCATCTTCTTCGAAGTATGGAAGGAAGTTGTAGTCTTCATCACGTTGTCCCCAATCCCATGCTTCTTCTTCATCGAATATTACATCTCGACTAATTATTGTTTTTCCCGTATTAGGATTATAGAGCTTGTAGCCTTTAGTGTTGGAATCATAGCCGATGAATATGTACTTCTCACTTTTATCATCCAACTTACTTCTCTTTTCATCTGGAATGTGCACATGAGCAATACTTCCAAAGACTCTGAGATGAGAAATCCCAAGCTTCCTTCCGCTCCAGGCTTCTTGTGGTGTTTTTCCATGTACGCTTCTTGTTGGAGATTGGTTGGATAGGTAGACTGCACATGCCACCGCTTCTGCCCATAACTCTTTTGGTAGCTTCTTGCTTTTGAGCATACTTCTTGCCATGTTGAGAATTGTTCTGTTCTTTCTTTCTGCCACTCCATTTTGTTGGGGAGATCTTGGCACTATTAAGGGTCGTCGAATTCCATGGTCTTCACAATATTTTTGGAATTCATTTGATGTGAACTCTCCTCCACGACCAGATCTTATGGCCTTGATGACTAAGTCAATTTCTTTCTCAACAAGGGCTTTGAACCTTTTGAAATTCTCGAACACCTCTGACTTATGCTTCAAGAAATACACCCATGTTTTTCTGGAAAAATCATCAATAAAGAGAAGAAAATAGTTACTCTTACCGAGTGAGCTTGGCTTGATTGGACCGCACACATCCGTATGAATGAGTTCCAAAGGCCTTTGAGCTCTTGAGTTGGACTCTTTCAGGAAGCTTTTCTTGAATTGCTTTCCAAGTAGGCATCCTTCGCACACTTGATCAGGATGGTTGATGGAAGGTAATCCTCTCACCATATTCTTCTTAGATAGCGATTCTAATCCTCCAAAATTGAGATGCCCAAATCGAAGATGCCAAAGCCAAGATGCATCCTTATAACACATCTTCAGACATTTTGCTACGTCGTTTTGAATGTTGAGTATAAACATTCTATCTTTTGTCATTGGCACCTTAGCAATCAAATTATTTGCATTGTCTCTTATAGAAAGGTTATTATCTTTTAATTGAATGTCATAACCTTTCTCTAAGAGTTGGCCCAAACTCAAGATATTACTCTTCACACTTGGCACGTAATAAACATTGGAAATAAACTGATGCTCACCATTCTTCAACCGGATAAGAATGTTACCTTTTCATTTTACTTCCACCTTGGATTCATCTCCGAAGGCTACATTGCCGCTCACCGATTCATCAAGTTCCACGAACATGCTCCTTTTTCCACACATATGGTTGCTTGCTCCAGTGTCTAGATACCATTGATTATCTTTGTTCCACTCATTGCCCGTGCAAGCCATCAATAAGGTGTCACACTCTTGACTCCTTTCAATGAAGTTTGCCTTCTCTTCAACTTTTTTGTTGCTAGGAGCTCTACATTCAGAGGCATAATGACCAAACTTTTGGCAATTGTAGCATTTAATATTTGATTTATCGTACCTTGATCTTGAGTTGCCTGGCCCACGACCTCTTGTTGAGTTTTCTACTCTTTGGAAATTGTTGTTGTCTTCATAGGACCTCCAACCTCGTCCTTGTCCTTGTCCATGACCTCTTCCTCGTCCCCGATGTCCACCATGACCTCGTCCTCGTTGGCCTTTATCACTCCGACTAACTCCTCCAATAGGTGAGTCAACTTGCAGCTTGAGTAATTGGTCCACGATTCCTTCCTTCTTCTTTTTCTTTTCTTCATATGCTTGTAATGATCCCAAGAGTTGCTCAATGGTCATAGCATTCAAGTCTTTTGTTTCTTCGATTATGGCAACAATATGTTCAAACTTTGGATCTAAAGATCTTAATATTTTCTCCATGATTTTCACATCATCAAGCTTTTCACCATTCCTCTTAAGTTGATTGGTGACCGTTAAAACTCTAGAAAAATAGTCGGAGATTGCTTCCCCTTCTTTCATATTCAAAGTTTCAAACTCAGCTCTTAAAGTTTGAAGACGTACCTTCTTGACGGGATCCGCTCCCTTGTATGATGTTTGAAGCTTCTCCCATTCTTCTTTCGCTGTCTTTGCTTCTGAAATCTTCTCAAAAGCATCATCATCTAATCCCTGATAGATTAGATAGAGAGCCTTCTTGTCTCTCTTTCTTGAGTCTCTCAAACCATCCCTTTGTGCTTGAGAAAGACTATCATTCTCCATCTCGGTGTATCCTTTCTCCACTATCTCCCATACGTCTTGCGAGCCAAGGAGAGCCTTCATCTTGATGCTCCAATTGTCATAGTTGCTCTTGTTGAGCATTGGAACTTGGAATGGGACCATGCCGTTGCTAGCCATCTTCTTAGCAAGGATCTTGAAGCTCTGATACCACTTTGTTGGAAAGAAACTTTTGGAGATTGGAGGGTAAAATTTGAAAGATGGATTTTTGAGAAAGAGGTTATGAGAAAGAGGCTACTTGTGTTGTTACTCAATTTTAGCTTTTTGGCTTGATACAAAAACTTTATGACACCACTCCTATTTATACTAGTTTCCACCTCCTCAATTTGTGGTTGAGATTTTGCCAACACACAACTTTAATCTTGTGGCTACAAATTATTCTCTAGAATACATAATTTTCTCTAATATTCTAGAGAATTCTACACCATACTCTAAAAATCTTCCTAAGGGATTTATCTAGATTTTTCCTCTTCTCAAGACATTTCTAGAATTTGGGCTTTTATTTGGGCTAGGCCCAAATACTAATTATCCAAAATCAAGTTTATATTTCAACACCTCGAGCGCCCCACCAGCTACGTTTTCATCACCCAAGGCCCCTGTCCCTCACTCGTCACCGTTCCAACCATTGATTTGCAGGCTAGGATCAAGAGCATGCTTCCTCTCCCTCTCTCCCCCCGCGTGCCACCTACCCCTTTTCTTCTTTGATTTTTTCCCAACTATCCCGCTGCACTCTCACGTCGTCGTCGTTCCGTCCAGCCACCGTCGCTCCATCCTTGCGTCTCGGCCCCCTTGCGCCATCTTCGCCTCTTTCTCTCGAAATTGAAGGGCTTGTTGCAAGGCCTTAGGGTTTCGAGCTTCGATATGCTTTCATGGAGATTTTAGTTTTAGTGAGCAAAAACGGCGAGGAAACACGAGCACCAAGGACATCCTTCCAGTGGCGAATTCAGATCTCGAACGACCCTCTTCTCTTAAAAAAGCAAAACAGAGAGAAAGAAAGAGAAGAGGGAAAAAATCGTTAGCAACCGGCAACAACATTGGGGTGTACGGTGGTGATGGTGGTTGAGAAGAAGATGAGAGGGAAAATGGGATGGAAAATGAAATTAAAAATATATAAATATATATTTAAAATTATTTTATTTTTAAAATTAAAAAATATATATACATATATTTTTTTAATAAATAAATGGTGGCACATCAACAAACCGTTAAGATTTAACGGAAAAGTGGATAGAGGGACCAAAATGAACAAAATCCAAACCTCAAGCTTGAGTTTGAAAACTCTTTTGATAACCATTTGATTTTTGGTTTTTGGTTTTTCAAATTTATACTTGTTTTCTCTCAATTTTCATACCATGGTTTTCATTTTTGTCAATGAAACATTAGATTTCTTAGCCAAATTTAAAAAACAAAAAGAATAAACATTTTTCAATATAAGTGTATTTTTTAATTTTTTTTGAAAGTTCAAAGGTATTTTTTAAACTGAAACTTTAACGGTTTTCATCCAAAAATTAACGGTAAGGGTATTTTTGTAACATTTTTCAAAGTTCAGGGGTATTTTTGAAACTTTTCAAAGTTCAAGGGCATTTTTTAAACAAACTCCATAGTTCGGGGGTATTTTTTATAATTTAGCCTATTTTTTTTAATAGGTAACAAAATTTTACTGAAGTGGGTAAATTGGTCCATATAGTGAAAATCTAGATTCGTTATAAAAAAATGTAAAATAAAAAATATATATTTTTTCTAAAGATTGGTGAAGATTTAAAAAAAAAAAAAAAAGATTGGTGAAGATTAGCCTAATCTACTTTCATAAGACAAAGTTAATCAAATAATCGTAATACAATCGACCAACCCACAACCTAATCAACACATCGACATGATAATAAAGCATTGAGCTCATTCCAAATACATATATGTATGTATATGTACGAGTTCAACAATATATGAGAGAAAAATTTGAACCTTTGATTTTTTAGTCGAAGATACAATATGTCTTAACTAGTTGAACTATTATTTAGATTGACATACTTTTATTTATTTTATAACAATGTAGTTCTTGTTATTTATTATAACATGCACCATGCCATCTTCCATGTGTGCCATTAGCCTCGCCCCAATTATCATATGCTTAGTTTATATTAAGATCTAAATAATTGTGTTTAAAGAAGTAAAAAGGAAAAAAAAAACACAAAAACAAATAAAATCGTACAACTACCCAACATATAAAATAACAAAGTACCATCACTTAAAATGATCCACTTTATTTTTACATGATTATTATTATTTATTCATTTTAGATTTTATAACTATCATTTTGTAAATATAACTATAATTTTGTAAATATAAATGATAGTGAAATGAATTAATTAAATAATGGTTAACTTTCAACTAATAATCAACATTTTTTTAACTAAATTAGTTCAATTAGTTGAGACATATATTCTCGACCAAGAGATCAAAACTTCAAATCTTCGCCTACACATATTATTGAACTAAAAAGCGTTTTTTTTTTTTTAAATTTAAATACTAATATCATTTTATAAATTGTTATTGCATCTCCCAAATTCATTTGATTTACATTATTGTTATTAATAAATTTTCCGTTTTGTTTAATAGAAGGGGAAAGAAAGTTAGTAAGGAAATTTTAGATTTATTTGAAGTATAATTTGTGCAAAATTAATATTTTATAAAAAAAAAAGTGCAATATTAATAGAAATGATTTCATAAAACACCTTTGCTTCATTTAGTCACACATGCTTTTAATTGGATATTTATTTATTTATTTTTTTTTTTTTGAGTACATCAACATTTGGGGGTGGGGGGATTCGAACCTCTGACCTCATGGTCGAGAGTACATGCCAATTACCGCTGAGCTAAACTCGCTTTGGCGGATATTTATTTATTTATTTCAATATTACATGGTAAATGAGGAGTTAAAGATTCGAATGGACGGTCCATAAATGAGATTTAAAAAATAATAATAATAAATATTCCCTCACCTCCACGTGTGGTTAAAAAAAAATTATAAATATACAAAAAACTACCAAGTTTCTGTCAGAATATTCATTGACAATACATGCAACATGCAACATTTTTTTTTTTTTTTAAAAAAAAGGTAGCCAAGAGTTTTTTTTTTTTTTTTTGATTTGAACTTCTAACCTTATGGTCGAGGGTACATGTCAATTATCACTGAGTTAAGCTCGTTTTGACAGCTAGTCAAGAGTTATGGAGATTCAAATGATGAATATTTTAAATCAACTCAATTTGGTTGGTTAAACTATATTGCACTAGTTATAAAATCACTTAACCTCATTGAACTACACAAAAGATCCTAAACTTAGCCAGTTGTATCAATTTTAAGAACTTTCAATTTCATTAAATTAAATTCTAAACTTAGTCGATTGTATTAAGTTGAATATAAATTATTATTAATTAATTTATAAACATTTTTTATGTTATAAATTTTGTATAATTATTAGTTTACAATATCATATAATTTATAATTCATTATATTATACATATTTTAATTAAATAAAAATATAATGAGTTTATGACATAAAATAGTATATTTATTGAAGTTTTTATCTTTTTTTAATGTAATTATGCATTTTAAAATTTCAAGTTCATTATACTAAAAACATTATTTTTTTTCTTCAGAAATTCCACTATTTATATGAAAATAGTTTTCAAGAACACATCTTACATGCATATTCATTCAATTCAGTAAATCAAAAAACATAAAAATTTTTGGACTAGAAAATTTTAGGAAGAAGATTACTTTTAATTTTTGTTAAAAAAAAAAAAAAAAACAAGTCATAATAAACAAGTAGATAGGAAGAAATTAAAATTGTAGAAATCAATTTTAAAGGAAAGAACAAAAAAAATCAGTTCTTACTCTTTAATTTGTCAAGTTGTATCAATTTTAACCCTAAACTTTTGATTTCATCAAATTGCACCTCAAACTTGAATAAGTATTGCAATCTTAACTTTAAACTTAAAAAAGTG
This sequence comes from Luffa acutangula, assembly GCA_036850905.1. Taxonomy (NCBI): domain Eukaryota; kingdom Viridiplantae; phylum Streptophyta; class Magnoliopsida; order Cucurbitales; family Cucurbitaceae; genus Luffa; species Luffa acutangula. The sequence goes on along the minus strand of CM072094.1, from coordinate 37,471,847 downwards.
TTGCAATTGTTACATGCGGATAAATTTCGTTTGAAAATTCGTTAAAAAAAAAGTATTTTCATATGCTTTCGTGAAATATAAAATATGTATGTTACAAATTTGATGACAAAAAAAAAAAAAAACAATATTAGAGCTAATTTTTTTGTTAAAAATTTATGAGTTTTGGTAAAGTTATTCCATGGTCAATTTGTGCAATAATCAAACTTAAAATTGTGTAGAAATTGATATGATTGAAATTAGTGAGTTTATTATATTTAAGATTTTTACATTTTTTTTTTTTTTTAATAAAATGAGTGGGTGAATAAGCAAAATTGAATAGAGTGTAGAAATTGCAACATTTAACTAAGGGGCTCTTTGTAATATCTTTTAGTTTATGTGTTTTTTCAAGTATGCATTTTCTTTTAAACATTTTGTATAAAAATTGTTTAGAATTTAAACACTCATATGTTTGATTATATTTCCTCATAAAGTCTTTTTATACACAAGTTCTGCTTTCAAGAATCTTGACTGGGAAAATACGACCCTTGAGAACATAGCACAAAAGAGAGGAAGGATCTTGGAGGACATGCCAGCACTGTTTAGCCAACAAGGCTTGGTTGAACAGTTCCATGTTGCCAACCCACCCATGCACTTGGGTTGGCACAACAAATCCCAACTCACCCAATGTATTCACCTTGCTTCTTTAGACCCATTCCACCAGAATTTAGCCATGGTCCTGTGAACTTCTCTGATCAAACACCTAGGCAAACAAAAATAGTTCATCATATAGCAAGGAATAGCCTGAACTATAGACTTAAGGAGAACTTCCTTCCCCGCTATCGAGAAGAATTTACCCTTCCATCTCTGGATCTGCCTCCAAATACGGTCCTTTATAAACTTCAACGTCTCCGATCGATTGCGAGGCATAAACGACGGCAGACCAAGGTATTTGTTGGGTTCCTAGAGTGAGTAAAAATATGATCTAAAAAGACTCTAGAATTCCTATGCAAGTATACACAGTCTGCAGCAAGTAATATTATCAATCCGAGTCCTGAATTAGCTTCCACTTTACCTATTTTTTGCAACTTTCTAATGGTTTCAAAGATAGTAAAAATTGATTTGGTTTTATAGAATTATGCTGAAGCAAAATAAATGGCAGAACAACAAATAAACGAATAGGCAGACAGATTAAAGACAGGCACTGGTCAAGTTTAGTAATTGTTTTGAAAGATGCTCTAGCAATATTATTGATCATGCAAATTCTCGCAGTATTATTAGCGGATTCTTCCCGGAACTCCGGATCTTTTGGAATGTGTTTCAACCCCAATGAAGAACGACCGATCAAGCACTAGGCAACTGGCTATCCCTAGCTCAGTCACTGGCGTTCACCAATACACAATGATCGTAGTGTGATTAATTGCCACACACTCTCTAAATCATCCCTGAAACTAGAGAGAGGTATTCACACCGGCTGGCCAGGCGGGCATAAAATAAGAATAAGCACAACAATTAAGCAAGTTGCAATAATCAATATATTATTAAAGATGAAGCACGACAACTACATATTACTTAACCAATGCCTAAAGCTACTTAGTTCATAATAAGCATGGAAACATGAATTACAATTTGAGTAGGCACGTCCATAATCACAAGATAATAAAGAAAATAATAACCTCCTTAATCAACTTGCAGATGATGGTGTTCTTGGTAATCTCTAATCTCTCTATACTACTCGGCTTCCAAGGAAAGTTGGAATGAATTTGACTTGGACGGCTACTTCCTTTTATAGAAGGATAGAAGGCTTGAATTAGGTCAACTTGGACACGTGTAGGGCTTTCCTTGCTCCTTTATCCAGAAAATAACTCAACAGAAGTCGGTTCATGAAGTTGGCTAACGAGCTGTGATGTGGCAGTTTTGTTCCCAGTTTTGCTGCAGCACAGAATTTGCTCCCTCCAGTCGCCCAGCAGCATTAATCTGCACAAAATGATTTCCAAAGCTTCCATTCTACCAAATGGGTTAAAACATGTAATATCTATCTAAAACCAACCCTATTAAGCACAAAGGACACAAATCCCTATATAAATGAGGCCTAAATAACTACCTTTTGGGCAGTTATCAGTACTGCTGGTGGCATGGGCAGCGAGACACAAAGAGGACCTGACTAATGTACTGTTAAGCCTCCTCCCCCGTATTCGGGCTAAAAGCAACAACAGACTTCTCGTAGTTGATAGTCTGACCCGACGCCCTCTCATAATGTATCAACAGACCTCGAATGACCAATGCCTCACTCCCATTGGCCCTGAAGAAGAGTAGTCTGTCGTCCGCAAAAAAGAGATGTGAAATCGACGGACTAGAGCGACCCAAGTTCTACTTCCAAGAATCATGATTGGGGAAAATACCGACCCTTGAGAACAGAGCACAAAAGAGAGGAAGGATCCTGGAGGACACGCCAACACTGTTTAGCCAACAAGGCTTGGTTGAACAGTTCCATGTTGCGGAATCCCAACCCACCCATGCACGTGGGTTGGCACAACGAATCCCAACTCACCCAATGTATTCGCCTTGCTTCTTCAAACCCATTCCACCAGAATTTAGCCATGGTCCTGTGGATTTATCTGATCAAACACCTAGGCAGACGGAAACAGTTCATCGTATAGCAAGGAATAGCCTGAACTATAGACTTAAAGGGGGTGTTTGGGGCACTGAATATGTTATAATAACCCCCGTTATTATAACCTATTTAGTGTTTTGGGCATCAACAAAAATAAATGGTGAGGCGGGTTATTTTTATCCCCGATTATTTTAGTAACCATCATTCAACCCACCCGATTATTTTAGTAACCATCATTCAACCCACCCGATTATTCTATCCATTTTCTACCGTAACTCTCCCCTCTCTTCTTCCATGTGACTCCTTGACTTTTTCGACGACCGCCGGCCACCGTCGCCGGGCGACTTTTCCGGCAACTTTTCCGACGGGCGCCGACGACTTTTCCGACCACCGATTTTTTTTCTTTTTCTTTTTTCATATTTCTTCTCATTTTCATTTTGAAAAATATATAAAAAATGAAAATAAAGAAAAAAAAACATCGAAGGTTGCCGGAAAAGTCGTTGACAACATCGAAGGTTAACCAACTTTAAAAAAAAAAAACATTCAAACGAAATTGTATTTACCACACTCAAGTTTATTTCAAATGATTTTATTGATTAAAAAAAAAACTAATATGATTTTTAAACTAAGCGTTTAAAATTTTTATTTTGGCAATACTAAAAGTTAACAAATATGATTTTTTTTATACCAAATCCTAAACTTTTTTGTTTTGTAAAAAAAAAAAAAAAAACATAACCCTAAATCAAAGTAAATCGCATGTCATAAAAAAAACTAGAAAAAGAAAATAGTCAGTTTGAACCTTTGATTCAGAACCCCATGTTAAAACAGATTATTTTATCCCAGACTAAAATAATTTGTACCCCAAACATAGATTATTTTATCCCAGACTATAATAATTTGCACTCCAAACACAGATTATTATAACCCTCAGACTATTATAATCTCAGATTATTATAACCACCAGATATTATGACCAATTCAGCGCCCCAAACAGCCCCAAAGAGAACTTCCTTCCCCGCTATCGAGAAGAATTTACCCTTCCATCCCTAAATCTACCTCCAAATACGGTCATTTATAAACTTCAACGTCCCCGATCGATTGCGAGGCATAAACGACGGCAGACCAAGGTACTGTTGGTGGCATGGGCAGCGGGACACAGAGAGGACCTGACTAATGTACTGTTGAGCCTCCTCCCCCGTATTCGGGCTAATAGCAACAACAAACTTCTCGTAGTTGATAGTCTGACCCGGCGCCCTCTCATACTGTATCAACAGACCCCAATGACCAACGCCTCACTCCCATTGGCCCTGAAGAAGAGTAGTCTGTCGTCCGCAAAAAAAAGATGTGAAATCGACGGACTAAAGCACCCAATCCGAATGCCCGTAATCTGCGATCTCTGCTCAGCGCCACACAACAAACTGGACAATCCCTCTGCACACAACAAAAACAAGTCTGGGGAGAGGGGATCCCCCTGCCTAAGACCCCGAGACGGTATCACCTGTCCTACCTTCTCCCTATTCAAGTTGAAGGAGAAGGAAACCGAGCTGACACACTGGAGGATCAGGTCAACCCATTGCTGGGCAAACCCCAATTGTATCATGGCCTCTCGAAGGAAGGACCATTCCACCCTGTCATACTTCTTGCTCATGTCAAGCTTCAGCATAGCCCATTTGGTCCTCCTCCAATTTCTCCTTCGCAGCTCATGGATACACTCGAACCCTAGGATGGCATTGTCCACAACACATCGCCCCGGGATAAACGCACTTTGATTTTGTGAGATCAGCTATGGCAGTATATGCTTCATGCGGTTAACCAAGGCCTTTGAAATCAGCTTATAGCTCACACTACAAAGGGATATACGTCGAAAGTCTGCCACTCGTCGGGCTGATTTGATTTTCGGGATGAGCACAATCATAGTGTCATTAACAGCACTTGGAGAGCATCCATGATTCAAAACTGCTAAACAACTCTGAATGATATCCGGCCCAACAATGCCCCAATGATTCTTGTAAAAACTTCCTGGAAACCCATTTGGCCCAGGGGCTTTATTGGGATGCGTTTGTTTCAATGCCAACAGGATATCATCCTTAGTAAATGGACGCAATAATACATGGTTCATGGCGACATCCACAAAAGGATTCAGGTCTCGTAGAGCCACCTCAAAATCCTGAGCTCTCGGGTCCGATGAGGTAAATAGATGCTGGAAGTCATGGATACACTCGAACCCTAGGATGGCATTGTCCACAACACATCGCCCCAGGATAAACGCACTTTGATTTTGTGAGATCAGCTATGGCAGTATATGCTTCATGCGGTTAACCAAGACCTTTAAAATCAGCTTATAGCTCACATTACAAAGGGAGATACGCCGAAAGTCTGCCACTCGTCGGGCTGATTTGATTTTCGGGATGAGCACAATCATAGTGTCATTAACAGCACTTGGAGAACATCCATGATTCAAAACTGCTAAACAACTCTGAATGATATCCGGCCCAACAATGCCCCAATGATTCTTGTAAAAACTTCCTGGCAACCCATCTGGCCCAGGGGCTTTATTGGGATGCGTTTGTTTCAATGCCAACAGGATATCCTCCTCAGTAAATGGACGCAATAATACCTGGTTCATGGCGACATCCACAAAAGGATTCAGGTCTCGTAGAGCCACCTCAAAATCCTGAGCTCTCGGGTCCGATGAGGTAAACAGATGCTGGAAGTAATCATTCATCACCTAAACAATTGCAAATTTCTCCTGTCTCCACACTCCCTGACTGTCATCTAACCCCCCAATGCGATTGAGCCTCCGGCGGTAAGAAGCCCGACAGTGGAACCATCGAGTATTGCGATCCCCCTCTCGAAGCCACAACTCCCTAGACCTCTGCTTCCAATATCCCTCCTCCTCCTGTAGCACCTCTTCCAACTGAGCCTCAGCCTGAAACAGCGAGTCGCGAGAGTCAGATGTGCTTAGATCAGTGATGGCTGACTGAACCTTTTGATTGGCAATAATGATGCGCCTCGGGAAATTTTCGGACTTTGATCGACCCCAACCAGCCATCGAACGCATTCTCGGACTTTGATTTCAAAGTTCAAGATAAAAATGAAACTTTGCAAAGTCTAAGAAAATAATTAAAACATACCCCAAAATTCAGGGGTATTTTGTCTAATTTAAGCTAAAATTTTTAATCAAAATATAATCTATTTGGTAGCCATTTTAATTTATTTAATATTTTAAAATACGTTTGTTTAACACTAACTTATCATTTAAGAATTCTAACAATAATAATAATAATCATCATCGTGAATATAAATCTAGTTTAATTGACATAAAGTTACCTTCAACTAAGAGATTTTTTTTTCTTTTGTAACTCAAAATTGAAGGTTTTAAGCTTACATCCTAAAACTATAATAGCAATGTATGTAGTAACAATTTACATGTATTAAACTTAAATATAAATAAAATATACGATTTTTCTCAAAAAAAAATAAAATAAAATAAAATAAAATATACGATTTTTATAATCATATTTCTCCTACATATGTTGCCATTTTATTTAATCGCCTTTTTTATCCAGTGAAATTGCAAGTTTCGTCTTTTATTTTTTTGGAATAGGTCTAAAGTGTCTAATTAATCCTTCATTTTTAATTTGTCTAATAAATTTCTAAACTTAAAAAAATGTCATATATATAGAACCCTAAATGTTTAATCTTGTGTCTAATATATATAAAAAAAAACAGAAGATAAATACCTGAATTTTTAATATATCTAATAAGTTATGAATCAACTCGATAAGAAATTGAAAATAATTTGTTGGACATTATTTTTAAATTCTAGTGACCTATTAACACAGAATTAAAATTTTAAGACAATATATTTTATTTTTAAGTTTAGTTACCTAATGAATACAACTTTAAATATTTAAAGACTAATTTTTTTTTTTTTTTGAGTACATCAAACTTTTTGGAGTGGGGGATTCGAACATCTGATCTATCGTTTGACAAGTATCTTACTCATAGTTATTATTTTTTTTTACTGAAGAATAAGTTTTTTTCTTCAACTTAAAAATTATTCTGGATAATTTAACAATTAATAAAATGGTCTTTAGGATTTTGTTTTGAATTTTAAAATTTGGCAATCAATTAAATTTTTTAAAAATAAAAAACACAATGAACTATATATTTTCTCTCATCCTTGTGGATCCTACCAAAATTGTATGTTACATTATTTTTCCTTCTATTTTTTTAAACAGATAACAACTTTGAAATCAAATTTCGTTCTATGACAGAAATATTTATAATAATGAGTGTACTTCCAAAATTGGGGCAGGGAATTTGACAATTCTAAATCGTTTTAGTAAATAAATCTAAATATTTTATTCTCATTCTTCCAAATTTCGTTCATATATCTTTAATTTTAAAACATGTTCTTAATTGGTAAATATGTCTTAATTTCTAGAACTTTGAAAAGCTTTGAATTTTTTCTCCAATAATATGAACTTTATGTCAAACATAACTTTTTTTTTTTTTTGGGGGGGGGGGGGGAAGTCAAACATTACTTTTGAAACATTGCATCTATGGAACCTAAAATGCAAGCAATGCCCCTTATAAACTAAAACTAAATTATTTAAACTTTCCACTATAGATTGCACCAAACACATTATTATTATTATTATTATTATTATTATTATTATTATTATTATTATTATTATTATAATTATAGATAATCTGATCTTTGTCTGATTGCCCCAAAAGTCCAGAAGCAGCAAACCCGACTTTCGTAGGACAGTCTGTCGAAGGTGAAGGAAAAGATAGTCCACGACCCATCCGCGGGCCTCCTTCGAGGAGGAGGTCGACCTCGTTAGCCAAGGGCGACCAGATGAAACGACCCATACCCTTTTATGGGCAGCCTGGATACGTCTCTCTGGGCTCCCAAAAAAAACCTAGCAAGGAAAGAAAAGTATAAATACTCATCAGAGGGACCTAAATGGGGATCTGAGAAAAACAGGTTCGCTTATGAGAAAAGTATAAATATTCATCGGACACGATACAGATCTCCACAATGATATGGCTTTGCTTTTGGTTCACTCCAAAAGGTCTCATACCAAAATGGAGATATTTGTCCTCCCTTATAAGTCCATGATCCTCCCATTATCTAGCCAATGTGGAACTTTAGTCGCACTCCCAACAATTGTAATAACTTTTTTTTTTTTTCACAAAATTAAACTAAGGGGCTGTTTGGGGCACTGAGTTGGTTATAATAGTCTGGGGATTATAATAGTCTGTGTGTTATAATAGTCTGTGTTTGAAATGCAGATTATTATAGTCTGGGATAAAATAGTCTGTGTTTGGGATGCATATTATTTTAGTCTGGATTCAAATAGTCTATGTTTCAAGCTGATTGTTTTTTTTCCTGACTTTTTTTTTTCCTCATACATATTTGTACTTCAAATATTAATTTAAAAAATTTGGGTTTAGTTGTAAAAAAAAATAAAGTTTTGGGTATAGGGGTTAAATTATGTGTTTAACTTAAAAGGAAACAAAAATAACCTAAAGTAAGAGTTGATTTTCTTTGTTTTAAAGTCATGGTTTTTTCACAAAATAAGTCATTTTATGATTTCATATAGAAAAATCATATTTGTTTCATTTATGTATTTCCAACATAAAAATGGTAAATGCTCATCCAAAACTCATTTTACCTTCATTATCAAAAGAATCAAATAAAATAGAAATCACATAAAATAAAAACTTGAGTAGTATTTTTTTAAAAAATTATTATTATCACGGTAAACTTAAATACGATAAGTATAATTTGGAATGAAAAATATGGTACAATGAAGGTAAACATTCATATACTTCATTATCAAAAGTAATTATGTAATAAAACTTCATATTTATATATGTACAAAGACAACCTAGTATCTAACTCCCTAGAAATTTTCCGATTTTTCCGACGACCGCCAACAGATTTTTCGGCGACCGAAATTTTTTCCCTCTTTTTTCCTTTCCTTTCTTCTACCTCTTTTCTTTTTTTTTTTTTGGGTAAAATACATTTTTGGTCCCTCATGTTTCGGGTTCGTTTCCAATAGGTCCCTAGGTTTCAAAATTGAACAATCAAGTCCCCACGGTTTAAAAAATGCTTCTATTGAGTCCCTGGACCGTTAACTTTTTTAACGGTGCTGACGTGGCAGTAACGGTGATGACGTGACATTATTAAAAATATTAAAATATTAATTTTTAAATTAAAATAATAATAAATTAAAAAAAAGAAAAGAAAAAGAAATCTCTTCCTTCTCTTTCTCCCCCACGAAACCACCCTCTCTCTCTCTTCCTTTCTTTCCCTTCTTTCTCTTTCTCTTTCCTCTCTCTCTTTTTCCTTACCTTCTCCGGTTGCCGTCGCTGCTACCGCCACCGCCACAGCCCACGCCGCCGCTACCACCAGCCTCCATCCCATCTCCATCCCCAAACCCTCATTCTCTCTCCCCCTCACTCACCTCTCTCCTCGAACCCAAACCCTCATTCTTTCTCCTTATTTAGCCGCCGCTTTGCTTGTCATTGCCTCCGCCGTCTCTTGTCGTCGCCGTCGGTCGCCGCTGGGGTGGGTGGGTTTTGAAGCTTAATAATAAGAAGAAGAAATAGGGGTGGATTTGAGGAGGAGGATAAGAAGAATAAAAGAAAAATGGGTATTTCTCTGTGGGTTTGGGGTTTTGTTTAAGAAGAAGAAAATGGGTATTTAGGGTGTGTTTGAAGTTTTGTTTAAGAAGAAGAGAAGAGGTGGGTGTGGGTGGGTTTGGTTTTGAAGAAGAAGAGGAGGAGGTGGGGTGGGGTGGGGTGGGGTGGGGTTGGGCATAGTTTTGAAGAAGAAGAAAAAGAGAAGGAGAAGGGGAAGAAGAAGGATGCGGTGGTGACAAACTACCGACGACGGCGGGCGGCTGCGAGCTTTCAACGGCGACGGCGACGGTGGGCTACTGCCGACGAGAAGGGGAAGGGAGGTGATGGGTTTCGAAAATGGAGGGGAATGAGAGAGAGCGAGAGAGGGAAAAAGAGGAGAGAGAGAGATTTATTTTTCTTTTTAATTATTTTTTTAATTATTTATTATTTAATTTTAATTTATTATTATTTTAATTTTAAAATTAATATTTTAATATTTTTAATAATGCCACGTCATCACCGTTACCGCCACGTCAGCACCGTTAAAAAAGTTAACGGTCCAGGGACTCAATAGAAGCATTTTTTAAACAGTGGGGACTTGATTGTTCAATTTTGAAACCTAGGGACCTATTGGAAACGGACCTGAAACATGAGGGACCAAAAAGGTATTTTACCCATTTTTTTCTTTATTTTCGTTTTTTAGGGTTTAGGGTTTAGGGTTTGAAAGATATTAAAAAAAAAAAAAAAGTCGCCGGAAAAAGTCGTCAGTGATCGTCAGAAAAGTGGCCGGAAAGTCGACGGCGGTCGCCTGAAAAGTTTTCTGTGGTTGTCGGAAAATTCGTCAGCAGAAAAGCCAATGAGTCACATGGAAGAAGAGAGAAAAGAGTTAATGTACATAGTGGATAGAATAATTGGGTGAGTTGAATAGTGATTACTGTAGCAACACGGAGGAAAAAATAACCAACTCCACCCCTTATTTTTGTTGATTCTCCAAACACTAGATTTGTTATAATAACCCCCACTATTATAACTAACACAGTGGGCCAAACGACCCCTAAGAGTTTGTTTTATAGTTCCAGAAACAACTTTACTTCACTTTTCTACGTTTGGCACTATATTTCAATTTTGTAAGTCATTAAAAAGATATAATTAAAACCAATTCTTGACATCTTTATAATTTAGCTTTTACAAAAAGAACAATTTCGATTACAAAAATGTCAATTGTAAAAATAAAGTAAGAACTATAATAGAATACAAATTTTAAAAAACTCTCAAAACATGTTTGTCGGCCTATTAAAACCTAAAAACACCCTACATTTATCTACCTATCTTTTGTTTCCATCAAATAAAAGGAAAATTTCTAAACATATTGTTATAGGCAATTTTGGACCACCCCGATGTACGAGGAGCTGACGAGGACAATCAGACAGGAAGATGGACCAAGGAGGCAAAACCGGCAAATGAGACGGGCCAAGACCGAAGGGGTCGGGTTTTAGGCCCGACCCCCTGCTCGGCCTCGGCCATGTGCCGAGGCCGAGCACATGGTCGGCCTCGGCCATGTGCCGAGGCCGACCCTCGGCTCGCTCGCGCGGGCCGAGCCCGTTCGGTCTCGTCTGGTCCCCACTGCCTCTGGATGCCCCGGTTTCGCCCGGTTTGACCTAAAACGCCTCCGAAACCCTAAAAAGGCTAGGAGGATGTACAGGTATTTATATCCCTCTTCGCCACTGAAGAGGGGATCCCGAATTCTATCCCTAAACGCTATTTTGCGTTCTCTACTCTCTTTCCTCTGGCTCTTACTTTTCCACTCCCTACCGTTCTGCTTGCTGACTTAAGCATCGGAGCCAGTGTGGCGAGCACCACACCGGTGCGCAGGTTTACTGTCTTGCAGGCCACGTCTTCCCCTTCATCTACAAATTTACCGTTGATGGCACGTGGAGGTCAGGTGAGTCCCTTGGCCAAATTTTGGCATCAACACATATGTTATGGACCTTATTGTTTTGTATTTCATATCTTTTTTTAATTGTTATCATTATTATTATTTTTCTTTGTCTTCAAACTTTGGTAAATAGTCAATTTAGTTTTATTTTTTAAGCGTAGGTAGTCGGTTAAAGTTTTTGTGTTGTTATTATTTTATTATTATTTTTAGTTGAACAATATTGAAAGGTGAGAATTGAACCTCTCACCTCTTGATTAGATATACATGTCAATTGCCATTGAACTATGTTCACTAGATATACATGTCAATTACCATTGAACTATGCTCACTTTGACTGGTTTTGTGTTGTTATTATTCGTCTTCATCAAAATCTTAAACCATTACCTGTAGATTTAATATAAGATTTCAGTGCATGTGCTGTCACTTTAAAAAAAAAAAACTACAATAGTTGACAAAAAATTTCCAATTGAAGAACTAAAAAAGAAAAAAAAATTCCAAGAGGATGCAAATGCAATAAACAAATCTAGACGCAAAGACCAAAACGCATAAACATTTATTGTACATGAAACTCAACATATATTGACTTTTTTTTTTCCTTTAAATTTTGTTGTATCATTTTAGTATAAATTACAAAGATGATGTAATGTTATTTCACCTTTTGAAAACTTTATCTTTATTAATCTATTGATCAATTATAAAACAAGAATCGTTTTTAATTCGTTTTAAGAAAATCGTTTTTAAATTTTAGGCTAAATATATGAAATGGCCCTCAATCTTTTAGGTTTTTTTCAATTTAGTATTTTTTATCTTTGCAATTCTCAATTTTACCTTTGATATATTGAGAATTCTCAATTAAGTCTAGTTAAAAAATCATTAAATTTTTGTTAATTAAAAGATTATGTGCCATTGTTCACACGTAACTTCGGAGATGGAGACACGTGGAATAAATAATATATACTTGTATTAATGTAATATGCGTGTGGGTGTACAATCTCTAACTTTAATCCTCTGATTCTCTCTCTTGTGTGTGAATGTGTTTCACTCGAGGGCTGGAACGCTTGATCCCGAGTCTGAAGCTTCAATGGATTCTTGGAGCTTGAAGTCTTCCAGTCTTGAAGGAGTCTTCAGTCTTCAAGAAGTGTTGATGTCCTGAAGAGTCTTTGATCTTCAAGGAGTGTTGAAGTCTTGAAGAGTGTTGAAGTCTTCAAGAAATGTTGATGTCCTGAAGAGTTTTTGATCTTCAAGGAGTGTTGAGGTCTTGAAGAGCGTTTGGTCTTCAAGAAGTGTTGACGTCCTGAAGAGTATTTGATCTTCAAGGAGTGTTGAAGTCTTGAAGGGTGTTTGGTCTTCAAGAAGTGTTGAAGTCTTGAAGAGTGTTTGGTCTTCAAGAAGTGTTCAACACTTGGACTTGTGGATTGCAGAGAGTCTTCGGTCTTCAGACTTGGTGGAGTCTCTCTGAATTCTCTGGTTCTGCTTGAGAGCTTTGAAAACTCTGAACTCTTGTCTTTGTGAGAGTGTAGAATTTTTTGAACTTGAAATGATGGAGAACCCCTCTATTTATAGAGTTCTCGCTGGATGGGCCCTGGTGACTTTTGGGCCTAACAACTTGGGCTTGGGCTTTATTGGTCTTGGGTCTGGTTTATATTTCTGTAACGGCCCTACTTTTCATGCCTAGTTCCTAAGGCCGTTACTTCGTGCATTTCATTCTACTTCTAAGAACGGCGGAAAATTTCCATATAAAGAAATCGTACCTAGAAATTTGCGAAACATTTAAATCTGGGATCCCAATTTAAAACAGAACAACAAAACCTTTAGTAACTCAAACAAACTAAAAACGGAATAAAACGTAAATCATTCAATACAAGTTCAAAGGGAAATTTCAAAACGGAAAAATGCGGGAGACTTAAACTAAAGGAGATCCATGGCCCAGCAGCTCTCCGTCACGCGTACTGCACACCTTTACCTCTACCTGCAGTTGTATGTAAGGGAAAAGAATGAGTATTTAAGAAAATACTCAGTAAGTAGCAATCGAGGCTTTAACATTTTATTCGAGTTAAGGGCCTTAGGGTTAGGTCATCTCATTTCAGTTCATTTCATTTCATTTCATTCCATTTCATTTCATTTCATTTCAGTTCGGGTCTCGTATTCAATTAGTACACCTTTAAATATATATAGGTTTGCCAACTCACTGATAGTGCGCAAGTGGGAGTTTTGGGAGGTCTCTACTCCTACTGATGGTAGATGGCACCCAGTCAGTGAAGCTAAGTCTCATCCCTCAAGGCACTATAGGCGCGTAGCGCTCTAAACTACCATTTCACTGGTGGGGCGTTCATGGGTTTAAGTCAGGAATTTACTTCCACAGTTAGTAAATGGCACCTAAACTGCGAAGCCAAGTCCCGCCCATTAAGCCCCTCATTTCAGTCTATTACATCTCAGTCCTAGGTGTTTAATTGACACGACCCTTGTCTAAGGCACTAGCCTATTCCCTTCTCTTTCCTAATCCTTTCCCTCAAGGTAAATATGATTCCTAAGCCGTCATGAGGCTACCGAAAATTCAGCAGCATAACGACGTACGCAGAGGGAACCCAAAATTTTTCTATACACCTAGAAACAGTATAATGCACTTCTATAGTCACAACGGGTCAGATGTCGCATCCAACTTCAATCCAAACTCCAACAGACATTTAACCCATTCCCCAACATCACAAATAAATCCAGAGAAACACATAGTCATCCAAGCCAAACATGCTTTAAAATAAACCAAGAGATGCTAGGTTAACTTTAAGATCCTCGTGCTATCAACATGTCTTATAACGAAGCTTATCATGATTCCACAATCAAAACTCAAGGCGCAAATCTTATACATGCTAACATATTAACTTTTCAAAGAAAATTAAGCCAAAGCATATAACTAAATCCAACGACTACATATACATTAATCCCAAGCATTTCAGTTCATGGCTAACCAAATAAAGTATGAAAATCACGGCCTCAACACAAACAAGAACACTTAGCCCAAACTCCAATTATTCCAAAATCCACGCTTCTCATTTAATGCCCAAATAATGACAATCTCAACATGCTCAATCATGCTTCAAAAGTTAACCCAACACACTTTACTTAAGCTTAAGGACCAACTTGGTTAAAAACAAATGGCACTTCAATCCCACTATCCACTTTAAATTCCCAATTAACAAACAAGGGCCAATTAGTCTAAGACATAAAATTTGAATCCAACTAGCTACTTACCTTAGTGAAGGATATACTTGATTAACCTCCAAGAAATTCCTTAACTCCAAGGTTCTTACGCAAGCTACAACAAGGAAATGAACTCTTAATTAACTATGGACTCCAACCAAGCATTCAACTAAGAACCCATTACCTTTGGGGTAAAATTAACAACTAAAGCTTACCCAAACAGAACCACAGCTTGCTGTCCAGCAGTCCCAAATCGCTCAAATTTGATAATTCGGCCTCCAAACTCCACGGGCACCTTGAAATCGGAAGCTAAACTCAATGGGCATCCATGATTAAACATTAAATAGACCCAAAACACCTTAATTCTCACTTACCCACTGCCGGAATTGCTTAAACACGCTGAAACTTGAAGACCCACTGCTTGAATCGCCGGAATTGAATGGGTACGCTTGCTGAACGGGAGAAAAAGTGAATGGGTAATCGTTTAAATGCAAGAACTAACCCACACAAGTTTCAAATCAACTTACCCAATGCGGGAACTCACCTAAAACAGCCGAAAACGCGGAAAAAATGGTCCCTCCTCGCTGCTGTCCGCGCCTACAGTGGCGACGACGACTCGCAGATCGACGGCGACTCGTGAGTGGGTTACAGGCAGCGGCGCGTCGGATCTGCTACACAGAGAGAGAGTGGCTGAGAGAGAGAGAGAGATCGAGGGAGAAAGAGACGAGAGAGAGAGAAAAAAAGAGACGTTACCGGCGGTGGCGTGCGGCGCGAGCGACGGTGGAGGCGGCGGCGGCGTCGACTTGCGGCGGCTGAGAGGGAGCGAGGGAGAGAGTGATCGTGAGAGGGAGAGAGAGGGATTGCCGAGAGAGAGAGATGGAGTAGAGAGAGAGTGATCGTGAGAGGGAGAGAGAGTTAAGATTTTTAAATTTTTTTTTTTTAAACGGTCCACTGACCGTATTTGGGGGGAAAGTTTCCCCCCACTTTCTCTCTTTCTTACTCTGACCGAGCCCCACTTTTCCTTTTTTTTTTTTTATTGGCTGTTACATCATACTAACCTTAAAAGAACTTTCGTCCTCGAAAGTTGCTAGTACTAGAACAACTCCGGATACTTGTCCATCATTTCGTCTTCTCTCTCCCACGTTGCCTCTTCGGACAAATGGTTTCGCCAAAGGACCTTCACGAGAGCTATCTCGCGATTGCGAAGGACCTTCACCTCTCTGTCAAGAATTAGCACAGGTTCCTCCTCATAAGTCAAGTTCTCGCTGAGTTGTAAGGGTTCAAAGTCCACTCTGTGGGTTGGATTTGTCAAATACTTTCGCAGCATGGAGACATGAAAAACATTGTGTACCGCCGAAAGAGAAGGCGGCAAAGCTAAACGGTAGGCTACCGGACCAATCCGTTCCAAGATCTCAAACGGGCCGATGAAACGTGGACTGAGCTTGCCTTTTCTTCCAAACCTCAATACTCCTTTCATTGGAGCTACCTTCAAGAAAACATGATCACCTTCGTCAAACTCTAAATCCCTTCTCCTGGTATCAGCATAACTCTTCTGTCGGCTCTGAGCCGTTAACATCCTCGATCTGATTGTGCGAATAGTCTCACTAGAGGCTTGAATCAATTCAGGTCCCAGCAACTGACGTTCTCCGACCTCATCCCAATACACAGGGGACCTGCATCTCTTCCCATAGAGGGCCTCAAACGGTGACATCCTGATGGTTGCTTGATAACTATTGTTATAAGCAAATTCCATTAAGTGCAGGTGTGCATCCCAACTACCTGAGAAATCCAAGACACATGCTCGCAACATATCCTCTAGAGTTTGGTTCAATCGCTCAGTTTGACCATCTGTCTGGGGGTGAAAAGCTGTACTGAAACGCAACTGAGTACCCAAGGCTCTTTGCAGACTCCTCCAGAAGTTAGACGTGAACCGAGGGTCTCTATCTGACACGATTGATACCGGCACACCATGAAGCTTGACTATCTCTGTCATATATAATTGTGCCCACTTTTCAACAGTGTAAGTAGGCTTCCCAGGGAGAAAATGCGCTGACTTAGTGAGTCTGTCGATAATGACCCAAATCACGGTATAACCCTTGGCCGTTCTAGGCAATCCTGTAATGAAGTCCATAGATATATGCTCCCACTTCCATTCTGGGACACTCAGCGGCTGCAACAAGCCTGCTGGTTTCTGTCTCGGGGCTTTCACCTGTTGGCAAACAAGGCATTTACTGACAAAATCCGCCATCTCTCTTTTCATGCCCTGCCACCAGTAATACTGTTTCAAATCATGGTACATCTTCGTACTTCCTGGATGGATTGAAAAAGGTGAATTATGTGCCTCTGCTAATAATTCCTGCTTGAGATCGGCATTCCCAGGTACGCATAAGCGACCCTGGTAACACAAGCCGAGGTCTGAAGATAAGGAAAACTCGTTCCCTTGTCCCGCCTCTACTTGACTGCGTTTAACAACAAGGTCAGGGTCATTTGGTTGTTCATCTATGATCCTCTGTCTCAAGCTCGACTTAACTGTCAACTGAGCTAGGCGTGCTGTAACTTCGCCCACTGCAATCATAATCTCTGCACGTTCCAAGTCATCCAATATATGAGCCTGAGTAGTAATCATAGCAGACGCATGAGCGGTCTTCCTACTGAGGGCATCTGCAACCACATTTGTCTTGCCCGGGTGGTACTGGATGTCACAATCATAATCTTTTACCAACTCTAACCATCTCCGCTGCCTCATATTCAACTCTTTCTGGGTGAAGAGATGTTTCAGACTTTTGTGGTCCGTGAAGATTTGGATTTTCTCTCCGTATAAATAATGTCTCCAAATCTTCAAGGCAAAAACCACTGCTGCCAATTCTAAGTCATGAGTTGGGTAGTTCTTCTCATAATCTTTCAGCTGACGAGACGCATAAGCAATGACCTTACCATGCTGCATTAACACACAACCCAGTCCCTTCTTTGAAGCATCACTGTAAATAACAAATTCTCCTGAACCATCAGGTACTGTAAGTACTGGTGCTGACACTAGTCTCTGCTTAAGCTCTTGGAAGCTTGCCTCACAAGCTTCATTCCACGCGAAGGGAATACCCTTTCGAGTCAACTGAGTTAGAGGTGCGGCTATACTAGAAAAACCCTGCACAAAACGACGATAATAGCCTGCTAACCCCAAGAAACTC
This sequence comes from Luffa acutangula, assembly GCA_036850905.1. NCBI lineage: Eukaryota > Viridiplantae > Streptophyta > Magnoliopsida > Cucurbitales > Cucurbitaceae > Luffa > Luffa acutangula. The sequence continues at coordinate 37,454,296 of CM072094.1, read as the reverse complement.
CGAATCTCGCTGACTGAAGTAGGTCGAGACCAATTGGTCACTGCCTCTATTTTGGATGGATCTACTGTGACACCTTCCTTCGACACCACGTGCCCTAAGAAGGAAACTCGTTGTAACCAAAACTCACATTTAGAGAATTTGGCATACAACTTGTTCGTTCTTAAGGTAATTAAAGCTCTCCTGAGATGATCCTCATGTTCCTTTTCTGTCTTGGAGTAGATAAGAATGTCGTCGATAAAAACAATCACGAATGAATCTAGGAATTCCTTGAATACCCTGTTCATCAATTCCATGAAAACTGCGGGAGCATTAGTAAGCCCAAAGGACATCACAGTGAATTCGTAATGCCCATACCTGGTTCGGAAAGCTGTCTTAGGTACATCGTCCTCTCTAATCCTCAACTGATGATAACCTGACCGTAGATCTATTTTAGAGAATACTGCTGCACCTTGAAGCTGATCAAAAAGATCATCAATCCTGGGCAGAGGATATCTGTTCTTTATTGTTACCTTGTTCAGCTCCCGGTAGTCGATGCACAAACGCATTGTCCCATCCTTCTTTTTCACGAATAAAACTGGAGCACCCCACGGCGAAACGCTGGGGCGTATATAACCTTTGTCCATCAGCTCCTGAATCTGGACCTTAAGCTCTTTCAATTCCGCTGGAGCCATCCTGTATGGAGTTTTAGAAATCGGATTAGTACCTGGCTCAAGCTCAATGCAGAAGTCAACCTCTCGTGCTGGTGGTAGTCCTGTCAGATCTTCAGGGAACACATCTGTGAACTCCCTTACTACCGGAATTGAGGTCATTGATGCCTCGGTTTTCCTTGTGTCAACCACGCTAGCCAATAAGCCCCAGGCTCCTTGGCTAATCAATTTTCTTGCCTTTATTGCAGAGACCACTTTAGGAGCACCTTTGATCATCGATCCTTTAAACTTGAAGCTTGCCTCTGACGGAGGGTTAAAGATCACCTCCTTACGATGACAGTCTATGTTGGCATAATTAGAAGCCAATCATTCCATTCCCAAAATAACATCAAAATCACTCATATCCAGGGCGATCAATGTCACATCCATCGATCGATCAGACACTAACATTTGGCAGGCTTTCACCGCTTCACTAGCTAGTAGTGTTACCCCTGCAGGGGTTGAGACTGACAAAACATAGCCTAGCGGTTCTAGTTCTAGGTTGGCTTGACTTACAAATGATGCAGAAATAAAAGAATGCGTCGAACCCGAATCAAACAACACAAAAGCATAATGGCCGAGGATAGGGATGGTACCTGTCACCACTGCATTAAGGTCCTCGGCCTCTTGTCGGGTGGTGGCAAATATCTTGCCCTGATGTTGTGCTGGTCTCACCCCAGATGCCTGATTTGAACTGGACGGCTGGTCGGCATAATTAGCTTTCTTCTGATTAAAATTCGGAGCGATATGCCCCTCCCGTCCACACTTGAAACAAACACGGGTCCCTGTCAAGCAACGACCCCAGTGGTACTTCCTACAGGTCTGACATAATGGCCTATCTTGATTAGGCCCTGACTGATTTTGTGCTCTCTGTCGACGGTCCTGGGGCGGACCTCGTCTAGGGTAACGGTGACCCCTCTGTGTGTTCGAGCTCATCTGATCGTACCTTCGCTTATGACCTGAGGAATGTTCTGAAGAGACAGCTGACGGTCGTCGATCAACCAGCTGTGCCACCCTAACTGCCGTGGCATAGTCTTAGGGTTCATGGGCTGCCACATTGCCCTGAATCTCTTCCTTTAAGCCTGTGATGAAGCGTTCCACCTTATCAGCCTCTACAGCTACCAGGGTAGGGGCAAACCGTGACAGTCTGGCAAATTCAGTCTCGTACTCTTCTACCGTTCGGTTTCCCTGCGTAAGAGCCACGAACTCTGATTGCTTCTTGAATCGGGAGGCGGCATGGTAATACTTCCTGAAAAACTCCCCCCTGAACTGAGTCCATGTGACAGGTCCGTTGCTGACGTCTAAGGTCCTTTCAATCGATTGCCACCAAATCAGGGCGTTATCTCGTAACAAGAACACGGCACAATACACTTTCTGGTCCTCCGGGCAGTTCATGTGGCAAAAAACAGTCTCGATGGAGGACAGCCACAACTCTGCTACCGTGGGGTCCCTTGAGGCTCCATCGAACGGACATGGGTCCCACTTCCTGAAATCTCTTAAGCACCTAGCCTCCCGTGATAAGGCGGCTTCGTTGTTCTGAGGCGCTTGGGCCTGTCGCCCTGCAAGCACGCCTGCAACTGCAGCCTGCACTGCGGTCTGAACTATTGCCTGAATGTCCACCGGGACAGGTCCTACCGCAGGCCCCGGCTGTTCCACTTGTGGGTTTTCTAGTAGGTTTCCTTCCTGCTCTACTGGTGGCACGACTTGCTCAGGGGCTGTACGACCCCTGCCACGTCCTCTTCCTCGACCTCTTCCACGTCCTTGTGCTCGGGGAGGCATGATCTATTTCACAAAAATTTTATCATCTTACTAACAGGCTTGAATCCTTTAAACAAATCATAGGTACTAAACCCTATGCATATCTTTCCCACAACATGGATCTTTTACGAACATGTATAACATATAACATTTACAAACTACAAAGTAATCAAACGTGTACCTGGCGTGACCGGATGCTTGCTGATAAGCCATGGACATACCTAAGGTTTACGATGTAAACCAGTCTACAGAACCTATAACCTAGAGCTCAGATACCAACTGTAACGACCCTACTTTTCATGCCTAGATCCTAAGGTCGTTACTTCGTGCATTTCATTCTACTTCTAAGAACGGCGGAAAATTTCCATATAAAGAAATCGTACCTAGAAATTTGCGAAACATTTAAATCTGGGATCCCAATTTAAAACAGAACAACAAAACCTTTAGTAACTCAAACAAACTAAAAACGGAATAAAACGTAAATCATTCAATACAAGTTCAAAGGGAAATTTCAAAACGGAAAAATGCGGGAGACTTAAACTAAAGGAGATCCATGGCCCAGCAGCTCTCCGTCACGCGTACTGCACACCTTTACCTCTACCTGCAGTTGTATGTAAGGGAAAAGAATGAGTATTTAAGAAAATACTCAGTAAGTAGCAATCGAGGCTTTAACATTTTATTCGAGTTAAGGGCCTTAGGGTTAGGTCATCTCATTTCAGTTCATTTCATTTCATTTCATTCCATTTCATTTCATTTCATTTCAGTTCGGGTCTCGTATTCAATTAGTACACCTTTAAATATATATAGGTTTGCCAACTCACTGATAGTGCGCAAGTGGGAGTTTTGGGAGGTCTCTACTCCTACTGATGGT